>OZ034806.1:54308106-56708106 GCA_964028335.1 Altica lythri | reverse complement strand
ACACTCGCAATATGAAACATGTATAAATGTAGCTAAAAGTATCTAGAGAGTGGTAAGTTTTTATTTAGATTGCTTTTTTATTGCAGTATACCACGATAATTTAAGAACAAGTTCATTAGTACAAAATATTATAAATTTAAAATTAAAAAAACTAGTTTCATCACTAAAATATTCGTCGAGGGAAATCAATGAACAAAATACTCTTACACCTCGACATCTATTATAAAGCGGGATTGTCAGATTCAGTTTGGATTTACGAGACTTTATAACGAATCCCCGCAGGGTGCATTATTAATGTCCCCTTTGGGCCGGGTTGACGCGATTCCCTGCCAATCAATGATACTAGAACTGGCATGGCAACGTCGCCGTCATTTCACTCGGACTCCTGCCACCGCAACGGGCTTAACTGGGATGAATTAGAGCTCCCTCGATGTACTCTCTTTCCCCTTAACGGGCAGAAACGGATTGCCCCATTAAAACTAGGTTTCTATTTCTGGTCAAAGTTTACCACTTCTCTTTATTACTTATTCATAAATCTACAGTAAAATCGCAAAAAAAAGAATACGATGTTCCACTGAAATAAAATACTAATAAAGATAGGCGATTTACTAATTCTCTAAGAGATTCAAATGGAAAATTTTGTTGCAAATGTTACAAAGATATTTGATGCTTTTGAGTAGTGTTGGAAAATGTATTCAAAAGCTTAAGAGGTTCCTTGTCTAAGGTAGGAATGTTTAGCTTGAGCCACCAAAGGCGATTTTCTATATCTTCTAATTGAAGTTTCTTGAACGTCTGTGTTTATTATATATCAACTCTAAATACGAGGGTTGCTATGTATATTTTGAGCCTTAATAATGAAAACACCGCAATTTATTATCAAAAATAGGATGACCCATCAATTTGATTGGTTGGTTGTTGCAGGTGATGTGTGAGAACTTGCATTATCTTGATGAGGAATGTTCTTTCGTTGTCGCTTCTTTTTTCGTATTTTACCAAGCACTTTTGGCTAACAAATGATTGTGTTGGTCCGGTTGTACATTTGCCACATGTTCAATTATACCAAAGAACCATTTCCTTCTGTCACGAATTACTTTTGTCGGCTTCGACTCGTCTTGGAAAACCAATACGGTGGACTTCTGTTTTGTTTCTTACGCATAGATCCAAGTTTCGTCACATGTGTAAACATTTTATACAGCTTTCGATGACCCGCGATTGTGTTTCTTGAGCATTTCTTGTACCAATTGAGACATTTTATGCCGGATCCAACACGAAGAAATCATTTTTACAGCTAAAGTCTTATGCAATATCTTTTTGATGGTCGTCATACCAATGCCTAAGGACGCCTGAATCTCACGATAACTTACATGACGATCTTGCACTATTAAATATTGCACATAATTGGCACAAAAACTGATTTTGAACGACCTTCACGACTTTCATCGCTCAGTGAATAGCGACCACGATGGAAATCGTTATATCAGCACTTCACAGTGGTAAAGAATTAAGCTTTATCGTCAAAAATGGAATTAAATTGATTCACTCTTGTTTTGATCATCCACGTTGAAAGTCGTAAGAAAATCATTGCAAACCCAGCCTATTCAACTTACAAAATGTTCTAATGAAAGTTATGTTTAAAAATGTCAAACTTTCGAATGGTGCCTGAAACTCTTACGGTTACCAAGGCTCAAAATACAAGTAGCAACCCTCGTATTAGAAGTTGACATGATAAACGTAATCTCTTGCTTATTCCAGAAACCCAACATCTTCTTCGTACACTGTTACAAAATCTTGTTTTAACGGATAATCTCTATAAAATTTAATATTAATACCCTTAAACACCCATAAAATGCTACGAACATGATTTCGCTGTGGCTGGCAATCACATTACTCCTGACACCCATGTAGACTTAAATATTTGCTGTGAGGTTTATTACAAAATTTTTATTATTGCGTGTTTACATTTTATTTTTTTTTTCTTCTCTACTGCGTCCAGATAAAATGCATCAATTTGTTTTTCTTCGGTGTTTAATTATAAAGAAGAAATGGTTGGTTGCTGGTCAGTACGGCACTGTGATTAAGGCAAAACTTGGATGGACCGTTTGGATCGAGTCAGGGAATTCTCCACACTTAATTCCTTGATGCATAACTATGTGTTAGGGTGACAGAGAGGTCGATAACATAAACGGATATGCAGTCGGATTTTCCGTGGATTTGTCGGACTCGAGGAATTATCAGCTTCGGTTTGAAACGCGTATGCAGGATTATTAATAATTGGGAGCACTATGATGATATTCTTATGACTTATCATATCCTGATTTCTATTGAAATATATCGAAGTTCGTTAAATTAATCAATTTTTTCTATATTTTCTGTTCCATGATATCAAAGTTTTTTATTCTTTATGCAAATAATTTTGGGATGTTAATCTGAAGTTTCATTTTAAATAAAGCAACGCGAATCCTGTCTAAGAATTTAGGCTCAAGCAGTAGAATTTATGACACTGACTCCATCACCAAAATTAGATTCCGTTAAGACAGCTTTATTTACTCCAGATACTTCCTAAGGGCAACAACAAAGTAATATATAACGTTATACAGTCTGAAGGCGTCGAGATAACTTTAAAGGACACAGACTACAAAATATGATGTTTATCAAATTTTACATGTAGATTTTTTAGATATATTTTAACCCTATATTAAATTCCTAGTTTTTAAATGGTTTGAAAAAGCAATCAGTTTGGCAACAAGGTTGGATCTCTAATGAGAAAAACAATTACTTTTTTATTGTTTTATTACACTTTGTTCCTAAACATTCTTTCCTAGCTTTAGATACACCTTAAACCCCACATCAAATAGCTCTTTTTGTCATTGGATCTACTCTTTTGTTTCTATACCTAACATCCTTTGTTATTTCTCTTATTGAACATCCTAGATTTTTTGAATTAAAGACTGTTTAACCCAGAGATTAATAGTTTTTATTTACTCCTTTGACAGTAAATGTTATTTATACTCATTGTCACGATGCAGGGTAAGTAAGCTATAACGCACAGTTGTGAGTAATGAAACGTCATTCCAACATGACGTTTCATTACACACGACTGTGCGTTATAGCTTACTTACCCTGCATGGTGACAATAAGTATAAAAGACATTTACTGTCTAAGGAGTAGATAACAGTACAGTAAGTACGTCATATATTTTATTAGAGATTTCAAATATTTAGAATTAAAATTAAAATATTGAGTCGTAGATAAAGCATAGTACGTAACTCGAGTGGTAAGAGGTATTACGTACTCGTGTAATTACGCACTCGCCACTACGCGGCTTCCTGCGTAACTTTTCCACTCGTACGTAATGTTCTACTTACCACACTTGATACGTAATATACTATTTTCATAGGATACTTTTTGGTTACGTAGTTTAAGAGATAGTTTTTTATCTAATGGCTTGATTAATTGGTTATTAAATTTAAGTAAAATATGTTTACAAACAAGCGTCTTTTTGGATATATTCATAAACAATTTTTTATTTGTATACACCCTAATCACTTATCCATTAAACATATAAATTGAATTAACAGCAAAAATAGATTATATTATCATTATATTAGATTTTCATTAATTATTAATTTTATTTTTTATCTCATTTAAGGCATTTTGTAGGTCTTAAAAATATGCAAATAAATCTATTTCTCGACGACTCTTTTCTGTCTTCGCGTTTTTCTTTTTTCTTTTTTTTTTTGTAGAAATGCGGCTGCCAAATAAACTTTTTTGTTGCCATCCGTTTCAGACAATGCTAGCCAGCTTGAGCGTTCTGATTTGGTTAAAAAATTTACTGTCTTAAATGAGGTTATATATTGCTTTTTTGTTTGTGCCATTATAGTATCGCTTCACCAGAGGAAAATAGAAAAAAGTAATTTAAAGTTTAGCGAAACTGTTTTCTATTTTCCAGACTAATTTCTGTTCTAGGTACGGATAAACAGTAATGACGTTTAAATTTATGTTTTCGTTTTCGTCTAGAATACTTAAAAATCAATTATAATAGGTGGTGTAACCACCAAAAAATAGGTTAAAAAGTGTAAAAATTTTTTTGCCGATGTAGGTATAAGTATATTTTTAATAGCTTTATAAAGTTAATGTGTTTTAAAAAATAACGCTTGAAAGTAGCCGTATTGCTACCTACATTGAATGAATCTACTTGATGGCTGTCCGCTGTGGTTAACCGGAAAATCTGAAGAGAGTTCATAAAAAGGTGCCTGAATTGTCAAAGGCTTCATAAACAGTACAATGTACACTAGTCGTATTTTGAACGAATACGGCTTTTGCTGGCCGAAAACATGATCGTGTGACTACTCCTCAGCAGTATTTGACCTTATGAAGAGCTTTTAATTGTACTTTTGCCTATTGGTTTCTGTATTTGTGAAGCACCACACCAGTAAACTATTTGCCGCTTTTATTGCGAATTTCAACGTGTATGCTCCAGTCTCAGCGACGAATCCAGGCTAGGTCCATCCAAGATTGATTGGGCATTTCAAAGAGCGTTTCGCGTCAATTGGTTTCGAAAAACAAACGAACGGTTCAGCAAAGGAAGCTCAAATAATGTTTAAATTATTGTTAGTGGTGATGAATTTTGGATTTACTCCTACGAACTTGAAAATATACGCTAATCCGCTGTGTGGGTATTTCAAGATGAGGAAAAACAAACAAAGAAAAAATCCGTTCTCGAAGTGCGTTATAGTAAATGGTCGCAACTTTTGCGTCAAAACATGTACATGTAGCAAGAATTTCTTTGGAAGATCCAAGAAATGTTACTTACGATTGGTATATAAACTTTTTGTTTTACCATCCACTGCTTAGTCCCAACCTAAGTCCCAAAGACTTTTTCACGTTCCCAAAGATCAAGAATTAAATGCCTGGGCAACGATTTTAGTCGCCAGAAGAAGCCATCGTTGCCTTTAAAGTGCCGATTTTGTAGGTGTCAACTGAAAACTGGATTAACTGTCTTACCAATTATTCCAGTTAGACCGGAAAATGTATACAGAGTTAATAAAAAGGTTTGGTCTAAGCAGTGGTTGACTTTATGAGGAGCAATTAATTGTAGTTTTGTCGTCGATTGGTTACCGTTCATGAAAATTGGATCCACTATCTACTATGCACCAGAGAACTAAAGAAACGCACAACAATGAACTGAAGTCATCAATAGTAATAAGAAAAAACGAAGGTTTTATTTCTGGCTTTCGATGCATTTTTTTAAGGCGGTTCAATGTTTTTAAAAAAGTTTTTTTCTAATTAGTGTGGTTTGGATATATGAACCACAAAAAACGCAAATGAAAATGTAGCGGTTTTGAAATTCGCAAAAGGCCAGCAATTGAATATAATTAATTAATTTTAAAACTTTTTGCTGACTTGTTGAGGATAAGTAGCAACGCGAGATTGGGTTACAGGCCTGAAAAGCGGTTGCCACTCTGCAGCATTAGTGAAAAGTTATGAAATTCCGCGTACAGAGACCGAACTCAGCGTCGGGCTAACTTGTAAATGAATTATAACGTCATGGATGTAATTCATTCTGACACTGACAGCATAGATAATGTGGCTCTCTGAATAGAAACCTATTCAATATTACACTGATAAAAATTATTGCTTTAATAATAGACATGTTTAGTTTTTCAGAAAAACTTAATACTAGTATTTGTCGTATTTTTTTTGAACTTACAATTCTTTAAATGCAATAAAGACCGTCTTCTGTGAAAAAAGAGTTTATTATTTATATGTTTTATCATTCTAGTTAGCTATTCTCTGCTTTTATAACCATGGTCAAGATTTTTTAAATTACTTTTTTTAGGTGGTTTGCGAATAAAATATTAATAAAAGAATACAAATACTTATTAACAAAATTCTTACGTAATATTTACAAATAAGTATTACAACAATTTAAATATAGAAAAAAAATAGAAGAATATTCTTTTTACCAGACAAAATGGCTTTCTTTCACAAAAATCCACGATGACAGCTGTTCTAGCTTACTTGTCTGAAGTTATAAATGGACTTGAGATGGGCAAACGCCCAGTAGGGATTTCTTGCGATCTTAGCAGGGCGTTAGATTGTGTTGATCACAGACTCTTGATTCATATAATGGAATCGTATAGAGTATATGGTGTTGTGGTTCTTTTTTACAAGATCGAAATCACTTTGTGGAGATTACTGATGAGTCGGGAAAACCGCAAAAATCTGAACAGTTAGATGTCACTATAGGAGTTCCACAACCATATAAGGACCCATTTTATTTTTGATTTTTATTAATCATCTTTAAATCGAATCTGTATTTATAACAGCATTATTGCTTTTGCTGACGATAATTCCAGCTCCGTTAAACTTAACTAGGAACCTTAGTGGAATCTGTGACAAACAAAGTCCTCAAAGAGTTGGATGATTGGTTTACCTTGAACAAAATGTTTTTAAATTTGATTAAGACACTATATATGATTTTCCATACGTCTCAAGCTAAAGATAATCCTCAATTTCATTTGAAATATAAAAATAATGTATTAAAGCGTGAAGTTTGGGTTAAATTTCTTGGGTTGGTTTTGGACGATGTTTTTTCCTGGGAAGAACACTGTTCTTCACAGTGTACAAAATTAAGTGTTCTTGTTATGCCATTAGAAACCTTAAGCATGTTTTGAATGAGCCACAGCTTCTGGGAGTATACCATGCTTTAGAACAATCACGTCTTATATATGGTGCTGAGTTCTAAGGTGTCTCGGTGCATGCCCAGAGAGTATTTCTATATCAAAAACGAGTAATACGTTGCATGTCAGGGGTAATTACAGTCGACCTCGTGTGTGCCTTACTTTCTAAAATACAAAGTTATGACGGTACCATCGATAGTAATTTTTCAAATGTTCACTTGTGTACAAAAAAGGAAAATGATTTTGTGACTTCTAAAAATAGACTTAATAAATCACAAGTTTTGGGGCCACAACTCTTAAATAATCTACCGACCAAAATTAAAGATTCTCCAAAAATCAATATTTTTAAAACTGTTATTATAGCATTGAATCTTTTTTAAATAAAAAAAAAAATAGTATGGCAGTCAGTGGGACTGCCGGCAGCAGTTATACTTCTATTCACGCGCATGGATTCATAAATTTGTATGCGAATGATTTAGCAAACTCATTATATGATATTCGTGGTAAGCGACCCCAAAAACCTCCCAGTACCGTGTACACACTCTTTTTGTATCGAATTTGCATAAAATTTCTGGAGACGAGGTCCAGGTGTTTCAAACACCATCGAAATTATTGAAATCGTATTGATCGACTCAAAAAACCACGTAGTACCAAGTGTGCACTGATACCCCAGGAGAAGAGGTAAATACCCTAGACACCAAGTGCCGCGGAGACTTTCGGAATCGTGATATTCGTGTTCAGCAACTCCAAAAACCCCGAGTATATAAATTGAACCCATTTTCAGCAATACTTACCGAGTTGTAAGTTTTCTCTCTATTGTACTTTTTGAATGCAGAAATGCAATTTCCATTTTTACATTATAAAATATAGCGACAAATTTCCTGATACTTTAACGAATCCAATGCAAAAAAAAACGGATTCCGATCCATCTTACGTTACGAAATTCGGAGGTTTTGATGCTTTATTTCCTCGACTATTCGTAAAAACTCTGTTTATGTAGCCAACAACTTCAAAAGCATAGTGCAGGATATACTGCAACCATGTGACGGTATTTTAGACTACAATACGCATTACTAAATATTATTATTAATATAAAATACTAAACTTAATATGTTAACTTACGTGACAGAATAAAATAATCTGTCAAATAATCATGTGGTCCGTCACTATGATATTCATACATTAATTCAGACTGTTTTTTGTATATCTATCCCTTTTCAATGTACTGAATGTTGAAACGGTTTTCAAAGGACTTATAGTTATGACTAATAACATGTGATAAATATTTCATCTTTGTTTTTACTGACCAATATACCGTATAAGTGTGTCTGTCTCTCTCTTACTCACACCATTACATATATGTAATGATTTTTCCCATTTAACTGTACACAAATCTTTTCCACCGAGTGCATGAATAGAAGTATAACTTCAAAAAACAGTAACATACATTATAATTGTTGATGTATTATTGATGTCGTATTATTTTTGTCTTATTTATTTATTTTATTCCATTGTAACCTCATTTTTTGTTTAGTATATTGTTGTTTGTTATTGTTAATCTTTTAGTAATTACTATTTTGTATTGTAAATTTTACTATTTTATGACGATGTCCATACAATTTATTGTCAAATGGAAAAATAAAGATATTGTATTGTATTGTATCATCCGAAATGTAGAACTACAAAAGTTGTGAAAAAGGATTCTTTATTTACCAAATAAAATGCATCTTTGCAACTCTGTTAATTCTTACTAACAAATACAAAATCAAATGTGTTACAGAAAACTGTCTAATTTTAAAAATGCTGGGTAGATAGTATTTTCCAGAGTATATTGTTTACTAGGAATTCTACGATAACTCGAGCTTTAATAAAAAAGTCATTTTTGTATACGCTTGTAAATTCTTTTTAGCAGTGTATATATCCCTGCGGTATAATCAGCAACTCGGACATTAAACGTGTCAGGAACATGCGTTACCCAATTTTTTTTAGATCTACCGCTATTGTTGCAAAATAGGGTTTATATTTTGATACGAGCATAAAACAGTTAATTACAATAAACACAATAAAATAATTTATCTTTTGGAAGTATATTGTGTTTAAAAATCGTAGTTTATACATTGACTTTATAAGTCAACTACAAACACGCGCGAAGCGAGTGCTATATATCGCGTAAGTGCGCAAAAAGCACTTCACGCACAGTTTCATACAATATTTTATCTACGATAATCAAATAAAAAATAATAACAAGAAAGCAATTTATTTTCAATTCATTTACAAGATACCATCAAAACTAATGCCCTTATGGCAACACCATGGCAACGCGAATGCTAAGGATATTTGATTATATGAAGGTGTGTCAAAAACAGTGCAAAAAAGTAAATCCCATTTAAAATACATTGTTACTTCACGCACACTTTCATTCCTTCACGCACTGCTGTCTATAATGACAGTTTTCACGAACTAAAAATTGATACATAATATGAGGTAGAGTAGATAATAGTAGGTACCTTACGTAACGATTGCGAAAAGCAGGTGATCCCATCACGAGTGCGCTTGTCGCGTAAGCCGAAGGCGAACGCGATAAAAAGCACGAGTGATGGGATTACCTGCTCACCGCACGAGTTGCGTATTCTATTTTTTATCATTCCGTGAGGAACGCTCTTGAATTTATGTAAAATAAAAGGAAAGAAGATAATAAAAGTAGTATTAGGTCGCTCGAGCCGTAGGCACTAAGTAACGCGGAAAAAGAATTGGTGGTGAACACTTCATTTCACTAAAATATGCTGCAAACATTTCTTCCGCAAAGGATGAGGATTTTTTGTTTTTTCTCCATGTTTTAAAAGCATTTTATGTAGCTGTATATCGTTGTTTTGACTTTTCGGCAATAAACTTAACTGTACAATTTTTGCAGTTTCTCGTACTACTTCCGGTATTACATCCAGATTGGAATCAGAATCAGTCATTGTAAATAAAATCGGGATATTCACTTATTATGCGTTATATTTTACTCTATATGCGTTTACAATACGACTGAAATTATTTGCAAGTCTCTTTAGTATGCCGGCTAATATTTTACAGGCGTCTTGCAGCATATACATATAGTAAATAAAAGTAGTATACAAAAAGCGTCGCGGCGACATATAATACAAATACAAATACAAAAACAACACCGTATTTCAAGATTAAGACTCAGTGCGTGGAAGTTTTATATTTCGTAACGTTGAAGGAAGCATTGCATGGAGACTACTAGGTTCGGCCGAGGGATAAGTAAAACTCCCGGAAAATTTTTAATTAATATGTCTGTAAATTTTTTTTAACAAATCATCTAACAATAAGTCCATATGGTCAAGATTTATAAGAAAATTGATAATCCGCTTAAGATATACGTTTGTAGACTCTAAGAAAAGTTGTCTCAGGTACTCTAGCGAAATATTACGTTACAGTTACAGATAAAAAGTTCATTTCATCTACATATTCACAGAATTTGCATTATCCACTGCCCATGAGGTATGTCAGGTATGCTCGTTTGGTGAGTAAAATAACTTAATATTTTTACGTTTATATTTTTAAAGAAATATAAAAAAATAAAAGTAGAAGTACTACCTGCATATAAGTGCAACTATCCCAGTGTCTCTGAAACTTTCTCTGCCCTCTCTCGAAACTAGTCAACCTATTATTATCTTTGACATCTAGTCAACCTTTCTTTTGGGAAACCCTAATTGGTGTTGTAATTTTTATTGCAAGAAACAGATGACCGGCTATCGTGAAACTATAAATATATAAAAATAACTCTTCAGACAATGCGATAGTTGCTTTTACAATCCACCTTTAGAATTCCAGTAGAAGTCTATTTCGGTAGAAGCAATTTGTTTACAGGGTGATATTTTTATGTACACCGCAGTCCACTTTGCCCATATTACATTGTAGTGCGAAGTGTCCTGTGAGAATTCCTGCAATTACTCTAAGTTTAAGTTTTTAAAGCTCTAAGAGTAATTTAGAGTAGAGCAGCGAAGACCTTATTATTAACATTTTTGCTTATCTTTCACCTCGAATATTTTTTCGGTAGGTTGCTCATGCCCAATTAGAACTTTATTTATAATGCGTCATTTTGAGATTCCAAAAAAAATTCAGGTCCGATGAAAAGAGTACTATCACCTTATTTTGTTAGATGTCAGCAATTTTCTTTTCGGCAATTTCTTCATGCCATAGAAAAGGTACATTATTGTGTTTAGCCTGTTGCTTAATAGATTGTTTGCAATTTCAGGCTGTATTGGACTTGAATGTGGTAGATTGTAGAACCTTCAAAGCAGCTTGTCTGTCAGACGCTGAATTAAACCGTTTTTTTTATGTACCCTTACCCACAGGGTTCTATTAATAGCTTCGCTTGATAGAATACTTCCCAAATTCCTAGGGCTATTAAGACCCTAAGATTTGGTCCTGTATACTTTCTTTAAATAAAAGAATTGTTTTGACAAAAAAAATCGTCGTAAATACAAGTAATATAAATTATATATTTTTATTGTTCTCAATTTCAAGTAAGCCAACACTCCTACACTCCTTGCCTCCCTCATTTGCTTCTCAAACTTTTGAGTACACCCAACATGCGACAACTTGTAATACCGTATTACTATTTAATAAAATACGTGTTTAGTGTTCTCATTTTCTTGAATTAAATTGTGAACAAGGTAAATTTAATTGGAAGTTTTGGTAAACAGAATGCTTCAAAACGTAATTATTATTAATATAATACTGGATAAGAGTTGAGGAACTAAGTTCCTATAAAACTCTTTACATGCAAGATAACAAAATTATTACAAGCAAATAGTGAACTAAATGTTATCTAACAACATTTTAAAACGATCGACATTAGTAGTAGAAACAATTTCATCAGTTAAAGCGTTCCATTCATTTAACACACGATTAAGAAGAAAATACTGGCGGCAACTAGTCCTGAAATTTTCCCTACGGAGTTTAAGGTAATGTCCTCTCAACCGTTTATCATCATTCAGTTTAAAAATATAACTTACAGGAGAGTCATTACTACTCAGGGCCTTAAAAGTGTAAAACAAGTCACCTCGTTGTCTACGTTGTGTTAAAGGTATCAGGTGCATCATGTGAAGACGTTCTTCGTAGGACGGGCGCTGACGAAAATTGAAAGGTAATCGTGTGAACTTTTGTTGCAAATTTCGTTCAAGCAAATTAATGTCACGAACCAAATGCGGTGACCATACTGGATCGGTAGGATAGGTCGTACATAACTCTTAATCACACTACGAGAATACCTTGGAGAGTACGTAGCTAATTTTATCAGCTTTTTTTACTTGTTGTAAAGTTTGTTAAGACTCTAAAAGATCCGAATAAGTAAACACTCCAAGATCTATATGCCTGTTTGTATGGTGGAGCAACTCATCATTAAGAAGACAAATCAGTCCTAGGTTTATTTGTTCCTAGATACACTTAGAGATGTTCAGGGGAAACATCCATTTTACACTCCACGAAAAAATGCGATCAAGTTGGGATTGAATTTCATTATGATAGTCCACTTCACCATAAATTTTAGTGTCGTCTGCGTACATGGAGGGGCCCATTTTAACCGCCGACCGGATGTCCGAAGTATACATATTAAAAAGAATTGGTCCAAGCACGGATCCCTGCGGCACACCACTTAAAACATCTTTTTGTACACATAAAGAGTTATTAATCTTTACGTGAAATGTACGGTCACTGAGAAATGCACTGATCCATAAAAGTACAGTACCCCTAATACCCAAGTCTTCAAGTTTAAGAAGCAGATGACTTTTTGGTCCCTTATCAAATGCTTTTTTTGTGTTTAAAGGTATCAGTAAAAGCTTCGCTAAAATCGAAATTTATCGACTTTCGCACGCTTTTATTGAAGGCATTTCTATTTTCTTTAAACTAGTATGAATACGATTACAATAACAGTTTTTGATAGGTGCACCAAGCTAAAAACTAGAAAAAAATAAGATCAAACGAGGAGTAAAGCTTATACGTTTTTGGTATTTTCTAGGAAATATACAAGATTTGTAAACTTACATAAATATAAAAGTTACTAAAAATCGTTTGATTCTATAGTGGTTTATTCATTGATGTCTAAAGTCGTAAAACAGCGAGAAGTTAGTGATAACCGGATGCGTCTCAGTATTTAACAGCAGCGAGTAGTGTCCTTACCAAAACGACCTAGACTACGATTTTATGGTATATGACAGACATAAAATTCAGTTTAATATCATTCAGAGGTTATTACCTCATTGATTATAAACATAACACTCAATGTATAACCAGTGAAGTTCAGGAAGCAAACAAACTGATTATGTGAATATAAAAATACGCTCGTAAAAATAAACGATAGCTGTGAAAACTGTGCATTAATGTGTCAAATTTAACGAGTCCGTAATAACCAAATAATAAAACATACTTGTCTGTTAAAAAAAAACACTTGAAACCGTATACTACAGTTGTCTTCTTGGTTTTGCATATAGCCGTAAAGACAAACAATATCTAGACTTAAAGTACTTTATTCCTTCTCAAATTATGTCACACCAATAAGATCGATACACTTTTGCATACATTCCAACCAATTGGTCCAATATCTGGATTATCTTTTGGGCAGTGTGAGCACTTCCCTTGTTCTGATGTAGGATGATTCGCCGTTGTGTGTTGTTTTGTCCGAGTTTCGCGATAACTTCTGATACGCCAGGGTTTTAAAAAGACAGTATCGAATCCGAAGCTTTTATAACAATAGAAATCTTTGACCAGTGACATCACCTCCACGGACACACAGAAAGACTGCTAAGTGTAAAGTGTTTGTTACACTTACACCAAAACCCGTACGAAAAATTCTAACATCATTAATTATGATGATCATCAGAGCTACAAAGTGGAAACTTATACCAGCAACAACCACAGAACTCTAAGAAGACGTTTACTGTTTAAACCTGCATTCATCGCGAATTGACACAACCTTTGTGATTATTTGGTACATTTTGTACTTTGTAAATAATTATTTACTTTTAGTTTAAAACATAAACTTATAGGTATAGGATAATTGAATCGCAATCGTTCATAAAAGTCAATTACCTACACAATAAATCCAGTTTTACTTTCAAATTTAATAATACCAAACCCTTGTTAAGTAACACCAACCACGTTTATGTGTAATATATTCTCTGTACCAACTGCATATCTACACCTTCTGTATTCCACGCTAACATCGTCCTAACATTTCCAGAGTAACTGTAACTTCGCATCACCAAAATCTAATAGCTCTTGTTTGATATTTCAATAACACTAAGTGATACGCTGCGCCAGATATTTCCAGGATATTTCTGGAGCATTTTCCGCATTCTCCGGCAAAAGAAGCTTTTTCTCTTTCAGTTTTTCGAATAGATACAGCGGCGTAACCACGTACTCTTTCAATCAAATATTTTGGATGAATTTATTTTTATAAACTTTTATGATGATTTATTATCTTAGTTTTTAATTTAACTCAGTATTTACACAAGAATAAGTTTCCTAAAAAAAATTCACTTTGATTGATGTACCTTTTTAAAACTCATATAAAAAATAAGGTGCACATTCAAAGGTTTTTATCTGCATTTTTCTTTTTATGTTTTGTGTCTCTATTTCCCTACTCTTAGGCGGATTAAAATATATGTTCACAAGCAGCATTTCATCTCATTAAGTAAAAACATTCACCAAACTCTGTGGCCAGATTTGCGTAAAGTAATTTTCATAAAATATTTGAGCGTAGGTGCTGTGTTTACCTTTTAGAATATATTTTAAATATTATCAAAGAGATTTCTTGTATTTGAATTAAACACGATTTATTTAAACATAAGAGAATTTTTGACTACATAAATTTATAGATTAAAAACATGAGCATATTAAATAGTTTATTGTCCAAAAGGTACCTTAAAATAAAGTTTGTAAGTACAAGAATATAACTTAAAGAACAAAACTTATTATTAAAATGGGTTTTCAAGACAAGCAGATTCCTTTTTTTGAACAACCTATCCTGTAGCTATATTTTTTTTATTGAAGTTATACTTCTTTTGGCGCGTTAGGGAAAAATGAACCGATGTGACGAAAAACCGGAACCACAAATTACCTTACAGTACCAAAAAATTATTTTACAGCTCTCATTGGTCATTAAAAAATGTAAGTTTAGCACTTTTTTAGCATTTAAAATACCAGTGACCCAAGAAAACTTTTTTTTTTAAGAGAGGGAATGCTTGTTGCGCACACTCACAGGGGCACGTGCTCCTTCCTCCTTTCGCCTCCCTCATGACGTGGCATCTGTCTTTTCGGAAGTTTCCTCACGGCATGTTTTTTTCCGCGTCACGCACGTCACGGTTTTCACTCTTCTCCTCTTTCCCTTGCCTGCTGCTCTTTTTCTAATTCTTCTTTCCTCCTCATGTATTTCTAATCATGTCGTGCACTTGTTCCCATTTATTTTTGCTTCTTACCATTGTTTTTACAATGTTTTCTGCCGTGAGCCTTTCCTCGAGAGTTTCCTCCATTTCTCTTCTTACTTCCACGAAGTAGCTGCACTCCAGAACTGTGTGCTCCAGCGTGTCTCTCTCCTCTCCTCATGCTCTGCACGCCGTGTCGTCGCTCTTGCCGATCCTGTAGGTGTAGCTCCCGAATGAGCCGTGAACTGACAGGAACTGGGTCAAGTAATAATCCGCAGTACGGTGTTTACACTTGACCCATTCCCCAAGGTCTCGTATCAGACGTTTGGTCCACCTACTTTTTCCACCTGGCAGTGGTTGCCTCCATTCGGCTTTCCATTCTTCCACAGTTCGGTCCCTTTCTTCTTTCTTGGCTCGTGCCGTATTTCCGTCTTCTCGGGAAAATAGTCTTGCCCTTTCTCTTACCAGCGCGTTTGCTGGCGGTGTCCCCGCTATCACTTGCACTACTTCAGTACTTACCGTTCTGTATCCACTTATTACCCTGAGTAGCGCTTTCCTCTGTGCCTTGTTGAGTCTATTCTTGTACTTCACTACCCAGATGGCTGTATGCCATAACGGAGCTCCATAGAGTAGAATAGACTGAACTACTCCATACAGGACCATCCTCTTCTTATATTTATTTTAATTCTTATTTATTGTGAGTACCCAAAAGGGGCAATAATCTATATAAATAATAATCAATTGCTGTTCGTGAGTCTTGCTAAAACTCGAGAACTGCTAAACCGATTTGGCTGATTTTGGATTTGAAATATTTGTGAAAGTTCAGGGAAGGTTTAAGCAGTGAAAAACATAAATAATAATTAAGGGAAATACTAAAAATAAAAATTGAATTTACCAATAGATAGTTTGTATTTTTTATATAGTTCTTTAAAATACAAATAGATGGCAGTATCAATTTATTAAATCTATTCCATCATTTTACATCTAGGTTGCAGAGACACTTGGTAGATGGCGTTGTATTCTTATCTATAAATAATACATTTATAAAGAATATTTGGATTTCTCACCACCCTGAACAAAATAATAACTCTTAAAATATAAAAAAAATGGCAATACAAAAATACAACAAAACAAAAATAGTACAAACTTGGAAGCAAACGAGAAAATATGATAAAATCAACAAAGCAAAAAAAAACATTTAAAAAAAAAATATACAAAAATGTAAAAAATTAAAATAAAAAAATAAGTAATTGTAAAATGAGACTGAAAACAAGAGAAAAATAAGCTGACATTAATATACAATTTAAATACCTTAAACAGTCTTATTATAACATTTGTTAACAAAAACAAGATTCACGTCCATCTCGTCAAACTTACGAAATAAAAAAGTGGCCTTTTATTATCTAGGCATCTACTGTTGGTGTTTTTACGACAAAGAAGTATAACTTCTTAAGTGCATAAATAATTACATACAAACGTTTATTTTTTTATATAAAGAAGCTTTAATATTTACACCAAATTTGCCTATTGAGTGTTATGAGTCATATTTTAGCTCCTTAGAAAGTATTCTTAATAGTAATAACAAAATTTTAGTTATAGGTGATTTTAATTTGCCAAATCTTGATATTGCCAATTGTGATAAAACAACATTACTTTATAATTTCATGAATGTAAACAATTTAGTACAAATAAATCATATTAGCAATAGTTTAAATAGGAAACTTGATCTAGTCTTAAGTAATATGCGCAATATAACCATCAGTCACGATGAGTCAGCATTGGTTTGTGAAGATTCATATCATCCTGCACTGAATGTCATCCTTCCTAATTTAGTTGGTAACAGAAATGTAATTAAATCAGCCTACATGCATGATTATAGTAGAGCTGACTTTCGTGCTTTTTATGAAATTCTTGTTAACATTAATTGGGACTATCTAGAAAACATTTCTGATCCGGATATGTGTCTCTTTGAATTTTATAAGCATCTCAATACAACCAGAGATAAAACAGTTCCACTTAAAACTGTATCTAATGATGATAGCAAAATAAAATTTCCTTGCTGGTATTCTATGGATTTGATTAAAAAAATAAGATTAAAAAATAGACTTCACAAAATCAATGCTGATTCTTCTGAATATAAACAGCTCAGAAATAGTATAAAAAGTCAGACTCGGAGCGAATTCTTGGCATATCAGAAAGAGATAGAACAGAATGCTGATTTGGATCCTAAAGCTTTCTGGGGGTATATTAATTCAAAAACTAAGGGATCTGGGGTCCCAGAAGTAATTTCATTTGATGAAAACAAATATACGGGTAGTTTTGAAATTGCAAATGCTTTTGCTTTTTATTTCAGGGGAGTTTTTAATAATACAGATAATAAAAGTTTATTGGATAAAGCCTGGGGTAACTTTGAGTTTCCTGAAATAACTGTGGACCTAGTAAAAAACAGCATAAAAAAGCTTAAACCTAAAAAATCGGTAGGTACAGACAATATTCCTGCATATATCTTTAAAGGCTGTGCTGAGATCTTGGCAAAACCCATAGCACATATATTTAATGCAGCTATCAAAAAAGGCTGTTTTCCACAGTTTTTAAAGCAAGCAGTGGTTGTTCCCATACATAAAAAAGGTAGTATTTCTGAAGTTGTAAACTACAGACCAATCAGCATTCTGAACCCTCTTGCTAAGATTTTTGAGAATATACTTCACGATAGTATTTTTAATTTTGTAAAAGATAGAATAGCTATTCAGCAGCACGGATTTATTCCTGACAGATCTACAGTGTCAAATTTAAGTGTATTTTCCAATGTTGCAGCTGAAGCAATTAACAATACAATACAGCTGGATGTCATTTACACTGATGAAAATTTAAATTCAAATTTAAAAATGTTTTATTGTTTAGCTTACAAATTATTTCTTAGAATTAAATAAGTAATATATTTTATTTCCCTAAGCCCTGCTATAGGACTTAGTGTCCTTTTCAGGGTAGTGCTACAGTTTACTGTTTCCTGCTTTTTATTATAGGAGTTGTCCGTGGCAACTTTATCCTGTTTAAGAAAGACCATTTAGCAAGTTCTTCCTGCAACAGCCTATTTCTAGACTGAGACAGGTCGAACTTGGGTCGAGGGAAACCACAGAAAACCTCGGCCTACTTTCTGTACAATTAGTTACTAATGTATTTATTTTATTATTTATAATATATATTTAGAGTATTTTAATTATCTTAGAGCTATTATTATACACTTGGGTTTTTCACAAAGTGCAGTGGATCTGATTGAGTCTTACCTGTCGGAGAGATCATATGTTGTTCGTGTTGGAAAACATTTATCTGATAAGTATATAGGAACTTCAGGTGTACCTCAGGGTAGTAATATCTCACCTCTCTTGTTTATCATGTTTATAAATGATCTGCCAGATGTTCTTAATGGGTCTGACTGTCTTTTGTTTGCAGATGACTTTAAGATTTATAGGACCATCGCCACTGAATCTGATTGCATAACTTTGCAAAATGATCTATCACGTGTGACTGACTGGTTTGACAACAATAACATGTCTTTAAATATTAGCAAATGTAGCATTATGACTTTTACCCGGCGCAGAAACTATTTGAATTATCCATACAATATCAATGGAACTATTCTTTCCAAGAACGATGTCTGTAGGGATCTTGGAGTCACATTCCAATCTAATTTAAAGTTTAATCAGCATTATGATTGTATAGTTAATAAAGCGTATAGAGCGCTTGGATTTTTAATAAGAAATACCAAGCACTTTTATAAAATAAGCACATTGATAAGGCTTTACAATGCTCTTGTTAGACCACATGTGGAATATGCTTCTATCATCTGGTCACCAATGGCTGAGTCCAATAAAAATCATATTGAAAAGGTGCAAAAAAAATTTCTTAGGTATTTGTACTACAAACAATATAACATTTACCCAGCATATCCACTGTTGGTGTCATACAAGAGTATGCTGGAAACCTTTTCCTTACAATCACTAATTGATAGGCGACTAATTCGCTCTTTTATATTTGTATATTATATAATTAATAATGTTAAGTATAAGGATTTTAACTTTATTAATAAAATTTATTTTAATGTTCCTAAAATCTACCTAAGATTAAATAATCACAAATTCTTCAAGACTGAATTATTGAGCTGTTCCTTTTTTAATAATATTTTAATAAATTGCAATGAAATTATATATAAGAAAAACTGTGATATTCTTTGTACAACAATAAGTAAGATTAAGGAGCTTTTTTAAAGTAGATAGGCTTGGTTTTACTCTACTAGATATGTTTGTTTTTTCTGCTTGTTACTTGTTTTTTTTTTCTCTCTCTGTTGTTGCTTTAGTTGTTTAGGTGTATGTAAAGTGTATCAATAAATAAATAAATAAATAAATAAATAAATAAATAAATAAATAATTTTTAACTAGGATAGTATAATATAACTTTTAAGCAATGGAGTTCATTATGAGCATCAGTTTAATCTAATAGGTTTAATAGTTCAGAAGATCCTAAAATATCAAGTTATAAACTGCAAATGGTACGACCGGTTGTTGTGGTAATATCCCAGTACATCGATCGGGGGATAATATTATAATTTTAGCCAATTTGTCCTCGAATAGGGTTTCTGTAATGGCATCACAGAACTAATAACGAAATACTGGACGCTTTACGAGATTTTCCTTTATCCCTTTCACTTCATTGTCTGGGGGGAAATGGAGGAAAGGGGGTGGATATGTATAACCCCTAAATATTTTCTGTTATATTAAAGGGATTAAGATGTCATCTAAACAATATAGATATTACATGTAACATCTTTTCAATTTTAATTTATATGTTAATGATTCAGGGATTTGGTATTCATGATGCATATTATTAAATTTTTAAAAACAAGTATTTTTATATTAAATTTATGTGAGTTGTAATAGTATTTTTTGTTTCAGGTGAGTGTATGCACTGGTTTACTTAATGCAATATAGAAAAGAAGTAGTAAGGTTTGTATTAACATCTACCTTCCATCTTCTTTATTCATGTCTTATTGTTTTTGTGTTTAGAAACATTAATGTCGGTTAATCTTATAATCACATTCGTTCTCTATCTTTCTTTCCCGCTTCTACTTCCTTCTTATTTAATCCAAAGACCTAAAAGCATCGAAAATCGAGAAGCATTACAATCCACGTCGCACCTTCCGCCAATAATTCCCATTTGTCTGAGATATTGTGTTAGGACATCACTAATTGAATTCCAGAAATTCTCACAAACCAAAAGCTGCTCGGTTCGAATGTGCCAGAGCATTTGATCGAAGTCGAGAGTCGACTCGAGTCAACCTGTTTGTAGCGTGCTGGCGGTCACTTCATCAGCGTTACCGTTTCAGTTTTCTACGATTAGGGAGTATATCTTATGCACTCACTCTGCCAAATATACCAACAATATTTTTTTATAATTCACGTTGACAAAGTTTCTATTTCTACACTAAAAACACTATCGAAATAGATTCATTGTAACACTATTTTTGGTAACTTTTTGTATCACAAAATTGGTTGCACTGCACTGACAAAACTTATTGCTTTTTAAAATATGTGCCACCAAAATCGATACACTTTTTTTTGTATACGTTCAAACCAATTGGTAATACAGTTATTCCAGTCTTCAGTTGACACCTGCAAAATCGTTGTTTTAAAGGCATCGATGGCTTCTTCTCGAGCCTGAAATCACTACCCACGCATTCAATTCTTGATCTTTGGGAAGGTAAACAATTCAAAGTTTTAAAGCTCCAAAAACTCGATTGTTTTTGGTGTAGTTTGAGCACATGCACCGTCTTAGTAAAAAAAAAACGTTTATATACTAATCGCCCTAATCGGAAATAACTGTTCTTCGATCTTCTAAAGCAATTGTCGCTACTTGACCAGATTTGGAAACAAAATTTGCGACCATTTCTTTCACACTTTCAGAACGGATAACTTTTGTTGATTTTTTATCATCGTGAAACAGTGCTTTATTCCCAAACACAGAAACCATTTAAGCGAGATATTGCTGTTGGGATAATCCTCTCCGAAAATTGTAATAAATTATTGCTCGCAAATGTTCTTGATCCATTTTTCGATGGACTACTTTTAAAAATTGACTGTAGGTATGTAACCTCTTTTTTCTCAAGTGATGTTAAATGCTCGTTTATAGAGGCTAACCAATGCGAACGGCACTCAGGGGGTAGGAGGAGAGCGAGCGTGGATTCGAACGAGCTATTAGATGATATGGAATTGGAAAGATATAAGGGGATATATTTACTAGAAAAAATAAAAGATAAAAGAATTTAAAAGGGACTAAAGAGAAAATGAGAGAAATGATGGAAAAGGGAAAGGTAAATGGGCGCCACTTATTTTTTTATCATATGGACGGGGAAATATAAGAAACCCAGATGGAAAAAAGATTTGATTATGGGGAATAGGATAGAATACACTTTTATTAGCAAAGCTAGAAAGAGAAAGTTATACTTACTTTTTGTTCTTACTTATCACAACAGCTCCATATATATTAATGAGATATAAATGAGTTCAAAAGCTAAGATTTATGAGTTAAATACGTCTCATTCGTGTTGTTGATGAGATTAGATCAGAATAACTTACACCAGGTCAGTAAATAAAACATATAAATAAACAATAAACAATATTTATTACTGTGTATAGTAATAAGTCAAGCATATGAACGAAACAATAGACATATAAAATATCAACAAATGAAATAAGGTAAAATACAGTAAAACACATTAGTGTTTAATCACATATAGAAACAATATTACACATTCAATAACAGCTAAGTATTTTTATATTGTTATTTTTGTGTACCCATTTAAGCAGAATGTGATGTGAAAGAAATTTTTAAAAGTGTCAAAATTTAATAAAAAATAATAAATCACTTTTAGCTTAAAAGATTTTTTACTCGAGTAAAAGATGGGGGTACCATATACTAGTTTAAGTTAAAACAATTAAATTAAGAGAAACATTAAGAAACCAAAAATTTACCATAAAGGTGTTACAAAAATATTTAATCAGGCTCTGCGCAACGCTTTCACTGATACTGAAACATGTATTCGGCGAACTGTTTCGAAATTTTCACACTTTTGGAGTCTGTAGAAAAGGCACCGGGTTTTTTATAAAAACCGGTCGCACTATTGATTATATGAGCACTTCTTACGTTAGTTACCCACACTTGGATATTATTCATGCGGATTACAATTAAGTTTTTGTGCCAAAGAAATAAATGGTATCCCTTCTTTTTCTGGTAGTTAAGCAATAGTAATGATATTAAAAAACTTACAGTTTAATTCCTAGATAGTAGAATTAAATGGGGCCACACCCAATTTATACGGTACAGTAGAATCTAGTGATTCTTCGGTAATAAACGACAGCTTTTTCATCAGAGAGGTTCCACACTCATTCACTGACTTTAACTTAATTAGAAACACTAAATAGCAAGTAATTCTTTGAAAATCTAAAAGAAATTTGCCGGTACTTGAATCTAGGGGTTGTACATAATGACTTGCCAGCACAGAAACCCAAGCTAGACTAAATTGAAGATCCCGGTAAAAAAGCAACCCGCGTCGCTTCAAACTACCCCACTTACGCAGCGTGACCTTATTCACGAGATTTGATTGGTCAGTCTAAAAAAATCAATAGTTTGACGGTTAAAGTTCGTTATAGTCGAGAATTTTCTGGAATGTAAAATGGTCAGAGCCGGCTTAAGTGAGAAGAAATTATAAAAAATAAAATTTTTATACCTAGAGTATTTTGAACATGCTACAGGTACCTACACGAATTGTTATATCGCACTTAAACTTTGGATTTATGTTAACAAAAGATTGAGGTTAGATTTGTGTCTGAAGATTCTATTGATGGCGCCTTCTAAGCGGCTGAATACAAAACTAAAAAGACAACTCTCGTACAAGTATTTTATAAAAATGAGCCATCTATCCAAATTTAGATTCACAATTACATTGTTCTTTTTATGTAATAGCTAGTGCATTGGTTCATAAAATTACGCAAATTTTTCATTTATTCGTGTGTCAGCAGGTACTTAGCAAAAGTTATTGTTATTGCCATTTGGAAGTCCGTAGTCGTAACGTAGTCGTTGCTAGTCGTATTCGTTTACTGAAGCATCAGACCGAATGATATAGAGCGCTAATGGCGCTGGCCTTTATTTGATCTAGTTCTAGTTCTATCACCCAAAAACAAATTGTTCAATGTTAAAAACAGTAGCGTCACTTTACTTACTTTTTTAATGACCTCTTTGAAAAATAATCGAAATTCATGCAGAACTAACTTTCACGTGAATCAGATACATTGATAGTTGTAGAGACTAACTAACACTACGGGAATAACGGTTCTTAGTGGATAAATAGGATTCCTTATATTTTATTTTCACTACCAAATTTGTAGACTCTTAAGTACACTTTTGACCTTATAAAGGTCATTAATAAATAAAAAAGATAGTTATTAGACGTGCAAGAAACACAACTACACATATGAATTTCAAAGAAATATACACAATCGTCATTACTATGTTGTAAAGACTCACCGCTAAGACAAGCTAAAATGGTTTCTTGGAGCAATTAGGAAATGTTTGATAGAGATTTAAGAACGAATTGTAAACATTAAGAGAAGTGTTAAGATAATTTTTAACCTAAATATTTGTTATAGTTTACCTATCTTAACTTCCACCACTGTTTGCAATGTGACGGTACCCAAACGAGAAAATGATATGGAAATTCACATTCAGTCTACTCGTTTTCCACTGACTCTATTGAACGAGATTTTATTGCGGCCATTACGACTGACACATTTGCACGGTTTTTATTTACCGATATATGACATCATTTCGATTGCATTTCGGCAGTTTCGTCATTTTGGGTCCGTTATTAAATTTGTTCTATACAAATGCAATCGAATTTTCCAGCTATGCTTTCTACGATTTGTTATTGACATTTTGTTAAAACAAGTTAAATGTTGATTTATTTTTAAATAATGTTTTTATTGATATTTGTCATTGATGATGAATCTCTGAAATAACCTTTAATGGTGATAGTACTCAACTAGTGGTTTTTAATTTCTTAAATTTTGCTTTTGTCAATTTATTTTCTACATTCTATGCTAAAATTTAATTTAGATTACCTACAAATCTATAGGTGCGTGAGTTAATCTTCTTTACCCTAAAGATATCTATTATAAAAAGGTTTCAAAACTGTGAAAAAATGATAATTTTAACAGGAGACTGTGCGCCTAGAGGGCGCCCTAGAGGGGTGACGAAAAAACCAATAGTGGGTTGAGTATCTAGAAGTCTTCTTCTTTTGGCGATAACGTTAGATACGGTTTCGTCAAAAACCACCCATATTTTGTTAACACCCTCTTGTATGGACAAGAGTTCTTACCAATTTGTTGTAGATAAGCATTCGGACACTTTGTCGTAATTGATTATATTATAGAGCATTACTGATTTTTTGAATCACCAGAGGGTAGAGTAAATTGGGAGGGAAAAGTTAAAACACTGTGATCGGATTTACCGCCGGGAGAAAGTGTCTCAGGAGAAGTAAGTAGATTCTCATCATCAGAAAGTGCTAAATCCAAAGTTAAAGGATTTTGATTTATTCGAAATCCCTTTGAACGATATACAAGTGCCCTCCCAATTGGCCAAGTTATATCAGGTAGAAAAATTCAAGACAAGATCGGTTTTAACGGACATTAACGGCATAGTGATGACTGAATAGGTGTCAGGATGTCAGACTGTCAACCAGACTTACTATTTGCCACTTTGGCAACACTGCGAGAACGAGTTCGTAAAAAACAGCCCAAGTTGGGGAAGTACAACTCGTGAATTTTGAACCAGGGCTACCAACCTGCCATAACGCGCTATCTGTGAAGTAGTATTTGGCCAATAAAAGCAGTTAAGTGCTGGAAACGCGCCGTACTTGCCAGATTTGGCACCGTGCGACTTTTTTTTGTTTCTGAAGATAACATCTGCTTCGAAAGGGAAACGATTTGAGTCGATGGATGCGGTAAAGCAAAAACCGCAGAGCTCCTAAAGGCCCTCACCAAAAAAGACTTCCAGAATTGCTTTGATAAATGGAAAAAGAGTAAAAAAAGGTTTATGAAGAGTTCAAAAGGAACATTTAAATGTAGAATAATTTTTATAATAAACCAGTCTCGTAATTTAATACCTAGACCTCGTGCATACGTAACGACAAAAATAAAATGATTTTCTGTTCTCTATTGATACATTTCCCTACAATGGATTATAGCAAAAAAAAACTTAACTTAGTACCAAATGTGCTTTAAAATTGTTCCAATTTGTTCAGATAAATTGTAATAGAGTATCGAAATAAGCTTTAGAAAACGATTACATTGACTTATACCTTAATTTTATTATGGTAAAAGAATCTGAAAGGCATTTATACAATCCAGATTGTGTTCTACATCCCTCTAGAGAAAAAAAAACTTAATTTTCTCAGTAAAACCATTCAGTTCCCCCATTCACTCAATCTTACTTTTCTGGAATGCTTTTATTAACTTTAAATTGAACGAATGACTTGCTATATGTCCTACACATTTCTTACATTTCTTATTACCTGCGATGTAGGCTTTATTGTTCGAAAAAAATTATCTACATTTGTATTTTCTATAAAAGATTATTGCAAGCAGGTAAAATATATATGACCAGTTTATTACTAAATCAAAATTATTTAATGATTTAATATTTAGACGATTCTTTGATTAACACAATATTCATTGTATATTTTAAGTAGTTATTAAGACATTCTTGAAAGATTAAATGGAATCCTCTCAAAATCCAATTTCTGGGTCACAACGGGCACCGCCAAAAATATAATAACAGAAAGAAACAACTCGTAATTCCATATTTCAACTTCTTTCTTCGTAGGATGTAGGAAGTCGTTAAAGCGAGTTTATGTCTTAGATATTTCTTCATTTGTAGCCCACAGCTGTTGGACTCTCTTCTCACTTAAAAGACATCATTATTTTTTCTTAAGACTGTTTTCAGTTTCCATCCAAGTTCCACAAACTTTTTGCTAACTATAATTTATCTACTGTTTTTGACAGTTACCACAGTTACGAACGGTGGAATAGCAGTTTAGTTAATCCTGGAATTAAAATTCTCAACATCAAAAAAAAAATAATTAACAGTTATGTATATAGTTTTAATAACTCTATTTTCTTGTGTTTCATAGTATGTTGCTTGTTTAAAAAGATATATTCACTTGGTTAAACCAACATTGAATGTTTAGGACGCTAGCTCAACGACACCGAGGAACGAGAACCAGATGGGAATGATGCCAGTTTCAGGCTTACTAGATTAGATACGTTGGGGCCCGATTAAATCTTGTATTATGTTAGTGAAATGGGTTAATTTTACGCCCATGTACCTCTGGGGATGAATGGAATTACAATGAAGGGTCGACCTTTATGCGTCTATTCGTCTTATCGATGAGATTTTCGGTAAATTCTATTTTTTTTTGGCTCCTCGAGTCGTTCAATTAAGAATAAATTGTTTCAAATTATACGAAAGATAATGTTACTGGTTTTAATTAATTTTGTTTAAACGATACGTTTTGCTAATCAGTATATCTTTGAAACTCTACAGAAGATAAAAGAAAATTATATTTAATTTGTAGTTGAAAAAATAATTGAATGCACCTCATGTTCTAGAGTTTTATCATAGTACTTGTTGTTAAGTAAAAAACTGACGCTGTACAAACCTTATTAGCTACTATAGAAGGTCTGCCCAAAAAGTATCCAATCTACCTTCATACATTCGCGCTGGCGTTATTTTTCATCAGGCGAATAAAATTAAAGAAGTCTTCCTTTGATTAAATATCGAACTCTCAGTGAAGTTTTCACCTTTCGGAGCAATCCTTAGTTTTTGGAAAAGTCTTCAGTGCCCTCTTAACATCATCTTCATATTTATGTCGTCGAACCGATCTCATTTAATTCGAGAATAATCAAAAGTTGGCTATGAAGGTACGATATTGTGTTATGTAGAGATAATGGACATTCTAAGGAGCACTAACCTTAGAAATAGTTGCGCAGATATACAAGGCAAAAATGCACTGACTTCTTAAAGTCTTCTTCTTCTTTTTCTTTTATTAGATCTGTTGATTTGTTAATTTCGAACGTTGCGCTGTAGCATTTCCTGTGATGTGAACTGCCAGATGTCCCTTCATCTCTTTGGGGGTATCCCCAGCGGTCGTTTTTCTGCTGGTCTTCCAACTAACGCTATTTTTGGTAACCTGTTTCCATTCATTCTTCTTACGTAGTTGTGCTACCGCCTTCTTCATTGTCCCTATCTTACTACATCCTGTATTCCGCATTGCTCTCTTACATCTGTGTTTCTGACTCGATCTCTTACTTGTGTTTCCTACTATTGTTTTTAGTATGTTCATTTCAGCAACTCTTAACATACTGTTGGTCTTATTCGTGACCTCACGAGCTTCTATTCCGTATGTCATGATTGGCCGCCTGCATAATCACTGGGTGGATTGAGTAGTGCTGGGTCAGAATGCCGGTCCCAAGCCTGGATAAAGGAGGAGGGTTCAGAGGACGGGTAAAAGTACCAGCAGCTCACAGACCGAAGGTAGCCTCGGAAAATGCACTCCTTAAAGTAAAAACTAAAAACGTCCGCTCACATATTGTCTTAATTACACTAACTAAAGTAAAAATGTAAATAATATGATTAATGACTAGAAACTATAACTAACTAAAATATTAACTAAATTTACTGCACTATACAAATCACTAGAAATTCAAATGTTCGAATCCGCAACGTGAAACGTCAACGCAAGAGTGTATTGGTTTCTCATGTTATCTTACGATAATAGAAAAGGGTCAAAATAAATACAGTCAGTGTGCATTGGCAAAATTAAAGGGCTGCAAACATTAGGTAAGTTAATATAGCTTTTTTCGAAAGGAAATTAAATGTCACCAAAAAACTGGTGAACAAGATTCGATGTGTGCACTGAAGCTTTCTCCTAATAGTGAAGCGAGATTTTTTACACCGCATCACACAATCTTAGAATTTTAACGTAATATTTATTATGAAGTCTCCAATTCATCGAAGCTTATTTAAAAAGCATCTTTATGTTAAAGAACAATTAGATTGAATTGATATAGAGCGTACTTTGACTTGTTTTTTGTCTGTGGTTTCACCGTGAAGACTGAAGGTTTTGCTTCGAGAACATAATTCCAAACCTACGATTAATCGTAAGTTATAACTTTATCTTATCTTATAATATTAAGCAAGCAACTGTCTGCATCTTTTGCCATAGGTTCTCAAACGCGGCTCTTACGATTTCGTTGAAATTTGAAATGTAGGTGCACACGGAGGCAAAGAATCGATCTATCTGGGTACCAGATCTGTGAAAAAATTGAAAAATTTTCACCCAAAATTATTTTTCTACATAAGATGGTTAAGGTAAGATAATTAAGGCGCCGTTCGCGTGGAAATGGAAATGGAAATTAAGATCTTTCACGAACAAAACTTGGTCATAATTTCTAAATAACCTTTGTTTTTTTGCTCTGCACTGAGCAATTTCGAAATTCACTTTGCACACGCAAGTGTGATTTTTAGATTTGAGGATAAAATTTTCCAAATTATAGTTTTTTAGATTATCTTCTAATTCGCACACTGTCAATACAAACATCGGTCTTCTCTAATCGCCAGTAGCAGCCGCCTGGTATTAAGCAGTGTAGTTGTCGTCGAAAATGGATGATAATCACTCAATCACTATCAACAGAAATGCAGTTCGTTTTGGAAGGTTAATATCACTTATTTTACTAATTTCCTCCATGCACTCATCCCAAAGGACATTTGTATCATTTGAATCGTTTCCGAACGAAGCAAAATTTAATGCAAATTCGTTTTTAATAAAGAAAAATCCGACGAACGTAAAAAAGACTTTGCAAACAAATACATGCGGCGCATTAAATAGGTGTCGGCAAAATACCGACATTTTCGTGAGGTTTTACTGTTAGTGGAGCTAGTTAAAAACGTTTAAGCTATATCTCATACTTAATATAATAAGAGGACTTTAAAACATTATTTTTTTTGACCGGTATTATTATTATTTGCAGGATTATCTTTACAATATTGAATATTTTACTGAGTAGTTTCAGAAATGTTCTAAGAACGGAAATCGAAGAGATCAATAATCCTGTGAAACGAAAGCAAAAACGTCGTAAATCTCTTGTTACCAAACCAACAGAGATTCGTTTTGATCGGCCTTATGTGTCACTTATTAAATGCTATAAATTCAGCCATGTCGGAGGTCACTGCATAAATCCTGGGATTCCTACGGGATAGAGACGCCGAGAAGGGAAAAGGGAACTCAAGAGTAAACGAACCGCAAACTCCATCCAACCATTGCGATTTCCAACGGGAATGTTTTATGTTTCATGCTCTTATTCCCGCCGCTATCAATACAAAAACACGCAAAATTTTATTATAATTATCTCTGTTTATTTGAGAAGGACATGAATGAAATTTTTGTCCACGGAAACGTAAAAAAGGGGTATTTGAAACAATAGAATAAATATTTTGGGTTTTATTGTTGCAGATGTAAACACAGACATTGAAAATAGGAAATTTATATGTATATTTAAATATCTATTTAGTCAAAATTTTGTTTGAGTTGTTCTATAACCTGGACATTAGGGAAAACGGTGGAAAGATGGGGTACTTAAGGTTTAAAGTTCAATAAAAACAAGGTTTATGTAATAACAGAATTGTAATTATTGTAAAATAACTCTCAATATATGGTATCAATAGGTACTTTTTGTTAAATTTAAAAAAAAAATAAAGTAAAATCAAAGAAAGGCGTTTTGTCCTGTCTTGCCTCATGTTGCTGGAAAGATGGGGTGCACCCTGGGGGTAAGATCGGTGTTAAGTCATTATCATCGGCAACTCCTGCACAGCTGTTATGAGCTCATTTTCCACAATTTATGCACGCTATCCATTCTTCGATAGAAGTGGAATAGAACTGCAAACGATACATTCTCTTTTTCACTCTTATTTTCAGATGATGAGACACTTGGTCGTTTTGCAGTGTTGCTCTTATTTCGTGATTTTTTTATCAGATTATTTTTGCTTTTTTTAATTTATCTCTTCTTTTTTTCCTTTGTTTTTTTTCTATTTTTTGGAACGAAGCTCCCTTTCGCGCGTTACGAACAGTTACGACTGACGCTAGGAGCTAGCCCAAAAAAATTCATACCAAAAGTTGTCACGACACTATGCACCGACACAATGCACCGACACACGCATGTTTCTCTCTCTCACAGACCAAAAAATAAATAACTCTCTCTCCCTCTCTCTCATAGATAGATATATTACAACTAAAAAGACACTATTTTAAATTAAAAGAAAATGTACATTAAAAAGAAAATACTGTAGAAAAAAACATAATTACCTATAATAGTATTATATTTTATTTCATCCTGTTTTTATAAATTAATAAATTCATAAACATTTTAAAAATAGTTCGTAACTTGACTACGTCAAATTACCTTAACTGTCAGTCACTGTCAAATATTTTAATTTTAAATTTTTTGTATTGAATTGTTAATTCCTGTTTTAAATTATAAAAAGTAATTTTAAAAAGATGTGTTATTTAAAGCTCTGGTATTGTATAAATGGACACTTTTGTTAAAAGAAACGAACTGTTAGGTAAGTAGAGATTTTATACAGACAATAATAAATGCTTATGTATGTATAAACACTCTGTTATGTTTACAAATTACTAATTCCTTCACTAATTAATCGAAAGGAACTTCGTTCCATCCGGGTGTCCCTTGACACCTCACACTTTTTTTTTATTATCATCTTCTTTCTTCTGGACAGCAACCTATAATTTTTTGTTTACAATTGCTGTTTTGCCACGTTTGCTAGTTACTCTTGATGTTCTTCTGGTAACTTAAAGTGGTAATAATTGTTTTGGAGAAGCGAAGGTATGAAGGCGCTTGAGATGAGTGCTAATAAATTTGGCTTATAGTTCTTCTGAGATGTCCAACATTTGCTGCCTAATAAACTTTTCGGCTGTATGTATCCTTATCAACGTCATGAATATGGCAAAACAAGGTAGTCTTTACCCCATCTTGACACTCCGTGCTATTTTCCAAAAATAACGAAAAATAAAAAAAGATTGTTGGCTATCTTAATCATAGACATATCTTAATAAGCTATACTATTTTCTAGGTTAGTTAAGTGTCAAACCCTCACTAAATATGTTAAGTACTGTGGTTGGTCAATTTCAATTGTGAATTTTGCAGGGTGGCCTGTCTTTCCTACTATGCTGTCTTACCACCCTCACCCCTATAAAGCAATAATAAAATTATACAATACACTTTTCTAAATACGTAATTATATAATAAAACGAAAAGATATTTTCGTTTAAAAGTATACTTTTTGATACTTTTTTTTAAAGTAGAACATTTGTAACACAACTAAAAAATTCTTTATTAAAATGAATCGAACAAAATTCAATTATATTATCCTCTCTGAACTATCCGGGAACACGATAAAAACGGTAAAACGTAGAAAACGCTAGAAAACAGACTGTTACAAAATACAACTCACAAATAATTAAAATTCAAAAACCTGACACACAAAATCGTCGAACTGCCTATGTGTCTCTGTTTGTGCGGTCACAGCTGCTGATATTTAATAATTCATTCGAAAATATTAGGCCAGTACTTCAGCGCACTCCGCTTACAATTCTCTGGTGGCAGATGCACTGGTATGCAAACCATAAAAAGAAGAAATGTGAGTTAAAGATAAAGCCTTATACAAAAAAAATATCGTGATTTATAAATTTGCGTATTTTATAATTTTGAAGTTCGTTCGGGAACACAAATTCAATAAAGACAATTAAAAGCCGACTAAATACTAATGCAACTGTGTTTGAAGTGTTTTGGAGGTGTTAGCGATTCGATCACGCGGTCAGATCGTACAGCTGCCCGTCACGACCAATGACGTCACACAACACGGAACGATCTCGGCGATCCAGTTGTTTGAAAACTTGTGGCTGGATCGGATTTCTTTTTATGTCGAGCAGTTCTGATGAACTTCTTTTTCTTTTTGCACCAACCTCACGGAACAAAAGTAAATGGGTACATAAAATAAACGAGAAGTGTAGAAGTTTTTTCATTTGAAGACCGCTTTTAAACTTATTTACGAGGGCAGTTTAAAATTCAATAATCTTTTGCAGCATAGCTCAAAAAAATAGAGTTTTGCTTTGGTCTCGTTTTTGGTAGTTAGAAAATTTATTACGATGGCGACGTCTTCAGTTTCGTGATTTTGTTTCTTTTTTTTTGGAGTAGGGATGGTTGTAACATTGTAACTAGTTAGCCGTGGTGCTAATGTATCTCTGAAAAATTCTAGAAATTATTAAAAAATTATTTTAATCCTTTATTAAAATACTATTATTTTATACTCACTGTATGGATTTAGTTCTTTGCCCACTTCTTCAAAACGTTTTTGTATGCAGTTTTTCGACATCGCGTGATCTTTGTAATAATTTACAACCTTCTTCTAGCTCGTCGCGATCTGAACTGATGACTTCGTCAGTCGTCTTCCTGCTGTCAGTTGGGTGATCTGATCGTGCGATCGGATCGATTTGTCTTTGAGAAGGCCTTATAGGCATATACCTGTGTGTGTGTGTGGGTGTTGGATGCTTATTATCAACATGCTGTAGTTTTGAATTCTGTCGGCAGCCCTCAAAACTGCCTTCAAGTTTTTAATTGCATTACTAATTACTCCATTGGTACAATCAGAGGTGTGTTTTGGTATAAACTTATACCAAAATTTGCTCCGAAATTAAACTTGGCATAGAGTTTTGATATTTTCAGACATCCGGCAGAACTTGAAGCTGCAACCTTTATAAATATGCGGTAACGCCTCTTATCACTACAGCCACAGATGCATTAGTAATTATTCGGTTTTTTTATTGCCTTAAATCAACTCATATCAAATCTGGCACTTACTCACTTACTCCTTAATTTTCAAAACTTTTTCAAATAAATCTTTCAAAAGATTACAGCCTCTAAATAATTTTGAATACCACAGTATATCATAATCTATAATACATAATTAGAAATTTAATAAACTAATTTAATTATACTGGCCTATTAAATAAAAGCTCTCTATTTCACTGGTGAAAAGGAAGGGAATATTCACCTGAATTATTAACAAATTAATTAATGCGCAAATTCTCGATAAGACTATGTACGTTATAAAATCATAAAAAGATTATGTACGTAAATAGGAAATTTATGAGTTGACCACCGTTGGAGGGTTTTGGCAGGATAGAATTAAATATTAATGATTACGAAAAATTCAACATCAAAACCGGCATGAATTCACTTTTATAGAGCCAATTATAACACAATTTTTTCATTTCTGTGATGTTTTATAATTCACAAGGAATGAACCCAAAGTGAATTTAGAAAATATACTTATAATTTCATCATATCTTTTTAGGTATAACCAAAATCATCTAAAATTTATGTTTATTACAAACGCTTTAAATTTTTTTATAGGTGTCCTTTTTAGAGAACTAATTTCTTTTACAAGAATCCCGCTTTACTGTTAGATTGCCATTTGATTCGTAAATAACTATTTTTTATCAGAGTTTTGTTGTTTGATACCGTTAGTGAATGGTTACATTGGATGCGAATACGTGCGATTTTTTGGTCATGCGATGTCGTACGATGTCGGACGTAAAAACAAACTAACTAATTTAAAGGTGTGCGGTTATAATAGTTGCGATGTAGTCGGATGTTTTCGTACGATGTCGGACGACTAAGTGAGAAGAACAAACATGTTTGAAAATTAGAATATGTTTCGAGTTGTTGGTGGATCATATTAAGTATATATTTAAATATTGAAGGCAACATTCTGAAGTACTCCTAAAACTTTTGTGGCTGCTTACTTAACTCATTGAAGAGGGTTACGTACTCCCCTTCCTGGTCTCTCCTTAAGTATATACCATTAACCAAAGTACCTGGATGACCGAGCTTTGCTCGTGAAACATCTAAATCATAGAGCTTTCTGTTCGTATGTTAGTCAAATTTTGCAAACATCTTACTTTAGCAGCGCGGATTCGACGAGCATAAACCTGAGATATTATTATTATTAAATTATTTTAATTTATTACTAAGTGCAGCCTGTCCCTTGGCAAATAGCCGAGATAGATTACGGCATAGTCCACAGTACAGTCTAAAAAACGTACTAAAAATTTTCTAAATTAGTTTATTTTATTAACAGTTAAAATAATAATTACTGTTTTCACATATAAGAACAAAAAAAATTCTCTTTCGCGTAATCGATCCCATTACAGACCTGACGCTTATCCAACTGCACCACCATCAACTTATATAAAAGCTTTCAAAATGATATTATCTATACACAATGTAAATTAATTTTAATAATAATTCAGTTTAAATTTCGAATAAAATGACATTTTCTAAAAATGATTCCTATCTAGATCGATTTATCGCCCCCGAAACCCCCTATATACTAAATTTCATGAAAATCGTTGGAGCCGATTCCGAGATTCCAATTATATATATATTTATATATATACAAAGACAAAGGGTGCCAAGTATGCGTATTTATGATAAACAAAAGGGGTAAATTAAATATATTAGATTAGATATTTCCTCTTTTTATTTAATACCATAAATTTCAAACAACTATTTTTAAGGAAATGTAAATCCTCTTCGTCATCCATTTTAAACTGAATCTGTAAATGCAACGAATCGCAAACAATGTAACCACACAATCGTACGACAAATGGTCTTACGGCATCGCACGATTAAAAAATCGTACGTATCCGCATCCAATGTAACCATTCACTTACGTAGTAAAATATCGTACCGAAAAAAGTCAAGTGACTTTACTATTTTCACTTCAAACGACTTAACACTACTTCCTCTGATTATAATTTTAAAACCAGAAGTGATAAAAAGGATTTCTGACCTTTACTAATGTCTCCAGACAAAGAGTTTTTATTTGATACCTCATTTGTGTCTCTAGCTCTTTTGATAAAGAAGGAGATGTGTTCACAGACAAACGGACAGACAGACAAAATGATTTCTAAGTTTTCACTATTTGGTGTTGGGTGAAAGCAAACTTTTTTTATTAAAAGCACTGTGTAATATAAAAAATAGGTTCGATCTTAAAATTGGACTTAATAATTGAATTTATATTTAATATATACAACCTAAGCAGGAAAATCTCAGCTACTATTTTAGGTTGAAGATTTTGTAAACTGCTGATAAATTGGTAGCTGTCGACTCAAATATTCCTGAACAGTTAACTAAAAAGTTTACAGACTAATGTAGAAAAGAACATTTTTTTGGTAAAATTTTAATTTATTATGTCATATATTTGCCTTCGAGGAGAGAGATACAAGTACCATTTTTATAACACTATTTTTCTTTAGCTTTATAACAGGCCTAAGTTTCGGAGATTACTTTTTCATCGGTTCTGAATTTCTTTCCAGTAAGCATTCATCTGAGGTATACTAACACGAAAAATTCACTGAATGCCTGACGCGGTGGATATGAAATTAATTTGTAGCGTACTTAATTTAATTTTGCTATCATTTTCATTGATTTGTGACACAGTTCATGGTCTCGACGAAACATCATTTATTTATTCCTTAAATGGGACCATTTTTATGCAAATCTATACTTTAAACGCTCTAACTATGCCTTCGTTTCGTTTCAAAGTATTCGATAAATATTATACCTTATGTATCCCAAAATAAGGATGCCATAACCTTGTTCTACTTTTCTATGGGTTCCAGGACACATAGAAATAGAAGAAAACGAAATAGCAGACAAGCTGGCAAAAGAAGGAGCTGAAACCCCATACCTGGGACCAGAACCATCCTGTGGAATCAGCAGTAGTACAATCTTAGAAAACCTAAGGAAAAAAATGAATAGCGAAAAATCCAAGTACTAAAATGATCTAGAAGGACTAAGACAATCGAAGACGCTCCTGGGAAATGGGAAACTATAACCAGAAGAGATTTCACAGCTGTATTACCTTAGTAAGAAGAACCTCCGAATTATAACAGGCATACCAATCGGGCACTGCCGATTAAGAGGACACATAAAGAAACTAGGATTGATCGATGAAGCAAACTGCAGATTCTATGAGGTAGAATGCATCGCATTAAGTAATTTGAGAGTCAAATATCTAGGGTCATCCGAAATAGAAAAGGAGGAACTACCTAACTTGAAACCCAATGATATCCTAAACTTTCTAAGGAAGATAGGACTAGAAGAGCTGCTATAAGTCTGAGAAATCATCAGAAATATAGTAAGAAAAGAGGGACACAATAGATCTATAGGTCGCAGGTGTATCTGTTACCCCTAACTTGCTCATACATACATAACCTTGCTCAAAAAACTATTCACGCTTTACAGTTGGTTCATCGCGTTAAGGTTTTTGATGCTTTGAAAATTACACTCTGGAGTGAAGTAATGGAGATAAGTTTAGTTTTTATTATGTTTTAATATCACTAAACATTATTCCGATGGTGCTTCTGATTTGTGGTGAGCACGCACTCTGCACGCAGTTTTTGCATGTCCCAATATTAATACACAACATGTCTAACACGTTGCTATTTTTCCAGTCTTGACTATTTTGATCAACTTCACATTACGATCATTCAAAATTATTTTGTGGAAATTTTTTGATTTTTTTGTCAGTACCAGCTTCTTTTGAGGGCACAATGCGTGCGTCGTCTTTAATGCTCATTTCGTATCAGCTAATATTCCTGGTGCAGAGTTCGAATAATGTTTAACAAACCAAGCTTTAACAACAAGTTTCATCGCCAAAAAGCCATGCTTTATTAAATCACGAAATATTTTTATCTCATTACAATAACAAACGTGGCTTTACTATAAATCACAAACTAATTGTCCGACATTATATCAAATTTCTATACGTATCTTTTAAACTAAACTAGCTAAAAATTATATGGATTCAATTCTAGAACACCATCAATGTGTCAACCTTCGAACTTTTGATCGCATCGTTTAATATTGAATTTTGAACAATTATGAATTATAAATTGTGTTTCCCAACATTATCATATTTGCGTATGTAGACGAGTATTGATCTAGAAACAAAATTGGTAGATGAAAATACAACACCCTTCATTATTTTTTCTTATTTATCATAGAAAGAGCGCAATAAACTTTAGGGTTAAATTACCTATAAATTAATCATTCTTTAAATATATGCATCAATTAACTTCTAAACACGTCGAGTTATTTAAAATTTCCATTTGATTAAAAGTTACCAACCCTAGGGCCGCTCAATACTGTTACTGTAATTCCTGTGCGTTAACTCTGATTCACAATGGCTGTTGTCTATTCGACTAAGATGCAATTAACGCTATAATCATCTGGACGGGTTTCTAATTTCCGTGAATGCCAACTTTCCAAACTTAGACTATTGCATTTCTGAATGTCTAGATTAGTTTCAACTTACGCCTATCCGACTCACCGGTGCTGTGTCTAACTTTCTGAACGAAACTTTTGTTAGAGGGTCTATTCGATATACAAGAATTTTCCCTCTCGGATACACGAATCGTCTTCTGTCTTAACACAAAGTAAATATCGTATAGAGATATTGTAAAATTAATTAACATTTAAAGTATAAAACATAGTTTAAAAAGTACATCACAACTACTGTTAATGGACCTGTTTTAAATGTCAAGATATCAGATTGTAACAGTTTTTTTTTTCAACATTTATATAGGAGACAAGTACGAACAATACAAATCACTATCCACATCTTTGATCTCAAGTGTACATTTCTTCGATCTTCCTGCCTTGTGCATTACAACCCTATTAAATTTTTTGCTGCAAAGACAATTTGCCTCGATTAATCTCTGTTCACCATGGTTTGTGTACCTATAGTTGTTGACACCCATAAACTGTAAATCTTTGACTTCATCTTGGGTGTTGATTCCACACTGTATTGATTAGGCGGCTTTCAGGGAATCTTTGGACGTGTACTGGTTATCCTAGTTGCTGGGATTTTATTGTTCTTATTATATTTAGACTTTGGTATAATATATCTAGTTTAGCATTGGTTCTTATGTGGTAATGTCCAGTAGCTAAGTCTTGTACAGGACCTAACATTTCCCTAAGAACTTTTAGCTCAAACCGTTAAAGCAAGAGTTCGTTGTGCTTTGTGATGGTACATGTTTTTCAAGCGTAGGATACCAGCACTAGCTTTATTTTTGTTGGGTTAATTTTTATCTTAGATTATCTGAACAATATCATAAGCGTTTGCAGTGAAAAGAAGCATATCTTGCCACTCTTTATCTCTTCTCTCATGCCGTTATTGGATGTTATGAAAGTTTCCACTCTAAGACATTTAATATCTTTTAATCACATTTAACTAAAAATCGTAATCTTACAGGCTCTTGCACCAAGATTTATCTTTGACAAACCCTACAAAATATTAACAAACAAGACAGCAGACCCCAACGTAGTGAACGCTCTGAGCGTATATACGGATGGATCAAAAACAAAGCAAGGTGTGGGATGTGGAATTTACTCTAGATACTTAAACCTAAAAATAAAATGGGCTATGGTTGGCTTGTCAAGTGTGGTTCAGTCAGAACTCACAGTTATAACCATAGCTGCAAAAGAAATAATCAATAGGAACATCACAAGCAGGAATATAAATATATACACAGACTGCCGACAAGCACTACTGACCTTGAATAGACCACGTTTCACTTCAAGTTTAGTTCTAGAATGTCACCAATCTCTAACTGAGGTCAGCCAGAATAACGTGGTCACTCTCAGCTGGATCAAAGGACATGGGAACTCTAAAGGCAACCGCATTGCGAACAATTTAGCAAGGAGGGCTGCGGGCTACAAATATGTTAGCCCTCGACTATCTACCTAGCTAACATTGTCCGCAGTCGTAAACCTTATCAAACAGCACTCTCACCAAAAATTTATACAGTGCTGGGATGAAACTACGAACTGTAGACTGGCCAGAGAGTTATTACCTCACCCTGGCGAGAAAACAGCAAAAAAATTTAAGGCATTGACCAGACAAAATCTCCGAACAGCTGTGGAAATCTTGACAGGTCACTGACAATTGCGACAACATCTCTTTAGGATGAAATTAACAGAATCGCCGCTATGCAGAGGCTGCGAACAAGAAGAGGAAACAGTAGAACACATTATGTATGACTGCTCTGCTTTTTCTGAAATCAGAAGATCCGTGTTGGGCGAGTACTGGCCTACACCAGCCGATGTCAGGGAGATCCCCCTCGGGAGCCTCATCACCTATTTTAAATCGCTAGACCTGGTGACAGCCTGAGGTGAGGATATCCCTACATACGGGAGGATGCACAATGGGTCATATGACTCATATGTGGCCTGAGTGCTGGCTGATCACTAGCTCGCCCCTCCCCAAATTTCCAGATCCAGATCTTACAGGCTCTTTTAATTTCGTTTCATACATTATTATGTTATAGGATCTACTTCACCGTCATTTGCAAAAAATTTAATGGGAAAATAAACCGAATTGCATTTTTTTAAATATTGTACTTTTTATAAGTGTTCTAACTGAAAAGTTGTCAGAGGTGGCGTATAATTGGTGTACTTGAAAGTTGGACATGCGAATGAAATAGACAAGAAGACGCAAAAAGAATCTTGGCTTACTCTAAAATGATAGCAACTAAAGATAGAAAAAATAATTACCGTTAACTATTTTTGTTACGTTTTTTCGAACCTTCCAAACCTAACGTTAAAGACTTTGCTGTAAAAAAAATGAGCCGTTGAGACATAATTAAAATTAGTCGTTGATTAATATTGTAAATTCAGGTTGTAAAGCATCGATTATTCACTGAGTTTAATAGAAATCTATGATTTTAGAAAATTAATCTCAATGGTTTTAACTAAGGCCGATCGCATACTTACAAGACATATGTTTGCAACATGTCTGCGACATGTCGCTTCAACACAGTTGAGCACCAAAGTAGGAAACAAAACTCCGTAGTTCGCACATCAGTCTACATTATGTCGTCTGATTATGATGTGGCAATATTATCGGTTCTAATATTGCGAAGGCGAAAGAAGAAAATTACTCGAAAATATTGGGTTCATCCATATAGTAAAGCTAATCTTCATCGCAGTATATTTATTTTCAACGATTTGCACAAATTTTACATTAAATGTTGGATTATCTTCCATTATTGAACCATATACGTGCATTTGGAAGCAGCTGTCGGACACAAATGTCGCTTGAAATTGGAGCAAGCAGTGTCGTATAAAAGTTGTTTTCGACAAGTCTCATCCTGTCCGCGGCGTTTCTGTTTGGTTTACGACTCGCCATAAGAATCGCTGTGTTGGCAATGAAACGACATGTCTGCGCATGTCGCAGACATGTTGCGAACACATGTCTTGTAAGTATGCGATCGGCCTTATAAAACAAAATTTAGTTTAAATGATTCTGTATTTTAAAATGCTTTTTTTGTTTCTTTTAATTTCTCTGGAGGCCCAAAATCCTTTCTTATTTTTGGGATTGTTTCACAAAAGGGTTTAATGTTCCTCTGAACGTGTATGGAGCCATAAGCTTTTTTTTTGTTATTTGATCAGTATCTTTCTACCGATAAAGACACCAACTAAATTCAAAGAAACAGTACATAAAGGCAATAAATTTTAATGTTTCCACATCGTTTTACAAAGGCACTTAAAAGAAAAACACCCGGTAAGGCACGTGCACGACCATCAAGAGCGGCACCTGTCTGCATATCCACGAATTTACCGTCATCGTGACCGACTCGATCGTAAGGTATCCATCCGGCATGGACGGCGGATGCGGAAGCAATCGGCATTGCAAATGAGAATCGCATCTGTTCGGTTTTCGAACCGCTATAGAAGTTTGCGCTAAAATTATTACCAGTAAAAATTCGGTTTGTCCTTTTTTTTAGTTGAAATCGATGGTTCATCGTCTCATTTTCGTGGCAATCGAGCGGATTTTTTATGCCGTTTGGTTTTCATTTCACCTCAAATCGTAGTCGCTTATTAAAAAATCAAAGTGGCGAATATAATTTCTCTAGCAACGCTTTCAAAAACCAATTTGTATGCTGGAAAAAACCCTAAGTATGCAATGGCGTAGAATAACAATTATAACGAGTACCGATTTTGTTATATTCCATGTGGTAATTCTTTGCTGTAAGAAAGAATCAATTATTTTAAATATTACTAGGTACTATACAGCTACTTAGCGCATAAAAATACAATTCTCTATTGTGTTATTTACGCATAATTTTCGACGAATTTATCATTTGAAAGAGAAATTTCGAATAGCAACAAACTGGCTTTCAGTGAGGCACAAAGGGCCACAGAGATATAGCATTTGTGCGTCTATCCTCTCTCTCCTTTTCTCTAAGATAGGAACTTATCATTCCCGGAAGGACTCCCATCCTGCCAACTTTCGACGGAAGTCTCAACTGTAACAGTGTTGCCAACATAATTTTGTAATATATATTTTTGACTTTTTTTTTTGTTATGAAATTTAGTTTGTAAGCTAATTTAAACAATAAAAACTCTCGTTAGATTTAGTGCTGGTCCAGGTATACAAGTTCTTAAAATTTACACAAATCTATATTTAGATATATTTCATGAGGTAGATTATCTTAACTTTTATTATTATTAGGTACTTTTAATTTGCTGAAAATGTATTAATTTTAATACGAATGGCTGGCTCCTTTTGTAAATGTAAATGTCATTTATACTCATTGTCACCATGCAGGGTAAGTAAGCTATAACGCACAGTTGTGTGTAATGAAACTTCATTTCAACATGACGTTTCATTACGCACAACTGTGCGTTATAGCTTACTTACCCTGCATGGTAACAATGAGTATAAATGACATTTACTGTCAAAGGAGTAGACAAAACAAATTATGGTAAAGTAAAAAGCACGAGTGCGTAAAAGTGAGTACAAAAATATATTTTTTAATGTAACTAAAAACTTTTGATACTATATAGCAACGGTATTTATTTATAAATTATGACTATGTAAAAATATATAACTACGAAGTTTTGAAACATCTAAAATTTACAAAACTTCGCGAAGTACAAGTTGTTTTCCTAACAGCTTCTTATTGAATGATTTTTCGTAAATAGCAATATCAGTAATATTTTTATTTTATCTTGTGTTTTCATTGGAGACAAGGGTTTACGACCCCGGATCTATAAATAACAGGAAACGAATGACATTAAGTTTTTATGATTTTAGGACATTAATATTTGAATGTAAGAATGAAACGTCGGCAACGTTGTCGATAAGGCAAGATCACGCAGACAGTCAGCCATGATTCAGTTGTCGTTGTAGAGCAATCAGCTGTTTCTCCCGGGGGTAACATTACGTCTCACACCTCGCCAACCATCGTTCATAACCGGGAACAGTTCGTCACATCTCTCGGACTCCTTATGGCCTGGCAGTGGCGCTGCGGATCGTCCTTTGGGATCTACAACTGACGTAATTCTCGGCGATCCCTCTGGAACCCGCATGATTGCCGAGAGATGCCACATGAATACAACGTCGAGCATACTTACGCCTATTGTAATGTAAAAAGCCTGTGTCGCTTCCTTCGAATATACACGCACTTTGCTACAAATTGATGTTTACAAAATGACAAACACTGAATACTAACATTACCTACTGTCCACAAAAAAATGCAGAAGACTCCAACTCTGTTTTCGTTTATAATATTTACTAAGCATTTTCAAATATAATCGATAATTTATTATACAGTGTGTCCCAAAAAGTTTTATACAAATGGAGGAAAAGCTTATCTTGCTTGTTAAAAAAAGTATATTCTTCATAAAATACTCTGCATGACCTAGACATCCATAATCAGGTATAAAAATATTAAGGCATTCGCTGGAATACAGGGAAAAAGATAATTTCTGCTGTAGATTACATATTCATATTCATTAAAATCGTATATTCGTTTAAAACAACTGTATGGATAAAAACAAAATTGTTGGGCAATACTTTTTCTTAAAATTGCATGAATGCAAAAAATTATTTCAGGAAATACGTTACCAATTGTTACATTGTAATAAGAAAATAACTAAAAACTGCTGCAGTAATTTAGATAGCCATGTTTAAATTAGTAAATGTAATCTAGTGTGATAGGGAGGTATGTGGACATTCTTTGGCCTCCGAGGTCTCCAGACCTTAACACTCTGGACTTCTTTTTGTGGGGCTATTTGAAACAAAAAGGTTTACCTTAAGAGGCCATTTCTAGATGTGAACATTGTAAACGTAGGTATTACACCCAATGTAATTAGAAATATCATCATTGAATTTAATTAAAGAACAATTATCTGTTTAGAAACGGACGGTGGATACGTTGAAGTTACTATGTAAATTATAAGCATTAGTTATTTTATGTAAGTTAATAATTAGTTTTTATTAATGAAAATATTGCTACATTGATAAAAAGGTTATCAAAAGTTATCCTCCTTTGTATAAAACTTTTTGGGAGAAACTGTATATAAAAATATGAAATTAAAGAGCAAGCAAAGGTTTAAATAATATTTAAGAAAATTTCGTTTAACAATGTTTACTACGTGAATATTCTAGGGCACTCTCCTGAAATTTATTCTACAGTTTAAAAGAAGTAATTTGAGACCTGCGAGTTATCTCTCAGTTGATTTTTCGCGAAGTTACAGCGATTTATAACTGCGAAATTTAAGGATTTCGTGAACAGTTTCTACCAACTTGGCCGGCACAATGCGACTTGTTTTATCTGCTTCTTGTTCTAGTGCTTTCTTCTATCGAAAATGGGTTTCAAATTCTTCTCTTGACTACGCTGTTTGAATTAAAGTTTGGACGTTCATTCCGGTCCAGTCTCTGATATTTTTCATCCAGGAGAGTTGCTGCCTATCTGGGCCTCGTCTTTCCTTTATTTTACCCTTAATAATTAAATGGAGAATTTGATGTGTGTTATTTCGTAGTACAGGTCCAAATTATGAAGTTTTCCTTCTTTTTCACTATAGTTAAAAGATCTAGTTCGCTGCCTATCCTCTCTAGGACAGTCTCATTTGAAACCATATCAGTCCAAGGAATCTTCAACAATCGCCGAAACACCCACATCTCAAAGGCCTCGATTTTCCGCATGGAATTAAGTTTCAATGTCCATGGTTTCATCCCCTGTAATAAGACAGACTAGAGTAGCATTTTGCCAGCCGGTATCTTGTTCCTATACTTGGATTTTTATTACAAAAAAGGATTTCGACTATTTTATTCTGTGTTTAACCTCGAAATCTGTAGCTGTCATAATTTTTTAGTTGTTGCAATTTAAACAACAAAATTGTTAATAACAATTTAACCTGTAAATTTTTTGCGTTGCCCCCCCCCCAAAAAAAAATCAAGTGAACCCTAGAGTGTCCACGAAGAACGCCCCAGTACCAGGAATACTATTCTTGTAAGGTAAAGAAGTTAATGAGAGATAAAAAGGAATAGGAACCAGAGGAAGTGCCGGATGGCAGCCTACAGAATGGGTTGCAGTGGCAACTGGAAGTACAATGCCTCCAGTGCGCATACAAGGATTGTGTACACTGTACAGATGGACACCTTGGAAATGTTACCAAACAGGATGGTGAAGATCACAGATCTAGAAAAGCTATACAATGTCAGTATTACTGACAGGGCTGCCTGGGAGAAAGGTGAACCTGAATACATGAAAAGGGGGATCACTTGGTAGGTATACGGATGGCTCGAAAAAGCCAACAGGCACTGGGGCGGGAATATATGGAGTCAGACCCAAGGCGCAGTTTTGCGTAAGCCTGGATAAAATGGCTACTGTTATCCAGGCTGAAGTTGTTGCCCTATCAGAGTGTGCAAGAGCGTGTTTGGAGCGTGGTCTGACAGGCCACACCATATACATAAACTCGGACAGTAGAGCAGCGCTAATGGCACTTGACAGTTTTGACTTTACCTCTAAAGCAGTATGGGACTGTCATCAGGCCATGAAAACCCGGGGAGAGTACAACATGGTTATCCTTAGTTGGGTTCCGGGGCACAAAGGTATTGCTGGCAATGAGGGAGCTGCCAAGTGGGCAAACAAAGGAGCTGAAAGCCCGCTCATTGGACCAGAGCCGACGTGTGGTATTGCTTACAGCACAGCACGAAGAGCTGTTCGCCAGTGGATGGGCATAGAACATCGAAAGAGCTGGGAAAGAACAGAAGGCAACATATAGTCAAAGAGAATGCTGCAGACACCTACTGGTGCTATAGTGGCAGATGCCCTTGGGCTGAGGAGGAAGACCCTGCGGAAAGTGGTTGGCTTCATCAGCGGCCACTGGGTATTCCGCGGACATCTGCATAAGATGGGAATTAAAGTTGAAAACCTCCTATGTAGAAAATGCGGTGAGGAGGAGGAGACAGCCTTCCACGTGATATTCATGTGCCCAGCCCTGCAAGGTCTGCGTATGAGATCCCTTGGCCTACCGATCGGAGATTAAAGGAAAGAACGGGTAACCATAGTCAAAAGGATCTCATGGTTCATTAAGAACCTGGGATTTGATGGAGAATGAGGACCTGTAAATGGCACAATAAGATGTACTAGCTGCGATGCAATCCCATGGTCTAACCCTAAGCCTGGCCCTCTGTAAAAAAAATTGCCGTTACTCAATTTTTTTACCAATTTACCATTTAAGGAGTCGCTTTAAAAAACATTATATTTGCTGTTGAGACATGACTAAATTGATTTTATAGATTCAGGTTGGAAAGTGTGATTATTCAATGAGTTCACTGACGATCCATGACTTTAGAAAAGTAACAGAAGTTGAATTTGTGTGGAAGAATTGATAGACATGTTTGAAACATATCTTGAATGATGTAGGTAATTTCAAGCTATGAAATGATTACTTAAATGCAAGTTATCATTTCAAGCCATAAAATTTATTTCTCTGCTAGTGCATGTAAGAAATTCTGTTTATTTTATTGAATTAACCAATATGTAACGACCCTGTTTTTTCTGTACTATGTACACTCTCTGAACGATACCTACATTGTGTTTAAATAAATTATATTAATCCAAAATAGCTCCCAGCTCTGAAATTTTAACTGCATTTAGGACATTTCACATTGCATGCCGACCAATTCGTTTTTTATTGTAACAGTAAACTCAATTTTCCATTCTTATATCGTGCTTGAAATCGATCCGAATCAAATTGAAATTAATATTTTTGTATTTTAACCCACTTTTCAATTAAAAATAACCAATTCAGATTACATTCTATCATCTGCTCAAAAATGGATTATAAAAACTTTATTAAATATTTCTACCAGTTTTATTAAAATCTGTTCAACTAATAAAACACGGTTTTTAAGCATTTTGATTGGTGTGTTTTTAAAAAATTCTTTCGGTAAAAATATGCCTTTATCAAACCGTTAGAATGACTTAAAAAAAATCGTGTGTACTTGAAGAAATATTTCCTTGAAACGTTTGGCTACCCATCTTCGTAGATAGAGATAGATAGTAAACAAAACAAATGGCGCAATGCAATTCAGAGTATTCAGACTCTATGAAAAGTGCAACGACCCACCGTAGGAGTTTTTTGAACTACTGCCAATATATAAATAAATATTGTTTTGAAAGATTGGAAAATATCTTGTAGGAATATTAATATGGATTGACCATTTCTATTTTACTTTATTTGTTTTGCTATAAAGTAAAAATGATTCATCGTGGTGATTTAAAATTTATTATGCCAAGTTGTTAAATCTTATGTATATTTCTGATATTTCTTAAGTAGCTGCTCAATATTATCTTAATAATTTTTAAAAGACACAAAGACAGTTGTTGGGCTATACATATATCTCCAAAGACTATAGATACCAAAGAAGTATAACAAGCATTATAGATAAAGCAATGGTCTTAATTATTATTAGGTATAAGTGTTTAACGAGATCTTCTTCTGGATCTGGAAATTTGGAGAGGGGTGAGCTAGTGCTCAGCCAGCACTGAGGCCACATATGACCCATTGTGCATCCTCCCGTATGTAGGGAAATCCTCACCTCAGGCTGTCACCAGACGAGATCTTCTTATAGACCAAAACTATGTCAAAAATCTTAAAATGCTTGTTAAGACACGAAAAGATACAATATTAAACAATGTCATGGATCACACACAATTCCACTAAGGATATTTTTATATTGTTAAACACATACCTACCGATAACTGCTAGATAATACAAGGTAGGCAATAAATAAATAAATAAATAAATAAATAAATAAATAAATAAATAAATAAATAAATAAATAAATAAATAAATAAATAAATAAATAAATAAATAAATAAATAAATAAATAAATAAATAAATAAATAAATAAATAAATAAATAAATAAATAAATAAATAAATAAATAAATAAATAAATAAATAAATAAATAAATAAATAAATAAATAAATAAATAAATAAATAAATAAATATGACTGATTTAAATTGCGCGCCTATTTTAATACACGCATTTTAGTAGGTTGCGATTTAGTAGTTGTTTTAACCACATGTGTAAAAATTCATCATGAGCGCTACACGATCACACAACGCGCCCATATTGTTTAACTTAAGAATAAAGGTGGAAACATACTATCAAAACGTGACACGACGCCACGCCACCCGACGCATGTCAGTACTTATCAATTCCATATATTTAATACAGTCGGAAGCACAAAGACAACACGCTATGTGACCACACGCCGCAACATAAATATATGGAATTGATAAGTACCTACTAACATGCGTCGGGTGACGTGGCGTCGTGTCACGTTTTGATAGTATGTTTCCGCCTTAAGTTGTTGCAACTATTCGGAATCTACGACAAATTTTCTTTCGAAATAATGTGCCCAGTGTCAACAGTATTCTTCAGTTGGTGCGGAAATTTGAACAAAGAGGTGAAGTTAAAGGTCAGTCCGTGTTCGATCTGTTCGTACTGCGGAAAATATAGAGTTCGTGAAAGTGTTGTGAAGCGCCTTGTGACGGTTACCAGACATCATTCTCAAGAAATGGGAAATGGGTATTCATCGCAAGTCATTACGCACTATTTAAAAAAATACTTGCATTTAAGGAAATACAAAATGCATTTAACCCAAGAACTGCAGCCTAGAGACCATGAATGTCACCGACAACACAGCTTAATACCCAAAATAACGATTTTACCGACAAATGATAATGAGCGGTGAACTGGTTTGTTAATTAGCAGATCAGTTATAAGCCTTTATCTGGCCATTATAGAACTCTTGTGTCTTTTATGATCGACCGCTACATTCTCGTTGAGTCATAGTTTGGTGCGATGTATGGTATGAAGGATGAAGGTCTCATTCGACTTACTTCTTTTAAACACGTTGCAAGTAATTCTCTTACTGTCATTGGCGAGCGCTACCGTGATATGGTTTAGATTACTGTAGATTAGCTGAAGAACAATATTACGAAAGCGATTGAAAGTATTCTTCTAAAAACTTACCAAAAATGTAATCAGGTTTGAAAGCTTCTAGAGGCGGAAGTTTGTCTGATATTATGTTTCATACAAACTTTTTTAATTTGGTGTATTTTATTTCTAGTAACAATTATTTAAGATATAAATTAGTCAGTTACATATTGCCCACCAAGTATAAAGCAGAGAAAAAAAATCGGTGGACCTACATATAAACAGCTTCGCTCTCTAATGCAGGACAAATTAAAAGACAAGTCTTCTTTTTACACACCAGTAACCAATTGTCAGCACGAAATGTTTGGTACTTAAAGCCTGTAGATAGTAGCTGATAAAAAAAGGTTTTAAAAATTGATGAAATACAGATACGACAAAGAAGAAAAATAGCAGAAGAGTAAAAAAATCAGCTTCTGATCAAAGCTTGGAAACCACTGATTTGTGTTCTTTTTCATGATCACTCTATAATTACATGAGGAAACTCTTTAACAGGAATCGATGTAGGTACCAATGCCAGAATCCAGAATGGTTGGTAGCGTAAAAAAAGGATCTTGAAATGTATAGACCCAAATACAAATGTACCGAGAACATCTATTGCAGAAGAGACAATTTATTAATTTGGGATTTAAAGGCCTGCAAGTTAGGACAGGTGGGGAAGACGTAGCAAGGTAATAAGGAGTTCCACAATCTGGAGACCCTGGGGATGAAGGAACGATCGAATCGATCCGTTCTTGATGTCTAGCATTGAACAAGATAAGGGTGCATGGAGTTGGCACGTCGCGTTGCTCTGGCTGGTCTGACAAGTGGAGGCATTATAGAGCGGAATTCTTCTGAGCAAAATCCGTTTCTGTATCGGTAAAACAAGGAAAGATCAGCCACTGCTCTTCGGTGGGATAATGGAGAGCCGCCGAGCCCCATACATGCGAGCAGTATTCAAGATTAGGTCGTATTTGGGCTTTGTAAAGAGTAGCTAAGTTGGATGGAGAAAAATATTTTCGTGCTCTAAACAGAAAGCCTAATTTCTTTCCTGCTGCAGTTGCTATGGATGCTATATGTTTCATAGTAAGTCCTGCGGGATCGTTATACCGTAATGGAGTCGCCCACTACCAGTGTCTGATCATTGATTGTAATGGATGAGTCGCATGTTTGCCTCTTTTTGGAAAGGCAACTTGTCTTTGTCTTGAAAGCGTTTAAATTAACAAGATTTTTTCTTCCCCACTCGTCTACAATTCTCAAATCTTGATTGAGAGAAGCCGTTGTAAATCTTCTGTCCTCTTTCAGAATATCTAGAGGTATGGGACGGTTGTGTACTTTGCTACAGTGTAGATTGCTATCATCTGCAAAACCATGTAAAAAAAATATTTTAAAATGCATGATAATAATATCTGTATTAATCTCAATTTTATTCAAAACACAAAACAAGGTTTAAAAAATTGAAGAAATGAGCTTTAGTAATAATTTTTTGATCCAAAGTAGAATTACCTATCATTAAAATTACCAAGTTCTAACTAATTCGTGTATAAGTAGGGAAAGTTTTCAGCCATTAAACCCGTTCGGAACGAAAGTTTTCATTCTATTGTCATATTTTCCGCTCAATTCCTATTCCTAAAACTTTGCGTGTTATCCGGCAAAGGCAACAACAGACTCGCAGCCGTAACAATGGCCAGAAACTACCTTCCTCTATTCATTTGTCTGCTTCACTTTGTAAACACCAGTTTTCAGAATAAGTGCGTATTGAGCGTAGCATGGCTATGCAGGAAACTTGGTACTTTACTGTTGACAAATAAAAATACTTCCTTAAAACTTTAAAGAAACTCTTTTGACTTTAATTAAAATTTAAAAGTTATTAACAGCTACGCACAATATTGTGCTTATACTCAAAATCTATGGATATTAAATATTTTAAGTATTTATTTATATTACACATTAAGCTATGTTGGATAGTGTCACATAATGCTACAGAAGGTTGAGAGAAGGTAATTTAGTTAGCCGAATACCTTGGAGATGCCAACTTTAAATTTGAGGATATCGCGCCAGTCGACTATGTTGGGCAGAAGAACATGTTATATGGGAGCAAAATCAATGCCAAAATGTTGTTTTTTCCGATAAATCGCGGTTTGGTTTGGATCCAGATTCTTGAAGGATACGCGTATGAAGAGAACCTATCGCAAGAAATCGAATGTAACAAATTCGATTGTTAGTAGAACTAAACCCGTTCTGCTGGATCGTTTTTTTATTATTAGAGCGCTACGTTACAAATATTCTAGAACCTGTAGTTGTTCCATACGCGTAAAACATTGGTCCTAATTTTATATTGATGCATGACAATGCTACTCTACATACAGCCATAGTGACAAGAAATTTCTTGGAAGAGCAGAATATTTCCCTGGCCAGCTCAATCGCTTGACTTTAATCCTATTAAGCATACATAGGATATGCTTCAGTGAAGGGTTTTTTAAAATCAACATCAATTTTAAAATCGAAATCACGTGTTTCAAGCTTTTCAACCGTGCTGTGTGACAATTCTCCAAAAAGATGTGGATAACTGGATCCTTAGTATGGAAAGACGCCGTAGAGCCATCATAAATGCACGAGGAGGCCACACTGCTTATTAAAATATTTTTTTTTTGTACCAATATCATTTTTTTATAAACAAATGAATAAATAAATTTTCGTTTTTTGTATACATTTTAAATTGTTCTTATTTTTTTTATGAAAATGAGTCATTTTGATATCTTTACCTCTTCCCACGTATTAGGCTTAAACAAGTTATTTCATGAAATACTTTTGAACCAAGTTATTCAATCCCTAGATTTTGAGCATGTGTGTATAAAGGTACCTTTATAAGACTAATATTTATTAATTATATAACTATTTATTTAATTTGTGCATTTATAAATACCATAATGAGATACAATATACACGATATTTAACATAAAATTAATTTTAAGCTGCTATTTTAAGCATTGGGTTTTCAAATTTCAATAGTCCATTTTATAGGCGTTATATTAGTTTATTATTAATTATGTTGAAAGGCCTATCAATTTTAATACATATACCAAACCAATTTCTAAGTAAATCGTTTGCCATTATCAACTATTGACAATGAATAATATATTCAGCCACGCGTCCCTATACTTTCAGATATAAAATAATATTCTGTTGAAGTCAATCAAGTTGGGAATACACCGGCACGTGACTGTTCCCCTTCAACTAACTTAGCAGGATAGGATCTCTCTATTAAATACTGGCAATTGTAAATATGTTAAACATGAATTTCAGGATTGCTAAGTTTAGGCTAGATTCAATAAAAAAAAATGAGTCAGTACATATAGGGTAGACATAAATAGACATAAAAACTGGTAATATGTAGTAGAAGGTATGTACCTAGACCATATCTTTACCTTCATCCAATCGATTTTTTAAAATATTCCTGCTGGTTATCCGGATGTTTAACTATATTAGAATGACAGTTTGATAAGACTGACTCTCATTCTTTTCGCATCGTGTCTACGTGAGACTGCTTGGAAGCTTTTGGCTACAAAAGTATCTTTTTTATTAGTTTTGTTTTTGTTTTTTTATAATCTAGCTATTTTGTTATTAAGATATTTACTTTAATGTCAACCAATAGTATGATCAACATTCTTTGAGATACCTTGTGTACTTTTTAGTAAAATATACCCTAGAATATATATCTTAATCCACGATATCCTGCTGTACCTTGACCTTGATCGAGGTACTGCAATTTATTTGACAACGATGTGTTCGAAAAGTTTGTTATTGTGGTGTTTTGTTTGCATTATGTTCTCGATTTTCCTTGTATTTATGTTGGTTTAACGGATAAGTATTTTTTCATGATTATTATAGTTTACGCATTTATCTATTATCTTTGTCAGGTACCTACCTAAAATGTCTCGTAAAAATAAAATCAAAAGAAACCCAGTTGATAAAGAAACACTTTGAAATGCATTTAATGTAGTTAAGAAAGAAAAAACAAAGTGGTCATTGAATGCAGCTGCCAAAGAATGCAAATTATTAAGATTATAGAAAAGAAATTATACGTAATACCTATATGAATTTAGTAATTACCTTAAAATAACTTGTTTTTACAAAATAGCCGATTTTATAAAAGACAAGAATTTGTTGAAATATGCGAGATATAAACTGCGCCACCTCCCGGTGGCGTCATAAACCTTAAGTAAGAATTGCTCGTTTAAATATATGTGATATTAACTGCTCCACCTTACGGTGGCGTCATAGTACTTTATTAAGTCGTAATTGCAAGTTTAAATATATAAGATATTAACTGCGCCACCTTACGGTCGCCTACTCAGGGTTGGAACTTCATTACTGAACCGCTAGATGGCGTTGAAGAAGCTAGTTTTTGAGATTGTTTTGACAAAAATTTTTTTTATTTTTCGTAAAAAATAAAAAATATTTTTTTAAATAAAAAGTATCCTATGTTACTTCTAATACCTCCAAGAATATGTGTACAAAGTTTCATGGTGATGCAGTTACGTAAGTCTTGTATTAAAAAACAAACGTCCTCATTTAAATTTCTAACTTGCCTGTATCTGAGAGAGACGTAACTCTAAATTTACTTCGAGTATGATTTCTGTCATCGGCCAAAATCGGTGAAATCGGTGAAATGGACTTTACATTTATGACCAAATTTTTGACACACCCTGTAAGTGATTATTACTGATAATAATACTTTATGGTTTTAATAAATTTAATCATTGCGTTGTTTTATTGTATGTATCTCGTTATACTATAAATTTATTTAAATTTTAGAAAATTATTACTAAAAGAAATAATATACATACATAGGGCTACAAAAATTTATAGGCTATAAAAAGAATTCAGTGCAGTTAATACTAATTTTTATACAACAGAATATTTCACAGAAATATATTGTCTACAAAATGAAAATTTGCTTAAGATATATCGTGAATAAAATCCGTCTCTGTGTATATCACTTGCTATATAGGCTATTATTTTATTCAAAGCCTGTTTAACAATACAGTATGTTTAATACATTGCCTGTCAACTAGAGATAGATATTAATCTAATCGATGAGAATCCCACATTTACTATTTAGATTTAGTTCACATGAATGTCCATGTTACTATATCCGATCACTATCTTCCGTTTTGTCTGTATAATAGATTTGTAATTGTTAATTTCATAGTTTGTTGCGTTGTATAGGTACGTTCAAAATAATTGGTTTTTCGTTTCATTTATTTTAAAAAATAGTTTAATTCAACGATTAGTTCTCTGTAGGGCGTTAAGTTCCTTCAAAATACATCAGATCTGGTTTAAAAAATCAGCAGATACCAGGAATTTCTTTTAAATTTTGTATACTTTTTTTGTATTACGGGGGTTGAAAATGCTCTAAAGATAGGACCAGGAAAGGAGCCCAACCATGTCGAATTTACCTGCCAAGGCGAGCACTTACCGATTAAACCCATTTCTTCACTCTGATGCTCGCTCACTTATCATTGCACTCTTACTTACACGCACAACCATACCTCTGGGGTAAAGACTTACCTTTATCTCCTTCCATCCTACTCTTTCATACTTACCACCATTCAAACATACTCATGCACACACCTCCAGTTACCTCCATTTTCAATCATACATAGGGTATAGCCCGTAGAGCGGTACTTACACCTCAACCAGGTCCCTATGTCTGGAATAAGTGACTTTGACCACTGGGCCATATCTATCATCCTCTCCCACTTCGCTTGCCAGATTTTAATAGATGTGGCCCTTTCGTCATTCCTTACTCTTTCACAAAGGCCCTAGTCACAGTGACGTTGGTACTTTCTCTTTCGTTCCCTGTAAGAATGTGTGGGCACACGACACCCTTAACAAAATTGTTCTGTCATCCATGGTAAGAAGCCTCATGTAGAAAGGGTTTTTACCACAGAGCACCGGACTGGAGCTGCGTATAAGACGATGGACTGTACCGTCAAATGTAGAGTGCCCTCCTCCTTCCTTATTTGAGTTCCCCAATCCTTTGCCTCTATCTGGCTGCTGTCTCAGGTGTTCTACTCGTGTACCATTCTCGTGCAGAGTCACCTCTTGATACTCGATATATTGTTTGAGCGTAATCTGCAGCCCATCCACCTCGAAAACCACTCCTTTTTATTTCTTTCTTGGTTTCTTCAACACCCCCGCTTCAGTTTTTATCTGCTACTGAAACAAAGAAAGCAACACTAATTTACTATTAGTAGGTACTGAAAAGTAACCACCATTTTTAGTTAACTTATATTCACAGTTTCAGTGCCATATGTAGATAGTTTTGTAGTTACAATAAACTGTTAACTTTGAAAAACTAGTCCAAAAAACAAAATTAAAGCGTGAACCTTCTGAAGTAATAATCTAAAATAATTGTCTTAACAATAGTGACTAACCAAACTTTGTTTCTGTCCATAACTCGGATCGGCTTATTGACAATCCAAGATAAAGTCTACCAAAAATATAGATTATGTGCGAAAGCTTAGGTATTAACTTAACGAAGATCAACATCAGCCCTAATTCGAAATATAGAGTTAAAAGGAACTTTTAAAGAGTTCAACTCAAAATTTAAAAAAATGCAAGAACCGTGTTCAACATAGTGAATACAGGGTAGTGGATTTATTCAAGTGTACCAGAAAATAAGCGCTGGTTATCTGTATGGAGACTAGAAACCGACACAAGAAATTCTTTTTTTTTAGGAATGTTAAGCGTAACGCGAAGTACACACTCAACTCGCCTTGTATACATAAACACAAAAATACTGCCATAAATTTATGATTTCTGATTCTACAAGAAAGATACGTCACGCACACACCAAAATGACCCAAGATTTCAGCTCAAAGGACCTTTCAAACCTACTTGAATAAAGGCCTCCATATATAACTAGAAACCCAAGGTAGAAATCCTTCTTCTTTCAAATTATAGAATCCTCTGTATTGTAGATCACAGATTTCTAATATTGCTCAATGATTTACTGGACAACAATTCACTGTTTACCGATAATATCCTACTTCCACCAATTACTGAGACCTCAAATAAGGTTTCTGTGGTGTCCTTGGCTTATGCCACAACATTAATTTCTTAACACGTTATTGTAAAACGTGGCGCTGGACTATAACACAACACCGAAAAAGTCCAATAAGAACAGTAACAAAAAAATCAACATTGCCCTACCATAAGCAGCAATCAAATCTCTGGAGAGGATTATAGCAACATTTTTGATTTTCTGTATGACATCAAAAAATTGATGATTGGTATACAATCATTTGTTAGCCACAAATTATTGCAAGACGTTGGAATTTTTCACGCAACAAAAATTTGAATTGTAAAATATTTTCACTATAGTTCACTTTAGCCCAACGATTTTTATTTTTGAGACAATCAAAAACAGACGTTCTGTTCATCAGACGAACTCATTCAATGGGTTCAAAAACGAAATGTCGACTGTGCCATCAAACAAGTAAAATAATTGTTTCCATAGTTGAATCGAGCGTATGCACGAGTGCATTTATCTTCGAAAAACAATAAAATCTTTAAAATGTGTCTTTTATTTTGTTCTAGATCCATATGCAACGTATAAAAGACATCACTCGTAAATCACACATTGAAAGTAAACGTAAATAACCGAAACTAACAAATCAACAACTTAATTTCGTTAATAATTCTTGCTGAACTCATTTCTTCATAAAATTAAGTCGTTTATAGAACACATAAACAAGCATTCTGTCTCTTTTAGTTGAAGAGACAAACAATAAAAGTGAATATGTTTCGAAAATAGAATAATTTTGGTAGAACGGGCCGGAATGGCCGATAAGAGCTTGCTTATGTTTATTTTTTTGTTTCGTTGACCCATTTTATTTATCGTAACGACGTAAACTTGAATAGCGCAGCGTGCCGAATGTTTGCCAAATAGCCGAAATCCGACGATAAGATATTGGGGCAGTATATTTCAAAAAAAGTACGGCGAACAGTTTTTAAACAGGGTTTTTTTTCTTTCTTTTTTTATTTAGATTTAGAGCCGCTAAATAAGATAAGGTATCTCTACTATTATTATGTTTTTTGTTAAAATTACAACTACTTGTTTAAATATATTTTAAGTATTTGAATTAACGATTAGTTAACAATTCAATTTAAGTTTTTATTTTACGGCCAGCTTGCATTTAAATTAACAACTTTTATTATGATCACTTACAATGCCGAAAGCAAAATAAAAAAACACCACAAAAATAATTAATACCTTTTTCAATGGTCTATAAAAACTTGAAGCAATTTGCATTTCTTTAAAAGCAATAAACAACTTCAAACTTCCGGATATTTTTATCACTTCTACATTGTTCCGATGTTTTGTTCGTTTGGTTTTTATTTTATTTCCTACCCACAAATTCGTATTTGAATTACAAAAAGGCATTATTTTCCTAAAAAGGAAGCGCCAAGTTTTCTTTTATACGAAAGTTTAGATATAAAAATAGGCGAAATAAAAAATATCGCTTTAGCTATTGTATTATGGATTATTAAATTTATTACAATATTTTATATGTCCTTACAAAATTAGTCATTTCGGAATATTTCTCATCCTATCTCTATGCTGGAGTTATTTTTCTTCATTACGCGTGTGATATTCTCAAAGAAGTATTCGATTGATTGAATAACACGCTTTTGGTAGTGTTTCCACTTTCCAAAGCAGTTTTGGAAGTCATTTTTCGTGCATAATTAGTCTTCTTGACCATCCAAGAGCACGTGCAACAAAAACGATACTTACTCAAAAAAAAATGTAGGTAGCGTCTTATCGAAGATCAACATGAGATGCAACTCGAAATAAAGGCATCATTGTTAGAGCTTTTAAAAGTATTAATTAAAAAATAAAGTAAAAACCGCGTTTAACCTTGGGGTGGTAGTCAGTAGTGAATTTACTCACATACACAGATATATCAAATAATAAGCGCCAGTTATCCACATGAGTGTTCTAAGAGGACAACACAAAACGACAAACTATATACCCAACTAACTGACTACAAAAACACAAAAATTTTATCCCATACTTGTCGATTTTAGATGCTACAAAAAATATATCACACACACACAACATGGACCCAACATTTTAGCCCAGACGATTTTTCAAACCCACTTCAGAGCATTACTAGAGAACCGAAGTAGAAAATTTCTTATCCCAACCTAAGAATTCTTCATACCGTTGATCTAGGACTATCTGTATATAAATTGTATCAATGGTTTTTGGGCTGTTAGGCCGGCATCGATTGTCATGTTGACTTGACGTTTCGCCAACACGAGCGGTTGGCATCTTCAGAAGTTGCTTTCTGGTTGGCAGTCTGCGAACTACTGAGCTCTGCGTGAACGGAGCTCGTATTTATACCATACATCGGACTTACTGATTCGTATGTCAAAGATTCCACCCATTTTATTTCAAAAATTAAAGATTTAGTTCTTGAAGAGAATGATATTTCAGTAAGTTTTGATGTAGTATCTCTCTTTACAAAAGTGCCCCTAAGCGATGCAATGGAACATATATATGATAAATTCCCAGAGGACATCTCCAATTTGTTTAAACATTGCCTCACCACCACTTATTTTTCATGGGACAACAATATTTACGAACAGATCGAAGGAGTAGCAATGGGAAGCCCTCTCAGCCCGGTAATAGCAAATTTCTTGCAAGAATTTCTGACACACATTAACAGCATCCATGAAAATATACAGTGTACGATGGAAATGGAAGACAACAACAAGCTAGCGTTCCTTGATGTGTTATTATCAAAACCAACACATACTCATCGTTATTTACATAGGATTTCCAACCACCACCCATGTCAGAAATATGGAGTCATCAAAACCTTAGCAGAACGGGCAAGAAGGATTTGCGAACCCGAGGCACTAAACGCAGAGCTAACTCATATTCATGATGCTTTAAGGGCCAATGGTTATTCAGAACGGGAAATCAAAAGATCGATTGGACCAACAAATCGTAGACCTAAAGAAAATGAGCAAATCCAACCAGTGGCAAAAGCATTTTTCTGCCTTTTATTCCGGGAGTGACAGACAGAATTGGTCACTTGCTAAGAAAGAAAAATGTGAAAAGTATTTTCAAACCAACGAGAAAAATCAAAGAATGTCTTCGATCGGCAAAAGATAGAAGAGATCCACTGTCAGCTTCGGGAATTTACCGCATTCCGTGCACATGTGGAAGCGTGTACATAGGAACTACCAGGATTAAAGAGCACAAGGCCAACTGTCGTCTGGGCAGACGGACAAATCCGCCGTAGCGGAACATACCCTCACTATGGACCATCGGATTAAGTTTGAGAAGACCCAAGTCCTCGCTACTACATCAGCATACCATTCCAGACTCTATAGAGAAGCCATAGAGATAGAGAAGCACCCAAACAACTTTAATAAAAAAGAGGAAGCAGTCAAGATCAACAAAACATGGGTCCCCATAATTAAGGGTGCGAAAACTCTACCCTTAACGAACAACACCGACCAGAACCGATTGGAATCGAAAGCAACTGAGGCCCCGCCCACTTCCTTCCCGACGTATAAATACGGGCTCCGTTCACGCAGACCTCAGTAGTTCGCAACCAGAAAGCAACTTCTGAAGATGCCAACCGCTCGTGTTGGCGAAACGTCAAGTCAACATGACAATCGACGCCGGCCTAACAGCCCAAAAACCATTGATACATTAGACAATGGCCGCGAAAGCCTTTCACAGTTTATATGTATATAAATTACCAAAGCCTGTAATAAACTAATCACAGATGGCGTTGTAACATCCCAGTTTTTTCAGATTATTTTAGCTCTGTTTCTAATACACCTACTCCACGTGATAACAAAACTATAGGTTTTAATTCTATTATTAACACTATATCCTCATATCATATTCCTCATATCAAAATAATTGACAATTTTAAAAATTTCTCAGATAAAACAGCTTGTGCAGATAAACTTTTTTATTTAAAAATTGTATTAATGAAATACATAAACATATATACTATATATACAAATCCCTAAGAGAGGGTTCTTTTCCTACCATTTATTGGAAAACAGCTTTAATAGTTTCTATTTTTTAATCTGGTAGTAAATATCTAGTCCAAAATTATCGTCCTATATCTAAACTTTGTATTATTGCCAAATTGTTTCAGTCAAATATCTGATTATTTGAATACAGATGTTAAACAATATATCGATGAGGATCAACACGGTTTTATGAAAAAACGCTCTATTGAAACAAACTTTTTTACCCATTGTGAATATTTATTACAAAATATGAACGTCTTCAGGTAGATGCCATTTACACTGACTTCAGCAAGGCTTTTGATAAGATTGATTACTAAACTTTATTAGATAAACTTGCTGCAGCTGGTGTACATGGCAACCTACTGCAATGGTTCGAATCATACATAAGTAATGGGTCTCAGGCAGTAGTTATAGGTAATTATACTTCACCAATTATTAATAATGCTTCTGGCGTACCTCAAGGCTCCCACTTGGTGCCTCTATTATTTAATATTTATATTAATGACATAAGTAAATGTTTTAGGTTTTGCAAACATAAAAAATAAGCTGATGACTTAAAAAGTTACTATGCGTTAAGAAATACTTCAGATTTCAAAACGATTCAGATTGATTTAAATAGGTCTTCAGGTAGATGCCATTTACACTGACTTCAGCAAGGCTTTTGATAAGATTGATCACTCAACTTTATTAGATAAACTTGCTGCAGCTGGTGTACAGGGCAACCTACTGCAATGGTTCGAATCATACATAAGTAATAGGTCTCAGGCAGTAGTTATAGGTAATTATATTTCACCCATTATTAATAATACTTCAGGTGTACCTCAGGGCTCCCACTTGGGGCCTCTATTATTTAATATTTATATCAATGGCATAGGTAAATGTTTTAGGCTTTGCAAACATAAAAAATAAGCTAATGCGTTAAGAAATACTTCAGATTTCAAAAAGATTCAGAGTGATTTAAATAGGTTTGTTGCTTACTGTAATGAAAACTTCCTTCTCCTGAATTTTAATTTTAGCTTTTGACCATCACATTAACTATATTTCAAAAAACGCTAACAGAGCGCTATTGTCTACTTTTTGCTACAAGTTAAAAAAAATATATTTGAATAACTCTTACTATTAACATAATGTTTGATTATTTGTACCATTTGATTATTTTTTAATCGTCTAATCTGTGGTGTAATCTATATATTGAAAAAATACAAAAAAATCTATATTGCCTTATGAGAAAAGAACTGTTTAAAAATAACATCTGAGAGGTAGAAAGTTAACCCTAACTGAAATATTAATAATAATCTTAATAATTTATTTAAATATAAAATGACTTATTTCATTTTATATAAGATCTTCGTCGATGTTAGTTTTACGTTTTCGGATATTCTTGACATAGTTTCCCCTGAGCTTTAACTCAGCTGACCAACGTAAATGTCTCCATAATGGCTGATGTTTTCCCGGTTATCCAGAGAAATAGCTATCTTATAAATAATGTCGTATATCCGATGAAATTGCTCGAATCAATTAGGGTTATTGTTGTCGCTATTAAGGTTGTCACTTTTTACTTTCCTTTTACGGAGGATCAACGATAATGTACAATTTAATATAAAAATCCTCTTAGAAAAAAGGAAATTTATTAATGGATCTAATAGTTTATTGGTAACTAATTTAGATTAAGTTACGTAAAATTAGTAATTAAAATTTCTATTTGTATATGCAGTTTTTATGTGTTTTTCGTTATATTCCTTTTTTAAATTTTTAATACCTCTCGATGATAGTGTGTATTTAAAAAAGAAAGAAATATTTGGAACACTGTTTGTATGTATGTATTTCACAGTTCAATCCTAATGATTTATTTGTTCGTATCAGTTAGAGTTGTATACGTATACATGTATACATTTAACAAAAGTTCACAAAGCGTTTTCGTTATAAAAACAAAAATGCTATTTCGTTAAAATTAATGGTGAAAATGTTTACTTTTCCCTCAACTTGAAAAAACAATATCATCACATAAAACTGAAAACCCACTGTAACAGTTAATTTAGGATAAATTCGTATTTGCATTGTCTCGTCAAATCAAATCGTAGGGCAAACAATCTATTTTTGTTCACATGTAACAGGACGTTCAATCAAACAGAATATATTATTATTTACAGTAAATACAATATATTTAATATATTTTGTTTTTAGTTCTTAATGGATTTTCAATACAACAACGAAACTTTTATTTATATTATTTGTTAGTGAATATATTTATTATTATTATCATCGATACATATGTATCACTCAAAAATTGAACTTCAACAAATACCATTCCATTTCTCCTTTCATTGAATCTAAAGCTGGGTACTCACATGCGAACTGTAACTGCACGGTTGCAGTAACTGTATGTTTATGTGTACGTAGACTCGCACGTGCCTCAAACCGTCTATGAACCAACTAAAAATTTCTTTGTGTTCGCGTAAAAACCGACAACTGATGGATCTCTTCGAACCGTTCGACAATTCCTTACATACCTGATGTGCTACGCGTCTTCATTTACAATTTTTGGTTACTGTAACCGCACAGTTACAGTTACAGTTCGGAAGTGAGTACCCGGCTTTAGGTATACTGTCGTTCACTGTATTTGGTAGCTTTTGCGTTTGAGAACAAGTTTCTATAAGAAAAAAATACTTTATTCGTCGTCTGTATAATTTCCTTTACCACTTGTCTTTTTTTATTTTTGAAGTTATACTTCTATTCGGACACTCTGTGGAATGAATTAGTGTGTAGCTAAATGGGAAAAATCATTACATATGTAATGTTGTGAGTAAGAGAGAGACAGAATCACATATAAGGTATATTGTTCGGTAAAAACAAAGATGAAATATTTACTATATGTTATTAGTCATCACTATAAGTCCTTTGAATACCGTTTAAACATCCAGTGCATTGAAAAGAGATAGATATACAACAAACAGTCTGAGCTATTGTTATTGTATTACATTGACGTATCGTATTATGTTTGACATATTATTTTATAATTTTGTCCAGTACATACATATTAAGTTTAGTATTTTATATTAATAATAATATTCAGTAATGAGTATTGTATTGTAGTCTAAAATACCGTCACATGGTTGCATTATATCCTTCACTATGCTTTTGAGTCGAAGACATGCGTGTGAGTTAAAACCTGTTCCTTCAAAGTTACTGAAAAGTGCAGTTCAAAGTGCGTTAAAATTTTGTAAAAGTGTGTACCTATATGTTGTTAGAAAATGTTTTGCATTGTTTTCTAGTGTTTTAAAATCTGTAATAGCCCACGGTAAGCAAATCGGGTTTTGTAAACACTTTTTTGTACATTGATCGTTTTACTGTTTGGTTTTCGTGTTTGAAGTAAGGACACACATCAACTGGTCTTATTTTTCTAAGTATTCATTTAATTGAATACAATTAATTAAAAAAAAATTATTTCTACTTGCATGTGTTTGTAGTTATTAAGTTTTATTAGTTAACAGTGCATAGAAGTATAACTTCTGCCGGCAGTCCCACTGACTGCCTCACCCTTTTTTTTATAACATTAATTTTTATATTTTTACTTGTCACCATTGACATTAAAATGAATACTCGATTTGGAACTACTGTCTTTTATAGCTACCATATCTAGGACTACCGTCTTAAATGTGGGCCATCTTCATCGGATTTGTGAATAATTTTTTTTACTGGACAACATTTGGATATTTTCTTTGTTAATATTTCTTGGTTTGTGTCGAGTAACCACGTTATGAGGTTTATTTTGGAGTTTTCATCAAGCAGATTACTGCTCGTTGTAGCCACGAATTGGAGTTACAAATCGTTTTTTCTGAGTAAATATAAGGAGAAAATACTATTTTTTATTGTATCTAAATGTGTAGAAGTATTAAGTGGAAGTCAACGATTTAATCTACCTTAAAACACTATACTATACTATACGAATATGTACAGTTGCAAATGATAGGCATAGTCATTTTAAGTCTCCAAAACGTGTATAATTTATAATTTGCAATTTTCCAAGGGATAATACACAGTTCTTCATGTTGGATCTTTTGGATTAAGGTCTTTTAAATGCCCAAAGATCAATGTTTTGCTGTGTGACTGCTGTTTTAGGTGGACCTAGCCTGGATTTGACGCTGAGACTGGAACGACCACGTTAAAATTAGCAATACCAGCGAAAAATAGTGTGGTTCTTCATTCCCAACCACAGAAACCATTTCTGTTCTCTACTTAAATTCACTGAACTTCACGACTTATTGTATAGGAATACAACTCTGGATTTATGTCAACAAAAAATTGAGGTTAGATTTGTATCTGTTGGTGGCGACTTCTAAGCGTTTATATGGAAAACTAAAAATGACAACCCTCGTAATGCCACAATATAGTTCAGGCGATATATATTGATGTAGATATTTACTTTTAATTGTTATTGTTCGTGATTTGTTAATATAATTATTCTTGGTTTTCTATTTATTTATCTAATCTTAAGCACAGTTAGTTATTTTATTTAGTATATTATTAACAATGTCAGCTAGGCAGATGGAATTGCCTCTAGTAAAGCTCCCTTCACTTCCACACACCTTGGCGCCATCTTATTCATTCCGTATCTTGTAGCAGTCGTAAAAAAACAAGACCATCAAAGTAAATAAACTCCAATTTGCTTATAGGAGAATGCCATAACGATATTAATTGTTTAACAGTCCGTTCAATTTAAAATTGGCAAATTATATACAAGATATACTGTGTTTAATAGCAGCATTGAGTTTTAGAAATAAAATAAAAATTTAATTGATTAATATCAACAATGCGCTCTTTGAAGTTATTTTTAGTTGTATATACTGTATGCCAAAAGAATATACGTATGTTCGCCGGTAAATCCAGAATGTCTAAAGATGTCTGTGTTACATTTTTTTGAATTTTTGTTGAATACATATAATATAATCGTCACTTATCAAACATTTATTCGTCTTCTAGACGACTACGAATCTGTTACATCCTTTACCCTTCCACAGAGACTCCTCATCTCACTATTAGCTACATAGACGAAATTTCTAAAAACTTTCACTCAAGTAACCTTTTATACGAAAACATAAAAGTATTTCCCCTTACTTATCGGTTATAGATCCTACAAATATACACTATGGGCACACTAAAAGGTCTCAATATCTAAGCCTTCCAAAGCCACTGGAAGAAAATCAACAGAAAACCATAGAAAAAATCTCCTTTTTAAACAAAAAAACTTTTTACAGTAGATCTGGGACTCCTTATGGTCCTACCAACTGGACAACAGTGCACTTCTTTAACTTCAACAACAATTGAACTTTTGACAAAGTTTTAGCATATCAAGAGGTATTGCTGCAATCACGTCGTGAATTCGTTTTTTAAGAGCTGGGATTGTACTGGATGTATCAGTTAAAACCCTACAAAAAAAAAAATCGCAGACAGTTAAGTCGAGGTATTGAGGGGGCCAACAGATATCTCTGTTTGTTTCGAGAAACAATACTTCCTGGAAAAAAGGCATTTAAAGCATTCATTGAAATTCCTGCAGTGTAGCTTTTTGCCCAGTCCTGTTGAAAAAGTGTGTTTTCATTTACTGAAAAGTGGTCAAGTTACGCTATGAAGAAGTTCTGAATCATGGCAACGTATCGCTCAGAAGTAACGGTAATGGTTATTTCAGCCTCATTGTCAAGAAATATGGACCTATGATTCCATTTGCCGAAATCTCACACCATAGGTGCTCTAACTATTTAAGCATGAAGTGATTTTTCATGGAGCAAATGAGGTTTTCATCGGCTCAGTATCTAAAGTTTTGTTTATTGTCAAACCCTGAGAGGTGGTAATGCGCTTTATCATTCAATCAAAAGTTATTAACATGGTTGTTATTTACTTCCAGTCTGGTAAGCATAGTGTCACCAACTCGAATGATCACCGGGTTTAAGAGACTGCATCACCTGTATTTTGTAATATATCCAAGATATCCAAGATCTTTATAAAGAATCGGTGACACCGTTTCGTTTCTTATTCCAAGACGCACAGCGTGACGGATGGCCGATAGGAGTGGATTTCTTAACACTGATTAACGGTCATTTTCAGTATTTTCAGGTATTCTAACTGTTTTTTCACTGCCACCTCTATTTTTATATGTCGATCCAGTGTACTCAAGATTGTTTTCCAAGTTTTAATAGCGTTATCAGGCGGTACTGCCTGATTGCGCGGTATATTGAAATGCCTTTAAAAATCATTACGAGTTCGCACTAAACTTAACTCTCGCAATTTTTAACTGCGTAGCCACGTTGTGCACCTTTCCAACGACTTATTATAACTAAATGGCACGTAATTCGGGTTCTGAGTTCTGACGCGCCGGAAACTGTCAACCTCACGACTATACAAAGCTCTGAAAGTTTTACTGCAAATCTTTCAAATTGACTACCGTACTCTCTATAAGAAGGTCCTAAAATCACTACTCACCATTCCTTCCCCATTTTTACTTCTTATCTATATATTTTCTTGTCTTCACATATTCAGTTCAAGTATTGATCTTGATTATCCTACAGGCACATAGTCTGGAAATGATATTTTCAATTTTAAAAGTCCTGAAGATGTCATCCATGTTAAAGGCTCTCAAGTCGAGCGTGTAATACGAACTGAAATGATTTATCAGTGTTATTAGTCACGTGTCGACATTGCCGGTGGTCAGGACATGACGTTATGTCACTTGTCGTTTTTATTTCTAAATGTAAGCGTGACTTTGTTTGTGCTGCTCGATATACATATAACTTTTCCGTTCAATAATTCTTTACGATTTTAACTGAACGATTAGTATAATATTTGAAAACTAATAATTGAATGAAAGTTATAAGTGATTATTTATTATCGATAGATATGTCCACTCTTCCTAATTTTAACCTATTAGTGCTATTCCTGCAGAATTCCCTTATGCCCTTTGAGTCCACGAAGGTCGACAAACTCCCAAAGCAATCAATTATAACTCCTTTGTTTAACCTGTTCCAATATCAACGCCAGATACAATGCTGCACCCAAGAGATTTAGGGAGGCGAATTTATACAACAATAGGAAAATGATGAAATATTGATAACGATAGGGGAGAAAATGGAAAAATTATATATAAATTTATGTAGAACATATTTTCAAATTTAATTGTGCTAGCACAATTTAACCGTTAACCTACAAATTTTTTCATCGGCTTATTGTGACAACTTTGTTATAGGTATAAAGATATACCAAAAATTAAAAAATACCATTTTCTAGTGTCCCAATTTGTAACCCTTACATTAGCCTAGGCTAGCTCCTGGGTTCGTGGCTTCCTTCTGAGTCTTTATCAATCCTTCCCAAACATTAATTTAGGGCGCCAAGTACAGACAAACAAATAAAAAACGATATAATCAGTTTTAAGTTGATTTATTTAATCTATCAAAGTTATGTGAAACTTAAAAAAAAATTATTTAATCTCTTATCTTTAGTTTATTTGGATTTTTCCTGGTGGAGCTTGATTATTGTTAGGTCTATGAATAGGAAGTGAGAGTTTGATAGATCTATCAATAAGATTATTCACTACACTCTTTTTATAGGATTTAGTTATATTAGAGTTAAAATTAAGATATCTTCCAGGCCACACTGATTTGGTAGGATACCAATTTGTTTTTATTATACCACTAGCTGACCCGGCCACGCGTTGCTGTGGCTAAGGTTTTTGTTATATTAGTACATTACATTGTAGTAATCTATTTAAGAGGAACAGTAGGAGAACATCAGTCATGGGGACCACCATGCTTGTTTACATAGATGCCATTTGTAAAAAATATGGCGACCTCCATGACAGATTTTCTACTACTGCAACCCCTTAATACAATGAAATTATTATTTACGAATGAAGACGGAAACGTTAAAGCTGGTATAAAAATTCACTGGATTGATATTAAGCAAAAATCAATACAAAAGAATTTTAAAATTTATTATTATTTTTATTCAAGTTTCTAACAAATGAGTAGGTATATTACTGTCATGCCTGGAGAGATTTGGGAGAATGTGCCTTAGTGTTATAGCATAAGGAGTAGCTAACTAAAGGCACTCCCTGCCAGGTATCCTGCTGAAGGCAGAAAACTAACCAAGGGTAAGATGAGATAAACAACAGGAAACAAACAACAAATATATTAATGAATAAATAAGCAATAAGAATGAGTAATAAACATTAAGAATAGGGATTCTTCTATACTAATATTATAAAGAGGAAAGGTTTGATTTTTTGTTTGTTTGTTTGTTTGTTTGTTTGTTTGTTTAAAATGAATAGGCTCCGAAACTACTGGACCGATTTCAAAAATTCTTTCACCGTTGGCAAGCTACACTATTCCTGAGTGACAAAGGCTATGTTTCATTTAAAAAAAAATGGGGATCATTACTAAAATGCCATAAATGTAACCAAAAATGACCTTAAAACGCTTACATCGCGTGCGCTGAGAATACTAGCCTCAAGGTCAAACCTTCCAATTAGTAGGGATCGGTTTTTCTTATGGCCAACCGCCTAAGGCGGGTCGAGTTCCTGAAAATCAATTTATTGTGTTGCCAGAAAATAAAACAACATGTTATATTGTTTACAGGGAAGCGTTGACCCAATATATTTAGTGGCGAGGAAAGGTTTGTTTGTTTGTTTGTTTGTTTGTTTGTTTGTTTGAAATGAATAGGCTCCGAAATTACTGGACCGATTTCAAAAATTCTTTTACCGTTGGCAAGCTACACTATTCCCGAGTGACATAGGCTATATTTTATTTTCAAAAAAATAGGGATCCTTACTAAAATGCGATTAATGTAACCAAAAATGACCTTTAAACCCTTACATGGTGTGCGCTAAGAATACTAGCCTCAAGGTCAAACCTTCAAATTAGTAGGGATCGGTTTTTCTCATGGCCAACCGCCTAAGGCGGGTCGAGCACCTGAAAATCAATTTATTTTGTTGCCAGAAAATAAAACAACATGTAATATTGTTTACAGGGAAGCATTGATCCAATATATTTAGTGGCGAGGAAAGGTTTGTTTGTTTGTTTGTTTGTTTGAAATGAATAGGCTCCGAAACTACTGGACCGATTTCAAAAATTCTTTTACCGTTGGCAAGCTACACTATTCCCAAGTGACATAGGCTATGTTTTATTTTCAAAAAAATATGGATCCTTACTAAAATGCCATTAATGTAACATGTAACCAAAAATGACCTTAAAACCCTTACATCGCGTGCGCTAAGAATACTAGCCTCAAGGTCAAACCTTCAAATTAGTAGGGATCGGTTTTTCTCATGGCCAACCGCCTAAGGCGGGTCGAGCACCTGAAAATCAATTTATTTTGTTGCCAGAAAATAAAACAACATGTAATATTGTTTACAGGGAAGCGTTGACCCAATATATTTAGTGGCTTTTGTTATTTTTCTTTAATCCCCGTGCAAAGCCGGGGTGGGCTGCTAGTACCAAATAAACTACATGGTGGCATGTCACACTTACTCACGAAAATACGTCAAGAGTCACAATGGACCAGACCCCAGGGTCTATTTTAGGGACACCCCAAAGGGTGACCCTTACAGACAACCTCAGACTACAAACTCCTGGTGTCTGACCTCAACAACCTGCTTTTAAAGCCAATTCATATTCTACGTGAGAATGAAATTAAACTATTTAAACACGTGCCGAGATCTAACGTAATGACTTTGACCTGGTAAAATGTAATACATAACAATACAGTAAAATATAAACTAATAAATTAATATGTAGGGCAAAACTACCCTATGAGGTAGGTAGGGCAGATAGTCTTAAATCTTTAACAATAATACTTATTATTTTAAATTATAATTACTTTTATTTTCAATTTAACTTAGCACTAATCGGAACACAATATTTTTGGTTAACCTCTCTTTAGCTAACACAAACAGATTCGACGGTTTTCCTACACGTGAACATGCAACATATAGTTGCCCAGTTTATTAAACTGTATAGTTTCAAAGCACATACCACAACTTTTTATGTTAAAACTTTTCAATAATTAAAACTGAATTTAAGTGTCATCTCAACAACGCACAGCATCCTTGATATTGCAAAAATATTAAGTCATACAACGCTTTGATTGAACATAGAGAGGATTGTTTCCTTGTTAACAAAATCAAGGGTAGTTGTAAAAAACTTCCCTCTGGCGTAATCGATACCATTACGATAACCCAACCGAAATGTCATAATTAGCCGCTGATCCAAATTAGCTACCAAGACTTTACATGAAAACTTTCAAAATGATAATATCATATTATAATTTGCAATAAAATAATATTGCGACTATAAATTAAAATGTAAGCTATCCTATCTTTCAAGTTGGATCAAACTGCACACGGTGTGAAAATTTGATTAAAATCGGTGTAGTAGTTTAGGAGTCCATTACGGACAAACAACGTGACACGTAATTTATATACATTAAGAATTGTCATCATATGTCAACCTTAAATCCAAGAAATTAATAGTTTTGTTGTTTTCTTTTTCAATCGGAAACTGTAGGCGTTAATGAAAACTGTTATATAAATCATGTATAGAATCTATTTGATTTTCTTAAATACAAAGTAAACAATTATTAACGTATCTCTTGTAAAAGTGTGGTTTAACATTTAGTTTATCAATTATATTGAATTCAGCTCTTCCATGACAAGAGAAGATATAGGAGAGCCCATTTCAGTTCCGAAAATCTGTGAGTAAAAAGCATCGTTATATCTAAAGTAAGTAGAAGTGAAACAAAACCAGCAATAAACTCATTTAACGGAAGAGATGTGTGATTTTCACATTTAATTCGAATTTAACGGTCAGGCAATATATTCATTAAATATATAAATTTTGTTTACAATACCTAATCACTAATTCATAAAAGCAATAGAATAAAATGACGTGAAGATAAGGAACAAATTTAAAAAATGTATTTATTTTGAATAACAATAGCAACAAAGAGTTAATTTAAATAGAGGGTATTAGGATATCTACACCAACATCGATTTTTCATCACTACGCTAAGAAACGTGGCGTGCTTACCTAAGGATATTGGTTGTACATGTCAGTTGGTTGAAATCGTCACGCAATATCCAAGTCAAAATATACGAGTAACTAGTATTTTCTTGAAAGGAGAGGAACCGGAAATTAAGTTTCGCCCACACCTTTTCCCTTTAATAACTTCGTTTCGGTTCTTTGCCTTCTTAACGAACGTTTCTTCAACTTTAGCTCCGGCAATCATCCTGTCAAACCGGTAACCAATCACAAATCTTACGAATAATTTGCCGCCACCTTACATGCCGATTTGGGCACGTACCGAAAATTATTTAAAGCGGAACAATTAATTGTGCTAAAAACACGTCAAATTCCAAGTGTTTAACACTTCATCTTTATTATTTATTACCTAATTTAAGATATAAGTAGGCTCTAACAGCACAGTAAATGTATTAAATATTATTATATTTCCATTATATTTGATATAACTACGATTAATTGTACCTGAAAATGGCCACTTTCATTGGGTTATCTGAAAATTTAAGATAGAATTCTCGCTTTTTGTGACATACTAGCAGCCCGCCCCGGCTTTGCACGGGGATTAAAGAAAAATAACAAAAGCAATTAAATTTATTGGGTCAACGCTTCCCTGTAAACAATATTACATGTTGTTTTATTTTGTGGCAGCAAAATAAATTGATTTTCAGGTACTTCGACCCGTCTTAGGCGGTTGGCCATGAGAAAAACCGATCCCTACTATTTGGAAGGTTTGACCTTGAGACTTATTATTAGTAAAAGCGAAAGATGTTTTGATAGGAAATTGAAGCGGTTTAAATGGATTTGGTAGATCAGTTGGGATCATCGGTATCCTCAGTGTATGAGCTAGTTGACCAGCTGGTGGTTCGGTCATATTGGTGGCTACAACTTAATTGTCCTTTAATTCCTTTATAAGAAGCCTCGTCCCATTGCACATGCTAAATTTGTGATATCTGTCGTGATTATGAAATAAGTTATTTTGATAAGGATTAATACCAAGATAAAAACTTTTAAAAAATTAAAAATTAGTTATTGTGACGTAACTATAACAGTTAGACATATGCTGTCGCGGCATTTTTTGTATATATTTATTATATTCTTCAAAATCGTAGTACATTATTTTATTCTATAATCAATAGTATTCTCAGCGCACGCGATGTAAGGATCTTAAGGCCATTTTTTGTTACATTAATGGCATTTTAGTAAGGATCCCTATTTTTTTTTTAAATGAAACATAGCCTATGTCACTCGGGAATAGTGTAGCTTGCCAACGGTGAAAGAATTTTTGAATTCGGTCCAGTAGTTTCGGAGCCTATTTATTTTAAACAAACAAAAAATCAAACCTTTCCTCTTTATAATATTAGTATAGATAATTTATATTGATAAAATGTTTTTGAGAAACTTTTTAAGAATTTTGGCATCTTTTCCTGTTATTGCTATTAGAAAACTTAAATGAATCGAATATTGCAAAATACAATGATCGAAACAAAAAATGAGTCACTTTTTTATCATTATATTATTTTTATTTAATTACATCTGAGGCTTTTCGCTCCAAATATAGCAAAGTTGGTGTTACTGAACTGTACATTTTCTTGAGGAAAAGAAATAAAAAGTGATAAATGTAAAAAATTCTCTTTATTTTTTAATAACAGTATTGCTAAAAATTATTTTAAAACAAAAATAACAGCATGTATGGGCTCCTCTAACTCGCCGAACTTCTGCACAACGCATGGTTTCAATCACATTTTGAATAGATTCTTGATCTAGTTGTTCCCATTCTTCCAAGGGAACTTTCTTAACATGGTGTAGGTTTCTTAGGGACTGATGATCCTTCAAACGATTCCTGAGTGTATCCCAAACGTGTTCATTAGGTTTAAAATCTGGACTTCTCACTGGCCACTCCATAACCTGTATATTGTGGGTAGTCAAATAATTTTTGCACGATCCTGGCCATGTGCGCTCTCGCATTATCTTGCTGAAGACCCATATTATCAGCAAATGAGACAACATGTGGTTCAAAAACTTCTTTAATGTATTGCTCTGCCGTCATCGCCCTTTGCTACTAGGTCAGAGCCGCCATTTAACATTATCCCACCCCAAAAGCTTGGGTTTCTTGAATTGTGTAATTCAAAAAGTACTTGCCTGGTTTTCTCCAGACTCTAACACGTTCATCAACATGATTTAAAAGAAATATCTGGACTCGTCAGTAAACATCACCTGACTCCATGGTGGCATGGTCCAATGCATGTGTTCTTCTACAAACAACGGCTCTATGATGTGCGGCGGTCAAAGGAGGTACTCAAGCTGGAATTCTTGCATTCAACCCATGTTCGTAAAGTCGATTACGTTAACTTTGTGTATGTACTCTTGTACCCGTAGCTTCTATCAACATATTTTGTAGCGTTCGAGCTGTACTTCGCCGATCTCTTACGGCCCACATAGTTGTAAAAGTCGATCCCCTCCAGATATATACGCCCTTGCATGTTGCGCTTAATGTTGTTTTATAATAATTCCATACATTTTATGTCTGATTCCGGCTCTATTTATCGCAGCACGACTAACATTTAACATTTCTGCTGTACGGCGTCTTGAGTAACTTTTTGAATTAAAATTATTATTCTAGCATTTTAAATCTCTGTGAGATACACTATGCTTCTTCGCACGCACAACAAAATTTTAAATATGTGTTTTCCCCAAAGATTCAAAAGCTTCCATTATTGGTAACTTTACAAATTGGTCCTGAAAAGTCTAGAAATTATTTATTTATGTAGGTATGTATCAGTAAAATAAGGGAAGATAGATACACCTGCGACATATAAGATCTATTGTTTTTTTGCTATAATTTTGACGTTTCCTTAAACTTATAGCAGCTTTCTAGTCCTACCTTTCCTAGAAAGTTTGGGATATCGTTGGGCTTTTAAGTTAGGCAGATCTTTTTCTTCTATTATGTATGACCCTAGGTATCTGACCCGAGAATTACGTAATGTAATGCATTCTGCGAGTATTTGTATTGAGGTATCATCCTCTACCTCACAGAATCTACACTTTGCTTCATCTACTTATCCTAGTTTTTTCATCTGTCCTCTAAATCGACAGTGCCCCGTTAATATTCCCGTTATAATACGGAGGTTCTTTTTACTAAAGTTTAGACAGCTAAAAGAAACTCTTCTGGTTATAGTATCCCAGGAGCGTCTTCGGTTGTCATAGTCCTTCTATATCGTTCCAGTACTTGAATTTTTCTCTATCCACTTCTTTCCTTAGTTTTTCTAAGACTGTACTACTACAGATTCAACAATATAGTTCTGGTCCTTGGTATTAAGTTTCAGATCCTTTTTTGCCAGCTTATATGTGTTTTCCACAGAGATTCAAATGCTTTTGTTAACAAAGTATCGGTAGCTTACCAAAATTGTCCTTTGTTTATATACTGTTGGTACCTATAAGAAAGCAGTACTGAAAAATCTAAAAAATAGATAATTTAACTATCTGTTTCTGGTATTGCTTTTAGCCTTAAGTTTTTATAAAACGAAATCTGATCTGCAGAGATTTAAAAGCACTCGTGCGAATACTGTTGGTACCCATTCCGAAATAGATCTAAAAATCTTCAACTCTCTGTAACTTGTACTGTTTCTTGACGCAAGCATCTAATCTAGATGTTTCCTACATAAAATCAAAACTTTTCGAAAACATACTATTGGTACCTTTAACAGAAATGGGTACTAAATCTGGCCCTTTTTTATATTGTTACTTTAATAAACATATCAAAATTTCTACCACTAGTGCATCATGGTTCTTTTAGATCTATAAATTCCTTAAACCATATATTTTTGTATTTACAGATGGCCTCAAAGAGAGAATTTTAGTGTACCGGTCCTGTTATTCTTCCAACTTAAAACAATTGCTGAAGGCGAGTTGATATCCAATTTTGGCTTAATGAGCCGTTTAGTAGGAGACACTTTGTGTCGGGAGTCGTTATTAGATCCAGTCAAAATATTTTAAGCAACTCATCGATTGTTCCCTTTTCTTTTGGGATTACCGCCATTTCGAAAAACGACAAGAAGGGTAGGGTTAACACAAATTAATCCGACTCGCAACTGTAATAAGGTTTGATGAGCCTTGTTTATGTTGAACAATTAATTTTAAGGGTTACGATGGCATAAAGATGTTACGACTGAGGTTGAAAATGTTTTAAACGTTTTATATAAAACATTGTTTAAAATTAAAAAAATTATTTCATATTTTATAAATCTCAAATAATACAATGCTCTCTAAGACTATCAAATATAATTGAAGCAATATATTTTTGATGAGTTGGTGCTTTATCTAAAGAAGTGTTTTTTAATGCGGAAAAATAAAAATGTTTATTTTTATTAATATTGGTATCACTTAAAGAGCAAACATTAACAATATATCTAGAAGACGATTTTAAGCATATTACTACTTTGATTAGCTTCGCAGTAATACTTCTTAACAGCCCAATTTTTCAAGATGTTGAGTAGTTTGGACGCTATATGAGAAATGACCTAAATTGTTTGTGGATTACCCACATTAATCTTTGATGATACGCAACAACATAAGTCCGACTGCGGAAAATCGAAGCTCTTGACATTGTGAAGACAGCTAATTACGCAATTACCGGCTTGGTACGCAACAAATCAGTTGTTTGATAAGCTGTATAGCCTATCGCATATCCTGTTGAAATCAAAGGTCGTCTACATTCATGTATACCTACCCGTCTCTGTTGGTCGACATAGTTTATAAAACCTTCTTTGTAAAGAAAAAGAATTCAATGGTTAGACTACTTCATAATACTTACTGTCACTCTCTCGACGATCACGTAAAGATTTTCCCATTGCCATCGAGATGAAAATGCTACTCATTAAAAAGATGATGTTCTGTAATAATCTTCACTGATTTCGAGCTTTTCTAGGGCCAAACTAAAAAACAATAAACAAGCAGATGATCTTGGAATATTAATTATTTAGTCAATTGGTCCTTGTTGTAAAAAAACCGTAGGTATAAGTGCGACTAAAATTAAGTTGTTACGATCAATAACAAGTTAATATTTTGTGATTCTTGCACGTTTTCGGGTGCAGCATTCACAATCTTTGCTGTACGCACTGTCCGAGCTCGTGAACCATAAGTAGTGTCTACTGATTTACCAATCGCAAGAACTTTCTGCACTTTGCATGCAAAGACGCAGAATGTATTATTTTACGCGAAATTTATTTGCATATTTGGACTAAACAGCACTCAGTTTGGAAATAAATTCTCAATTAAAAGTGTTCACGCATCCGTATACGAGTCGACGCTCGTTGTGGTGGACTCGTTTACGACTCTCCGGCTTGACCGATCGGACTAATAAGCGTTCCTAAGAGTACCATCTAACTTAGATTCCCTGTAAGTTTGAACCAATTCGGACGGGTAGATTTCGAGAAATTTTCAAACCTAATCAGCTCTCAAGCTTAAAAAACCACGTCGAATGCCGTTTTGCAAATTAAAATCGGTTGATTCGTTCGTGAGATATCGTTGTCGAAAAATTTCAAAAAATTGTTTTTTTTTAATTTTTGACTAATCGATTTTGCACTTCCAATAACATTTTTAGGTCTCAAAAAACTGCGTAGAATGCCGTCCTGAACATCAAAATCGAATAAGGCGTTAAAAAGTTATGGCTTTTTAAACATTCAAAAAAAGCACAAAAACTATAGCTTTGCGGTTAAAATTAGCCGGAAGTTGCAAGAATGGCCTTTAAGGTCAACTTTTTTTCGAATTTTTTTAATTATCTTGGTTAATTTTTTCACAGTTAGACTGGGCTATGTCACGAGATGTGATCAAACTAAATCGACCAATGTGCGAAGGGCAAATGGTCAAGTCGCAGATATCGTAGGTAGGTACATGACGGGCATGACGTGCGAAGTTTGAGACACGATTTCAAACGACCTCTGTACGGAGGCGCTTCGAAAGTAAATCGATTCATTTCGTTTGATACTAACTTTCTGACCATACGTCAAGCAGGAAGGGTAGGTTCTCAAAATAACTTATAAATTCAAAATAAACCACTAGTTGGCCCACTCTGTAAATAATACATAAAGGTAGAGTAGGTAAGACATATGGCTGACTGTGAGCGGAAAATTCTGGCGATAAGAAAGAGAGAGAGAAGATCGCAGTACCCTATCTTTTTTTTTTTTATGGTCAAGCACAAGCACTGCAGTAAAAATCCTTTAAGGCGCTCTGAGAGCGATGCGTGTGCGAAGAAAGCGATTCACGTTGTTCTTGAATCGTTGAAGGTTATATTCGGTGGGAAATACGGCCTCAGAAAGGCCGTTTCACAAAGAGGATGTCCTCCAGAAGAAAGAGTTCTTAAACAATGATGTTCGAGGAGTATTAAGTTGAACCACATAGGGATGGGCGGAAGTGGTTTGTCGTGTATTTCTGCTATGAGTTGCTCTAGGTCGAATCAAGCGGGGAATGTCAGTAGAACACTTGCCATGGAAATATTTGTAAAAGAGGGTCAAATCACCAACCTGTCTTCGATGTTTTAAACTGTCGAGGTTCTTGGTTAGCTCGTGGTCACCGATCAGGCGAATGGCTCTCCTTTGGATGGAATCCAACAACCGAAGGGTATGCTTCGGTGCAGAACTCCAGACATGAGAGCAGTATTCCAGTGATGGTCGAATCTGGGCTTTGTAGAGTGTCAAAAGTTGTTGTGGTGTATACAGCTTTTTGGTACGGAAAAGTACACCGAGTTTCTGAGAAGCTGTCCTGGCGATTGTTACCACGTGATTATGCCAAGACATATCTCCTCCCAGATTGACACCCAGTAAGTTAATAGACGAAGCCAGTGGAATTACGTGTCCTGCCATGACTATATCTGGTTCTGCAATGTTAACCTTCTTAGAGAAAACTGTTGCCTGGGTTTTTTTAGCGTTAAATTCGACTTGGTTACTGTCACCCCAAGACAAAATTTCTTCCAGGTCTTTATTGAGTCGTGATACTTCATGCTGTCTGCGAAGATGTGCGTCAGCAGCCGATGTTCGAGAATTCAAAGTAAACGATAAGATAAGTGTGCTGTCGTCAGCAAAGCTATAAATTGGATTTTCTGTCTTCGCTAGAAGGTCGTTAATGTATAGTAAGAAGAGGGTTGGGGATAATATGGACCCCTGAGGAACACCAGCATTGATGGTAAAGGTGTCCGAGAGAGACCCGTCAATCGCCACTTGCACAGAACGGTCCTGAGGAAAGCTAGAAAGCCATGAACAGAATCGACCGGGCATACCGTAGGATCGCAGTTTACTTAGGAGCCCCTCGTGCCAGACACGATCAAATGCTTTAGAAATGTCTAGTGCAATAGCCCGGGACTCCCCATGATGTTCGACTGCGTTGCTCCAAAGATGGGTGACATATGCTAGGAGGTCTCCTGTTGATCTGGACTTACGAAAGCCGTACTGATGGTCGCTGATAATATTAAGGCCCTCTAGGTACTTTAGAAGTTGTTGGTTAATAGCTTTCTCCATCACTTTTGATATAACTGAAAGCAATGCGACAGGTCGATAGTTGTTTTGCATGGTTTTCTTGCCTTTCTTTGGTATAGGCTGAACTCTTGCCTTCTTCCAGCAAGATGGAAATATTCCTTTTTTGTAGGATAGGTTAAAAAGTCTACAAAATATTGGTGTTAGCTCATCAGCGCATTCCTTGAGCACTATAATAGGAATTTCATCTGGACCAGAAGCCTTCCTGACATCGAGCCCTTTAAGAATTCGTTTGACAGGACGCTGACGGAATACGATATCAGTCATTTCCGATTGAACTGCTGGAATGTTCGGTGGTGTTTTTCCCTGAAAGTCTACGTCTATTTGTCTTTACCTACTATTTAAACATAGCTAAACATTAAGGTACTCATTATCAGTAATTAAATTATAAAAAACAACAAACTGTCAAAACTTTCTGCCATACGTAAGTAGAGCGAGGAGAATAGAGCGGGTAAAAATGGCGATTTTCTTTCTTTCCCACCAAGGGATAGCTAAAATTCTAACTTGAAACACCTTTATAATTTTTTTAGTGAAAAATTTGCGAAAACCGGTATAAAATTTTGTACAAACTGGTAAATGTATGATTTGAAGTTAGCTTACATGAATTAAAATTCAGTGGTAGTTATTATCAACAGCCTGTATTTTGTAGATAAGAATAAGATGGTCTAAAACCAACTCTGTCGTTTGACTTGAAAACTTTAAAGTAAGAGTAAGAAGATGACGGATAAAATGAAAGGGGAAAGAGAAAACAACGAAACACTTGAGCTAAAAATTAATACTAACGATGATTAAAAAATCTGCATACAGCCCTCGACGAAGGAAGCCAAGCAGTCGCTTATTTTATGGTTGTCTTGGGAGCAACGGGTGCGTTTTCTTACTCAGGATGACGGCAACGTTGCCAACTACAAATTTTATGTTAATATAATTAGTTTTCTCTTTATATCAAAACTAAAGATTTGATTGATATTTAACTTTATTTAATTTTAGTTGGTTAGATAGGTAGATAAATACACAAATAACTTATTTTCTTTAGGACGCGACTTTTGAAAAATCATATAAGAATATTCAAAATAAAATGTTTAAAAGTTTAGAAAGTATACAAACAAAATATATTAAATAACACTAAAGAGAAATTGAAAAAAATATCGTATCCAGCAGGATTCGAAACCACAACCTTTGCCTTTACGTGGCAACGCTCTAACAACTAAGCTATGTATGGTTAGCAATTAATTTGCTTTTTGGTCGTTAAATTCAACTCGTGTCACATGTAACACTCCCTAAGTGCATTTGCATAAAGTTAAGGAGAGAGAGATTTTGTGAAATCGACAATTGACACTTCAAACACTAAATCACCTTTTTTGCCCTATTAGAGCGTTGCCGCGTATAAGCAAAGTTTGAGAGTACGAGTTCTGCTGGATTAGACATTTTTTCAATTTCTGCTTAATTTCATTTAATATATTTTTGTTTGTAAATCCCATGAGGTATATCTTAAATAATCGTTTACTAAAAATCCATGGTTCTGGTCTCCTAACCGAATTAAAATGTTGGACGAGGAACAAAAACAGTGACTTAGAGTTTGATATTAATTGCTAAGCATGTATAGCTTAGTTGTCAGAGCTTTGCGGGTTTTAGTCCTGCTTGATGCGAAATTTTTTTAAATTTCTGCTTAATATCATGATATTATATTATTAATATATTCTTGTTTGTATACTTTCTAAAATTTCAAAAATCTCATGAGAGATATCTCAAATAATCGTTTACTAAATATTGATTCTAAATTAAAAGTAGATTAGATTAACAAATAATAGGGTTTAAAATATATAAAATATGGTATTTTGTACATTGTATCTCCGGTGTTTTCTAGGGTCTTCTTATGGTAACAAATTAACATTAAGTTAATTTACTAAACACCCTATGCAATTGTTTGCATTATTTGCATTAACTTGACATTGGTTCAATTTATATTTTTGGAGTCGCTGAACACTATTATCACGATTCCAAAAGTCTCCGCGGCACTTGGTGTCTAGGGTATTTACCTCTTCTCCTGGGGTTTTATGTAAACTCTGTACGAAATCAGTGCACACTTGGTACTCGGTGTTTTAGCAATGGTGTTCGAAACACCTGGTGCTTAAGACGGACCTCGTCTCCAGGAATTTTATGCAAATTCGATAGAAAAAGAGTGTGCACACGGTACTAGGAGGTTTTTGGAGTCGCTTACCACGAATATCATATAATGAGTTTGCTAAATCATTCGCATACAAATTTATGAATCCATGCGCGTGCATAGAAGTATAACTTCTGCCAGCAGTCCCACTGACTGCCACACTAGTTTTTTTTTTCGTGTACTTTATATTAAAAGTATATTTTAGTTATTTTTGTATTGTTGCCCAAAAAATCAATCACAATTACTTCCTGACAACACTGAGGTAAAAACCTTTCAAGCAAATATTTTGACACAAAATTTGTTACACCTGGGACAATCTTTATTCCATACATCGCTACTCTGTTTCTGGGTAGCAGAAATCTATCCACAGCAACAACACGGCTTAAAAGGTTTCCATATTTTTAAAACCAAGCAGAAATTGAACACGATACTTTTAACCTTGCTAATCCAACAACTATAGATTTGAGGATCCATGTTGCAGATTTTTTTATATTTAAATCAACGTGAACTATTTCACTAGACTGTGTTTATCGGCCAAATACTGCTTCATCGATAGCGCGTTAGGTGCATTGTCCTGGTGCAAGATCCACGAGTTGTTCTTCCACATTCTCGGTCCAATTCTTACTAACTGGTTCTCGTTCTCGTTCTTGCCAAAACTAACAAATCGTAAGTCTGAAACAGATTCAGTCATCAGGATACCGTTAATGTCGAAAACAACGTTCAACATTGCCTTGAATTTTGATTAAGACATTCTTGCTCTCTTGATTCTGGTCGATTCTGGCGTCTTACAAATGCATTGATGGCCGCTTTGTTTTAACATCATATTGAAAAATCCACGTTTCGTAGCAACGTAGCAAGTAATAAGGTTTTTCATCAGTCCGGGATCTTCTTTAAACCTTTCTAGGAAATATGAACAGACCTGTTGTCGCACGATCTTTTGGTCAGGAGTCAGGTTTTTTGTCACCAACTTTGTACAGACTGTTGTCATGTGCATTTTCTTGTGCATGCACAATTTGGTTGATTTTGGTCACTGATTCCGAAGTTGAAACAGTAACAGGGTCCTCGTCATCTTCAGTGCTCTCTCGGCCCTCACTGAAGCGCTTGTACTACCACTCAAAAACAAGCGCACAATGTAGAGAATTGTACCCCATAGGCTTCTTGCAATAAATTATAGCAGTGAGTTTTCAATTTATTATTAAATTGCACAAATAGTATAATAGTGACAAAAACGTGGTTTGGTAAGTGCATAGAGAAGACTTCTAGATACCCAACTACTCGCAATTTCCCCACCCCTCTAAAGTGCTCTCTAGGCGCGCAGTCTCGTTATTAACTAGGCAGACCTCGTAAGACACATAAAGTGTCCTTCCTGATTGGTCTCTATCTATTATAGAAACCTTGACCCTTTTGAAGCATACAAAGCAATGTTTCACGGCAATATTGATGAACTTTGATTACCAACGATATTAGGCCTGCCTTAATAAATCTATTAACCTCTTAACTGCATGCATTAAATACAGACTTTATGATGGATCAATACTCACTTTTTTTTTATTTTTAGAATTTTGATCGATATTGCTCAACTCTGGTTTGATGTTGTGACATGAATCTATGCGCTAACACCTTTAAGTTATTTTTTGGTTTCTATGGGAACACTTTATTTTCTGTATCCATGGAAGCGGTCTAGTTTAACTAGATTATCATAAAATATCATAATTTTAAATAATATGCAGAAAATGTAGAAAAAATAGAAGACACCAAATATTAAGTTTCATAATGGAGTGATACACCATGATAAAATAGATTGATCAAGTTTTTAAAGCATTTATTAACAACATTTTGGTCAAATTAAATTTTCTAATAGTTCCGTTGAGTCTCGACAAGGCATTAACCTAATTTATAAAGCTATTACTCTTTTCTACTCTATTTGTATTAATAATATTAGCAGCGTTGCAAATGAAATATCGGAACGGAGATTACGAAAAAGGGAGGCAACAAGAAACGAAAAAAGATTAATGCGACTTCATGAAAAATCGAGACTATGAAGGAAATACAATGAACTACAGTATACAAGTGAAGCGTGGTTTTATTAATTAAGTATTTATATACTTTTTTTCATTATATCTTACCTATATAAATAATTAGCTTTGGGTAATATATAGATAAATGATTTTAGAGATAATATAACATATCAATTTCTTGGGTTACACATTAATTTAACGAAATCATTTTGTTTTGTTAGATTCTAAACATCACAACACTTTTTTTATTAACTAATCACTTTTTTAAATTTGCCGCTATTTTTTTAAATTTCTGCTTTTTTGTAACAATCTAGCAATTTCAAAAGTTTTTGGTTGGCAACGCTGCTGGTAAGTGACAACGATGCAGACCGTGAGGTTCGACGGCATGAAACAAGTTTTTGCGAGAGTAATCCTACTATTCATGTCTATATACACTGCTAACACTGCCCAAAAGACAATTGAGTTTTTTGAGCTTTAAAACATCGAATTGTTATACCATCCACCTTCAAAGTTTCAGAATTCAATAGGTGAGCAGCGATTCCAGTCACCATAAGAAGTCATCCATCGAAGCTTAGATTTTGACTAAAAATCTCGTGGATAGTTTGAGACCAGTTTTAAACTGAATACAATTTCTGACCAGCCAAAAATGTCTGAGGTCAGACGAGAATCTTCATGGTCACATGAGAACTTACTATTTAATGGAAGAACGTATTAAATAAACACTGTATTCAGAGTACCCAGAGTACATAATCGATTTAATTTTTGTTCATCTTTATCAAAAATTTCTGCTAGAAATGTCGTAGAGAGTTTAAAAACAGGTTTAAACTGAATACAGTTTTTGAACAAGAAGAGAATGTCTGGGGTAAGTATTTCAAGGCGAAACGAAAAGTTAATTGCAATTTAAAATAGGGTACAGAAAGTATACAATTTCGCCAACAGTCTCTTCTTATTTATATTTTTCGAGAGTTCTCGGCTAGAAATCTCGTGAAGAGTTTGGAGCTAGTAATAAACTGTTCCTATAGTTTTAACTAGTCATTAAAATGAACGGTACATCTTGTTGTAAATTTTAAACTTTACAAACAGATTAATTAATTAATTTTTACCATTAAATTGTTAAACTATTTTATTTTTAAGCAGAATTTACCAAATCATGAATGTAGGAAAATAAAACATTTATTATGAAAATATATAATAAGTATTCAAATTTAATGCTTATCTTCTACATGTTGATTTCTTTTTAGAAATTTTCAATAATCCAACCCTCTATACCTTGGAGACTTTCATTTTTCTATTCACATTTAAAATTTAGATTGCTTCTCTATGGAAAATATCCTATGCGCACCCTCCAATCGAAAATTCATTCTTTTCTTGAACATAATTTGATAATGTGTGTATGGAACCGTTTCCCACCTTTGAAAAGTCAAGGGCTAAAACCTTTACATCATTTTCTTTCCACTCGTTTTTGTTTTCTTTGTTGTGCTAATGAGATTATAAGAGAATTTTTGTTTAGTTTCTTTATTTACTTTTATTGTCACTGTATACAACGACATTAATAACTATCATAAACCCGTAAGTCTCTTTTTTAAACGCTCTCTCGTAAAATATAACTTTTGCTGTGTAAGCATATACAAGGTCTGTCGCAATGTAAACAGGACAAAGAAAAAAAATTAACAAACTATTTTTCGGCAAATAAGAATTTATGTAAAATATTATCCTTCAGAGTCAATACAGCGATTTGCATGGTCCAGAAGTTATTCGAATAAGGATTTTAGCTCATTGACCGGGATGTTCTTCAAAATGGTGCCAATGGTGCCTTCGACTCGTAGAAACAAATCAACATTGTCTGCACTTTTGACCTTTCCAAACAGATTTTTTTCCTATTTAGCTCACTTAGCTCACTTGGGTGCTTCTATGCGAAAATTTGACGCTTGGTTTCGAGATCGTGTTGAAAACACCATGTTTTGTTACCACTCACATTGTTGTACAGAAACTTTTTATCTTTCTTGGTCTTTTTGATGATGTCTTTCGGATTTTTGAATTCAAAGCATTTTTGGATCATCCGTAAGCTTTCTGGTACACAAATTCCCGGTCAAAATGCGATAGATAGAATCTTTGAGCATATATAATTCCATTTGCATGTATCTTAATGAAGATTTTGGCTCATTTTTACTTTTTCGGCAGTTTCTGGCGTAATCACAAATTTCGACCGGCCAACATGTTCGGCGTCTTCCAGCGACTCTCGACCCCCTTTAAACCGTGTAAATCACTCGTCGATTCGGCTACGAGATAAATAATCATCACCATAAACTGGTTTTAACCATCGATACGTTTACCAAGTTTAGAAATAGAACTTAAAATTGGCTCTTTGTTCAATGCTCATTTTTCGACCAATGTTAAAAAGGTACTGTCACTTTAAACGCGATAACTCGGCGTAAAGTAGTTCGATTGTCATGAAATGTTGACAGAGCATTAATGAAAGATGTACCTACCTATCACAAGCTAACCCTTATAACAGATGGCACAACTAGTATCGGATATTTCTTAAAAGTCCTGTTTAATTTGCGACAGACCTCGTATATTTAAAACCTAATACATTACAAGAAAAACATATGGTTGAAATATTGATATTATCTATTTCTATAAACAAAATAATGTATTATGATTAATATTACAAAGCACCAAACTCGTATTAACACTTTATAATCTTAATCGTTCAATTCATGGAATTTAATTAAAAATAGTTATAAATTACAAAGTTTAATTAAAGCAGATGATAATAAATAAGAAGAGATCAAAACAGCCGATTGGTATTTCGTTTAAAGTTACTTTTAATTGGGGCAGTTAAGATAAAATTTGAGTACAGAAAATATATTTCATATCGAATTGATAACGATTATTAAATTTATGTAGTTTTCTATGAAATAACCTCTAAACCTCTATTAAATTTTATTAATTGTAAATATAATATTTAATAATATTCTTAATATATAGATACGTATATTTCATTATAATTTTTTTTAAAAACAGAATTATTGTTCACAACAGGTTAAACGTGCACAAATCTGTTGAAAAAATAAATAAAAATATACGAGAACTGACAGAAAATTGGTTAGATTGAGATATGACAAAATATGGCAAGCAAATCGAGAAAAAATACCAATAAAGCAAAGAAATCAAATCATATAATTGTTCACTAAAGTATTCCACGTACAACACAGCACAACGAGAATAAATGCAATTTCCTATTGAAGAACTTCATATGTCGATACACTAAGTGGGTTTAAATACAGTTGTATCAGATCAGCTACATTGCGCATTTTGGGGTTAACTTTAAATTCGCGAACTGTATGCCTTGTGCCTTGTTTGCTCAATAAAGTGACGGTATTGACATGTTTTAAATTAGTGGATTGACCGTCACGAATAACTAAAAAGCACTGCTTGTCTTAAATAATCAAGGAATTGGTACCTACTGACTATATTTTACCAACAAATCTACCTTCTTCTTCTTCTTTAAGTGCCATCTTCGTTCCGAAGGTTTGCGATTATCAGTGCTATAGGTATTTTCGAAACTGCTGACAGAAACAATTCGTTGTTTCCACAGCCATACCACTCTCTTAAGTTCTTTAGCCAGGAGTTTCGTCTTCTTTCTATGGACCTTTTTCCTGCAATTTTTCCTTGAAGTAATTTCTATCTTTCGCCTCTTGTAAGGTGTCCCAAGTATTACAGTTCTCGTTTTTTGATTGTTAATATGACTTTCTTCTCTTTATTCATTTTTTTCAAGAGCTCAACGTTTGTGACTTTCTTCGTCCATTTTATTCTCAAAATGGGCCACGGAAACCCCTCTAGCTGCCGGATTACTTGCTGTCATCAAAAAATGTTAAGGAATAAACAATTTTAAAGACATTACGAAAAAATTGTTGTGTTAATAAATACAGTATGCAAAATGCAGTTGTTTTTTGAATTTTCTTCACGGAAACAGTTTAAACTTTAGAGAACAATTTCTTCAATAAAGTTAAAAAGAACGATCATAAAAAGTAACACTCTAATTTTATGGTTAAATATATTTTTTCACCCAACCCATCTAATAAAAAAGGGCTCATTGCAACTCTTAAGACGTTCTTAAGATAAAAGCACTCAAAATTCCGACATTTCAAAATTCCATAAAACAAGAGTAAAAAGTTCGGTTTACGACTTATACAACTGTTTTGGTTTTTTGATAGCCATATGGAATACATTTGTTTTACGACTTTATTAATGACAACATTACTCTAGAATCTCTAGATGTTTAAGTGTGCACTCAGTAGAATAGATTTGGTTAAATATTAAAAATTTCCAGATTATATCGGTAACAACCCAAGCATAATTTAAAGTTAGTTAATACAATTATTTGAAAGAGGTTACCATATCTGTACAACATAATCGAAAACCTCTTATACCCGGAGGTGTCGAGGTGTACAAACTCTCTTAATTTTTTAATTTACAAATTTACGCCACTCTTTTCTGTCTCTAGCCAGTTCCTCCGCCTCACTCCACGTCTTCCCTCTTTCTTCTAGAATCTTACTTATTCTATTGTTCTATGTTTTTCTTGGTCGTCTTCTCCTGTTTTTCCCTATTTTTCTCGCCTCCCATATCTTCTTCACTTGTCTAGTTTCATTCATTCTGATCATGTGTGCCCACCATTTCATTTTTTTTCTACTTTATCCTTTAGTGATTTCGTAACTAATTTTTTTCTAATGTCTTCGTTTCTTCTTCTATCTGTTCTTCTAGCACCCATCACTTTTCTCAAATATTTCATTTCACTTGCTTGCAGTCGTTTTGTTTGTCTTTCGTAGAGTACCCAGTTTTCTGCTTCGTAGGTAAATACAGGTTGGTACAGTGTTTGATATACGATCATTTTCTGTACAACATAAAAACAATTATAAATCTCAGAATCATAAAGTTCATTCATCAGACCAAAGCAAAATCTCACCAACTTATCATATGGTTCATGGCCCAGAATACAGTTATTTTTTTGTGTTTCATTATATTTTTTTATTATATTCCACAAGGTCAACTTGAAATTTGGGCCTGAGAAAGTTGTGTTCACGCTTTGTTCCGCAGAAGCTCATGGATGACCAAAAACTGCTTCAAAAGTTCAAAACGTGATGTTTTTAATAACCAACCAAGCGAGCAAAATACGAAAAAAACCGTTTGGAAAAGTCAAAACTGAAGACAATCTTGATTTATTTCTACAATTCGAAGGGAAAAATTTGTTCCAGAAGACCAAACAGCCTTTGTAATATTGGTGTTACGATGTGCTTGCTCTCGCGTATTCGTCATATTCGGCCAGAATATTGCAAAGAAGCGTGATGCACGATAAAACACCATCACATTGATATCGACACTTGTGTTCGAATTTTTAACAAAAAATGGCATTTTAACCATCAAGCACTTCCCATATTCTTAGGATATGGCACCATTCGAAATACTGGTGGACAATGCAAATCCCAGTATTAACTCTAAAGGTGACTATTTTAAATTAAATAAATTGTTAATTTTTTTTCTTTGTGCTGTTTACTTTGCGATAGACCTCGTATATTGCTTTTTATTAAGCAAACGTACTAAAATATCTTTTGTTTTAGGAAAGGGGCGACTTTACCCGGCTTATAGCCTGAGTGGTTCTGAAGGTGAAGATTCGCCAAGAAGATACAATTCTTCGCATAACGCTTACCAGCATCCTCTATATCAACAACCAGCAGGTTTAAGTGACACACCTACATCAGAAAACGCATCAGATGCAACTTTAACCGATTCAGAATTAGCTCTAGCTCGAGATTCCACTCTGCTTGTTCATAACGGTAAGTTTTAAATAACTGTTTATTATCCAATGATACCAAAAAACAATAAGATTTAATGAGTACTAAAAGTAATATACGTGTTGTTTGTTGGTATTTATTAACCGAGTGTTTATTTTCCCAAAATAAGCTTTAATTACTTTGTTTGTTTCTTACAATTGCTTCTGTTTCTCGTAATCGCTAAAATATTCGTATACCCCTAAAATAAGTATAAATTAATTAGCTAATTTGATTTTTCGCCTAATTAAACACCATTAGCAGTCTTCTATATTTAACTGATTTAAAATTAGCTTGTTCCTAATGTTCAAAAATAACGAAAATCAAAAGAAAAACGAATTTTAAAAAATCTAAAATGTCCGTTAAAAAAAAAGAATCTAACTGCAAACCAACCGCGACGCCTTCTATTTTCGCTGGTTTTTAGTGCTTTTTCCAAATTTATGAGTCGGACGATGAAGTTCCGGAGTTTTCCCGCTGATTTACTGCAAGCCTGAGTTATAGTTGGTGCGATTTTTTCCCTGCTTGATAAATTAGCTCATTTTCTTTTATCGAATTTACGAGTAAACGTCCACCGCTTCAGACAAATACATCCGTAAACTGTTTTACGTATTTGCAAAGCTATAATTCGATGCAGAAACATGCAATATAAAAAATAAAACACCCCAAAATACAAGTTTTGTTAAATTTTTTAATTTTTAATAAAACAAGTAAATTGTTTGTTTCAAATTTGGCACTTCTAGTTTCAATTGCTTTTATTGGTAAAAAAATTCCAAGTACGCAATCAAAGAATGCAATCGAGCTTGTAATATCTTTCAGCTATTTATTGAGTTGCACTGAACCAGAAATAGATTCCTGGCGAAATCAAAAAATACTCTCGATTCGACTTTTCGGCAAACACCAAAGCAGATAATGAAAATCTAAGGTTTAAAACTCTACGAAGCAATTTTAAACTAACAGCCATTGAGTGTAAATGGCCAAGAAATGAGTGACCCAAAAGACAATCTTCTCCGCATGGATGCTGCTTCCGCTTTTTCCAGGTTTTTCCGATTGAGGTACACACTCGAGCGCCTTCTCAATTTCGTTTTTTAAACTTAATTTGGATCCTACAACACAATATAGTCTGAGACATACAAACATATAAATGATTTTACCAAAAGGTTTTTGAAATACATCAAATTCTCTAAAACCACTTTATTATGAAATCATTTAAGAAATGTACGGATAAAATGTTTTAACATAAATAATGTGTTTTTGTTACTAATTCGAAATATATTCTTACAAATAGTTTGTATTTTGCAAGAAGAGTGAAGTAATAGTACATTACGTAACGAGTACGGAAAGTAGGTGATCCCATCACAAGCGCGTACGAGTGATGGGATTACCTGCGCACCGCACGAGTTGCGTATTCTATTTTTCAACACTCCGTGTTGAAAGCTCTTGAATTTCTCTAAAATAAAAGAAAAGAAGATAATAAAAGTAATATTAGGTCTGATCCGCCTGCATCGCGAAGGCGCTGAAGGAGGGTTGGAGGGAGGCGGGGGGAGGCTTTCCACACGGAGTGATGAAAAAACAATTACAATAAAAAAATAAGCTATTTCGTGTTTTAAATAAAATATTAACGTATGTTATTGGACCAAATAGAGTGTTTTTAATCTAATGCGCAGGAGCGCATCTTATCATCCCAATTTTTTGAGATGTTCTTGTTTTTATTGGGACCTATCTGACAAATAGCATGTTAAATACTCAACAGTGCACAAATCGTTTGTCAATTAAGGTAATAGTACTTGGATGATCGAGTGTCAAATCGTAGCTAGAAAATGGTCAATTAACATCACCAAGACAGGTGGCTACACGATTAAATGTCATTTCTAGAAAATCTCATGGTTTTTGTCGAACCCCAGATTCTAGCTAACTCTTCTTAAATCAGGCTTCTCTAAGACCCATACTGAAAAACAATAACGTAGTGGATGGTTAGGAAATTTTAATTTCTGAACCAATTGTAAACTAATAATAAGAGGTAAAATTCTCCTCAGGCTAGAGCAACTAATATTGAGTTGTTACGATCGATGGCTACATAACAGTATTCATATTCTCTCCTGTGCACACCGTACGAGCACGTGATTCGTGAGTTTGGTCCACTCACGAACTTTCTGCATAAATTTGCAAGCACGGAGGTTGTCTTGTTTCGGTTCAAATTTCTTTTCCAGATTAGCATTATTGGCGCTACACGGCACTTACTTTAAAAATAAGTTTTCGATATTTTTCAATGTTGTTTAAAAGAAAATCGATTAATACTGTTCGGCGAAAGAATGACTTTCTGACAATATGGGTGCGTGCAGATCGTTTAATGAACATCCGGATAATTGCCAAGTCTGTAAACTCTAATAAACAAGCGATAAGAAAAATTTTACACGAGAAATTATACGGGGAAAAAGTCTGGGCAAAGTTGGTACCAAAAAAACAGACTCCTGCTCGTACGTTAACATGTCTACTCAGATTTCCTTGAAAGGTAAGAAGAAGATCCTGGACTGTTAAAAAGCATTATTACTTGCGACGAACATGGATTTTTTTAATACGCTGTTGAAACAGAATGGTGGGCAATGCATTTTAAGACGCCTAAATCGCTCAAAATTAAAAAAGCAAATCAAAATTCAAGTCAATGTTAATCGTTTTTTCGACATTAACGGTTTCGTGATTAATAAATGGTTTCCAGAGTGTCAGACTGTCAACCGGACTTACTATTTGTCAGTTTTGGCAATACTGTTTCCGTAGATAAAATTTGCTTTAAAAGGAACCCGAGTTGGCTCGATGGAAGCGGTAAAGCAAAAAACTACAGAGCTCCTAAAGGCCCTTAACAAAGACTTCCAGCAGTGCTTTGATTAACGGAAAAAACGTATGAAATGGTGTGTGGTAAGGGGAGTGGAGTATATTGAAGGGGAGCATTCGATGTAAAATAATAAAAAAAAAACATTTGTCGTAACGAGTCTCGTTATTTAATAGCCAGACCTCGTATGTTTTCGGTTAAATCACACTAAATTTATTATATCACAAATTACCAAAGTCCACTATTGTAAGGTAATTGAGCTTAGTTGATAATAAAATTTCTAATACAGATTAGCATTAGAAGCTAACAACTTACCCAACTTAATGTGTAACAAGCTTTCAGACTATATACAGCTCTTTCAGAATTTAACAGCATTATATCCTCTTTTTTCGATATCCTGTAAGCCACCAGAAGTAACCAGTAGGATTGCAAGGAGAACAGAAGGAAAAAGATGAAAGTCTATGAGGAATGTGAAAGTTCACTAGATTAAACTCAAGATAAGATACCTTTCTTTCCTTTACTTTGATTGTACGAGTTGAGCCATTCAGAATGATTATATCTCTGAATTGGAATTTGCAAGGTTGCTTCACGTACATATCCGCCATTTATTTTTAAATCGAATCAAAAAAGGACTTTCAATCAAGACTGGGAATACTTGTCTAGAAAATAAGTTTATTTCATGAGGAACATCTGCCGATTTCAATGCAAGTTAAATTGGATGTTCGTATCTTACAATGTCCGATGAATAGTAAGAAAATTTTAGATTTCGAAACGATATTTTATCGATTTTTTCTTTTAAAATACTTACCTATACTAAATTCAACATCAAGCCATTCTAGCTTGTATTCTGATTTTTTGTGGATAACAACTAATTTGTTTTCTGGCAATTTGTTGGAATTTTGGATATGAATATATCTTGAAAGCCGTGCAATACCTTTTTTTGTGCTTTCAATAAACTCTGGACGTATCGATTTAAAATATTTACAATGTCATTTCTAATATACAATGAACGGAAACAACGAAAACCCCGGGAAAACCTAGTTATTTCAACGGCTTAATCTGAATGCAATTACGTTTTTCAGACGCTTTATATAGAAAAATAAGAAAAACTGAAGCCGTGCCGGTAAAAACCTCTCGGAAAACTTTAATTCACAAAAAGAATAAATAGCTTTTGAGTTAGAAAAGAAGACGAAGAAGTGAAACTCTCGACTACGTCGTTACGGGCCTAATAGGATTCGCTCTTTGAATCATCTGGGAGAGAATCGTTTCATTACTATAATGAGTTCCACTCACTCCGTCGCCCGTTGTATTTGCTTTTCTGTTAGAATCATTAATAAGACTCAGAAATTATAGTCTATGTGCTCTTTACATATACATATACATATTTTTCTCTACTAATCTCGTTTGATTTCCAAGTTTCCAAACCAATTCTAATATACTTCCCCTTGGAGCTAAAAAACAGGTTACACAATAGCTGTTCGATCATTTGATCTTGAGATCTAGAACATACCCACCAGATGTTGACAGACAAGTTTTAAATCTGCATTTTTTTGATTTAATACACACCTATAAGGTCCAAGGTCCAATCCGAATAACGAGATTTTGTTCTAATATCTGAGATTAAGTAAATTTGTCTCTACAATCTGTGAGAGAAGAAAAAAAAAACACTTGAATTTCGCATATCATTTGGATTCTCTGTTGTTAATCTAGGGTAATTTGGAACTGCAACTCTTGCTATCAGATTTTGAAAGTCGAGTTGTTCTACTTTAAACTGGACAAGAACAAGAAGGCTGTATCCATATATTGTGTTGGTAGTGATATCAAGTAAATTTGTCTGTATAAAGAGCTTAAATGTTGTACTTTTTTGAATTCTGATTAGGAATTGAAATTTCTATTACGAGGTTTGGCTATCATATAACGAGACTGGTTACAAAAAATGGTTTTATTATAAAAATTAGTTTATATTTGAATGTTTCTCTTTAATATACTCTCCAGCAATGCTAGAAGTCTTCTTTGTTGTGGGTCTTTCGAAGCTCTGTCGTTTTTTGCTTTACCGCTTCCATCGAGTCAAATCGGGTCTCTTTCAAAGCAGATTTTATCTTTTGACAAATAGTAAGCCCGGTTGACAGTCTGACCCTCGGGAACCCATTTATTGATCACGATACCCTTAATGCCGAAAAAAACTATCAACATTGCCTTGAATTTTAATTTGATTTTTTGATTCTTGGTGATTCAGTCGTCTTCCAATGCATCGGTTGCCTCTTTGCTTCAACATTATTGAAAAATCCACCTTCGTCGCAAGTAATAATGTTGTTCATCAGTTTGGGATCTCCTTTTAACCTTTCAAGGAAATCTAAAGAGATCTGTTGACTCACGAGCTTTTGATCTGGAGTCAGCTTTTTTGGCACCAACTTTGCACAGACTTTTGTCATGTGTAATTCCTTATGTTAAATTTATCTAATCGTTTCTTTATCGTTGTTTATAGCCTCGTCAATCATTCGTCAGTTGACCATCTGCACATACAATTTGGTTGATTTTTGTTTACTATTTCCAAACTTGAAACCGTGACAGGGTGACCATGCCGCTGGTCGTCTTCAGTGCTGTTTCAGCCTTCACTGAAGCGTTTGTACCGCTCAACCGCTCAAAAACTTGCACACGATATAAAAAGTTGTCTCCATAGGTCTCTTGCAACAATTTATAGCACTAAGGAGGAGTTTTTTTCAATTTAACGAGAAATTCGAGATTGATACATTGCTCATGTTTTTCGTCACACATGAAAAAAACGCGTTTGTTTCAAACCGCTACTGCGCAAATGCTATAAAAGTGACGAAAACGTGGATTGGTACGTATATAGAGACGACTTTGAGAAACACAAAGCAATCCTCGTTTTTCCTCCTCTATAATATCCAAACCTAATATCTCGTATTAGGCATTAAAAGTCGATATGTTCTGGGTGAAGGCGTATTTTACTTCTTTTAAACTGAATTATGCCGTTTAGAAGCCGAATAATAAGAATTTGATATAGTATCTGATATCGAATAAATTCGTCTTTACGTTTTGGGAGCACCAAAAAGTAGTTTTCAGTAAAAATTGGAACCAATTTAGATCGATTTATCCAAATATTAGTAAATAAAGTCTAATCTGACTATATTAATGACCTACAATCACAGTAAGAGCCATTTAAAGGATTGTCTTGAGTCTCGGTTTAGATACATGATTTTCATGATGAACAACAATATCAGAGAATGCATTATTTTTCTTTCCAATGAAGTCATCTAGTTCACGGATAGGTTCAAGACAATTAAGGGAGGCGGAAAAATGGTGTATTTGTACTTATTTGTTCACTAGTCTAGGGACATATAAATTTGAAGATAGAAGCAAAGTAATTTAATCTTACAAGGATTTTAATCTCCAGATAGTTTCATTTCCAATCATCAGTATTTGTATTCAGGTTTCGTTGAAATGTCGAATCTCTTGCATTATCTTTCTTTCGCTTTATTTAGCGACAGTACATGGATTACAGTAAATAAAGGCAATTCCAGAATTCCGAAGACGTATTATCCACGATGCACATTTAATTCTATAAAACTGAGTCATCAATTACTGTGGGTGAGAATTCTATATATCCGTCATTCTGTGTCGTGGAATTATTGGACTAGACGGAAACTGTAATCTTCTGGTAAACATATCCACAATGGAAATCAATCATTTATTTGTGAAGAGTCATAATTAAATTGAGGGAGACTTTAGCAGATGAAATGTTTCTCATTCTCTCAAGTGGGGTGCAAAGAAAATTACTGAATGCTGTCTTACTACATTTGCCTTGTTATTTTTTCTGTTGAAATAGAAAACAAACTTGGATTTTACATTTATTTTATCGTAAAATAAATTTCAAGCTTTATCATTTAATCCTCGACTGGTTCAGACATTTTAAGAAATTTTATGTTCCAGTCAAGTATATTGGTTATCTAAAATATCATTACGCAGGCATCTTGTCATCCGCACGTGTGGGAAATCGATTCCACCAAATCAGAACAAAAAGAAATGCTTGAAAAAAAGGAGTTATTACTGAAAATATCCTTCGAAAAAATACTTACTTCCTTCTACCATGAACTTTTTTTTTGTATGTGACATGGAACTTTTCTTTTAGTAATTGTAATCGTAAATAACATTTCTCTGCAAAAAAGTATGACAAAACAAGGTAAAGTAAAAATAATTTTACTGACTTTTGTCTATCTCATACCTAAAAGAAACTTTTAGGTTTACATATTTAGATATATATTTTTTCATAAATAAGAAATTATAGGTCTCAATTTTTTAAACAATCATATTGTAAAAAGAAACCCCACACAATTCTTACAACAAAGAAAAATGCCCTTAGTTAAATGTTTTCAAACTTACTATTTCTTTAGAAAGAACCTAAAAAACCATATTTAAGCGCGTTTAAAGAGATCAAAGTGTTTATTTACTACAGACTTTGATAGCGTTAATGAATTTTCCTGGCAACAATCCCTCTTATAAATGTGATTGTACTTGAAGAGAACACAGAGAAGAAATATTCATGCTTACCTTAAGATCACTTGTGAAGGTCATTTGAAAGTCAAAATGACATCTTTATGAAAATCTTCAGTTCTTTCTTTAGATAATCTACAGGTCTACCTTTTGTAAAGATTCACAAACAGATCTGTAAAGATATAATAGGATTGGTCGAGTCACTGTTGCACATCAAGTTCGAAGACGTTTTAAGATTTAACTAAGGTTACATATGACTCTCATGTAACCTCTGTGACCCCAAAAATCCTTGAAAAATACTTGTCTGAGAGTCCTGATGCACATTCCTCAAGGACTTCTTTATAACAAATATGCATATCTTCTATATAAATAAAAATAGATTGCTGTTCGTTTGTCTCGCTAAAACTCGAGAACTGCTGGACCGATTTGGCTAATTTTGGTTTTAAATTATTTGTAAAAGTTATAGGAAAGGTTTAAACGGTAAGAAACATACGGATAATACAAAAAACGACAGTTTAATTTTTCAATACAGTGTGTATTTAATATTTAGTTCTACGAGTTCTGAATAGATGAAAGTTCAAAGGTAATTAATGGATATAAATATAAATCTGCCTCAATGAACATGACAAAATCTATACAGTAGCCTACGCAGACGACATTGTAATTCTGCCAACAGGAAAGTTTGAAAGCACCCTTTGCGACAGAATGCAAGTGGCTTTCAGAACTTTAGAGACATGGTGTAAAGAGCAATCGCTGTCTATTAACTCCAAAAAGACAGAAATGGGTCTCTTCACGAAGAAAAAGAAACCTAGGAGCTTAAACGCACCCAGTCTTTTTAACGTTAAATTAAGCTTTGCTACAGAAGTGAAATACTTAGGTGTTATCCTTGACAGCAAGCTGACGTGGAACTCACCCATAGAAAGCAGAGTTAAAAAAGCATTTATATCTTATGAGCAATGCCGCCGAACCATAGGACAGACCTGGGGATTATCCCCCAAGGTCACCATGTGGATCTACACGGCAATCATAAGACCTATGCTAACATATGGTGCTGTCGTGTGGTGGCCTAAAGTGAAACAAACGACAGCTATCAAAAAATTAAACCAAATTCAAAGATTCAAAGAGCATGTCTTCTCGTAACAGGAGCCATGCGAAGCACACCGACCAGCGCAATGGAAGTCATACTCCGTCTCACCCCCTTGATATATTTGTTAAGAAGGTCGCATTGATGACTGGCACCCATAGGGATAGTCTGTGGAGGGAATCGATAAAAGTGATACCACTATTACAGGCAGACACGGATGCCGTCGCACCAAGATTTGTCTTTGACAAACCCTACAAAATATTAACAAACAAGACAGCAGACTCCAACGTAGTGAACGCTCTGAGCGTATATACGGATGGATCAAAAACAAAGCAAGGTGTGGGATGTGGAATTTATTCTAGATCCTTAAGCCTAAAAATAAAATGGGCTATGGATGGCTTGTCAAGTGTGGTTCAGTCGGAACTCCCAGGTATAACCATAGCTGCAAAAGAATTAATCAATAGGAACATCACATGCAGAAATATAAATATGTACACAGACTGCCGACAAGCACTACTGACCTTGAATAGACCACGTTTCACTTCAAGTTTAGTACTAGAATGTCACCAATCTCTAACTGAGGCCAGCCAGAATAACGTGGTCCCTCTCACCTGGATCAAAGGACATGGGAACTCTAAAGGCAACCGCATTGCGAACAATTTAGCAAGGAGGGCTGCGGGCTACAAATATGTTAGCCCTCGCCCATCTACCAAGCTAACATTGTCCGCAGTCGTGGACCTTATCAAACAGCACTCTCACCAAAAATTTATACAGTGCTGGGATGAAACTACGAACTGTAGACTGGCCAGAGAGTTATTACCTCATCCTGGCGAGGAAACAGCAAAAAAATTTAAGGCATTGACCAGACAAAATCTCCGAACAGCTGTGGGAATCCTGACAGGTCACTGCCAATTGCGACAACATCTCTTTAGGATGAAATTAACAGAATCGCCGCTATGCAGAGGCTGCGAACAAGAAGAGGAAACAGTAGAACACATTATGTATGACTGCTCTGCTTTTTCTGAAATCAGAAGATCCGTGTTGGGCGAGTATTGGCTTACACCAGCCGATGTCAGGGAGATCCCCCTCGGGAGCCTCATCACCTATTTTAAATCAATAGGCCTGGTGACAGCCTGAGGTGAGGATATCCCTACATACGGGAGGATGCACAATGGGTCATATGTGACCTAAGTGCTGGCTAAGCATTAGCTCGCCCCTCCCAAATTTCCAGTCTCAGATTCCAGATGGATATAAATCTATTCCATAGGTTGCGGAGACACTTGGTGAATGGCGTTGTTTTTCGAATTATAAATAATATACAGTTAAAAAGATTATTTGGATTTTTCTTCGTGTTAAATAAAATAATAACTATTTAAATATAAAAAAATGGCAATACAAATTTAACGAAGTTTGAAGACACTGGAAAAAACGAATATTAATAAATATCGTGAAAACGAATTAGGAGCTTAAAAAAAATGGAAAAATTGAAAAACTTCAAAAACCAGTAAAAAAACTATCAAAAAATAAACGCTAAAACTGGAAAAGGGAATCAAAAAGCGAAAAAAAGAAACTTGACAAAAATATAATATACGGAAAAATAGAAAAAACAGGAAAAGATTGACAAAAAATGTAAAAATCGACAAAAAAATGATATTAAAAAAAAATTGTTTGAATGGGTAAAAAACTGGTTACAAATGAGCAACTAACGTAAAAATAATACATTATAGAAAAAACTTTAAAAAAAGAAAGGAAAAAAAGAATAGACAATAAAATATCACAAAAAATGTGAAATGTGAAAAATTGAAAAAACCAAAAAAAAACGACAAATCCGGAAATATTACAAAATATAATGAAAAAAAAAATGGTGAAACCTTTGAAACAAACAAGAAAATACGATAAAATTAACAAAAACATCCAGAACACTTGAAAAACAATAAAAAAAAAATAAATCGTACAAATTAAAAAATATATAAAAATGTTAAAAAAACATAAATAATTGCAAAATGGGTAAGAAAATAGGAAAAACCGAAAAAAAAGGAAAGTACAAAAAATAATGAAAAAATCGCACAAATTGTGAAAAAAGGCAAAAATTAAGAAAAGAAAAAAAAGGGTGTGGCAGTCAGTGGGACTGCCGGCAGAAGTTATACTTCTATGCACTGTTAACTAATAAAACTTAATAACTACAAACACAGGCAAGTAGAAATATTTTTTTTTAAATTAACTGTATTCAATTAAATAAATACTTAAAAAAATAAGACCAGTTGATGTGTGTCCTTACTTCAAACACGAAAACTAAACAGTAAAACGATCAATGTACAAAAAAGTGTTTACAAAACCCCATAGTGCAAAATATAATGCAACCATGTGACGGTAGTATGGACTACAATACAATACTCATTACTGAATATTATTATTAATATTATTAATATAAATTACTAAACTTTATATGTTTACTTACGTGACAGAATTATAAAATAATCTGTCAAACACAATGTAATACGTCATTATGATATTCCAAAACATTAGCTCAGACTGTTTTTTGTATATCTATCTCTTTTCAATGTACTGATACCTTATATGTGTTTCTGTCTCTGTCTTAGTCACACCATTACATATGTAATGATTTTTCCCATTTAACCCCACACAAATCAAGTCCATGATAAGAAGTATAACTTCAAAAAAAAAAACCGAAAAAACACGATACAAACGAATAATAAACGAGACAAAACCTGGTTGCCAAAACATCCGGTAGATGGCGTTGTATTTAGATTGCTAAATAAAAGAGTTAAATAGCTTATTTGGATTTGTCTCTGTCCGGAATATAAAAAAAATATGCCATATAAAAAGTGGTGCGGATTTCATCCCTTCAGACCTACCAAAAAAGTGTAATTTTTTGTCTGATTAGTCTGAAAATCAACGTATGTAGGCTCCACTAGGGTGAAACAGGAAATAGTTTCAATGTAATTCTCTATTTCTTTAAATCCATTTAAGCCTGGTAGAGCCTACATACGTTCTTTTTTAGACTAATCAGGTTGAAACGGAATCTAAGCTAAAAAAAACTCGACTTGGGTTAGTATTATTATCGTTGCGCCACAGATACAATGCATATATTTAGCAGCGTAATTTAAAGGGAACTTCTCTGTTTTCTACATATTTTTAACTTTATAGTCTATAGTCTAATATAGAATTTTTATCCATGCGTTTCTAGGCAGATAAATGGGAATCTATGTGGCAAATTGATAACGTTTGCAATGCTTTAAAATAGTATATTTCCTAACTAGTGCGCAAAGTAAGTCTCGTTCGCACGTTGGCTTCGCGTCGTTCGGGCAGCAGTCGAGTGCGAACAAGACACTTTGCGCGAGAGTTAGGAACAGTATTTTTTCTACGAGCGAGAACATTTATAAAAATAAAAAATTAGAAAATCAATTTAAAAAATTATATTCATAAAAAAATACTAAGCAATAACTATATAACAAAAACTAATTATTTCATTTAATTATTATGAACTATATTAAAAGTAAATGAACAATGTGAAGCATTATGCAAGGTTAATGCTGAAGATGCGGTTCCTTCAATGGAGGAAATTACTTGTTTTGTATTGCTTTTGTAGGTTCCGTCGGTGCCAGTTGGAGTTGAAATAATATTTTCTTGCAAACGATTTTCAGCAATATCTGGTGAATTTAGAACATTGTTATGGTGGGTCTCGACGCTTGTAGAAGTACTGCTAGTAGTGATGGTACTACATGACATCTGCAAAATTTTGTTTGACATTTCTTTCTTATTTTTAAAGACTCCTCCAAATATTCTTCCGCCACAGCTGTGGATTTCCAACCACCGAGACGTTTGATATTAGTAATTTGTTCTCCATTATCAGCTAATATTGTCGCCGAACTGCGGCGGAAACTATGACCTGTGTATAGCTCTGGGTTGGGTAAGCCCAGAAAAGCCGCTATTTCAGATGGCATTTTGCCGAATGTGTTTATTCCGACACACTGACATGTACACTTGCCGTTTTTATAATACACAAAGAAACGCCGATGTGTAGTAATATGGGGCCGAATATTTAAATATTTACGATATAATTGCAGGTATATTCCATTATTGGCTTCAGATGTAATCACAAAATTTCTGGCAGTATGATTTTTTGAGTCTCTAATTTTAACTTTATCTTCTATATCGTCTAAAGTTATTTTTGTCAACTCTTTACGGCGACAAGCATCTGCTAAGCCGAAGATTGTAGCAACTTTTACCATAAGATAAGTTTCGTTGGGAGCTTCTTCCATGAATTTGGTTATCTCTTCTTTAGATTTTTTAGGCCTATACCCTAAATTTTGTCTCTTTAAAAAGGCGGTCAGTTTAAAATATTTTCCAATGTCCAAATTTAACTTGATTTTACACATAGTTTTCAGAACCGAATACTTGGACCATAGCGTTGGGGGCTTATATTTTTCCGACTGTTCCGATAAATAGGCTAAGAATACTTCTTCACTAAAGGGCTTCACTTTATTTATATCACACCATTCGCTAAATTCTGCATATTGCTTTTCATATTTTTGGGACGACCTTTGGGGTATTAGACTATTGCAGGTACCCGCGGCTTTGTCTAAAATATGAACCGGTATTTCCTCATTGTCTTCTGCTTCAATGTTTTCCATTGTTTTTTAAAAAATCTGGGCTTGGACTTACTTATTAGTTGTAGTTAAAATAATGGAAAGATTGACAAATTAATTTGTTTGACACTGACGGCAAATGTCATTGTCATAGAAACGTTTTTACTGGTGTATAAATATTGTTAATGGTAGGTACTTTGTTAATCAAAATTAAACCTTGTCAGCACTAGTGCGCAAAATAACGTCTTGTCTGCACTAGTGCGCAAAATTACGTCTTGTCCGCACTAGTGCGCAAAATTAAATTTTGTGCTCTCAAGCGCGTGCGCAAAGTACCTATTTTGCGCACGCTCGTAGAAAAAAATGATTATACACAGTTCACCCAGGTATATTTTCAAAAAATAATGAGTTAAATTTGTGGACAAGAAACTTTAACTAATAAAAGTATATCTCTTTAAATTAAAATTGACAACGCCTAAGCAGTATAAAAATAGTCACATATTTCTAAATCCATCTATTCATATAACAAATTTCTAATTATACGGCGTGTGAATTCCACAAGGTTTGAATCCGTATTCCAACATACATATACACAAACTCACACGCTGTGGAATAATTGTATGTGATGTAGTGTAAAATTGTTTGGAGATTTGCGGACTTAGTGGAAATATAGTAAATTATAATAGTAGTCCGGACACAAGAAGGGGAATTTGGATAATCCTTTTATATGAAGATTTTGCTTAGTGAGTTGCATACAGAATTTACTACGGATATTAAGGGGAACAAAAAGCACCGGAACATTTATTTGTTATGTTGTGGTTATTCCATAGACGATAACTTCATGTTATATAATAAAAGTGGAGTAGCAGTAAAAATTGTAAAGGCTTAAGATACACTTTTTAAATTTACTGTCTTTCTTTTGAATTTATTTACTCCATTTAGATGTAAATTTAACAAAATAAAGCAATAATATTTAAAAAAATTATAATTCCGTAACTATTTAAAGTTATGAGATTTCTGTTTGAAGTTAACACACTAAACATAATTACGATAAAACAATAGGAGTGGGTCGCTAACGTATAAAAAATAGTGACTTGTTTGGCACTTGGCGAAGGTTTCTGTGGTTCCCTTTGTCTTTGCCAAATGGAAGGGCTCCACGACGATGGAGACACGCCACAGCGTCAATCTCCCAACCCCACATTGCACCACGTGGGTTACACTCCAACACACACTTACACTCACACCAAAAAGAAATGACCTTTTGGGCACGTTCAACCATCACGAAAGAAAGAAACAGAAGTAAGAAGACCAACTTTCAGGAACACAAGAGGAAGATTTGTGAGAGCAGGGCCGACGACAGACAGATGCTAACTCCTTCCCAACATTCCATCCATCCCCTGAAAAGGACGCAAGTCCTACAACAGGGTCCTCATACGCACCAAACTCCTAAAAATCTCCATATGTTTCTCCCAAAGAACTCATTCTTAAACTTGAACTTGACTTGCTTTTAAATATAGGCATCCGTAAAGATGCTTCTATGACAGTTTTTACTACCCTCTTCATAGCTAAAGTTGATAGGAAAGTCACAGAAAAAGGACTTCGACATCTTCTCTAGACTCCAACAAAGACAAAAGGGTTTCACGTTTTTGAGAATTGGAGTTTGAAAATACCTCTACTGCCAGTCAATTAAGACGAGTCATTTAAATTAATCTTCGGTACCTCGAAGACCCAGTAGGTTGTCCAGAATAAGGCACTTCTTTAGTCTTAAAGATTTGTCTACCAGCAAATTCTCTCACGTGTTTCTGGTCATCTGACAACATGGATAGTAATAGGTTTTCAGGATGTGCAAAATATGCGTGCCGCTTCAGTACAGGATAGATTATATTTTTTAGTCTAGTGGACCAAGAGATTAATCTTTAAAAATGTCTCGCACCATCTTAGCACGTTAATTTTGATCCAAACCATGGCATAAACTTTAACCACATATTTAGCCACTTTTTTACTTGGTTTATTTGATTAGACATATAAGCTCAAAATTCGGTTTGCTTTGATAAGCCATCTGGCGTGAGACATTTTGTCTACAGATAGCGTTGGACCTTTTACTTCTGATACATCTAGTAAAATGCCCTTAATCTTTTTATGGTACAATATCTTGCTTCCACACTCATCCAATGACTTTCCAATATATCCAGAGCCTATCGAGTCTCGAAAACAGATGTCTCAACAGCAACTCATTCATGTGTAACAGACATTGAAGAGAGCTATTTCAACGTTAGTGTTAAATTCATCTGTAAATCAGGTATACCTGTGTTAATTGCTCAGATTTTCCATTCCTCACATTGATCTAGATTTACATAGAGTATTATTTTAAGTGGATATTTTAGAATTATGAGCTCTGATTTTATCTAACGAAAGTCATTTCAAATTTCAACAATAATGTTGCTCAGATTATCTTGCAGTTTATAGAAGACCACGCTGCTTCACTTTGTGAAAAGAAGAAAGAACAGAGTTCATATTTCTGCTGTTGCTTTTTATAGTTCCTGTTAAATAATAAATTCAAGTAATATTTCAGTCTAATATTACCTCCAAGGTGTATGACTGCTTTTAGCACTTTTTAAGTTTCTAGCATTAATTCTTCAGTTACCTACTTCTTCTGGAAAATGCCATAACTTTGGATTTCTACCGGCTTATGTCAAGATCCCATAACTGCATTTAAAACCTGTTGCATTCTATCTCTTTTCATAGTATTAAATTTGCTATGAATTAAGATTACTAGGTTATCTGCATATCCCATCTTTTATTGTTGAATCTCACTCATCCGTGACCAGATTTGACAACAGCAGCGTCTGATGATTTTTATTTCATCAGACGCTAACCTACTGAGAAAATAATTTGAAGATAGAAACATATAAACAGAAGAAATGCTTATATATTGTAAACATAAATTTATTAAATTAATAAATTTACTTCACGCTATTTTTTCACTAAATAATGATAAACTTTACGTCACAGTTTTGCTCATATTTCACCTACACAATTACTAAAATATTTCCCAAACAATTCCAATCGAAACATAAATTAAAATTTAATTACAGAAGTGTATAGCCTAGCGATTATCAGTTATTATTACTCTGTTTTGGTAATTACATTCAGTAAATGTCTGTAGGTTATAATTAGAACTAAACTCATTAGAAGTTCCTTAACCAAGGACAGTGACTGAAATTTTCGAGGCGTTCGCAAACTTTGTTCGAAAGTTTCGGAACTGAAGCTACAAACGAAACAAACTAAAGGAATATAAAAGTCGAAACCGCTGTTTAGGGAAATGATTGGAAATGCAAATTTCTAATTAAGTATTTGAAATACAAGAGCGAAACTGTTTCAAGAATCTCTTATATTTAATTTTCTTTTATTATTCTTTCACCCAAAATAATGGTAAAAAAACAATACTTTACAATAATATGTCTCTGACACATTGAAGTTTCAACATATAATGAAGATCAGCTTACAAAGTAGTGAGAGGGTACAAGTATCTACTACAACAAAGTCAATGTAAAAAATAAGAAAGTACCATTAAATTTATACAAATCCATTACATACACAAATTTCGTAAAACCGTTTAAATTTTACATTAAGGGTATCCCATGACATGAGAATTCTGTAGGTAATCCAAATTTCATAACGCCGTGTTTTTCCGTTCAAGAGTTATAGCTCACACAAACGGAGGACCATATGTACTTATATAATACCTCATAACTCCACTTTATGTGAAAATAAACTTATCACTTTTCTGTTGCAAAAAATTCCCTACCTGTGCCATACAACTAAGTAACGCTATCTGGATCCCTGGATCTGGAAATTTGGAGAGGGGTGAGCTAGTGCTTAGCCAGCACTGAGGCCACATATGACCCATTGTGCATCCTCCCGTATTGTAGGGATATCCTCACCTCAGGCTGTCACCAGGCCTAGTGATTTAAAATAGGTGATGAGGCTCCCGAGGGGGATCTCCCTAACATCGGCTGGTGTAAGCCAATACTCGCCCAACACGGATCTTCTGATTTCAGAAAAAGCAGAGCAGTCATACATAATGTGTTCTACTGTTTCGTCTTCTTCTTCGCAGCCTCTGCATAGCGACGATTCTGTTAATTTCATCCTAAAGAGATGTTGTCGCAATTAGCAGTAACCTGTCAAGATTCCCACAGCTGTTCGGAGATTTTGTCTGGTCAATGCCTTAAATTTTTTTGCTGTTTTCTCGCCAGGATGAGGTAATAACTCTCTGGCCAGTCTACAAATCGTAGTTTCATCCCAGCACTGTATGAATTTTTTGTGAGAGTGCTGTTTGATAAGGTCCACGACTGCGGACAATGTTAGCTTGGTAGATGGGCGGAGGCTAACATATTTGTAGCCCGCAGCCCTCCTTGCTAAATTGTTCGCAATGCGGTTGCCTTTAAAGTTCCCATGTCCTTTGATCCAGCTGAGAGTGACCACGTTATTCTGGCTGGCCTCAGTTAGAGATTGGTGACATTCTAGTACTAAACTTGAAGTGAAACGTGGTCTATTCAAGGTCAGTAGTGCTTGTTGGCAGTCTGTGTATATATTTATATTCCTGCCTGTGATGTTCCTATTGATTAATTCTTTTGCAGCTATGGTTACGCCTGTGAGTTCTGACTGAACCACACTTGACAAGCCATCCATAGCCCATTTTATTTTTAGGTTTAAGGATCTAGAGTAAATTCCACATCCTACACCTTGCTTTGTTTTTGATCCATCATTAAGTAACGCCATATTGAACACACCAGATGTTAGTGAATGACAAAACTCAACAATTTATGCCATGTGCTGGTCATACATACATAACCTCATGTCTTCAGTCTTTCTATGGCGGAATGTGGCCGTTAAAAGGTGTTGTAATTGTTTGCTAAGATTTTACGCAAATTGTTCACATTTATGGTGATTGAGTGCATATAGTATAGATACGATTTCTGCTAACTTAAATTTGCTGTGGAGATACAAGGTTTTGTTATAATGGTTGTTTCTGCAGAGGTTACTACGTTTTGTATATATTTCAGTATTTTTGTTGAAATTGGTGTTTGAAAATGTCATCTCGTGGCCACTAATCCTTCAATTGGTAGCTGAGCAATACAGAATTAGCCAGAAATAAACCACAAATACTGATTTCACCTGATTCAGAAATTTTCATTAGGGATCATATAATACTCTGAATGCTGGATACTCTATAGAGAGAGAAACTAATGTTGTTGGTCCAAGTAACAAGGATAACAATCTCATTCCAGAAGGTAGGCATGTTGGTTTAATTTAAGGAAATAGAAAAAATATTTTACATTACTTCAATAATTATTTGAAAGTTTAATTACTGATAAATCATATTGTTTTACACAAAAATAATGAAAGCCTACATAAAATACATTTAGTACAAATTCGTATTGTGGCATTTTGTTGTTTTATCTCCTGTTAACAGCATCCCTGAAAACATAGCAGTTGAGAATTTGAATGTGATTTAAACATTCTTACAGTTCTTTGTGTTTCTGAAAAAGAATTTGTACCTGATCCTAATGATTTGAGTTACAGTAACGGAAATCGTCATGAGGAAGTCTCTCATATAACAGAACTTGATCATAACTGTTAATATGCTAAAAAGGTAAGTAGTTCACTAATCTTCAAGGTAAGTACCTATACATACAAAAAAAAATTCTTTAATATTTTTTAGTGGCAACGTTGCTCACTGACTATTAAATCGTAAGGGGTGGAAAAACCCTAATACGGGTAAGTAAGTGAAATAGATTACTGGTCTAATTGAAATAAATTTTTAATCTGATTTGCACATGGGATATATTTATAACCCAATCAGCTATTTTCTAATAAGCCTCTTATATATATTTAAACAATATACCGTATACAAATAAAATACTTGGTCAGAAATGTGGATTACATTTTTTTTAGGTTTATATGGTTATTAAAACTATAAAATTCAAATTTTGTTTCTCAGAGTAGAACACGATCTTATTAGTATGCGACATCAGGTATCAACGTGATTTTGACAAGAATGTATATCTCGACGTGTGCAAGGGTGCTACACAATAAAGAATTTATTCAGGAATTCACACTGCTTCACGTTTATAAGATTTTTACAAAATTGTCAAGTGAGTGGTATGTATTTTTTATCACATGATTTTCTTGTCTAAAAAGACTGAACAAGTTGGTTAGATACTAAAGACAAGAGTATTATTATGCGCCTTTTTGACTCCACCGTACAATCTGTTAATTGTCATTCAGTTGTAAGTTCCAGTAGCAAATTTGCAGTTTAAACTATACTTAGATTGGTTATAAAATTAATAATTTATTTTGTAACAAAATGAGGATATGAGAATTGTATAGAGGTGTAACTTACTTTGACTGAATTTTTTTTCTCTTTTTTATATGCGTTTTAATAGTGCAAACTTTTTCTTTGTCATCTCTGTCTTCTTCCTTTATCAAAAAACATTAAAACCCTATTTTTTGTTTAATAAAAAAACACAAATTAAATAAAACAGCCTTTTTCTTTGTTTTTCCACAAATTAACCTGAGATAAAAGATAAACATTGTAATACTCGTATTTTATAGAAAAAAGTGAAATGTAAATATATGTTCTGTATTATAAAATAGCACAGTTACAACCAAGTTTATATTATTTTAAAAACTTTATTTTCACATTTCATAAACAGTTAGTTAACTTGAGGTTTTCCCTTTACCGACATTTAAGCGTGCTTTAATTGAAGTTTTATAGTTTTATACTAACAACATTTTTCTTTCATCTCAAGAGATATATTACCTTGCAAAAGTTCCCTGAAATGGAATCGATCTTTTAAATGGGTCATCAATTCTTTTTTGGACGTTCTCACCAGACTCGAGTCCTGGTAAACTAACCAAATTAAAACCTAAATTACTTCTGTGTCCATCCATCAATAAGCAGGTGATTAGAGAATGTTTTTGTTAGGTTTCTTTTTCGTATTGGTGTCCAAGTATTTTCTTATGTTAAATGTTTTTTACATCTCTAACCACGAAATTAGGTTTTGTACGCTTTAAATTTATTACAAGTACAATATAGCTTTAGAATATCAAATGCATTATACTAGAGGTTCTTGAAATAAAGCTTTGTTTTTTTATCAGAAACCATGATTTTTGGTATAAATTAATTCTATGTTGATGAATATATAAAAGTAATAAAGCTGAGGTCAGCTATCTCTGTGTAAAAGGCCATAATCTAAAACTAAAAGGCTTAGATGACGCTTGAAAATCTATCTTTTAAAACACTTCAAACGGTTCAATCTACTATTTGTGGTCAGCGAAGCTGCAACACACTTTGCTCAATCAATTTCCCATCTCTTTCTCTCCAAGAACCAATAATAATCGGTTTTCAAAAGATAAACCCTTCTTTGTGCTCTAAATCCAACCGGCAAAGCAAGTTCATCATTTACCGGCGAAAAGGACCTTATTAAATTTATTTTCTACGAAGGATAAAAGTAATCTTAATCCTGTGGCTTGCTGAATATGGAAGTTTCCATCAAATGATATTAAACAAGTTTAAAAAAAATGAATTGTTAAAGATCTAATACCTTTTTTGTTATGAATAATCATTTATAGCCAATATTTATAAAAAAAAGCTGGATAACAATAATGTATTCAATAGTTACGCTTCATTTTTAATTTCAACTGTTATTGTGTTTGGAGTGGAAATAAAAATTCGAGGATAAAATATAGTAAAAAAGTTAAAAGTTAAGTTAAAAATAGATATATACCAACTTAAATATAAAAAAAGCAAAAAATCGATCAACACATAATAAAATGGAAAAAAGAGAAAAACCAATAGTGTTGATCTGGATCTGGAAATTTGGGGAGGGGCGAGCTAGTGCTTAGCCAGCACTGAGGCCACATATGACCCATTGTGCATCCTCCCGTATTGTAGTGATATCCTCACCTCAGGCTGTCACCAGGCCTAGTGATTTAAAATAGGTGATGAGGCTCCCAAAGGGGGATCTCCCTGACATCGGCTGGTGTAAGCCAATACTCGCCCAACACGGATCTTCTGATTTCAGAAAAAGCAGAGCAGGCATACATAATGTGTTCTACTGTTTCCTCTTCTTGTTCGCAGAGTAATAGTGTTGATAATGGTGATGAAATTTCAATGAAATTAGAAAACTGCAAAATAATAAGTTAACAAACCTAAACAAATATTTAAAAATAATTCCAAATTGCAGTACCTACTCTTTGTTTAAACACAATCAGTGAGATTTAGATTTTATGTAATTTAATTTATTCCAAACAATTACATTTTCCCAAACGAATAAAGGCCTGAAATATCTGATCTTTTATCACAAACACACACGGCCATAGAGAGATAAAGTCTTTATTTTAATTTGACCAACCGGAATTTGTAATTAGAGGACGATTTACCGGTTAGAATATTGCATCGAATAAAGGTACACTATAATTTTTGGTCTATTATACCCGTGGCGTACATATTTTATTATATAATCCGAGGTATTATCAGTGGACCGACGAATAACGCTCACCACCCCTTTATTGGGGCCCATAAACGGGCCCCAGGCGAGTCTATACGTATATAGGTACGGAGTCCGACAGGTCCTTGGTGTTCCCTCTGTGAGTGTGTATGTTCATATAGAATGGGAATGATTTCGTTAATCTACTGAAAAAAGCTAAATCCGACATTTAGTCTATGAGCAACAACCAATGCACACAATAATATACACCAGAACGTTACTAAAAAAAAAGAAAGATATTATATCTCCTTGAAGCTTTTTGGAACACACTTTGTATTTTCCAGTTAAATTTTAATATAATGACAGCATTGACAGATAGCAATCTAAAGTTGACAACAATGACATATGATATATCATGTGTACAGTTTACTGTTCAAGACAATTGTGAAGTTGGCACCAATTACCTACTACAGAGCACACAGAGATAGCAATGACAAATGCTACTGAAAGAGGCGAAAGAGTTAAGTCGACACATGACAAATGAAGTAAAAAAAAGGGAGTTAAAGACAAAAATTGACAGAAGGAAATAATTGAAGAAAGAAAATAAAGATTTTAGATCAGAATCAGCATTCTGCATGATTAATTTTTAATTACATATAAATAAATGACCACATTGACAAACAGCAGTCAAAAGTTGACAACAATGGCATATGGTAGATTGATGTGTACAGTTTGCTGTTCAAGATTATGAAAATCTCAGTAGTTAACAAATGATACTACTAATAAATTCGATAGATGACAAATGACAGGTAGAGCTATCCAGCATGGCATGATGAGGCCAATATCAAAAAAAGAAAAGAAACGGATGTAAAACAGACGGGTTGACAAATGTGACACTTCTGGTTTAATTAAAAAAAAGCAGAAAATTCAGGTAAACAACAAAATTTTAAAAAGTAAATAACAGTGACCACGTTATTTACGAAGTCTGTCTTAAAGCAAACAGGACAAAGAAAAAAAGTTAACCAAAAAAATTTTTCGTAAATGGAATATATTTTATTCAAAATAGTCCTCTTCAGAGTTAATACCGCGACATGCACAGTCCACAAGTTTTCGAATGAGGATTTAAGCTCATTGATCGGGATGTTTTTCAAAATGGTCGTCACCGCCTAATGGTTGGCTTCTACGTCGGCATACCACCGTTCCTTAATGGGCAAATGTAGTTTTCCGAACAGAAATAAGTCGCACGATGCCATATTCGAAAAATATGGGGGGTCGTTGATGGTTAAAATGCAATTTTTTGTCAAATACCCAGATACAAGTGTCGATCCATGTTCAATATCATACTACAAGTGTGAACTTCCTTCTTCGCGATATTCTGGGCAAACACGGGAGAGCAAACCTCATAATACCAAGATATTACACAGCAATAACTGTTTGGCCCACTGGAACGAATTCCTTGTCAATATTTCCTTTCGAATCCTAGAAACAACTCAACATTGTCTTCACGTTTGACTTTTTCAAACAAGTTTTTTTCAGATTTGGCTCGCTTGAGTACCTACTTCCTTGCGGACCTTGCGGACCTTGGGGTCGTATTGAAAACCCAACGTTTCGTCAACAGTCACACTGTTGTACAGAAAGTTTTTATCTTTCTCGACCTCTTTAATGATGTTTCTTGAATATTAAATTAGAATCATTTTTTTGCCATGCGTGACCTTGTGGCGAACAAACCGTGAACATCAAATCGAATTTTGGTTTGCAGTTAGAGTTGAAGATGTCACTACTATCACGGCGTTTACACTTTCATTACTGAAAGTAATATATCGTTCGTGATTTTAGTCGAATCTTCAGTCAGCGATTAAGCCTTAAGCTCTCTGACGGATAACATATACCTTGTACTGACGAGACCCAATAGGTGGAAACCGGTCTACAAGTTATGTTGTCCCTTCTAACTGCAAACTTAAATGGTTGTTTTAAATTATCTGTTAGATATGCCAACCCCATTTGACTTTGAAGTGTAATTCAATATCCGTCGGGGCACATAGCCCGGGAAGTAGTTGTTTCTTCTTAGTTAAATGGTCAATGTTTTTGAAAATATTTTTCAAAACTAGTAAAGCGATAGAATAACTAATATTCTGCATTTTGTAGCTATGTTATTTAATTTTTTCTAGCTTCATTTTCTTGCCAATTAACCTCTTGCTTAGTACCAAAAATTTTTGTGGAGAGTTTCTGCTACGGCCGTTTAATTTATTTCCACATAAAGTATCTACCGGTAACTTATAACTTATAAATAGTAACTTTATAGTAATTATTTTTTTAACTGTAGTAACTCTATTTTCACACAAAATCCGAAAAATTTGATCCATTAAAATGAAAGCAAAAACACTACGTAATTGTTAATTTATTAGCTTTCAACGTTTTAAAGGCAAAATATTATTATCGCATGATCCGATGATTTGTTGGAGACCCTATAGGTAATTCTCCGTAGGTCATTACGTAGCAGTGAAAAAGTAAATTTATTTTTCAATTTCGTTTAGAGCCTAGAGACCTTCTGGCTGAGCAAAGAAAGCAAAAAAAGGAAAAAAAGTATTTTAAGAACGCCATAACTCGCCCTTTCAGCTACTAAGAAAATTGCCCGTTCACATTTCAACCAAGTAATGTCGCTTGGGCCGTACCGACTATTTTTTATACTATAACGTCTTGCTACCCGATTTTCTTTAATATTATGTAGCCGGCGACGTGCATAAGGAAACACCACTTTAAGATTTTACACTGTTGTCATATTTTCTATAGTTAGATCAACGAACTAAAAATGTTAAGACTGTCGACTTTTCAGAGAACTGACATTTATCTAGACATCGTATCTCCAAACAAAATATTTCAATAAGAGTTTCAACGAATCGATACTCTCCTGGGATGCAATTAGTAAACTTAAAATAAATATGATTTAGTGTCTTTAGGAATGCTCTCATTATATAGATATGATGTAAACAACAAAACTTCTTCGTTAAGTATTATTAATTTTAAATACGTAACACAATCCTCAAGAATTTTGTGTACCAAAACGGATTTATATTATGAAACGGTTTGAAACTAGCTAATAATAAAATGAACTAACCAAAATTTGTTTTCTTTTTTGACGCTATGTTTATCTATAGAAATAAAAATGAAATGTTCGTTAGTCTAGCTAAAACTCGAGAACTGCTGGACCGATTTGGTTAATTTTGGTTTTGAATAATTTATAGATGTTCAGGGAAGGTTTAAACTGTAAGAAACATATTAAACAATAATTAACATAAAATACTAAAAACAAAAATTTAATTTTTCAATATTTATTATTTACTTCTATGAATATCTAATAGATGAAAGTGTAAGTTAATTTATCGATATAATTTTATTTAACATCTAGTTTGCGGACCCACTTGTTTTTCAATAAATAAATAAAATTGTTGTTAAGATTATTTAGATTTGTCTTCTTCGTGAATAAATTAATACATATTAAAATATCAAAACATGGTAATAAAAAAAAGAAAAATAATAAAAATCGTAAAAACAGTTAAAAATGGGACCAAACCGAAAAAATTCAAAAAAAAACTTGAAGAAAATATAATATACGAAAAATGTGGGAACTATAAAAAAATGGTTAAAAAACTGGTTACAAACGAGCAACTAAACTGCAATATGACATAATCTCTGAAATTAAAAAATAAATATAAAGAATAAAGGGAAAAAAATATTATACGTAAAATGTGGAAAATTGAAGAGCAAGAAAATATTATAATAAACGACAAAAAAAGGAAAATATAAATGAAAAAAAAAATCAAAATAATAAAAAAAACTTGAACAAATAAAAAAAAAGTGAAAAAAACAAATAAACAGCAGGAATAACTAAAAAATGGGTAAGAAACTAAAAACAAGAGATAAAATTAGATAAATCTGGGACAGCAGGAGAAGGAAGCAAAATAAATTTGGAAAAAGAAAAGAAAATGCAAAGAAATTAAAAGGAAAGTGCAAAAAATTTAAAAATGGTGACAAAAACTGGATAAACGGGAAAAACTAACAAGAAAGAATAGAAATACAAAAACAGAATAAATAAAAAATAGATTATACATAAAAAAACAAATAAAAAATTTAAAAACATAGAAGAAAGAAAACGAAAAATGTGAAAAATCCATTAAAGAGAAGAATTAAAAAAAGAGATTTGGTAACAAACGAGAAACTAAAGAAAAATGAAAAATAACATTCACAAAAATAAAAAGAAAAAATAGGGCGAGCGAGAAAAAACGCCAAAACAGTGTTTGCTTATTTTTGCTAATACAGTTACATTCCGAATTCCTAATATATGATGGTTCATTGATAATCTAGGTTACAAATACCCGGTAAAAGGCGTTGTATTTCGATTTTTAAGTAAATAGATAAACCAATCCAAGGAAAATTAACAAAAAGTTGCGATAAGAAAGAAAACTAAAAAAATACCTGCTTAATTAGGTACTATGACACCACGCAGTTGATATCTTATATATTTAAATTGCAATTCTTACTTAATTAAGAAAATATCACCAAATATGTAAGTAAGGAAAAATGTAATAATTAAAAAAAATAAAAAAACAGTTAAAATATGATAAAATTGACAAACACAGAAAAATCGGAAGAATTGGAAAAATCGAAACATGAGAAAAATCACTAGCCTAGTTAGTCGGTACGAAGTTCATCGGGTCAGCGACTGTATAATAAATTTTCACCACAATTATCAAAATTTATTACATATCATTAAACTGTACATCTAGAATACTCAAATTAAGTACCGAAGTCGCTTCTAGTAGCAAATCATTTAAAATCATCACTTCTAAGGCAGTAATTTGAGGCACGAGAGCTAATCTGACAACTAAGAGGACAAACCTTTTGAAGATTCATAGAGTAGCATCTTCATACATCACTGGAGCAATGGGAACATGCCCCTCTACTGCAATAGAAGTAATGCTAAGTCTCACGTCACTACACATTCAAGTAGAAAGTGTAAGGAAGAAAAAAATATATAGATAAGTCAAAGAAGGAACAATTAAGGAAAGACATTGGTCACTTCAAGTGGATCAAAGTTGGAAAATGCCCCAAGATGACATGCAAAACTCTTTTTAACTTTGTGAGAAAACTGGTAGTAAATCTGAATGGAACAAAGACACCATATTGGGGCTAAAAATGCCATAAAATGGTATACGGATGGCTCCAAGACAGTTAAAGGAACAGGAGCAGGAGTTATTATGCCTAGAGGCAAATACTCAGAAAATATAGAAAATCATGTCAGATAGTCAAGGAGTCATTTAAGCTCTGAACTCACACACAATGAATTCAAAGATGCTCTGGGAATGCCTAGACAAACTAAATGAACTATGACAAAATATCACTGTTACCCTCTTCTGGGACAAATAGGAATAAAGGAAACGATACAGCAGATAAGCTGGCAAAAAAGGAGCTGAAACCATCTTGTGGAATCAGTAGTAGTACAGTCCTAGAAAGCAAAGAAATGGATAAAGATAAATCCAAGTACTGGAACGATCTAGACCCCTTCTGGGAAATTATAACCAGAAGAAATCTTTCAGCTATTTAAACCTTAGTTAAAAGAATCTCTGTATTATAAAGGGAATATTAACCAGGTACTGCCGATTCAGATGACACATAAGTACAAACATGAAATTCTTCATATATTGAAATGATTTTTTTCTAATGGTAATAGTCCGGGTTCCCACGTGGTAAAAAAGGCATAAAGAATAACCGGCTGAAACTTTCAGAATCGCTTAATTGCACTTAGACCTACAAACTTCCATAGCAACAATATCGATGGATGGGGCGTTTTTTCTTCAGCAGTGGTCAAACATGTCGAAAGTTATAACTCTCCCCAGAGTGATGGATTACCGATTTATTTTTTGTGAATCAACAGTTTTTTATTATTTTATGTGACCTACAAAAGAAGAGGGCGTTAACTGGTTATTTGTTAAGTCGTTGGCAGTCGTAACTATTACATGTTAAGCGCGTAGGCCCCGCCAAACGCCCTCCTCTTTTTGGAGGTCACGTGTTTTATTATGTAGTAATAATAAAAAACTGTTGATTCACAAAAAATAAATCGGTTATCCATCACTCCGGGGAGGGTTATATCTTTCGACATGTTTGACCGCTGCTGAAGAAAAAACGCCCCATCCATCGATATTGTTGCTATGGAAGTTTGTAGGTCTAAGTGCAATTAAGCGATTCTGAAAGTTTCAGCCGGTTATTCTTTATGCCTTTTTTACCACGTGGGAACCCGGACTATAATCAGAGAAAGATTTAAAAACATCATCAAGAATAAATCAAAGTGAACTTTATTTTATATACCTATCAATTGTTAAATTTTGAAAACATACGACAACGCTGTATGAGAAACTAACAGCGATGCCACTCAAAAGAGTAATGCAGAGAATGTGATGAGCTGACCGGAGTAATGGTTACTCGGTAGCTATTATCAGCTTTCATCTTTCTGCCACGTAAAAAGTGTTATGGCTGAAGGGAAAATTGCCTAGGTGGTAACTTTTTATGATAACGAGTAAACATGGTCCCTGCATTTATTTCTGCTACGAAAGCAGGATTGCCCATCTAGTACGAAAATCAAGGGGTGGGTGTGTGTGGGTGCAAAAAAGTATTTTTTAAAATGGACTCTATTATCGTTCCGTTTAATTTTATGGAACTCAAATGGGTCTGGAAGGAAATTTAGGAAAGATAAAGATTTTAGGAGGTCTGTTAATAAAACAGTGTATAAAAACGTAGCAATAAGTTATTTGGTTGAAATAAATTTAAAGTACTTAACTTAATTTCTCTTACAAAGAATTCATCACTTATACATTCTATTTATTATACAGAGTCAACTGAACTGAGTGAGTGAACTTTTCTATTCGTGTTTACCCCTTGAATAATGCAAAGAAAGACTCAGAGAAGATCAGACAATCTTTTTGCGGTAAATCATTCAGTCGAGAGAAAATCGGAAGGTTGCTTTAATCGAACAGTAGAGTTTGTGTAATTTATTAGCAGTTAATTTTAAGGAGCGTTCGATTTTACGATCCAACTCCTTCACAATGCAAGTTAGCGTCTCTACTTGATATTAACGACCAGTCGGGATAAACACACCTTAATAATCCACCACACACGAACCTACATTTTAAGGAATATCCTCTGGATTACAGGCTTTTGTTTCTAATCGAAATCATGCCTTTTTAACGACCGTTTAATACCTGTGAAGTGTACACAAAAGCTGAGGTGCAATAAAAATTTTAGGTAATAAGGTAAAATAAAAATCCAGGAGTTAATAATAACGTAGTACATTATAAAGTTGCTTTTATATGAAAATAGTTATTTTCTTTGCCGGTATGGTAATTTTATTTCTCCATCTTTCACTAATTTTTTTTTAAATCACATTAGTTTCTTCATTTGTCCATGGTCGTTGTTATTGGAGTAGCTTAAAGCAAGAAGATAAGTATATAGAAAAACAGAATGCTGAACTTCTTCTATTTCAACATCACTATCATTTTCCTCATCGATTGGTAAACATTTTCCATCCGCATTCACCATTTGGAGACCTTGAGCTTTTTCCAACAAATTTGATGATGTTAGAATATTATCCATGGTAATAATAATACAAACTAATAAATAAAAATTAATCAAAGGAATATTCAGTTTTTATTTAATTGCAGTTATATAAGTGGATTTTTCTTTGTTTTGCAATCAAGAAAAAAAATGAAATCAGCTATGTTACTAATTTTTTATTTTGTTTGTATTATAAATCTATTTGGATTTTAAAAAGATTAAAAAAAATATCCTCCTACCTTTTCAAACAACAAATGACTTTATAAAATTATAATTCACATCTTGCAAATTGCAAATAAAATCTGTGTGTACGAAAACGAAAAAACAGGATTTAAACGAGCTCATTATATAACAAAAAGAAGATTAACAAATACCTAAGTCGAGTAAATTCCCAACGGCCTCATTCGATCTCTCGAACTTGAATTTTTCCAATATTAATTTGGAAGAATATAACGACAAATGGAACTCGGGGAAATTCTCCATCAATTCCAAATAACCCCTAAAGCCAAATCCTCCTGAATAATTAGAGATTCGAAAACTGATTATTAAGGGCTGTGAATCAACCTTGTTAAGTTTAGAAAATGCAGATAGGTATACAGATCCGTACATAATATTGTATATACAAGGGTAATATAAAATACTTCACATACAGATTTTTCTTATTGCGATTTTTTAAATACAAAAATAATATTTACAGGGTGTTCCAATTTAAAGATAATTTTTTTGAACAAAAACAATAATCTAAATATTAACTAAAAAGATGTTATAGACCAAATGGATAGTAAAGTAAAAATCAGTTAAAGAGGTATGTATGTGTGTGGAAAATTATCACTTACTTTACAGAGAACATGACTCCGACTGGTCAATCATAGAGTTGACCCAAAAGCACGTAGGCCTGCAATAACTACTGCGTTGTTTTAAGAATTTATGGAAAACTTTAAGAAACAGGACCGTATTACATATGTATAGAAAAGAAATTATTCAAAAGAAATTACTGTAAGTGTTTTAAAAATGCTACCCTATCTGTTTCAAAAAATCTTAAACCTCTACCAGTCAGTCGTCAGTAGCTCAAATTCTTAAAGCACATAACTTACAATCCTCCAGGATTAACAGCCTTCAGATAGAAGACTACAGTTTTTTTTAATAAACTAAGAATTAGCTCGACATAAGTAACATTCTAGTAGAGAATAATATGTGGATGTGAACCCACATTAGATGAGGAAAGACCATAGTCAACGACCAGGAAAAGTGCATCTTTGGGTATGTATTGTAGGAAGTCAATGTTCTGTAACAAAACTCTTGATGGAATACGATTTTTGAAATTCTTGCAAAAAGAATTTTACCGCATTTGGTTAATTTCTTTACTAACCCCGTACATCTTAATTTCCCAAATAGAGACATCTGGTTTTAAGAAGATAAGTGCATCTTCTATTTCTCAAGACTTGTTCGTGAGTATCTCCAGGCAAATAGATAGATAGGAGGGGGCCTATTAAATGACCAGATCCCTAGATATAAACCGTTTGGATTTCGTTTTATAAAGGTACAAACGAAGTTTTTAGGACCAATCCGGCAAATATTGAAGAGATAATAGCACAAATAAAAAGTGTAGTTTAATTTGACATTAGTTAATAAAAATATTAAAAATAAATTTCAGTCTCATTTAGGATATTGTTAAATAGACAATGAGCAACATTATAAGCATTTATTTAATTGAAGTTAATAAATTAAATTTACTTGTTTTTCATAACTTTGTTACTTTTTATTATCGTGTAACTGGAAAAGAATAAAAAAATTACATTTGGCAGTTATATCCAACCTTAGAGACCCTATAAAAATTGTGATTAAATCTTCAGTATTGCGATTTAATAAAATCAACAATAACGTATTTCTAAGTTGGAACACCCTGTATACATTATAAATGTATGAAACAAAGGGGTTGTCTGAGCACTTGTCACAGAAAAAAAAATGGTATTTGAACTATTCAATTTATTCCAAATTATCTCTCTGTATAAGATTGCTCTTTGTTCGCAATATCTATACAAACATTTATGAACCTCCAGTTTTGAAACCTATTATTATCCACTATATTATAAAACCCACATAATAAATACATAAACGTAACACAACCAATTTGTTGCATGAATGATGGACGTATGTATAAACGTAGCTATACAGAAAACAAAAAGTAATTGCTTATGTTAAAGTGTTTGTGGAATTTAAAGGATTGTAAATCATCACTCAAATCACGTCAATTGTTGCAACCCATACCTCACTAAGTTTAGTTATTTGCGTTCGAAGAAATCTCTCTTGTTTTTAAGTTTCATATCAAATTTACACAAGTTTTTATGTGGGTTGTAGGTTTTACTATTATTTTTGTAGATCATCAATTGTGAGGTATAGTTTAACTAGACCTACTTGGATAGGCGTGGTCAACGCTCTGTTACAATTTCCACGGGTGGTGTTTAAAACAATACAGGTGTGAGTCGGGAAGTTAAATGCAAAATTAAATAGAAATTTTACTAGGTTCGTTCATATAATGACGTTCTTTTGATTTTTCCCTGGTAAAATCGTAAAAATAATTCCTATCCAAGTAGGTCTAGTTAAACACTCTAATTCCGCAGCCAGAAATTGGTATATTTTACGTTAAATTATGTCAGGAACTATTAGTTAGAATAATTTCTATAACCGATTTTATTAAACGATACTTTTGATTATCGCACTTCCCACATGAGCTTTTTAAAATTTTCAGTTCAAATTATTTTCCATAATTTCTAATTCATTTCACTCAATAATTGGCTTTTTAATGCACCTACTCGTAAAAATCCAATTAATAACGATTGAGTCCATCCCTGTCACTGTTCTGTGTTAGAGTTACAAAATGCAGATGGGGTAGATTTATGCTTGCTTTTGTCAGTTTGGTACCCTTCGTTATTTAATCGGATCCCTAAACCCTATTCATCAATTTCTTATCAATGTATTTCGATCTATACATCAAATTGATTATTCTTTTACAACGTACAGAATACCTACCCTTAAATTATCTTACGTATATATATTGCCTTTTTGCAAAGAGCGAAAAAAAGAGCCGGTATTGAATTCGTTAATTTAAAAGGTTTCATATAAGTATTTTTGGTCTGAATATAAAAAAATGATGGTCATTCAATGATTGAGAGAATCAATTCGAGGCTTTTTTAGATTATTAATCTGAATGTGTGGGAACGTTAGGGAAACTCGGCTACTTTTGATTCATATGTGTTTTTAAAACTCGTTTTTAAATTCTCGATATACGAGATTGAGGGTGTAAACAATAACTGGGCGTAATGTAATTAAAATGCTCAGAAAAAGTAGAAAGTATGAATAAATGAATAAGAGTTGATTTTATCGAAAAATTTTTACTTCAGCCATTTATAATCACTTAACAGTTTTTAAAACATTACGTTTCAGGATTTAATTTACATTAGAAAATAAATTAAAACCCTTGCTATATTTATTTGTTGTTTTGTTTCAAATAGATTGGTTTAATGTTTAAACTACAGCTAACAATAAACGAAAATCTATGTTCACGTCCTGACTGAGTAACGGTTTGCTTCAGTTAGATCTAATGAAAAAGAAATACATTAATTATAAGTAGGTACCTACACTGCGTGTGTCTATTCAAGCCTATCCTTAGATTAACATTGAAGCGCTGATCAGTTTCCTCTTCTATCATCTTGCGCCAAGCTTCGCTCCTAGCTCGTTCTATAAAGCTCTTGAGCATACAGTTTACCAGCGACCAATCGCTCTTCCACACCAACGCACCTGCCCACCCTCCTTTATCATTCTGCGCCCATTAGTATTTTTAACTAAGAGCTTTCGAGCAACAACGTATATTTCAAGCTGGACATAGCACAGCTGCTTCTCTAGATCCCTTATTGCAACTAGCTATACCAGACCTTACTATACACTTAGCAGGCTTTTCTGGGTGTTCTTGGAAGTGATATCACAGGGCTCGGTAGAGAAGTTCTTTAGAATTGCCTAATGATTGTGCGGTTTGACCTTCATGTCATGGAAGCTTCTGATTCAAGTCTTGGAATCAGCGTATGAACACCATAGAGCGATCGCTTAATATCTTCTGAGAATAAAAAGACTACCAATATTAACTGCCTTACACGGATTAGTCTGAACGTTAATGTCTGATATGTGTTAACCATGGCTACTTCATCTTGTCGGTACTCCTCCTTTTTTTAAACTTTCGAGCAACAAACTTATATTTTAAAATGATTATAAATTTAAGCTGGACATAGCATAGCTGCTGCTCTAGATCCGTTATTGCAGCTGGCTATACCAGACCTTACTATACACTTAGCATGCTTTTCTGGGTGTCCTTGGAAGTGATGTCACGGGGCTCAGTAGAGAAGTTCTTTAGAATTGCCTAATGATTGTGCGGTTTGACCTTCATGTCATGGAAGCTTCTGATTCAAGTCTTGGAATAAGCGTATGAACACCGTAGAGCGATCGCTTAATATCTGCTGAAAATAAAAAGACTACTAATATTAACTGCCTTACACGGATCAGTCTGATATGTGTTAACCATGGCTACTTCATCTTGTCGGTACTCCTTCTTTTTTTAAACTTTCGAGCAACAAACTTATATATATATTTTAAAATGATTATAAATTTAAGCTAGACATAGCATAGCTGCTGCTCTAAATCCGTTATGGCAACTACCTATACCATACTTAACTATACACTTAGCAGGCTTTCCTGGGTGTCCTTGGAAGTGGTGTCATGGGTCTCAGTAGAGAAGTCCTTCTTTAGAGTTGCCTAAAGATTGTGTGGTTTGACCTTCATGTCATGGAAGCTTCTGATTCGAGTCTTGGAATCATCGTATGAACACCGTAGAGTGATTTCTCAATATCTTCTAAGAATAAAAAGACTTCCTAAGCTGAAGGTTGCGAGTTCGAGTCTCGCTGGATGCGACATTTTTTCAATTTTTCCTTAATGTTATCTATACTAATATTATAAAGAGGAAAGGTTTATTTGTTTGTTTGAAACGAATAGGCTCCGAAACTACTGGACCGATTTCAAAAATTCTTTTACCGTTGGCAAGCTACACTATTCCCGAGTGACATAGGCTATGTTTTATTTTCAAAAAAATAGGGATCCTTACTAAAATGCCATTATTGTAACCAAAAATGACCTTAAAACCCTATCATCGCATGCGCTGAGAATACTAGCCTCAAGGTCAAACCTTCCAATTGGTAGGGATCGGTTTTTCTCATGGCCAACTGCTTAAGGCGGAACGAGCACCTGAAAATCCATTTATTTTGTTGCCAGAAAATAAAACAACATGTACTTAATATTGTTTACAGGGAAGCGTTGACCCAATATATTTAGTGGCTTTTGTTATTTTTCTTTAATCCCCGTGCAAAGCCGGGGCGGGCTGCTAGTTTAATATATTCTTGTTTGTATAGTTTTTAAAAACTTTCAAAAATTCAAAATTTTTCAAAAAAAGACTACTAATTTCAACTGCCTTACACGAATCAGTCTGAACGTTAAGCGATGCCATCTTGTGCATTAATTTGAAACCATGTTGCCACAAGAAAAACACGAGAAAAGTGAATTGGATCGAGTGAAGTTATTGGATGTTATGCAAACGAATTAGTTCCAAAAGTCCACCAGTAGTTTAGCTACTATTATGGTACATCGTCAAGAAGAACCAAATAATCCAATGTAAGTGCAAGTTTTTCGATAACTAGTAAATTTTATATAAAAAATTCAATTTCTGTCGGCAATACTCGAGTTTTATTTAATTTTATTGTATTTAAACAATTCTGGACCTATTAATTTTAAATTCATTTTCTCAATCCAAAACAATTCTGGACACTGTCGGAAACGAAAGGGCAAAGGGCGACTAACACTCGTAAGTAACATCAATCACAACCTAAACTAACCAAGCATACCTTTAATCGAATTATTATTAATTTCTGTCGTTAAAAAGCAAAGGGAAAGCGGTTAAAATGAGTGAAGGGCTTAGAATTTCCGTAAAGGCACGGTTTAATCATTGTAGCTGTCACTAAAGGGATTAGCTAATGAGGTGATGTAGCATATTCCGTCGAATGAAGGATTTTATATTTTCAAGAGAATAATGAAAGTTTATGAAAAATTAAATGGTTTTTTACGTCAGTTTAGAGTTTTTTAATTGAATAAAAGTGAGGTAGCTCGGTGTTTTTATCCAAAATGAATAGGATGAATGTCAAAAGTCAAAGTAAACACCATAAATTATTAAATTTTTAGAATATTTGTCCACAAACAATGAATGTTACTTTTTTGTAAAACTGACTCTTTATTGCCACCTATCGGCTTATTCGAGTTATATTAATTTTATGCATTAGTTAAAACCATCGTGGTATAATATATCTAATATAGTCTAAGAGCTAGCAACGTTTTCAAGAGAGAATTTTAGGTCGACCAGTTTTTATATATGTTATCTCTCTCATTCTCCCAGACGTCATACGGGCCATCTGGCTGACGGCATAGGTTGCGTTTAACACCCATCGTACCTGTACAGGTAAAAAATCAATTTTTTAAATAATTTTAAAAAGTTAGTTTTTTATTATTATTATTTTCATTGGCCTTTTTTCGATATGAATCTATTATTGCCAGATGACCCGTCAGACGTCCAGGAGAGTGAGATAGATAACATATCTAAAAACTGGCCTACCTAAAATTCTTGTTTTTTCGACGTTGCTCTCGTACTAATATAATTGTTTATATATTATCTGTTTATCGATCGTAGGAGAGCATGTAGATTGACATTGTGTCTTTTACATTCCCTGTAGTTTTACTTATGTATGTAGGTATGTATGGTGTTAGGGGTGACAGATACACCTGCGACCTATAAGATCTATTGTGTCCCCCTTTTCTTGCTATATTTCTGATGATTCCTCAGACTTATAGCAGCTCTTCTAGTCCTATCTTCCTTAGAAAGTTTAGGATATCATTGGGTTTTAAATTAGGTAGTTCTTCCCTTTCTATTTCGTATGACCCTAGGTATTTGACCCTAGAATTACTTAATGCCATGCATTCTGAAAGTATGTGGATTGAGGTTTCATCCTCTACCTCACAGAATTTGCAGTTTGCTTCATCTACTAATCCTAGTTTCTTCATGTGTCCTCTTAATCGACAGTGACCGGTTAGTATTCCTGTTATAATTCGGAGGTTTTTCTTACTCAGGTTAAGACAGCTGTGAGATCTCTTCTGGTTATAGTTTCCCAGGAGCGTCTTCGATTGTCTTAGTCCTTCTAGATCATTCCAGTACTTGGATTTTTCGCTATCCATTTTTTTCTTTGGTTTTTCTAAGATTGTACTACTGCTGATCCCACAGGATGGTTCTGGTCCCAGATATGGGGTTTCAGCTCCTTTTTTTGCCAGCTTGTCTGCTGTTTCATTTCCTTCTATTCCAACGTGTCCTGGAACCCATAGGAGGGTAACAGTGTTATTCTGTCCTAGTTCATTTAATTTGCCTAGGCATTCCCAGACCATTTTTGAATTGATTGTATCTGAGTTCAGAGCTTTAATGGCTGCTTGACTATCTGACATGATTACAATCTTCTGTCTACGATAGTTCCTTTCAATGTTAAATTCTATACATTTTTCGATGGCACGAATTTCCGCTTACAAGATGCTTGGGTACGTACTCAAGCTTTCTGAGTATTTGGTTCTAGGTCCAAGCACCCCTGCTCCTGTTCCTTTAACTGTCTTGGAGCCGTCCTAGTTTTACTTAAGATTAAGATGTCACAAATGTTTAATAATTTATGAAGAATCTCGATTTATACCTGACTTTTTTCCTGTGGCAAAACTTAGATATAGTTCGCCAACTAAAAACTTATAAATTTAGAAAATTTGTGTGTTTAAAATATGATGTCTTTTTTAGCACAGACCTAACTATAATTAAATGTTTAACAATAGCATTGTAACACAGAAGAACAAAAAGACATAGTCAATTTTAGAAAAATGTCAAGAAAATGAATATGGACCATCGGATTAAGTTTGAGGAGACCCAAGTCCTCGCTACTACATTAGCATACCATTCCAGACTCTATAGAGAAGCCATAGAGATAGAGAAGCACTCGAACAACTTTAATAAAAAAGAGGAAGCAGTCAAGATCAACAAAACATTGGTCTCCATATTTAAGGGTGCGAAAACTCTATCCTTAACGAACAACACCGACCGGAACCGATTGGAATCGAAAGCAAGTGAGGCCCCGCCCACTTCCTTCCCGACGTATAAATACGGGCTCCGTCCACGCAGAGTTCAGTAGTTCGCAGACTGTCAACCAGGAAGCAACTTGTGAAGATGCCAACCGCTCGTGTTGGCGAAACGTCAAGTCCGCAAGACAATCGACGCCGGCCTAACAGCCCAAAAACCATTGATACAAAATGATTTTTTCTGTCTCCTTGAGACTTCCAATGTAAATCATTTCTCAGAGTTATAGTCCGGATTGTGAGACCTTTCCTATTAGAAAAATATTTCTGATTCGGTTTCATTGCGGATTCCTCTTCAAAAATGTCCCCTTTAAGCAATTTTTTCAAACAAATTTTTTCCGGTTTTAATTTTTTAAGGTTTTTAGGTCATTCAAAACAAAAAGGTTGTCTGTATTTTTTGTCTAAAGTTACCTATTTGCAAATTATTAGCGATTTAATATCTGAAAAACGCAAAAGTCCGAATTTTCAAAGCTCGAAAACTCAAATCCATAATTTTGAGGTATCTATGTGGTAAATTGAATTTTAAAGATTCGGTTTTGAGATTCCGAAAAGTAATTGGGGCTTATTTTAATGTAGATGGTGTTTAATTATTAATTAAGTACATCTACTAGGTTTTTATCTTTTTTGCCTCTTTAATTTTGTGTATCGAAATTTTGGCTGGCCAACATGTTAGTCTTCTTTTAACTACTCACGAGCCTTTTTGAAACATATAAACCACTCGTGGACTCAGTTTCAAGATAAACAATCATCACCATAAACTTATTTCAACACTCGATGCGTTTCGTTAAATGTTTTGTTTGATGCTCATTTTTCGACCGATGTTAAAAAGGTACTGTTACTGAGCGTAATAACTCGGCGTAAAGTGGTTGTCGTAAATTTTTGACAGAAAATCAATTACAGATTTTCCTATCTAGCAGTAGTAATGATTTTATCCCAAATATCAAACTTTACAAGCTCCACATGTAGAAGAGGAGTCGCTGCGATTTTTAAATTTTATTTCTCTAATATTTTTATTTGTTAGGATATTATTTTTGTTTTCGAACCTCACTAAGTAAATATCAAAAAACAAAACAAAAACCTTGGCATTCCAACGATCCAACGTTGCGGTCAGAAACTCCCTCGTCAGAACTATGCAACTTCTCTTCGTTATTCCCTATAGCTAGGTGGAAACAGCCTGCTCTATTAAATATTCACCCTGTATTTTCCTTCTGTCACAAATTACTTGAGTTTTATTATTTTGCTAAAGCTTACATTATTGACAGTTTCTAGAGTCGATACGATTTTGTAATATTATTATGCTTTTATTGAATTATTATTGTCTTAACGGTTATCTCGTATTATGTTTTGTTATTGTTTATTTAAATAATTTATTTTAATTTAATAAATAGGTTTATACAAGCTGTTCATATAAATAAATATACTCATCAAATCTTTCATGCCATTAGCGTTTACATTAGCGTTTAAATGATTTAATTTTAAAACAGCTGTAACCACCTTGATACAGTAAATCTTATAAACTCATTCACGGTTAGAGCGTATTAAAGTTTAAACGTAAATGTAAACCGAAAATAGTAAACATTTGTTTAGTCTTCAGGCCATAATAAATGATCGGACTGCTGTTAATTTAAACAGCGTTTGATGTAATAAAGTTTTTGTAAATGCACCCCTTTTAACTGGCTCTAAGCCAAATTAAAGCTTGTTTGAACTCGGTAAGAACATTTATTGTATCGATGGATATAAATTTGTCGAAAATTCTTTAAGAAAGTTATTTTTTACGTTGATCTTACGATAATCATTAATTCAGACTTTTTATTCGGATTTGAATTTATGATCATCAAATTTTCTTCTTTCAGTACTTTAATCTTCTCAATTATTAACTTCTAAACCAAGTAAATCTCTAAAATAGTAATTAAAAAAAACAACTTACTTTGTTTAACACAATTTAATCTTTGATGAGTGAAATGTGGCATATTAAAACTTCATCACATATTGATTAGAATTGAAATTCGAAAACGAGTAAACTTGTCTCTCTCCCTTCCTCGTTTTCTCTGCGTTGAACTTTAGAAGTTTGAGACAATTTTAATTGAATGAACTGTTAAATGACGTGGCTACGTTATGTGCACTTATTTAAAAACAGCCCAAGGGATTTCACAAACTGAGTTATTGAATTTCAGGCACGCTGTTCTTTACACACGCACACTCTCAATATAAAAATTAACACTGAGATCTATGCCAGAGTTTAATGGCGCACAAATATTTTTTTAACAAATAGTAAATAAAATATAATGATTACAAATACCTCATTAAAAAAATCGTAAAGACTAATAAGAGTAATGTATGTTTATATAAGATATTTTTAAAGCAATACGTTTTATTGAATGTTTTGTTGGACGGAGTGAACATAAAAAATGTGACAGAAAAAAGCGTAACGTCTATATCTATACATATAATAAAACTTTAACTGATCGCTTTCTATATATGAAAAATACATTTAAAAATATATGATATGGTGCCTTTATATCCGCAACAGAACCCGAAACAATGTTTTTTCATTTCAAATAAAAAAATGATGACAATTTATGTCAAGGACGAAATATCTACCAAGTAAAATAGACCTCTGATTTATATGATCAATCTTAATAATTAGGACCCAGATCGTCAGAATGAGTTTGGGAAGCGCGATGATATAAAGTGCGAGAGGTACCTACTCGGATAGCCTTATGCGCGTCGTTGTTGAACAAATCAAAATACGAATCTTTTTCTGCTTAATGAAGAAATGTAAAATTTGAATAAAACAATAGTTTTAATTAAAAGAATGAGCATGTTCTCGATGCGTGCAATAGATATAACTGTAAATAAAGTCAAGATACGAGACAAGGTTACGAGGGGCTTTCCACAGGGAGGGTTTTTATCACATCTATTGTGAAACACAGTTCTAGACAGCTTCATCCACTGCCTTAATGAACATGACAAAATCTTTACAGCAATCGCTGTCTATTAATCCCACTAAGACAAAAATAGTTCTCTTCACGAAAAAAAAAGAAGCCTAGTGGCTGTAGTGTAATGACCTAAAGTGCAACAAACGACAGCTACCAAAAAAATAAAACAAATCCAAATATCAGCATGCCTTCTCGTAAAAGAAGCCATGTGAATCACACCAACCAGAGCAAAGGAAGTAATACTTGGACTCACCTTCATTGACATATTTGCTAAGAAAGTAGCATTGATGACCATAGTACGCTTTCGCACGGTTGGTATCGAACTCAATGTAGGGACCGGCACCCATAGTGACAGTCTGTGGAGGAAATTACTAAATGCGATGCACGGATGCCATTATACCAAGAATTGTCTTTGACAAATCCCACAAAATATTAACAGATAAGACAGCAGACCCCAACGTAGTAAACGCCGTGTGCGCCTATACTGGTGGATCAAAATCGCAGCAAGGTGTGGGATGTGAATTATACTCTACATTGCTGAGCTTTAAAATAAAATGGGCTATGGATGGCTTGTCAAGTGAAGTTCAGTGACTCTGAGCTGTGTTAAAAGACATGGGAGCTCTAAAGGCAACCGCATTGTGGACAATTTTGCAAGGAGGGCTGCAGGTGTTAGCCCTCGCCCATCTATCAAGCTAACAATGTCCACTGTCGTGGAGCTAACCAAACAGGACTCTCACCAAAACTTTGGCAAGGAAACAGCAAAAAAAATTAAGGCATTTACCAGACAACATCTCCGAACATCTGTGGGAATCTTAATAGGTCACTGCCTATTGCGGCAACATCTCTTTAGGATAACCTTAGCGGAATCGCCCCTATGCAGAGGTTGCGAACAAGAAATGGAAACAGTAGAGCATATACTGGATGACTGCTCTGCTTTTTCTGAAATCGAAGGATCCATGTTGGGTGAGTACTGGCTTACACCAGCCGATGTCAGGGAAATCTCCCTCGGGTGTCGCATTACCTGTTTTACATCTTTAGGCCTACACACAAGAGGATGCAAAATAAGCCATATGTGTCCTTAGTGCCGGCAGAGTACTGCTTGCCTCTCTTTATTTTTTAAGATCCAGATCAAACGGACGAGATGAGTTTGCGATAGCGATCATGCAATACTATTATCAAAATTTTGACTGGAACAGACAAGTATAGAATAAATAATTACAACTCGCAATTAATAATCTAACTACATATCATTGACAGCTACTTTTACCTAAAGTTGTTTTATTAAAACTTGGTTTCAGTCATGTGAGTTAGTTTTGTAGAGGATTAGTCAGAGTTCGAGTTGGAAAATGTAAATTCCTGGTTTCGTTAGGAAAAGATAATTATAGAGTGGAATCTGTCTTTACACGGTTTCAAAGTTTCAAATCGGATTAATCTGCAAACCGGCACGCAAAAGTCCGGAATGTCCCCGCCGTGTCTCTACCAATGAGACAAAATCAGCTCCGCTGCCTCTTTTAAAAGTGGAAATACCGAATTAGAACTAAAACCATAAATACTAAGTATGTAATTAAAAAATATAATATTTTTACATTTTACAATTCTTCTATTTTCTCTTTTTTAACTGCATTAAGTTAGTTGAAAATTTTCAACGATGACACGGCCAGAGGGAATTCATGCTCATGCACAAACTTGCTTATTGAATTTGAGCCAGTCGGGTACACACATCAACACCCTCTGATGTTTTAATTGTCAGAAAGTTACGTCTTCACTTCCAGTTCCGTCCGTTTTGTTTACGCTTATAAATGCGGCGCTAGTGTCACAAAAGACTTTTACAGAGCAGAAAGTTTTTTTGATTCACTGAATAAACTAGAACAAAGTTCAAAAAGTACGGTTTACTGCGATAATCCTCTCAACAGATGTCATTAATCAAGTTTAGAATATTTTATAGATAGATACCTACTATTAAAAACACGCAGGGCTTTGCCTTATCTTGGTTAATAAAAATTTGGATTTGATATAAATTTTTTTTAGTTAAAAAATGAGTTTTGTCGGCTCTATTATCAGATATGAGTGAACAATCTTTAATTTCACTATTTCATTAGCCATTCAACCAGAGACATGGTTAGTATCCCGCTGTTCTGGCCTTTTTCAATTCTAATTTCCAGATAAATCGGCTTTAAAACTATGAAACCGTGTAAAGACAAGCTCCACAGTCCACTGTATAATTATCTTTTCGTAGCGAAACCAGGAATTTACATTTTCAAGACGAACTCTTACTAATCCCTATCCCAAACTGCATGGCTCACATGAATAACTAAATTTTAATCCATTGCATTGTTCCACCGTATAATGTGAATTCTTTGAATATATATCTGCATTGAGCTGCCAACTCGTTTAGCTGGACAAATCTCTTTGCTAGGACAAATATAGAAAAAATACGATCTAACGTATAACAATGTTTTTCTGTCAATCTGGCTTTTAATGTTTTCTATACAGAGCAGGTATTTAGCTCTGTACCACTTGCCATATTATCAGAAGGTTAGCATCATATCTTCACCAAACAAAATAAATCCATTTTAAGCCTAAAAATCGTGAAAAAATATTTAAAATAATATCTTTTAAATTAAGTGCTCTGTAGCCCAAATAATACGAATTATGAAAAAAATCGGTCGAAATAAGACACTCACAGCGCCTGATGTACGCAAATTTGTGCAGTACTGCCCATAGGTACAGCAGAGAATTAATAGGTAAATGCTGTAGGCAAAAGTATGCGCCACTTAATCATAGAATATCAACTCAATATTACTTGGACTATCCCATAAAGAATTTTGCAGAAAGACTTCGGATTCTTCACTTACAAGATTCAATGGTCTCAGGATTTAAAATTAAACGGCCTCTCACTTAATTATCGTTTCTATATTTAGTCCTCAGAGAAACTAGAATTTGATTAGTTAAATTTTTATTTCGGCGGCTATGTTCATAAGCAAAAATGCTCGAAAAATCCGCACGGTATTGTCAAGAATCCAATGTATCCTCAGTGTATGACAGTTATGGTGCGAATTGTGGAATGGGATCATTGGGCCATTAGTTTTTGGAAATAAAACTGGAAACATTGAACGAAAAGCACTACAGTTGTATGATAAACGACTCTGTGGCGAGATATGCCTTAAATCTTTTGCGCAATTCTGGGCAATGGGTCGTTGGATTGAGATCGAGGCTCATTGCGGGCCAAGGTAAAACTAAGATGTTTGCTTCAGTTAGGTTCCTGTGGGTTACGCTAACAGAATGAGCACGAGCATTTTCCTGCATGTGAATAAAATTATTGCCTACTTGTAGCGAAAATAAAATAATGTGGAGTCAGACCAGACGCTTAACGTAGCTGGCAGCAGTTAAAATTTGGTTAAGAATTACCTGCTCTGTTTTTCCCATTAAGTTAATTTCGCCCACATCATGACACTGGGTCCACCAAACCAATCAGTGTCATTTACACAAGGGTTGGTAAACGAACGCGCCTATCATCATTAGAAAACTTTACTCTACTATTGCTATAAATCTTCATGGAGTCTGTTGCGGATCGTTTGGTCACTTACTCATGTACCAGTCGGTTTTGTAAAGCACGAGCAGTAACCACACGTTCTCCACGACAGTTAGGAGAACATATTGGTCTGATTGGTAGTAGCCTGCCCTCTTCCTGATCCACGTCTTCTAACAACAGAGCCATTCTCCTGCTAGCGTTCCCAAGCGATTTGGATAGCTCGCTACGATATACTTATACGTAGTGCTACTGATCGTTAAGGTATCGTGCTGCAATACTACTGCTTTTAAAGCAGTTTCTATCCTCATATGTTGCAAAATTCGTGGCATTGTTATGAATTTTAAATATTTGATTTAAAAAAACGTCAAACCAATCAAGAAACGTTCGTAATGTTAGTTTATACACAAGTAAACACGAAATTGCGCACAGCGTAAAGTTAACCTAATTTGTTTATATCTACCCACTTGAGGGTAAAGTTAAAAAAACTTGTTCAGAGGATTGTTATGAATACATAAACATATCAAGTTTATAGAAAGACACCTGAACTTGCTTAAAATTAAGTTTTAAGTGTCTATTTTATTGTATTAAAAAATACAACTTATACATGTTGGATTCTGATAGTCTTGACATTACATATCACGAATGGTAATGTACAGTTTAATATTACCACTTTTTAAACAAAAAACTGATTTATTGTTTAAGTCATTTCAAAAAGCAGTTAATTTAGAATTAGTTTTTGATCTTGTAACTCGTACATTATCAGATTTAGCTCCAAAAAGTTTAGACTCGTGATCTGTTAAAAAACAGAAATTTTGCTTTCCTCGTTTAAATTTTTTGTGCTACTAATGTTTCAGTAGAGATTTTGCAAGGTTTCTAGTTGCTTTTGCATATCGGGTTATTAAAATCGTACTGTTTCCAGAAAATAAATAAGCTTCAGTTGACAGAACGAACGCCTGTGACTCTAATGTATAGTGCTTATACCCTCAGTGTATTTCAGAAAGAACACCTCAAGCGAAAAAACCGAATTTCCATCGGAAAAGCTTTTAATAAAATGCTTATTGGAGTATATTTCATTTCTTTGAACAGGTCTTTCGGAACATATTGTGATCAAAGATTTATCAAGAATGCGTTTGAATATTTCTTATATAGCAAAAGGTCTCAGGTGTTTGGGAAATAATTAAATTCAGAACGAACAGCTCTAGATATATAAAAAAACTTGAGCATGTCAGATTCTTAACTTTGTGTTATTTAATACATATGTTAAAATAAGCAAATTCTTTTATTTTTATATTTTGTAGTATCAGATTATTTATAGCGACAATCAGTTTAGTCACTTTATACCCGTCGCGCGGCAACTTTTTATCTCAAGCGGCAAACTGAAGGCACGTTTTGTTAAGGATGAAGTTCGAATACATGTATATGTTCGAGAGTTACTAATCTAGTTCATAAGTCAACTTTGGGCAACCTAAGTATTTCTTTAACCATACTCTGTGATAAGTTAAAGACTCAACTAAAATCACTTGGTGTTACGAGCTCTTTTCGTTGGTAGAGTCAGTTTTGCCAGAAGAAATTTTAAAAGTATGGGAAAGGTATCGCAATAACCGACAATATTTTAATGGAAATAAGGGTGATGGGGATTTCAGTTCTAATCAGAGTAACAATCCTTTTAATATGTTATTGGATTTTTTACGAAGACAGGCTTTCTTGTTTAAGTAATTCGAAAAAGCAGTTAATTCATAATCCTTTTTTGAGCTTTTAACTCTATTAGATTTGGCCCTAAAAAGTTTAGACTTATGATCTGTTTAAAAACAGAAATTTTGCTTTCGTCGTTTAAATTTGTTATAGGGATTTTAGGTCTAATCCAGAGTAACAATCCTTTTAATGCATTATTAGATTTTTACGAAGCCAGGCTTCTGAACGACAGCAAACCCGATGGATTTTAACAACGGTAATAACGGAACAGAAAATAAAGCACAAAGAAGCACAACAGCCACTTTATTTTTAGGAAACAAGAAAATGAATAAAGGTAAGACTGAACAAGTCTGTCTGTTCTGCAATAATGGTAGTCATACAAGTCAAGACTGTATAAAAGCACATAAAAAGAAACTAGAACAAAGAAGTACGAAAAGTTATAAACAAAAAAGCTTGTTTTGCTTGTCTTAAAACAAATCATCTGTTAAATAAATAATTTATGCAAGAAAACATTTTTTTCTTTGTACTATGCCGAAAGTATGTCGTTCCAGCTTCAATATTACGGCAGAAAACCTAACTTTTTTGCCGCGATAATGTCGCGCAGACAGCGGGCCGAAAGAAATTATTCCTGCACTGATGTCACTGTCACTGACACTGTCACTGCAAATATCGGGGCAGGCATCAGTATCTTTTAACACAGAAGGCAATTTCCTTCGTACTTTCGGCATAGTACAAAGAAAAATAATATACACTACATGGGCAGAAAGTTTGAGAGTCCTGCTCTGCGCGCCATGATGCCCACAGCTTCGCCTCGGGCATCATGTCGCGCAGTGCAGGAATCTCAAACTTTCTGCCCTTGTAGTGTAATATACTATTCAATGCCTTGCGCTATCTGTTAAAAAACAAAGTTCTAAAGTTTAAGATAATAGTATTGTAGAAAATTTAATGACCTCAATATCAAACCAAATGACACATTTCTTCAAACACTTTTAATTAAAATTTTAAATAAAGATCAACAAGTAATAAAGATTGTACGTGACTTAATACATACAGGAACACAAAAGTCATATACAGGTATAACCAAAAAATGTGCGAATGAAATATAAAAGAATAGGATTCGAAAAAATGTTGTAAGGTGCGTTTGTAAGGCAAACCATAACACAGTTATATATTAAATACCAAATAATAACTCAAATTTTTTTTGAAAATTTTGAAATTAATCAGATGTTTTAGATCAAAATAAGAATTGTAGTTCAACACCAAGGTTTAGAGAACCAAATATTATAAATGAACTTAACAAAAAAGGTATCATTTTAAGTGATTTTTACTTGAGTGGACCCATAGAAATTGACGTACTGTTAGGTGCAGATGTAATTAGTTTTTTGGTAACTGGAAAGATCGAAACATTATTAAATGGACTTCTGACCCATTTAGGGTAAACAATTATAGGCCAATCTTCAAGTACTAATAAAAAAGACATTTTTGTCGACCATCTTTTACTTCAATATCAGATTAGTGGAATTTGTCGGAAGATCCGACAGAAACAAAGAAGACACAAGAAATTCAGGAAAAACTGTAGATTTTTTTATGATTTTAAAGTTTAATTTAAATGGGCGCTATGAAGTACGATTTTCATGGAACAATAAGAACTCTCAAAACTTCTGTCTACTACTGCAAAATTAGAGAAAATGGGTAAATTTGAAGAGTAGGAATATGTATTACCAAAATGGAGAAGAAGAAAAAGACAGTATATTTTCAATAATAGAGGTAACTACAAATAAAGAAGAAGAAGAAAAAGAGACGATATGACCAAAAAGGAAAAGGGTTACTAAAGAAGAAGAAGAAGAGAAACATTTAAGTAAAAGAAGAAGTAGAAATAAAGAAATTTAAAAATTAAGTCGGCGTATGTTTGGTGTCCTTGAAAGCTGGGGGCAAGTAGAGGTATAGGAGCATTGATTTACTGGAACGGTGGAGCAACTGGAAACAGAGGAGCCAGAGGAAGTTTTAGAACATTTTTTGTCACCTCTTCCGAACTTTACATGAAAAGTTTTGATTTAAAAATCTGGCTCCATAGAATATACAGCTTTTTTAAGCTCTAATGGCGATTGCGCAACTAATCCAAAAAAAGGTGAGAAATGTAGAGATCTTTAATTCATACTGTCATAAAATGTCTATATTATTTTACTTATTTCTGAGTAAGTTGATTAGAGATAAATAATTAAATTTTTTAGGAGTAAAATGGAATTAATTTGTTTTTAAAAAATCTGCTCTATTCTTCTTGAAACGATAACTTTTCTCGTTTTGTAAAGAAAACGTTTTTAACTTGAAAGTGATCTATCTAAAAAGTAATTTAAACATTTCAGTCCTGTGTGAAATCGAGAGTCACTATCTTGTCTAGACGAAGCGTAACGACAGAAGTCAAGATGTTATTTGTCGCTCAACAAAAAGGGGTAAAGCTTTACCAGTATACACTTTGAATGCTATGATCCTGTGAAAAAACAGAGAATCAAAGAGGATTTCTTTACTTTATACACGGTTTTTACTCTGAATATATGGTATAAAGTTTTACAAAATGCAAGAATATTCGTTGTTTCCTTTTTACGCTATATCATGATAAAAATGCGAACCTCGAAAGCTTGATATATAAGTATCTACATACGAGGATCCTTTTGCTACTCTCTGTTGTCTTTTTACCTGAAACTTATATACATCATTAAAGTGTCGATGTGAAGTTTCTAACAATAGCTATTTGAAACTTTTATGAATTCTGCAGATATCTAGTTAATTTAAATCTGATTTTGGTTCCTTGTTCTATGTTGATGATCATTGTACAAAAATTCTAATTTATTGTCATAGGTTTCTTTAAATATAGATTTTTATTAAAATATAATACAGCTTGCATAAAATTTTCTTAAATTGAAATTCGTACTATATAAAAAGCAATGCAAAAGCTTTTAAAGTTTGTGTCGATATAAATAATGATGTCTTCCCTAACTATATAAGAACACTTCTTTTCATCCTTTTTTTAAATAAACCTAGCGGAAATATTTAACTAGAACACAACTTCAAGCTCGTAAAAGCCATGAAAAGAAACTTTTTTAAGCATATTTCTAAGGATTTTATATAAAACCAAATACAAGTTTACAAGAGATTTATAATTGTGAAAATTGAAACATAAAATTAAAAGATTCGTAAAAATATAGATTAAAAAAAAATTAATAATTTTAATAGTTTTAAATTATAAATTTTTTGATAACATAACTTTGGTTGAAAACAAATCAACAATTTATTAAAAATAGATCTGCATGTTTGTATTCGTTAATTTTGTTAGTATTATGCACGATTATGGTTCACATAGTAACTATTTTAATGCAAACGTAAATAAAAAGTTTATTTGACTGAAACAACAACTATTTTACTCATAAATTTTATACAAAACCAAAGTGTAGCCTTAAGGTGCTTATCAGTTGCGCATGACCAAGACACGAAACCGAGATGCGCGACCAAAACAAGAGACCGAGACAGAATCGCATCTCTTGTATAATTACGAAAACGCAACAAAAAAAAGAATGCAATCGCAAAAATTTTTAATAAAATATTAGACAGATCCTGAGCAAAAATAAAAACAGAAGAAGGCACCACATACACAATCGCAGTAGAAACAGGGGTGAGGCAAAGAGATGCATTGTCAACATCTCTCTTCAACATACCTTTAGAGGGAGCAGTAAAGGACAGCGGGATAGCGGGATCAAAGGAACTTTAGCCTACTCTTCGACTAAACTATTAGCATATGCAGGCGACATAGTACTTATAGGAAGAGACAAGGGACGTATGGAAAAAACTCCAAGAGCACTAGCAAAGAAAGCAATGCATAGAGGGTTAGAAGTCAATCAAGTGAAAACCTAATATGCACTAGAAATGATAATAATAAAATAAAAGAAATCAACAAAGGAAATTAAACTTTTGAAAATGTTTAACCAAAATGTTGGCAGTAATAGTAAATATAAAAAATGAGAGAAGTGACGAAATAACGCTACGAATAGCAGGCAATAAAATATATTGGAGACACCATAACCTAATAAAGGACCCGAACTTATCTAGAAATACAAAGCTATAAGTATACAAAATGGCAATCAGACCTGTTACTACATATGCAGCTGAGACAATGTGCTACACAAGTAAACACGAAGAAAGACTAAGAATAATTGAGAGGAAGATTATAAGAAGAATTGCGGTCCCAATAAAAAGCAAAACCGGGAAAATAAGAGGTAGAATCAATTATGAAATGATGAAAGAAGCTATTATCAGATTTATTAAAGCGCAAGGACGGAGAAGACACACAGAAAAAACGACCTCCTGATCAAAAAAAGTCAATAGATGGAAACCAGAAAAAGAAAGATCGAGAGGAAGACCGAAGGAAAGATGGGAGAACCAGGTCGATAGAGATATTAAAGCCATAAAAGTGAGAAAATGGAGGGAAATATACACAAATAGAAAAGAGTGGAAGAAAATAAAAGAGAAAGTCAACTTGTGAAAAAACCCATAAAGAATGAGGACTGATTCACCGCGTTAAACGAATTAAATAGCTCTATGTAGAAGAGCGGCAAACATCCCACTAGGAAATAAGAAGCCTTGATGATGGTGATGATGATCAGACAGACAACCTGTGACTTTAATATTTAAAGCCAACGTCAGCAGTCAACTCAATTGATTAACTTTTCATCATCGATAGAGACACTGTCAGTGTCACGCAACTTATATCTGTCGCATGTCTCTGTTACCTGTCTCTGTTACCTCTCTCTGTTGCCTGTCTCTGTCACCTGTCTCTGTTACCTATGTTTATCACCTGTCACTGTCACCTGTCTCTATCACCTGTCTTTGTCGCCTGTCTTTATCGACCATCTCTGTTGCAACGTACGAAAAGGAGATAATATAATTCCATGTAAAACAGACCCGTCTTGGTCTCCTCCTCTCTCTATGGCGCGCCTCTGTCGCCTGTCTCCTCGCGCGCTGTAGTATAACACCCTTAGAATTCAAAGATGGGTTTATTCCTTAATTAGTTAAACTAGTTTTTCAGCTATTGTGAAATAAAGCTTTTAGAACTTTTAATTATTGTATTGAAATCAATATGCTCTTCTATACCTCCTTTTTTTTAAAGAATATAGATTTAACTATCGAAACAATGACTAGTAAACAAACTTATTATTTAAAAGAGCTTAGTCGACTGAATAACATTTCTAGCGATTTAAATTTTTTAATACTCTTCCAACCCTGATCATATTTCGATATTCTTCTATATTTGTTAACCTCAGTGTCTGTGTCCTCCGACTAATTATGACAGTAATTCATCCATTTACGCAGCAGTTTGTCATTGGTAGAATTGTGTTCAGAGCACCGCGATATTAAGATTAAATTATGGTGGTTTTCTTGAGGGTCGCGAAATTTACATATTCGTTCGTCAGAGTTATTTCCACATGTTTAGACGTAGCAGCGGGAGCATCGTGACGTTCAAAGACGCTTTTGACAATCCGAGCGTACTGCCGTATGTGCAGTGGCAGCTCTGCAGGAAATACTCAGAAAGCGAGTTTTCGCTTGGAACGATTAAACAATTAACTGAATATTTTACTTGAAACAGGATTATTTTCGCTTAAACTCTTATAATAATAAAATTTTCGTAGATGAGCTGTTGTTAAAATTAAATCTCCGTTTTTATGGACTGCTGTTTCATAATCATGGGTTATTACAGTTTTTTTTAAGTAAAGTATATCTGGTTTGTACTGTGTTTATTCCTGCGAAAATCAATTTCACTTTAGATTGTTTTACTTAACACGTTTTTGCTGCAGTTGAAAAAAAAATGCAATTATAAATAGATGTGTACCTATCCAATAGCGTTTTTGGTAATCAAGAATTTGTTTATTTTAGCTGACTGAGGTTTGATTGAGCAAAAACAAACTATTTACGTAAGACAAACAAGTCCGAATTACAACCCTGCCTTTCTGTTATCTTCTCAGCTGTAAGTACAGATAGTTACATTGAAAGGACGATAAGGGACGCGTGTTTGTTCCAGCCCTGATTTGCAACACACTGACATGTGATGTTTTAGTCACGTGTCAGTAGAGCAGCTTTGAACGTGTATTAATTTCGTCAATGACGGCTTCGGAATGGTGACCGATCGGATTATTTATTCTGTTATTCATTAAAGGCAATGCCAGCTTGGCTGTCTGTTGATGGAATTGGAAAATAATGATTTTCTAGGGAATTGTATACGTTGTTAACAGTAGGAGTACTCGAAGTAATATTAATTTTGACTCTCTGATGAAAGAATAGAGTTATTTGCATAAAGTCAGTTGCTTTTGGTGCTGCCCCTTTTTCTTTTTATATTAGACGCAAATGATATTGTTGGCTTGTAAACAATATAATCACCTATTATCAGAACAGGTTAAATGTTAAAAGAAATGCTAAAAATTAAATTATAAGGAGAGATAAGTATACAAGGGTTGTCTGTTTAGTTTTTCATATGACCACTTAGAAGGCATCAGTATAAAACCTTCAGACACAAATCCAACCTCAATCTTGTGTTGACATAAATCCAGAGTTTCATTATGATACAAGTTTGTCCATACAGTGATTTTTGAAATTAGCAGGTCGGTTGAAAATGGATCTTAGCCGAGAAAATTTTCGAACAACACTTTCTTACAATTTTCTGGTAGAATTATCCCAACAGCAATATATCAATAGTATTGCAAAATTCAACGTGGTCGCTCCAGACTCAGCGACGTATCCACACTAGGTCCACTCAAAACAGCAGTCGAACAGCAAACTATCTATTTGTTTCGTCAGATAATTAATGATTACCGCCGTGTAACATACCGGCGGATAGAGACATCTTTGAGCATTTCAAAGAACCTCGATACAAAAGATCCTATACGAAGTTGGTTTTCCGTTGGATCTCTCATTTGCACACAGAAGAGCAAAAAGCGGTTCGTGTCAATTGGTGTCAAAAGTCAACAGAAGCGATCTGTGCTTAAAGTATGTCAAAGAAAATGATCAAAATTTTTGTGTCAAAATCTGGTCATGTGACAACAATTGCTTTAGAAGATCGAAGAAAGGTTACTTCCGATTGGTATGTAAACGTTTTTTGTACCAGCAGTTATCTGAGAACTCCAAAAAAGTAGGAAAACGACGAATCATCCTACATCAGGACAATGCTCTCACTGCCCAAAAGACAAGCGAGTTTTTGGAGCATCACAACATAGAATTGTAAGACCATGTATAGTCCCGACCTAAATCTCAACGACTTCTTACGTTCGCAAAGATTATCGATGTGTTTAAAACAGCGATTCAAGCTTTAAATGTGTATTAATTTCGTCAACTATGGCTTCGGAATGGTGACCGATCGGATTATTTATTCTGTTATTCATTAAAGGCAATGCTAGCTTGGAAATAGAAAATTATAATTTTCTAGGGAGTACTCGAAGTAATATTGATTTTGCCTCTTTGATGAAAGAATAGAGTTATTTGCATAAAGTCAGTTGGTAAAAGTTTAAAATGACGATTTTCTATGAAATTTCGTACATTATTAACAGTAGCAATGGTAAACATTGCAGTTCTTTGTATAAAATAAAACAAAAACCAAAATTTCTAAAGATAGGTACTTCTTTCTTTTCTTAAGTTTACAACAAAACTTCCATTTTTATTAGTTGTATTGGATTGATGATCAGAAATAGATAGTAATAAAGTATAAAAACTTACAGTTGGTTTCCAAAGTTCCAAAGTACTTTTTAGATATTTCAACAAAAAGGTATCACAACCCCAGCAATCGTAGATAAAAGGTAAAGATGAAGCGATATTTCAACCAATGCCTATTCACAATTAACAAACATTTAAAGGGGGTAATAGTATAACCACATTCCGAAAATTACCACGACCCTTCAATGTAACACTGAGAGCAAAAACTATCACTTAAGTTAAAAATTTGGTAAATTAAAAAAAAAAATGACTATCCACTTCTCGCCAGATCAAATGTAAGTCCAAAAATCAAGTTCAAGTTCAAGAATGAGTTCTTTGGGAGAAAAAATATGGAGATTTTTAGGAGTTTGGTGCGTATGAGGACCCTGTTGTAGGACTTGCGTCCTTTTCAGGGGATGGATGGAATGTTGGGAAGGAGTTAGCATCTGTCTATCGTCAGCCCTGCTCTCACAAATCTTCCTCTTTTGTTCCTGAAGTTGGTCTTTTTACTTCCGTTTCTTTCTTCCGTGATGGTTGAACGTGCCCAAAAGGTCATTTCTTTTTGGTGTGAGTGTAAGTGTGTGTTGGACTGTAACCCACGTAGTGTAATGTGGGGTTGGGAGATTGACGCTGTGGCGTGTCTCCTCCGTCGTGGACCCCCTTTCATTTGGCAAGGACAAAGGGAACCACAGAAACCTTCGCCAAGGGCCCATTAGTCCAAAAATGCAGTCGCTGGCTATTTAAGAGGGGAATCATCACGTACCTTACAGGGATGATCACGCTGCGAGAAATGAATCTAATAGAGTTCTACCCTAAAAGCTCGTGATATAGTAAGATGTGACTTTTTATACCTAGGCATATAGGTACTGCGTAATTTAAAGAAGTTATGGAAAATTTCTAGATAGAGTACCATATTATTATATATAGAAAAGAATTTATTTAAATACTACAATAAATAAAAACGAAACTTGTAAACAGCTGTTGATGCAGCTGTGGACGAACAGGAAAACTATAGTTTATGTAAATAAAGATGCTTAAATAAAATGTTATGTGCACCTCTTATAATGTTTCCGCAAAGTCTCAACTTTTTGAGGGTGCAAATTGTAGATTGCAAAGATTGTTATTTAATAGTGGGTAAAATAACGAATACGTTTTAATAATAAAAATTAGATTTTCTAATTTTATACATTCGTTTGTATCTAAAAATATATTAACAGTTTGGCTTCTTATTCTATGTTTCTCTTCTTGACAAAGTCGATAATATCTTGTCATAAGCCCTATTGATCTAAATAAAAAACAACCGATAACACCCTTCAACCCTATTCAAATATTAAAATTGACCAACTGCTACTCTAATAACTCATGCTTTCAATCTCGAGCAAACAAAGGAATTAATTCTCTGCCTCGAGAACGAAATTGGGCGATAGCATTGTAACTATTGTGACATTTCAAGATTATCACAACTAGTTTAAGCTGTTATGTAAACAAAGTAGTTTCTGTTTCAATTGTTAGTGTGCTAGTGACTTCCCTTATGTTTTTTTTTGAGTGCGGTAATCCTGATTGTTTCCTAAATTGGTTAAGAACGAACAATCGATACACATTTCTATTTTTGTTATTTAAATGTTTCAGGATACAGAAGGGATATTAAATTTTTATTAAATTTGAATTTTAACAGTTGAAAATTTATGTTAAATAAATACAGTTCTTTTAATATTTATGATAAACCATAGCTTTTGTTATAATTCGCAACATAAATGATATTACGGCTGGTCGCTCATCTTTTCCGATTTAATGCGTTTTTAAGTTGAATAAATTCGCAATCCTTTGAAACTCCTTTTAATGCCCTAAGCTTTAGCCTCCGGGTGTTGAGGTTGACACGACATGGATGATAAATTACCTAATAATTGTCACGTCACATTTCAGACTAATCCCAGCGACCCAGATTTTGGGGATTTTCTTGGAGATAAATAACATTTCACTCAACTCTTTCATTCTTTCATCATTAAAATTTTTACGAAACAGTTTATTAAATATATAACCAGTAAAAGGACGAAGCGTGTATTTACAATAGATTTGATAAGTTTTTAAGTCACTAGAACTAATAACTGTTTTATTGGTAATCAAGTAACCAGCAAACCCAATAGTTAAAAAAAAACTGAAGGAAAAATGTGAAAACTATTTTGAAACCAACGAGAAAAATCAAAGAATGTCTTCGATCGGCAAAAGACAGAAGAGATCCACGGTCGGCTTCGGGAGTTTACCGCATTCCGTGCACATGTGGAAGCGTGTACATAGGAACTACCAAACGCTCGATCAACACCAAGATTAAAGAGCACAAGGCCAACTGTCGTCTGTGGCAGACGGACAAATCTGCCGTAGCGGAACATACCCTCACTATGAACCATTGGATTAAGTTTGAGGAGACCCAAGTCCTCGCTACTACATCAGCATACCATTCCAGAATCTATAGAGAAGCCATAGAGATAGAGAAGCACTCGAACAAATTTAATAAAGAAGAGCAAGCAGTCAAGATTAACAAAACATGGGTCCCAATAATTAAGGGTGCGAAAACTCTACCCTTAACGAACAACACTGACCAGAACCGATTGGAATCGAAAGCAACAGAGGCCCCGCCCACTACCTTCCCGACGTATAAATACGGGCTTCGTCCACGCAGAGCTCAGTAGTTCGAAGACTGTCAACCAGGAAGCAACTTCTGAAGATGCCAACCGCTCGTGTTGGTGAAACGTCAAGTCAGCAAGACAATCGACGCCGGCCTAACAGCCCAAAAACCATTGATACATTTAAATTATTTATTTTTAATTTCATAACTTTCAATACTGAACATCATTCTGATTTTTTTTTATTTAGAAACTAGACTTTAAGGAAAAAAAATGTTACCTACATCCGACAGAGCCGAACATTTGATCTTTAAGAGAAAACGTCCCAAGTTTAATTATGTCAGCACTCTCCGAATTCTGTAGTTAATTTCCTAAAATTAATAATATACACATTCACAAAGAATATGGATTTAGACGTAAACATAAATAAAAAGTGTGAAAATTGATATTTTTATCGACATGCTCGACAAAATAAAAGGAGATAAGTGGTCATCGGCCCCGAGTCAAGGGTTTCCCCGCAAGTCCTGGCACTCCAATGGGATAAAACGAAAATTTGATTTAAGCTGTTATCACAATTTAAAAGCAGTTCTCTCTTTCCCAAGTTCCGGCTACAGCTTAATGGAGTAATGTTTACATTCATATCAAATGCTGACGACGCAGTGCACTGGTACAACTTCAGACTCAAATAGAACTGGAAAAGCATTTTACTTGGCTAAGGCAAACACACTTACTTAATAGAATAAATACGAAAGAATTTCAACTTTTCGTGCAAATAATCGCGATATTTTCAGATTTGTTTGAGTAAAGGGAGAAGACATAATAGAGAGAAATGCTTCTTTTCAGAAACGCAATATGAAATCATTACATAAATTTGATGCAGCAGCAAATATTTTTGTTTTAAAAATATCGCATTCAAGCCTCATTATTAAAAATGATATCTTAAATATAACTTTTATGTACTTACTTCACTTGTGTGAAACAGAGTTTAAGTTAATAAATTTTTTCAACTACTAGAAATAATTTATAATAAAGGTTCTATATAAGGAAATAATATACGAGATCTGTCGCAAAATAAACACGACTTGCAAGATACTAGTAGTGCTATCTGTTATTGGCGTTCGATAGGTGCATCTTTTATTGATGTTCTGTCTAAATTTCATGACAATCGAACCATTTCACGCCGAGTTAACGAGCTCAAAGTGACTACATTTTTAACATCGGTCGAAAAATGAGCATCAAACAAAGAGGTAATATTAAGTTATGTTTTCAACTTTGTAAGACATTTACCGAAACGCATCGATTCAAAGAGGGTCGTAAGTCGCTGGAAGACGACGAACATGTTGACCAGCCGAAATCTGAGATTACGTTAGAAACTGTCGAAAAATTGTGTTTGTTTATTAAAGATGAGCTAAAATGTTCATTAAGAAACTATTTGTTTCTACAATTCGAAGGGAATTATTCGTCGACGACAATTTTGAAGAATATTCCGGTCAATGATCTGAAATCCTCATTCCAAAAACTTGTGGGCGTTCAAATCGCTTTATTAACTCTCAAAGGGACTATCTTGAATAAAATTAATTCCATTTGCCGAAAAAAAAGTCGTGTCCAGACAGTCAATTTTTGAAATTAGCAAGTCGGTTGAAAAATGGTTCTTAGCCGAGAAAATTTTCGAGCAACAATTTCTTAAAATTTTTTGAGAGAATTATTCCAACAGCAATATCTTACTCGTATTGCGAAATTCAACGTGATTGCTCCAGACTCAGCGACTTATGCACACTAGGTCCACCCAAAATAGCAGTCGAACAGCAAACTATCGATGCGGTTCGTCAGATAATTAATGATGACCGCCGTGTAAGATACCGGCAGATAAAGGCATCTTTGAACATTTCAAAGACCTCGATACAAAAGATCCTACATAAAAAATTGGGTTTTACGAAGTTGGTTTTCCGTTGGATCCCTCATTTGCACACAGAAGAGCACAAAGCGTTTTGCTTCAATTGGTGTCAAAAGTTAACAGAAGTGATCTGTGCTCGAAGTATGTCAAAGTAAATGGTCACAATTTTAGTGTCAAAATCTGGTCATGTGACAACAGTTCCTTTAGAAAATCGAAGAAAGGTTACTTCCGATTGTTATGTAAATGTTCTTTTACCAGAAGTTATCTGGAAACTTTAAAAAAGCAACACAACGACGAATTATGCAAGTGCTCACATTGCCCAAAAGACAATCGAGTTTTTGGAGCTTCAAAACATCGAATTGTAAGACCATCCAACGTATAGTCCCGCCCTAAATCTCAACGACTTTTTCACGTTCGCAAAGATCAAGAAGTCACTGCAAGGGGAGCGATTCCAGTCGCCAGAAGAAGCCATCGATGCCTTTAAAACAGCGATTTTGCAAGTGTTAACTGAAGATGGGAAAAACTGTTTTAGCAATTGGTGGAACATATTTTAAAAAGAAAAAACGTAGATACTTTAAATCCATATTATTGGAACGAAGTTCCCTTTCGCGCGTTACGAACAGTTACGCTGACGCTAGGAGCTAGCCTAAAAAAATTCATACCAAAATTTGTCACGACACTATGCACCGACACAGTGCACCGACAAACGCATGTTTCTCTCTCTCACAGACCAAAAAATAAATAACTCTCCCTCTCTCTCATAGATAGATATAATACAATGCATAGAAAAGTGTGACGTCAGCTATGGGAGGAGCTTACAAATCTTTCTATTTCTAAACAAAACACAAAACTACAAACAAAACATATTTGTATTGAAAATGCCATAAAAGATTTTTCTATTACTTGTAGTGGTTTCTAATCAAAAATCTTAACGTTTTCCGGACACTTTTCATACGACCTATTGTATCCAATTTGTGATAGTGAATAAACATTGAAAGTTAGTGTAAGTGTTTAAATTTTATATGCATTTTAGTGGAATTGAGGTTATGTTTTGTTTCAAAGTTTATAAATTTTATTATGGTAATCTTGTAAATAATTATGTATTCTTTAACTATTAAATAGTATTCTGTTACAGTAAAAATGGTGATGTGTTTCGTCCCCAATTGCAAACATTATAGCGAGCAGAAAAACTGCAATTTTTTTACTTTTTTTTTCTATTTTGCTTTGAACAATGTAGTAGTGTCGCGACTTTGTTAATACAGGTTTTTTGTAGATAATAAATGTTAAAATAATAGAAAATAAAAACAATAATGTATCCTGACAATGTTTCTGCACAAGTTCCGGATATTGTTGATAGAGTTAGGTAAGTAGAGATTTTATACAGACGATAATAAATGCTTATGTATATACAAACTCTCTGTTGTGTTTACAAATTACAATTCCTTCACTAATTAATCGAAAGGAACTTCGTTCCATCAGGGTGTCCTTTGACACCTCTCACTTTTTTTTTTATTTTTATGGATATATGCAAAACTAAAAGGACAACCCTCGTTTACAGAATGAAACTATCCTGCTTTAAAATTGGAGTATGTGACTATGATTTTATCTCACAGTAACTTTTTAGATTATATTTACTGAATTATTTGAAGTCTGCGTAGTTCACGTTCTAGATAATTGCTCAATTCATACACTTATTTGATATTAGCGCCATTTCGGTCAAATTTTGAACTATAATTTACTGTTAGCTAGTTTTTCTACTGAATCCGACTATGAAATGTTGCTCCGTACCTCTACCGTCTATACCTATTTGTTAATAATCTCGGAATACGAATAAAGCCTGTAGTAATAGTCACGTAATAATTTTAATAACCTCATGATGCCCTGTAGTGGCCCTTGCACAAATGAGAAATTTTATAATATTTCTATTTATATGCAGATATGATATAATAACCCCAAATTAGGAGTGCGTCTATACGGAATTAATTTTGAATCTAGTTATCCTTCTGCATGATTTACTAAAATAATAATTACAGTTATAATTTAATAAAAAGTTCATTTCGAATGTTGCTGTCATCACAATTAACTGAGAATTATATCATTTTATCTTTGTAAAATGAGATGTTGTTTTTATTCTCAGATAATTTTTTTCTTATATTTTCTTTGCTCTATAAGTAAGCAAAATAGTTACTATATACTGATTGTGGTTTAAGTATATGGACATCTACACGTAAATCAAGTAAATTATAACGTATTTAAAATGATAAAATAATCACAATAATCTTGTATGTACTCAATTAAATTTTAGATTGTAGGTAAAATATATGCCACTTTCCTATTCTTAAAGTGAGCAAATGAGATCCGAAATACAAAAAAAAGATAGTTCACAACGACTCCAGACACAAATAAAGGATCTTGAAAATGTAAAAAATATTTATTTTAGCGCTGCTCATTAACTAGAAGGCGCCAGACTTGGCAAAAATTACCTACAAATTAAACGATGTGTAAATTCGTACGTACAAAGACGTGGAAAAACGAATGTGTGAAATTTGGAACGTCGGGATGTCTAAGTACACTAACAGCTAAAGTTTTTAGATTTGTATGGAAATTATTCACCGAATTCAAAGAAATATTATTATTCCGTATTTAGTTTTCGTATTTTTAACATCTACACGAATGAACACTAAACATAAAATCTATGATTTGTAGTTTTGCCATTTATAATGTTTTTATTGACCTATTACAGTAATGTTATAATTTTTTCTTCGCGGATTCAGCATAACTGGTAAACAGCAGACAAACTTAACAATTTATTGATAAACACAAATAAATAACAATTTCTTAAAATAATCTACACAACTTGGATACAGTCACAATTACTGGATAACGTCTTTAAAATATATCGTACAACAATTCGCACTTATTTCACAGTATATCGCCAGCTATTACGATTATTCTTCTCGGTCCAAAGCGGTCCCTTATATATGAAATCAATTCCTTCTAGAAGCATCTCCACAATAACATCCAAAACATACAACACTTTTAAGTCTTCCGAACGTTCGAAAAGCCACTAGAATCTTCAAAGATTATACGAACGGTCTGTCGTGACTCACTCACCTTGTGGGCGACAGGTCCGGACCGACTTGTAAAAAGTAAATTCGTATACTGTATAAAATATTAGACCTTGTACTTGTGCACTATGAAAAGTTTTGGACTTTTTTTGTTTCAAAAAATATAAAGCACGCATACACCAATAATCACAATTCTGTGACTGACTTGATCATCATATAGACACATCTTACATGCATCCTTTTAAAGGTAAAGGCCCACACGTATATATTCAGTTAAATTTTTATTTATAGATATTATTTTAAAGTATTTGCTTTATATGATTATACACAGAATGAATACAGCACCTACTAAGCAATTGATAAAGATCAAAGTTATTTTTTCAAGTATATCAAAATTTTGTTCACGTGACAGCATTTTTTCCTTGCAAATAATGAGAAAATAAACAAAAACTAAAAAATGTTTGAACGAAAAATAAGATTTATTGAAATAATTCCAAAATTGAATTAGATTTTGTATATTAGATATCCTCGTCAGCAAATTAAACTTCTTACTCTGTTATGTATTAAAGTTATTAAATTTATCTCTATGTGTATCAGGGCTTTACTTAACTGTTCAAGCGTTTTCACAGGATTATCGAATACATTTTAGTTGCCTTGTTATAGCTGCCCAGACATGTTTATCTGTCGATATCATAAGACTGTAACGTATCGTTCACAAGTAGTGGATGATTGGGACATGCATAGTCACAAATACTTGTTTTTAACCATATCTCTATATCTTTTAACCATTATCGTACCATTTCTCAGATCCACAAGCTTGGTACAGCCATCAAAACAAATCCCACCCTAAACGTAAATAGAGCCTCATCTGATGATGATTATAGGTACCCCTACTTCCTTTCCTTCCAGACTAACGTACGACTATTATATTCGTTTAAACCACTTATCTGTAAGTAAAAAATTTCTTCAGAAATGTTTATTGTTAGGGACAAATTCTCAAGGGTTTATATCTACTGTATGAATTTCTCCCCACCTCTAAGGAGTACTTCAACATCTTTTACTTATATAGTAGAATACAACTTTCAAAGCAAATTCAATTTAAGTACAAATACAGTCTTAATTCTATATGTAAGTATACTACAATTAATATAGATCTCTTCCTAACTGGAATGTCCCTGGTCTGTGTTCTGTAATAAATAAGGCGATGGTCCCTTTTTTATCACTACTCTAACAGATAAAAATAAAAGGAAATAGGTAGTGGGTAAAGTAAAAGATTATTACCCGTCGTTCTAAATTTATAACCTAATAGTTCGTGAGGTGCAGCAAAATGTTCAGTAATTGGGAAATACTCGGGGTGCATCTCAGATTGGTCCGTCGGCATCGTTACGATTTCTCGTAAATGCGCATTTATTGGAATTTGGAACTTTCGTATTTTTCTTCAGTGCTCTGCAGCTGGAATAATAATGAACAAATCACAAAATCGATAGCTATGGGTAATAACAAATTAGATTTGGATTAGTACGTTATTATTGAAACAATTTTAGTGACCGCTATGAACAAAAAATGTAACAACGGAGATAATAAGTACATATAAACTAAACGACACAGAAATGGCCGAAACAGTATAAGGAAGCAACAGAAATTAAAATGAAACAACTCCTAACAAAAATAAACGAATTTGAATTGGAAGAATTGTGGTAATAAATTATTCTTCGAAGTGTTACGGAAACATGTGTAACTATTATGATAAGTAAGAACGAACCACAGACTAGATGGTAGAACGACGATATAAAACATCAGGTAAAAATTAAAAAAGATGCAAACAATATCTATATAAGAAAACTGTTGACAGTTACGATAATTATACCTAAATAACAAATCTTAGTAAAGCGAATGGTAAAACAATCGAAGAAAAACTCTTGGGAAGAATTTGGCCCTAAAATGAAAACTGTCAGTAAAGCAAATCAAAAACTGTTCTATCAATTTCTAAAAACATTATGAAATTATAAAACACCCAAATATGAAGTAGATAAAGGACAAAAACGGAATGTTGCTAACCGAAGACACTAAAATTATGGAGAGATGGAAACAGCACTTCGAAGAACTACTAACAAGTAAGCAACTGGAACTTGAATAATGAACTAGATAACACGAGAAATGAAGGTCGGAACAAACCAATCTTGGAAGAAGTGGAAAAAGCAATAAGAAGCTCGAAAAAAGAAAAAGCTGTCGGACATGATAGGATAACAGTAGAAATGTTAAAAATTTTAGGCAACACGAGAAAAGAAATGCTAAAAGCAGTCTTGAACAAATAATACCTGTTCATGTGCAGGCAAACATATGGAAACGAAATCTAGATCACAACGGATAGAATAAATAGTAAAATTCTGGCTGTAGAAATGAAATATTTAAGAAAGGATAGAGGGATAACCAGACGAGATAAAATAATTAATAATGTGGTTAGAGAGAAACTGGGAGTAGAAAGAATAACTGACATGATTGAAAGACAACAACTGAGTTGGTATGGACACGTAAATAGAATGGTGGATAAAAGACCAGTAAAACAAGTATGGCAAGCAATAGCAGAATGATCAAAAAGAAGAGGAAGGCCTAAGAAGACAAGAAGACCTGGAATAACGAAATTAGATAAATTCTTCACAAAACCAAAGTAACATGAGCATCAGCAAGTTCAATGTCAAAAAATAAAAAGGAATGAGCAAAATTTGTACATAACATAGAATAACCGTAAAGACATCTTACACCTAAGAGTAAAAAGGTTATACGAGTTCTGCTTCGTAATTAGACACTATATCTACTTAACTAATACCTAAAACTCTTTTGAAATTAAACAATTAGACAAAAAATGATATTAAGAAGAAATCAAAAAAATGTCAAATTCACCAGAAATCTAACCGCTGATTACACCTATTATAGTCGGTAGCGCTTTAACCACTTGGTAAGTAACCATTTTTTCTTTAACTCATATCATTATTATTATTATTATTATTATTATTATTATAAAACAATTATTTAATCTATTCTTAAGAACAAATATGACGTTAATGAGAGAGAGATAGATTAATTGTCAAATAAAGAACTAAAACATCAAACCTATGTCACTTTTAAGGTCGTATATGTGCTTAAGAGGAATTGAGTAAATATCCTACACTAAAGCAAATGAACCAAAATATAGTCCATATCACCGATTTTGGCCGATGACAGAAATCATACTCGAAGTAAATTTAGAGTTACATCTCTCCCAGATACAGGCAAGTTAGAAATTTAAATGAGGACGTTTGTTTTGCATCTTGTTTCACCGGTAGATAAAAAGTATTCAATACGGAAGTCTTTACTTAATTCACATTCCTAGTAACCGTCATGTACGGCTCGTTGTTGAAGGGTTGAATTTAATAATTATTAATGTCATATTTTTGAAGGTGTCAAACCACACTGACAGTTTTAGAAACTTACGACCTAATTTAGAAAAAAAACTCTTCGCCATTGGTAACTTGGATGACAGTTTAATCTTATTTCAGTGGTTTCTAATATCAAATCGGCCAAAAACGATGAAATGGACTATATAATAAAAAACAAATTAACCACTAAGTTCTCCATGGCCGAATGGTGCTACCGGCTATGAGCAGAAATTAAAGGTACGAATCCTGTCAAATGTGACATTTTTTTCGATTTCTTTTGAGTGTTATCTTTTGTTTATCTAATTTTTAAATTTCAAAAATAGTTTACTAATCTAATAAGACACTTTTATAATAAAACTACTAGTCACGTTTCAATCCTGAATATTTTATATTAACTGAATTACTAAATGTCTCGATAGTTTAGCAGTCCAAGTATTCAATTCAATAATAAACGTCACAGAATTTCACAAACATTCCAACCTGTGACTTAATTTATCAAATAAATTTCCCTTACTTGCTAACCAACTCTCGAAATCCATAATCTTGTATTATATTTTATGATAAATTACATCGACTGTAACTAACTGTTGCTGAAAAAACGGAAGAGCTTATTTCTTTGAAAGACTGTGACTCTGGCAATTCGAAAGAGCGAGCAGAGTGAAAACTGTCGGAGCCAGCGAGCCATTTGGTAAACGAGTAGTTACTGGTGCAGCATACGGAATTGGGAATCGTTTAACAAGCACCAACCACAAGCAAAGGAAAAGTAAACTAAAGATTCGGAGCATTCGTACGTAATGCACGTTCAACGGTCCGCGGACTAACGGTGCGTATAACTTTTGCGGCTCGGGATACATTCCAAATTCAAATTTATCTGAGTCTGACTAAGAGAAAGATTCAGAGTCACTCAAATGTATAGATACAACCCTCACGCACACTTCGAAAAGGAGATAAACTTTTATACAAAGTCAATGTAATATGATCTTTGTTTCAATTTAAAAAAAAAAATAGTTTCTTTAAATATATTAAATCTCCTTCAGTTTATGTGTCTCTTTTTGACATTTTATGTTTTACACGATTTTTCCATTTTTGATGATTTTTCAATTTTTTAAAATGTTACCTACATATTGCGAATGTGACAAAAAACCTTCGAAGTTTATTATATAAATTTAAATACTAAAAGTAATATTTTAGAACAGTCCCTTTTAAAACCTATTTACTTTGCCTTAGTAGAATCCAGATTATGCAATGGGATCCTTGGGTGGGACTAAATGTCGTCCAAAGAAAAATTTCAAATCAATTTATCGTAAACCCAAGTCTTACTCTTCTGAATTACTGTAGAAGGAAATTAATATTAGGGACTATTCATTGATTACGTAAGGGTATTGAGGGGAGGGGGGTTAAGAAAATCTCTAAAAGTTCTTACGTGTGGGGGGGGGGGGTAAAATTCATTCTTACGTAATATTTTGTGAATCAAAATTCAAGATTAAAAATCTAATTCCGTTTCGGATTCCAAATTGTTTTCTTAATTTTAAAGTGTACAGTCGAATTTTTATTTTATTTAAATAATTTTTGTTGTTTATTGAAAAAAATAAAAAATAACTTATTTCATGAGTTTGTAGTTTTACTAATTTATGTTTGCTAGTATTATTTAAATTATTCCTTGTTAAAAAATAAAAATTATGGATCCACGTTGAACTGTAAGTTCTAGTGAAACTGATCCTTTCCTTTCCACATAACAGTTTATTATTTAGAAGATCAAGATAGAATCTTACGTAAGGAAGGGGAAGGGGGTTTCGAGAAATCTTACGTATACTTACATGGGGGTAGGGGGGGGGGGTCAAAATTGACCAAAATTGTCCTTACGTAATTAATGAATGGCCCCTTATTGATATTTATATATTCTCTGTAGCTTCTTTATGGCATAATAACATCTATTTACTTCTTTAGTTGGGGAACTTTTGCCACTAAAAACAAACGAATAAAAAATATAAATCAATATTTTGAAAATGATGGATATGTCAAATTTGTCAAGGGTCGTTTTTTAAAACTGACATTGTCTTTTTCAACTTCGTTTGTCTTGAGCTAACTGGTGCCAGTTTCTCCCTGCATGTTCCTTGATATCATCGACCCATCTTTTTTGTGGTCTTCCTGCACCTCGTTTATTTTCTCTTGGCCTCCATTGTATTCTTCGCTTTGTCCACTTTTCTTCGTTCTCTCGTGCCACGTGTCTGGCCTATCTCCACTTGGATTTTGCAATGCTTTCAGCAACATCGGCTAGTTAGGGATTTCTTCTTAAATCCTCATTTCTCAGATGGTCTCTTAAGCTTACATTTGTCATAATTCTCTCTGTTCTAAGTCTATTGAGAGAATTCTTAGTAAGTGTCATGGTTTCCATTCCATAGGTCATGACAGGAAGGATACATGTATCAAAAACCCTTCTTTTTAAATTAATTGGGATTTTTGGATCTTTTATAATCAAACTTAATTTACCTGCTGCTACCGAGATCATTCGTATGCGCCTTGTAATTTCCGCTGTTTAATTTTGTTTGCCTTGTTTTATTTTATGCCCCAAGTATACATATTCTTCTACATTTTCAATCTTCTTGTCGTCCAGAATAATATCCACTTCTTCTGACAACAGAGACAGTAATAATATAGGTTAAATTAAAATTGCTAATTGGTCATTTATGACCAGATTGTAATTGTAATAATCATGTGAATACCCTGAAAATATTTCATCAAAAATTTTTTTTAATAATGTTTTATCTTTTCTGTTCCCGAAATATCTTATCAGAAAATGATTTCACCGCTGAAAAATTCGAAGCAGTGTGAATGAAACGAAGGGATTACCGTCAGGAACTGTCGACGGATGGTAGAAATTCGGTAGCGCCGTAATAGACAGGACCATGATTGATTATTTTCTTTACTCCCAACGCCACAATGAATGCGATGCACACGTCACTCTATGCAAAAAACAATTTACTTCCCGTGTAGGCACTAAAAAATGATCTCGAAGATCGGTGCTATGGCGACCGAACGGATTTTCGCATTTCGTAGGGTTACAGAGGGCCAAAGTTTAAACCGATATGCGGGAGATTAATTGTCTAGAGGTGAAAGGAGGATAGAAAAACTGTTTAAATGTATTAAAAACAAAGGTTTTGTTATTTTTAATCGCAATTATCATTTTTAAATATGGGAATACGAAGAAATACCAAACCTTATGTTACTTTCGGTATTTTTCATCCCCACTACTATTATAATACGCGTGAATCTTCATTTGTTAAAACGCTTCATAATTTCGACTCAGGGGCGCACTCTGTCGGTGATTCTCCGGGAATGTGAACCACACTCAATAGGAAATTGGTTGCTAAGATTTGATTTTTTGTGAGAATTTAGTTTTTGTTATATAGTTTGTTAATTAAAAGAAAGAGATGCCATGAATTAAAGTAAAAAAATATTAAAATGAATTATAATGTAATGTAAATATAAAAAGAATTGAATTGGTCAAATAAGAAGTTGAAAAAGGAAAATAGTTGCAGTAATATTAAAAATTAAATAATAATAAAAAAACATAGAAGAAAAATATGTAATATGTATCTAATATGAATGAGGACCAGAGAAAGCCGCTGAAAGTAGCAGAAGCGAGAAGGGGAAGATCATTTAATCGAAATTAAATAACCACGAAGAGAAAAAGGAAAAGGGAAGTAATATATAACGAGCAGAGCGTTTGTGACAGTCTTATATAACAAGATGTAAGAGATGATACAAAACGCGCTGTCAGTAATAAATCCAGTTTTAAACTGGATTGGTGTTTGGTTAGATTTTCTAACTCAAGACACCGGTAGATGCTGCGACATAAGTATAAGGATATTAATCAGCTCATACAAGCCCTTGTATATTAATATGTAATAACAGCTGATTGCTTTAAAGTGCACACTTCGCAGATTTTATTAATTGGCAGGAAGAGTTTCATATATTTAGACTGTATAACGTAACCATAAAAGACTCACTTTAAAAATTCGTGAGGTCTTCTCTTCTCTTAACAGCGAAAATAGTAATAAGGTGTGGTACAGCTTTATCAACACCTCAATGAAGAAATAATAACCCAAGGTTTACTAAGGATCTAATTCTGTGGGTAGAACAACACATTCAAATCTATACTCAAGAATGATCTCAATTCACACTTCATACAATTTTCCAATTGACTTGGTCTATACCATTACCTATCTTCGGTGAAGCTAAATTATATATATCATAATAGTTTTTAACTATCTTTAGATCAATAATGTTCCAATGTTCCAATCCATCTAGATTGGTTTACCTCGGTTACCAGACAAAGAATAATCGGTTCTGGTCGTATCAGCGTAAAACATTTTATTTCATCCTGTCCAGTAAATACACGTCCCTATAATTAATTTGGCGCCGGTAAGTAAAACATTACGGTGTTATTACAGTACTCGTTTTTATTTCCGGACTTGGCTCCTACGTCGCCTCGTCCGTAAACTAACTCGTACTGTAATAAGTCACCTACCGACCATGTAACGTATAATACTATTCCACTGTTGGTTGTTCTTCTTCTTTGTTCATCCATAGATCTTGATAATATGTACACTGAGCAATGAATACGTTTCTTAAGCTTAAAAAGATCTAGTAATAAGTAAGAAAGAATCTCATAGTTAAAATAACTAAGAAAATTGACAAATTTTCAAGCACTATTAAAAGTTGTACAAAACAGAGAACATGGTGAAATAGTTCATGTAGGAAAATGTTACGTTTCTCTTGATATTACAGTGATCATCTGAAAAAATAAAATGACATTAACTAGTAAGATGAAAGAAAATGATCTCATTAAGTTAATTCGAAATATAGATTTTCGTAGTATATGAACTTTAATTGAAATTTTAGAAAACTCAAGGGTAAGCACAAAAGTGCAATTATACCGTTGCATATTTAGCATTTTATAGCAATATTCTAGGATTATTATTTTTCATTAAAAAAGAGTAATAGCTTTTGAGTCAGCTTTTTCATCTTATCCATAGGGTCAGCGAATTTATTCATTTTTTGAAAGCAGTTGCCTCATTTTCATTTTAAATATTACATCACTTACACCAAAAGTTTTTTATATTTAAACTATCTTCGTGGTAAAAAAATATAAAATGAGTAATTTTAATAATACGAGAATCTAAGGATTAAGATTTTGTGTCTTTATATAAAAACAAAATAAACACCATTCTGTAAATGGAAACAGAGAATTCGATGGATATCTTTTTCTCCCGAATGAGAATCATTAACATTAATGTTACATTAAGTGTTTTTTACATCTAAATCGACAGAAAAAGTCATCCTCGTCTCCAAGAGTTTATAGGTAGATACATACTTTGTTTAAAACCAATACTTTTTTCTAATTTTTTATTTATGATAACTGCTTTGTAAAGCTTTTTTTCATTTTCTCATCTCAAACAAAGTCTATGTAACAATAAATGATAAAAATTATAATTAATATTTGTCTTTAAAAAGTTGTTGTAACTCAAAAGTAATTTAGGAAAACTAATCCTAATCACAACTCACTCTAATGACTCCTTTCTCTTGTTTCAGGTAAGCTGGCGTTCGAGATAATTCTATTCGTTCTTAGGAACGAACAAGACCGTCTGGAGATTTCCAATTCGGATTGGAAGGTTTGCTATAAAATTTATTCTGATCCTTATAGCAAATTTTCGAGTAGCAGATTCGCAAATTGCGGCAGAAAGTTTTCCGGCTCTCTGGAAATTTTACCACGCTCTTTGTCTCAAAGTATAAGATATCAAAGTTTTGCCTAATTAACTTCCAAATGAGCCTGAGATTTTCGTCTGTTACATTTTCGTTGCCAGTCGCCATTTTAGTCATAAATTTTAACAAACTCTCTCAAAAAGCTTAACTACTTAATAACAAACGCATATGCTGAAATGTTAACAGGTGTGACGTTAAACTCGATATAAACAAAAATTGTAACTGTATTTTTAACTTTATTCTTAGTTAAATATGTAGAAGAAACATGCAACAAATGATACCATAATAAAATTGAATTTAACATTCTTTTGTTACAATATTCATTTATATTTTTAAGGAATTAAACACAATCGTAAATGTAACGATAAAATCCTTAAAGTCCGTAAATACAAGGACATAGATAACGTTTCTGGAAGCGTGGTGTCACGACGCATGACGTGTCAAAGGTCCATTCGTCACAAAAACCACAAGTAACCGACATAGGGTATCCGAGGATTCCTCGACGTTGACGAATGTAAAGACATAAATTTTAAAAACCGATGCTGGCGTAATCAGAAACAAATGGGGTTAAAAAAAAAAAGGAAAAAAATGAATGGATAAGAAAATTGAAAAATGTTGTATAGCAGGAGTTCACTCAGGTTTTTTTGTGTAAAATTAATCGCATTTTATTAAACTAAACTAAGGAGTTTTAATATTACAAGCAAATATGGTATATTGATCATCAACTTGGATAATACAAAGAATTTTAAACACTAATTCCTTACGTATCCAGGACGTGACTTAACAATCTGCGATGAGGTCAATGGGATAGGGTATTGTTTAACTATTTGATGTTCGGTGGCGATAATGTTGTTAATGATGTTTCTTTAAAAATTTGAATTATAAACAAACTAATGGCTTTTTTATAAATTGCTTTCATAGAAGTTATTCTTTGATACCATAAGAAATTTACTACATTAGTGTAAAGTTTTTTAATCATAGATTATTTTAACGGTGCTAGCTCTTTCTCGCCATAGCTGTAATACTTATAGACTGCGTATCCCAATTGAAGCACGCTCTCCCAATTCAAATTAGAAAAAAAGTAGGAATGTTTGCTTTATTCTTACAGTACGTTTACCTGCTTGGCAAAGCTCTGCCATCTTCCACAAGCATCTTCCAACTGCTTAATCCATTCACCCAGAGAATATATTTTGATAGGAAGGATTTCTTCAAGAAAATCCATTTCACTAAATATTATTTTAAAGTTCTTTTGATATAACAGTAAGTTTACATGCTTGGCAAGTCCTGTCAAGCTTCCACAAGCGCCCAGCTTTCACAAACGCTTGAATGCCATTTACAAGCTTGCGAGTACGGACAGGCAAACATGGCAGACGTAGACGTCGAAGTTGTTGCAGCACTTGCGTTTGGCTTGAAATATTTTTATTTTAAATATGAACAAAAGCAAAGGAAGCGACAAGTTCGACAGAGAAAATGGTGAGTGTTAAAAATCCATAGAAACCCTAAATTTAAGATAACTCTCGTGACCGGCAGTAAACATGCGCCAAGTGTAAATACGTCGCAAGCTTCCTTTGATTTTTGAAAACCGACACTGACCTGGATCGACAACAAGCTTTTCCCATCTTACACAAGCCAAGCCATACACCCTCTTTACACGCTTGTGTTTGTAGAAGCTTGCCGAGTCTTGCTATTTATGTAAACGTACCATTATATTTAAAGTGTGCCGTCAATTGAAACATAAAGGAGGTCACGTGGTCGGTATGCTTCGCCTAAAAGAAAAGCAAATGATGATTGGATCGGAACACGCAGTCCAGATATAAAAGGTGAATATCATAACTTTCATCAAACGGAATGCGTCGATCGCAACAACTCCACATTAGTCTCACTAGCCAGAAAACAGGCTTGTGCCACTAAAAGCTAGAAGAGTTCTAGCGCAAAATACATGTATACCTATCTTCAAAAAATCTAAGGTCCATACCAGTTATTTTTTTCTTTGAACTCTAGACACCCCATGCGGTCACCAATATTTTTGGCGCCAAAATAATTTTATTAATTTATTGTTAATCTAGTTTATCCACGATTTTCTCCTTTATGCTTTTTTGGTTACTGAAAATGTAACATGAAAATTTGAAGCTGAACCTCTTGGCGTGTTTTCCGAAAATCCATTTTTTGTTTCTAACAAAAAACAATTTTTTGCCTTCTGCCCTTTAATAAAACGATCTATTTCAAAAATATTTAAAATATTAACTAGGACAAGGAGGGAAATCAATGACATAACCTATTATATGACAATATTAGGTCATAACAAATTCTCTTTTTTTTTAATAGAACCGATACACTTCTATGATTTTGTTTCTTTTAACTAGGTTAACTACAAATTAGTAAAATTACTTTCCAAATAGAATTGTGGGTTTGTAGAATGGGTGGAGCTAGAAGAGACAAAAATATACAGAATGTACTTTAAAATTTCTTATGGACATGTAAAAATGGCCTATTTCGCGATAGAACTCATTTAGTCTTTTTACTCTAGCTTGAGAAGAATTTTGCACAAGAACCTCGAATTATTCGCTTTTAAGATACTTTTGCTCAGTAATTATACTTGCATAACCATTATAGTTTCTTAGTTCGGGGCTTAAAACAGTTTGAAAATGTTGCTCTCATAATCATCTTTTCTGTTGAGGCGCGTTTTCATTTTGGCAGTTATGTTAATAAGCAAATTTGGTGATCGGAAACCCCACCAGTAATCGCCAATTTTGGAAACCGTGTCATTAACCTGTATTGCGATATCAATTTACCGATTTGGAGCTGCGATTTGACACTGTTGGACTTAATCGGATATTGTAATAGATCAAAGGATTTTACTCCTTAAGTTAAATATTCAACCAGCCATTTGTTATATTCGCCGGATACATTAAACAACGTGTTAAAAGATTTAGCAAACAGGAAGCGCTACTGTGAAGTTAGCCGTGATAATCAAAAGCATGGAATTGTGTTCAATAAAGAATAGAAAAACCAATATATTGCATTATTAAGAAAAAAAATCTCTTTGGCTCACTTCTTAGATACTTTGACGCTACTAAACTCATTACCATCCAATTTTGACTAGACTATTGAATTTCCCCTGTTCACACAATCATAACAGACTTGTTTAGTTATAGATATTTACAGCAAATTAGTTTTTATCGGTAAGAATTACTAAATAGTTGTTTCACTAATTAGTATTCAGGAATGCAAATCATTGCTAATTCTTCTAAATTATAGTCCCGAATTAAATTCAATTCCTAATATTCTATTTCATTAATCGTTCGGTATCTCTTAGACACCTAAATCTGAACTGCATGCATTTTACATTGCTTAGTGTGGAATAAGTAGTTGTAAACATGAGATAACGATCGCCGGCAACTTACTAATTCTGCTATATGGTAGTTGTAAATATCCCATTACTGTGCTTTGTTTCGTTTATTATGCCGAGCAGACTTTTCTTTTCTATTTCCTTAATTTCTTAGAGTGAGCAAACTGACAATTAATTTTTACGACTACTTTTTCACCAAAATGCCAAATAACTATTAATAAATACAATTTGATCCTTGTACAGGTTGTAAAGCATCGAGTATTTAGTTTGATTCATGTATGTGTTCATTAAAGTTCTTATTAAAAAGTGATTTTACTTTTCGTTTGTGATTTATAGTTTATTAAATACTATAACATTTATATTTAACAAAATTTATGTACTAAAGTTAAAAGAACGAAAGCAAGTGAACTTTGTAGAAGACAGCCTTTGCTGTGGCACACCGATGGTTTAATCCTTAAGTCTATCGAGTATCAAGTATTCTCCCGTAAACTTTACGCACTTTGTATTCGTTCTAAATGATAACTTGACATGTATTTATACTTAATTCGTTAAATTACGTTAAATTATTATTGTTTAGCTGATGATAAACTTAAAAATTATACATTCAACGTTATTGTCCTTAAAATAAGCACAAATTATGATATTTAAGTTTAAAAAACAGTTTTAAATTGGTCATGAAATGATCACTATGTTTGACTAATTGGTCATCCATTCACCAAGTTTTACAACGCGTTTAAAATATCAAGGTCATAAAAAAATTTTTAGCGTCTCCAATTAATCAAACATGGCTCAATAAAAAAGGACGCAATTGGTCACAAAATGGTCAGCATTGGTCAGTATGTTTAATTAATTGGTCAGACAGACTTAAGAGCATTCAAGGAGAAAAAAAAATGTGAGCGAACCAAATTTAAAAATTTTTAATTTAAAAAATGAATTCTAAAAGCTGTCAACAATTTTAGAATTGGTCATAGCTATTTAATATTTGGTCAATAAATATGAAGAGTTTAAAATTTCAAGGTCATTAATTGCTAAATAAAAATATTTAGCACCTCAGTCAATAGGCTACAGTGTTAAGTCAATGGTAATATAAAATTTAAAAAAGTTATTTCAAAATCATTAATTCCTAAATTTAAATACTTACCACCTTAATACCAACATTGAGAGATCAATTGGTCACTAATTGGTCTTGATTGGTCACTAGGTCGCAATGATTGGTCAGCGATTTTGAGGGTATTTAAGGTCTAAATAATGTTTTACTTTTAGTGGCAAGTAACACAAAATAATTCTCGCTGACCTTGATATTTTAATCACTTTGTAAAAGTTAGTGTAGGGATGACCAGTTAGTCGAACTTTGTTACCATTTATGAACATTTAGTTCTCGTGTTATATAGGTGTCTTCATTGCTATATAGGTATATGAGGGATAATTGTATTGTACCAATAAAGTTATTCTTTGCTTCTGCTTTCACGCTCCATTTCTGACAAAATCTGCTTATTAAATTAACTTGTTTTTTATACACATTTAGCTACTAATTTTAACAGATCATTATCATAGAGTTGATTGATGAGAAATGAAAGTATAGAGTTACGTAAAATCCAAAGAATCCCTTCTACCAAGGGATACTATTACACAGAAATTACCATCTTGTGTGAAATATTCAACTAATTTTCTACACGTCGTTGGAAGTTTCAGATCTAGGTTATAGCTAATGGATAATTCCAACATCCATTAATTTTCTCTAAGGCAAATTAGAAACTTGAAAGTGTATTAAAGATCCCTGGGCGCGGAACTAACCGTTTTAGGGTGTCTTGGGTTATATGTGACGATATCGTGGCTAGCAAATAACGTCTTCATTTAAAACTGTACAGATATTTGTCTGTGAATTACAAAACTATATAACAAACATATTATAGATTCCTTTATATTTTTAATATTTAGAAATTTGACAAACAAGAAATGACATGAAGAAGCAATAGAAAAAATGTCACCTAAAGCAGAACCCGAATCTGCGATCGCTACGTATAATCGATAGCGTCTTAAACCATTCAACCTGGCGAGGAAACAGCAAAAAAAATTAGGGCATTGACCAGACAAAATCTCCGAACAGCTGTGGGAATCTTGACAGGTCACTGCCAATTGCGACAACATCTCTTTAGGAGGAAATTAACAGAATCGCCGCTATGCAGAGGCTGCGAGCAAGAAGAGGAAACAGTAGAACACATAATGTATGACTGCTCTGCTTTTTCTGAAATCAGAAGATCCGTGTTGGGCGAGAACTGGCTTACACCAGCCGATGTAGGGAGATCCCCCTCGGGAGCCTCATCACCTATTTTAAATCACTAGGCCTGGTGACAGCCTGAAGTGAGGATATCCCTACACACGGGAGGATGCACAATGGGTCATATGTGGCCTCAGTGCTGGCAGAGCACTAGCTCGCCCCTCCCCAAATTTCCAGATCCAGATCCAGAATCATTCAACCACAGAAGACTTAGTGATTAGTCAGCATTTTTGATCATATCTTGATTCTTATGTTAAAAAATATAACTAATCAATAATTATTGTTTCATATAGTTTTCTACCTTGACTTATTTTTATTCGGAAACCATAGATTTGACTATCAGTCAAAATTATTATTTTGCATTTGAAATTGCAATAGATCAATTAATTATGATTTGGAATTAATTTTTACCCACTGGATAAATTAAACCCCTTTGATATATCGGTATACCTTTGCAAGAATTTTATTCGCATTTTTCTTTATTTACCCCGCCGTTCTATCACTGTTCTATAGATTCAGGCACATAGATTTATTGGTTCGATTCCCATATAAAAAAAGAAAGTGTTATTTGTATAAAAATAGACACTAATGTAAAATTCAAGTTAATAAAAAAGTTTGATAAATCAAAACATATAAATAGCCTTGAAACAAAGTTGCATGTCTTGTTATAACCGTCTAATATAAATCTTAGCTAGAAAACCTAATTTGTATTATTTATTTAAAGTGAGGACAAACTGCTAACATGAGAGGATCTAAATTTAAATCACAGTAAGAGTAACACTTCGTATATATGTATTTTGCGTGACTATCAATGCCGTTTTCTAGAAATACAAATTCTTTAACACAACACAAGACATCCCGTTACGCAGTCATTATCGTTTTATCATTCGAGTAAGATAGTCTTTCCTATAGGCACTTAATTAAGCCGTCATTCCGACAAACAGAACGAAATACTCGCAGGCACGAAGGCAACTGGTTCCGAAGATAAGGCGTCATTTTTGTAAATGACTCGAGAGTTAATCTAAATCAACCATGAAATGGTGATTTTTTTTATTTGAAGTGTAGATACATTTGTGGAATGCTACAAGGAACGTTGAAATTTTAAACGCTCTAGTAATAGCATAAAGGAACGCTATAGATTAGCATATAAAAAGTTAAATTAAATAGTAATAGTAAGAGCATTTAAATAATTAAAAATCACTTAACCAAAACGTAAAAATTATTGCACACTGTATCAAAAACACAACTTAACTGATGTTATTTATTCTTCTATAGTTAGTGGATCCCTTACCCTAAGCATTTTGTGTTTACTGATTTCAGTTGCTTCTCTTCTTGGTCTTTTAACGCAAAAAAATACCACACATACTAATAGTTGTTATTTTAGGCTAAAATTTTATTCAGTCCTTAAGAGACAAAATGAACAATTTGTAGGCGAGAAGCATTTATAATACAAAATTTTTAATGGTAAAAAAAAATATTGCTGAGTGCTACTTTACTCGAATACTCGATTAAACAAACCAGTTTGTATTCATTTCCTACAAAACATATATCTTGGAAAGTTTGTAGCTTTAAGCCCTACAAATCTCCTGGAGGGTAGCATATTTCTAGTTCTTTTACAACAGGGCATTGATATTCTAATCTCTCACCTAATAAGGATATTCAAGTTTATTTTTTTCATTTTAGGATATATTGAAAAGAATGGCATAAGCTTACTGTCTGCTTTATTCCTAAGAGTGGTAAACATCCTCCGGAGTAACCAACGTCATATAGACCTATAAACCTAACGTCCTTATTACTAAAATGTATTGAAAAAATACCACACATATAAGAAGTAAATATCTATCAGCAAATCTACCATAGATGTCTTGCATTATCTTTTAAGAGATTTTGAAAGTGCTATTGACAAAAAACAACTGGTTTTATGTCCATTTATAGATGTAGGGAGAGCATGTGATATAATCCATACCCAACACTACAAATAGAGTTACCTACCTTGGAAATCAATCAACTACTATAAAAGCACTAAATAGCTGTCCATAAGGAGGAGTTTTACAGCAAAACAATGAAACAAAAGACATTAAGGTTACAAAAGGGGCAAAGTAGTGATTACTGGCGTAATGAGATTGTGCGACCTTGGAGGTAATCCCAGATCATCCCTCCTTGCATTTACATGTAAGAAAGATTGCTTTGGAATATGTCCATAGGTTAACATGGGACATCTTGGTATTTAAAGAATTGGAGCAAGCCAATCCATACAGACATTATGTCTTTAAAGTGATTTCAAAATCACTAAATGTTAGTATTAATGATTATGAGAAGTAGGTATTAGGAATACGTGTTCTAACGTTAGGCCCTCAATAGTCCTGGAAGCACTCTTATAATCTTCCAAGCAAAACTTTTAGCAATAGACGTCTGTGCTTAAGAGTGCATTAAAAAAACGCTTCAATAGAACCAGAATATTCATTGCTCCGATGGTCAAGCTGCTTTGAAGGCTCTACGATCGACCACGTTCGGGTGTAAAACAGACTAAAACTGCCAATAATCTGTTAACCTAATCGCTGTGTTACCAGGGCATAAAAAGATTTTCGAAGACAATATTGCTGATATTCTTGCAAAAGAAGAATCTAATACACCTTTTATTGGACTTAAACATTTTTATGGCATCTCAAGATATTGGGAAAACACGCTGGGCCAAAGACAAGGAAAAAGGTTAATACGGGCATCACTGTACTGTTCTAATTTACTCTTAGAGCTTCAGAAACGTAAACTCAGAGTAATCGGAGAAATTTGCACAGGACACTCTCCACTAAGGTAACATCTCTGTCAAATGAACATAATCGACAGTGGAACATACAGATTATGCGAGTATACCAATAAAACGGCTAAACATATTATCTGTAACTGCGTAGTAATTGCTCTCTAATGTGGCCTAGTGGCTAAAGGGGCCACTGGTTATAATTTCGAGTCCTGTCTCCTTAATGTTATTTCTTTTTTATCCAATTTAAAAAATCCCATATATTAAAATAATTAGTTTACTAAAAAAGCTGAATTTAATCCTATTCTAATACCAATAAATGTTTTTGATGGTAAAATTTTAATCCAAACAATATTAAAAGCAATTTATTTATAATTTGTAGCAGCACCCTGTATCTACATAGAAAATCATGCAATCACCCGGGGATACAAACCAATGCCAATTTGATACGTTTCTTCCTAGTAGCAACAGGGAGTAATAGAGTAAGTAATAACTAGCGTGGAAGGGACCGAAGTAGCGCGCCATCGGCTTGAGATCAAGCCTGGACCTAAGTTGTGTCTCTCAGGGATAATTACAGCAGATTACCTGGCTCCGTGAGAGCCCAATGGTCTCTTACTGATTTGTTATTTATACTGAAATTAACTTGTAGTGTTCGTAATGGATGAAGTAGAAGGTGATGGTAATGAAAGAATTTACTAGGTAATCAAAGTTTCGAAAAGTTTTGGTAGTTCATTGCGAGCTAATCTATAAATCCTAATTGACGAGATACTACTAAGTAATATTAAAAACTATACTTAGTTTTTATTATTTGGAATTAATCTTAATTGCTATATAATCCTTCGCCGATTTCTGCACAGCTTAGAAATTTTCTTTTGTTTGAAAAAGTCCTGTAAACGTGTATACAGTTTTTATATATGATCAAATTGTAAGGATAAATTATAAATAAATGAATTTGCAAACTTATCTATACTTACTCAAGTTCTTATTGTTATATTTATATTTTCTAGTAGATTCGAAGAATCTTTATTTCATCATGTTATGCAAGTCACCGCCTGTATAATTATTGTAACGAAATTTAATTTCCCCAAAATGGTCATCAGTCCGCCTTTTAGCTTTGTGTATTTCTCTTTGTCTTGCTTTTATCGCCAACCAAACAGAAGTTTTAACTCGAAACAAGTAGGTACATTTCTAAGCGAAAGATTCTCACTAAACAATAGATCAATAAATTCGTGGAATTGTCTACTGTTTAACATATGTTACATTTAATTATATTTTAATGTAAGTATCAAATGTTTATTGGTTACTTCACTCAACCCTTCCAGAGAGTCAGTAAAACTAAAAGTCGTTCTCTTTTTTTTTGAGCATTCAAGGCGAATGGTTCGCTTTTACTTTTTTTATAAATACAACTAGCTGTACTCGGCGCGCGTTGCTACGCCAACAACTAAAATAAATTTAAGAAAAATATAAGAGAAGAAGAGATAGAGAAGGAAAGAAAGTTTATAGTTTTGTTTTACTTATCGCACCAAAAATATATTTTTCGAACTTAACATTTATACGAATTCGTTTAGATATCTATTAATCAGTATTGAATTTGATACATGGAGGCGCCATCTGGTCGTAACTTCCATTAATACGAATATCATATTCATCTTACCCATTAAAGATACATCATCATATTAATTTTCATGACAATCGGTTGAATGGGACAGAAGTTGCTAGTGCAGCGCCACCTGGCATCAATGAGCATATCATACAAACCTTCTCCGTGGAAGAATACATATGCTTACCAATTTTCATGACAATCGGTTGAACAGAGCAGAAGTTGCTACTGTGCAGCGCCACCTGGTGGCGAGTGGCATCAATGAGCATACCATACAAACCTTCTCCGTGGTAAAATACATATCCATACCAATTTTCATGACAATCGGTTGAACGAGGCAGAAGTTGCTACTTTGCAGCGCCAGCTGGTGGCGAGTGGCCTCAATGAGCATATCATATAAACCTTCTCCGTGGAAAGATACATATATATATATATATATATATATATATATATATATATATATATATATATATATATATATATATTATAACATATATGAAAATGTAAATGTATATTATTAATTGTTTATAATTTTGTGTTGTTTATCTGATTATATGTTATATTTAAAATGATGTAAATTTAAAATAATTATATTTAATTTTAAATTTTGATGTGAATTGAATTATTGTTTATAAATTTTTTTATCAACGACTCTATCTCAGGGCAGAATCCAATGTTTTATTTTATTAATTTGATATTGTCTTGAAATTATATGCATAATAACTATTATGTACCAAATGATACCTATGGATGTTTAAATTAAAAAGAAGAAGATCTGTAACCTATCTTCTCGTCAATGTGAGATTCTATGATTACTAATTATGTGAGTAAAATGATATGAAAAGATTAATAAATGGTGGTATTATACATATCAAAAAATTCTTAAAACTAATAAAATATGTGAATAGAGTAAAAGTGAAAATGAGGAAATTAATTGTTCATCCAATTATATATATAAAACACAAGAAATTTCTTTATTAAGGTGAATAGTGCAATATTAATACCGTGACTCCAGGATCTATGAATTCTCTCAGCTAGTCTGCTACAGGATTATCAAAAGAAACCATAAACTCGTTCAAGAAAAAGGTCTTCTAACTGCTTAATGAACTCTGCAACGCTGGTATGTACTTATTCCTTCTTTCTATTTAACACGTAGTTACTTGGAAATTCAAGATTACATTCATAGCACCATTTGCTATCACGTTCTCATCTTCTGATTTCTTTTATTTATATAAAAATTAACTTTCTGCTTACCAATATACTTTAGTTTTCTTCTTACAGACGTTTATAATAATATTCAATTACTCAAGACTGATTTATATTGAAATTTTTTAATAAAAATCGTAAAAAATTACAAGAGCAAATTTAACACGTCTTTTCTCTTTCTGAACAAAAAACAAGAGAGCGTCGTTTAAAATCAACAACTTCCAAAACAAAAATAACAAAAAACAACTATCCTAACAATTCTTATTAGTATCTATCTGATGCCTACTTGATAATAACTTAATTTATGACATCCGTGCACTTGATTAATTTCTATTTACAATTTATCTTATACCTAGGATTCTTATACAAATTTATGTTTTTTATTTATTACTATTAATATTAAAACTTTTCATTTCATTCTTTTAATAAATTTTTTCATTTAAAATTTAAACCATAATAATAACTTTTAAATACTCATATGCATTAGTTAATACAGCATATAATTCTACATTTAATTTATATTTGAACTTATTCTTTGCATAAAAAAAATATTATTTCTAGCATACTTTCTCAGACAAATTTCTTGTTTTATAGAAAGAAAATTACATGATTCCTTTTATTTATAATTATGAATATATCATGGTACTCCTTATATTTTATTTTTAAATTTATGTTTCCTTTTTTTAGGAACGAAGAAAAAATTAAAACAACACTAAAACTAAGGAACTTGAAGAAAATTAATACTATTTATATACAACCTAAACTTTGTATTCTGCCCAGGATCAAGAATATTCCTTTTTTTTAATGAATTTATTAATAACTTAATTTGATCTGTTCTTTAATTTATAACATATAATAGGATAATATCACAATATATATATATATATAACCAAAAGGGGAAAATTATTGGGCATGTACGCAAAAAGGATCAATAAGGCCACGAGTAGGAATGGTAACCGCAGACATGCATGTTTCTGGCTCATTAGCCGTCATCAGTGCGGCATAACCAAGTAGGGTATTGCACTTGGCTAGCAAAAGTGTTGGATACTTGGGAGCAAAGGATGTTGGGGAAACATGTGTAAAGAAACATAAAAACACAAAAACAACGAAAGCTCACACAGGAGTCCTATCGCCATTTTGTGCTTTCGGCCAGCTGTGCCAATGGGTTTTCGGCTAGCAACTAGCGTCGCAACGTTGGCGAAACGGACTCATTGTGTTTGAGTCGTTCTAAGCCCAGGATATGAAATAAACAAAGTGCCAAGAAAACGCGTATTAATATAAACAAAAGGGGAAAATTATTGGGCATGTACGCAAAAAGGATCAATAAGGCCACGAGTAGGAATGGTAACCGCAGACATGCGATAGGACTCCTGTGTGAGCTTTCGTTGTTTTTGTGTTTTTATGTTTCTTTACACATGTTTCCCCAACATCCTTTGCTCCCAAGTATCCAACACTTTTGCTAGCCAAGTGCAATACCCTACTTGGTTATGCCGCACTGATGACGGCTAATGAGCCAGAAACATGCATGTCTGCGGTTACCATTCCTACTCGTGGCCTTATTGATCCTTTTTGCGTACATGCCCAATAATTTTCCCCTTTTGTTTATATTAATACGCGTTTTCTTGGCACTTTGTTTATTATATATATATATATATATATATATACCAATTTTCATAATAATCGGTCCAGTAGTTTTTGAGTTCATCGATTTCATACATACAAACATCCTTTTTTATATACCTATATAGATGAGTGGCAGTTTATAATTCAGTTGGTTTAAGATAATGAACATTGTGTTTTTTTAACTATTTATCTGGTTCATCTCTAGAAAATGTGCTGATTATTACTTAGGTATCTTATTTGATAAGATCTAATAAGTTGGTAACAAAATCGTCATTTTGAGGACATATTAGTGTTCCAGATTTAAGGATTTTTTTTAATGTATTTGTCAAGATTCGAACCTGCAACCTTTACTTATAGCCTGTAACTTCTCTAATCACTTGAGCCACAGATGCATTCATAATTAGTTAGCTTTTTGATCGGCTGTACAGAAAGGTTGCAGGTTGGAGCCCTGGCGGATGCGAGATTTTTTCAATTTCTCCTTAGTATCATTTTCTAGTTTGTATACTTTCAAAATTTCAAAAATGTGCAGCAAATATATTTTTTATGTTATCAGTGACAAATGTTACTCTAAAATAAATTGATATAATTAAAAAAGAATAATAACAAATTTTTAGATAATTAAACAATTTTATATTCACTCAATATGAGTTTCTCTATACAAATACAATATGTTTATAATAGATCGAAATGAAAATTTAATATAAACTATACCGGTTAAATATACAAGTTTAACACACATTTATATACTCCTGTTCATCTGGGAAAAATTCATTTTGATGCTCTATTTAAATTTTATTAAAATATTTTGCAAATACCTGTCCATAACTAAACTTCCAAAACCAATAATTAAATTTGAAATATAACATTACTAAAATGCATAAAAAGGAACATAATTCATATTTTGCAAATAGTTTTATACATATATCACATTTTAATATTTTTGCATTTTTAGAGTTTTTGGTATGTATTATTATTATTACTATTTTATACAAATAATCCTTACAATTCGATTTTCATTTTTGGGTATAAATATAAAATTAATGTACTATTTGTACATCATTTTATTCCCATAAAAATAACAGAAACGTTAAAAAAAATTAAAATTTTTAAAATGGAATTTATACTAAAAACCGATTGTGTTGAAGTTATAAGTTTCATCGTAGTTTGACCTTATTTAAACGCTGTTTTTAGCGGTTTTCGGGATCATGTTGCAAAGCTGTTAACGAAAGGTATTTAATTTTAACCCATTTTCACTTTTTGCTGACCCTAATCAGGGACGGTTATACGGAAGTTTTCAAAACTAGAACCACAAATAGAAGTGCGGATCTAGTTTTCTGTTGAGTCAAATCCACGCTTTAAATTTTCATGCAAATAACACTTTTTGTTAGCTATGGGTTCGATTTAATTAATATTAACTTTAAAGTTTAGATATTTTATTGATACCTATACATAGGCATATAGGCATATAGCTATAAAAAAAATATATAGACATAAAATACTTTTCAAAATATTTCACACCAAGGTTAATACACTTTTGTATATATTGAAACCAATTGGTAAAACAGTTATTCCATCAGTCTTGGGTTAACCCCTAAAAATCGCTGTTTTAAAGATATTAATGTCTTCTTCTGGCAACTGGAATCGCCTCCCACGCATTGAATCCTTGATCTTTGAAAACCTAAAGAAGTCGTAGGGACTTAAGACGAAACTATAAACGGTGGATAGTCTACAACTTCGATATTTTGAAGCTCCAAAAATTCGGTTGTCTTTTGAGCAGTGTGAGCACTTGCAAACTTGCAATGTCATGATGTAGGATAATTTGCCGTTGTATATTGCTTTGTCGGAATATCGCTATAACCTCTGACAAACAAACGTTTATATATCAATCAGAAGTGACCGTTATTCGAGCTTCTGTTGCCACATGACCAGATTTTAATAGAAAAGTTGCGACCATTTTCTTTGACACACTTTGAGAACGGATCACTTTTGTTGTTTTTTTCTCATCGTGAAACACCAACACAGCGCTTTGACGTTTTATTTTCCGGTTCGTAAGAGTAAATTCAAGATTCATCGCCACTATACCTCGATATGCAATTGCATGTCACTGACGTCATTGTGACGTAAATGCAGGTGGAACCAATGCGAGGTTCGAATGAATGCTAGTTGCCATGTTTAAATTAGAAAGACTATTTTTGTCTTATTAACGCGCAATAGAAAGAGATACTTTTAAGAAAATGGCAACACTGGAGAAGATAATGAACTACGCTAGCGCCGCTTGTCATTTGTCTTAAAACACAAAGAAAGTAAGTCTTTCTGAGTTAAACCCGGCAACTACGATTTATTTAAACCTCGCATTGGTTTCATTTGAATATACCTACGTCACAATGACGTCAGTGACATGCAATTGCCTATCGAGGTATAACAATAGTATAAACGTTTTTTGAGCTTCCTTTGTTGAATCGTTTCAACTTTTTTCTAGACCAATTGACGCGAACCTCTTTTTGCTCTTCTGTGAGATACAACAGGAAACCAACTTCGGAACACCAGGTTTTTCATGTAGGATCTTTTGGATCAAGATCTTTGAAATGTCCAAAATATCTTCCGGTATGTGACACGGCGGTCATCCCTAATTAACCCATCAACCGCATCAATGTTTTGCTGTGTGACTGCTGTTTTATTGGACCTAGCCTGGATTCGTCGCAATACCAGTGGGAAATAGTTAACTGGTCTGGTACTAAGAAAGTAGATGTGATTTTAAATCTGCTCTCTTATAGTTTCCTTACTCTTGTTGCTTGCTCTGTTCATCAATCAGATAGACATAACCACCATTAGCTATTTTTTAGATATTTATAATATATAGGTACATTTTAAGCTTTTTTAGTCAAAATTTATTATTTTTTAATATAAGCAATCTTGAACTTTGAAATCGATTTCTGGTTTTACCTATATTGAACTTTGAAGAACTATCCGCAACATACGATTTAATCATACACTGACGGTGACAGCGTGTTGAACCGAGAAAAGCAAAATATCAGCAATAAATATCAATTTCCCTGATGGCAATCATCGAACATCCTGACGGTTTGTGATGTATTAGTTATATCCAAAAATATTTAAAAAGGGATGAGTTTGCTCGCTTCACTTCACTCAACGTCGATCGGTTTGATACGCTTATTTTAGAGAGGAACCAGGACCGAATTCCAATACAAAATCCTAAATAAAATTCACTTTATACATTTTTAATGCTACTAAAAGTCTATAAATTAAACCTTAAACTTAGTACTAAGTTGTTAATCGCACGCCAATATAGTTCTGATCTTAATTAAAAAGTTTACAAACAGAAAAATACATACAATTATCTTGTTATTAGTCCTGGATCATCGGAGAATACCATACGGCAAAATGTCTGTACACCCCGGCATTATTACAGAAAAAAATATATTTTTTAATAATTAATGAACTAGATCATCATCATCATCATAGCCTTACAATCTCTAAGATTATGGCTAACGCACGTGCGTTCAACAATCCTATTTTTTTAGAGGTGGATTATTCCTCTGTCTTCGTTTTAATTTATCATAATTTGTTGTGTGTTTTTGTTGCTGCATTGATTTTCTTCCATTGTTTCCCGTTCCTGCATTAAGTTTTCCAATCTGTAACGTTCATGACTTTTGCGTCCTCTTCTACATCATCTAACCATCTTTTTCTTGGTCTTTCTCTGCATCTGGGCCATAACGGTATCCAGTTCGTTATTCTTCGAAGCATTTTTTTGTGTTGCTTTCTAAGTATATTTCCAATCCATTTTAGACGGTGTGATTTAGTATATTTAACTATGTTTTCATCATTTTGTTCTTTGTCTATTGTAAGGTTTGTTTTAAGTTTTCTTTCTCCTTCGCTTGTTGTGTTGGGACCTAGTATTGTTTTCATTATTTTTAACACGCTTTTATTAACTTCACCTGTATGTATGTATGTATGTATGTATGTATGTATGTATGTATGTTTGTTTGTTTGTAACTCTCCACTTCGCGGCTGCTGCCTCGGATGAGTCCCGTACAGGGTTGCCATTAGTGGGGATTTTTCACCACATGTGGGGAAAAGTTCAACAAATGAAAGCAGTGTGGTGAAAAAGTGGGGAAGTGGTGATATTTATTGAAAAATAGTATAAAAGTGGGGAATAATTATGGTATTTAAATAAATTATGCCTTTACAGCAAAAATATACGTATATTATAATTATTCTAAAACCTTAAATTAATATATTGGATGTATAGCTACTATTAATAATTATGGTCGCTATTCGCTGACGCGCTGACTGAAACTATTCTGTAAAATCCTAAATGTTGCACGTACACTCTATTGAGTATTGACTGGAAATGTAAAGATAACATTGTTTACAGTATCACAAATAATAATGTAAGCTAGTTTGGCTTTATTACCAGAAGATACTTTCTATTGGTAATTTAAAAAAAATAACTATAAATAAATTTTAAATAGTTATTAGGTGCAAATTTCATTACTTTTTCGATAAATATACCAATATTTATGAATAATTGTATATTTGTTTTTTAATTTAGTTCTTTTTTAGTAATTTTTTTTTTCGTTTCATATTATGTTTGTATTGATGTTTCTGCAACTGTGTTTATGCTTATTTTGATTATATTAAAAGAAATATATTTTAATAAAGTCAATAGTTTTATTTATGTTACTGTTATATGAAATTTGCCGCCATTTTTTACGAAGTGGGGAAAAGTGGGGATTTTGTCTTCAATAGATGTGGTGAAAAATTTTCTTATGGCATGGCAACGCTGGTCCCGTATCGTTATTTTTAGTCACTACCTCCCCGTGCCGGGAGTGGGTAATTTGTGCGCCAACTAAATAAACGAATAATGATTGAGCGAGGGTCTTGTAATCGTCACAGCAAATTAACGAATCTATTGAAATAAAATAAATTGGACTAAAAAGTAAAAAATAAATATAGTTTAAAAAAACTAAAAAACACGCTTTTATAGCATATGAAACTAACAAGTAAAAAAATAAATGTAATTAAGGAAATTAAAAAGCATGTTTCTGAAAAACATCGAACTAAAAAGTTAAAAATAATTTTCAAAATAAAATTAAAACAAAAATAAATGAAAAATACTAGTATTATTGTGAAAAAAGCGTGGGCGCTGCATACCATATTTTTCGAATGTCAAGCGCCCACGCTTTTTTCACAATAATACTAGTATTTTTCATTTATTTTTGTTTTAATTTTATTTTGAAAATTATTTTTAACTTTTTAGTTCGATGTTTTTCAGAAACATGCTTTTTAATTTCCTTAATTACATTTATTTTTTTACTTGTTAGTTTCATATGCTATAAAAGCGTGTTTTTTAGTTTTTTTAAACTATATTTATTCTTTCGAATTTCAGTAGTTTTCCTCCTTTTTATTTAATGTTGTTGTCTCCAATGCGTATGTAATTACTGGTCGTATTAGGGTCTTATACAGATTCATTTTGGTTTTTTTAGTCACTACTTTACTTCTCAGAAGGTTTCTGTTCATACCGAACGCCTGATTGCCTTTTAAGATTCTTTCTTTTACTCTCTCCTTCTCGGTCTTTCCTATTGTGACTCCTAAATAATTAAACTTATAGTTTTGTGTGATCAATTTTTCCTGTGAAGTTATCTCTTCCTTACCTATCTTCATGTATTTTGTTTTATTTTCATTTATCTCTAAACCCATTTGTTTTGACTTTTTGTCTAGTTTTTCGATTGCCTTTATCACTGCTGTCCTGTGTTTGCAATGATCGCCAAGTCATCTACGTAAGCTATTATTTGGAGTCCTTATTATTACTTCTAAAACTAGATACTTTATGGTAAATGTGAATATGTTTCATAAAAGAAATCGACATTTGTTAATCGCATGACAACAAGTTTTCGCCTACAATATACAAAAAAGCAAGATACGTTGTGGGACAATTTAATATGTTTAATAAGAATAAGGTAATACCTAATGAAAAATATGCGGTCTGGTTGTACAAACATTTCGTCGTTTATTAATCACCCTCCAATACAGTAATAATCATTTCATATCTTAACATGGTTCACAAAAATTTTTCATTAAAGTTGACCTAAGATTAAAAACGAGCTTAAAAAATGACTGCATTATTGGTGATTATACTATTAACATTAAAATAGTACCAAACCTACTGTAAAATAGGTATAAATTAAACAAAGAAAATGTAGGTAAGGTCCTAAAAAATGAAAATGGTATCACTTTAAAATAGAAATATTTCTCAGTGTTTGGAGCACGGCTCTGATATGTTATGTTTTTAGGCAAATATATCCATGTAGGATTATTTACCGAATATTTTCATAGTGATTTATGATTTTTTTTTATATACTCATCGCAAATGGATTCTGAAATGAATATTGTGTGAAAAAACACGCTATTCAATTTATGATTATGATGTATCAAAAAAAAAAAATACAAAAATGCATTAGATTCTAACTGTTTACATTCCTGCGTTATTTTTAATGTATTTTTTTTGATGTTCTAAAAACCCGTATCTGAAGTTAATGTCCCAATATTACGAGTAAAACTCATAAAATTTCTGTTATGTGATATTCAACACAGCTAAAAGCACATTAAAATTTGGTTAAACCAATTTAACTGCACTTTTACGTACCCAACTGGTTAGTTACTATTGAAACCTAATCCCTTTTTTAAAAATTGATTACAATGAAAGGATATGAACTCCGCCCATCGTTCTGTTAATTTCCTTTAAATTACACATACCTATGCAATGTCTGTAACATCGAAGACCATCTGGTAGTCTCCTCCTTCCCTGAAGGATATGCCATGAAACGAGACACCGACATTAGTGACATGATAACAGATATAGCTATTTCCGGTCACTAGGGTAAAATCGAATTGAGAATTTTTAAAATGATGAAGGTTTTGCAACTGAATAATATTCTTTTCACATTGATAAATCATTTTTGAATAAATTCGTCAATTCACCAGTGCCAACAAAAGTTAAAACTTATGTTTCATTTATAGAATTTTCATATATTTTTACTATTAATGCAATAAACTTGCATTAACCCGAGTTGATATTTTTTTTCTTCCTGAATAATATCAAATATCATTGCAAAATCCATGATCAGTTAAAAATTTTAATAATTTTCTTTGCAAAAATAAAGTTTTCATTTTTATATCAACAATTGATACCTAAAAGTGCAGACCTATGAGCGTACTACATAGCACATGAAATTGTTAGTTTTAGTCTAGTGAACAAGTTGAAAATGGTACAAAATAGAGATACTGCTCCTAAAATTATGTGCGATAGCTCATTGGATCCGGAATGAAGCCTAGAAAAATGTTCCAAAAGCGCGTATTAGCACATAAACAATTGCAAACGTTATAAACAATTAAAGATAAAAAAAAAATGGCATTCCGTTGTTTTGCAAATATTTCATAAACTATTAATATTTAAGAAACTTAAAAAATAGATTCTGAAAGAGGAGGAAATTTCCAATAAAAAGCTTCCGGAACTCTATCTCCAATATTTATAATTTTAATTTAACGCTGAAAATAGGTCTCCGCGCGAAATATTTAGATTGCTTGCGCTGCGTCGAACGCGAGTACGACATATAACCTAATTTATTTAAAAATGTCGCGCGGAGACCTATTTTCAGCGTTAAATTAAAATTATAAATATTGGAGATAGAGTTCCGGAAGCTTGAAGTTTTTTATTGGAAATTTTCTTCTATTTTAGAATCAATTTTTCGAATTTCTTAAATATTAATAGTTTATGAAATATTTTCAAAACAACGGAATGCCATTTTTTTTCATCTTTAATTGTTTATAACTTTTGCAATTGTTTATCTGCTAATACGCGCTTTTGGCACATTTTTCTAGGCGTCATTCCGGATCCAATGAGCTATCGCACATAATTTTAGGAGCAGTATTTCTATTTTGTACCATTTTCAACTTGTTGACTAGACTATTTATAGATTAGTAGTTAACGCCGAAACAGACTACTATCACGTCACGTGAATTCAAGTGACCTCACGCATACACACGTCACCGTCAAAAAGTTTGTGGTGTCGTTTTGCATGGTTCGTTATTAACGAGACCTCACTAATGTCACCTCATATATGTCACGTTGCATCACAGACCTCACGTGTGATTTCAGGTAGTTGTTTCCTGAGCTTGTACATATTTTTTCTCTGTGAGCTAATAGATTTTAGTAGCTTTCTTCTTCCCATTCCGAAGATCTAATTAAAAACAAACACTGCACTAAAAACCAATGCAATACTAAGGAAAATTACGATAGACGTGATAGCACTGTGTTTCTAAGCGTGATATTACCATAAAAACATGCTACTATGACAGCATATGACGTGACGTGACGTGATAGCAGTCTGTTTCCACCTTTACTCACTTAATATTAGTAAAAATAACAAATACATCATCCTGTTGCTTTTTTATAATTCAAATGTTTTTCGGGTAAAATTTGTCATTAACTACCTATTAAAAAACTGGTGAAATAATTCGTTCCGTTTATTACAGTAAACCTTTAAATTAGGTCAAATTTTGTTAGTTAATTCCAATGGAATACGATGGAAATCTGCTGTCGATTACTGGTTATTTTGTAATGGCACTTTTCCGTTGTTTTAATTAATAAAAAATTATAAGAGGTTTTGGTACATTTACTTCCAAATATCAAAAATCAACAACGCTTTTTGTATATTTGTTGCCATTTTAAAGGAAAAAATATTAATCACTCGCAAAGTTCAGAGACAGCAGTTAAAACTTGTATTAACCTATCTTGATTTAACACAATTCACTTTACAGCTTATATAATCTACAAACTACTGATAATAACTTCTACTTCCTGAGAATCAGACTAGAAATACCAACCACAACCATAGTGGTTTCCAACATTAGGCGACTAACACATACATACAGTTCATATACAACCTTTTACTATGTAGCACTAAGATAGTATTTATTATCATCTATATCTATCTATACATCTATACATCTATATCTATACATCTATACATATAATAAAACTGTAGAAATGTATACGTTTGTGCGCGCATCACATGAAAACTACTGATCCTATTCGAATGCGGTTTTCAAAGACGTATTTGTCTTCTTTCAACTTAACATCTGGTGTATAAAACGTTCTCCTCCACAACCCTTTAAGGGGGTGAGGAAAGAAATTTTTATACAAAAATCAACACGCCAAGCGAACGACGTCGCGGGTACATCGAAATAGAACCCAAAAATGTGTTTAGATTTTTTTGTCTGTTTGTGCGCGCATCACATGAAACCTACTGATCTGATTCAAATGCAGTTTTCACAGATGTATTTGTCTTCTTTCAACTTAACATCTGGTGTATAAAAATTTCTCTCCCATTCGCCAAGCGAACGACGTTGCGAGTATAACTAGTATACATATATAATAGCAAGGTTTGATCCATTTTAAAACCGAATACATTCACATAACGATTTTTATGTATATACACAGCCGTACTTTACATCTTTAGTAAAGTACGGCTGTCGTATATATCTAGGGATTTTTATTATTATTTTTTTAATTAAAAGTATGGAATATAATAAAACAACATACTAATGGCCAAAGTAAATTTATGTCAAATACGGGTTCTGGCTATTAAATAACGAGACTGGTTACGAAAACGAGTTTTATAATAAAAAATATTCTAGATTCGAATTCTCCCCATCCAACTACTTTCCACCCCTCGCGACAGACCTTTGCATACGTTTTTTCCATTGATCGAAGCAGTGCTGAAAGTCTTCTTTGGAGCTCTATCGTTTTTGCTTTACCGCTGCCATCAACTCGAATCGAGTCCTTTTCAATGAACTCTCACGATGCCAAATCTGGTGAGTAAGGCAAGTGAGCACTGAATTGATTTTATTGGCTAAATACTGCTTCACAGATAGAGCGCTATGGGCAGGTGCGAAGTCCTGGTGAAAAATCCACGAGTTCTTCCATAACTCGGGCCGTTTCTTACGAAATGTGTTGCCATAACTGACAAATAGTAAGTCTGGTTGACAGTCTAACCCTCTGGAACCTAGTAAGTCATCACGATACCGTAAAAAAAATGATCAACATTGCCTTGAGTTTTGATTTTGGGCGATTCAGGCGTCTTCCAATGCATCGATTGCAACTTGGTTTCAACATCGTATTGAAAAATCCACGTTTCATCGCAAGTAATTATGGTTTTCATCAGTCCCGGATCTTCTTTTAAACTTTCAAGGAAATCTGAGCAGACCTGTTGACGCACTTTGCAGACTTTAGTCAGGCGTAATTCCTCGTATAAAATTTTTATAACCGTTTACAGCCTCGGCAGTCATCCGGATGCCCATTCGACGACCTGCAAGCATTATTTGGTTGATTTTTGTCACTGTTTCCGGAGTTGAAACAGTGGCAGCGCTTGTACCACTCAAAAATACGCGCACGAGATAGAGAATTGTCCTCAAAGTACTTTTGCAATAATTTGTAGCACTCGAGTTTGGTACGTGCATAGAAAAGACTTCTAGATACCGAATGCATTACTTGTTTTTCACCCCATCCCTCTAGGGCGCTCACTAGGCGTGCAGTCTCTTTATTTATTAGCCAGACCTCGTATTATCTTCGTAGAACTCCATTGCTTGTCTTGTGTCTGATCAGATCAAAACAACATAGTTTTGGATACCACAAAATTATGATATGTTGATTTGGTTTAAAACAATTACAACCTACCTTGTATTATACTAAGATTTTTATAAAAAAAGCTCAAATCGAATCTCACCAAGCGTTAAAACGAGTATATATCGTGTCTATATAGTTTTTCACTTCTTTTTGACCGACTTATTGAAATGTCGCGAATTTTAAATCGGTGGTCCAATAGTGCGCGAAGAGTCCATTCTTTTATTTCAAAAAAACATTTGTATTCAGCTCAAAGTAATCAATGGTCCGTTATTTCCAGCGTTTGATAGAGAATCGAAATTTCATCGAGCTGAAGCGGTTCGCCATTGTGCAAACAACGATTTATTTTCAACATTTTGAACATTGGCGTATAAGGAACTGTATTGTTTAGAAAATTATCAATTTTAAAAGATACCAGTTTGGTTTACTATTTTCAATTGTTGCCAATAGCTACCGACCCGAGTAGAAATTTTTTATGCTTATATCCCGTTTGATATAAGACTGCAAACAAACATATGTGATGAAAAAATATAGTAAGAAAATAGTACTTTTATTCTAGGCATCGAGAGATAATCTTTAAAAACAGGTAGAATTTGGATTTGTTTAAAGCCACAGAGAGTAAACAACGAAAAATCTGATTGTTAACTAAAAATATTTAGAAAGTAATAGTACCTACATTACATAACGAGTGCGGAAAGCAGATGATCCCATCACGAGTGCGTTTGTCGCGGGAGCCAAAGGCGAGCGCGATAAACACACGAGAGATGGGATTACCTGCGCACCGCACGAGTTGCGTATTCTATTTTTCATCACTCCGTGAGGAAAGCTCTTGAATTTGTCTAAAATAACAGAAAAGAAGATAATAAAAGTACTATTAGGTCTGATCTGCCTGCACCGCGAAGGCTCTGAAGGAGGGTTGGGGGGAGGCGATAGATCCGATCTTTAAAGATATTTAAATCCATTTTTATGTATCTCAATAAAGATTCTGATTTATTTATAAATAGACGCATTTTTTCGACAGTTTCTGGCCCAATCATAAATTTCAGCTGGTGAACATGTTCATCGTCTTCCAACGACTCAAGACCCTCTTAGAGCCAAGTAAACCACCATTAACTTGTTTTAACATTCGATGCGTTTCGGTAAATGTACCAAGTATAAAACAAAAAAATTGACTCTTTGTTCTATGCTCATTTTTCGACCCATGTTAAAAATGTAGTGTCACTTTGAGAGCGATAACTCGGCGTTAAGTGGTTCGATTGTCATGAAATTTTTACAGACCACCAATTAAAGATTGACCTATCGCTAGCCCGAATAGCAGATGTAACTACTAGCATTTTTCTTAAAAGACCTGTTTACTTTGTGACACACCTCATATGTCATCACATAAAACAACACTTTTATAACATTGAGATGATTTCGTTTATATAAATAATATATAATTTTTTTACCTTAATTACTGGTAGGTAAAGCAGATGACACTAATACGCTTTTCCTGACATAATTTATGGCAGCAAAATCCCTTTTCTCAATTAAACGTAGTATAGCAGTTATAAATTTGTAATTGGTAAAAGCTTTTGTATAAATAAGATTTCCAACAGAGCTTGTAAGAAGATTTTCAACGATCTACTGCGCGCGTGCTACATGCAACCCGTTACTCTTTAAGGATATCAAAACTCTGGAAACTTTTTTAACAAAAAGTATCCTAACTTTGGAGAGGTTAAGTTGTCTAAACTGATTTTGTGTTTAAACTAAACAAAGTTTTAGTTAAAAGTTTTTTGTAATGTTATGTTTTAGATAGACGTTAAGGTACTTAAGACAAAAAATGTTATAGAATTCAAAGAAAACTATTTGTTACAGTCAAAATTTTCCAAGAAAAGTCTTTTGTGTTTAATTAAAAATTTTGAATTCTTTAAGAAGCGATTTGAAATTAAGTGAGATAATATGAAGATTTTTAATATTATATAAATTCATATCCCAAAAATCGTAATATCAATAAAAAATCAAGAATCGTAACATCGAGACAATTGGAATATCAATCCCAAAACACAACCCCTTTGGAATCGAATTTCATAAAAATCTTTGCTTTGAAAATTCGTTGAAATATATAATTTATCAATCCGTTGGTAGGCCTTATATACTACAGGCTTTTTTATGCAATATACAATGAATTCTTTCAATTAATAATAGTAATCGAAAACCGATGAAAACTAACGTACAATAATTATAACCGTTTCAATTCATTTCTAGCAGATGGTAAATGAGCCTAAAAAATTTCATTGTCAATAAGCTACCACTGCTTGTATCTACTAATATGGTTTTAGAAAAAATAATTGCAATTTTACTCACTTGCAACCTGTCTTGTTATCGTGGGAAACTAAAATTAAATCATTATCACAATGTAACTATTATTGTTAAGTTCTTATTTGAGTTTGAACACGTGCAAAAAAACTAATTGCAGCCGTTGTTATACACATTTTTAAATCTTTTAGATCGACTAACATAAAATACCCACGCAGAAAAGGAAAGAAAAGTCGGCGAGACATCTAAGAATCTTTAACTCCATTGTTAGGAGCGTCCTTCAACCGGCTGATTCTCATTTGAAGATCTCACATTTTAAGAGATATTACCAAATATAGAGAGCCTCACTTGCAGTAATGGTGCTCCTAACAATGATCATTGTTACAATTTCACGCAAGTGACAGTTTGAAAAAGATAGCGATAGTCACAGTTGCAGTGGACTTTTATTCAATTATATTTCTTGCTCTCTACTTGCTTTAGTTGTAAGAACTGAACTATTCTTTCGTATATGGACATGGCATGTGAATCTCGATATTTTTATCGCTATTCGAAATGCTCTGGACACTGTTGTAGATTTATTTGATTAGTTTTCTATGGAATACCTAAATGTATTACATGCAACTGGAATCCTTTGACAGGTTTTACAATTAACTAAATTATCACAGAGTCAGATATCAATGTAATATAAAAAGTTCGCTTTAATAATTTCATCAATTTATATAATAAAAAATAATTACATTACGTTTATGTGAAATATTTCTAAGTAGTCTAATAAATAACTCCATTTAAAATAATGAAACATATTTTTTCGGGCATATGACGATTGAGCGCAAATCCTGGGATCCCCGCATGGGTCTGAAAATCCTATATGTCGATTGAACGCAAGGATATATAATAGTATGTTACGATTGAGCACATAATGAAAGAAAATAAATGTATGTATGTACCTGATAAATATATTATAATAATGTTTACAGTACTGTCCTAATCCGTGTGCTAAGTAAAATTTAAGTTTATCTTAAGATAAAATTATTATAATTTTACTTAAAGTTGTTTTACTAAAACATGATCGACCGAGCAAGATCCAAATAGTTAATTAAGTAAATTTATATAAAAAAAAAGGTACTGACCTTCATTTCCTCAATCAATTAAATGGTAACTGTGCCCAGGTGGAAGAGCATGTCATTCTGGCAACGACTTAGTTGTTTGAATGGCATGCCCTCCATCTCCCCCCATAAGTTCCGAGGGGGCCTCAGCAATTTAGGACCCCTGAATGGCTTTGGGGAGAATCTGCAGACCTCATGTGTTTCTGCCAAGACAGTGCTCTTGCACTATATTCCTAGAGTCTGGCTATTTTTGTGTGCTTTTCTTTTTGTTCAATTTTCTATATTTTGCGGTACTCAGTAGCTCTCTCCCTATCTCTGGAGATTTTTTTGACACTTTGGCGCTATATTGTCTTCTTGTTCTTTACCGATGTCGAAGCTGCATCTTTGGCCTTTTGTGTTTCTAGGATCAGTCGTCTGACTCTGTTAAGTCTCAGATCACGATTTACATGGTTCCTCCTGCCTTCGTAGATCTTCCTTGCTTTTTTATAGTATCTGTAATTTTTCTTACCTCTAAATCGTGGAATAACGTGTTGTTTCTTATGTACCCAGATGAGTTTACCGATTCCCGTAGACATCTGTTTTGTTGCACCTGTACTTTTGTCATAGTAGTTTTGCATGCATGGCCTTATGCCACCGATGCATACGTTAGAATGGGCATTACTATTGTTTGAATCAGTCTTAATTTTATCCTTAAGTTTAATTGGCTTCTCCTTCCAATTAGTCCTTCAAATTTACTTCTTGCGTATTTTGCTTTCTTCACTTTATTTTACTGATCTGGTCCATTCGATGTTGTCTTCTCCCATCGTTATATCTTCATATGCTTAGTGTTGACTCCATTTTATGCATCATTCTTCTATTTCGTCCATTGCTCCTTGTAATCTTCTGTAGGTCCACAGAAGATTACTAAGAGTCACATGGACTAAAAGAATCACCAACACGACAATATAAAGCGTTTGAATAAGACCACTGAGATCCTCTCCACTATAAAAAAGAGAAAATTAGAGTATTTCGGCTATTTGATGTGGGGAACAAAATACCGGCTCCTACAAAACATCATTGAGGGCAAAATAGATGGCAGCCGAGGACCAGGCCGGAGAAAAACGTCATGGATAAAAAACCTACGTGACTGGTACAAGATCAACTCATGCACACTTTTTAGAGTTGCCGTCGATAAAGTACGTCTAGCCTTGTTGGTAATGGTAACCAACGTTCTGAAAGGACATGGTACATAAGAAAAAGAAGAAGCTCCTTGTAAGTATTTCTTAATCATGCTTGGTTGCGTATATACTTCTTGCTGCAATCGCAGTGTCGTCAGCGTATAGTGACAGCATGGTGGTTTAGCTTCGTCATTGCTCCTGAAATCCACATATCTGTCATTTTGTATAGTAATCCTTTATGCCATACTTTGACGAACGCTTCGCTGACATCTAGGAATACTGCTCCAGTTGATTGTTTCCTGTTAAATCCTTCACTGATAAATTCCACTAACCTTAACACTTGAAGTTCGATTGAGTGCTTCTTTCTGAATCCAAATTGTTTTATTGGCAAGATGTTGTTTAACTTGTTCCCAGAGTCTTCTGAGTATCACCCTTTCTGTTACTTTGCTTAGTGCTGCTAGAAGGCTGATAGGACGATAGTTTTGAGGAAAAATTGGGCATTTCTCTGGCTTCCATATCATTATAACATCTACTTTTTTGGTCTTTTTGGAAAGTGCCTATATTAAGGCCTAGTACTATCCTGTTACAATCCCCAACTACTATATTCAACAACCCCTTTTTATATCATATTTGGGTTTTCCGTTAAAACAGTTGCCTTTCATTGTAAATAGCTTATTTTATTCATAATTTGGTTTAAGATATACATATTTTGTTTAAGATGATTTGTACAGATTAGAAAATGTTCTACCTGCTGCCTTTTAGCACAATATATTGAGACACGTATGGGGGCTTTTTACACAATTTATTTATAAAATTGTTAAGATACACTGAACTCTGCTGGATAACGTCTAACTACTTGACAATACAATGAACTCTTCTGAACACTTGACTCGAACTGACGTTAACTGTCCGTGCATCCCCTTATATACAACATTATTTAATCTAGTTAGTGTGTTTAGAAGTTTCTAGAATTTTCTAGAAACATTATTTAAAATGGTCAGTTGATTTTTTTACAAACTTCTAAAAATCAACTGTCAACAACAATCTTTTAAATTAAGGTCCCTTCCTTTACGGTTATCCCGTTACACTGCCCCCTCCTTATATTCATTCCTCCTGGAATGTTATTTCCTACATCGGAATCCCGCACACTCCTTGAGCCAGCCAAACCATCTTCTTGGAGTTGCTGCGCATCTCCACTGTGGTTTCCCTGGTAAGGCGCCAAACGATCGTGGTGGACCTCTGGGAATTTTCACGATCCGATAAATGACATCGTTAATCTTCTTCTTGATGGTGTAAGGACCTTCCCAGTTCTTTTGTAATTTGGGACAAATACCTCGACGCCGTCGGGGGTTATAGAGCCAAACTAAATCTCCAACTTGGTAACTCTTTTCCATTGTCCGTGTGTCATAGTACCTCTTCATCCGATCACTAGATAATTGTAGTTTTTCACGCACCAGGTTGTGTATATTTTCCATTCGATTCTGAAGGTCGGTGACATATTGTTCACGTGCCATTTCTTCACCAGGTTTACAACCAAACACCAAGTCACATGGTAGCCTCATTTCTCTACCGAACAGGACCTTCGCAGGCGTTTGGCCAGTTGATTCGTTGATGGCCGATCGAATTGCCATTAGAAATAGTGGAATATGTCGATCTCAATCCCTCTGACAATCTGACACCACTTTTGACAGATAGTTGGTTATAGTCCGGTTCATTCGTTCCACCATTCCATCAGACTGAGGGTGCATCGCTGTGGTTCTCGTTTTGTGGATGCCTAATCTTTGGCAAACTTCTTGAAACAGCTTGCTCTCAAAGTTTCTTCCTTGGTCTGAATGTAATTCTAATGGTACCCCAAATCGGCTTACGAATTCTTCAACCAATATATCTGCTAAAGTGGTAGCTTCCTGATTGGGGACTGCATATGCTTCAACCCATTTAGTGAAGTAGTCCATTACAACAAAGATGTACTTGTTTCCTACATCGGTCTTTGGAAGTGGCCCCAATACATCTACTGCGATTCTTTCAAAAGGACTTCCAACCAGGTATTGCTGCATTTCCGCCTTCGGTTTTCGGTGCGGACCGTTACTGGCAGCACATGTAGTGCATTTACGACACCAATCTTTAACATCATTAGTGCAATTTACCCAGTAAAATCTATCTCGGATCTTTTGCAGCGTTTTCGTGATACCCAGATGTCCTCCAGAACTATCATTATGCATCTGTTTTAAAATTTCCGGTACAGCATTTCTTGGGACCACTAATTATTTCCTTGTTTCGGTGCCCTCGGAATTTTCTACAAGTCTTTTAACGAGCCCTCCGTCCAAAATTAAAGAGTTCCATTGGGACCAGTATGCTTTTAAAGCAGGAGAGGATGAGGATATCTCTCTCCACAACGGACGACGGTCCATTCTCTTCCACTCTTTAATCTTTCTTAGAACGGGATCGTTTTCTTGTTGCTCCTCCAGCATAGAGCTCTCGTCTTCTGGCACAACCTTAACTAAGGCAAGTTTTTCCTCGTTCTGCTCCATACGGGTACAATGGGGGCAATCAGGTCGACATGGTCTTCTGGAAAGTGCATCAGCATTACGATGTCTGGTTCCAGGTCTGTGCTCGATTTTAACATCATATTCCTGCAGTTTTTCGAGCCATCTTGCTATCTGTCCTTCTGGGTTCCTAAAGCTAAGTAGCCACTTTAAACTAGCATGGTCTGTTCTGATCAGGAATTTTCTGCCATACAGATATTTATAAAAGTGTTCGACGGATTTTACAACTGCTAACAGTTCCCTCCGAGTTACACAGTAGTTCTTTTCAGCTTTCGATAAAGTTTTGCTGAAGTAACCAACCACTCTTTCCTTACCGTCTTGTAGCTGCGACAAGACGGCTCCAATTCCCACATTGCTGGCGTCGGTGTCCAAAATAAGCTTACCATCAGGAAGTGGATAAGCAAGAACAGGTGCTGACGTAAGCTGTTTCTTTAATATTTCAAACGCCTTTTGACATTCCTGATCCCAACAGAAGGACTTATCTTGTTCTGTCAAACGTGTCAAGGGTTTGGCGATGTCTCCAAAATTCTTGACATATCGTCGGTAATAGGAACAAAGACCCAAGAAACTCCGGAGCTGATGTTTGTCGATAGGGATTGGCCATTCCTGAACGGCTTGTATCTTAGCGGGGTCAACAGCAACGCCATCCTTGCTTACGTTATGTCCTAAATAGTTGACCTGTCTCTGGAACAAATGGCATTTCTTAACATTCAATGTTAGATTAGCGTTCTGTAATCTTTTAAAAACTTCTTCCAGGTTAGATAAATGTTCCTTAAAGGTCTTACCCATTATGATGATGTCGTCTAGATAAACTAGACAAGTTTCCCATGACAAACCCCGCAGGATGTTCTCCATTAGTCGTTCAAACGTCGCAGGAGCATTACAGAGGCCAAATGGAAGGACCGTGAATTGCCATAACCCTGATCCACTGGTAAAGGCAGTCTTTTCTTTGTCTGCAGGATTCATTTTAACTTGCCAGTATCCGCTTTTAAGGTCCAAGGTAGAAAACAGAGTAGAACCCGCCAAAGCGTCGAGGGCATCATTAATCCTTGGCAGAGGATAACTGTCCTTCTTAGTGACATCATTTAGCTTTCGATAGTCGACACAAAACCGCATTGATCCGTCTTTCTTTCTCACTAATACCACAGGAGAAGCCCACGGACTACTGGATGGTTCGACTATGCCATTTTGAATCATTTCTTTAAGGGCTCTGTCTGCTTCTTCTTTTTTAACTTGAGGCATCCTTCGGGGTACCTGTCGAATCGGACGTGCATCACCAGTGTCAATTCTATGTTGTACAACATCAGTTCTTCCCAGTTTACTTTTAGAACCAAATACAGGTTTATAACGGTAAAGTAGATCTCTTACCTGTTTCTTTTCTAATTTTGACAAAGAGGGGTCTAATTTTGTCATTAATTGTTCAATTTCGTTGGTCTCATCTGTTTCCGTAACATTTATCTTGTGAATTATGGCCATTACTGGTTCTAAACTTCCCATTTCCGTGTCCTTTCGGAGAAGAACTGGATGATCGTTCAAGTTGATAACTCGGATGGGTACCTCTTTGGCGGATCTAACAAGAGTCTTACCTACAAGGAGTCCTTTTCCCAATTCTTGGTCATGGTTCTTCGGCTCTATCATGGCTGGGGCACCATCTGGCTCCAGTCCATCCAACCGCGCTGTGACGACACATTCGCAGCTTGCTGGAAGTTCGATATCATCGATTAGCTTAATCGAGGCATTGTCAACTTGTTTTCGGTGCAGGAATATTTCTTCATTACCAGTACGAAGGATACGTTGGCGAAGATCCAAACGAAAACCACAGTGGAGCATAACATCCATGCCCAGAACAACATCTTCATCAACGTCAGCCACCAGCACTGAGTGAACAAGAGAGGTTGAACCAAACTGTAGCGTCACCTGTATCTCACCGTAGACTCTAGCAGAATCTCCGGTAGCGGTACGCAGTCTCCAACTGGTAGGCAACATCTTATTTCGCATAATGATGGTTGGTCGGACGATAGTTTTTGTAGCTCCAGTGTCTACCAGCATGCTAATATTCTTCCCATCAAGGAGGCCATCTACATATAAGCTGTCCACGTGATGTCGCAGAGTTGCCAATTTAACGGTGTGAGGGACTTCGGGAATGTTTGGGGTCGAAGTCGCCCTCCAGGAGTCGACCCGTTTAAAGTTTTCCTGCTGCAGGGGTACTTCAGCAGGAGATTTTTCTTTATGGGGGCAAGTATTTCTTATATGGCCTAGTTCTCCGCAGTTCCAGCATCTCACTGGGCGCCTTCTTTTAGGAGATAACTTCATAAACCTCTCTACTACCGCTTCAACGTCGCTAACGGAATGAACGGCATGGTCGTAGTTACCAGTGATTTCCCCTAGTCGAGCAACTCCACGTGAGGCCTCCGTCGCCGCCTCAAACTCCAGGGCAATGGTCAAGGCGTCTACAAGAGTCTTCGGCCGCGCCAACCGTACAGCGCGCTGCAACTCGACGTCTCGAAGACCATCGGTGAAGGTTTGGACTGCTAGGCACTCCAGGAAATCCTCCGCTGCATTTGAATACGCAAGTCGCACCATTCTTGCTACATCTGCTTCAAATTCCTGGATAGTTTCTCCATTTTTCTGTTTTCGGCTCTTTAACTGCATTCGGTACACAGGTTGTAGATGAGTTTGACCATAACGCATCTCTAGACGATTTACCAATAACTCGAAGTTGTCAGCTTCATCCGGCGTCAATGATTGCAAGACGTCTAAAGCTTCGCCTCGCAGAGCTACGGTTAGGGACAATGCTTTCTCCTGGGATGACCATCCATTAGCTCTGGCCGCTGCGTCGAATTGTTTCAGGTAATTTGGCCAGGAAGTCTTCCCGTCGAAGGTCGGGGGTTTCATCGTCGTTCGTCCATGGGTCGTCTCCTCGCTTCTTTGTCGTTCGACGTCTGCGTGGCAGGTTTCCATCCTTCTTGCATCTCCGTCGCCGTGGTGGATGGTTTGGTTTCGGCGGCTAGCTTCCTGTTCTTGTTGAAGCTTCCTTATCTCGGACTGCATTTGCTGGTTGATCTCCTCTCGGATGTTGGCCACTTGCTGGTTCAAGTTGTCCACTTGCTGATTCAAGTTGGCCACTTGCTGGTTTTGCTCGTCTCGCAAGTTGGACACTTGCTGATTTTGTTCGTCTCGCAAGCTGGACACTTGCTGATTCTGTTCGTCACGAAGAGTGTACATTTCGGAGCGCAAATGCGATATTTGCTGGGAGAAGGAACTGGATAACTCTTCTGGTAGGGTAGACATCCGTTGTGACAGCTGGGACATATCTTCGCGCTGGCTCTTCATCTGACTGGAAAGCTTCTCTTGCTGGCTCTTCATCTGACTGGATAGCTCCTCTTGCTGGCTCGTCATTCGTCCTGATAGCTCCTCTTTCAGCTGGGACATGTCTTCGCGCTGGCTTTTCATCTGACTGGATAGCTCCTCTTGCTGGCTCGTCATGCGTCCTGATAGCTCCTCTTGCAGCCGGGAAAGTTGTTGAGCTTGTTCTTCTTGCAGCCGGGAAAGTTGTTGAGTTTGTTCTTCTTGCAACCGGGAAAGTTGTTGAGTTTGTTCTTCTTGCAACCGGGAAAGTTGTTGAGTTAGTTCAGAATTTGCTTTTTGAACTGGGTCTTCGAACTCCACAGCGTCAGGGTCCAAATTATTATTTACGTAGTACTCACGGAGCCTTCTCAACAATACGGATTTGCTTCCAGTAGTTTCCAACTCTAATTCTTCAAGCTCTCTTCTGAGCTCAGCCACCAATAGTTCATTTATCTTTTTTCCAGGCATTCTTGTATCTTCACCCCACACCTGACACCAATTTGAGACACGTATGGGGGCTTTTTACACAATTTATTTATAAAAGTGTTAAGATACACTGAACTCTGCTGGATAACGTCTAACTACTTGACAATACAATGAACTCTTCTGAACACTTGACTCGAACTGACGTTAACTGTCCGTGCATCCCCTTATATACAACATTATTTAATCTAGTTAGTGTGTTTAGAAGTTTCTAGAATTTTCTAGAAACATTATTTAAAATGGTCAGTTGATTTTTTTACAAACTTCTAAAAATCAACTGTCAACAACAATCTTTTAAATTAAGGTCCCTTCCTTTACGGTTATCCCGTTACAATATGAAGATTGAGGATCCATCGGCAAGTTTTGAAAAATTCCTTTAATCCTTCCGTTGCACCCAATCATCATAATAAATTGTAATTGTAAATAAATACTTGCTCTCAATCGACATACATTTTATATAGTCTCCTTTTAGTTTAATACAATAATTGCAGTTATTTTAGAGCTTGTTAATGCCGTCCGAATAATATGATTGTTAAAACTCTGCAAAAGTGGGCATTTATTTCATTAATCCCCTCCTTGTTAAAGTTGATTTTTTTAAGTTTTTACTTCCTTATGAATACCTCCGATTTTTTTATCGTAAGGCATTATCGGCGCCACTGAAAGCCGGAAATGACACTAGGGAGATAAAAGTGCATGGCAGATCTCCACAAGTGAGTTCGTATATTCAGGGTGTCGATACTGTCTCGATTTATTCTTTCGCAACACCCTCTCAGGTTAATTCTCAGGGGATAACACCAAACGCTTGATAATGGTATATCTTTTTTCTGGAGATTTGTACTAGTAAGATTTTTTTTACACTTTTCTACAAGGGTGCCACACTTTTAATGTCATTAATATTGAACCAGGATCAGAGGTGTCAAGAAAACCATTTATGTGCTAAATAGAGATAAGGAAAATATTTATATAAAGCTGTAAGAGAATATAAACCGTTCAATATAAATAATTATATTAAATATACTTTTTATGAATTTAAAAAGTTAATTGGGTAAAAAGTACGGTAGCCGGTAGCGGTAGCATTGAGAAATTTATAAATTGGTTAATTAAGATCTAAGAATCTTGTTAATATTAAAGCTTCCAAGACAAAGACATGTTGCCTATCCAACAAGAGGCAAACATACGACTCATCTATTACAATGAACTTAGTGGACTTACTCTGGAACGCACATATTGCTGCCATAGCAACTGCAGCAAGAAAGAAGTTAGGTTTTCTTTTTAGAGCACAGAAATAATTCTTTCCATCCAACTTAGCTACTCTTTACAAAGCCCAAATAAGACCTAATCTTAAATAATGCTGACATGTATTGGGATCGGACCAGTATCACCAAAAACCTAGCTCCATTGTCCCACCGAGGAGCAGTGTCTGATCTTTCCCTGTTTTACCGATACATAAATGGATAGAACTCCGCTCTATAGTGCCTCCACTTGCCAGACCAGCCAGAGCAACTCGACTTGCCAACTCTATGCACCCTTATAGAGTGCCAGACATCGAGAATGGATCGATTCGATCGTTCCGTCATCCCCGGGGTCTCCAGATTGTGTAACAGCTTACCTTTCCACGTCTTCCCCATTCCTCCTAACTCGCAGTCCTTTAAATCACAAATTAACAAATTGCCCCAATAGATGTTCTCGATACATTTGTATTTAGGTTTATACCTACGAGGACATCCTTAAAAGAAACTTGGTAAATGAAATTCTCTATAAAAAAGTATTTCTGTGTTTTAATCGGTAATATTTAAAATTTTAATAGAAATCAACTTGTCACCAAATTTTTTTTAATAAAAATAGTTGTTTACTCTAATATGGCATATTCCCTAGCACCTCAACTTTCGCTATAAATTCATATAGAATCGAATACTTTTCCGCATGTATCAATGGTAAGTACTTCAAAATAAAAACCTATAAATATTAGTTTCACCGTGTTTCTGAATAGATATATTGTTTGTTCGTATTAAAAAAGTTTTTCTATTTCTTCCATTCGCATTTATAGGAACTCCATAAATATATGATTCGTTTGTACAGATCTGAGTGTTTTGAGTATACTATATATCATGCATTTCATAATGGAGAACTTTCTCAAACAAACGGTATTCATCGGGAAACTGACTTGTCGCCTAGAGAAATTTATTTCTCTCAAATAGGAAGAATTATCGTTTAAAAAATAAGTGTTTGAATACAGTTCAACTAACAGCGACAAGATTAAATTTTTTATTATAATACTAAAAAAAGCAAATAAATACATTTCCGATTAACGTTAAATGTTTCCAGAGGTCGTCCTCGTATATTTTCCACATTGGTAATCCATGAATTCTTTCATTGCACCTCTCTCTGTACACAAATTCCCAGAAGAATAATTCCGTAATTATTTAAATAGTCACGTCACATTCTCTTTATTAATTAATTCATTCCGTTTCTTTTGTCCGTCCCGGTTTCTAATTTATTTGCACTTTAAAATGTCGACACGTTTCGCCGATCCATTTCGAACGTGCCCGTGCGTATCTACGCAATTTTATAAATTATTAGAAGACCCGGTAAAATTTAATTCTGATTCGGTTTTTTATCAAATATCGAGTATAGCAGCGAAATTTGTGACCCATCGACAATCGAACGCCAAATGAAATACCGAAGAGCCATTGGGCGTTCGTGTATAGAAAAAGGATAATTTAAATCCTTTTTCTATTACTTGAATACTAATTTTTGTACACCAAGTAATTTTTGAAATATTAGTTTCTATGTTAGTTCGAAACTTCTTCAAAAGTATATAAAACAACTGTAATAATAAACAGAATAAGAAAATAAAGTCAGAGCAATACAGGGAGATAATAGTACAAGCCATACTAAGGCTTAAAAGTGTGATGAAAAAATTAAGCAATATAAAAATACAAAAACATTCTGATAGTAAAATCTAAGATCAAATAGAAGAAGTAGTTTATCAAAGAATTGACCAAGACACACCACAAACTATAAGAAAAATGGAAACAAAAACAAAACAACGAGATGTCGCATTTCGACAATGATTGATTTAACCCTTCAAAGTAGTACGAGAGTTGTCTTTTTAGTTTTGCATATAGCATAGACTTAAAGTAGGTACTTTATTGCTTTTCAATATCAATACATTTTTGTCCACGTTTAAACCAATTAGTAAAACAGTTGTTATTCCAGTCTTCAGTTGACATACTTGCAAAATTGCTATTTTAAAGGTGTCGATGGCTTCTTCTGTTGTCTGCAATCGCTGCCCTCGCATCTTTGGGAACGTGAAGACATCGTTGGGACTAAGGTCGGGACTATACGGTGGATGGTCTAACAATTCGATGTTTTGAAGCTGCAAAAACTAGATTGTCTTTTGGGCAGTGTGATCACTTGTATTGTCCTGATGTGTGATGATTCGCCGTTCTGTGTTGCTTTGTCGGAGTTTCGTGATAACTTCTGGTAAACAAACGTTTATATAACAATCGGAAGAAACCGTTCTTCGGCCTTTTTAAGCAATTGTTGTCACCTGACCAGATTTTAACACAGAAGTTGTGACCATTTTCTTTGAGGTACTTTCGTTGCTTTTTCCTCATCGTGAAAGACCCACACAGCAGATTGACGTTTATTTCACGGTTCGTAGGAATAAATCCAAGATTCATAACCACTAACAATGCTATAAACGTTTTTTAAGCTTCCTTTTTTGGACCGTACCAATGTTTTTCGAACCGCTTTTGCTCTTCTCTGAGAAAATAAGTGATCCAACGGAAAACCAACTTTGTAACACCCAGTTCTTCATGTAGGATCACTGAAATTGATATGTTTGAAATGCCCAAAGATGCCTCTATATACTGGTGTGTTACACGATGGTCATCATTAATTAGCTCACGAACCACATCCATGTTTATTCTTCTTTTTTTTATTATGCATACTTACTTTTTAGGTAAGATAAATTAGTTCCATTCGGCGTTCTTACAGTTTTTCAGAATTCAGTCGTCTTAGCGATCAAGCCGCTCTGTGCGTAGCCCGTTATACTTCCAATAAATCTGAATTTTTTCAAGAAGTGAAAAAATGTATCGCCGCTGGAAATCATTCGTGAAAATGACCTAAAATTGAGCATTCCACCACGACCGAATCATTTCTAGATTCACATAAATTTTTAAAATGGGTCAAATAGCCGAGGGTTGGAGTATTTTTGCGATTGACTTTCATCAGCCTCTCAATTGAGGGGAAACGGGTGGCATTAACTTGATTAAAAGCTGACTATGAAAGGTAGAAGGTTTTTCAGATTGAAATGAGTTGAATTTCAGCCCATTCAATGAGCTCAAATTTCATTAAATTTTAATAAAATGGTTATTGGTTAAAAAGATCTGCTAATATCCATTTTTTAATCAAAAGTATTAAATACCACTCATATGTACAAGAAAATATTATCTGCAGTTATTTGATTACTTAATTCATAAGGACCTACGACTAGATCTCTTAAAAAAATTGTTTTTAATACTGAAAAATTATCTGTGTATCGAATCAAATTAGAGCAACTACCAAAAAATATCTTTAAAATTTGGAAATTAAACACAAAAGAAATTATATTAAGGAAAAATCGAATAAATGTCATATTAGGCAGGACTCGAATTTGTTATCTCTACCTATAGCCGGTAGCGCCTTTAACCATTCGGTCCAGATGGCTTAGGGTAGTCGACGTTTTTGAACTTATCTTTATTCAACATATTATTTTTCAAATCTCAAATTGAAGCATTAAAGTAATTTCAAGTCACTGTATTATATTTTGATTTGGGTTAGGTGATTGGAATCATAGATTTTTAGTAAACTAATTATGTTTGAGGCATCTCTGATGAAATTTTTAAAATTTTAAAAGTAGACAAAAAAGATATGACACTAAGAAAAAGTCGAAAAAATACCATTTCCGACAGGACTCGAACCTGCGATCTCTATCTATAACCGGTAGCGCCTTTAGCCATTTGACCACAGATGCCTGAGTGGTAAGTTGGCGTCTTTGTTCATATCGTAAATTACACTGAATTCCTTAAGCAGATATTTGGCGATTATCAGATAAACATTATTTTTTAATTCGTAAATAGAAACATGAAATTCTAAGTCACTTTTTTGCGCTTTGTCATTTCTTTTTCGTCTAATTTCCAAATTTAGAAAATGATAAGTGTCTTAAAATAATAAATAAGCAACAATATATTGTTATATACATACCATATATACGCTGCTATAATGAGTTATGGTCAGTTTTGGGTACCAAGGAATATATTAAAATAATTTAATTATAGGGTACTAGCAGCCTGCCCCGGCTTTGCACGGAGATTAAAGAAAAATAACAAAAGCCATTAAATTTATTGGGTCAACGCATCCCTGTAAACAATATTACATGTTGTATTATTTTTTGACAGCAAAATAAATTGATTTTCAGATGCTCCGACCCGCCTTAGGCGGTTGGCCATGAGGAAAACCGATCCCTACTAATTGGAAGTTTGACCTTGAGACTTATTATTAGTAAAAGCGAAAGATGTTTTGATACGAAATTGAAGCGGTTTAAATGGATTTGGTAGATCAGATGGGATCATCGGTATCCTCAGTGTATGAGCTAGTTGACCAGCTGGTGGTTCAGTTATATTGGTTGCTACAACTTAATTGTCCTTTAATTCCTTTATAAGTAGCCTCGTCCCATTGCACATGCTAAATTTGTGATATCTGTCGTGATTATGAAATAATTTATTTTGATAAGGATTAATACCAAGATAAAAACTTTTAAAAATTAAAAATTAGTTATTGTGACGTAACTATGTTAGACATATGCAGTCGCGGCATTTTTTGTAGATATTTATATATTCTTCAAAATCGTAGTACATTATTTTATTCTATAATCAATAGTATTCTCAGCGCACGCGATGTAAGGATTTTAAGGTCATTTTTGGTTACATTAATGGCATTTTAGTAAGGATCCCTATTTTTTTTAAATGAAACATAGCCTATGTCACTCGGGAATAGTGTAGCTTGCCAACTGTAAAAGAATTTTTGAAATCGGTCCAGTAGTTTCGGAGCCTATTCATTTTAAACAAACAAAAAATCAAACCTTTCCTCTTTATATTATTAGTATAGATGAGATAGTTCTGTGATTCTAGGATTTAGAGGATACTAGTTTACCATTAAGATGTAATTTATTCAAGAGAAGAGTTTAACAGTTTAGCTAAACAGAGCACCCCTTTGCAAATCTCTTCCTGTTTCGTTAACACACCTGTTTATCTGGAAAGGAAAAAAGGCCTGACAGTTTTTAAATTGCTTTTTAATTAATTTCTTTAAACCAAAAATAACAACGAATACAGTTACTTAACAAGAAAAGACGCCGCAGTTTTCTTACAGTTTGAAGTAATAAATTAAGTGTAGAATGTAGGTACAATTTCGTTTAAGATCAGTTAAAACTGTTACGGATTAACACTCCTGAAATTGAACTTTGGTGGCTTAGAAGAGCGATGGGAGGGTTTTGGGTAAAAATGGAGGGTTGTGCCAACTGCGATTTTGGTCAGTATAACGGATCTTTTTGCAAAATATCGCGAAATTAGCAAAGATATATTTATCCATTAGGATGACTTTTCTAGTAGGTACTATTAAAAAATATTTCATTTCATACCCATTGTAAAGTATTATTTCGTCTAGCTCATAAATGATGTGCTGCGTTATTACGGGGGTTGTCTTTTAAGTTTTACATATAGCCACTTAAAAGCCGCCACTCATTGAACCTTCAGACACAAATCTAACCTCAATCTTTTGTTGACATAAATCATTGCGATACAACAAGTCGTGTAGGTACAGTAAATTTTTGAACTAAGCAAGTCGACCGAAAAATTGATCGTAGTCAAAACATTTTCAAACAATATTTTTTTAGAATTTTCGGAGTGGGCTATCTCAAAATCAATGTCTCCCTGAAGTAGTTTCTCTGTCTAGGAATGAAGCACCAGACCAGTCAACTATTTCTTGCTGGTATTGCAAATTTCAACGTGGTAGCTCCAGTTTCAGTGACTACTCCAGGCTAGGTACACCCAAAACAGTAGTCACACAGCAAAACATTGATGTAATTCGTCAGCTAATTCAGGATGACCGCCGTGTAACATACCAGCAAATAAAGACATCTTTGGGTATTTCAAAGAACTCGATCCAAAAGACCCTACATGAAGAACTGGTTGTTACAAACTTGGTTTCCCGTTGGATCCCTCATTTGCTCACAAAAGAGCAAAAAGCGATTTGCCTCAATTGATTTCGAAAAACATTGGAACGGTTCAACAAAGGAAGCTTAAAGAAGGTTTATAGCATTTTAATTGACGATGAATCTTGGATTTACTCCTACGAACCGAAAAATGAACGCCAATCCGCAGTGTGGGTGTTTCACTATGGGGAAAACCAACAAAAGTGATCCGTTCTTGAAGTGTGCCAAAGAAAATGATCGCAACTTTCGTGTCAAAATCTGGTCATGTGGAAACAATTGCTTCAGAAGATCGAATATCGGTTACTTTTGATTCAATTCAATTCAATTCAATTCAAAACATCTTTATTTCCAAATAATGTTACAGTATATAGGTACAATATGAATATAAAGAAATCTCTTACCACAATGGCATGCCAGAGCGTGGCAAGGAGTAGCCTTTTAGTCCAAGAGTACATAATATACGTATAAATGAAAATAACAATTAAAAAATATAAAAGAAAATGTCTAATTAAACCTTTGTGATAAAATAAAATAATAATCTGTTATTAACTATTTGTGGTAGAAGCAAAAAATAACATATTTCTTGATTAAAGATACTGTTTTAAAGAAAATTACAATTCAACTCAAATAAAATTAAAAACATTTCCTCAGTTTTTTTTGAATGAATAAATTTGAGAATTTTTTTGTATTTTTTTTTTTTAATTATCTATTTTTTAATTTATAAAGTGTTGTAGGGTAAATTAAATTGACTTCTTATCTGGAAGTTGATAATTTGAATTTCTAGTGGTGTGTTGGCAGCTACGGATCTAAGTTCCTGATTAAATATAATTTTAGGCTTGAGGAAAAACCTCTAAACGAGTTTGAAATTCGAATCTCCATAGGGAGGTCGTTGTACATTTTTGGACCCAGGTACGTATGGTGTCTTGTGCCGAAGGTGGTATGTTTTCTTGGAACAATTAACGTTCGACCTGTCTCCCCTTTCGTTCCATGACCATGTTCAACCCTGTCTAACTGTTCTCGATATTTCCAAACTTTTCTTAGAACGATGTATTTGTACAATTTTGTTAGGCATAAAAGATCAAGTTCTTGGTACATAATTCTCGCTGAGTCTATCCTTCGTCTGCACAACATCGATCTCAGTATATTATTCTGGGCTACTATGGCACTGTGCATTGTGGTGATATATGCACCACCCCATGATAACAATCCATAACTGAGAACGGATTGGGCAAGAGCATAATAAACCATTTTGAGGGTTTTGATTGTCAATATTCGCCTCAGTCGAGCAAAGATGTAAGTTAATCTGTTTAATCGTCCCGTTAGTAATTTAATTTGTTGGGCCCATCTAACATACTGATCGATTTGTACACCAAGATATCTTATCTCGGCAACTTTTAGAATTTTTTGTTGACAGCCACATTCAGTTACTTGACATTTGTCTCTATGTATTTTGAGCACGGTATTATCTGGAGGTTGACCAGCTTCGTTTATGGAGAAAGTAATAAATTTAGTTTTATCTACGTTTATTGTTAGTTTATTTGAATCCATCCATATTTTAACTAAATTTATTCCTCGCTCTGCAACTGTTATGCATTCTAACCAATTTGGAGCCCTAAAGAGTATCACAGAGTCATCTGCGAACAGATAAAATTTACCACACATTTCATTCTCTATGGAAATCAGGTCATTCATGAAAATAAGGAACAATATTGGACCAAGCACCGTTCCTTGGGGGATGCCGAACTCTGTACCTATAAAATTTGCACTAATAGTGTTACCCAATTTTACCTTTTGTCTTCTTTCAAACAAGTAGCTTTTGAGCCATTGAATTGCCTTTCCTTGAATACCAATATTTTTAAGCTTTTCGACTAACAGGGTATGCGACACCGTGTCAAAGGCTTTGGCTAAGTCCAAGAATACAGCGAGGAGTTTTTCACTAGCGTCTAATGCGTTGTATAACTCAGAGACGACCGCGTCTATGGCATCATGAGTTCCCAGACCAGCGCGAAAACCGTATTGTCTACATGATATTAAATTGTTGTTTTCTAAAAACGCTGCTAGTTGTTTTTTTGCGACTTTTTCGAAGATTTTGGCTATGTTAGAAATCATGGAGATAGGTCGGTAATTTTCTAGATGAGTTGGGTCCTTGCTCTTGTAAATGGGCGTAATTATTGATATTTTTAAACAATTTGGAAATATCCCAGTTTCAAAACTTAAGTTTACCAAATGAACAATGGTATATAAACGTTTGTTTATCAAAAGTTATCGTAAAACTCCGACAAAGCAACAAAGAACGGCGAACCATTACAGATCAGGACAACAATGCAAGTGCTCACACTGCTCAAAAGTCATTTGAGTGTTTGGAGCACATCGAATTGTTAGACCATCCACTGTATAGTCCCAACCTAAGACCCAACGATTTTATCTCGTTCACAAAGATCAAGAATTCAATGCGTGTGCAGCGATTCCCCTTGCCAGAAGAAGCCATCGTTGCCTTTAAAACAGCGATTTTGCAGGTGTCAACTGAAGACTGGAATAACTGTTTTAACAACTGGTTTGAACGTATGTAAGAGTGTATCGATCTTGGTGAAACATATTTTAAAAATTAATAAAGTACTTTAAGTCTATATATTTTTTGTCTTTATGGCTATATTCAGAACTAAAAAGACAACCCTCGTATAAAATTGGCTACATAGAAAAAACTTTTTGTACCGCCATCACAGTTTTTGTTTTGTGCATTTTTTTATATATTAAAATGTCCAACTTTATAGCAATTAATTCTGTATATCATTGGAAATATTATAATAATTTCATATTATACGATTGAATTGTAAATGTTTACTCTCTAAACATTTATAACTAACACAATTTACGAATTTCCTTAATATAAGCGTGAGTTTTCCATTAGTTGAGTAAAATAATGCTAAAACAAACATAATAACAGTAATGCATTAAGCGCAACTCTATTTTGCAGACTAATATGAATAAAACAATTAAGTGGTACGTAAACCTTAGGAATGAGTGGTATTATTAATCAACAATCAATCTTCTGGTATCGATTGGGGTTGAACTGATGGAAGTTTGCAATTACTTTCAACCATCACGTATACGCGAATCGTGGAGCGTTCTGCAAACAAAGTGCCAAATGCACTGTTTGATGATTTTGTCGTGTAGTGCATGCTGGACATTGTTTTCCCATCGAGGTTTGAATATATATCTATCTATCCGGAGTCACAGTAGTGTGTCTGTTTGTGTTATCTAACTCTACCAGTGTCATTATCCATTCGGTGGTTAATTACTACTACTTACGTCAATAAATTATTATCATACGATTAAATTAGTTACCATTCTCCAATGTAGGTTCACAAATAATAAATCCTAAAAATATCATTACATCATCGTGACTTCTTCGTTAACTACTTACTATTATAACACATTGACAACAAGGAGTGCGCATTTATATTTTTATTTATTCATCAAGGTATATACAGAAATAACTAAATTAAGTTTTCGTAGGTCTCTGCAAAATTGTTTGCCTCTCTCTAAAATAGTGGTATGAAAGCAAATAAACAAGCTGATGTTTTAACTTGTACTCAATAAAATTTTAAACCAAGCTTCTAACTAATGCTTTTTTGATGGTTTGTATACTTTAAAACTCCATCTTTAGTCATTCTTTGAGAAACACTAATTTAAAGTTTAAGTGGTTATCTGTTTGGAAAAATGATGTGGTTAGAAACTTTATTGATTGTAACGATAGTCTGTAAAATAAACTACCGCACCAGGATTAGACAATTTCTATTTAAAGTTATTCAGGTAGGTATAAATATGTAAAATCTGTGGTACAGCTCTGAATGTTGAAGTTGATACTCTAGCTTGTATTTATTGTAAAAAATTGCACAGCTTAGGATTTTTCTTCCGGATATTGGTTATTCCAAAGATAGCTGGTGTGTTTTGGAGCCTCATCTGTTGATCTTCTAAGAGATAAAATAATACGGTAAAATTAAGTTAAGTTTCTAATTAAACTAGTAGTGTGGACAATTTTTACCAAATAAAATCTCTTAGACTGAGAAAAGAGTCTGTCGAAAGCAAAGATAACTTCCACCTAAAATTATTTAAGTGGGTACAATCAGGAGTAAATGGTGTGGTTGAAAAGTTTAATATAATTGCGTTAACCTGTTAACCGTGAAGATAATAGTAAAGCTAAGAATTTTATTAAGTACCATCGTGTTCGGCCTTTGTGTCCCTTCCGTGTACCCTATAACTCTTGAACAGAAGGTCACAGGGTCATGAAATTAGGAATATAGACATGTCATGGGAAAAGAACCGTATTAATTTTGGTCTAGATGAAATAACCCTAAGGGTAAAATTTTATCGGTTTTCCAAAACTATTAAAACTAGACGGCGCCCTCGAGGGTGGGTGAAAAAACGACTAGAGCATGGGTATCTAGAAGTCTTCTTTATGCATGTACCCAACAACGTTTATTACTTGCGACGAAACTTGTATTTTTCAATACAATGTTGGAACAAAGTGGCAATCGATTTATTGGAAGACGCCTGAATCACCCAGAATCACAAAACCCAGAATTTCCAAATCAAAATTCAAGGCAATGTTGATCGTTTTTTTCGACATTAAAGGTGTCGTGATGACTGAATGGGTTCCAGAGGGTTCGACTGTCAACCAGACTCACTATTGTTTTGGCAACACTACGAGAACGAATTGTGGAAGAATGCGTAGATTTTGCACTAAGGAAATGCACCTGCCCTTAACGCGCTTTCTGTGAAGCAGGATTTGACCAATAAACGCACTCGAGTGCTCGAACAAGCGCCGTTCTCGCCAGATTTGGCACCGTGTGTTTTTTTTTTGTTTCCGAATATAAAATCTGCTTTAAAAAGGACTTGATTTGAGTCGATGGAAGCGGTAAGGCAAAAAAACGGCCGAGCCCTTAAGGGCCCTTACCAAAGAAGAGTTCTAGCACTGCTTTAATCAATAAAAAAGACGTATGGAAAGGTGTGTTGCGAGGGAAGTATATTAAAAAGGTGCATTTGATAGTACTTTTTTACTTCGTACATTGATTTTGTTAAATTATAATTGGTATAAAGAACGAAAGACCATAGCTGGACTAAAATAGCTATTAGAAAGTTGTGAAACTAAATACTGAAAGAATTGTATAACAGTATAAGTTTAAACACACTTTATAAATCAAAAATAAAACAACCTACTCTTGCAAATTTAATTTAATTGATCATGTAGATTATATAAACTTGAGTTCGCTTATACGGAATGCAGGTTTGTATATACTTTCCCTCCATGGAGCTTAATCTAGAGGAAATGCCAAATGTAATAAAAATTTCGCAAATCGAAAACCCCGTGGTGACCCCCATGCTGAGTTTGTCATCTTGTCTTGACGTAAATCGGGAAACTTACAACGTGGCACCCTCAACTACTATAATTTTGGGGTTGAAACGTCATTTCCTACCCTCGATTACAATACAGTTTCTTATCGAGTGTATTGTTATGAGCAAAATTTTAAATGTTTTAATATGAATAAAAGGAAATTGGATTTTTTTAAAATATAACTCTAAATTATGAGTTTAAACTGTCTTTACTTTAAGAAAAAAGAGATAATATGTTTGATTTTTATAATATTATTTTTGAAATATTGTTTAATTCATATACCATTAATTTCATTAATTTTTATGCGAAAATGTGAAATAAAAGACACGTAATAAATGTATCCAATTTGTTTAATATAATGGTATAGAACTATTGAACTGAATATAGATCTTGGAGGGTAAATTTTGTACAGTTAAATTATATGATAGTAAACCGGGGGTTGATGCAAGATATTAATAACACCATCCATCACTTAGTACACCCTAATGCAGTAATTCGTAAAACTTAGGGGTAGTTTTAAAAACCAAAAACGATCATCTGTTTAGTTCCCTGATGTCCAATGTATCGAATAACATTAAAACCATAACCTTAGTTCACATGTGATATAGACTGCATTAGAAAAGCTGTGAAATAAATCAAATTATCGAGGGTAAAAACCATCCAAATTTATAAAAGTATTTTTACTAAAGCGGAAGAGAATGTAATTATGGCAATAACCCAATTACATTAGTTTATAAAAAAGATCCCTACACGAAAATGGCATTACAGTTTAAAAGAAGATTACATTTTACACATATTAAATGAATTATTAAGTCACGTGCTGGCTTTAGGACATAATGAAAAATTCCGGATTTTTTATGAACAGAATTCCTAAATTGGTATCTTAGGGTAGTATAATGGGGAAATATTTCAAAATCCATGATACGTAACTCAAAGGGAAATAATCAATATTTTAATTTAAATATTTTAATTTATATACTTATATAGAACTAGCGGCCGCCCGCGACTTCATCCGCGTGGACTTTAGTTTTTTGCCACCGAGTTTCATAAAAATTTGCAACTCCTATTTTAAATCCTTAAGGATGGAATTTAAAAAATTAATTTCTTAGTACACTACTACGTAATAAAACCAATTTATTCTCGAATTTTTAAGGCTCCATACGCGTCTATCGACAGTGCCATGACGGCCAGCAGCAGCGTGCTACCGTCTCACCGCTCCACACACCTCGCTCAGTCAAGCGCGAGTGGTATTAGACTATTATAATTTTAAAACTTTAAAAACTTGCATGCTATATGCATGCAAAATCTCAGCCCGATCGTTTTAAAATTGACAAATTTTCATACAAACTTTCATTCCCTTCTTTATCCCCTTAGGGGTGGAAATTATCAAAATTCTTTCTTAAGGGATGCCTACGTCTTAGTAGCTATATGCATGCAAAATCTCAGCCCGGTCGGTTTAAAATTGACAAAGTTTCATACAAACTTTTATCCCCTATTTTATCCAAATAGGGGTGGAATTAATTAAAATTCTTTTTTAGGGGATGCCTACGTCATAGTAGCTATATGCATGCAAAATCTGAGCCTGATCGGTTTAAAATTGACAAAGTTTCATACAAACTTTCATCCACTATTTTATCCCCATAGGGGTGGAATTTATCAAAATCCTTTCTTATGGGATGCCTACGTCATAGTAGCTACATGCATGAAAAATCTCAGTCCGATCGGTTTAAAATTAACAAAGTTCATTACAAACTTTCATTCCCCTATTTTATCCCCTTAAAGATGGAATTAATCAAAATTCTGTTCTAGGAAATGCCTACGTCATAGTAGCTATATGCATGCAAAATCTCAGCTCGATCGGTTTAAAATTGACAAACTTTTATCGCCTAGTTTATCTCCTTAGGGGTGGAATTTATCAAAATCCTTTCTTAGGGGATGCCTACGTATAGTATCTATATGCATGCAAAATCTTAGCCCGATCGGTTTAAAATTGACAGAGTTTCATAAAAACTTTCATCGCCTATTTTATCCCCTTAGGGGTGGAATTAATTAAAATCCTTTTTTAGGGGATGCCTTCGTCATAGTAACTATATGCATGCAAAGTTTCAGCCAGAACGGTATAAAATTGACAAAGTTTCATACAAACTTTCATCCCCTATTTTATGCCCTTGGGGGTGGAATTAATTAAAATCCTTTCTTTGCGGATGCCTACGTCATAACATCTACCTGCATGCCAAATTTTAGCCCCATCCGTCCAGCGGTTTGGGCTCTGCGTTGATAGATCACTATATCAGTCAGTCAGTCAGTCACCTTTGAGTTTTATATTTATAGAGATATGGGGACTTTAACACAATTTATTCACCAAAATTGTAACTCTCCTGAAAAACGTCTAACTAAACAGTTTTACAATGACAATGAACTATTCAGAACTTCCCTTAACTGCTTATACACACCCTTATATAGTAAAAACGAATATTCTAGTATTTTCGAAAAACATGATCTAACCTGATTGCTACATACTATAAAAACTTCTGGAATATAGGAAAAAATTCTGGAATATAACCACTAAAACATGACCTAAAAACAGTCTTTTAAGAAGAAGTCCTTTCCCTTATTCGGTTATCCCTTTACACTGTCTCCTCTTTAGACTTATTCCTCCCAGGAATTTATTTCTTAAATCGGGATCCCGAACTAGCCAAACCATCTTCTTGGAGATGCTACACATCTTGATGGATCACGACGGGTTTCCCTCTGGGACTTTTCACGATTCGATAAATGACATCGCTAATCTTTTTTGAGTTGATGATGTTCTTCTGTAATTTGGGACAAATGCTTTGACGCCGTTAGGAGTTATGGAGCCAATCTAAATTTCCAACTTGGTAACTCTTTTTCATTAACCGCGTAGTACCTATTTATTGATCACTGAATAATTGATATTTCCCACGCACTGGTTTGTGTATATTCTCCATTCGATTCTGAAGGTCGGCGATATATTATTTACCAGGTTTACAACCAAACACCAAGTCACATGGTAGTCTTATTTCTCTACCGAACAGGAGCTTCGTAGGACTTTGTCCTATTGATTCGTTAATAGCCGATAAAATTGCCATTAGGAATAGCGGAATATGTCGATCCCAATCCCTCTGCCCTCTGACACCACTTTTGATAGTTGGTTATAGTCAGATTCATTCGTTTCCACATTCCTTAAGGCTGGGGGTTATGTAAGTGCCCAATCTTTGGCAAACTTCTTGAAACAGCCTACTCTCGAAATTTCTTCCTTGGTCTGAATGCAATTCTAGTGGTAACCCAAAACGGCTTACGATTTCTAAAACTAATATACCTGTTAAAGTGGTAGCTTCGTGATTAGGAACTGCGTAAGCTTAAACCCATTTAGTGAGGGCTGAGCCGGATTGCGGCGATAATTAATCACTAGTAGCTCCCAAAAACCAGGTAGAAATGAAACGACAACCGGACTGCGGCGGTAGCCATCAGGTAGACGTATTAAGGGCAATTAACCCCTTAAAAGATTGTCTGTCCAGCAAGGACCACGAGGAGGTATGAACCTTACATGCCTGGAAATGAAAGGGTTGGGTATATTAGTAAGAACATAAAATTAGTTTGTTTTTGAAAACAAGTTTTCAAGATACATCATAATAGTTGTAAAGGAAATTTGTTAGAATGACTAACAAGAATTGTCAGAGTCTTCTGAAGTAGAATCGTTCCCAGGGTCATTACGACAGGGTGTCATTACCCTAATCTTTATTGGCCTACCTGTCGCCCGCCGCAATTCGGTCATGGGGTATTGAGGGCAAAAATCTGAGAGGGCCGCAATACGGTTGTTTGACTTTAGCATTTGATACCAATCGCCGCAATCCGGACACACCGTTTAGTGAAGTAGTCCATTACAACAAAGATGTATTTATCAGAAATAATGGAGTTGTATTTCAATTGCTAAAAAATGGAGTTAAAAAGCTTATTTGGATTTGTCTTCGAACAGAATGTAGGAAAATGAAAAAGTATTAATAAAATGGTGTCAAAGATTATTCTTCTCTTTTAATTACTTGAAATCTGTTTTGTCATCTTCGTGGAAAATTAAACATACATTCGGAAAATCAAAAGTTGAAATTTGTATGTTGTCAAATAGTTTTTTCACATTTTTTGCTTTTATTACTTATTAAGTATAATTTTAACGATTACAATAAGGAATATTGAACATTTTTCTGTGTATTAATAAAGAAATAAGAAGTAAAAAAATCTGTATACTTCCATTAGGCGCTGATGAAGGCAAAACGAGTCGCCTTTTTACAACATCCACTAAGCCTCCTGACCCTTAGTGAATAAAACGCGCTGTTATTCATCAATATATATTATTGCGCACTAAATTTACTTCTACTTAGTATTAGCATTGTAATATATTTTTCATCTACTCGAATCTAAAAAAAATATATAAAAACTGATCTATAGAATTCAAACTGGACTTTCATTATAGAGAGCAGAGAGGTGTAATTTAGATTCTATATGATAGCATTGTCATCTGACAATATGCACCGTACCTCATCTCGAATATTAATCTTATTCTTATGTACCTTAGTAAAAGAAGGTTTTTATGCAAAGACACGTTCTATCGATAAAGAATGAAGAAGAAATCTTATTGTGTTTAAATTGACACACCTTAAGACCGACATAATAATTTTAAAATTAAAATTTTGAAACACTGTATTTAACAAACAATATTGAGTCATTTTATAATGAAATAATGTTAGGTAAAGCCTAAAAGAATAAAAAAAAAATTAAAAGTTATATTTACTAATAAAGTTGTAACAAGAAAAATTAAGAAAGAATAAGGACTATTGTTTATTGATATACAACAGAAAGGTTACTCCTCAAAAAGTAATTGAGCTAAAAATTTACACAAGAGAACAGTAAGAGGGTGTAACCTCTACGATACTTATGAAGTTTAGGTACTCCATGAGAAAGCGAAAAACGAAATTGATTGAAAATCTGTGATAAGTTCCAAGGATATCTCAAATGTCGTGGTTAATATTTTAATTTGATTCGTATTAATTCAAATTTTAGAAAACAGGATCATCAAATCCAAACTTCATAAATTACAAACAAATGTGGATGTAACTGATTTGTTTATTAAAGTAACAATTAGGGTAAATTTAATAAAAATAAAACTTTAATTTGAAAAATGTTGTATAATTAAATAGTAATAGCTTTTAAAAAATTATTTTAACTGTCAATTTACTTCTTACTCAGTGGCGACGAGGGTTCGTTCAAGGTAGCTTCAATAATACGAACACCAATCCAAACTATCCTGATCGCTAGCACTTTTTGAAATGGTAACCCACAATGATCTAAAACTACAGTTGGTAATCACCCAAATGGTAAAAGAGTAACGCTGAAAATTCGATCCCCTAAAGATGGCGGCTCCAAATTGGACAAATTTGTCGAAATTTAGGTCAAAATTAGGCATTTTTTGAGTGATATTTAGGTGCGCAAAACAAAATTAGGTGCACTAACCGTTTTTTGTATACACACGAAAAACCAAGGTCCCGACAGTCTTTGGAAACCTAGCAGACCTTTTTTTAAGTCCTTAGAAAGTGCAGAATGACACGCTTGGATGAAGTAGCAAGAAAACTTTGGCTAAGAATTTGTGGTTGACTGTGCTCATCAGCAGTTTGTTCTGCTGGTGAGTCTGTTGCACTTAATGGGAACTTAAATCTCTGACAATTTTTTTTTTATAACAATCATCATTTTTGGAAGTGACCGGTAACAAGTCTCAGCTCAGCGGTCCCAGTTGAAAAAAAATAAAAAAATCTATTCCATTTCGGACGAGAAAATTATTAAGTAAGAAAGTAACAAGAAAATTTTAACGATGTTCATGAGCTTAAAAAGTGCAGATCGACACTCTTAGTTGAGACGCAAGTAAATTTTGGTAAAGTATTTTCAGAAAGAGAAAATCATCCATACCTCAAATGTGATCCAAGGGTAATACCAAAGAAAGCTCAAAGTCTCGTACCACAAAAAACATTTTATTTAAGGGCTAAGTTTCGAGAATATAATATTCCCATCAACAGGCCCTCAAAAGTATGATGGACCACATTTGAGATATGGATGATTTTCTCTTTCTAAAAGATGCCAGTCTGGCGATCATCATCCGTCATTTTTGTAATTTCTTTTTGAACACCGAATATGTGTGAATTGATTTCAGTCAAATCGATTTCTGTTTTGCAGTTGGAGGTGAAGATGTCACTACTATCGCATCGTTTACATTTTCATCACTCTGTGGTTATAAATACGTCGCGATTTTAGTGCATTCTTCAGTCAGTGATTATGCCTTAATCACGCTGACGACAACATATACCTTATACTGACGAGGCACAATAGGCCGAAACCGGTCTATAAGTTATGTTGTCCCTCTAACTGCAAACGAGACTAGTTGGCTTTAATTCCACATTTTTGAATGTTATATCTGTTTTGTGCATACTTTTGAGGGCCTGTTGATGGGAATATTATATTCCCGAATCTTAGCCCTTAAATAAAATGTTTTTTGTGGTACGAGACTTTGAGCTTTCTTTGGTATTAAAGCATTTTCAGTTGAAATTGCTCATTAGCAGTTTATTTTGCTCGTGAAACTCTGACAAAAAAAAATGTAATCATAATCATTTCCGGTTAAAAATCAATATTTGAAGCGCCATAAAAACAAAGGGCTAAATTAATACTAGATCGAGAACAAGAAATACAACAAGGCAAAATACAGACATAACAAATTTTAAAGTTCTCGTTTTTTTTCATACCATTTTTGCATTCACCTTTGTTGATTTTAATAAAAATTTCAAATCATTCGATGCTATGTTGAAGAGATCTAGAATGGTTGTTATTAAACAGCCGAGAAGGTAAATGAGGGACTTTGCTAATTTGCTACACAATAATTCTATGTTCTATATTTTCTTCCTTGTCCTCCTATTCTTTTGAAATGTTCTATAACTTGCTACGCATAGTTTGCAACCGGTCCTGTTCACTAGTTGGCGTGTAGATACAGACTTCTCTGACTGTTATCGTAAGTATACATTAACGAATATAAAATGTTCATTTCATCTTGAGGCCATCGAATTATATCAAAGTTGGATCTGTTATCTGTAACGCCTTACAGAAATTGTAATATTGGATGCTTCCAGCATTTCTTCCAAACAAATCTACGGTCTGCGCACACTGTAATGAGGGTGTTTCACTGTTCCGTGTTTCGATTTTTACATACGGTTTTATTATTTATGGTATTCTTGTTTTGCATATTTGCAGTGAAGTACTTTAAAATATCAGGAAATTAATAATCCAATTGCTTGAAAATAGGTACTGTGCTAATTTAAAAACTTGTAACTAATCTAGAAAAGAACTAAAAAAAATAACAAATATCTATTTTTTAGTACAGAAGACAAACGTTTAGATACTTTTAGATCAGATTTAAATTTCAACAATAGCCTTAATGGATTATACCAAACAATGATTCATATTTTGTGATAAATAATATCGAGTGGTACCTCTTTAAGCCCATATAACCGCTTGAAAACTTCTTGGAATCGGAGTAACTACCAATAATTGGTCTAATAAGTCCCATATTGCTTAAAGAACCACACTGAGCTGAGGCAAAATATGTGCACCAAGTACCCGCTGTGGTATACAGAAATTTAAATAGGCGGACATCTGGACTGCAAGCTGGACAGATAATATAAACAATCCCCACCTCTTCTAAATATTCATTGACGATCCTATAGTACGGCTTGGATGCGCGTTTTCGTCCATAAAAAACGAGTTTTATGAACGGAATAAACTGAATAAAAGACCCTTTGAATGTATCAATCTACTCTGGTATCCCGTATTGTCTTCCATATGGTTTTTCTGGAAATCTGATTCATCTGTGGTTTCTTACTGGTCGCTGTTTACAAAGTGGTTGAAGTATTTCAATGCTGCGTTGTCTTCTAGCAAACTTTCATAAGAGATCAAACCATCCTCAATGTAATCGGTTTCACTTTGGTCATGTTGTAGAGTAGATTGTTTGGTGGATCGTGAAGATGGTTTTTATATATCTCTTAGCCGTCATAAAACGTCTATCAACAATAACAAGGTAAGTACGAGCTTTGGAAGTTATATGACTCTCCTCTTCTTGGGTTATATGGTGACCTCTGCCAAAACCTGAACTTATTCGAGAACCATATAATGCTCCAATCTGCGTTATTCCAGTTTTTGTCTTCTCTTGCAAAGACAAGTCGTTTTCTCATATGTTTCATGGATAGCAGTGGGCATAGTGACTGCACTTCTGGATAGTACATTATCTTGTGCAAGTTGTCGACGAACGTCTTTCTGCTTACATTCACATTTCTCACTTAGTTTAATTGATATGAAGTTGAAGCTGATTTATTTATTATAAAGATATAAAAATTATTCATTTCCTAGTGAAGTTGCGTTTCATTAAATCGCCTAATTGCTCTTTGAACTACATCCCAGTTGCATAATATTACTTTAAAGTAATACCACCGCTCTCGAAGCATTCTTTGGTGTTAAAGACATTTTATTGCAACTAAATTTAGGAAGGCAACATGCTTTGACATTAATCATACTAAAACCGACAATAAATCTCTTTCTGCTTATCACAAACAATTTTTTAAACGAAAACATCAATTACTATTTGTCATAAATAATGCAAAAGTGATGTAAACATATAGGTTTATTTCACGCATACGAGGGCACCTAAGTGTATATTCCAATTTAAAATTAAGATAAAAAATAAGATTAATGACTGAAAGTGTTAGAACGGGTTAATGATGGTTTAAACTTAATTTACAATTTTAAGTTCAATTAACAAACCGTTAATGTTAGATGGTTTTTTACCATTATCATTAAGAAATATATAACAAAGTTAATGTCTTGTACGTAGCTGTAAAAAAATCAGGATTATTAATAGTTAAATAAATTCTTTAGTGCATTAAGTTAGTTTTTGAAAATATTAAACAGATTTATCTGACATTTTCAATACATCTAAAATTTATTAGAAAAATTACGAAAAACAATAGCAGTGAAAGCTAAGTACCTACCTATAACGATATTACTTGTTTCCTGCATATATGGAAATGCTATACTTATTCTAAACATAGATAGACTTCAATAAGTATTCAGTGTCCGTATACTACCATCAAATCATAAATTTATCAACGGAATCAAAAACTCCAAGCATAAATCTGAGTTCGGAACGATAACGGTCGAATAGTAAGGAAACTTCCGTGAAGTTTTCCGATATAAAATTTTTGTCGCGGCCTGAACTAGATGATGAACTGCATATACGAACTGCCAGTCTACGATGTAAAATTGCAACTTGATCAAGACGGATGAAGTTCGCAATGAAGTTCGATATTATATCGATCATTGGCGGAGACAAGAAACTTTAACAGTGTAACATACATTTTATGGAAACTATCGACGTTGACCTAAATGTAGGTTATAATATTAAGTTAGAAACTGCAATTAGTTTTTAATGAAAGTCTCACGGGTCATTTCTGACAGTAAATTGCTCACATAAGTCAATATAAATTCGAATAGATTGAAAAATCTTTGATTCTCTAATCTGCATTTTAACTGTCCTTGCCTGTGGTCGATTTTTTTTAAGCGAAAGGATATCATCCATTCCTCAAATGTGGTCAAATGGTAATACCAAAGAAAACACAAAGTCTCGTACCACAACAAATATTTAATTGTAAGCTCAAAAGTGTTGACAACTAGTTCCGACCAACAAGGTCATCATCAGGTCTGTGGAAAAATATGGAAATAGTAGAAAAATAATGAAATTAAAAGTAAGAGTTAAACAACTTACCAAATTCAAAGTAAAGTAATAAAATTACAATTATATCCAAACAAAATTTAAATGGAAAGAATCTAAGTGGTATCAGGTTGCTATATCTTCAACAATTAAAGTCCAGCGGCAGCAAACAAAGTGTGTAGTAAAAAAGAGCCAACAGGTAGAGGTAGACTCATAAAGTATCAAAGTAATGTGGTACGAAAAAATTAACTAACACAGGAAAAATAGTTAGTAATAAAATAGTAAAGAAATGAAACACATTAAAATGTGGAAATGGAATTACGAGCATTAACATTGGTTAAGGCATACGTCCAAAAACTTGGAGATGAGAGATCCAAATCAGGTGGGTGAAGGTCAGAAAATAATAAAAACCAACCAAGGTCTGAAAGAAAACAAGGTGTTTAATATGTACGGTTGGTAAAACACCAGAAATTAACGAAAAAACAGTTAATGTGTGGTGTGCATAAGCAGGAAAATCTCTGACCTTGGAAAAGAAGTTGTTGAGATTGAAAAATTTTGGAAGAAACGTCCACAAAACAAAGATGGATCTAGAACATCCAAGAACAAAGTAAGAAAGGACAATGTAGCGTAGTAATAAGCCAAGAAGTAAAGATATATCTGATTCAATGCTAAAAAAGAGGTGTGCACGGAAGGAGTCCTTAAGAAAATGGACGAAAAAGATGTAAGGTAACCAAACCAAATCCATTATCAGCAACATCAGCTCCAAAACCATTTTTTTTTTAGTTTTAAGCGTTTAGCGATGATTTGTTCATATAATATAATTGAAATATCTGTTAAATTTTGGGCAATAATAATGTTGTTTTCTTTTTGTCACTTTATCGTTCCGAGTGGAATTTTGTAATCCATTTTAAACTTGTATGCAAGTTAGGGGTAACAGATAAACCTGCGATCTATAAGATCTATTGTGTACTCCCTTTCTTGCTATAATTCTGATGATTCCTCAGACTTATAGCAGCATTTCTAGCCCTATCTTCCTTAGAAAGTTTAGGATATCGTTGGATTTTAAGTTAGGTAGTTCTTACTTTTCTATTTCGTATGACCCTAGGTGTTTCACCCTAGAATTACTTAATGCTATACATTCTGGGAGTATGTCTATTGAGGTTTCATCCTCTACCTCACAGAATCTGCAGTTTGCTTCATTTACTAATTCTAGTTTCTTCATGTGTCCTCTTAATCGGTAGTGCCCGGTATGTATTCCTGTTATAATACGGAGGTTCTTCTTACCAAGGTTAAGACAGCTGAGAGATCTCTTCTGGTTGTATCTTCCCAGTAGTACTTGGATTTTTTGCTGTCCATGTTTTTCCTTAGTTTTTCTAAAATTGTACTACTGCTGATTCCACAGGATGGTTCTGGTCACAGGTATGTGGTTTCAGCACCTTCTTTTGCCAGCTTATCTGCTGTTTCGTTTTCTTCTATTCCTATGTGTCCTGGAACCCATACGAGGGTAACAGTGTCCTACTTCATCTAATTTGACTAGGCATTTCCAGACCATCTTTGAACTGATTGAATGCGAGTCCAGAGCTTTGATGGCTGCTTGACTATCTGACGTGATTACAATCTTCTGTCTACGGATTTCCGCTTAAAAGATGCTTGAGTACACACCCAGGCTTTCTGAGTATTTGGTTTTAGGTACAAAAACCCCTGCTCCTGTTCCTTTATCTTGGAACCATCCGTTACATTTGGATTCTCAGGATGCTCTCTACACAAATTAGTTGAGGCACATGCTACTTTTTTTCTTTTGTTGGTGTACTTGGAGCAATAGATTATTCAAAGTGGCACTGTTTTATATTATGTTCGGTTAATGCCAATGCCAATTTTTTAAATATACGCGTATATGTAATTTTTTGTGATTATTTTAAAGGTATATTTTAAACGAGTTTATAGCGCCAATATTCATCAACTGGTAAAAACCAACAATTGTCCATCTCGGATATTTTGTAACATAAGTAAATATATATTATAATGTTCATATTCATCTCGGTATTTTTAATCTCTGATGTTAACCTTTTTTGTAGCGTTTTCTTTTGTGGTTATATCTGGCTGAGCAGAAAAAAAACGTTTATTTCATCGACGACGAGCTCGCTTCGAATCGCAGCAAGGGTGTAATAAACCAGTACGGAAAGAAACTTTTTTTTTCGCACACACTACCAAAAAGTAGAATCGAGTTGAGTGGTATAAAGCTCCTGGGGCTGTTTTTAATAATCGTGTGTCGGCGGCAGCAAGGTATAGTCGTCATATCCAGGTTTGGACTTATTGTATCCCATCTAACAATTTGTCAAAAATTAAAAAAGTATTTTTTTTTCTGAAAAATGCTTATTTAACTTAGTAAAGCAGTATATATGTATTGAGTTTTTTACTTTCTGACCTTCCATTATTTTCTTATATCTATCGAAAAAGAAATCCAAATTTTTAAAAAAAGCAGTAGCTAAGTAGGTATACAAGAATAAATCAAATATCAACCGAATAAATTTTTGTATGGACTATGCCAAAGATGAAACGACATATTGTTTCATAGATGTGAATTCTTAGACTACATTGCGCAAAGTATTGTTACTTTGATGACAAACCATTTGAAGTTTAAGAAGACATGGGGAAAAGTTCCGGGTTTGATACACATAAGTATATTCATGGGATTAGGAAAGACAACCAGTCGTAAAGAATAAAAGTTACCGAAGTCAACCTAGAGCCAACTCTTTAGGAAAGTTCGATTACCAAAAATATTTGAAACTGCTAGTTAGATAGGAATCAGATTTTGCCATACTAATTATCTTCAGTTTTGAAAATATCCGCAAGTTGTGGTCCTTGTCTTCCCACCTAGTAGCAAAAACATATCTAATTGAAATGTATCAACCGCATTTGGAGCGTATGAAGCCTAAATTGAATGTTTTTTCAATCAAATAGTAACTTATAACAAAACTTGGGGGTATCATGATTACTATAAATCGAATCAGAAAAGTATGGAATAGAGAAAGAAGAACGATGCTGCACTGGTATAATCCAAACCTCGGTCTTGTGCTAAACAGATTTTGACACCTTTACTTTTTAACGTAAAGAAAAGTAGATTTTCTCCACAATTGGAAAACTACAAATACACATCCTCGAAGAAGACGTTTTCCCGTAAAAGATGTTATCATCTTGCATGACAATACAGCTGTTTTCTAAAGTAAATTGAGTATTTGCCATAGATTGTAGTTCAGATGGTGAATAAATTCTCTTTTTATTAAGTACATTTGGGGATTTCTGAATCATTTATAATTTATTCTTTTAACGTTTTACAACACCAAATTTTTTGAGGGCGAGTGACTCTCTGTCAATCTCCACGGGATTCCTATTAATATATTGTAATATACGGGGTTGTCTCGAATCGATTAAACAAGTAAGCGATCATTACATCCACGGGAAAAAAATGGGGACTCAAGAGGGGGCCTATCAAACACTGCGGGTGGCTCTCACGCACTACAAATTGACGACCAGGGCAAAACTATCATTCATCTTTTTTTGATATTAATAAAATTGATGAGATTTGAGGTGCCGATGCCGACCAAATGAAAATGTTTTGATTGAAATACTAGTAGGCCTGATTTTTTTGGGATGATAGGCAACTGTTACCGGAAAAAACGAAAACAAAATACCTCCGGAATTAAAGGTAGACCAAACATAACTAGATATTAACTTCTTAACATAATCAGTTTCACATTAAGTTATTGAAAGCTTTGCTTTTTATAATTTATATCGAATCAACTTTGAAGCTATACTTCTAGCAATTATGCTAAACATTTTAAAACTAACCAAAACGCATTACAATAATAATTGTAAACTTTAATTGTTTAAAAAATCATAATATTCATAAAAAAAATGAAAAAAATTAAAAAAAAATAAAAATAAATTTCATGTAAAATAAAAAAGCATAAAAAAATTCTTAAAATTGCATTTAATTATCATATTATCAAAAACTAAAAAATGTAAAAGAGCAAGAGGACCTCTTATGAGGGTTGTCTTTTTAGTTTTGCATATAGCCATTAGAAGGCGCCACCAATAGAGCTTTTAGACACAAATCTAACCTTAATGTGTTGTACAGGTAGGATTCCGCAAATGTTACAGCACCATTGATCATCTTCAATCAGTCCGCACACTTATAGAGAAATGTACTGAATATAAAATCCCACTTCAATTGACATTTGTTGACTACAACAAAGCTTTCGATTAATTAGAACAATGGACAATCTTTTATGCACGGGATAACACCACAATCCCGATACAAAAAACTTTTGGAAAACATTTACAAGAAAGCAACATTGTAAAGTTAAAATAACAGAAAATATATAAACCCATACCATACCAATGAAGAGAGTGGTCAGAGAAGGGGACACAATATCTACTAAGCTGTTCACTCTTGCCTTGGAGGATGTTTCTAAAAAACTAGAATGGGAAAATAAACCTAGATGGCCTCTACTTAACTCACTTGCGATTTGGGGACGATATCACACTGATTAGCACTTCTGTAAATGTTAACAGAATTAAAACCAGTATCCGAGGAGGTGGGGCTAACAATGAATATTAAAAAAACTAAGGTGATGACAACAGAGGAAGTGGATATCATTCTGGACGACAAGGAGATTAAAAATGTAAAAGAATATGTATACCTACCTACTTGGGGCATGAAATAAAACAAGGTCAAGAAAACCAAAGGCGGAAATTACAGAGCGCATACAAATGACCTATGTAGCAGCAGGTAAAATAAGTTTTATTATAAAAGATCCAAAAATTGCAATTAACTTAAATTGTCTTAGAAAAAATCGAAGAGCTATAGAGAGAATTATGACAAATGTAAGCTTAGGAGACCATGTGAGAAATGAGGATTTAAGAAGAAAAACTAAAGTAGGCGATGTTGTTGAAAGCATTGCAAAATCCAAGTGGATATGGAACGAAGAAAAGTGGACAAAGCGAATAATTCAATGGAGGCCAAGAGAGAGGTGCAGGAAGACCACAAATAGATGACATCAAGGAAAATTCAGGAAGAAACCGGCACCAGTTAGATAAAGACAAACAAAGTTAGAAAAGACAAGGGAAGGCCAATGTCCAGAAGTGGACTAGAAGGGGCTGCCAAAGAAGAAGAAGAAGATGGCTATATACAAAACTTAAAATACAACCCTCTTCTAACTCATTTTTTATGTAAAATAAAAGCTAAACTTTGTAATTATAATTGGTATAACGATTTATATAAATTAACAATATATTTCACATATTTTGAAACACTCTGTTTATCTACATTAATTGCATACATGTATAGATAGTATAAAATACTAGCTTGCACGTGATTATAATTCAATTATATCTATAAAGTTGGGTACCTAATGGAAATTCAGGTAATACGATAAAGCTTGCTGAACATTAGTTTTTCATTCGCTCGTTCTGATCAATATGCGTGGCAGAAGCTCTTAATAAGAAATCCTATGTAGGAAATGACTGGTAAGAATTCTACGAAAACGGAATTTTCTAATCTCTAACGGAAAGAGAATTACACAGAACAGATATATTCAATTCATAAAAACACTAGATGGGGCATTAGGAATTAACTGCTTTTATTTCGTTATTTAATGTGCATTAAATGAAAAAAACGAGTCATTTACTATCACAGACTTTTTATACTATTAGATAAAATGGTATAAATTGATAACCGTGAAAGATCGAGTTTTTAAGTAGTATTTAAAAGTTCGATGTCGACGATGACTAACAGAAATAACTTTTTTATTGAGAGATAAACAAATTTTATGGCTTAATCATTACAAATGGATTGGAAAGTATATATATCTAATTATTAGTCCATAATAGTTAAAGACACGTAAACTTATGTTAGGATTTAAATAGTAAATATAAGATTTAGTAATTAAGATTTTTAATAAGCTAAAGATTTTTAAAATCCTTTTTTAGAGTCAATATAAGTATAATTTCAAAATGATTAAAATTTTCCAGTAATTAATAATCCTTTAGAAGCATAACGTTCATATTGCGAGAATAGCAGATTTACACGGAGACGTAAAAATACAGAAAAATATTACGATCCGAAGGACTAACAAGTTTATATAGTATAGAGCCAATTGAAATGTTTTCTTAAATTAAATTTACAACTCAGAAACTCCCAATATGGGTAGCATCAACGGAAAGTGTTAATGCGCTGTCAAATTGAAATTTTAGATTACATACCGTGGTGAAAAATACTTTATTTTTCTCAAAAGAAAATGATTTTTTACCGAGGCCTTACGACGAGGTGAATTATTTCTCCAGAGGCAAAGAATAATTTACCTAGTTATGTACGAGGTCCGTCGCAAAGTAAACAGAACAAAAAAAAATAACAAAACAGAATATTCCCCTTCAGAGATCCACAAGTTTTTCGAATGAGGACTTCAACTCCAATGGTCATCGACGCCTTTTGGATGACCTCTTCGTCGGCATACCGCTGGCCCTTCATTGGCAAATGTAGTCTACCACACAGAAAAAAAGTGGCATAGTGCGGCACTATGCCATATCCGGAGAATATGGCACTATGCGACTATGACTATGATGGTTAAAATGCCATTTTTGTCAAAAAATCGGACACAAAAGTCTATCGATGGGATGGTAGAAATGGTAGCGTGGAAACAAATCAACATTGAAAAACAAAATTAAAAAAAAACTTACACGAAAAGCTGAAAAAAGAATTGTAGAAGATGGTTGAAGAACTCGAAACAAACGAAAATCTAAAAAAATTTAAAAAGTAAAATGTTTAATAAGTATCGAAAACTCGAGAAACAATCGAATTTTTTAATGAATAATCAAATTTTTTTAAAAAAATATTGATTGTTATGCGGTATGAAGTTCTCCGGATCAACAAATTTATAAAAAAAAGTGTGTTGTGTAACCTTTACGCGCGATTGAAGTAAAACTTAATTAACGTATCTACGTATCGCAAAATAAATATTAAATTACAATTCAATTATATTTATTGTTTATATACTTTACAAAAAAATTTCTCTTATAATATTATTTAACAAAAGAGATTTGATATATTTTACTTAAAAATGATGAAAGAACACTAGTTTAACAATAATAAAAATTAACACTACTTACGTTTTTTACAGATCAAATCATTAATTTCACTGTATACAGAGTACTCACTCATTTTCAGTTTTTTTTTCATTTTTATTTTTCTTCAAATCTTTTTGGCGCTGATAATATGCCCTTTGACGTTCATAATTTCTTTTTCTTTTTAGCTCTTTAAGTCTATAAAACGAAAATAGCTAGGTATAAATAATAGGTATAAATAATTATGTATAAATAGTGTAATTACACACCAAAAATAAAATGTATGCATATAGAGTACTCACTCATTTTCATTCAATATTTTTTCATCACTTTCTTCATTAATAAATCGACTTTGTTTATTCATATTTAAAACAAACACTTTATACACAAATTTAAAGTATTCACCACCAATGTATTTTGATTGACAAGCTGTCAATTCAGGTTTTGTTTCCGTTATATTAGAATTACGTCACGTCCGTTAGAATAACTGAGTTACCCCTAGTCGCGCCTAAAGAAGTTTTACTTCAAAAAATATTCAATAGATAAAAAATGTAATTAAAAAATCATAAATAAAAATCATTTAAGAAATAGGTAAACTTAATAATTAGTTAAATTAAAAGTCACATTAGGAAGAAATTAAAAATGTACCAGTAGTAAAATCTGGTGGTGATTGTTTACTCTATTCAGTCTGTTTTTGATTAAGCTGACAGTAAAATACACTTAGTCTACTCGCTAACTTTGAAATAAATATTTTATAAAATAGATTACAATCAGGTCAAGTATTATTCACAGTTCCTTCACAAAGAATAAATCTAATCTCCCGTTATTTATTTCAGCACCGTAACCTTTTGATTCATTTCAAAATTAGTATTCTGTTTTCACCATCTCATATTTGATACAAAAATGGAATATATTCCTTCAATATTATTTTTCTCATTGTTGAAATTATTGAAATTAAGTGGTGGAGTGCTAAATAAATGCTAACATCTAATAAATGAAACACGAGGTGTAGCTATTAAATAACGATACTGTGCGCCTAGAGGACACCTTAGATGGGTGGAAGAAAACGAGTAGTTCGTTGGGTATCTAAAAGTCTTGTCTATGCACGTACCAAACCACTTTTTCGTCACTATTATAGTATAAGGCAGTAGCAGTTTGAAACGAATGTGTTTTGTTCTCGTACCGAAAATTTCTCGTTAAATTAAAAAAAACTCGGACTGATGGCTATAAATTGTTGCAAGAGGCCTATGGGGACAATTCTCTATCTAGTGCTCGTGTTTCTGAGTGGTACAAGCGCTTCAATGAGATAGAACTGTCACTGTTTCAACACTGGAAATAGTGACCAAAATCAGCCAAATTGTGCGTGAAGATCGTCGAATGAGCTTCCGGATAATTGCCGAGGCTGTAAACGCCGATAAAAAAACGGTTAGAAAAATTTTACACGACGAATTACACTTGACAAAAGTCTGTGCAAAGTTGGTGCCCAAAAAAATGACTCCTGACCAAAAGCTCCAGTGTCAACATGTCTGCTTAGGTCTCCTTGAATGGTTAAAAGAAGACCCCGGTCCCGGACTGATGAGAAACATTATTACTTGCGACGAAAGGTGGATTTATTAATAAGATATTGAAACAAAGCGACAATTAATCCATTGGAAGACACCTGAATCGCCCAGAATCAAAATAGCAAGGATATCCAAAACAAAATTCAAGGCAATGTTGAACGTTTTTTTTTGACATTAACGGTATGCTGATGACTGAATGGGTTCCAGAGGGCCAGACTGTCAACCAAAATAGGCCCGAGTTGTGGAAGAACTACTCGTGGTTTTTGCACAACGTACTTGTCCATAACGCTCTATCTGTAAAACTGTATTCGGCCAATAAACGTACTCCAGTACTCGAACAGGCTCCGACCTGGCCAGATTTGGCAACGCGCGACTGGATTTAAGTACTCTTAAAGGCCCTCAGCAAAGAAGACATCAAGCACTGCTTTGATCAATGGAAAAAACGTATGGAAAACTGTGTGACCAGAGGAGGGAAGTATATTGAAGGGGAGTATTCGAATGTAGGATATTTTTTATAATAAAACTAACCAGTCTCGTTATTTAATAACCAGATCTCGTACAACAATAGGAAATTTCAGACCTTATAAATAGTTATCAAAATATTGTTATGATTAAATCATAAAACATACATCAGCAATCTGTGTTAATAAGTATTATAATATAAATTAGATATAAAACTCGTTATACTAGTAATCCCAAATAACGATAGAAACAGATAAAAGATTTATTACTAAAACTTAACTGCATATTATTGCCATAGACAACGCTAATTATTGGCGTTCATCCAGGAACATGTAAATTTTGTTTATAGGATAATCAAATGTGGCAGCCCTAGAAGTCTATTGCAGGTGATACCATCTACGATCTAAACCGTAAACCACATTTCCTTATGCCAAACTGTAATGGCTAATCTGTATAATATACACCCTATAATTCCATAGATGTTTGTGTAGCAGTTGGTGGTTGCATTAAACGCAGTTTAACACTGCAGTGAAATTATATGCATCTTACGGTTATAATGTTTGCAATTTGTTGGTAATATAACTTACAAGAGTTCATATCATGATTAAATAAAGCCGGTACCGATGCAATAAAATTCTTGTTATATGAAACTTAAGTTATTACGAAACAAGTCGAGTTCAATTAGGTACAAGAAAGAACTGCAAACAAGTACTCCACAAATGAATAAATAGATTTAATAAAATATGTTCATACCATAATTTTTATACGGGCAAAATACGTAAAATATACTATTTCTAATTTTGAGATTTTTAGCTTAAAAAAGTAGGTAAAAAATTCACAGCAAAAAAAAAGAGGGTAAAAGAAGAGCGAGACGTGGATTCGAAGTGATAAGTAATTTGTTAAAATTGAGTTTAATTAAGAAAGATAATATAAATAGTTTCTCAAAATAATAAAAAAGATGTATATATATATAGCTCTACAGGCCTGAAAGGCCCAAGGCTTTATTTGTCATTTCTCTCCTATTCTTCTTATTTTGGCACATATGTTTCCAGTTTTATACAGTTTTCTTAAATCTGCTTCTACTTCGCTCTTTCATCTTTCCTTTGGTTTCCCTCTTATCTTTTTTTCCTATGCTTCTGCAAATGATCATTTTTGGAATCCTACTTTCTGCCATTCTTTCGACATGTCCTAAACACTTTAACCTTTGTGCTCTAGCATATCATGTGATACTTTGTTCTTTGTACATATCCGCAAGCTCTTGCTTTGTTCCTCTTTCCCATACCTCATTGTTCCTTTTTCCTCCAAAAATATTTCTTAATACCTTTCTTTCCCATATTTTTAGGGAACTTATATCTGCTTTCCTTAATATCCACGTTTCACAAGCAAATGCAACTGTTGGTCTTATTACCGTTTTGTACAATTTAAATTTTAACTTGTTAATTATTAAATTACTTTTTACGAGATGTTTATATACAGATATACAAATTTAATTTAGTTCTTGACATTTTCCTATAAGAACTGGTTAATTGTATTACAAGTGAATCCATATTAATTAAGTGTTCTCATTAACTGAAGGACAAAAATCGAAGTATTAATTATGGTTGGATATAGAGTTAGAAGCAGAACACAAAATAATAAATAAAAAAATTTCTATAATATATTCAAATATGTATAAGGACTACAGATATTGGAGTAAAAAAAATTCACATTGGATGACTAAGGCGAACACTCATCACCTTCAAAAGTGAATGTATTTGCAGGTATAGTAAAGTAATTAAAACACTAAGCCAGAGCAAATAGAAGTAGAAAGCCAAAGCAAAAAGATAAAAGAGCAGAGTTAGTCCATCTAAGAAAAATTAGACCCAGGAAGCTGGAGCAATTACAAAATATAGTGCGTGCAGAGCAAAACATCGATAACAAAAATTGGTGCTCAATATGGAGCAAAAAAGGACGAGGAAAGAAACCATATATATACTAATAAAACTGGAATTTAGGAAGTATCTCTTTGATTGCGACTGTCTTGAATAATGTGACATTTTAATTTTGTTGTTAAATTTTAAATGAAATGCTTATGTTTTGGATTGGAATCTATAAATCAAGAGTTTCCCCCACTGCACGTCTTAAATACCCAAGAAGGATAAACTTTATTTCCCCGGTAAATTTAGGAGGAGTAAGATGGGGTTTACTCGCATTAAATAAATTCTGGCAAGAGCAACCTGGCAAGAGCAACTGAGCAAGAACAATCTAGCAAGAACATCCTGACGCGCACTTCGGTGAACTTAAATTGTTAGAAATTAAATTCGGCTGGAATAAGCTCTGGATTGCAGCGACTGAATAATTATACATGAAATGTTATACAACTTAAAAATAAGTAATTGAAGGCTGGCGTGGTTGATTAATAATTAAACTATCATCGTTATCACTTTTTTCCATACTATTTAAAAAAAATTCCCCAGTTTAAACTTTATTGCTTTGTCAATGGTAGTTTACATTAAGTACAGACTAAAAACTGGGGAAAGCCAGCTTAACTTGACTAATTTTATATCAAAATACAGTATCTAAAATTTCAATTGAATTGTTCATAATAAACACGTTCTGTGGCAGTCTATGCAAATTCGTAATGGCTTTGTTTATTCACGTCGTATCATTTTGTATCATTTGTATTTCCAAAGCTGATATTCATCTTTAACACCCCGACATAATGACTCATCAATTAACATGTCAACTTTACGCCAGTTGAATGGAGAATTAACTATAGGTGCATAATGTGTGCCCACCCATATTCTTTCCCAGGAAATGTTCGAGTCTATTAACAATGCTTTGTTTTTTTATTGTGAATAAATAAATAAATATATATAATATCGGTTATCGATGTTATAAAACTTTTTTATTAGTACCTACTTCCTCAATTTCAACGAGGTTAATATCAACATATTTTTCCATCTTTGATATCAGTTTATTACTGACATTGCCAGATCATCCATAAACCCAATAGGTTAGAAATTTCATATATTTTATATGGTTCAAAATTAACCTGACACCCAGAGTTTTAGTTAAACTGGCTTTAAAAAAATAAGATCTTCCAAATAAAGTATTTAAAAATAAACAAAATTTAAAAGTAGAATTGTTTACAAAAATTAATAACATTTTTTTATTGAAAACGAATTTAGTAGGGTGTGTTACCTCCACGAGCCCTAATTACGGCTCTAATTAAATCAGAAATACTTCGGAGTCAGGAAATTAATTCTTTCTATGGGATTTGCTTCCATTCATCAAAAACTGCTTGCTCCAAGTCATTATGATTTAAAACTCAACAATGTTACGTCGAATACATCGTTCCTGTATATCCCATTTCATACATATTGTATTGGATTTAAGTCTGGATTACTTGGGTTTCATGGTAATAAAGAAATTCCAACTTCCAAGTAACAACGTTAATGCCCTTTTGGCAATATCAATACGGTCTTTTTGACGCTTCATCTTACCCTATACAGCAACCCCTTTACAATGATACGTCACGTGACGAAATCAGTTCGACCGTTTACGAGATACAACGTTAATGCCCTTTTGGCAATATTAATACGGTCTTTTTGACGCTTCATCTTACCCTATACAGCAACCCCTTTACAATGATACGTCATCCGTTGGAATCCGTTGGGCCGTTTACGAGATACAACGTTAATGCCCTTTTGGCAATATCAATACGGTCTTTTTGACGCTTCATCTTACCCTATACAGTTGGTAAGATGACAGCGAAGCGCGAAAAATTCAAAAATATACGAAAAGAAGAATTGGCTGCTTGCGCCAAACGTCAGAGGCCACTCGAAAGAAGAACAATTGGGTGCTTGCGTTAAACGTCAAAGGCCACTCGAAAAAGTGAGGTTATGTTCGAAAAAATAGCTAGAATCCCTATAGTTACACTACTATCGTGTTATTCTTGCACTGTACAAACGTGCATTATCTTCACTTTTCTTCAACAACTGGGGAAAATAGCACTACATGAAATTCCATACATTATTTAATATACCTTATTTTACACTCGAATTGTAACAAGGTCTGTATTAGCTTCTACGGAAGTGCATGTCCACAAAATCATACCACCTACACCAAATTGAACTCTGGGAGTAAAACAACATTGAAGATAATGTACACCAGCTTTTTTTAAATCCTATAAGCTATATGAGTGTCTGTTAAATATTGATTCATCCCTGAAAAGCACCGTATCAAATTGTTTAACACCTCAATTAACCGAATTATTAACGTCTTTAATCCATACAATGGAATAAAGAGGAAATGTGTTTCTATGGAATTCATTTAATCACTGAAATTAAACTAAAAAAGTACGAAAATGTAAAGCTTGTAGTCTGATACTGCGATCTATAACTTGATTTGTGGCTCTTCGTTCTTCTTAACTTGGCCTTCTAGAGTATTATTCCGTTTCCTGAAATCTTTGTATTTCATTAGACACTGTACTTTAAGAAAGCATTTGCGATGTAACGAATGTTCCAGCCATGAGCTTGTAAAGATAAAGCGCAGCTTCTGGTAGTTTTAGTGTCATAAAAATTTAATTCCAATTTTTGATAAGGACAAAACAAAAAAACTATATCCAATCCCTTTTAAGCAATAATAACAACTCAATTCTTGTAACACGTGAGCCGAAAATCTGTATTGACATTAAAACCAACACGTTATACGCAAAGCTTGCTGTGAGCAACGTGACGCGATAATAGTGTGTCTCTGATAGATCTGAAGGTGTGTTAAAATATTGAACTACCTATTTCCAAATTCACGTCACCTCATCGTTCGTCGAAAAACCGTTGCAGATATAGCTTATGAACGCAATAGTTGTAATTCAATTATTATTAAAAATTAATAAAATTATTTGAGAAAATTATACCTAATAATCGGACAATCAGTAATTTATTACGCTGGAACGTTTTTGATAAATTTAAACGATGCTTAAAGCGCCATGCGAATGTTTTAATGTAATATTCTTAGTTTCAAAATTTATCATTCTGTTTAATAACCACAAGAATACAAATTTTATTATGTATTGATTTTAGATTTACTATATTTTTATATCGTAAATTATTTCAATCTTTTACAAACTCTATAAATTACTAATGTAAAATGTTATGATTTAAATCACACAGAATTTATCTATGTTTTAAAATTTTAATATAGTCCAATACATGCATAAATCATATTCCCGTTTGGCAACTAGAATTCAAACTTTCCTTATAAATTCTTCTCAGTCATTTCCTCGACATACGCTGAAGTTGCTAAGTTTCATATTAAGAGCCCCAGTCACGCATACCGATAGCTATAGTAAATTCCTCAACTAAATTGTGTTCATTTAATAAAGAACAGATTTTTAAAACGGCTGAGTACGATATTAATATATTGAATATGCTGGAATGTCTAGTTTGATGAATGACAACGATTTGTTAAAACGTAAGTAAAATATTTATCGTTTTAATATGTTGTTTATATAATTATTCATTTTTTACGCAAAGCAAAAATATTTTGTAAACTATTAAAGTTATAGGAGGCCATCCATAAAAAAAAGTGCAATCATTACAAATAGGGAATAAAATTGTTTTTAATTAAAAAAAAGTAGAAATTTAAACTGATCACGACCCTGTATTACTGTTAGGCATATAGGACAGCGAATGACACTGAGCACCGCTTTTTATAAATACCACATTCTAAAACTAAACGAGTGTTTTTACTAGAGTAAAATTGTTGAAACTAATATTGATATTAGTCGCGTCAACGCTCGCGGAAATGGGTACAAAGTTCGGAATTTTGTGCCACAGGTCGGATCGGGATGCGGTTTTCTGCATTCTCTTCCAAAACGATTATGTAAAAATGTGCCTGAGAAGATTTTCCCCGGAGACCGAAAATTGGCCCGCTGCAGGCCAAAGTGCACGCGAAAAATGCATTATCTGGGAGGCCTTTTGGAAGATTTTCAAATTTGATAAATAAGGGTCAGAACTCGCCCGGATCGGGTACTCGGGGGTTTTCGAGGCCGCTGATCACGAATATAATGTTCAAATTGACCTTCGAACACCTGGTGCACCAGAACCTGACCCAAAACGTCATCTCCGGGAGTTTTCCTGACACAATCAAAGAAGGTCAACCAAAAATAATTTCGGGGGGTTTTTTGGCCCGCTGAATCCAAATCTGGCATCGGCGAGCACCCCACTGGCACCTGGTGCACAGAAACCCGGGCTAGAACGTCGTCTTCGAGAGTTTTCTTGACAAGACTGCCAAAACCCACCCGAAAATCATAAGAGGGCAGTTCTGTGGGGCGGTGGTCCCGAATTTCACGCCGAAACAACTTCCGGAACACCTGGTGCACCAGAACCTCACCCTAAACGTCATCTCCGGGAGTTTTCCTGACACAATCAAAGAAGGTCAACCAAAAATAATTTCTAGGGGTTTTTTGGCCCGCTGAATCCAAATCTGGCATCGGCGAGCACCCCACTGGCACCTGGTGCACAGAAACCCGGGCTAGAACGTCGTCTTCGAGAGTTTTCTTGACAAGACTGCCAAAACCCACCCGAAAATCATGAGAGGGCGGTTGTGTGGGGCGGTGGTTCCGAATTTCACGTCCAAATCAACCTTCTCGACCCCTGCCACGCTGGGATTTTTATCTTTACATCTTGTGGAATTATTGATTCTACTTACACAATGCGAGGAGTAGAGAAATTGATGTAAAGTAAATAAAGAAGTCAATATATATACAATTTCGGATTAAAAACTGTTTATTCAATTCAGATCAAATTCAACCCAACTCAAACTTTCTCTCTACGCTTCGTTAGAAAGTGAAAGGCCCGCTCGGCATGCTTTGGAGATCTTAGGGGGAGGGGGGGGAATTCTTCTCGTTGTTCCTTCAGCACTGGAACAACTCTTTCGAGGGCCCTACGCAAGAGTTACACATTAATAAATGTGTCAAATTATGAGACGGTTTTTGGTGAGTTTGTTGGGGTCGTGTCTGTACAACTCTCGGAGATGACGTTCTAGCCCGGGTTTCTGTGCACCGGGTGCCAGTGGGGTGCTCGCCGATGCCAGATTTGGATTCAGCGGGCCAAAAAAACCCTAGAAATTATTTTTGGTTGACCTTCTTTAATTGTGTCAGGAAAACTCCCGGAGATGACGTTTAGGGTGAGGTTCTGGTGCACCAGGTGTTCCGGGAGTTGTTTCGGCGTGAAATTCGGGACCACCGCCCCACAGAACTGCCCTCTTATGATTTTCGGGTGGGTTTTGGCAGTCTTGTCAAGAAAACTCTCGAAGACGACGTTCTAGCCCGGGTTTCTGTGCACCAGGTGCCAGTGAGGTGCTCGCCGATGCCAGATTTGGATTCAGCGGGCCAAAAAACCCCTAGAAATTATTTTTGGTTGACCTTCTTTGATTGTGTCAGGAAAAGTCCCGGAGATGACGTTTAGGGTGAGGTTCTGGTGCACCAGGTGTTCCGGGAGTTGTTTTCGGCGTGAAATTCGGGACCACCGCCCCCGAGTACCCGATCCGGGCGAGTTCTGACCCTTATTTATCAAATTTGAAAATCTTCCAAAAGGCCTCCCAGATAATGCATTTTTCGCGTGCACTTTGGCCTGCAGCGGGCCAATTTTCGGTCTCCCGGGAAAATCTTCTCAGACACATTTTTACATGATCGTTTTGGAAGAGAATGCAGAAAACCGCATCCCGATCCGACCTGTGGCACAAAATTCCCAGGTTTTCGCGGGCGTTGACGCGACTATATTGACAAGAAACTGTAAAGAACTAAACATCTTTAAAATTGTCTTTTAATTTAAATTCGTTATCAATTTCAAAATATATTTATACAAGATCTACTAGATTTATCTATTTGTTAATAGCTTTTGATACAATTTTCTTTCGTATAAGTACTTAGGACATGAAATCCGGTTAGGTAGAATTAGCCAGACATGTGAGCTCCCCCGTCGCATAGGATTAACTTGGACAGCGTTTGATAAACTACATTATATCTATAAGTGTTATCTACCCATGTAGCTTAAAAAAAAGTCTTTGAGCAGTGTGTCTTGTTATGGAGCCGAAAAAATAACCGTCACAAAAAAGAGAGCCATGAATCGACGGATTGGGTATATCTCTTAAAGACCGAATCCCAGATGAAGAAATACGTAGCAGAACAAAAACAACAGACACTATCAAAAGAATCACGACGCTGAAATGGAATTGGGCATAACACGTTACCAGATTATCAGACAACCGATGGACAAGACGTATTGTCGAGTGGAGGCCAAGACAAGAAGCCCACCGGAGCACAGGCCGCTCATCAACCAGATGGACCGATGATCCTAAACAAGCTAGCGGAAACTGGATGCAAACTGCGCTAAACAGAGAAAAATGAAAGGAGCTGAGGGAGTCCTATGTCCAGCAGTGGACGCATAAAGGTTGACGATGATGAATACCTTTTTGATCGGAATATAACCATTTAAAATGAACGTTCTTATTTGTAAATCGTGGATTGAAACAAAAAATTCCTAATATTTTCCGGAAGGCACCTTGAAACAGCTTTTGATCATCTAACGTATTCCAAATTGCAGGAGAATTTAGCTTACCAGATTAGGCTTAGGCGGAGTGGTACACATCAGTTGCTGTTTTAAAACGAACTTGCACAACCCTTGGTCACTCCAGAATAAGAACAAATTAAATTAGGATTTTTTTGTAGTAATGGTCCCTTAAATAATACTTAAAATTTTCTAATTCAAATTCCAACATTATAATATCATTGAATTTACTTAATTGTAATTATTACCAATATATTAGTTGCACCCGGATTAATTTCTTGTTTTAGAAGTTTGTACTTGGTATCCCATTTTCTTGCGATTCTGGATTCTAAAAATCGAAATAAAAATAGAAACAACGAACATTGAGCCAACTTGGGAACTACCTCAATTTTTTTTCTCGTAGTTGAGATAATGTAGTATCAAAATGGTGGAAGATAATACACAAATCTAGGGCTATTAAATATTTATTAACTTATTTTACACATTAAGCTATGTTGGACAGTGTATCCAACATTTACAATTACAATTTTACTCGAAATTTCATTAGTTGATTATCAATTGTTTTCTTGGAAAGCTGTTTTGAAAAATGTTGAGGAGTTTGGGACTGATTGAGGCAGAAATTCGGCAAATGGATATGGCAAACGCAATAGAAACCACTAATTTTTTAATTGTTTTATTTTTTTTAAAAAATGAGCCATGTGTGTAATTGGACGACTTACATAAACGTAGTGAATACAATCAACGATCTAGTGGCTACTGTTTCGAATTTAGTTATTTGCAAATTTATTAAGAAATACTAAAATAAACAATTACCAACAAAATACAAAAGGAATTATTTAGAAACTTAGAATGCCATTTGGTTGAATAAAGGACACAAAATTTCTCGAATGGCAAATAAAGTAGCAGTGGAACGGTAGCGTTGGTTGTTGGTTGGCTAGAGAACTGTGTAACATATTACATTACAGGTCGTTGCATCCTGCGACATTTTCGCCTTTCACGATAAAGTATTATCGCGTGCTCAAGAAAGCGAGTTACTATGATGCCCTTTCGAACATTTACAATGCCACCCTTTAAGCTTACCTACGCACACAGCGACGTAGCTCTCTTTATAAACTTGAATATTAATCTTAAAAAAACAATAGGATACCTGAGTTTTGCATAGACGTAATAATTTGTTATAGAGAGTGTTTATGGTATTCATTCGAGAATCCTGATGTACTACTATTGCCAGATCAAGATAGTATAGTCATGACCCTGTAGACTCTAAGCTAATTTATATATATTTTTTACATTACCACAGCTCTTCAGAATAAAGTTAAACTAAGTTAAAATAAACTTTTATTTAGTTACATAAAGCTCGAACAACTCTATATCTTCTATCAGAAGCAAAGATATTGAAATTTAAGAGACTTGCACTGATCCAAGACTAACTTTATTTTTGCACCTTAAATTTCAAGAAGCTACTGATCTTAATATTACCTCTATTACGAGTAAAAATCCCTGCTCTCCTACATAATATTATGCAAATTAAATGTTCCATAAGGACTGCCACTGACACACATCCAATTTTCTGTAGGACCGTTTGACCGGTTTAGTATAGGCAGATTTTGAGTGGAAAAAGGCCCTATTATGCATGATGTGTACGTATATATGTGTATCGCGTGAAAGGGGGTGATATTACCAAGATGGCCGACTACTTGCGTCGTCTTTGGATGGCCGGAAAGGAACAGATAGGCGTTGGATTTTGTTGATAAGAAAATAGAAATGTGTCGTGATCGTCAAGAAATATTGCGGAAACGCTTCTCTGAGACACACGCAAACAAAGAAACTATGTTTACAACACTACTGATACTGACTGTTAATTTAACTTTTAGCCTTTACTGAAAATTTATATAACACGATAACAAATTAAATTTGACTTATCTAAAGAATTTGATCATGTATTCAATATTTAGTATTAAGTTAAAAAAAATAAATTCATGCTAGTTGTTATACCACCAGGTCTATTATCATTCTTATAATGAGTTTTTCATTGATTATTTTACGTAGATAGTTCTTAGATCCCAAAAAGTTATTTTGTCAAATACCAGGAAATAATTCATTTTATACTTCTACAATAGTCTTTTAGTATTGTAAATTTTGTTCCTCTTTACACATATCCAAAGGGGTCTGTCCAATTCTGTTCTAGACGTTTTGTTTTTATTTTTAATAGAAAACTTTGTGTGTTCAGGGGTGGATGAATTTGTTATGATAGGTGTGAGTTATTAACTTTAAAGAGGAAGATCCCTTTATGACAGACAACTGATATAATGGGCTAGACAGACATATTAGGAGGGTTAACATTCCTGGTTTATGCTTTGCGAGATAATAAATAAATATTTGAGTATAGACAAATACTATTTTCAAACGAATAGTTAGTAAATGATAAAAGTAAAGTCTTTAATTCAATATTAAAAGTTTATGAAAATATTAAACGATAATAATAATTTGTTTAAAACAAATTTTAAAATCTACTTAATTTTTTAGCTTTATAATATTGTTACGTTGCTTTCACTTTTAAAACTTTTTATATTCCTCGAACTCTGTACACAGGCATCCGCTTTAACAATGACATTTGTGCTAACATTTTAAATTTTGAAAAAGTAAAATTTTGCAAAGTAGTTGATCTGGAGAATACGGTAAAAAAGAGAATCTGAGAATTAGGGTAAAAAGGGAGATCGTGCCTTGTGATGTGGGAAAACACTGTTGTTCTGGTAGATTGAAGCGTATTTTTTTCAACATTATGGTGCCAAAACAACAATAATACTTTTTTTTCCTTTTCTTGATAGTCTATGAAGATTGACCCTGTAGAATCGCAAAAGAGAATGTTTATAGCCTTTACTCTTTTCCGAGCACTTTGAACAGGTGAGATTCATTGCTTTTATTGATTTTGTGTTTGTGGTATATAGTATAAACCGAAGGTCACTATTCGACGTAAAAATTTACCCGGATTTCGCTAAAACATTTCTAGAAAATTACTCCACGATTTGGTTTATCGTCTGGAGTTAGCAATAAGATGGTTAATAATTTTTTACAATTTTCGGAGAGGATTGATTATCCCAACAGCAATGTCTTGTTGAAATGGTTTCTGTGTTTTTGAATAAAGCACCACACTAGTCAACTCTTTCACACTAGTATTCCAAATTTCAACGTGCTCGCTCCAGTCTCAGTTAGGAATCCAGGCTACCCAAAATAGCAGTCACGCAGCAAAACATTGATACGGTTCCTCAGCTAATTAAGGATGACCACCGTGTAAGAAAACTGGAAGATAGAGACATCTCGATTCAAAAGATCCTACATGAAGAATTGCGTTTTACGAAGTTGGTTTCACGTTCGATACCTCATTTGCTCACAGAAGTGCAAAAAGTGGTTCTCGTCAATTGATGTCAAAAAAAATTGGAACGAATTACCAAAGGAATAGAACAATATGTTAAAATTCAAATTGATACAAAACATACAATATAAAGAACAACGTAGTGCAATAAAAAATAGTATTAATTTTGGTTAGTGTGTTGCAGCTTGGGCATTTATAGATACACTCTCGTAATAGTCACGCAGTGTATGAGGACACATGGTCACTAGGTAGGTACTCTTTTACATGGTTTTTAAAAGTTGTAATTCAGTTGATGTTTTTAAATATCTGAGGAAGTTTATTACACAGTAGTAAACAATGACAGAAGATGACTTCCTACTTATTTATAAATGTCGGTAGGGTACTACAAACTGTCTCTTATTTCTTGTGTTGTGTGAGTGAATATCACTGTTACATAAAAAAGTTCTTTGATTTTTATGAATTAGTATCAATAATTCCGAAATGAAAATAGACCTCTGCAAGACCAACCATACGGAGAACCCGCAATAGATCTCACAATACGCTTTTGGACCTTGAAAACATATTTTTTACTAGGAGAGCTAGCCCAGACATTTATACTATAACTCATTGTCTACTGTACTTCAGCAAAATAAAAAAGACGAAGATGATGCTGACTAAGTATTCTCCTCAATTTTGCAATTTATAACACTTAGAGTTGAGTTTTTTATATAGATTCCAACATTAAGTTTTAAAAGATAAATGAGTGTCACTTCACAACACTACAATTCAAAATACTCTTACCATTAATGACAACACTAAGATCAGATTTATTAGAGATTGCATGGGATGTAAATGATACAAATTTAGTTTTGTGAATATTAAATAAGAGCGACTGATTACTGGACGACCAATCAGAGAAGGTCTTCAGTGAATTTGTTATTTAATCTTGTAAAATATTTATATCCTTATCGCGATAAAGCATTGTTGAGTCATCCGCATAAAGTGATACAAATGCATCAAACATTACATATGGTATTTAATGTATATACAAAATAAATAATATCGGGCCCAATATGGTGGTACTCCATTCTTGTTAACAATCGGATAAGACATTGAAAATTTGAAGCCATTTTTTATTTTAACTATTTGGTGTCGGTCTTTCAAATAGGATCGAATTGGGCGACTCCATTAACACCGTTTCTGTATAATTTATCGAGGAGTGCATCGTGTTTCACACAATCAAAAGCACGACTGAGGTCACAAAAAGGGACAGTCGAATTTTCACCATTTTCAATTGATATTAAAACTTCCTTATATAAACTGTTAATGGCTGTGAAAGTAGAAAATTTATTTCGAAAACCTTGTTGATGTATTGTGATTACTTTGTTGAAAGCTTTTCAATAGATTTATCTAACAATTTAACATTTTTTTTAAGATGATACTAAAAGATGGTAAGAAGATTTTGCAACATTACCATTAAGTGTCAAGGCTTCACTTTACCTTCTATAAATAATATTATTTACTATCTACTTTTTCTAAAGATCAACGTCTTAATTTGGTTAATTTAGGAAATGAATGACGCACCCCTACTAATGCCGACTGCCCTAAAAATACATTTTTTTATAGAAACCTACAAGTATATCCTGCTCACGAAGCAAAATAAGGAAACCGATACGAGTGTTACTCTTCCGTCTAATCCACAACAAGTAAAAAAATTAACAGAAAAAAATTGAAGGGCACAACCTGCTTGTTATTCAATACTGACGCGTCTGGCTAAGCCAACTAAGCTGACGGATACTCAATGTACAGCAGAATAGATGCCATTGTTTTCGTTATCTTTTACCCTTCAACGAATACCGAATTAAGCACTCAACTGTCTAAAGCATACACGTATCCTCTGGGAATAAAGATCAGCCAGTCGGGAAGTTAATACCAACAAAAGAAATAAAATAAAAGAAGTTTTTTGAAATCGAACTGGAATAGAGTACTTTTATTAATAAAAAACTTTTCCTGTTTAAAATCATTTAAAATTTTAAACAGTATTGGTTGCTAGTTTTATGTATACAGTATTTATCATCTAATAATAGCATTTTTAACACGTTTCTATTAGCTTCGGTCGTATATATGTAACGTGATTTTTACCGACTTTTAAACTTTGCATACTTATCAATGACATTGGAAAATGTAAAAAAATAAAACAGATTTGTACATAAAATAAAAAATACCGTATCGGCTTATATCAAACACATATCTACTTAGTTTAAACTAATAATGTCTACTCCATCTAGTAGTGCAATTGGATAGAACGTTATGATATAATGTAGTATTGATTTTGCATTTAAGTTCGAATCTGTTTGATTTCTGTAAGTAGATTACGTAAAAAGCACACCACGCTTTTTTACATTGAGATATATTTTTTTGGAACTATGTGCCTTACGGCTGGCTTGGATAAGATAGGGATTTTGCGGCGTGACCGAACTGAAAAAAATGTAATAGTAAAAAACCGTAACAATAAAACCGTAACGCTTGTAGTAGTGCCACTATATCTAGTAGGCAGGTTACCGCTAGTCTCCACACAACGCTAGCCTCTACTCAGAGTTCAATATACTATAGACATAATGTTGACAGTTATGATATAATATTTAACTGTCACCGAAACTTTCTTGAAAGTGTTAACCAAAAATATAATAGTTATAATGAATCAAGCAAAAGATGATCTTCTCATTACAGAATCTCCTAACCAAAGGTAAGTTTAATAATATACATAATATAAACATTGTAAACAATATAGAAATATTCAACGATGTCAACTTTTGTGATGTCCTATAATTTAATGAAAATCATTGGTTTTTAAATGTAAAATGTGTTAATTATGTTGAAGTGTTTTATTTAATTGGATTATCTACACCTGTTACTAATGTTAATCTCAAAATTTATAATAAATTATTATTATTAATATGATCAAAATTTATGCAGTAAATACATAAAAATGATTTGACTAGCATAATATGATAACTCTTCACGATTGGATATCGTTGGAGGATCGAATACGCGGGATGGTAATTTTTTTTTAGTTTTTTCCAGTGTTAAACAAAAAACTATAAATATTATTTTAACTTTAAATAAAATCAATTCAATTATCTTATTCCGATCATAATCATTATAAAAATTATATCTTTAGAGAATTTATTGATATATAAGCTGGCCAGACGAAAAGTACAAATTATGCAAATATGTACAACCAAAAGAAATGTAATTATTAATCTATAACGTAGTATAATCCAAGGCCTGGAGGAGATAGGGATTTTTCTGCGCGACCGAACTGAAAAAAATGTAATAGCAAAACCGTAAGAAAAAGTCCGTGGAATAAAACCGTTAAATGAGACGTGCACAGGCGCTACAGTCGTATACACAAGCGAGTAGTGTCGATTCTACATTAGCCGAAGGAACTTAGTTCCTACCTGGTGTCCCACGACACCATTATAACTTGTTATTTATAGTATCTTAATTCATTTTTTAACTTTAATGTTATTTAGGTGTCTTCTTGGTACCTCCTATACAGCTTTACGTCATAGTTTGTAAACCAATCTGAGGATTAAGAGATACAGACTGTACTTTTCTGAAAAATCACATGATTCTAAGATATCCTTACCTAAATCTGAAAACAATGGGTTGTTGGCATAGACCAAGACGTCCCGATTTAAGCCCGTGTGAGAGAAAACAATAACGAGGTATTGGTTTTGGTCAAAGATGATTAGACAGAGATACCAACATTGTTCCGATTTTTATGTTTCAGGCACCGAAAGAATGGGCCATTATGTGTCTATGGTTGTTGGTGATATTTAAGGTTACGTAACCCTGCAGTCTTTTTCTTTTAAATGACATTGAATATGCTGATGTTTTTCACAGTAAAGTTTTGCAATTCCAAGTTCAATATATTTTTTTAATTTTCTTATATCAGGAAAAACATACTAAGAAAGGTATGATGCAATAGGTCACTTTTTACATTAACAAATATAAAAAAATAACCTGAAATATGGCCAAAGGCAATTTTTTTTTCGATTCATTGTCGTTGACAAACCCTGCAAAATATTAACAGATAAGACAGTAGACCCCAACGTAGTGAACATTCTGAGCGCCTATACAAATGGATCAAAAACTCAACAAATTATGGGATGTGGAATATACACTAAATCCCTGAGCCTAAGAATTGAATGGGCTATGGATGGCTTGTTAAGTGTAGTTCAGTCAAAACTGACCTTGAATAAACCACGTATTACTTCAAGTTTGGTACTAGAATGTCACTAAACTCTAACTGAGGCCAGCCTGAATAACGTGGTCACTCTGAGCTGGATCAAAGGGCATGGGAACTCTAAAGGGGACCGAACTTTTGACTGACCAGAGAAGTATTACCTTAACCTGGCGAGGAAACAGCAAGAAAATTTAGGGCATTGTCCAGTCAAAATATCCGAATAGCGGTGGGATCTTAAAAGATCACTGCCAATTGCGACAACATCTCTTCAGGATGAAATTAGCTGAATCGCCCCTATTCAGAGGTTGTGAATAAAAAAAAAATTAAACCTCCTTCAAAAAAATGCACTTAAAAGCCAGAAATAAAATCTTTATTTTTTAAAAAAATTTAAAACAACTAGGCATCTGATTTCAATTTCCCTGAAGTCGGCTCTAATGGCAAATTACCCTCTATTTAAATCTTGGCTATTAAATCTAGATTTTGAATGTTAGGAACTCAAATCTTTTACAAAGATATAAACCATTGGAGCCGACTTCAGGGAAATCGAAATCAGATGCCTAGTTGTTTTCAATATTTTTAAAAAATAAAGATTTTATTTCTGGCTTTTAAGTGCATTTTTTTGAAGGAGGTTTAATTTTTTTTAAAAAGTTTTTATTTTATTTTATCATTTTAAGTTGCTAGTTAATTCATGATGTACTACTTTTAAAACCTTTCAAATACCGTGCAAGAGTTACTGAGTTCAATCCCCAACAATCCCGACATGTACCAATGTAACTTTTTGCAGACATAACTAAATTGTCTAACACCTAGAAACACGAAGAACATACGGTAAAGGCCTCATCGTGATGAAACGTGTATTTAATTGTCTGAAATCACCAACACACAGTGAGTAAGAGAATTGGTTAAATGCTCATTCCTTCTCCTTATGGGAAGAGGTCTTTGGCTTAAGAGTAGGGCAGTAACGGGCTAATTATTATGTTTTTTTTTGTTATACTTCATTATTAACATATTAACTTAACTGCAGAGCTTATTTTATTCATTTTTGTGGTGTTTCTTGGAATATCTTCCACATTGATGATCAGACCTTAATCAAATTTTCAGTGGAGCACACGGATATTAGACTCTTTTGAATGCAAAAAGATTTTTTCAAATCGGATTATAAATATCGGAGATATTCGCTAACATATATAAAAAATATGGTCAAACTGAGACTCTTCTCCTTATTTCCTGGAATATCTTTCACACTGATGACCAGACCTTAACAAAATTTCTATGGGACCAATGGGACACTCTACTCTTTTGAATGCAAAAAGATTTTTTTAAATCGGATTATAAATACCGAAGATATTCGGTAACATCCATAAAAAAAATAAAAAAAAATATGGTCGAATTGATAACCTTCTCCTTTTTTGAAATCGGTTAAAAATAAGAGGAAACAAGAAAGGATATAATGTATGACTAATCTGCTTTTTCTGAAATCAGAAGATCCGTGTTGGGCGAATACTGGCTTACACCAGCTGATGGCAGGGAAATCCCTCTCGGGAGTTTCATCACCTATTTTAAATGTTTAGGCCTGATGGCAGCATAAGGTGTGGATAAACCTACACACGGGAGGATTCACAATGAGCCATATGTGGCATGTGGCCTCAGTGTCGACAGAGAACTTGCTCGCTCCTTCCCAAGTTTCCAGATCCAGATCCAGATGGCCAAAAGCAGAATTTTTTGCCCTTGTCAGTTAGAATACCTTAAAATTCTCACGTGGTAGAGCAATTTTGCGACCAGATTTGGATTTAGTACAGCAAAAACGTTTTAAAACGTATACTCTTTTTTTGTACAAATTTTGTCAACCTGTGAAAAACAACAAATGTCCAAAATACAGTTTACATATTTTACATGATATTTTTCTCAACAATATTCCATTTATTATTATCCTTATTTCTAAAACATATTTTATAGTAGATGAAACTTTTTTACAAATCCAATAAACAACGATGCGTATGATGTAAACTTTTTTTTTTACTTATACATTTTCAAGTTCTTCTGCCTAAGAAAAAAAAACTTATTGAGTTTCAACTCAAAACAGTGACCTATCGCATTTCATATATGCTCTGCTGGGTTATGAAAACGACGAAAATATGTTACAAGGAAACAGTGCGTGTTTTTTTGCTCTCATTACTTTTGAATGAAAACCGGGTTTAAGTGAAGTAGTTTCAAGTATATACATGTATTTAAATGAACAGATTTTTATGAAAAATTGTTGAAACGTATATGAATACAGTTGGTAACGTAATATAAAATCAGATGATAAAGAAAAGTAGGTCATAGCAAATTTATCCTCCTGAAAATATATTTTATAGAACTTTGATGTAAACGTTAAGTATATTAATGAATAACAAACTTTTTTTCGTCCAAGAAAACCGAATCATTACAAACACCAATTAAACGAATACCAAGAATAAATATGAGACAAGTTTTCTCACTTATACACACTTGCTAATAGTACAGCAGTAATATATATTAAGAAACAAATGATTAAAGAAATTACAAGTTTTAACGAATTGATTGTTAAAGAATTAAGGCGGCTCGCACACCGGAGCAATATGCAACTAGCAACTAGCAACATGCAATAAGCAACAGGCAACATATTTTGTTGTACATACCAAAGCAATAAAAAATCACTTGTTGAAAATGTCGTCTAATGAAGACGAAGAGATAATTTTGTGGCAAATTTTAAGGAAAAAAAAGAAAAAGGAGACGATATTGGATTCATCCAGCATTTGAAGCGTTGAGTAAACATGGAGCCAGTATATGTGCTCAAGAATTAAAGACGCATCCCACACAATTTCAAAACTGTTACCGAATGAGTCTGAGTACTTTTGAAATGTTAGTTTAGCTGATAGCACCCCATATTATTAAACAAGACACCAATTACAGATATGCGATCAGCCCACAGGAACAACTTTTAATCAAATTAAAGTAAGATAAATTAAACATACATAAAAAAGTATTTTATTGAAAAAACTAAAAAATATAAAAAAAATTATATTATTGTTCTGTTAAAGACGAATTCCTATTGTCATCAACTGACATGTTGGGTAAAAAATTATAACCCTTAATGATCTAACACTGCTTGATGAACGAAATATTGGCAAATTATGGGCGATATAGTTGCTTTTCAACCAACACATCGTGTTGCTAGCAACATATGTTGCTCTAGAAAGGCATTAGCGATATCGTATTGCGTCGGTGTGCGAGATCAACAAAAATGTAATGAAAAAACACATAGGCGATAATATTGCTTATTGCATGTTGCTAGTTTCATATTGCTCCGGTGTGCGTGCCACCGTGCCAGCTAAAACGTGCTTGTGAAATTTAGAGACCATAAGAATAATATTACAAACAAAAATTGACATTTTTAATTTCTCAACTGTTTATGCCATTTAATAAGCCCAAAAACCTCGTGTTGCGGTGCACCCCAAAAATCTTTGCCCTCAGCGTTTTATCTGTGACCCCAGGATAATCTTTTTTTTTTTTCTTTATCAAATAATCTAAAGATATTTACATGAAAAAAATTTTACCTGTAAAATTGTCAGATCAACATGTTTCATGCTTTTCATATTTGTCTATTACAGAAGAAACGAAGCCATATAATTGCTACTAATTAATGAAAAAAATGTCTTAGACTCTAGTCTATAAATTAATATTCAATATTGGAATATTTTAACAATGTTAGAAAAAATATTCGGTTTTCCAATCTTTGATATTTTTGATGTCAAATCTCATTGCCGATCAGACACAATTTTTTATCGAATCTGCATAAACACATTTCTGAAAGAATGTAGATAATTTTTTTGTTGGAAAGCGACAAATGGTATCTGACACTCAAGCGTCTAGACGGTGTTGTGATTGTTAAATTTCGCAGATTTTCAGCGTCCTTGGATAATTATTTGAAAAAATTGTTATTTTTTCTGTTAAACTTTACCATACGACAGAATTCACGTTAACCATGTAATAAAGTAAACGGAAATTATTGTAATAGATTAATATGCAAATACTAATAATATATTGATTGTTAAATGAACTGATTAAATGGATGAACAATAAACAATAACCACTCATTTGTGGCTTGGAAATTATAATAAATAATTAATAATTAATTTAAACAGTGTATAACTGAATTTCAAAAATAATTCCGTGCATGTGAAAAACGCTAAAGTATCTATAAAACTATCACATCCGTGATTTTTATTTTTAAATTTACCACGTAATGTGATAGACTGTTGGGCATTCCAGTAACACATATTTTAATGGAACATTTTTTATTTGTTGTATACCATTAGGGAAAAGTGTCAAGTCAAGGTGGTTAAAACAAACAAAAGGGCAAAGAAAAGAGTAATAACATCTATCTTCTATACTAGATAGATAGATATTCATTGTCACCTTGTCTGACCCTGCTCTTTTAATAGCCTTGACTGTGACCTCTCCACATAACTTGGAGCAGCCGGTTTCTCATCTCTCAATACCAGATACCGCTCCCTGCAAGGCCTTCACATTGGCATAAGACATGAAATACGGTTTCCTCCTCCTCTTGGAGGTATCGACAGATGTCTTCATCTGTCTCATGTTTTTTCTGAGCCAACAATATCCTGTCAAGAGACTGACAATCATTCTGACATCGTTTCGCCTTTGTGATATTAGCTCTGCAGTAAATTTCGCCAAGTATCCTTTTATGGCTTGTCGCTTACCCGGTGATTTTCCCAACCACTCCTAGGCCTCCTCTGGCCTTCATTTCTCTATGGCTGCCTTTCTGAAGGTATCATCCAACCCCCTAATGATTCTGGGCAAATAATTGGGATATTAACTCCCGTTCGAGCCAATTCATCAGTCTTCTCATTGCTCCGAAACCCTGAGTGTCCTTGTACCCATGCACATGTCACAGAATTTCGACTTTCGGGATGATGTAGGCTTGTTAATGCCAAAACTATCACCTTTAGAGCTGCTTGGTTGTATAAGTATATGACTAACCGTTATAACCTGACTTACGATAGCCGTTGCACAGCGTTTTATGGCCATTACTTTAGCCTTAAACACTGCAGCATACGCACCTAGACTTAGTTGGAAGTGTATCCTGTGTCTTCTACTATATATACCCAAACCTGTGCCTTTCTGGGTCCTTGAGCCATCGGTTTACCACATTGAATCCCCTAGAATTGGAGGGCCATTGTTCCATGAATCTCTTTCCAGTAATTCTACTCAAAAATTTCTCGCAAAGTTACACCTGGGGACTATCCTGTCCTGAGGCATACCTACACTATTTGATCCGTCTTAGGTAATGGGAGCCTAGCCTTATAGCAGCCTGTGAACAGTTATCATAGCCTCGCACTGTATCTTCTATACTAAGAAATAAATGTATTTTTACGACAAAAATCTTTATTGTTTCTAAAGACTATACAGGGAGAGTGCGATTGTATATATATATAAATATATATTGATATGGATTTTCCCCAGTGGTATACTCTGTCGGGACTCTCCGGGAATGTTAGTATCCCTTAAGGAAATCGGTTGCTAAGAAAAGGAGTTTTGAATTTTTTTTGTTAGATTGTTATTTTTTTAACAATACTGAATTTTGAAATGTGTTGAAATTTGTTTTGATCATTTTTAATGACTTGCGGCCAAATTAATCGACACTCTTTTCTTGTTCGTACTTCTAACTCTTTAACATGTGCTGGTTTGTTCTTTAATACTTCGCTTTTTAAGTACCGCTATAAAAAAGTGCAAAGAATTGGATCTTGGTGGCCATTCAATAGGTTCTCCTCTAATCATTAATCTGCCTGGAAATACAGTATCAAGATACTAACGAAAAACGATTACCAAATAGAGAAACCCAGCATCTTCTTGAAACTGGAACATGTACAGAGGTAGGAATCCAATTAGCCAATTGAAGCATTAATTTTTCTTGTCAGTATTCCAAAGATCGAATTCCATTAAAATATTTGTCAAAGACTATTGGTTCTATAACTTGATTTCTTACAATGCTTGCCTAAACATTCACTTTTTCTGGTTGTTTAGTATGTCATTTTCTAATACAGCGTGGATTCTTACCCAATCCAATATAGACAATTTTGTCGATTTACCTCACCTTTTAACATAAACGCAAATTTATTAGAAAACAGAATATTATCCAATAGAATGTTGTTCATGTCAATATGGATTCGTAATCTGAATCCTTCTATAAGTCTTGCTACATAAATTTCTTAAATATTATTAGTTTGTGTGCGTTATAAATTTGGACGTTATTAGTTATCTGCCTGATATCTTTACTAAGAGAAGCTTATGGATGAGCATTAATAAAATAGACATCTAAATGATATTGTTGAAATGTAACAAAATCAATGATGATCGTCTCTTTAAATTGGTACATTATTATTGGATTTAAAAAAATTGCTATTGGACATACTGATCTACGGGTTTAAACATTTTTTCATTTTATAGACTCCCCTTGTATATATTTAACGATTATTATTAAATAATGTGTTAAAATAAAACAAGGCCGTTATAGAAATCAAATTTTGTTATTGTTGCTACAAAAAATCCACTTGATAAAATAATATTTTAAAACCAGTAAGTACCTACCTATTTCTTAGCAAACTTAAAACCTCATCAATTTTAACAACGTGCCCACAAAACGTCGATTAGTCAGATAAAATCTCTTTTAAAAAAGAATAGAATCGTTGTTCATATACCAAAAACCTTTAGGCCCAGTTAAAATTAGTGGTTACTTCTTAGGTGCGTATTCTTTGCACCTAATAATCTAGTTTATTTCTTAATCTAGAAATTCCTTCTACCCTAAATACATTTTATTGATATCTGTAGCTTATTAATTTTATTTGTTTTAAAGTACGACCATCATTACTTGAAGATTACCTATAGCGGAATAATGTTAAGTATCATTTAAGACAAATATAAACTGGATTTATCTCCATACTGTAGTCTGTACTTATAATAAAAGGTACCATAACCATTTCGTTTCATGCAATGTTACTGAGAAATTTAATAAAAATTCATAAAAGTGATTCGATCCGGTAACTAACCAATAATCCGAAGAAAAACAAGAAAAAGCACCATTGAAAAGAAACACTTAAAATATTATCAATAATAAACCCTGGAGGCCATTCTGTAGTTTAAGAAAACTGTAATATTTCATTATATCAATGTTTTTCCCAACAATGGTAAAACAAATTATTTTAAATTTTTTATGTGAAGCAAAAAAACAAGCACACAAGGATTAACTAATGAACGAAACCACAGACTTCATACTCAACACTATGGTGAATCGTAAATATAGAAATTTAACCAAGAAAAAAATTCGACGGAACAACTAATCCTAAGTTTAGTGCCAGAACTAGGGTGTCATTAAACAACAAATTACAACGGTATTTAAAGAGGAATGGACCTAAAGTATTAATCATATAATAAAAATTAAAAACGAATAACGAGACTGGTTAACCACTGGTTACGAAAGGATTTTATTTTAAAAATTATTTTCTACCTTCGAAAGCTGCCATTAAATATACTCCCCTCTTCTAGACACACTTTTCCATACGTTTTTTCCATTGATCAAAGCAGTGCTGGAGCTGGAAGTGTTCTTTGGTGAGGGCCTTTAGGGGCTATAGCGTTTTTAGCATTACCGCTTCCATCGACTCAAATCGGGACCCTTTCAAAGCAGATTTTATCTTCGAAAACAAAAAAAAAAGTCGGTGCCAAATCTGGTAAGTACAGCGCATGTTAGAGCAATGGAGTGCCTTTGTTGGCCAAATACTGCTTCACAGATAGCAGGTTATGAGCAGGTGCGTGTCCTGGTGCAAAATCCACGAGTTGCTTTACCATAACTCGGGCCATTTCTTACGAACTTGTTCTCGCAGTTTTGCCACAACTGATAAATAGTAAGTCTGGTTGACAGTCTGACCCTCTGAAACCCATTCAGTCATCACGATTCCGTTAATGTCGAAAAAACCAAAAACATTGCCTTGAATTTTGATTTGGACATCCTTGCTTTTTTTATTCGGGGCGATTCGGACGTCTTCCAATGCATCGTTTGCCGCTTTGTTTCAACATCGTATGGAAAAATCCACGTTTCGTCCCAATAATGTTTTATCAGTCCGGGAACTTCCTTTAACCTTTTAAGGTAATTTGGGCAGACCTGTTGACGCACGAGCTTTTGGTCAAGAGTCAGGTTCTTTGGCACCGACTTTGCACAATTTTTTCTAACATTTTCACAACAAAAATGTTCATCGTTTCAATTCCAGATATAAAACAAAACGATTAAAATTTAATTAATAGCTGTCAGACACCTTAAGATAAGTGAGAAACGATTTATTTATATAAAAGGATTTTTCAAATTTTTGAACAAGGGGCTGCTATTAATACCAATCTTATTTTCTTCACCTAACTTACCGTTTTAAGCCCTTATATTGGCAGACAGAAATCAATGACACCAAATTCATGTGCTCTGGTACATGGTCTATAAATATAAAATAATTTTGTAAACAACAGAGATTTTAAAATACTAAGAAGTATTTATCTGCAGAATATTGATCAATAACTTTCAGTATATATATATTACCTTAATTTCCATTGTATTGATTGCGATCACTTCTGTAAAGGATCTAATGTTGTTATTTATTAATTTACTTTTTACTTAATCTTTCTTGTGTTGTTACAGATGATGTTTTTTATGTAGTATTGAGGCACAAAAATATAATATTGAGTGCAACAAACACGCTCCTTCTCAAAATTAGTAGTTACTTGACATCGGCCAGCCCCAAAAATTCTCCCGCTGAGCTAATGGCGTATTTTTCCATTATATTCTGAAAATATTTGTTCATAAACAGATACTCTATCTTGACATATTCCGATAAATCACTCCAGAGGCATGTGCAACAGACAAATGCCGCAATTCTTGGGATGCGTTTTTTTTTCTTTATTTTTGCTTATTGTTGGTCGAAGACGTGTGCTTGCGGTCTATTACTTCATGTTTGGACAAGCACAGGGGGTGATCTATTTCTCAGGAAACGAGATATCATATCTAATGGATGCTTAGAGTGGCCAGATCTTTTTTAGGATAATATTTGTTAGGTTTTGTCTATTTTAATGTTTTTTGTAAACCAAATCGTATACTTTATCTTTATATATACATGTATTTAAATTAGGCGAGATATTCCTTTGGAGGGCGTTATCCCGTCCTCTAAAACTAAAACACTTACCTATGCAAATATTTTGGAGACACGAGAGGCTTTCTAATGTCGACCTAGCCTATCGTAGTCCAAGTTGAAACAGTAATTTATTATCTCTATATCATAGAGTGACCCATTGAGTTCGTATTTTAGTTAAAGCAAATCTTCCTCTCTAGATATTATTCAAATTAATATGAACGTTGCATCAGTCATCGAGAGTGATTTATTATAACGGAAAGACCCCCCTTCTAGAAAACGTGTTATTCACCCTTTCAAATGCGAATTTTCAACTTCATACCAAACAAATTTCGATTAAGCAACTTTGATTAATAGTGCAGGGAAAATAGGAACAGTCATTGTTCTATTACAAGCGTAAAAAATTTATAAAAAATAGGGTATACGATATTATTTATTTTACTTCATAGATGAAAACCATATTCTACAGATAATAGAAGAAATCTAAAAAAATGAAACGGTGCTTATTTTTTTAAGAAAGAAATCACATATATTAATCATATTAACTTCTTACAAGAGAATAGTACGGGGGACGTCTTTTTATTTTTGCATATAGCCACTTAGAAGGCGCCACTAATAGAAACATCGGACACAAATCTAATCTCAATCTTTTGTTGGCTTAAAACCAGGGTTTTATTGCGATATAACAAGCCGTATAGGTACAGTGAATTTTTAAAATTAGCAAGTCAGTCAAAAAATGGATCTTAGCCGAGAACATTTTCGAGCAACAATTTTTTACAATTTTCGGAGAGGATTACACCAACACCAATATCTCGCTGAAATGATTTCTGTGTTTGGCAATGAAGCATCACACCAGTCAACTATTTCCCGCTGGTATTGCGAATTTCAACGATGTCGCTCCAGACAAACCCAGTGTAGTTCCATCCACAGCAGCAGTCACAAGGCAAAAGATTGATACGGTTCGTCAGCTAATTAAGGATGACCGTCGTGTAAGATACCGAGAGTTAGAGGTATCCTCTGGTATTTCTAAAGACCTCGATCCAAAAGATCCTGCATAAAGAACTGTTGCGAAGTTGGTTTCTCGTTGGATCCCTCAATTGCTCAAAAAATGATTTAACGAAAACCATGAAAAAAATTAGCAGACATAAGTTACTCTTTTTTTGTGTATAAAAATAAGTTATATTTCATTTCTATTGCATAAGTTTAATGATTTAACACTCGCAATATGTTGAATTAACCTTAAAAGGTGTTGTAAAATCATTAAATTGTAGATGTAGATATAATCAGAAACAGTATTTGTAGCTTGTTTCCGAAAGTCGTAAAATAGTCTTAATTACAACAGTTGAAACAAGGTCTATTATAATAGTTGTATTATTCTATTATAGTTTGTATATTTATGCAAAAGATTTTATTTGATAAACAAAGAAATAGAATAGTTAAATATATTATATGGCATACCTGCAAATTTAATAGTTTTTTTAGCACAGATTACGTTTGTGGAGAAAGCAAGAAGTGATATTCGACAATACATAAAAAATATAGTTTTTTGTACGATCTATTTTTAATTCAAACTTCTGGAATAATCATTGAAAATATATATAGTTTACTCTATTTTTGGTGTTGTGCTTTTATGACTTCAGTGCACACACGGTATTTATTCATCCTACTATTATAGTACAGCGCGCGACCTATAGATGTCGTCACTTAAGAGCCTCACCATCTATTAAACCTACTTTATGAGCAGGGAGCAAAAAGCAAGCAAACGCAGCAACTGAAAACCATCCGATTATGGCGTTAGAAACTACCGCACCTAAGAGTACGAAACGGTTAGGGTTTAGATTGACTGGAACACAACCACGCTCCTTTTCAAGTGTATCGCTTCTGGTAACATCTTCCTACGATCAACGACGCCTAAAGCGATCTCAACACTTCCATCGACTCCGCAGAAGCCATCTATTCCACGCGGTGTTTAGAGACCATTCCATTTACAGCTGACGTGCTACGACAACAAGACATCGTCAACTGAACATTGAGACCATTGGAAATACCAATACCATACTACAACCTGGACCCGCTTCTGGTCATTCCGGTAACCCAAGAAGACTCGTTGTCCAACAACGGTATCGGTACGCGCAGTACATGACAGTTAAAGACAATATGTCTTACGGTTTTTAGAGACTCTTTTGTTATTTAATTATTTCATCATACTTTATTATATACTGTAATGTTTCTTCTTTCTCTTCTTCTTTAGCAGCCTCTTCTAGTCGACTTCTGGACATAGGCCTCTCCTTGTCTTTTCAACTTCGTTTCTCTTGAGTTGACTGTTGCCAGTTTCTCCCTGCATGTTCCTTGATGTCATCGGTCCATCTTTTTTGTGGTCTTCCTGCACCTCTTTTAAATTCTCTTGGCTTCCATTGTATTATTCGCTTTGTCAACTTTTCTTCGTTCTTTTGTGCCACGTGCCGGCCCATCTCCACTTTGATTTTGTAATGCTTTCACCAACATCGGCTTCTTTAGTTTTTTTTCTTAAATTCTTAATTCTCATATGGTCTCTAAAGCGTACATTTGTCATAATTCTCTCTATAACTCTTTGAGTTGTTCTAAGTCAATTGAGAGAACTATTAGTAAGTGTCAAGGTTTCCATTCCATAGGTCATGACAGGAAGGATCCATGTATCAAAATCCCATCTTTTTAAATTAATTGGGATTTTTGGAACTTTTATAATAAAGCTTAATTTACATGCTGCTACCCAGGTCATTCGTATGCGCCTTGTTATTTCCACCGTTTAATTTTGTTTGCCTTTTTTTATTTCGTGCCCCAAGTATACATATTCTTTTACATTTCCAATCTTATTGTCGTCCATAATGATATCCACTTCTTCTGTTGTCATTTCGATATTCATTGTTAGCCCCACCTCCTCGGATACTTGTTTTAATTCTGTTAACATTTCTTGCAACTCATCTACAGAAGTGCTTATCATTATGATATCGTCCGCAAATCGCAAATGAGTTAAGTAGCGGCCATCTAGGTTAATGCCTTTATTTTCCCATTCTAGTTTTCTAAAAACATCCTCCAAGGCAAGAGTGAACAGCTTAGGCGATATTGTGTCCCCTTGTCTGACTCCCCTCTTCATTGGTATGGTATGGGTTTCTATATTTTCTGATATTTTAACTTTAAATGTCGGTTTCTTGTAAATGTTTTCCAGAAGTTTTTTATATCGGGAGTCTACTCTGGCATTATCCAGTCCATTGTTCTATGGAATCGAAAGCTTTGTTGTAGTCAACAAATACCAATTGAAGTGGGATTTTATATTAAGTACATTTCGCTATAAGTATGCGGACTGATTGAAGATGATCAATGGTGCTGTAACGTTTACGGAATCCTGCCGGTTCTGGTGTTTGGTAAGAGTCTAATTTGTTTGTTATCCTATTTGTTATAATCTTCGTTAATAACTTATATGGATGTGGTAGAAGACTAATTGGTCGGTAGTTGTTCAGGTTCATTCGATCACTCTTCTAGGCTAGTTCTAGACTATAATGTTTACTTGGTTAAAATATATCTGCTATTAAACAAACCAAGGCTACTGGTCTATAGTTACAAAGCCTAATTTATATACAACCAACACTTCATACTCTTAATTACAACTGTTGCGACATGGTCTGTTATAATTTTATTATTCTACTATAGTTTAAATATTTATACAAATGATTTTTTATGTTACACATAGGAATAGGATAGTTAATTGTATGACCCACGAATATTATATTTGTTCTATAAAACTTGTATTACTTTTATGGCGAAAACAAAAAGTGATCTTCGGCAATAAACATATAAAAAATACATATTTTAACCTACTTTTGAATTTAATACACCTTTATATATTTGCTTTAATACAAAGATAATACTAAAAGATATATAAGATGTAATAAGAGACTTCGCATCCCAACAATCTTATGTCCAATTTAAACTCTTCCTCCCACTTTTCACATTGTAACTCTTGGGTGGGTGCAAGTGTCACTAGTGTAGTAAAATAAATAATTTTTTTATATGTAAATGTCGATCTAGATAAACATAACAAAAAGGTGTGTCGAATTGCCATTGTTAGTGGTGTGTAGTTGAAGCTTGAATCAAGATAAATATAGAAAATATTCTGACGTATTCAAGTTTTTCTTAAAACAGACTTAAGAGACAAGAGTATAAAACAAACAGCTTGAAGTTGAAAGTAAAAACTATAGAAACACTAGCGGCATTAATAAATAAATGCTAATATGTATTAAATTTTAAAAGCGTTAAGTGTTTTAGCAAACAAGTTTTATATACTAGCGTTAAATAAATGTTTTATGCTTATACTGAGATTATCAGTTAAGTACATAATGGCAATAATTATTTATTGTACTAGACTAAAAGTAAATATAACTTTTCAAACACTTTAAACCAGAATTTGTTAAACGTATGTTTTATTAATTATTTTTATATAGAACCAGTAGAAGGACAGGATTTAATAGGCGGTTCTCGAGACCCAGATTTTATTATAATCAAGTAAATATAAGTCGAAGTTTGATGTGGGTAATTAGTCAGATGATTCTATTTTCGTCCGATCAATACTTTAATGAAGAAAGTGGTGTAGTGTAGTAGTTTTCACATAAGACTAGAATTATAAATTATAATATTCCATACTTTCTAAAAAGTAGAAACGTTTGCCACGTATTTTAATGAGTTTAAAACATAAATCAAATTAAGAATAATATAGAAATTAACTAAAAGAAATACAACTCCAGCTGAGTTCGGTAGTGGTCTCTCTACTGGCAAATTAGTGCCCAGCTCAGCCGTAGAGGTCAGTAACAAATACTAGTGAGTCGCGCCACCGATTTAGACGGTTAAAATCGGAAACCCCTGATGTCCCAGGCACCACTTCACCCACTGGAGATAATCAAGTAAATTTAGAATATTTAACGGTTCTAATTGAATTTACACAACAACTAAAAATAACGTTAAGTGAGCTAAATAAAACTAAAATGTCAACTAGACTCTTCTTTAATGAACAAATTTAAGTAATTGAAAATTTTCACAATAGGATACAAATTGTCAAGCCTCGTGCCTGACACACAATTGATATTTATAAAATAAATTATATGAACAATAATAAAAAAAAAAGATAAATTTATCAAAAAGGTGTGATCACACGCAACAAAAACAAGGAAAAATAGCTTTAACTAAAACTATGCCCGACTTAAAACTAATAGCTTATCTGTAGTTTAATGATTTGCCGCAGTCCTAGGCTTCACCAATACTTGGGTCAGTTCCAAAATTTAAGCCTTATCCAAAACCAAAAGGCTTGCTCCAAACACAATAACCAAAGCTCGTACCAAGTATTAGGTCAGCAACCAGAATTCTGCCTGACTCAGGGACTTATGCCCGTAACCAAAAATGTAGCCGGTAACTAAAAACCCTAAAATCGTAATTAAGCATTAACATTCGGTTAAAACGATTTGAATGACTCCTTGAATTAATCTGAATTAATTACACTACTCTACTTTACTGACTTAAATACAATTAAACACATTGACTGATACTTGTATAACAATGAAAGAATAAAAGTGAGTTTAAATGAATTTTACAACATTTTAGAAGCTGATTTTCCTGAATTTATAATTAATGGTCAAAACTAATAATCAAAATGTGCTTAACAAACTTAATTTTTACTGGCTAGTCCTTACAAAAATTATAACTAAAACTTTAAATCAAAATTCACATAAAATTAATTCGTAATAGTACAAAAATCAATTTCGATAGTAAAAAAAACTAAAAAGGAGTCCAGTTAAACAAAATAAAACCCTGTGGACGATACAAAAGAAATATTCATATAAAATAGGAATTTTTAACCAAAATTGATTATATGGCGTCATTAAATTATTAAAACGTAATTATATAACTTACCTATTTAAAACAAAATAGGGTTCTTATTTTCGTGAGACGATATCCCAATTGATAGTTGGGTAAGAAAACAATTTCCTCGCTGCTAAATGCAATGTCGTACAATCTCCAACCACGATGGTTATCCAAAAAAAAGGAAAGGTTCCAAAAATACCAGACCCCGCTACTGTCTGTTTCATAAGGGACAAAAAGGAACATAAAGATCAAATAATCACATGGATACTGAAGCATGACTTACTTACCAATAGAAAATCTCAATAAAAATCCGGACAAGCCGAAATCTCCAACAAATTCACCAAAATCCAGCAAAATACCTTCTACACAGTTTTCGATGGAGACAGATGGAACTTAATTACACAAATCCAACCTACGTCGCCCCCGATGTACAGAGATGCAATCAAGTTCCCAAAAATTTTCTAATTAACACGCGTTCACTACGAGAGACAGAAGTCAAAAGGAAAGAGCGTCCTCGGTTATCAAACTTCACTTTTTGACACACTTCAGTACGAAACATGATGGCCTCTACTACGATACTGACAATAACCATGGTTAATTCAGCCAGCCACTCATGAACAAACAGAGGTTATCTGATACATTTAATCTTATTATTTTAATTAACTAACAATAAATAACCCAACATTACTTAGTTTCCCTATTTATTTTTGATACTAACAATAAAGTTAAAAATGCGACTGATCATTGGCTGCAATACACTACCGTCGGACTATTGACAAAAGAACGAAGTTGCGCTTACAAGACAGATGTAAATGAAATGTCAATAATTCAAACCATAATAACAAATAAAATCGATTTTAGCAACTACTGAATATATTTATAAATTGATAACTAACTATAAACGACTTAAATCAACCGATTTCTTACTTGAATAAACACTACAATGATAACAAATTAAGGTAAGCAATTTCGTTAGTTACTATAGTACATTTTGACCCGTGACACGTTAAATATTGGGCAGTATTAATCGTTACAAAAAAATGAAAAAGTGGATCTAAAAAGCTGAATTTATGAGAAAAATAAGAAGACCAATGGATAATATCAAATACTGCAGAGATAATTACTATGACAACAAATAATGATAAACAGTTAAAGGCGTTTTAGAGGAAGTTAATAAGAAAAAAAGTTAAAATGATGTCGTGGGACACCATGTAGGAACGAAGTTCCTTCGGCTAATGTAGAATCGACACATAACACTACTCGCTTGTGTATACGACTGTAACGCCTGCGCAAGGTGTCATTTAACGGTCAATATATCAAAATCAGTGAAATCTTGGCGTTAAGAAAGAAGCTTCTTTAAAATTCAAGGTGAGCTTTAAAGAGTAATGTATACATTTATTTTTTCTTACCTTTCCTAACTACTTTCAACTATCAAGATTTTTAAAAATTATATCTCATATTACTTTAACAAAAAAAGGTAAATGTTAAGAGATACATAAATACAAAAAAAAAATTTGCATCGGCCGGGAATCGAACCCGGCTCATTTAACGGTTTTATTCCACGGACTTTTCGTTACGGTTTTTTACTATTACATTTTTTTCAGTTCGGTCACGCAGCAAAATCCCTATCTCCTCCAAGCCTGCCGTAAGGAACTTAGTTCCAATATTCAGGACCAGAGATAACAAAAAAAGAATAAACCATCAAATACAAGAATAGATGAAAAACGAGAATTTAGGTATTGAAAGCAATTAGATGGTATGGTATCATGAGCATAAAACAACAGTAACCCTATAAGAATATTAATGAAATGGATTTCACCAGGGAACAGAGCTAGGGCAGACCGAAAATACGTTGTAAGTTGTAAGGACCTATTAGAAGAAGACCTTTGAAAGATGAAGTTTAAAAATATCGTAGGGAAAATACAACACCAGCAAGAATGGAATGGGCTGATACCCCACATAAAAATGATTTTTAAGTGAACAACAGCTATATAGCTTCCTTATGAGCGCAAATCTTTGATGATGAGGATTTTATAATTTAGAATGTAAAACTCAATAGGTACAGGTGGTAAAACTATTTTGGAGTCTTCTACACCTATTTAGAATACGATTGCTCGTAACATTTTAAGACACAATTTAAGACGCTTCTACAAATAAAATAATTAAATGAAACAATAAAATCGACTTACCTGTATTTGAAGAGGAGGTACCACCGAGCAATCGGATAGTGAAATGAACTTAAAATTCTGATCGCTGCGCGAAAGAAGAACAATTTTACAGTAACACCACTAACGGTATTATTTATAATTAAGGCGATAACATTAAAATAAAACTCAGTGAATATAGGCCTAGAAACAATATTCTGGTGAATTCTTTAACTAAAACGATCTGATAGAACGTTACGTACCTCGAATAATACTAGACCATCAACAGTGATAATTATATAGCGTTGTTATAGCGTTTGAAGGATGGAATCTCCAAAGGAAGAAAATAGTGATTTTTCATCAAGACAACGTGCTCCGTGTCACAAATCAATGAAAACAATGGCAAAATTGCATAAATTTGGCTCTAGTGGATAGCCTTGGTTAATTTAAATCTCGCCCAGGTAAGAAATATGCTTTACTTAAAAACAGTAATTGAAAATTATTTTAAGATAATATCTATAAGAAAATATTTTTTCGTTATCTATAAGTGTAGATTTCCTCTTCCTTTCTGCAAAATTTATTATGTTGATGTAATTGAATTTTCGTCTCTTTTCCCATAATGTGATTTAAGGTTATATAGACGAGGAAATAAAGCATTGAAATACGCCTTACCATCGATTTTTTGTACAATAAGATGGATTAAGATGCAGTATTTTGCATTCGATCCTTCAGAGCGTCAGGAAACTTTGTGACTCATGTAATATTTGAAAAAAGCATTTTCCGTCGACCGTTCATTTATGATGAATTTTAACACACTCAAAATCGTTGATTAATAACCCCTATTAATGAATGATTTTCTATTAATCAACGATTTTAACTAAAACATTTAAAATCGAGTAGCCTGTCTGTCATTGTTAGTACTAACTGTCATTATAGGCAAGACAACATGCATATACCTTTTTATATTCACACTAAAAAATTCAAAATCAAGTAGCTCCTCTTGATACTAACTGTCAATGTTAATAATGTAATAACTGTCATTGTATATCATTATTTACTTTATTTTGTATTTGAAAAATCAAAAAAATTATATTTCTGAAAAGTACGGTCGACGGAAAAGTTTTGTAACGAACTCGTGAATTAAAATGGCGATTAACAATCTCGAACATTAACGCGCTCGCTATGCTCGCGCGTTAAAATATCTCGATTGTTAATCGCCCTTATTAATACACTTGTTGCTTAAATAACTATTATGTGCATTATTGAAGTGCACTTATAACAATTAATAAATGAAAAATGTACAGTAACGGAAATAAGTACATTTGTTCGGGGTTTTTAGGGTGGCTGAAATCAAATATAAAATGGGAAATTTTGCTACTCGGTGGTTTATAATAGGGTCTGCGATCTGGTGTACGAAGATATCCTGCAGGTTTTTGTAAATTCATCATGACAAATTGTTAAACACGCTACTCTGGGGTTTTCGGGTTAGCTTAAAATGAATATGACATCGACTGCGATATCCGGAGTATCTTGTGCAAAGTATTATTTCAGTATTATCTAGCATAACAACTTTATAGGTTGCAAACTTCTAGGAAGTTAATAAAGATTTACAATCTAATATTTTAATAAAAATTTCCTATATAGTTTTTAAAGTGAAATTTCTTTAGTTACTATAGTCGGGCCGCTCAAAAGATGGAATTCAAGGACGCTTGATCAGTGAATACGGGCATCTAGACGGCTTAATCTTACCATGTAATGCCTTCTAAACTGCAATAAACGAAGGACAGTTTAGACTGTACTCATACCAGAGATGATAAACTGTGGGTCGAAATAAAGGAGCACATTTGTCTCGTAATCATTCCATCGTTTGAACGGCCCGACTATAGGTATATTGAATTTTTGAAGAATGAATCAAATTCATTTCAAAAGCGTTTAAACATACTACGTCATACTGGATATACTCGCGCCTTATAAGAAAAGTGGGGATAAATCATTATATCGAAAGTAACAGGTCCAAAAATCACTTCACTTCTGTTGGCATCATCAATTGTGTTGCACACGTGTTTCTTGAATTCTTTGTCAGTAATTGGTTTAAATTATACAACTACACGGGAATTATCTGTACCTACTATTCAATTTTGCTAAATGGTTTTTCCTGTTGATCTGTTTGGAACGGCCCTTAGATACCTATCCTTAGATCATCCATCTTTAGACCACATGAGTTTTCTTGGAGCTCACTTAAGACGAATCTTCATCGTCCCTGATTATTCAAATTAAGATATAGTTTTTGTAGATACATAACCATTTAACTTTTAAAGTTTTGAACTTTACCTTAGTTAAATTAGTTTAAATGTATCTTTCCAAATTAATCAGATTAGTTTTTAAATTGTGAAGTTTGTACTTGATGCCCTATTTCCTTGAAGAAGAAAAACTGAATTACCACAAATTAAACTAAAATTGAAACCACGCAGTTAAGCTAGTTTTTGCTTTGTTATAAATTAGATTTCAACTATCGTTGAGATTACAGTTTTTATCGAATTTTATTTTTATTGTGATTCATAATTAAATTAAGAAGTTAAAATTAAATAATATGTGCTTAGGGAGAAAGTGAGTAAGTGTCATATGTGATATGAGTTGAATTTAACGACCAAAAAGTGAAATAATTACTAAGTATTCATAGCTTAGTTGTTAAAGCGTTGCCGTGTAGAGGCAAAGGTTACGGACTCGAGTCCTGCTGGATGCGACTTTTTTTTAATTTCTCCTTAATGCCAAATTTTAAAAATCCCATTAGAGATAACTCAAATAATCGTTTAATAATGATCTATAATAAAATATAAAAAGGAAAATATGTAATTTAAATAACTCAATTTACTGATCAATTTCCTTTGCTTAAAGCTAATGCTATGTGAATAACAAAAAAAAATATGACTAATCTCTATGTATAAGATTGATTACACCAGACAGTACCCTCAAGAATAATAATTTTATGAAATATACCTTTACTTATTCTAATTTATTGAGTTTATTTTAGCTTTTAGTCACTAAACTATTTTATTGCCAAGTTAAAATGGAATACAATCGCTAAAACCCCAGAGTAGTAAATTTAGTTCAATATATACAAAGGAAACGTTTATAAAAGGGCAATAAGTCTGAAGTGGCCAAAAATGTGCTTTATCTCTTCTTGGAAGTAAATATCTGTTTTGGGTTTATCATTTTATATCATAAAACTATTACAGAGGTAGGAAGTAAACAAGGGTATATCTATTCGGAAACGTAAATTTTTAAGTCTAAGCTTCAAAAATAATAAAGAAATTTAAGAAATAAGTAAACAACAGTAGACAATAGTAGACAACTGTACAAAATAATAAAAAAAAATATAGGGGGAGTCCGGGAGGGGGAGTCCGGAAGAGTTGAATCGGTTTTTGTTTAAAGTTTCGTATTTTCTTATAAATGAAGCTTAGTGTTTCAATTATAACAATAAACAATAACTTATTTATTTAGTTTTAGTAATGCATAATTAGTTTTTCCATATTATAGTACTGAAATATGCCATACATATTTAAATGAAAAATGGGATATGTGCAACTCTCCCCACCGTTAGGGACACTTGAACCGGGGTTTAGCGAGTTAAGGAGAGTAGAACATTACTTTTTAAAGGAGGAAAATAAAAACATTTTACAGGTTAAATAACAGATTTATTAACCAAAATATCACAAAATAAAATCATAATGAAATACAGTTATTGCTTTTCTTATAAAGGAAAAAAATATAACTTTAACATATTCTTAAACATTCCACAGTCAAGTCAACGTAATTATTAAACAAAATGAAACATTTAACGTTTTTTTAGTCAAACTTTTTACCCTTTCCTAATATTTCGTAACCTTTTGTTTAAATTAAATATTTATTCTAATAATTTAGTATCCTCAATCAGCCTTAACAATTACTTTCAGTCAGCAGGTAACCTAAAAATTTAATTCTGGTCACATTCAAGATAAATGAAATCATCAATATCTTGTGAATGTCCTACACATATCTCATGGATATATCTGCAGTATAAACGACATAGAGGCATGGTCATCATTTCTTCTGATTGCCAAGCAAAACAATACCAACGAGCATTCACGTCAGTATTTTCTGCAAAATTAGTATTACTCGAACTATCAACGTACGAAACATCTTCATCCTCGATTTCACTGTCATCATATTTATTGCCTTTTCCAGGTTTTGTTCCTAGGCTTTTTGTTATGAACTTTTTTTAGGCTTCAATGTTTTCTTTCGTTTAGTTTTTCATGGAACGTTCTTTCTTTTGTCATCTTTTAGTTAAGAATTTTGTTTGGTTCATTTTATTTACTTTCCTTTAGTGTCTTCTTGAACCTTATTATTAGTTTTACCAGTATCATTTTTATTTTCTGATCCAGTCTAGCTATTCTCAAAAACTCCAAATATCCTCATACAAACACTATACAAGAAGACATGAACCACTGAGCATATCTCCCACACCCGTTATGGTGCATCTCTCGCATATACTACTTTGACAATTAATTCTACTCACATAAAAAAACAATTAATTTTAGCGAAAAATCAATTAACACACGTTAAACTACAATAATCAGGCAATAAAATTGTACGCAATACGTACCTCTATAAACACGAACGCAATCTCAAAACTACAAAAAAAATTATTTTGCAATAACAAAAACATCTTTTCGAACCTGACAGCCAAACAAACCGGCTAAAGATGGTCTTTCCTAAGCGCGAAGTTTAAGTTGAGTTTTAAAAGGCGGTTCAACTCTTCCACCTGAGCAAGTCTTCCGGACTCCCCTACAAACTAAACGAAACTAATAACCTTTACCTTTACCAATACAAAGAATAAAGCTTTAGTTACTTCAAGTTTGTTTGTCAAATAAAATATCTAGCAGGAATGGAACAATTCATAATGATTTTAAATTGTTCTCTCTATATAGTAAAAAAGAAATACAAATAAGTTTAAACATACAGTAAATAAAACAGAAACTAGTGCTTTCCAAGTGTGAATAATTTTTTTAATATTAAGATTATTCTCTATATAAAACAAAGACATAAACCTGTATCGATGTTACTAAAATATCTATTTATATTCTATTAGTTTCTAATAATACAACATAGCCAATAGATCTGTTAAACTGAAGTCGAAGAAAAATAGATGAAGAAAAGATTTTATTAGAGTTGACAGCAGGATGCATAAAAAAGTTTTATGATCAGCTTATTGGTAGAGAAGTGTCACAATATGGGCACACGCACGTTCACGCACTTGACTCATGTGACTTTTATATTAAAACCTTTTTTCCGGTGTCACAATCTAACTTATATTATTCATTCTGAATCAGAATTTCTCTAATTTATACAATTTATTCTTTTTTTATAATATCAAAAAAAAAAAAATTATATGAAGGATCGATCGTTGTTGTGTTATATTTATTAAAATAGCTGATTCCAGCTCATAGATATTTTAAATAACACAAAAATATACATTTTCTCTTCCTACACTGTTACAAAACTCGACTTTCTTCCTTACATACTTCTGCCGATATTCGATGTTTATGCTGCATCTGCATAAAGGAGAATTAATTCTGTTTGCTTCGATTTCTTGATGAATAAATAGTACATATACTTATATATTCTTCGGAACGAAAATCGATCATCCTTCCTGGTGGATGAATTGCCTCTATTAATATATTATTTCGAGTTCTTGAGGTTTATTTCGACTTCTTGACCTCGATATCGATTTTTCTGAGTTCGACATAAACGAAAACTGATTTTGGTCTAAAAATCGACCTTTATTTATTAACACAAGTTCCTACTTAAAACTTTTAAGATTCTGTTACGTGTCTTCTTTCTTCCTTTTCTTTATAAACCGTAGTTTCTCCATTGTTGGTGACAGGTCTCTTCAAGATTTTTCTAGATATCTCTAGTCCATCTCTTCATTGGTCTAACCAGCTTTCTTTTATTTTGCCACGGCATCCATCTCAATACTCTAGGTGTCCATCTGTTACTATTCATCCCGGCTACATGTCCTGCTCATTGCAACTTCAATCTGGCTATTCTCTCGGTTACGGTTATGTCTGTTATTCTAGTCCATTTCCTAATCTCTTCGTTTTTTATGTGATCTCCCAAACTGACATCCAGCATTTGTCTCTCCATAGTCCGTTGCGTGCATTGAAGGCGATGTAGACTATTTTTTGTTATTTCGTACGTGCTGACTGGAAGTGCGTAGCTATCGTACACTTTCCTATTTAGGTTCATAGGGACATGTCTATTCTTAAGTATAAATTCTAGTTTTTGAATCAGCTAACTCTGACCTATTCTTCACGGTATTCCAGCATTTTTTTTTTTTTTTTATTTTGAGTTTGTGCCCTAGATACCTATATATATTCATCTACATTCTCAATCTCTTTCCTGCCGATTGAAAGTTGGATATTTTGCATGCTGAGGCTTTTTGTTTTTGTTCTATTTTTTGAGAGGCATGGTCATAGTCTTCAGTTCTAAAGGGTCTTCGCTTATTAAAAACACATCGTGGTGGCGAAGATATTCACCGTCAATTCTGGTTCTTTTTCCTTTCCAATTTAGTCTTTTGAACACGTCTTCTAATGCCAGCGTAAATAATTTTGATGAGATGATATCACCTTATCTTACTCCTTTTTTTACTTTCATCTCATCCGTTTCCAGGTCGTCATCTAATTTAAGTATGATGTTTCGTATATAGACTTGAGGAGTTCTATATATCTTCAGTCTATCCTGGCGTTATCTAAGGAATGCATAATTGCTCAATGTTCCACTGAGCCGAAAGCTTTCTTGTAGTCGACAAATGCTAACTGAATATGAATGCTGTATTCATTAGCTTTTTCAATCAGTAAGCGTAGAGTTTGTATATGGTCGATCGTACTGTAGGGTTGTCGGAAGCTAGCCTGCTCTACTGATTGATAGGAGTCAAATTTATTATTTAGATGGTTTGTTATAATCTTAGTTAGGAGCTTGTATATGTGCGAGAGTAGGCTGATTGGTCTGTAGTTATCGAGATCAGCTTGGCTTTCTTATTTAAAAAGAAAGACTACCTCGCTAGTATACTTCTTATTGCGTCCCATAGTTCGTTCCCTGTTATTTTTAGGATTTTAGTGGTTTATCCGTCTTCCCCTAAATATTTTTTGTTTTAAGGCCATTTCTTATTCGTTTCGGGTTGTTTCTGTAAATCCCTTGGAGCCAATATTCAGAATTTGTCTTCATTTTTTTATTGAGTTTAGAGCGGTGGTCGAGTAGAGGTTGGTGGAAAATGGTTCTACTACTGTCGCTATAGACCACTTTTCTGTGGTAAGCTTTCCCGATTTATCTCGCAATTCTATTGTTTTAACTTTTGTTGCGCGTAACAACTTGTTATAAGAATGACGAATATTTTAATAGTATCATTGTTGTAATTTAAAAAAATCAAACAGAATACAATTTTCACGGTTTCGGCATTTATCAAAATTACCAGAATTGTTTCACGAAGATGTTATTTTTTCATCTATCACTCACTTTACTAACAGGCTTGAGGTTCTCTTAAATTTACAAATTCCTCAAAAGATAATAAATCCTTACAATATCGCAGCCATAACAGAAGCCAATGTGATAATGCAAGAAGAGTTAATTACCATCAGCACGGAAGTTCAACCAAAGCTATCTAAAGTTCTGGATGAAACATTGAAAAATAGTATCCTGCGTTCTGAAAGATTGCTGGAAAATACCTTATCCAACACACCAATATCAAATTAGATTTAGCTAAAATGGTAGCAAGTAATCAGATCCGTCCATCATACATAGTTTTTTGAGTTTTTCATAATGTAAAAATGGGAAATTGCATTTTGCATTCGAAAAGCGAAAAGACAATAGATAGAAAAATTACAACTCGGTAGGTAAGTATTGCTAAAAATGGGTTCAATTTATGTACTCGGGGTTTTTGGGGTCGCTGAACACGAATATCATGATGCCGAAACTCTCTGCGGCACTTGGTGCCCAGGGTGCATGGTATTTAACTCTTCTCCTGGGGTTTTATGCAAATTCTATACAAAATCAGTGCACACTTGGTACCCGGGGGTTTTTTAGGTCGATGAATATAAATATAATGATGGCGATGGTCTCCGAGACACCTGGTGCAAATGCAAATTGGATACAAAATGAATGTGCACTCGGTATTAGGAGGTATTTCTGTCGGCAGTCCCACTGACTGCCTCACCCGTTTTTTTTGCAGTGATTTGGCTATGAATGGAGGATCTGAGGATTTATTATTAACCCATTGTTATTTTTTAAACAGTTTCATATAAAATATCTTTTAAGTATGTAGAAAAATTTATTAGCAGTATTAGTAAACCACTTTAAAATATAAATGATATAATTTTTTAATTGCATGCATTTAAACATTGAATAATTTATATGTCTACATAAATATTTAAGTGAATTTACCAAAATTCCATGAATGCCAATGAATAATGAAGTAGCGGTCATACCTGGATAATTGTTGGTAATTGCAGATAATTGTTGGAGTTAAATGCATTATAGTTGGATCAAACCTAATATAATTAGTGGCTACATATGTCTTTTTAATTTCAACCAGTCTGTTTTATTGACTTTGTTTATGACTTGTTATTTATATAAAACTAGCTGACCCCGCGGACTTCGTACCGCATATAACGGATGTATTTTTTGGTTTTTTCAAATTTTTACGATTTTATTTTGGGTTCAATTTTTTTTTTTTTATTATATCGTTTTTATCATATTTTCTCGTAAATTTTCAGCTGTATACTATTTTTTGATTATATTTTGTAATTTATCGATTAAATATATTAGGTAGCAACTGCGGCACCTTACGTCATATTATTTAATTTAGCAAGAATTTGTTGAAATATATGAGATATTATGCAAAATAAACCTTAAGTAAGAATTGCTCGTTTAAATATATGTGATATTAACTGCGCCACCTTACGGTGGCGCCATAGTACTTTATTAAGTCGTAATTGCTACTTTAAATATATAAGATATTAACTGCGCCACCTCACGGTGGCATACACAGGCTTTGAACTTCATTACTGAACCGCTAGATGGCGTTGAAGAAGCTAGTTTTTGTGATTTTTTTAATAAAAAGTATCCCACGTTAATTCTAATACCTCCAAGAATATGTATACAAATTTTCATGATGATCGGTTAAGTAGTTTTCGCGTGAAAGCGTAACAAACAAACTTACATTCACATTTATAATATATAGGGATAGGGAAGGGAAGGGATAGGGATAGGGAAGGGAAGGGATGCGTCATATTATTAATTTAGGAAGAATTTGTTGAAATATATGAGATATTATGCGAAATAAACCTTAGGTAAGAATTGCTCGTTTAAATATATGTGATATTAACTGCGCCACCTTACGGTGGCGCCATAGTACTTTATTAAGTCGTAATTGCTAGTTTAAATACATAAGATATTAACTGCGCCACCTCACGGTGGAATACTCAGGCTTAGAACTTCATTACTGAACCGCTAGATGGCGTTGAAGAAGCTAGTTTTTGTGATTTTTTTAATAAAAAGTATCCTATGTTAATTCTAATACCTCCAGTGTACAAATTTTCATGATGATCGGTTGAGTAGTTTTCGCGTGAAAGCGTAACAAACAAACTTACATTCACATTTATAATATATAGGGATTATACATCACAATTAGCTTTCTTTTCCAGTTAGAATTAAAGATCATTATTTTGAATCATATAGTTTTATAATATACTGAGATTTATTCAATACAATAAGTTCATTTAAAAGAAAAAACAATTTATAGACCACAGCACCCACGGCGGTTTTCTTTTTAGTTTTGCATATAACCGCTTAGAAGGCGCCACCAATTGAACCTCAGACACAAATCTAACCTCAATCTTTTGTTGTCATGAATCTAGAGTCTAGAGTTTCATTCCGATACAACAAGTCGTGTAGGTTCAGTGATTTTTTGAAATTAGTAAGTCGGCCAAAAAATGGTTCTTAGCCGAGAAAATTTTCGAGCAATATTTTTTTTACAATATTCAGAGAGGATTATTCTAAGATCAATATCTCGCTAAAATAGTTTCTGTGTTTGGAAATAAAGCTCCAACACCAGTCAACTATTTCCCGCTGGTATTGCGAATGTCAACGTGGCCGATCCAGTTTTAGCGACTAATCCAAGCTAGGTCCACCCAAAACAGCAGTCACACATCAAAACATTGATGCGGCTCTTCAGTTAATGAAGGATGATCGCCGTGTAATATATCGAGAAATAGAGGCATCTTTAGACATTTCAAAGACCTCTATCCAAAAGACCCTGTATAAAGAACTGGGTGTTACAAAGTTAGTTTTTTCCGTTGGATCCCTCATTGGCTCACAGAAGAGCAAAAAGCGGTTCGCGTCAATTGGTATTGAAAAACATTGGAACGGTTCAACAAAGGATACTCAAAAAACGTTTATAGTATTGTTAGTGGCGATGAATCTTGGTTTACTCCTACGAACCGGAAAATAAACGCCAATCAGCTGTGTAGGTGTTTTACGATGAGAAAAAAACAACAAAAGTGATCCATTCTCGAAGTATGTTAAAAAAAATGGTCACAACTTTTGTGTCAAAATCTGGTCATGTGGCAACAATTGTTTTTAAAGACCGAAGAACGGTTACTTCCGATTGGTATATAAACATTTATTTACCAGAAGTTATCGCGAAACTCCGACAAAGAAACACATAATGGCAAATCATCGTACATCAAGACAATGCAAGTGGTCACACTGCCCAAAAGTCAATCAAGTTTTTGGAGCTTCAAAACATCAAATTGTATAGTCCCTACCAAAGTCTCAACGAATTCTTCACGTTCCCAAAGATCAAGAATTCAAAGTCTTTTTGTTTCAATGGCTATATGCTAAACTTTATATAGAACCCTAGCACTCCCCTTGAACTCCACTTATCCACTGAGATGGAATAAAACCAATTTTCCACTCATTATATAATATACTGTTCTTCTATTACATTGACATCATTTTTAAACCTAGATTAATTTTCTTAAACATTAAAATAACTTTTGTTCTGTTATTACAATTACCTTTTTTTTCTACAGCCACGATGAGTTTTTGCAGGAAACCATAATTTTTTTCCTCTCTCACTACCATCACTTGCATATTTTTTATAATAATTAGTTTTCAACAATACCGAAATTCAATCTCAAAGGCTATTCTGTCATCGGAGTGACTTTACTTCAATTACTCTTATTTTCTACAAATACTTTCTTTTGCTGCACATGGCACTTTGTAACAATGCGCAGTCGCATGCACGCTCGTTTAATCAACTCATATGATAAACTGTTCCACTAACGCGGATTATAACTGATACCCCATTCATTATAGAATATTTTATTCTCTTTATACATTGATTAAATGTAACACCTAGAATAACTGCCTTTTTTTCTTACACTACCATGAGTTTTATTCCTCTCTTTTCTTTCATATTACTTAAATTAACTTTTGTTCTCCAACTACAATTGTCCTTTATTATTTTTTTAACCATTTCCTCTAATAAAAAACGTGTTTTCTGTAATACCTTCAGTAATACAGATTACTGCTTAAGCCAGTTTTTATTTTATTGATAACTTAAGATTTTCTGCTTCTTTATCGTCTTCTTATAAAGCAATGTCGTCTAAAAATGTATTTTATAAATTACAATAGTTTTTATTAGAGAATATAATATATTAAACATCGTTAAAGGGGACTTTTGAACTAGTAAAAAATTTAGAGAATTTTTCCAACCTCTACATCATCCTTACCCTCCCCATATACGCAATGAATATAAATCACAGTGCTCATACCTTAAAGGTCTGTTCTCTTGACAGCGGAAAAGGCTATTACCAGCACTTTCTCTCGCCGTTATCAATTACCCGCCCCTGGCGGACCGAAATCTCTTCCCTTGTTTTAAAAATCTACAATTAGGGTGGAAATTGCATTATAAAGCGAAAAAAGGAAATAAATATGCAAATGAAAAAACTAGAAAACTTACAAATTTAATTACGTGGAATTTCATAGCGCCCTCTGCAGCACCTAATTAAATGTACAAAGGAAAAGGGAATGACGGCGTCTTAGAAAAGAGGATGGTTTGTTTCTGATTCAATTCGGTGAATATAATCTAACAATGAATACTAATAAACAGAAAATATTTCAAATATTCGATTTTTTTGTATTAAATAAAAAAATATGATATATGTAATAAGCCCGTATTTATAAAAATAGTATATTACGTATCAAGAGTGGTAAGTAGGACATTACGTACGAGTGGAAAAGTTACGCACGAAGCCGCGTAGCGGCGAGTGCGTAATTACACGAGTACGTAATACCTTTTACCACTCGAGTTACGTACTATGCTTTATCTATGACTCAATATTTTAATTTTAATTCTAAATAATTGGCATCTCTAAAAAAATATATGACGTACGTACTGTACTGTTATCTACTCCTTTGACAGTAAATGTCATTTATACTCATTGTCAGCATGCAGGGTAAGTAAGCTATAACGCACAGTTGTGCGTAATGAAACGTCATTCCAACATGACGTTTCATTACGCACAACTGTGCGTTATAGCTTACTTACCCTACATGGTGACAATGAGTATAAATGACATTTACTGTCAAAGGAGTAGATAAAAAGTTTTAAATTTTCCTTTCAAAAAATGAAGCATTTACTTCAAGGTGTATGCATAAAAAAGTGAAGCAAAAGAGTTTCCTTCTTTAAAAGGTTTTACGTTTTTCTTATTTATAAAAAGAAGCATTTGATCAAGTTCTTTTTTGATTTTTTATATAATTTTCAAGATTTTCGACACAATTAAGTAGGTATTAAAGTAATAGTATATTACTTTACGAGTGGAGTAAATTGCATATTACAGCGAGTGTGTTTGGCCCATAAGCGAGCTTGCGAGCGAATGGGCTAAAGAAACGAGCTAAATATGCAATTTGTTCCTCGAGTGAAGTACTATGCTTTACCCACGACTTACCAAATCGTTTTGTATAAAACTAAAAATAACAAAAATAAAATTTAAATTTTGGCATAAGTTGTCAAAAATATTCGATTTCGCAGACAGTTCTGTCTGAGAAATGTCAAATGTTAGTTTAATTTAATGAAAACTGTAGGTAACCAACATAATAATACAGGTTTCTATTTACTTACTTCACTAGTTTAGTAAATGAAACTCTAACACAACTCCTCAATAATTTGACACTTACTGACAGAGTTATAGGTTAAAAAATACGCAATTTACTTATGAGTAGTGGGTAAATACTTTAATGCTTCTTGGTGTCGTTCTTTAACGTTCAACGCGATAGCTAGAATATGCCATAGGAAGCATTTTCTTAAAAATTACTGTAATTCCATATAACTATACGTATAATAATGAGCTGCGGTGGGAGAAACGTGGATTGAGTAACTGAGTGAATACCGTTGCTGGTCCCAAACCCCAAAAATTGGCTAAAACTAAAAGACTCAAAAATAGGCGTCGGAACCTTCCCTGTTTTAACCAAAGATGAACAAACAAAGCCACGAAAATGGACAAAAAATACCTCTTCAATTTTGGAACATATAAGAAATTAGAAATACAGAGAAACCTAGATCTGGTTATTCTCTAGGAAACAAAAAAAAATAAATAAAACTGCTGCGAAACGTTCCATTATATACACTTTTACACAGTAACAAAAAGTGAAAGGGCGAAATCAGGAATAGCAGTGCTGATTAACAAATGATGGAGGAACTAAATAAAATCATAAGAAGTTGTAAATAAATAAATAATAAAAATTTGTGAAAATATAACTAGAATGATTAACCTATGTGTAGAGTAGGAACTTAAAATATATAATACCTACTTTGGGCATAAAGACATTTATAAATGTACCTATACTCGAGCCGTTTAAAAGATGGAATTCAAGGACGCGTGATCAGTGAAACGAACATCTGGCCGGCGTAATCGTACGATGCCACGCCTTCTAAACTGAAATAAACGAAGGGCAGTTTACACTGTACTAATACCAGAGATAATATAGGTAAACTGTAGGCATCGAGGGTGGGTACTTTTTTGTTGAGTGGTGTAAATCCGACTTGTGACGTTGGTTGGGGAGAGTAATATTTAAAGAGTGCGTGCCGTTCACGTCATCATTCCATCTTTTGAACGGCCCGACTATAATACCACCTAATTTCAAGACAAAACAAAATTGACATTCAGGATGTTAGAGCTTTGAGATGGGTTGATTGTCGATCCGACCATTACTTACTCATAAGCAAAGTTTATATTCCATTTATACTGAAACAAAAAGAAACACGATTAAACCAAGAACCAAAAACGACCGAAGACGAATATAATCATATAAAAACAAGCAAGAACTACTGAATACAGAAAAATGGCATGGAAAATTAAAATAAAACTAGAGAAAAAACGTTTACAAAATGAGAATAATATAGAAATTTAACAATTAGACAAGATTTTCATATAAAAAAAAGTAGATTTTCCCTTATTTTTCATTAGTTGTCTCGGCATCTCAGACTCTGCATCTTAAAATCTTGTCAATTAGTGTAAGTAATTTTGGGTTGTTTAGTCAAAGTATTGTATTAGTAATACCTAACGTTGTCCATTTACGTGCAAGAAAATATTACCAACCAAGACGTGAGTCAAATTTCAAGATGCTGTTTAGATTTGAGGAGGAAAATGTGGTGTGGTTGACGAAGAATTGGGACGTACTGTAGAATATTTTATGAAGTGCTTTAATGAATCAGGGTCCCAAATACAGAAAATCAAATTATGCAGGCCAAAGAGAAATGGTGGACTAAGTTCCTTTTTTCTACAGCTATTGATGTTATCGATTGCACACTTGTTATAATGGATGAAAAAACCAGCCCAATTTGGGGACGAATATGTAAATCGAAAGGATTTTACTAGTATTAACGTACAGATTTCTGTTATAACTAGTATAGATGCAAGTTGGCCTGGATCAGTCCATGATGCTCGTATATGGAAAACTTCGGCAGTCTGTAAACTCATGAAAAAGACAAGAACCACTTTTCTTCTTGAGGAAAGTGAGTATGGTATAATGCCGTGTCTTATGACTCCTTAGACCTACCCCACGAAGAATATCTGAGGGTCTTTAATATTCTGCTTAAATCATAGCGGGTTGTGATTGAACACACATTTGGGCAACTAATGCGACGATTTCCTATCCTGAAGTATGGTTGCAGAGTAAAACTGACTAGTAAAAAGTAAAATTACAGACCTAAATCATTTTCTCACCTTTTACCTTACCAAAGCATTTGCTTGCAAGAAAAAGGTAGAGATTATACTTCTACTTCTACTTCTACCTTTTATTTATTCCTTTTACTTTAAAGTAAATGCTTCATTTTTATAAATACTGGCTTATATATTAAAGAAAATACATTTTAATTTGATTTATAATATATAAACAAATAAAATACAAATAACTTCATAATTATCGCGATAATTTCCAGAAATACACAAAGACATGAATTGATTTTAATCATAAAAGCGATTAATCTAAAAAATTCTTTAAAACGAGTATAATGAAACACTTTATGCTTGGTTTGTAACACAAAGATATTTTGCTATAAGTAATTAAACAGAAACGAATCATTTATCATCTGAGTAGATAAATCAACGGAAATTGTAGATCAAAATAAAATGAAGTCATTTAAAAAAATGTGTCATTATCTTCTAACAACGATTGTTTGGTCGAACGGAATCGAGTTTTGACGGAATACTAATATGTGGGTGGTCGAATTCTAAGTGACTTTCTGTATTCGAATCTTTTATTTTTTATTCAAAAGACCGACAACACCCATCTGTGATCGTAAAATACGAAAAATCAAGATAACACACTTTTAAGTGACTTTGCTGTTGTAGGTATTTCTTTGCTAGATTTAATATTATTATACTTGCACGTTAGCGTAGGAGGACAATAAAACTACATATAGATATGAACACTTAATGTCTTGGGTCTACTCCATATTTTTTTAAACTTGATAAAAACAATGGTTGTTAAAAGAAATCTTTTATTTTAATCAAGTATTAAATGAGGAGAACGAATAACAAATATTAGTTAACGCATTTTTAACATTGGAAGGTACCAGGTGTCCATATAGGTAATCGGAATTTGCCAATAGATGACCATAGTTGCCAATATCGTTGCTATTAGAATGCGCCATAGGTCTCATTTTCTTGTATAGACAACCGACAAAGATTTCCAACATCTCGCAATAAAGGTTTCATAAAACAATGCAGTTCATAATAGCGTTGAAACTTGTTCCTATTCCTATTCCGTGGAAAAGCGTGGTGCTTCGAGGGGTTTAAGTGGAAATTATGATATCAAAAACGAAGAACGTGGAAGACGACATCATGAGCTTGATGAGGATGACGCTGAGATACAACAACAACTAAAAGAACAATTAAATGTTACACGAGAAACCGGTTGAAGGCTATGGAAAAGATTTTCAAGGTAGGAACAAGGATTTCACAAGACAACAAGAGAACCGAAAAACCATTGCGAAAGAAAAGTCTTTCTCCATCCATTTATTTTGAGAATCTAAGGTGTCAACGTTCTTGGGTAACTGCTGTTGAACCAGCGACATCGAATGCAAAATCATTTCGCTATGAACGAAAGACAATGGGTGGTATTAATAAAGTCGAGTATGTGCTTCTAAGTAGGTACTCATGAGCAAGCAGAGTATATTCTCAGAAAATGAGTACGTGCTAAATATTCGTATGAATAAAATTGAAAGCTACAAATAGAGCTCCTGCTAGTCCTGCTACGGTTGTAGTAGTAGCTACTCACTTACGTCATCATTTGTTTCTGCTTATGCATTGCAGGTCTATTACGGTTTACCGTGCTAAGTCGTGTCGTGTCGGTTTGATCGCTAAACGGTCTTTTAACCTATAATTTGTTAATTTGTAATTATCCAGTTATGGCAAGTGAAGATATAGAGTGTGCTGAAAGCCAGATGAAATTTGTTAGTATCTTAGGAGATTCCCAATTCTTCTGGAAAAATCGAACCTGCCCGATGTAAAACAGAAGAAAGCCAAGGTAATTTCCGAGATAAAAGAGATATTGCTTGCAGAAAATCTAGAAATGAACGAAGCCCAAAATTTCGAAGAAAGCTAAATAACATGAAGGCCAGAGTGAAAAAGAAAACTGACAAAACGCAAACGGTTTAAATGATTGCATGATTTTAAAAATGTCTGAATTTCTCTATATACGAGAGTCGTGTACAGCCCCTGGCCAAGACACATCGACACTTATGAATGCCTCTCTACTGTTGCACGTGGCTTGAACGTTGATACTGCAGAACCCTTTCCTGTGACATACTCATCCCCATGCAGGGTAGGTTTCACGATCGGGATGTGGGGGCATTCAATAGCACCTATAGCTGAGAGAAAGTTGTATTTCTCTTGCCATTTTTGTTTGACATTTTGTAGCACTTTTGTGGTTGCTGGGAATTTTATAAACAAATGAGATTTTGATACTACCGCTGCCATCACGTTTGTTACAGTGTTGGACACTGTTGACTGGTGAACACCAATATCTTCCCCTACACCACTTTGAAAACCTGGATCTCCAATATATCGCAAGAAGATCCTCATCTTCTCACTTTTCTTTGTGGCTCCAACCCTCCTTTCCAAATCGTTGTCTCCCAGGAAATGTTGAGTTATCCAATCGACGTTTCTTCTGTTGAATCGATATAACACACGATACTCAGCATCACGAGTGTCTCTGCGGATATTATAGAACTTTCTGCCACAACCAACAGGCATAAATTCAGCCATAATACACACATCCGATAAATGTGAGCAACCTTCTGAGATAACTCACGAAACCTGAAGTACGTACTCTGAATATGCAGTAGGTGCTTACTTTTATTCATACCAATGCGTAAGCAGGTACTCATCCTTGAGCACTTTCTCATAGACGGAGGATGTGCTCACTTACCTAGCATATTCTCCACATTATTATTCATACCAAATAAAGCAGATGCTTCAAAAACTTGAGCAATAAGCATGTACTCATGTTTATTAATACCACCCAATATGTTTGAGTGAGATCACAAAGGGTTATAAACTAGTAAACCATCAACAAATGATCAGTTTGAATAAAGCTTTACGTGAAGTATGGCTAAAAAAATCACTAAGCAATTTTGCTTCATGACAATGACCATAACACACAACAACTATGGCAAGAAATCACAAAGCAAGTTTGATTCATGACAATGCACCATAATACACAGCAAAACTGGTCAAACAAACAATTGGGGGATGTGACTGGGAAATACTAGCACATTCGGGTATTTATCAGATTTGGCTCTGTCCGATTTTCAACTATTTGCATTGATGGGATACGCACTTGCTCAACAGTGCTTCACATCTTACTAAGACGTACAAGAATGGCTAGACGACTGGTTTAACTCGAAAGAGCAAGAATTTTTCTGGCGTGGGTTTCTTAAATTGCCGATCAGCTGGAAAGAACTATTCTTGATACCACTCTAATCTTACAGCACGATTCTCTCTGGATATAGTTAGATTTATAAATGGTCTTCGATTCTGAAGATTGGCTTTATGGAGCCGACTCCTTACAGTATAACGACCTATGGTTACTTGGTGCGTCCACTCGATTATCAATTTCAGTGTTGTAATTGTAGGTTGTCTTTAAGCAGTTAATACAAAAAATCGATCTGAAGCTGCAGTAATAGTGCGACCACGAACTGAGTGTTGCTTGGCTGGAAAACCATTTTACGAAAACGACGTCAAAATCCTTATGACCTTTTGAAGACTCCTATACGCTCAGCTACATCAGTTTGCTGAATGCTACCTTGAAGAAGCTCTACAACACTATTAATCTCATCCAAAGTTAAATGATGCCATGGTAAGCAATTTCTGGTTAGATAACCAAATTTAATTTTTAAAAAATCCATTTTGTAAAGAATGTTTCCCTGTTTGGTCAGTCTTTGAAGAATCCTAAAAAGCATAGATGAAAGCTCGACACGAATAAAAGGCACTCACTTTATAGCAATTGTTTTCTTTAAAGATTTCTCATAACAGGGTTGTCCAGATTTACTCTCATTCTATATTTACTAGTAAATATTTATTTTCAACCAACCAGCTTGTATAATGTATATATATCAAATAGTTGTCCTATAAAGCCAAAAGTGTGTTTAAGTGGTGTCATTCCAACTTACTCTACTAAAAATTTTGTGTCATATAAAAGGTTTTGATTTTATATTTTCTTTCCAAGATATTTTATTTTAAATACGACACTGCTAATCAAGATATTGTGTCAATAATTTTAATTGAAAAAACTTACTAACAAAAAGCTTTAAATATTGTTTTGAAATTATTATAAGAACAAACAATCAAGCTTTTCACCTAGTAGGTTATAGAAAAAAGTAAAATCCGGAAAAACCATCACCGTTTGGGGATTTTCGTAGAGCGAGCAGCAATCAATGCAGTAGACAATGTTCAACTTCGACTCCGTTCTTTCACCCTCTCATCCCATCCCCCAAGACTTGAGCCGTTTTCGGATCTATACCCGTAATCAAAAACTTCCAACACCTATGATTCCCGAGAGCCAATCTTCGACTACACGAAAAGATTTTCGGAGAAAAATCAGATCGAGAACTTTTAATGTCGGCGTTTCTATTCATAAGTTTCTTATTGTTATAAAATATTAAGTAGTATAGGTTCGTAGTATCTGCTACGTAAACCAATATTTTATCAAAATTAAATTAATTGTATCGACCCTTACTACTTGAAAGTTCATTTTTATTGGGAATAATAAAAATAATAAAAAACGTTAGTTTTTTATATAAAACTTTCACTTTAAATGTATTTTAAAAAATGACATATGTTTCGCATTTAAGCATCGTCAGATTGACATATAAAGTTATATTTTGTTTATAGCTAACTATCTGATGTTAATAATAATAATAATAACATCTAGGCTTTAATATTGTTATATCTTATTACTTCCATACTTAATCTAGCCTTAATATTACCTATTCAACATCAGATAGTTAGCTAAAGTTTTATATAAAAAACTAACGTTTTTTATTATTTTTATTATTCCCAATATTTTATCGTTACTCATAAAATCAAATAATCACAATTTATAAAATGAACATTTTATAGTAGAAAGTTTTTTTTACTGATTTATAGGTCATATTACTATTATATAAATTATTTTGTTACTTTCACGTGTAAGAACAAAAAAAAAGAAAACAACCTCTCTCGCGAGATCGATCCCATTACGATAACCCAACATTCCCAACAGAATTGTCACAATCAGTCGCTTATCCAAATAGGCCACGCCAAACTTATATGAAGTCTTTTAAAATGATAATATGTATACATATTTAATTTAATAACAATCTATATATATAAAACTCAAAGGTGACTGACTGACTGATTGACTGACTGACATAGTGATCTATCAACGCAGAGCCCAAACCGCTGGACGGATGGGGCTGAAATTTGGCATGTAGGTAGATATTATGACGTAGGCATCCGCTAAAAAAGGATTTTGTTAAATTCCACCCCCAAGAGGATAAAATAGGGGATGAAAGTTTGTATGATCTATCAACGCACAGCTCAAACCGCTAGACGGATGGGGCTGAAATTTGGCACGCAGGTTGATGTTATGACGTTGGCACCCGCTAAGAAAGGATTTTAATTAAATCGACCCCCAAAGGAATAAAATAGGGGATGAAAGTTTGTATAAAACTTTGTCAATTTCAAACCGATCAGGTTGAGATTTTGCATGAATATAGCTACTATTACGTAGGCATTCTCTAAGAAAGGATTTTGATAAATTCCACCCCTAAGGGGATAAAATAGGCGATGAGAGTTTGTATGAAACTTTGTCAATTTTAAACCGATCGGGCTGAGATTTTGCATGCATATAGCTACTATAACGTAGGGATCCCCTAAAAAAGTATTTTTGATAAATTCCACCCCTAAAGGGAGAAAATAGACGATGAAAGTTTGTATCAAAGTTTGTCAATTTTAAACCGATCGGGTTGAGATTTTGCATGCATATAGCTAATGTAACGTAGGCACCCCCTAAGAAAGGATTTTGATTAATTCCACCCCCAAGGGGATAAAATTGGGGATGAAAATTTGTATAAAACTTTGTCAATTTTAAACCGATCGGGCTGGGATTTTACATGCATATAGCTACTATGACGTAGATATCCTCTAAGAAAGGATTTTGATGAATTCAATCCCTAAGGGGATAAAATAGGGGAAGAAAGTTTGTATGAAACTTTGTCAATTTTAAACCGATCGGGCTGAGATTTTGCATGCATATAGCTACTATGACGTAGGCATTCCTTAGAAGGGATTTTGATAAATTCCATCCCTAAAGGGATCCAATAGGCGATGAAAGTTTGTATGAAAGTTTGTCAATTTTAAACCGATCGGGCTGAGATTTTGCATGCATATAGCTACTATTGCGTAGGCATCCTCAAATAAAGGATTTTGATTAATTCCACCCTTAAGGCGATAAAATAGGGGATGAAAGTTTGTATGAAACTTTGCCAATATCAAACCGATCGGGCTAAGATTTTGCGTGCATATAGCTACTATGACGTAGGCATCGCTCAAGAAAGGATTTTAATAAATTTCACCCCTAAGGGATAAAATAGGGGATGAAAGTTTGTATGAAACTTTGTGAATTTCAAACCGATCGGGCTGTGATTTTGATTGCATATAGCATGCAAGTTTTTATAGTTTAAAAATAATAATAGTCTAATACCACTCGCGCTTTAATGTGCGGGGTGTGTGGAGCGGTAAGGCGGTAGCACGCTGCTGCTGGCCGACATGACACTGTCGATAGACGCGTAGAGTCTTGAAAATTCGAGAATATTTTTTTTCTATTAGGTAGTGGTGTAATAAGAAATGACTTTTTTAAATTTAACTCCTAAGGATTTAAAATAGGGGTTGAAAATAATTTGTATGAAATTGGGTGGCAAAAAACTAAAGTTCACGCGGATAAAGTCGCGGGCGGCCGCTAGTTCAGTATAAATTTCTAAATCTATGTTTCGGGTAAATGTATAACATCTCACTTGTAACGTGCATTTTTTTGTCATTAAGTCATTTTAATTCTTTCGGTTATCTGTAAAATTATTTCATCGTTTTAGAATTTCTACTTGTATTTAACTTACTTTTTTTCTTATTTTAAATCATTGTATTGGCCTAATAATGTTATATTCCTTCTTATCGTGCCCCAAGAGTGAGGGTAGAATACTGTTTTCTTTACAACAATGCGTCATTTATTACAACTTCGTTTGGGTAACATTATTCGACTTTGTATTTTTGGGTATTGAATGTTTGTCAATTCTAGTTTTTTATTTAAATCTTCGTCTTTGTTGACATTTCTGCCAACTGTAATTTATGATCCCCGTGGTTGTGTCGTCATGATCTATCGAAGACTGAATTTTATACGGAAAACGACATGTTTACGTTTGGTCGTAGTCAAAGTAACTAGTGTGCAGATTCTTAAATTGAATTTGCCTATTTTCTGGTTAAAATTTAACCATCTTTATTAGATTTTAAGGCAAAACATCTTTTTTTTTAACTAAGCATTTGCATCTTACCGTAGTTATTGGTATTTTTTGGTATTTTGGTTCTAGTTGAAAAAACACTTGTGGGATTTGCTAAGAAACTTCCTGTTGATGAGGAGAAGTTACCTCGGAAAGGCCATCGTACAATTGTGAGATAAAACCACCACGACAGTTTTTTTTTGTCAAGTCTAACGTGCAGGTGCGCCATTATCTTTAACCCTATAATAAACTATAGGGTTTTTTAGGACGGGTTCAAACTAAGCTTCCCTAGTTTTGGGACGGGAGTTTAAACCCAGCTGGTCTAGTTTTTAGTACTGGAGCTCAAGCCAAGCTTCCTTGGTTTTCTGAATGCGAGTTCAAAACCTAGCTCCTTAGTTTTTACGGAGGAGTAGTGTTCCAGTTGTTGAACTGCGTTGGACTGTATTCAGGAACGACCTTAAAAAATCATTTCTTTTTATTTTAAACTGAAGTGTTTGGGTGTGATGACATAGTAGGTATAGCTTTTACTTTAGGCACCAGTGCACTCATAATATTACATTTAAATGTTTTGTTATTGTGTCTATTAAATATTTGCACATCTAAGTTCAATCCATGTTAAACTGGTATAAATTTCATCATATTAATTAAATGGGTCTAGTATATGGGAAACCATCGTTTTTTTTTACTTAGCTTACCATAATTGTTTTGTCTATTTCCTTATATTTATTGGTTAGGGCCCATTAGAGCTAGAAGTTTCTGGTTTGTACCGTCTAAGTCAGTGGCGCGACTCACTTTAGTAAAATTCATCCCTCTATGGCTGAGCTCGTCAAAATTTGCCAGTAGAGAGACCACTAACTTACATTTGGCTTATTTGTTTGTAATTCGTAACAGCGATTAACAAAAGTACGTTGCTTACTATATATATATAGAGTTCATAAGTTTGAATTAATTTTAGTCCAGATGCATAGAAATCACCAATTTTATTGAATTTATTTATATTATTAATTGATCTATTCTGTTTCATAATATCCTTAGTATCTTTTTGTCATAATTTACAATAAATTTCAATTCGTATGTCATTTTTGGTTCTAACTAGATGTTAACATCTAAATAATTTTCATAACAGAAACAACTGTTGTCAGTTAACAAGAAAGCGTAAAGCCTAAAAGATATCATATATATTATCACCCCATTTAATTTAACTATACTATAGAGTACATTTCGATTAACTAACTTTGATTAATTAAAATAACCCGACCCCCAATATATTTTCGCTAAAGCTAAAACACGAAAATTAACATATTTTCCTAACCGTAGCCGAAAATGACTACATTTACATTACGGTGCATAATATATGGCGTATGTTTTCGATAAGGCACGCATTTCCCTAGAAAAGCAGAGAAACAATTACAGACTGAGGGTAAACAGCCATTACTCTCTGTATATGAGAATGCTCTCTCAACTGATATCGTCTCTTGATCTCTCTGAAGGGTTTCTCTTATGTAGAGCAAAATGAAAACTCTAATCAGAGACTTTATTGAATAGGGATTACTTTAAACTAGGGCGCCATGATAAACATGCTTTGAATATTCATCTATTTCTATATATATATATATATATATATATTATAACATATATGAATAATAATGATATGTTTTGATAATATCAATCACTATGTTATAAAATATTCCTTACCTTTAATTAATTTTAAATTTTAAATATAAATAGTGAATAGGTAAGAATTAACTCAGTGTAATTATTTTCCAATATGATTAATTAAATATGCTACCGGCTATTCCCTTATGTCAAGGTCAGAGTTCAAATATTCAACCAAACTAGATTCAAAATCAATTAATACACAAATTTGCAATAAAATGACTGTATAACCGCACTATCCTAGACCAACAATATTTTCTAGGCGTGAATTGCCTATAAATTTCTAACCTTTCTAATTCAAAATGTGTCAAACTTCAAAGATACCGTTGATAAACCCAAATATGCATCAAATATATAAAATGAAATATTCTGACTTGAGTTACTAAACAATTTGGATTAAACTTATCAAAAAGGTGACTAATAATAATAATAATTTAGTTAAATACATAAAACAGTGAAATAAAAATGTTCATCAAAATTTCAAAAATCAAACACATATAAAACTCTTTATTATAACGAGTGCAAAGTTGTTACCATTTGTGTGAAGCTTCACCCTCTTCTGGAATCAGGATTCTGTTCTTAGGAAAATCTACTTTCTTCCTCCAATACAGCAAAGATTTCAGGAAACTTTATGAAGATCAAATAATCACTTCCTCTTCAAAACCAAGCGATGGATGACTACTATCTTCTCTGGTAAGTGTAATTATGATTTTCTTTCTTGTTAAATATTAATTTAATCTTCTTTAACTCAATTAAAATACAGTTATACCATAAAGTGCTCAGCCCCATAAATTGAAATATCTATTTCTTCATAAAATCATATAAATTTCTCTTACCAATTGCTCTCTCTGGTTACCTTGGAATAATCTTGATACTTTAAACTGTTTTAATACTTTCTATTCTCAATACTTTCAAAAAAAACTCAAAATTTCTACGGAGCAAATTTTTAATACAACTTCTCTTTCAACCACCAGAAAACAAGAGAGAAATATCTTCTACAAACTTCTTAACTAATTATTTATAATATAAATCTTACTAATCTCCTTTTAACTTTCTTTTAACATCATAATTTTTACAAAAAATCTTCATCGAAACTTTTTACATCCTTCCTCTTCAGAAGGTCGAAAACAAGAGAGATTCTATCAGAATCAACAAAAAAACAAATGAAAAATTCAACAAACTTAAATCTATACATCTTTTCCATCTACTCGCCTACTAATTTCTTATTCAAATAAAATTTTTAACAAAATCTAATTCTTGATTCAATATTAGAATTTAAAACAATGATCATTCCTTTTTTTTATATTCTTATGAAATTTACTAGCACTACAAACTAATAATTTTCTCTTTTTCAGAATATTTCATTTGGCATTTGAACTATTTATAAATTAGAATATGGTTGGTAAATACGTATAATTTAAAAGTAAGTAGAAGTTTTTTAACATGTATTTTAACTATTTGTGATGTCTTTTTTTTATAATTTAATTTTCTCATTTACTTACACCCCTAATTCATTTAAAATTAATGTTTGATTACTAACGTATTGGCAATTTTATAAACTCTTAATTATCTACTTTACCCATTTATCAATTACATAATTATCAAAACTTTATATAATGTAGATTAATCATTTTTGAATCTTTAAATAAAAATCTTTGAAATGTATTTGTATTTTTTTTCTTATTATTCTATTTTCTTTTTCCTTTTTTAGGAATTATGAAGAAGATGATGATAATCAATCCCAATGTTACTAAATTTGCGCTCTGACTCGAAATAAGAAAATCTCCTTTCTCTACTTTCCATTAGATTTTCCTTCTACATCTTATTTAATATAACATAGTAACTAATATCATCTCAATATATATATATATATATATATATATATATATATATATATATATATATATATATATATATATATATATTGAAGACAGTCTATTTAACAATACATACATATTATTACTGAAATTATACTCTGTTACCAAAATTAACCTTTAAAAATTTGTTTGTATAACAATTTTTAATGTCCGTGTAACAAATGCATGTACAGTATTTATGCATATAGCCATAAAGACAAAAAATATATAGACTGAAAGTATTTCATTGCATTTCAAAATGTGTCCCACCAAGATCTTTGGGAAAGTGAAGAAATCGTTGGGGCTTTGGTCGGGACTATACGGTGGATAGTCTAACAATTCGATGTTTTGAAGCTCCAATAACTCGATTGTCAGTGTGTTGCTTTGTCGGAGTTTCGCGTAAACAAACGAGTAATATACCAATCGAAAGTAATCGTTCTTCGATCTTCTAAAGCAATTGTTGCCACATGACCAGATTTTGCCACAAAAGTTGCAACCACCTTATTGACTCACTTAGAGAACGGATTACTTTTGTTGGTTTTCCTCATCATGAAACACCCACACAGCGGATTGGCGTTTATTTTCCAGTTCGTGGCAGTAAATCCAAGATTCAGCGCCACTAACAACGTTTTTTGAGCATTCTTTTTTAACCGTTCCAATGTTTTTTAAAACCAATTGACGCGAACCTCTTTTTACTCTTCTGTGAGCAAATGAGAGATCCAACATGAAACCATCTTCGTAACACCCAGTTCTTCATGTAGGATCTTTTGGATCGAGCTGCTCAAAGATGCCTTTATCTCCCGGTATGTTACACGGCGGTCACCCTTACATAGCTAACAAACCTCATAAATGTTTTCTGTGTGATGGCTGTTTTGGGTGACCCTAGCCTGGATTCGTCACTGAGACTGAAGCGACTGCGTTTAAATTCGTATGAGTAGCAGGAATAGTTGACTGATGTGGTTTATTCCCCAACAAAGAAACCATTTTAGCGAGATTTGCTGTTAGGATCAAATCAATTTTTCGACCGGCTTGCTAATTTCAAAAAATCACTGTACCTATACAACTTGTTGTATCGCAATGAAACTCTGGAATTATGTCAACAGAAAATTGAGGTTAGATTTGTGTTAGGTTATATTGTTGGCGCCTTCTAAGCAGCTATATAGAAAACTAAAGACCAACTCTCATATCATTTTTCTACTCTTTAGAGGTGTGATATCAAAAAAATCTTTCTTAGTGTATTATTGCATAATATAAAGAAGATTCCGTCTAAATTTCAAATTCGATTCTCGTCGTCTTTTAGTTTTTTTTATGGATTAAGGTATTGACTTTTAATAATGATGCAATAACAACTTTATTAAATTAACAAAAATTCTTATCCAATTTTAGTAAAAGACTTCCAAAAGAATGACTCATCCCTTTTACCGTATCTTAGCTTTCGTAGGTAATAAACGTGACAATTTTGTTTCCCTAAAAGGCCCAAGCTTATCTCTAATAATAATAATTACCTTGTTTCCTTTTCCGCAGTTTTTAAAGTAAACAAAGGGGGGTGTGTTTATGTTTACACCGAAAGGGACGTGACGTTCTTAACTAGTTAATTTTTCCCTAAAATTCAAGTACACTATTTATTAGGGAGTTTTTAATTAAAACTTTCACAAAGAGTAGATCTTAAAATATGAGGAGAACATCTTGGAAGGTTCTTAAATCGTTGAAGCTGGTAGATGTAATTATTAACTAAGAGTTATGGAGTGGTTTTGCTTGGAAAATAATTTTGAGAGATCAGATAATCAGGAGAGTTTGCAAACTATAGTCAAATTTTATTTAATAAAAAGCGATATCAGATACTTGTTGCAATTCTGTTGAAAATTAAAAGTTGACGATAGTTAAAATTTATATTGCAGAATTACTAAATTGTATGGCATAAGTCTGGAATTTAAATCAAATCAGGACCAGCTTTACCATCTAATAAATTAAAAGCAGAAGAGGAAACAATTTTTCTTTTAAAATACAGAAACGTAGAGATCGAATCTTCTGAGCAATGTTTTTTTTTTAAATCAGAACTCACAAATAAAGCAGAAAATTGAAAAAGATAACTGGAAAATAAAATGAGACCACATAATTCATAAACAAAATAAATAGAATGAATAACATAGGATAACCAATGACACAACGCGAACACTCATCAGAGGTTCACAGATGTGTCTAAAACAAAGAAGGTTAGCAGAACTTCACAACAGTGATGAAAACATATTTTTTTCCCACTGGTAGCACACACATCTGTATTTCAAACAGAGATATATGCAATCTTGCAATGCGCAAGAGAAAACAATTTGAGAGATTATGAATGTAATCAGTATATACAAAGATAGTCAGGCGGCTAAGGGGACCTTAATGTACCCTAAGGTGGTCTTCACGCTAGTTAAAAAATGACGAAAGGAATTTGATCTTCTGTCGTAACATTACAGAGTTAAACTAGTTTAGGTATCAGAATATAAAGGAACACATGTCAACAAGCAGACTGATAAAGGATCAATCACAATATTCTACGGTACCAAAGTACGGTTCAGTGCGAAATGAAAGCCTGGATTCATCACTGGAACCTATACCTAATCAAGCAAAATGTACGACGGTTGTCTTGGTTGTCTTTTTAGTTTTGCATATAGTTAAAACGGTTTCTGAGTTTGGGAATGAAAAACCACACCAGTCAACTATTTGCCACTGGTATTGCAGATTTTAACGTGGTTGCTCCAGTCTCAGCGACGAATCCAGGCTAGGTGCACCCAAAACAACATTGATTGATCAGCTAGTTAAGGATCACGGCCAAGTAACATACCAGGAAATTGAGGCATCTGTGGGAATTTCAAACATCCAAAAGATCCTACATGAAGAACTGGGTGTTACGAAGTTGGTTTGATGTTGGACCCCTTATTCACAGAAGAGCAAAAAGCGGTTCAACAAAGGAAGCTCAAAAAACGTTTATAGTGTAGTTAGAAGCGATGAATCTTGGATTCCCACTAGTCGAAATAAGAAGCCATCGATGCCTTTAAAACAGTAATTTTGCAGATGTCAACTGAGAGTGAAATAACTGTTTTACAAATTGGTTTGAACGTATGTAAAAGTGTATCAATCTTAGTGGGACATATTTTGAAAAGCAATAAAGTACTTTAAGTGTATTTTTTGCCTTCATGGCTATATGCAAAACTAAAAAGACAACCGTATATTGAACAGAGGAAGCTAAAACAGCTAAAGCACTGCATAAAACAAACAGAAATCTGTTAAAAGTCATTACATGATCCCTTACAGACCATACAACGGTAAATATGCATCTAGACTCCATGGGTAATAACTTCGATTTAATAAAACAGTACTTGTTTTTTCCTGGGAAATCTCATGAAGATACTTCTTCTTCTTCTTTAAATGTTTACTGGTTTTATAACTTTCATAAAGAGGTAGTACAAACAAATCTGACTTCCCAGTTCATCAAAGAAACTTCCGAGAAGTTGATGAGTCTTTGATGTAATAACTCGTGTTTAATAAAATAGATAAGGCAACAAACTTTTGCTGGCATGTAGTTTATAAATCTATTGATACAAAGCAAGACATATGTTCAAGAAGAACATAATAGCGAATTTGTTCCACTTGAAATATATTTAAGTGTATTGAGGTTGAAGAACTCAAAATATATATTTTTGTGTTGTAAATCTTTGGTTATATAATTTGTCAACGAATTTCTTATGGATTTCAATAGTATACCTTTTTTGAAAATCGGATTATGTTAAAACCAGTTGCACGAGCTAAATATTTCTTTCAGAATCCGTTCCTTTGATAATCAAAAAACCATATTAATTTTAAATTACATTAAAAAATTTAAATTATCAAAATTTTAACTAGAAAGCTCGCTGCTAACTCAAGTATTTACATATGCAACATCGATGATAAGATCTTTAATTTGAATGTATGAATCATAAACTAGCGACACCTCTATATCTATATACAATCTTTTTATAAAAATAAGACTTCCCACGTCGAACGAAGAATATATAAAAAGTTTTTTAAAATACCTTTCGGTCTTCCCATGGATTAAGAAACAACCTATAATTAGTAAGGTTATATCAAATTTCATAAGGATTTACTCATAAATGAAATTAAAACAGAGGCGCCCTGCATAGTTTTTTATAAGTTAGTCTTATATCAAACCTAATTCCATTTTGTATTGTTTATTTAAAGGATAACTTTCGAAATATATTCCTTGTCCATCAGTAGTGGGAAGTTTTTATTTGTTTTTTTATGTAAAAAATTATTGCTTTGATATCTTTTTATGGATGTAGGAATTGTTTGAGTTGATATTGTTTATTTTAAATCTTTTACTGTCCTTAAGTGAAAAATTATATGAAGACTAACATAATATGGTTATATGTATGTATGTATGGTGTTAGGGGTGACAGATACACCTGCGACCTATAAGATCTATTGTGTCCCCCTTTTCTTGCTATATTTCTGATGATTCCTCAGACTTATAGCAGCTCTTCTAGTCCTATCTTCCTTAGAAAGTTTAGGATATCATTGGGTTTTAAATTAGGTAGTTCTTCCCTTTCTATTTCGTATGACCCTAGGTATTTGACCCTAGAATTACTTAATGCCATGCATTCTGAAAGTATGTGTATTAAGGTTTCATCCTCTACCTCACAGAATCTGCAGTTTGCTTCATCTACTAATCCTAGTTTCTTCATATGTCCTCTTAATCGAGAGTGACCGGTTAGTATTCCTGTTATAATTCGGAGGTTTTTCTTACTCAGGTTAAGATAGCTGTGAGATCTCTTCTGGTTATAGTTTCCCAGGAGCGTCTTCGATTTTCTTAGTCCTTCTAGATCATTCCAGTACTTGGATTTTTTACTATCCATTTTTTTCTTTAGTTTTTCTAAGATTGTAGGTACTACTGCTGATCCCACAGGATGGTTCTGGTCCCAGGTATGGGGTTTCAGTCCCTTTTTTGCCAGCTTGTCTGCTGTTTCATTTCCTTCTATTTCTACGTGTCCTGGAACCCATAGGAGGGTAACAGTTTTATTCTGTCCTAGTTCATTTAATTTGCCTGGGCATTCCCAGACCAACATACATAATATGGTTTGTCAATGTTTTTTCTTTGTCCATTTCAAAGTGTTATTAAAAAAGGGTTATATCATATCAGTTTTTCAACCAGAACCAGAACCATATTAGCGATCGTATTATATTTGTCCATTAATCAAACTAGTTTGTAATTGATATTACAATCTAAAAGGATATTAGTTAGTAGATATCTACCTCCTGGCATACAGATTATTTACCTGCTTTTTTGCTTGCACCTTTTAAGATTTCTTGAATGAGCTATTACATACCTAAGGTTGGACAAAAGTTACATGATATAAAATCGTGTCGAATGTCGGTTTTTTTCAAGAGCCATTGTAAAAAGTCAAGAGACTTAAAGGAAAATGCTAATAATAACAACAGAATATTCTGCATTTTCGGTATAATGGATTTCGGGATATAAGTTAGAGTGGGTCGAAACGGCACATACCTAGAACCGTACCTACCTTCATGAGAGTTTTAGCATTGTATTGGGATAAAGGGAGTCTTAATCTGCTTATATGGAAGAAATTGTAAATTCAGTGGCGTCGTATTTACACTAACTCAGTTTCGACAACAAAAAATTATTAAAGTTTATAGAAAACAATGTATAGGAACTGTAAGGTAAAAGTATAGTACTTTAGAATTGTCAACCCTTAGAAAATGTAATGAGAATGATCCCATTGCAAAAAAGAGGAAGGAACCCAAACTATAAAGATATGAAAGAAAATCAAACCCAAAATGAAGATGATAAAAAACTGTAGAGACAGGTAAACATAGATCAGATTTTAATAATTAGAAATGAATAACTAATTTACTGAAGAAAATGAATACAATTTATTTAAAAAATATTAATAATGATAGTAAAGTGATATATTAGAAAGATAGACAGTAAATCAAAGATAGGAGGGGAATAAAATATAAATGTAAGTAAAAATAACGATACAGGGGCTCTACTTTAATATAACACAAAATGGTAAAAAAATACATGAGTTTTAATAATCAAATATCAACAATACGATAAAATCAAAAGAGAAAATCCACATAAATCCATTTTTACTTGAACAACGTACTATACAACGTCATTGGAGTACAGGAAGACTCTTATTCATATTTCTGACGTTATCCATATTTTTGAACATTAATATTTATAATTTTTAAAGGTTTGTATAATGTATCTACCATATTACTTAAGTTGTAACTTTCTTTTCTGTAACTTATAGGCCTGAAGATGGGAATCAAATCCCGAAACTTGTTGCCAACCTTTTGTATTTCTTTGAACAACAAATAAATTTTATGTGTGGATTGATTTTGAGTTTTCGTTTATGTCATACTGATTAATATTTATTCCAAAACTCATCTTGTAGTAGCCTACTGACTGCGCCAGCGACTAAGTTTGTGTTGCCCTAATGCATACAGCACATTTATAGATCCAACAATAGTAGTGCGCATGATCCATAGATATTGTTAAGTTAGAGCGACTGAAATATAAATGTTACGCTCTTCGTACATCGTCTGGTAACTTCTTTCGAACAGACACTCAGATCAATGTCACCACTCCGCAGAAGCCATCCATTCCACGAAGACCAGATGATTAGTGACCATTTCACTAACCGCCAGCTCACTTGGATGACTCCTACCACCAGCAGATAGTCAAGCAGCCATTTAAACTCGGAACTAACACACAATTAGTCAAAAGTTGGTCTAGGAATTCCTAGCAAACTAAATAAACTAGGACAAAATAACACTTTTAATCTCTTATGGGTTTCAGGACACATAGGAATAGAAGAAAACGAAACAGCAGATAAGCTAACAAAAAATGGAGCTGAAACCTCATACTTGGTACCAGAACCATGTTGTGGGATCATCAGTAGTACAGTCTTAGAAAAACTAAGCAAAAAAGTGTATAGAGAAAAATCCAAGTAGGTATATACTGGAACGATATAGAAGGACTAAGACGATCGACAACGCTCCTGGAGAACTATAACCAGAATAGATCATTTAGCCGTCTAAACCTTAATAAAAAGAACCTCCGTATTATCAGGGGAATATTAACCGGGCACTGCCAATTAACAGGCCACATGAAGACACTAGGATGGGTAGATGAAGCAAAGTGCAGATTCTATGAGGTAGAGGATGAAACCTATATGCACATACTTTCACAATACATTGCATTACGTAATTTTAGGGTCAGCTACCTAGCGCTATACGAAATAGAAAAGAAAGACCTACCTAACTGGAAGCCCAACGATATTTTAAACTGCTATAAGTCTGACGAAACATCAGAATAATAGCAAGATACACAATAGATCTTATAGGTCGTAGGTGTATGTATCACCCCTAATTTTACTCATACGTAGATCCATACATATCACCAACAAGACCACTGCACCAACTTCCCACATCGTCAACTGGATATTAAGATAAATGAAAACACTAATGCTATACTACAACCTGGACCCACTTCTGATACATACCAGTGACCCCTGAAGATTTATTGTCCGCCAACGGAATCGGTAACCTTTGCTCTAACCGCCGACCTAATACGAAGACTACTAGCACTACCAGCAAGACCACTCCACCAACTTCCCACATCGTCAACTGGACATTTAGACCAATGGAAATACCAATAACCTGGACCCGCTTTTGATATATCCCAGTGACCCCAGAAGATTTTTGTCAGCAAACGTTATAAGTAGGTACGAACAGTGTAAATAAAGTTGTGTCAGCTAAAGACATTTATCCTTTATAAATAAATCGACTACAAAAGAAACATAGGAACTGGTGTATACAAACTATATAACCAAAACCCTATAAGTTAAAATAAAATAAAAACGATTATCTTGGTACATATAACGACTTCATTTTTATTGAACTATATATATTTAAGTATCCTGTGTAAAGGAATTGAATATTGTACAAAAATTGATCAATAAATTATGTAGACCCAATTTTCATTTCAACTAGTTCGATTTGGTATTCAAATATCATTAATTTTTATATAAGTATGGATTGATCTTTGCTCATAGACAATTTATTTGCGAACAAGTAAATCTCACATATACATATTTGTAAATATTCTCAATGATACGAAATAATATTCTAAGCAAAATATTGACAAATCTGGGGTGTTATTTTTAAAACCTCTTAAGCTATTTATTGACTATGTAAACTGACTCTAATAATATCTTATCCAATTCTTATAAACTGAAAAGATGTCGTTTGGTAACTCAAACTAACAAGACTTTTTAAAAAGCAAATATTATTCAACAAACGTCTACAATTACATCCTAGACAGGTGTGGTGTATTTCAGGCTGTTTTGGATTTTAAGAGATCCACTATCATAGTTAAGTCTTGTTTAGAATCAACCGGGTGTTGAAAACATTCGCCGTAGTAGAGCATATAAAGACAAATAGAAGATAATTGAACTATGCAAATATACTTATAAATTAGGAAGGTTAAAAAGATTTTCATATATTTTTTATTTATTTAAGCATTTCTTCAGATTTTGTTAAAGAATAAATTTACTATCACAGGTTTTTGAAAACCGTTTATAAACAGTGAGTGGAGTTTAACAATACTTAAAAAGAAAACGAATTTTTACCTCGTACATATTTTGCTTTTCTAGTAGTACGTTTAAGAGCCGCTTTAGAACAAAATCGCCAAAATCAACTATGTACATATATAGGAAACCAAAATATAAATTATATTTAAAAAATTGCAATACAAAACCAGTTACGTTATAGATACAAAAAATTGCAGAAAAGGAACCATTCTTACTTAATAAAGTACTATGACGCCACCGTAAGGTGGGGCAGTTATATCTTATATATTTAAACAAGCAATTTTTTTCTAAACTTAGTACTATGGTACAGTTAATACCTCATATATTGAAATATGCAATTCTTACCAAATTAAATACTATGACGCAAATAAAATTTTTTTCATACAACATTGGAGTTTAATATAATTCAAGTAATAATTTTGAGACTGCTGGAGTCGTTATAATAGCAGTAGTTGATTTGAAAAAAAATAAAAAAAAATCTTTTCAAAAATCTTTTGCTGTACTGACAGCACTAATTAAGCACTAAATGGTGACGTCTTTTAATTCCATTAGTTTCCGTTTTAGAGTCTTCTTCTAGCTCTCAAGACTGCTGGAGTCGTTATACTAGCAGTAGTTGATTTGAAAAAATAAATAAAAATAAAATTATTTTTCAAAAATCTTTTGCTGTACTGGCAGTACTAATTGAGCACTAAATGGTGACGTCTTTTAATTCCATTAGTTTCCGTTTTAGAGTCTTCTTCTAGCTCTCAAGACTGCTGGCGTTGTTATATTAGCAGCACTTGATTTGAAAAAAAAAAATAAAAAAAAATATTTTTTAAAAAACTTTTGCTGTACTGGCAGCATTAATTGAGCACTAAATAGTGACGTCTTTTAATTCCATTAGTTTCCGTTTTAGCGCGGTCACGAATGGTACACTGCTAGCTTAATGAAAAGTTAGCAATGTTCTCATTTTTAGTCCCCCTATCACAGCACCAAATATTTGTTATTAGCACTAAATTAGCACTAAATGAGCACTAAATTTTGAGATATAATACGAGTGATTCTGCCTACTTGACCTTTTTAGCTTTACAGACGTTTTAAAAACAGCTATTTTGCTCTTATTTCTGCAATAACTTCTTTGTTTATTAATCGATATTAAATAAGTACACCTCCTTTTGTGTATTTTTTCCTCTCAAAAATTTCTATGTGAAGTCCAAGCTCAAAATACAAAACTTTTTAAGTTATGAGTAAAATAATGATTTTAGCACTTGTTTATAAACATTTCCATTAAAAAATCAATCAATCCCTAGATGAGAGTGTTTTTATAATAGCTACATCATACTACACTTTTTAACATTCAAACCCACCTATACAATTCTTTCGAGAAAAAATCTAATTTGGTTCGACTAATGAACATGTTTAATTTCATATTTGTTTTAAAGAAAAATTGTAATAAGTTTATTACATCAAAAATACAAAATATTAAATGTAATTTAAATTATATATTATTTATTGCTATATAAGAAAGTTCATCGATCTATTTATATGATAGTTGAACCGATAAACCATTTGTTGCACTTCGGTTTTATGGTAAATTACATTTAATCCAGTTGCTTTTAATAAAAACTTGCCACAAAATAAAGCCGCTATTACTTGACGTTTTGCTCCATGTAATGTAATTCTAGTACATATATATTTATAGATTCTTTGTTAGTTATATATTCTACAACAGAATCGTATCAAGTATATTTTTAAACTAAAAATACTCCGAACTATAACCATAAGTCTTATTTTTATAGTAGATTAGTGGTCACTGTCAGGATTTTAACATTTTAACCTCTTTTGATGTCTAAATTGTATTCGAGACAAAATAGTAAATGAGTGACAAGTAAATACCTTACATTTACTAAATTATTATAGCAGAAAAATTAGTACCAGACTTAAAAACAACAAACAAGTATATGTCTGGTTATTTTGTAGAATTTATTATATCTTAAAACAAAAAGGCGTCTAAAAAGATTAACAAATATGGACAAGTTGTGTTTAATGTTTCTTTTCTTTCAGATTTATCACAAAAAACATTCTGTTTAAATTAGATTATAATATAAAAGACATATGATATACCAGGTGTCATGAAAGTACGTTTTGACGAGTAGGATGAGTGGGGAAGACGCGGGGAGGTAAGTAGTTCCAGAATCTGGAGACCCTAGGGATGAAGGAACGATCGAATCGATCCGTTCTCGATGTCGGACATTGAACAGTATAAAGGTCCAGACACACATAACCGGTCCGTCAACGACACGAATGTGGGCACAGTGTCGTCCGTCAGACGGTCTGCGTCTCTAGAGGCCACATATTACCTACCGACAGAAGAACGCCAACGTGTTTCGTTGTGTTGATACCTAAGTATCAGTTATTCCATTTTTAACTTTAGCGGTTAGATTATCAAAACCATGTTAGTGAATTTTACAAATAGTGGTTTGGCATATAGCAATTGCTTTAGATGACAAAGAACATTTTAAAAAAAGAAATGAAATAAGAATGAACAGTATATGGATTCATGGATTCATGGATTCATAAGGCTTTTACTTCTAAGGTTTCTGCTATATTCTTCCAAATTCTATCTTTATATTCTGTATTTCTATACTTTTCGCTGCTCTGATCATAGAGCACCGGGTATTTGCGAACCTCTTCTATGAGTTTTTCAATTTCCATGCTGGGCGACAACGATCCGTCACCGTCAAAAATTAAAATAAAACTTATCTAGCTCGATGCTGATCCGTTGCCGTTCCGTCTCTCGGGCATCAGCCGGTGATGTGTAAGCAGTCTCATTTCTCATTTAATTTTATTGGTCAAATCCTTCACCGTCTGACGAATGACACTCGGACTACACTCGTGTCGTTGACGGACCGGTTATGTGTGTCTGGACCTTAAGGGTGCATGGAGTTGGCACGTCGCGTTGCTCTGGCTGGTCTGGCAAGTGGAGGCATTATAGAGCGGAGTACATATACAAGTGTTGTCTTTTTAGTTTATTTTTTATTGCTTTTCAAAATATGTCTGTCATAGCAAGATATTTCCAATGTTTTTCGATATCAATTGAGGCGAACGCTTTTTGCTCTTCTTTGAGCAAATGAGGGATGCAACGGGAAACCAACATTGTAACACCCAATTCTTCATCTAGGATCATTTGGATCGAGGTCTTTGAATAGCCCAAAGATGCCTATATGTCCCGGTATGTTATATGGCGGTCATCCTTAATTAGTTGACGAACCCCATCAATATTTTGCTGTGTGACTGCTGTTTTCGATGGACCTAGGCTGGATTCATCGCTTAGACTGGAGAGACCACATTGAAATTTGCAATACGAGCGGGAAATAGTTGACTGGTGTGCCTTCATTCTCGAACACAAAAACCATTGAAAAAAATTTTCGGCTAAGATCCATTTTTCGACCAAATGATTTAAAAAATTTTCTTTACCTACACGACTTATATCGCAATGAAACTCTGGATTTATGTCAACAAAGGATTTAACTTAGGTTTTTGTCTAAAGGTTCTATTGGTGGCGCCTTTTAAAAGACAACCCTCGTATTGTTGCTATAAGTGCAAATTCTAATTAGACTTAAATAGTTTTTTGTTTAATTCGAATTTTTTTACATATTGGTTTAACGATGTAAAACTTGATGTGCGCACTAGTTGTTTATGAAAATTATGAAAAACTCACTATTGTCACATACGATGATAATAACAATAATATATTAGTTTTATATTAGTCTGTTATTGTGTAAGGTAAGCATTCAAGTCAAAATCCTACGTTAGATTTCAAGGCGAGCTTGGATAGTTTAATTGTTATTCTCACGTAAGCTATCAATTAGCAATAAAAAGCGTCGTTGAAGTATTATAAACAATATACTACAGATAACCTTCTCTTTCTGAAGTTCGTTTAAAAAATCGAAATAACAATTTAGTGTTTTTCTAATAATAAACAAAGTGCCAACCAGTTTAAAACACAAAATTAATGGGACCAGTAATTAGGACCTCGTCGTTTTGAAGTCGGTCAAAAATTAATAATATTTTGTAATAATTTTAAATAAACAAAAAAAGACAGTGTTAGGCATATCAGTTATTTCTATTTTGCGATTGGTTGAAAGTTGTTTAGCGCAAGGAAAAAAATGCAAATGGTAAACCTGCAATTTCGCTTGTCTATATTTATAAAAGGAGAAGTTCCCACTGACTATTATCTACGCATAGCCATAACCGCTGATGGTAGAAATGTGAAATTTTCATAATGTGAACACCCACTAAGAAGGGATTTTAACCCTGGAGGGGTGAAATAGGCATTGATAGTTTCTATGGAAAAATCTTTAAACTATTTTTACTAAAAGTGAAAATCGAAATTTTTCATTGAACACGTGTTTCATGGTTTATTAGAATTCAACTTTAAACAGTGCAAGGAGTTGAATCTTTTTATGGATAATTAAAAAAAAATCCGTTTTCAATAAAAATTATTATGCGGATAAAATGTTAAAAATCGTGAAAAATTTTGTTAAAAACCTTGAAAAAACGTTGAAAATCGTAAAAATTCTTAAGAATCTTAAAAATTTTTGAAACGGTAGAAGAAAAAAAATCTTAAAAACATGAATAATTGTAAGAAATTCTTGTCAATCTTGAAAAATTGATAAAAATTGTTAAAAAAGTGTCAAAAATATTAAAAATTGTAAAGAAATTGACAAACGTGAAAAATTGACGGAAATTCTGAAAAAATGTAAAAAATCCAGAAAGATTGTGTAAAATTGTAAAAAATCGTTGAAAATTGTGAGAGTCGTTAATAATCTTAAAAAATGGCTAAAATTATGAAAAAAAAATTGTAAATCCTGTTATAATGTTAAAAATCGTGAAAAATTATGATCAAGATCTTGAAAAAACGTTAAAAGACGTGAAAAATAATGAAAATCGTAAAAAATGGTAGACATCTTGAAAATTGGTTAAAAATGGTAAAAAAAGTCGAAAATCGTACAAAAAAATTGAAAATCGTGTACAATGGTTAAAAATTTCAAAAAATCGTGTAAAAACGTAAAATATTATTGAATATTCTGAAAAGTGTCGAAAAAGTTAAAAAAGTTTTAAATCGAAAAAAATTGAAAGAACAAAAAGAGATGAAAACTAGCAAAAATTGGTAAACATCGGAAAAAAAACAATAAAGAGAAATAGTAAAAAATGTAAAATGGAAAAAAAACGAATAATATAACAAAAATTGCAAATAAAATATTAATAATAATAAATAAAATCATGGAAATCAATTGAAAATAAAAACATGAAAAAATCAACAGAAAAAAAATTGTTAGGCGATACAAAGCTCGCTGGGTCAGCTGGTATAATAATAATAACAATAATTATTATTGTTGCCCTCCAATAGATTAATAGATAATAAAAATAGTCTTCTAAATATTTGATAAATTAAATTTTCAAATATATTGATAATGTTAAATTTCACCTAATTCACCGTAATAACCTACCCTTAAAACGTTATTATCCCACATTATTAAATTACACAGATTGGAAGAATGGACTTTGCCGACAGTAAATCAAAATATAAACAATAACCATATTTTCATGTAATGACAACCATAAATTTAATTCAGTATCGTTATTACATATCATGTATAATAGTATGTATAACATTTTAGGGCCCTGTTTATATCAAATATCATGTACGGTTATATTGTTTTGCATAATATACCGACATCAACTTTGACGTTTTTATTTACATATTTTCTAATCGTTAGTTTGGTCTATTTGTTTTTGCTTTATCTAGGTCAATTCCCCGCTACTATTTACCATTATTCAACGAAAGTGACGATCTATTAATAAATAGAAATGTATATTTTTAGAAATTCGAATCAGTAATAGGCTATTTATTTTTTAAAAGAAACAAAATCGTAACAAACTTTTATGATTGAATTTGTTTCTATCCTACAAATGAAAATTTTGCAAAGTTCTAGTAAATTGCATACATTTTGTAAACAATAAATACATAGTACCTTTCCTTGTGAAGTATAGCAGCACGTATGGAACGAGCGGAAATCTGATTATTTTCATTAAGGTTTTCTTGAAATAATTAGGTATTGAGTACGCGAAGGTTGAGAACCCTGATCTTTTTGTGTGATTTATTTTGCCTGCAAAACCATCTGAATACAAAGCAGTGGGAATCTTAACAGGTCACTGCCAATTGCGACAACATCTCTTTAGGATAAAATTAGCAAAATCGCCTGTATACAGATGTTGCGAACAACAAGAGGAAACAGTAGAACATATAATGTATGACTGCTCTGCTTTTTCTGAAATCAAAAGATCCGTGTTGGGCGAGTACTGGCTTATACCAGCCGATGTCAGGAAGATCGCCCTCGAGAGTCTGTTTTTAATATCTAGGCCTGATGACAGCCTGAGATATGGATATTCCTACACACGGTAGAATGCACAATGGGTCTTATGGCATCAGTGCTTGCAGAGCACCAGCTCGCCCCTCCACAAATTTCCAGATCCAGATTCTCTGAATACAAATAGTAAGTTCTGAGCGTGCGGTGCCAAAATTATCTTACCCTAACAACCATCTTATGTGGAAAAATGATTTCGTTTGAAAAATGAAAAAAAGAACGAAATTTTCCAAGCGTAGCACCCAGCTAGATCGATTGTTTGCTCCGTGCCTATATTTCAAATATCGTTAGAGCCGTTTTCGAGAACATGCAGTCAGTTGCTCACTTATATATTATAAGATTATGTAGTTTAGAACGTCTCTGTTTGATATAAAAGTTTATTATAAGAAACCTATAAGAAAAGTGGGATCAACGAGAGATTCGCAGACCAGGGGAATTTTCGTTATTCATTTTTGTGACGATTTTTTTGTCGCCACGCCTCTTTCGAATATCATCATCATCACTATCACCAAGGAATCTCATTCCCTAATGGGATGGTGGCCGCTGTTTAATTCGTTTAACGCATTTTTCATGTTTTTGTAACAAATTATTATGCGACTTGGCTTTCTCTACGATTTTATTTCATTTTTTTCTAGTTGTCCATATTTTCCTTCAGTTTCTCACTTTCATGGCTTTAATATCTCTATCGACCTGGTCTTTCTTTCGGTCTTTCTCTTGGTCTTTGATTCTCTGGTTTCCAGCTTATGACTTTTTTAATCAGGAGGTCCTTTTTTCTTTCTATGTGTCCCCTCCATCTCAGTCTTTGCGCTTTTATAAATCTGACAATTTTTTGCTATTATTGTATCTCTAATTTCACCATTCATTCTACTTCTCATTTCCTTGTTTTTCATTTTAATTAGGCCCTCGATTCTCCTTATGATCTTCCTCTCAGATATTCTTAGTCTTTCTTGGTCTTTATTGTGAGGCACATTGTCTCAGCTGCGTATGAAGTTACAGGTCTGATTGCCACTTTGTATTCCTTCATCTTTGTATTTCTTGTCCTTCATTAGGTTTTAGGTTATGGTATCTCTAATATGTTTTATTGCCTGCAATTATTCGTTTCGTTATATGGTCACTTCTCTCATTTCCCAGTCACTATTACTCCCAAGTATTTAAATTCTTAAAATTTTCAAAAGTGTAATTTCCTATTTTGGTTTCTTATATTTGATGCATATTAGGTATTTTGTTTTCCCATGACTGATTTCTTACCCTCTCTGCCTTGCTTCGTTCGCTATTACTCTTCAAAACAATACATTGCTCTATTTTTGTTTAATTAAACTAAATCAAGGTAGTAAAGAGGAATGATACAGACGTATAAAGTAGTGCAAAAAAATGAGCAAAAACAAACTCTTGTAGATCTTTGTTAAAGTTATACAACCAACTTTTATAAACTATTCTTATATAGATATTGTTTATTATTACGATAATATTTGTCAATATTTAATTTTATTCTGTTAGTAAGATAGTAAAAAAAAGAAGTTTAAGAAATTTCAATTAAATTCAAACTGCCTATAAAACAGATTTAACATTGGGTCAACGAGATTAAAAAAACCAGAACATAAATTTAGTAAATTGTTACAGTTGTGTAAATAAGTGTGTAGGAGTTGATGAACGTGATCTTTGCAACACGACAAAAAACATATGGTAAAAAACTCAACACGACAGGTGCTAAAAGGTCCCTTAAACGAAAAATAAATTTTCTCGCGGCATTAAATTTAAATTTTTTACCCCAAATTCCGCTCGGAATTTTACTGGCTGACCTTAGCGTACGTTTTCATTAACCAGAAAGGCTAGCATAAATGGTGAGCGCTTCGTGTTTTCATATTCAATAATTGATGTGAAAGATAAACCTTTTATAAACGAGTGCTACTATTTATAACTTTTTCGAAGTGGTATATTTTAGATTGAAAGAAATGTGACAACCAAATCAGTTTTTAATATTAGTATCGAAAAATGAATTATTTTTTTAACATTTTTTTATACAAATGTTTTTGAACGATGTTATATTATAGTACAAACAACCAAGGGTATAAAATACGAGGGTTGTCTTTTTAGGTTTGCATTTAGTCGCTTAGAAGGCGCCACCAATAGAAGATCTAGACACAAATCTGACCTCAATCTTTTGTTGACATAAATCTAGAGTTTCATTGCGATACAACAAGTCGTATAGGTACGGCGAATTTTTGAAATTAGCAAGACGGTCGAAAAATGGATCTTAGCCGAGAACATTTTTTACAATGTTTGGAGAGGATTATCTCCACAGCAATGTCTCGCTGAAATGGTTTTGTGTGTTTGGGAATGAAGCAGTTGAAGCACCACACCAATAAACTCTGGTATTGCGAATCTCAACGTGATCGCTCCAGTCTCAGCAACGAATCCAGTCAACCCACAACAGCAGTCACACAGCAAAACATTGATGTGGTTCGTAAGCTAATTAAGGATGACCGATGTGTAACATACCGGGAGATAAAAACTTCTTTGGGCATTTCAAAGACCTTGATCCAAAAGAACCTATATGACGAACTGGGTGTTACGAAGTTCCCAGTTGGTTTCTTCATTTGCTTACAGAAGAGCAAAAAGTGGTTAGCGTCATTTGGTGTCGAAAAACATTGGAAGCTCAAAAAAAGTGTTTCACGATGGAAAGAACAACAAACGTTGAGGAGATTGCAAGTGCTCACAGTGCTCACACTCGGCGCACACTAGTTGGCTCCCGTGGTCAGAAAACCCTTTTAATCGTATACTAGTTGGCTTCGATGACCGTATGCTAATTGGCTCGGGTGGTTAAGAGGATTAGGCACCTATATCTACGTTTTTCTAGGAATACCAAAACCCAAATAAACAATTGTTCTAATAATATGATATAAATTTATTTTTATATACTTACATATAACTATTAAATTTCAAGTGTTTGGATGGAATTTATATGACATTAATTTTACAAATTCAAATTTGCTTATTTCATTATTCTTTAAGGATAATATTTTTTCCTCTACAAATTGGTTTTTTAAAAAACGACCCTGCAGTACACCTTTTTTCGTTGACTGACACTCTGCATTTTAATGTACCTATGTATCAATTTGAATATTTTTCCAATTTTCCAAAAATTGTTAAACTATTCGATAGTGATTATAAAACAGTGAATTAAATTTAGCGTGGAAGCTTTCGCAAGCGTTTGTGGTACGCTCCAGTGACGGGCTCTTTTTTGCCCAAATATGAGGTGGAAAATCAGCGTCCTCCGAGGTGTAATTCTCCACCAAGTAATCAGCAAATTCGGGAAGTGCAGGACGATTTGGTAACACTTCGGCGAAATCAAACGCGAAACAGTCACCCACCTCGGAGGGATCCAAAAATGGAAGATCAAATACATATTTAAGATATTTTCTTCTTGAAATGGATTTGACAACCCTAGTTTTTGTTTTTTCCTCCACCTATAGTGAATAACTGATGAAAAAATACGTTTAAATTTAATAATACTAAATATTTATAGTGCCTTAAATCTAGCTAAGTTTACCCCCAAATACTTTTAAAAGAAAAAACTCCTTAATCAGTGATTTTTTTTTTGAGTAGGTTTTTACTAATCCCTTCCCTGCCTTCCGTACTAGTATTCTTTAATCTGGATTACCGATACTTTACCATAATTCCCAGAATCGGCAACGGGAGCCAACTAACCTAAGACCGTTTTAAAAATAGGGATTAAAATCTGACCGCCGGAGCCAACTAGCATGTACCCCTCACACTGCCCAAAACACAATCGAGTTTTTGGAGCTTCAAAACTTCGAATTGTTAGACACTCCACACTATAGCCTCGACCTAAGTCCCAACGACTTCTTTACCTTTCCAATGATCAATAATGCAATGCGTGTGCAGCGATTCCAGTCACCAGAAGAAGCCATCGACGGCTTTAAAAAAACAGCGATTTGGCAGGTGTCAACTGAAGATTGGATTAACGGTTTTACCAATTGGTTAAATCATATGCAAAAGTATATCGATCTTGGTGGGACATATTTTGAAAAGCAAAAAAGTACTTCAAGTCTATATATTTTCTTTTTCATACCTTGGTCGAAAGTACGTTCTTTCGTCCCTAATTGCAGGGAAGAAAGTTTAACATTTACTCCCTATTTACGGCGGGACGAAAGTTGAATTTTCGGCCCTGCGCGTCATGATGTTTTGTCGTCTTTAACATTTACTCCCTTTTTACGGCGGGAGGAAAAATTTCTCATGCGTAGTTACACTTGTAACTAGGGACTGTTTATTCTCGTATCATTTCTATTTCTATCTATAACCTTAAAAATAATCATCAATGTTGTTTATTTGTCATCTGTTAATTGAATATTAAAGTATGCCTGTTCCACGACCAGCTGCACTCGCTTCGCTCGTTCCGCAAGTACTTTCGACCGAGGTATGAAGAAAAATAGTATACACTACACGGGCCAAAAGTTGAAATCTCGGTCCTGCGCGTCATGATGCCCTCGGCTGCTTCGCCTCGGGCATCATGACGTGCAGGGCCGAAAATTCAACTTTCGTCTCTTGTAGCGTAATATACTATTTAATTAACAATTTTTTATAAGTCTTTCCTTGTTTTATTAGAAACTTAGTTAAGACTCAATTAATGTGTATTTTTTATATACATACTAGCTAAACTGGCGAACTTCGTACCGCCTAACAATTATTTTTTTTCAATGTTTTTTTCTCTTCTTTTCATTGATTTTCGTTTTTGTCGATTTTATCACATTTTTTTGTCTGTATTTTGTAATTTTTCCGAATTTGTCATTTTGATTTTTCTAATTTTTGCGATTTTATTTCATATTATCCAATATTTTTTTAGCTATTGCAAATTTGTTTATTTTAATTTTTCTTGTTATCCTATTTTTTTGTTTATTCTATTTTTTCGTCTTCCTTTTAATTTTTTTTTTTGTTTTTTCAAATGGTTTTTTTCAAATTTTGCATGGTTTTTCATATTTTTTTTATTTTTTTCTGTTTTTTTTAATTTTTCTATTTTTTTTGGGACATACCTTTTAATTAAATATTGAGGAGTCAACTATATTAATTAAATTTTTTTAAAACTTAGATAGCCATTTTGCGATTGAAAAATAGGGGTTGATTCTAAAAGGAAGAAAAATTGAGAATTATATGTTTTTTACTAAGTAAAGACAAAATAAAAATAATCTTGCCAAAAAAAATTAAAATTTATAATTAATCAATAACAAATAAGGGTTGATTCGTCGAAGGGTAAAAATTTAAGGTTGTATATATTTTTGAATGCTATCTATATCATAAAAAAAAATAAAAATCAAAAATTCTGGCAAAAAGCTGTGAACCACCCTTAACATTTAAAGATATGAAAAATAGATAGATTCTCAGACCTACCCAATATACACACCACACAGAATTTCATGAAAATGGGGTGAGCCGTTTCGGAGAAGTTCAACCACTAACACTGTGACATGAGAATTTTATATATTAGATTTTCTTCAAAAATTTTAGCTTTGCCATAAGCCCAGGAAAATTTTAATCGAAACAGAGTAAAAAACATTTAGAAAAAAGGCGATAACTAATCAATTATCGAGCGAGATGAAAAATAATTAAATTACTAAAATGACTAATAAAAAATAGGGGTTGGTGATAAAAGAGTAATAATTTAGGGTTGTATGTATTTTTTAATGCCACATTGGAAAATAATAAAAATAAAAAATTTAGACCAAAAGTTAAAAAAAATTGTTAAGGGTGGACGACCCTTATCATTTTATATATTAGACGTTCATATATAGGTATAGTCGAAAATCTAAGAATATTTACACAAACTTTCATCCCCTATATTATCCCCTTAGGGATAAAATTTATAAAAATCATAACATCTACCTGCATGCCAAATTTCAGCCCGATCCGTCCAGTGGTTTGGGCTGTACGTTAATAGATCGCTTTCACTATGTCAGTCAGTCACCTTTGAGTGTTATATATTTATATTTCTATTCAAAGTGTTATGACTACAAAAGAATGAAGCTCCACACAGTGATGAAAAGCTATGTTAAAAAAAACTAAAACAAATATCGTTTTCAACAAATTATTAACACGATATTATTCCTATTTAGTGCATTTTTAAACTATTTCGCTATAAATATTAATCTAAATACGAAATTAATTGAAAATAAAACGTTTTTTAAACGTAATGGTTATTTGTGTAAATACCAATAAGAATTTTAAAGAAGTTCCTTATTTACATAGATAATCGTTTTAACCAATCAATAAATCCTACGCTAGAGGCGTAACTGCTTCATAAGTAAATATAATTAAACTGAATATTATAAGTAAACCCTCAGTTATCACAAAATCGGTCTTAAGGTTGCTGGTTTTCTCTTTGATCATAATGAAAATTACACTACAGAATCCACATTCCTCTATATTTTATTATACTTAGATAAACCGCAATGATATGAAAATTGGTGTCTCTTACTTTACACAATCAATGATCAAATTATATTCAGATTTTTTTGTATAACAAAATTTGCTAACTGTGCTACAAACGAAAAAAAAAAGGTAGTCTAACGAAATATACGAAAATCCAAAAATTGGCAGGTAGTATATGCAATAAAAACCTACAACAGAACTGCATATTATATATGGGAGGTAGAAACAGAGACAGAAAAATGCAGACTAATATCACGTCACGTGAGTTCAAGTGATCTCACGTAAATTCTCGTCACGGCCAAAAAGTGTGCATTGTTGTTTTGCATGGTTCGTTATAAACGAGAACCACACCAAAAGTCATCGCATATATATCACGTCATGTCACAGGTCTCACGTGTGATTTCACGTTGTTGTTTTCTACCCTTGCACACATTTTGTCTCCGAGAGCTCATAGATTTTAGTAGCTTTCAACTAATTAAGGAAAATGGACGAAGTTTTAATAGAAAAAGTTTGGGAACATCAAGCGATATATAATCAAAAATCAAGTGAATATCGTGATCAACATATTCGACAAGAAGTTTAAGAGGAGATTGAAACAAAAATTCATATAACAGATAAATATTTATATTTAAAATTCTTTATTGTAATATTCAATATTGTTTCAGATAAAAATTATAAGATAGTTTTTTCTCTAAGAACACTATTTATTTGCCAAAGTAAACTACCATTATCTGAAATAAAATAAATCTTATAATTCTCTCCAACTTCGAAGATTTCGCAATTTCAAATTTAACAACACTTGTTGAGGAAGTTGCGTTAATTCGATGTCAGATTCAAACATTTTATCTTCGCATAACATGTTATGCTGGCAACACGATGTAAGCAGAATTTTATCAACAAATTGGGTTGTACTTCTAAACACTTCCGGAAACATCTCCAACGAGCAGCTTATATTCCAAACGCAATTTCTCTCTTATTTTATTTATATCTTGTACCTATACTATGTTTTCACCACATTCATCCAAAACTATACAACCACCTGCATATACCAGTTCTTCTTCCGTTCCGAAGAGCTAGTTGAGCTATCAAATTCATTCGCCATTGAAAAAAAAATACTGCATAAAAAAAATGCAATACACACGAAAATTCCATTAGACGTGAGACCAGTGTGTTTCTAAGCGTGATATTACCATATAAACATGATAATTTGACGGCATATGAGCTCACGTGACGTGATAGTAGTCTATTTCCAACTTAATATGCACATATGCATAAAGTTATGGAGAATTGCAGAGAGAACTAAAAAAAACTAGTAGGGTTGGTTGATTGTATAGTTATTAGTATTAAATAAGACATACTTAGCATTGATTTTGATTGTAAATGGAGTTGTAACATCTTATTCTTTTATTTTTTAACACACAGCTGGTCAGTGATTATTACTTTAAAACCTATTTATACAACTTAATAAACCACAAGGGTTATACACCTTTGACAAATCTCATAACTTTTTGGACCTTTGCTTACTACTTTTGATATCCCGTTCGACAAGAAAATATAAAATTACAAATCTGGATGCTCGTTTGATGATGTTACCATTAATTTTATTTAATATGCTTATTACGGTTTTTATCATACCATTTAGTGCTATTTATACTTATTCTAATTTCTCCATTGATTACATTAACATTGATCTATTGAGTTTTTTTATTTTTTCCCACATGACTTGCATAAATGTGTTTATTTAAAAATTACTGACAATTCAATAGAGTTACTCGTGACTTTAGGCATAAAAAAACATAATTATGTTACTTGGATAATTGAACTCTTATAACCCCGACGTTGATAATGTAATCACCATAATCAAATTCAATCCTATCGAGTAACCAAACCAAAATCCATTTCATCAACGACTTTTTTACACAAAATCACTTCCTCACGCTATTCCTTTCCACTCCCTTGGCGAATTCCATCGCCATCATCAAAAATCATCGAAATAACACGCACACAAAGAACATGTGTTCGATCTATTCGATATATTTTGTCCCCCCGCCTATGTCAGACGTTGGTTTCATGGCCCACCCTGCAGCTTAAAGATGCTATTTTGACCTGGCTACCGTCCCATTACCCCAGTCTGGTGTAGTGCCCTTTCAATAGGCTCTGAAAGCCATAGGAATAGAAAAGCATAATACAGCGTTGCCAACGATGTTAAATTTTCCAACACACTTGGGAACTTCATAAATATTGTAGTAGTTAACTTTAGTCATGAAAATGGAAAAGTATAATCTTTTTATTTTAACAATATTTATAACAAAAAAGAAAGAAATTTAAAGTATTGTCTTGTATGGCATAATATTTAGCTGAGAATCTCCGTTTAGAGTTTCCACTTAAAGAAGTGTTACCTATATGTTGAGCTTTTGAGCCAATACGATTTTCTTAGAAACTTCTGATATGAAAAACCATCAACCACAATGATTTTAAATAAATCTGCTTTATTTATCCCGAAAAAAATAATTCAATAAGATTTTGTACACATCGTTTTGTCGAACATTTAATAAAATATTTTCTAAAATATGATATAGGTTGATAGAGTAAATTCCATGCTAGGTTGCTTGTTGTGAAGGAGAAGCATAAGGATTTTTATGTTTTTGTATTTTGAATTAAATTTAAAAATATATTTCCTATACTCTACGCTCTGCTGTCTTTTTCCAGAATAGTACTGCACTATTTAAATATTTTCTATAACTTCTTTGTGGCATAATTGTATATATTTACTTCTTTAATCGGGGAACTTTTGCCACTAAAATAAAAATAATAAATTAATGAATTATAGAAGAAAAACATAAAAAGAACTAAATAGACCACAGACAACAGAGGAATCCAGAGAGTGTATAGAGAAGCAGAAAGAAGAAGCTTACAGGTATAGAAAAAAGGTTCAGCTGAAAGGCAATAGGATAGAAAGTATAGCAACAGAAAAAGAAGTAGAGTAGGAACAAGAGAAAGAAAAGATTTTGTTAAGTTTAAATATATATTTTTTTAAGGAGAATCCATTTATAAATTACAGAGTCCACGACCAGCAATTGTATTGATAGGAGGGTGTTCCCGCAGGAAGATCCGGATCAATATATTAATATAATATATATAAAAATTTAGAAACGCAATACTGGAAGAAGAATTATATAATTTGAGAATTTTTCGTTCATTTGTTAATTTTTTATCTTTGAAAACGATAATCGATAAAAGCTTAGAAGAAGCTAAAAATATTTTTTATATTTATTCAGCTTATGTTGGGCGTTTTCACAGTTGACCCTTGACAAATTTGACATATTTTAGTGTCAAAAACTTTCCCAAATAATAGAAGAAAATACCCTTTTCTTTTTTTCTCTGAATAGAGGAACATTATTATCATATTTACTTCTAAATAAAACATACGATTTTATTAAACAATTCCTTTAATTAATAAACTTTTTTTAAACAACTTAATTTTAATATACATCATTTTGAACAAATGCTAATGTCAGCATAAAATTTTCCCGAGTAATTTAATCAGAAAAATCTATAGGTACTAGCAGATCATTTTGGTGTAAATCCAATTTTCTCAAGAACGGCTGAACCGATTTGGTTGGAAATTAATGGGGAGGTAGCTTAGAACCAGGAAACGGACATAGAATACTTTTTATCCCCCTTAACCGCCTTTCTTAATATTTCTATAAAAATTATGTATTTTATATATAATTTCATTAAATTATTAATAGATGGCGATGTAAGTTAATTAGTTTGGATATCTAGGAGAGATTGTGTTCTTTTGCAATGTATAAATAAATACAAAACCGAGAAACTAAAGTAAAATGAAAAATAGTAAAAAAACAAAAAAAATGCAGAAAAAGAACTAAGTGAATACTTACTAAATTAAGTACAATAACGCCACCGTATAAACGAACAATTTTTACCTAGGTAAGTATGATGACGGTACCGTAAGGTGGCGCAGTTAATATTTCATATATTTATATATGTGCAGTTCTTACTTAATAAATTAACATGACGCCACCGTATATATTTAAATAAGCAATTCCTACCAAATTAAATACTACGACGCCACCGCAGGGTGGCGCGGTTAATATTTTATATATTTAAACGAGCAATTCTTACGAAATTTAGTATTATGACGCCACCGTTAAGTGGCGCAGTTGAGATCTTATAAATTTACACCTGTAGTTGGCTTAGTTTATATCTCATATTTAAAAGAGCAAAACTTAAACTAATTACTATGACCCCATCGTAAGGTGGCGAAGTTAATATGTAATAAATCTAATTGATAAATTACAAAGTACTATAAAAAATTAGTAACACTGGAAAAAATGATAAAAATGACAAAATTTGAAAACAAAAAGTACAAAACAAAATCGTAAAATTTCAAAAAATGGTAAAAAAGCATTAGTGGTAGGCGGTACAAAATTCGCGAAGTCAGCTAGTATATTATATATTTAAAGGAGAAATTCTTCATAAATTAAGTAGGTACTATGATGACATCGTAAGGTGGCGCAGTTTACATTTAATAAATTACAAAATACAACGAAAACCGGGAATGTAACGAGAAAATATGATGAAAACGACAAAACCAAAACAAAAACTTTGAAAGCAATAAAAAAGAAACCAGACAAAATCGTAAAAGTGTTTGGCGGTACAAAGTTCACCGGGTCAGCTTGATGTTAAGGATAAAAAACTCAAGCAATTCACAGACATATTTAAAAGATTTACCAAGTAACCGATTATCAGTATAAAACATAGAATTAATAAATATCTGCAGTATTTGATTAAAATCCGTAACAGATTTTCTGCATGCAGCTACTAGTTATGGTTTTTATACCGATTGTATAAGAGTGAATCCCAGATTCGGTTTTTTCGCCCTGATGAAGTGGCATCGTTGTATATCCGAGCTTTCGGGTAAAACGATCAACTCAGAAACTGACGGAGTTCCGAAGCGAAGAACGGAGAACGGCAAAGCTAAAACTGGAGTTATATTCGAGTCAGTACGATGATATCGCCCTACGCGTGCGGCCCGTTGAATAAGTCAGAAAAAGACGAATACGACGATGAACAATATTCAACGAGATACTCACAGTGTAAGTGTGTGATAATGGTGGAGTGAAAGGGTTAAAATTGAGAGTTTTTGGTGGATTACTATTATTGTTACAAGCGAATTTGGAATAACTTGTGCCAAAACTGAGGAATTTTGATGTTTAAGAACATCTGCGGAATCTGTTCGACGATATATTGATTGTTACCCTTAAGTTTTGGGTAGTCGCAGAAGTTTTTCTTCGACAGGATTTATACGGAGAAAAATGTTTGACTTATTTAATATAGTTTTAAAACTGATTTCTTTAATTCGGGACAAAAATCAATATACTTATAACGACCCTTCAAATACCTTACCAAATGATGATGCGATATGTTTTTAATTATTATCTTTCGTTTTATGAGGTATATCGGTGTACAAGTAAGTTTATGGTAAACTTGAAAGTATTGTGAGAAATGGTTTGAAAAGGAAATTGATTTTGAAGTATAAATACACTTGCAACTTTATATTAAACTACATAACATGACACTTGCAATACATTTGCAATAATTTTTTGAGGAAATTGATAGTTTGGAAAGTTTGAGAATGAAATCAAACTGAAATTTCAAATTTAACATCACAGTACCTACATCATGATTATTGCACTGTTGCTTTTAAAGCTGACAATCATTCGATGTCTACATTATTTTGTTAGATAGATATAAAAAGAGTTGATGATGAAATGTTTGGATAACTGCTGTTAACATGTGGTGATTAGAAGTTAAATTGATTAATATTAGACACATCTTCAGGAACTATTCTACTTTCTATTCCAAATAGAGACCGGGCCTAAAATAATCATGCAAGTTAGGCGAAATTTGACTTTAATTAAAATCTTTCGGTTAAGCTAAAATTCATTATGCAAATTAATGATGTGAATTTAATTTATCGTGGCAGTGATTCTATTATAACAATTATAAAATTATGGTAAATCACAAATTAAGACACTTGAAAATTTGAGAATGGATAGTTTAAAAAATAGATGAGATCAAAAATTTCGTTGCTTATTGATTATCTATATTCATTTCTAAGTGTGTAAATAAACTAGCTAATCGACTTATTAATTTACAATTATTACAATGTAAAAATTACGTAACGGGTTATGGATGTCTCGTGGTGTAAACTAGTCACACAAAGAAAATGTCTGGAGCTAAAAAGATAAAGAAGTATCATCTTTAGTTCTAAATGGAGACTCAGTGTAAAAGACCAAAATTTGAATCTGATCAATACTATTCGGAGAAGCTATATGCTTGTGTAGTTTAATGATGTTTACAATACTTGTTGGGATTTTACCAATGTATAATAAAGTCCTATTAGCTAGACAAAAAAGAATTAAAAATAAACAACAAATGTGTAGTTACTGTTCGGAGATCAGAATATGAGACCGATAGATAACAGAAGCTCATTGACTACCAAAGAATTGTGCCCTCATAAGTAATAAGATGAAATTATACTTTAATTTGAATTGTTGAATGAAGATTTTAAAATGGTCGGCCTTGCATATAATAAGCCTGAGATATCGCACTTGTTTTGAATTAGATGGGATTTGTAAACAAAATTCTTATTTCTATTCCAAATGGAGATCGAGTCTAAAATAATCATGCAAGTTATGCGAAATTTGACTTTAATTAAAATCTTTCGGTTAAGCTATAATTCGTTATTATGCAAATTAATGATGAGAATTTCATTTTATTTATCGTGGCACTGCTTCTTTTATAAAGATTATAAAATTCTGGCAAATCACTAATTAAGAGACTTGAAAATTTGAGAATGGATAATTTAAAAAGGAGACGAGCTCAAAAAGTTTCGTTTAGTTGCTTATTGATTATCTGATTCGATTTGTAAGTGTGTAAATAAAATAGCTAATAGGTGTATTAATTTACAATTACCGGATTTATTTTGTTATTAGAAACGCTTTGAAATGAAAAAATTATGTAACGGGTTATCGATGTCATGTACAGTAAAGTAGTCACAAAAAGAAAATTTCTAGAGCTAAAAGAATTAAGAAGCATCATCATTAGATCTAAATGGAGAATCAGTGTAAAAGAATCACTCGACTGAAATTTGACCCTGATTAATACCTTTCGGAGAAGCTATATTCTTGTGTAGTTTAATGATGTTTACAATACTTGTTGGGATATGGCCAATGTATGATAAAATCCTAATAGCTACACAAAAAAGAATTCAGAATAAACAACAAATGAAGTTACTGTTCGAAGAACAGAATATGAGACCGATAGACAGCAGAAGCTCATTAACTACCAAAGAATTGTGTCCTCATAAGTAATAAGATGAAATTATAATTTGATTTGAATTGATGTATGAAGATGTTAAAATTGTCAGCCCTGCATATAATAAGCCTGAGATATGGATAGTTTAAAAAGTAGATGAGCTCAAAAAGTTTCGTTTAGTTGCTTATTGATTATTTGTACTCATTTGTAAGTGTGTAAATAAACTAGCTAATCGATTCACTAATTTAGATTACCGGATTTGTTTTGTTGTTAGAAACGATTTGAAATAAAAAAATTACGTAAGGGGTTATCGATATCCCGTACAGTAAAGTAGTCACACAAAGAAAATTTCTAGAGCTAAAAAGATAAGTTCTAAATGGACACTGTGTAAAAGAATCACTCGACCAAAATTTGAATCTAATCAATACCTTTCGGAGAAACTATATTCTTGTGTAGTTTAATGATGTTTACAGTACTTGTTGGGATATTGCCAATGTATGATAAAGTCTTATTAGCTAGACGAAAAAGAATCCAGAATAAACAACAAATGTAGTTACTGTTGGAAGATCAGAATATGAGACCGATAGATAGCAGAAGCTCATTAACTACCAAAAAATTGTGTCCTCATAAGTAATAAGATGAAATTATAATTTAATTTGAATTGATGTATGAAGATGTTAAAATTGTCGGCCCTGCATATAATAAGCCTGAGATATCGCACTTATATTGAGACCTGTTTTGAATTAGATAGAATTTGTAAACAAATTCTTATTTCTATTTCAAATAGAGATCGAGCCTAAAATAACCATGCAAGTTATGCGAAATTTGGGTTTAATTAAAATCTTTCGTTTGAGCTAAAATTCATTATTATGCAAATTAATGATGAGAATTTCACGTTATTTATCGTGGTAGTGATTCTATTATAACAATTATAAAATTATGGCAAATCACTGATTAAGAGACTTGAAAATTGATAGTTTAAAAAATAGATGAGGTCAAAAAGTATCATTTAGTTGCTTATTGATTACCTGTATTCATTTGTAAATGCGTAAATAAACTATCTAATCGGTTTATTAATCTGTAATTACCAGATTTACTTTGTAACTATAAACGATTTGAAATTAAAAAATTACGTAACGGGTTATCAATGTCCCGTACACTAATCTAATCTAAATAACCTGGCATGGTCTCTCTGCGGAGCCCCCTGTTTGTACACTGCTTCCTATGGGAATATTGTGACCAGGTTCGGCACCAAGAGTCCTTGTATGCACCCGTGCTTGCAGGACTCTAGTTTGTTCAGCTGCAAATCAGCATCCCGCTGATCCCCAGGAAGGCTAGAATCCAGGTGTCCTAAATTCCTTAAGTTACTGTTGCCACAGGGCTGTTCCCTTTATAAGAGATTTGAGTCCTGTGACTAGCTCCTCAAGGTGGTGATAGGATTCAGGATTCGTGTCGCCGAAGATGAGGAACCGTTTATAGTCCAAGGCCCCACACTCGAATAGAATGTGAGTTGCCGTCTCATTGTCCATTTCACACAGTCGGCACAAGGTGGGTTTCTGTGTCAGAATCCCCATCCTCCGAAGGTGTAGTCTGAATGGTCCATGCCCGGTGAGCAGGCCCACTAGTACTCTGATCTGACTCCTGCCAAGATCCAGTATGTCAGACGTGAGTTTTTTGGAGTATCCTTTGAGCATCAGCTTCGAGTGCCTCAGCCCTACAGTGTTACTCCAGTGTTTGGTCGACTCTTCCCAGACCCAGTTCCTGACTTTGGTCCTTACCCAGGCTCTAGGCAGTCCCAATACAGGTTCTGGACCAGTAAATCGTGTATCCGCTCCCTTCTTGGCCAGAAGATCCGCGTTTTCATTTCCTTCAAAACCTTTATGCCCTGGTATCCCGTACACTAATCAGAGAAAGAAAATTTCCACAGCTCAAAAGATTAAGAACTATCATCTTTAGTTCTAAATAGAGATTTAGTGTAAAAGAATCACTCGACCGAAATTTGAATCTGATCAATACGTTTCGAAGAAGCTATATTCTTGTGTAGTTTAATGATGTTTAGAAACTTGTTGGTGTATTGCAAACATTTGAGAAAGTCCCATTTGCTAAACAAAAAAGAATTCGGAATAAACAACAAATATAGTTGCTGTTCGGGATCACAATATGGGACCGATAGATAGCAGAATCTCATTAACTACCAAAGAATTATGTCGTCATTACTAATAAGATGAAATAAAAATAAAATTTAATTTGGATTGTTAAAATTGTTGGCCTTGCATATAATAAACCTGAGATATCGGACTTATATTGAGTGTTTTCAATTAGATAAGATTTGTAAACAAATAAATAAGTAACTATTGATAAAATGATTCATTACACTGTTCACCGCTTTAGTGGTAAGGGTACTTTGAACTACTAATTAAGATAGCTTAAATTAATATTGTGAAAAATTCTATTTAAAGCTATTTAATTGGAAAAGATTAGATAAACAAAAATGATAAATACAAAATTGTAAGAGCATTAGATAGCAAAAGTTTCAGTCTTAAAGAATCGATAGAATGTGACTAAAGTTTGAAAGAAACCAATAAAGAACCAGATGATACAAGAAAAAGTATAAAACTCTATTAAACTGAGAAGATACCATTAAAGGAACAATGATATGTGTAAATTAAAGAGACCGAAACAACACTAATGAGATACGTAAGATGATAAATAAAAAATATACCATCTGTTATGTACTACCTCATAAAAGACCGTAATAAATGATATATGTGTATAAAATGTGTAAATTAAAGAGACCAAAAGTAGATTAAAAGAATTAAATGGAAACGGTCCATAATAATAAATTGGATTATAGTAAACAAATTTTAGCCAAAATCTGAAAAATAAAGAGTATAAAAAATCTGATAGAATAGTAGAAAATTATAATAAAGTGGTTATAACTTCCTTGAGAATTTAAAACAAAAAGTATACATATAGGAAGAGATAAGGGTCACATTTTTCTTAAACACAAACAAAGAAATGACAATAAAACCAGTTTTCCTAATGGAATCCTAATAGAGATTGCAATGGATTTACATATAAGTAGAATAAGAAAATACAGTAAAGATTTGAGTCAATGAATAATAAAGAATTTTCTTCATACCTCGGTCGAAAGTACGTTCTTTCGTTCCTAATTGCAGGGAAGAAAGTTTAACATTTACTCCCTGTTTACGGCGGGACGAAAGTTGAATTTTCGGCCCTGCGCGTCATGATGTTTTGTCGTCTTTAACATTTACTCCCTGTTTACGGCGGGAGGAAAAATTTCTCATGCGTAGTTACACTTGTAACTAGAGACTGTTTATTCTCGTGTCATTTTTATTTCTATCTATAACCTTAAAAATAATCATCAATGACAAAACTTGACTCTTCGAATGTATTTGATGCCTGTCCCACGACCAGCTGCACTCGGTTTTATCGTTCCGCAAGTACTTTCGACCGAGGTATGAAGAAAAATAGTATACACTACACGGGCCAAAAGTTGAAATCTCGGTCCTGCGCGTCATGTTGCCCTCGGCTTTTCGCCTCGGGCATCATGACGCGCAGGGCCGAAAATTCAACTTTCGTCTCTTGTAGCGTAATATACTATTAAAATATTCTGTTGTCTTAGGATTTTGAAATCACTGAAATTAGACGTACTTAGTAACTAAATCGTAATATTCTTTGAAGAGATTAAACTAGGCCAATATTTTATTTAATGATAAAAAATTCTATAGAAAAATGTTACCACACAACCATAGTTTCTCATTCCCTTAAGAATACAATAGGTAATGCTTCCTTTACAAACACAGATTATTCCCAACTAATGAGTTCCAAAATTATTGATTACAAATTCATCATTAAAGAACGTTAAAAAATATAAAGAGGAATTTGTGCCAAAAAAAAATATTATAGGGGTCAAAATTTTCATAAATTACCACAAATATGTTAATATAACTGAATACTAATTACCGTTAAAACTTCTCGAAAATATTTTCAGTTCATTAAAGAAGTGTCTCATAAATTACTACCCTAGTTATAAACAGATGAAAGTAGATAATACTTTTCAGTAAAGTTCTAAATATCTTAACTCGAAGAAAGTTTTATGTTCATTTTTATTTTATACTGATTTATCGATTCGATTAAATAATACGAGTGTTGAAATAAGAAAAGCCGTTTAAAAACCAATCCGTCACTTGTCGAGTAAAAAAACTTTTTATACCATAAATAACTTTTTAAATTTTGTTTGTTCCTGTTCACAACAGCAGATAGATATAAATTATAATTGTGTACATAAATAACTTTGTGAGACAGACTATTCTGGTCATTATTTTTCACTATATCTTTCCCTCCATCAGTTCTCGTGCGTGACAAAATGAAGCAATTAGTTTTTCAGATTTTTAATACACGACATCGGGCGTTGAAATGTTGTTAAATTAGAATTTTGAAACCGATTTTTGTTGTTTTTAGTTAATAAATTACACAAATCAAAGCTTTATTGAAACGTGCTTATTTATTTATTTATTTTTTTGTTAATCAATCACCCAATAAAGTCACGTAAACACAGTAATAATTTTTACAAGTACGTTTATTCAGTTAAGTTTTTTTTTATAATTCATATTTGAGAATCTAGACGAGATCTAAAATCTTTCTATTGAGGACGTGTAAATTTAAATTTGTCTCATTTCTAAAGTTCCTGTTTGTCTTTGATTATTACTTATTTATGTACTTACAATTTTATTTCATAAAGTGGATGGGGCATTTAAAAAAAATGACCAGGGTAAAAAAGCGAGAAGAGCCAAGGGATGAAAAGTACAATATAAATACTGAAAACAGAGATGAAAGTTCTATTATATTAGATAAACTACGAAGGTTGTCTTTTTAGTTTTCAATGTAGCCATAAAGACAAAATACATAGACCTAAAGTACTATATTGCTTTTCAAAATATATCCCATCAAGACGGATACACTTTTGCATACGTTCAATTTAAATGGTAAAACAGTTATTCCAGTCTTCACTTGACACTTACAAAATCACTAATTTCAAGGCATCCATGGCTTCTTCTGGCGACTGGAATCGTTGGGACTTAGGTCGAGACTATACGGTGGATGGTTTAACAATTCTATGTTTAAAAGCTCCAAAATCTCGATTGTCTTTTGGGCAGTGTGAGCGTTTACATTGTAATTAAAAAAAGTAAAAAAGCAATTGTTGCCACATGATCAGATTCTGACAAAAAAGTTGCGACCATTTTCTTTGACACCCTTCGAGAACGGATCACTTTGTTGGTTTTTCCACATCGTGAAATACCCTCACCATTGCCATTTATTTTCCGATTTGTACGAGTAAATCCAAGATTCATCGCCACTAACAATACTATAAACGTTTCTTGAGCTTGACACCAATAGACGCGAACCGGTTTTTGCTCTTTTGTGAGCAAATAAGAGATCCAACGAGTAACACCCAGTTCCTTATGTAGAATCTTTGGATCGAGGTCTTTAAAATGTCCAAAGATGCATTTATCTTACTCGGTGGTCATCTTTAATTAGCTGACGAACCGCATCAATGTTTTGTAAACCATACATGATTTCGTTGTTGAAACTGGAGCGACCACATTGAAATTCGAAATACCAGCGGGAAATAGTTGCCTAGTGTAATACGTCATTCCCAAACACAGAAACCATTTCAGAGAAAAATTGCTGTTGAAATAATCTTCTCCGAAAAGTGTAAAAAAAATATTGCTGGAAAATATTCTCGGCTAAGATCCGACTGTACCAACACGACTTGTTGTGTCAACAAGAGATTGAGGTTAAATTTGTGTCTGAAGGTTGTGTTGGTGGCGCCTTCTGAGCTGCTATATGAAAAACTAAAAAGACAACCCTCGTACAGAAAACATTTAATTTTGATAAAAAATTATTGTAAAAACTTGTAGATAGTATTCATTTATAAAACTGGGATCTATTAAGAAAGTCATTTAAGCAAACCTCTAGAAGAGATGTACCAGTATAAAAATCGTCACAAAACTAAGTAACGGCATATCCTCTCACTTATTTCATTGCTTCGACTTTCGAGTACACCAGAAAAAGAAAAGGAAAAGCGAGCTTTTTTATATGAATAAATATTGGATTGTACTTGATTGTAGCAAATGACAAACGATACCAGTAGAGTAAAAAACAGGTTTTTGACTGTCTTTTCATTAAGTAATCATTAGCAAATTAAAATTTACTATGAGGTTCAAAACGTACTCTGTGTCTTTTTTTATTAAGGAAGCTTGACACAATATCTTATACAGGATATTAACTATTTTATATTTTTACCTTGCCAAATACATACGAAAAAGACACCTTATTATTTAAAAATACCATAGACTTCATTTTAGCCCTTTTAGCTGAATTTCTTTACAACAATACCGAAAACCAGATCAAAAGAAAGACAGTTTATTTCCGAATGAAATAGTTATACAGAAACAGAGAGAAGAAAAGTAAAATAGATAGAGCTGTACAACTTTTTGACAGCTCACTGAAAACAAAACGAAAGTCTAGTCTTCCCGTATTTCCATTTAAATGTTTCCGAAAGCATTATTTTTAAACACAATGATGGAAAATCGTTACGCATTGTCGACATTCTGAGTGTATTTGAGAGTAAAATTTATGTATACTCTGAAGAAGTTTTAAGTTAAGGGATGAGTTTGTTGCGAAAGCTTCCTGTGAAACCGTGACCCATTTTACACCTTTCCGATATTTCGTACGCTTTATATTAAACGAATGTAGTTATAATTTTTTTCTGTTAGAATTACTTCGATATTAAAATCATTTTCTGTTCATAAATTTCTTCAGGTGTCAAAATTACTCAAATAATACTATTCATTAACAGCTCGAGAGGTGTGGAGGCAACAAAATACGAATTAAAATGAAATATCTCTTGGCATTTTGTGGAAAATGTTTTGAATGCCATGCCGAGTAGTTTACTATTCTAGTGTTTTGTATAAAATAATGAATTGAGATATAATGTTTTAGTATTTCGTGTCTCTCCTTTATTTCCGGCTCTGTAAAATTATTTAGAAATTATAGTAGGTAAATTAAACAATTACCTACATTTGATGTCTCATTCCATGTTAAATTCATTTAAATGATTTTCTACACGTTCGATTTGGAAAAAAACTCTTTCGTTCGATTTAGTTACAATGATAAAGTTATTACAATTTAGTACAATCCTAAGACCATATTAGTCTATCAAGATGAAATAAATAAAATGGCCCTTGGTAAGCCAGGCGCATTAGTAAATTTATATTAATTAATTATATTAAAAGTATACGTTTTAGAAAAAAATGTTTTAGATAAAAGTTGTAGGTCTCTTTAAGACAAACAAAAAAGTTCCCTAACATTTTTTTGTACAGGGTGAAGTAAAAAAGTTACGATTTTTTTTCCATTTTGATTTGATGTCACGCCCAAACGGCCTTACCGATTTGGCCCATTAACGAACTCGACCAAGATTTTGGGACGATTGATTTTTGTACCAAATTTCATTTCGATCCGTTAAGAAATGCGACCGCTATCGTGTCCACAGATTTCGTTATATCGGAACTATACATACATACATACATACATATATATATATATATATACATATATATATATATATATATATATATATATATATATAAACTTTTGAACGGAAGGTGTTTTTGAGGTCAGGGGGACCTAAAACGAAAATCTGTAGTGAAATTTTCCCGAAGTCGTGACCTGCGAACCAGCTGAATAGTAGATATAAATCTACTAATATATAATCTCGTTCCCAGCACACTATTACAACCGATGTAACCCTGATAAAAAACTTCCTAGATCCCACCATTAAGGTGCATTTAAATTAGACCGAACGAACAAACGAATTGGGTTTTATTCTTTTGAACAATTGTTACTTTGTTAGCTACGGACAAAAGTTTGCTACACTTATTTAAATGTAATCGTATACGAGGGTTGTCTTTTTTGCATACGGCCATAAAGACAAAAAATAACACTTAAAGTAATTTATTGCTTTTCAAAATATGTCCTACCAATATCGATACACTTTTGCAAACGTTCAAACTAATTCCAGTCTTCAGTTGGCAACCTGCAAAATCGCCGTTTTAAAGGAATCGATGGCTTCTTCTGGCGACTGGAATCGCTGCCCACGCATTGAATTCCTGATCTTTGGGAACGTGAAGAAGTCGTTGGGACTTCGGTTAGAACTATACGGTGGATGGTCAAACAATTCGATGTTTTGAAGCTCCAAAAAACTCGATTGTCTTTTGTGCAGCACTTGCATTGTCTTGATGTAGGATGTTTCGCCGTTGTATCTTACTTTGTCGAAGTTTAGCTATAACTTCTGGTAAACATACGTTTATATACCAAACGGAAGTAATCTTTCTTCGATCTTCTAAAGCAATTGTTGCCACATGACCAGATTTTGACACATGACCAGATCACTTTTGTTGTTTTTTCCTTATCGCAAAAAACCCAAAACCAAAATGCGAATTGGCGTTGATTTTCCGGTTCGTAGGAGTAAATCCAAGATTCCTCTAACAATATAATAGGAAACCAACTGCACCCAGTTTTTTATATACGATCTTTTGGATCGAGGTCTTTAAAATGCCCAAAGATGCCTCTATCTCCCGGTAAGTTACATGGCATCCCTTATTATTTGAAGAACCGTTGTGTAATTGTTTTTTTTTTGGGTGGACATTGCAAAACTAAAAAGACAACCCTCGTATTCGCATTCGTTGATGTTCTGATTTCTATATGGTTTGCTTGCATCACATCGGACTCAGATATGTGCAGGTTAGTTTAGAAAGAACCGAAGTAAAAAAATATAAATCTGTTCAAATACTGCAATGTTTAGAGCTTAAAAACGCAATAATCTAAAACAATAGACTAACGGACACCACCTTTAAAAAGAGCAAAAGGGAGTTATTGGTATAAACAATTCAGAGATTTGAAATAAAAACCATGTTGATACTGTTCTATAGCTCCATATCCATATTTTTTGCCTCATTCTGCTTTTATCTCTCTTTTAAATGACGCAAGAGAATTTGTTTCGTAATTTATTTCAGAGGCTTTACAATTCAATTTCGTCGTAATTTCTTGCTATGGATTACTTATCCTATTTTAAAATGTACACTTGGGGTTCCATAAACATTATTGGTTTCCATATAATTGTTTGTTCATTCCATGCGGAAGTGTTCGGCACTGACCTTCGACTATAAAACCCTTCGAACATATACTTCTAGAAATGCTGTCGATGTGAAAATTGTGTGTGAAAAAGAAATAAGAATAATAGGATTAGCTATCACGCTAGCACCGTTAGCTGACTGGCTGGTGAGTACTCGTCTCATAGAAGGCTGCCTCTGGTAATTGACGTAATTAATATTCAACGAGTTTTTGGTACTCATTTTTTTACAGTACCCATTGCGATTGTCATTAAACCACTAGAACCTCTCAACTTTTTCTCATATAGGTCATCAAAAACGACTGTTTAAAACCGTTTAGTTATCACTAACTCTTAGTTTTTAATAGAAGCAGGTGAAGGGAAATTTGTTCTCAATCTGTGTTGGTTATCTTAAGATTTTTTCTGTTTAACACTCATTTTGGTGATATCTATACATCTATATATATAAAACTCAAAGGTGACTGACTGACTGATTGACTGACTGATATAGTGATCTATCAACGCAGAGCCCAAACCGCTGAAGGGATGGGGCTGAAATTTGGCATGCAGGTAGATGTTATAACGTAGGCATCCGCTAAGAAAGGATTTTAATTAATTCCACCCCCAAGGGGATAAAATAGGGGATGAAAGTTTGTATGATCTATGAACGCATGGCTCAAACCGCTAGACGGATGGGGCTGAAATTTGGCATGCAGAAAGATGTTATGACGTAGACATCCTCTATGAAATGATTTTGATTAATTCCACCCCCAAGGGCATAAAATAGGGGATGAAAGTTTGTATGAAACTTTGTCAATTTTAAACCGTTTGGGCTAAAACTTTGCATGCATATAGTAACTACGACGAAGGCATCCCCTAAAACAGAATTTTGATTAATTCCACCCCTAAGGGGATAAAATAGGGGATGAAAGTTTTTATGAAACTCTGTCAATTTTAAACCAATCGGGCTAAGATTTTGCATGCAGATAGTTACTATAACGTAGGCATTCCTTAAGAACGGATTTTGATTAATTGCATCTCTAAGGGGATAAAATAGGGGATCAAAGTTTGTATGAAACTTTGTCAATTTTAAACCGATCAGGCTGAGATTTTGGATGCATATAGCTACTATGACGTAGGCATTCCTTAAGAAAGAATTTTAATAATTTCCACCCCTAAGGGGATAAAAAAGGGAATGAAAATTTGTATGAAACTTTGTCAATTTTAAACCGATCGGGCTGAGATTTTGCATGAATGTAGCTACTATGACGTAGGCATCCCTTAAGAAAGGATTTTGATAAATTACACCCATAAGGGGATAAAATAGGGGATGAAAGTTGGTATGAAACTGTGCCAGTTTTAAACCGATCGGGCTGAGATTTTGCATGCATATAGCTACTATGACTTAGGCATCCCCTAAGAAAGGATTTTGATAAACTCCAACCCTAAGGGATAAAATAGGGATGAAAGTTTGTATAAAACTTTGTCAATTTCAAACCGATCGGGCTAAGATTTTGCATGCATATAGCATGCAAGTTTTTAAAGTTTAAAAAAAATAATAGTCTAATACCACTCGCGCTTTACTGAGCGGGGTGTGTGGAGCGATGAGAGGGTAGCACGCTGCTGCTGGACGACATGAAACTGTCGATAGACGCGTAGAGTCTTAAAAATTCGAGAATAAATTTGTTTTATTACGTAGTGGTGTACTAAGAAATTACTTTTTTAAATTCCATCCCTAAGGATTTAAAATAGGGGTTGCAAATTTGTATGAAACTCGGTGGCAAAAAACTAAAGTCCACGCGGATGAAGTCGCGGGCGGCCGCTAGTATATTATAAATGTGAATGTAAGTTTGTTTGTTACGCTTTCACGCGAAAACTACTCAACCGATCATCATGAAAATTTGTACACTGGAGGTATTAGAATTAACATAGGATACTTTTTATTAAAAAAATCACAAAAACTAGCTTCTTCAACGCCATCTAGCGGTTCAGTAATGAAGTTCCAAGCCTGAGTATTCCACCGTGAGGTGGCGCAGTTAATATCTTATGTATTTAAACTAGCAATTACGACTTAATAAAGTACTATGGCGCCACCGTAAGGTGGCGCAGTTAATATCACATATATTTAAACGAGCAATTCTTACCTAAGGTTTATTTCGCATAATATCTCATATATTTCAACAAATTCTTCCTAAATTAATAATATGACGCATCCCTTCCCTTCCCTATCCCTATCCCTTCCCTTCCCTATCCCTATATATTATTATATATATAAAACTCAAAGGTGACTGACTGACTGATTGACTGACTGATATAGTGATCTATCAACGCAGAGCCCAAACCGCTGAAGGGATGGGGCTGAAATTTGGCATGCAGGTAGATGTTATAACGTAGGCATCCGCTAAGAAAGGATTTTAATTAATTCCACCCCCAAGGGGATAAAATAGGGGATGAAAGTTTGTATGATCTATGAACGCATGGCTCAAACCGCTAGACGGATGGGGCTGAAATTTGGCATGCAGAAAGATGTTATGACGTAGACATCCTCTATGAAATGATTTTGATTAATTCGACCCCCAAGGGCATAAAATAGGGGATGAAAGTTTGTATGAAACTTTGTCAATTTTAAACCGTTTGGGCTAAAACTTTGCATGCATATAGTAACTACGACGAAGGCATCCCCTAAAACAGAATTTTGATTAATTCCACCCCTAAGGGGATAAAATAGGGGATGAAAGTTTTTATGAAACTCTGTCAATTTTAAACCAATCGGGCTAAGATTTTGCATGCAGATAGTTACTATAACGTAGGCATTCCTTAAGAACGGATTTTGATTAATTGCATCTCTAAGGGGATAAAATAGGGGATCAAAGTTTGTATGAAACTTTGTCAATTTTAAACCGATCAGGCTGAGATTTTGGATGCATATAGCTACTATGACGTAGGCATTCCTTAAGAAAGAATTTTAATAATTTCCACCCCTAAGGGGATAAAAAAGGGAATGAAAATTTGTATGAAACTTTGTCAATTTTAAACCGATCGGGCTGAGATTTTGCATGAATGTAGCTACTATGACGTAGGCATCCCTTAAGAAAGGATTTTGATAAATTACACCCATAAGGGGATAAAATAGGGGATGAAAGTTGGTATGAAACTGTGCCAGTTTTAAACCGATCGGGCTGAGATTTTGCATGCATATAGCTACTATGACTTAGGCATCCCCTAAGAAAGGATTTTGATAAACTCCAACCCTAAGGGATAAAATAGGGATGAAAGTTTGTATAAAACTTTGTCAATTTCAAACCGATCGGGCTAAGATTTTGCATGCATATAGCATGCAAGTTTTTAAAGTTTAAAAAAAATAATAGTCTAATACCACTCGCGCTTTACTGAGCGGGGTGTGTGGAGCGATGAGAGGGTAGCACGCTGCTGCTGGACGACATGAAACTGTCGATAGACGCGTAGAGTCTTAAAAATTCGAGAATAAATTTGTTTTATTACGTAGTGGTGTACTAAGAAATTACTTTTTTAAATTCCATCCCTAAGGATTTAAAATAGGGGTTGCAAATTTGTATGAAACTCGGTGGCAAAAAACTAAAGTCCACGCGGATGAAGTCGCGGGCGGCCGCTAGTATATTATAAATGTGAATGTAAGTTTGTTTGTTACGCTTTCACGCGAAAACTACTCAACCGATCATCATGAAAATTTGTACACTGGAGGTATTAGAATTAACATAGGATACTTTTTATTAAAAAAATCACAAAAACTAGCTTCTTCAACGCCATCTAGCGGTTCAGTAATGAAGTTCCAAGCCTGAGTATTCCACCGTGAGGTGGCGCAGTTAATATCTTATGTATTTAAACTAGCAATTACGACTTAATAAAGTACTATGGCGCCACCGTAAGGTGGCGCAGTTAATATCACATATATTTAAACGAGCAATTCTTACCTAAGGTTTATTTCGCATAATATCTCATATATTTCAACAAATTCTTCCTAAATTAATAATATGACGCATCCCTTCCCTTCCCTATCCCTATCCCTTCCCTTCCCTATCCCTATATATTATAAATGTGAATGTAAGTTTGTTTGTTACGCTTTCACGCGAAAACTACTTAACCGATCATCATGAAAATTTGTATACATATTCTTGGAGGTATTAGAATTAACGTGGGATACTTTTTATTAAAAAAATCACAAAAACTAGCTTCTTCAACGCCATCTAGCGGTTCAGTAATGAAGTTCAAAGCCTGTGTATGCCACCGTGAGGTGGCGCAGTTAATATCTTATATATTTAAAGTAGCAATTACGACTTAATAAAGTACTATGGCGCCACCGTAAGGTGGCGCAGTTAATATCACATATATTTAAACGAGCAATTCTTACTTAAGGTTTATTTTGCATAATATCTCATATATTTCAACAAATTCTTGCTAAATTAAATAATATGACGTAAGGTGCCGCAGTTGCTACCTAATATATTTAATCGATAAATTACAAAATATAATCAAAAAATAGTATACAGCTGAAAATTTACGAGAAAATATGATAAAAACGATATAATAAAAAAAAAAAAATTGAACCCAAAATAAAATCGTAAAAATTTGAAAAAACCAAAAAATACATCCGTTATATGCGGTACGAAGTCCGCGGGGTCAGCTAGTCTATACATATAATAAAACTGTAGAAATGTATATGTTTGTGCGCTCATCATATGAAAACTACTAATTCTATTCGAATGTAGTTTTCAAAGACGTATTTGTCTTCTTTCAACTTAACATCTGGTGTATAAAACTTTCTCCGCCCACTCCTTTAACGGGGTGAGGAGAGAAATTTTTATACAAAAATCAACACGCCACACGAACGACGTCGCGGGTACATCGAAATAGAACCCAAAAATGTGGTTAAATTTTTTTGTCTGTCTGTCTGTATGTTTGTGCGCGCATCACATGAAAACTACTGATCCGATTCGAATACGGGTTTCTAAGATGTATTTGTCTTCTTTCAACTTAACATCTGGTGTATAAAAATTTCTCTCCCATTCCTTAAATGGGGTGGGGTAAGAAATTTTTATATAAAAATCACACGCCACGCGAACGACGTTGCGAGTACAACTAGTTATAAATAAAATTAACAGAGCATACTAATAGAAATAGATTTGTGTGACAATAACAACCATTGAGATGAGTCATGATGTAAAATATATTAAAAGTGGAAATTCAACACGTTATTTCTACATAGAAAAACTACACCAAAATTGACAAAACAATGTAAAATATACACATATTTTTAATTAAATTTAGTTTCAAATATACTATTTACTTAAAACAAATCGATTATTGTAATTAAATAACTTTTAACTCATTTTTATTGCAGTGATACACAACTTTTCATCTGTATAACAAACATTTAGTTAATTTAGTATTGTTGAATGACACGCGGACTATTAATTGGAACTCCAACGAAAGTTTTAATAAGAAGTAGTAATTAAAACTGAAAATAGCTTGTTTAGTTTGTCAGCCATTAACAACACTTTTAAACTTTATTTACAGTAGGAAGTTGGATATTACATCAGAAAGCATTAGTGTTAAAGTAACATTTTATGTATTACAACTGGTGTTTTGTACATGAAAAATAACTGGTAATTAACAAACAAACAAATTTATTTACTTTTATAATAGTAATATTATTTTATCATCAATAGAGTTAAGTGATTATTCAATAGATTAACAAAACTGTCAGATTATCTGTCTTTGAAATAACTCTTTGTAAGATCGCAAAGATTTATAATTCTAAATTACTAAGGATTGAGAAAGCTCTTTCAACTACTCCATTTCCTTGTATTTAGTTCTCTCTCTTTCTACGATCATAAAGACTTGTTAGGTTGGCTGATCTAAATCTCTCATTTTCCAATTGGGTATATCCCATACAAATTTGATCAAAAGAGATTTGGAAGTATAGAAAAGCCTTTGAATCGCTCCGTTTGCTTGTTTTCATTTTAAGTAACCCTTTCTACGTTCACTTATGCGCTAGTGAGAGAAAAGAATCTGGATATTTCAGGAGACTATTTGCCGGACTCGGATTTATTATTTTATTTGATACATAGATACAAAACTGAAATATACCAACTATTTTATTTAAAATGTATGCAAAAAACAAAAATTTATTAATTCAATTTCTTATAAAAAAAAATGGAACAAAAAACAAATTATTTTAATAAGGCCTTCTCCCGCATTTATGATGGCTCTACAATGTCTTTCCATACTTAAGATCAAATTATCCAGATCTTCTTGGGGAATCCAACAATGTTGAAGAGTTTGAAACAGTTGATTGCGATATTAAAAATTGATTCTGGTCTTCGCTGAAGCATATCCCACGCATGCTCAAAAGGATTGATATCGAGCGATTGAGCTGGCCATGGCAAAACTGGAATTCTCTGCTCTTCGAAATCCCTGTCAATACCACAATTTTGCCTCCACAGGGAACATCTTGTGTATGCTGCATTCGATTTCTTGCGCCAGGTTCTCTCCATACGCGTATCCTTTAAGAATCTGGATACAAACCAAACCAAGACACATCCGTAAAAAGAACATTTTTTTTATTGATTTGTCTCCCATATAACATGTTCTTGTGCCCAACATAGTCAACTGTCGCGATTCCTTCGATTTAAAAGTTGATTGCGATATTAAAAATTAATTCTGGTCTTCGCTGAAGCATATCCCAAGCATGCTCAATGGAATTGATATCGAGCGATTGAGCTGGCCATGGCAAAACTGGAATTCTCTGCTCTTCGAAATTCCTGTCAATACCACAATTTTGCCTCCACAGTGAACCTCTTGTGTATATTGCATTCGATTTCTTGCGCCAAGGTCTCTCCATACGCGTATCCTTTTAGGATCTGGATACAAACCAAACCAAGACACATTCGTAAAAAGAACTTTTTTTCATTGATTTGTCTCCCATATAACATGTTTTTGTGCCCAATATAGTCAACTGTCGCGATTCCTTCGATTTAAAAGTTGGCATCTCCAAGGTCTTCGACTAACTACATTACATTCTCCGAACCTTCTGTAGATGGTAGATGGAAACAGACACATTATGAGCTCCACGGAGATGATTAATTAACTGCCGTGCCGTCACTGTATGTATATTTACATTGATACATACTGTGTAACACTGTCCAACATAGCGTATGTTAATTAAATATATAAATAAATAAATAAATAAATAAATAAATAAATAAATAAATAAATAAATAAATAAATAAATAAATAAATAAATAAATAAATAAATAAATAAATAAATAAATAAATAAATAAGATCCCTAGATTTTGAGCAGGTGTATCTAATCGATGTGTTTTACAAGCATTGTGTGCTATTTTGATTTGTAAATATTAAAGTACCACCAAAAACTCATATTAAACCTGTTCACTCCACATATCTACGTTCTAGAATGAGCACTAACTATATCTTTTTAAATTAATAGTGGAATCATTTTCTTTTACAGGTTGTCTTTTAGACGGCGTACCGCGACCGCCTGATGTCCCACCTAGGAATCCCACAATGAGTCGATTAAATGGGAGGTTGGCCTCTGCCCCTCCAGCAGAGTCGCCACAAGATTTCGAACCTTCCTGTCTTGTACGAACACCATCAGGAAATGTGTATATACCAAGTGGAACAATTAGTGAGTTCAATTTTTTTAATTCGATTAGGAATTTATCTAGTGCTTAAAATGTTGATTTATATTTATTGAAAGTATATACATAGCAACAGATATCTCTTACAGACGTTGGGTATGTCGTCGTTAATATTTGTATAAACAATATTACAATTTGTGTACTTTCAATTTATATAGTTTAGCATTATAGTAAAATTCCTAATAAATAGTGCATTTTAAATCAACAGTGTAGTGAATTAATAATAAAGTGCAATAGAAGATTCCTGTAAAGGTAGTATATATAGTTTATAAGTATATATATAGTATATATATATATATATATATATATATATATATATAAAACACAAAGGGTGCCAAGTATGCGTACTTGTGATAAACAAAAGGGGTAAATTAACGGGCATGTACGCAAAAAGGATTATAGGATTACGAGTAAGAATGGTAACCGCAGACATGCATGTTTCTGGCTCGTTAGCCGTCATCAGTGCGGCATAACCAAGTAAGGTATTGCACTTGGCTAGCAAAAGTGTTGGGTACTTGGGAGCAAAGGATGGTAGGGAAACATGTGTCTAAAAAACACAAACAACGAACGCTCACACAAGAGTCCTATCGCCATTTGTGCCTTCGGCTAGCTGTGCCCACATTTTGGGGCTACGACCAGCGTCGCCACGTTGGCGAAACGGACTCATTGTATTAGAGTCGTTCCAAGCCCAGGATGTAAAACACAAAGGGTGCCAAGTATGCGTACTTGTGATAAACAAAAGGGGTAAATTAACGGGCATGTACGCAAAAAGGATTATAGGATTACGAGTAAGAATGGTAACCGCAGACATGCATGTTTCTGGCTCGTTAGCCGTCATCAGTGCGGCATAACCAAGTAAGGTATTGCACTTGGCTAGCAAAAGTGTTGGGTACTTGGGAGCAAAGGATGGTAGGGAAACATGTGTCTAAAAAACACAAACAACGAACGCTCACACAAATGGCGATAGGACTCTTGTGTGAGCGTTCGTTGTTTGTGTTTTTTAGACACATGTTTCCCTACCATCCTTTGCTCCCAAGTACCCAACACTTTTGCTAGCCAAGTGCAATACCTTACTTGGTTATGCCGCACTGATGACGGCTAACGAGCCAGAAACATGCATGTCTGCGGTTACCATTCTTACTCGTAATCCTATAATCCTTTTTGCGTACATGCCCGTTAATTTACCCCTTTTGTTTATCACAAGTACGCATACTTGGCACCCTTTGTGTTTTACATCCTGGGCTTGGAACGACTCTAATACAATGAGTCCGTTTCGCCAACGTGGCGACGCTGGTCGTAGCCCCAAAATGTGGGCACAGCTAGCCGAAGGCACAAATGGCGATAGGACTCTTGTGTGAGCGTTCGTTGTTTGTGTTTTTTAGACACATGTTTCCCTACCATCCTTTGCTCCCAAGTACCCAACACTTTTGCTAGCCAAGTGCAATACCTTACTTGGTTATGCCGCACTGATGACGGCTAACGAGCCAGAAACATGCATGTCTGCGGTTACCATTCTTACTCGTAATCCTATAATCCTTTTTGCGTACATGCCCGTTAATTTACCCCTTTTGTTTATATATATATATATATATAGTAGTATATATAGTTTATTTTCAGAGCATTTTCTCAAAAGTTTTCTTTTAAAATGTTATTTTATGTTGAGGTTTAAAACCACTAATCCTCAGCATGTGACCTTTTAGTAATTGCTCTCTCGTTTTTTCACACGATTAAGCATTTTATTAATTTTCCATTTCGTGAGGCGTTATGATTGCTATATTTTGGATGTTTAAAACATAATTAGTATCATATTCCACATAAATGTATGACAGGCGTTGATGTCTCTTGAATATGGCCAATGTCCATTATAAGAGGATAATTTTCATATTTTATACTGGAATAAAATAGTTGATAGCTTTTAAAGACTTAATTGTTTTTCAAAATATTCTGTACAAAGTTTATTGGACCTTATAAATACTATTTTGTTTTTCGAAGTTTATTTGACTTTTACAACTAAAACAATCATTTTGACTTAGGTCGGGACTGAAAGAAGGATGGTCTAACAGTTACATCTTTAGATTGTTTTAGGAAATGGAGGGTTGAGCATATACAAAGGCAGCTTTTAATGTTCTAAACGCGAGACAGAAATTTCAAAACAGAGATGTAGGAGGGATAGCATATTGTCTCATTCTATCTTCTCGTGCTCTGAATAGTGGAAGCTGTCTCTAGTTAGTATATGCTCAAACCGAAAACCTAACCCTAAATGACCAACTATCTTTTGAGCGGAAGAGAGATAGCATTTAGTTTTATTTTCTCTACGTCGTTATTGGTTTCATGATTAGAATATATGCTAGATTTCTACTCTCAGCGATGACTACTAGCAAACAAATCGTTGTTTAGCATTCAGCAGTAAGAGTTTATTATTTTTAGAGACTTATTTTCGGTTTTGTTCATCTAGGAGTACCCAAAACAGATGACCGATGTTTATTTTAAAGTTGATCTACATTACTACTTTTATCTCTCTTTTGATTGCTCTAGTGAGTGTTGTGCAGGCGCTAACTTTGATCTCGTCTTAGCGCATGCACAAAGTAATCAATAGAGAGAAGCGAGGGAGATAGCATGTAGTTTCATTTTTTCCTGCCGGTAGGTACTCGTCTGGTGCTGAAAACATTAAAATGAGCATGTAGTTTTTATGTTTGAACTCTAAATTGCGAATTATCATCTAAGTGCGAAATGAAGGTTCACTATTCTGTATTCCTAGGGCAATGAAAAGAGAAGCGAGAGAGATAATATCTAGTTTCCCTTTTTTTGTCGTTACTCATCTCACGCTTAGAGCGTTGAAGGTTGTCTCTAGTTATAGTATATTGTTCGAAGTGAAAAGTTTCTTGAACTCCCTTTGTTTTCTTTTTGACACCAGTGCACAATACCTCTTATCTGTCAGCAGATGTGGTATCTAACGGGATACCAAGTGCCCCTGCACACGGGACGACTCTCGCTATGGTCGACTCGATTCCAGTCGTGTACGTTTCTCCACTCCCATTAGGTTCCTTCGTTAACGCATTGAACTCTGCAGATGGGGCGTTTTGTGGTCGTCTAAAATCGCAAGAACCCTCGTTTTGTGCGATCCTCGTCAATTGCAAACTGCAGCGAATAGGAAACCTCTGGCGCGACTCACGTTTTTACATATTTTAAATTTTTTATCCGTGCAAAACATACACAGACAGTCCCGCTAAAAGAAATATTTATTTAAATATAAATTATTTTTCTATATTAGATTAAGTCTAGTTAATTGTTATTTAAAATAGTGAACAATAATATTTACACTAATTTAAAAAGAATTTAAGATTAGTAACCGTGAATTCAGGAAATTGTGGTCAGTTACAAAATTATGTTCTAATAACCAACCCGCCTATAATAGAATACCCACGTTTTGTTTAACAAGGCAATCGACATTAGTCATAGTTATTGCTAAACATGAATTAATATATTTCAAAATAGGAATCTAAGTGCCACTAGAAATCTATACTGATTACTATTGAAATAGGTTTTGGAGATGTTTAGTATGATCTATCGAATTTAATCACAAATTTGTTGAATGGAATAGTGAATAGCAACAATATAGATCTGAATTATAATACAGTTGATTAAATTAAATTAACATTTAAAATTGTTTTTTACTTTGCATAATTTTAAACACGGGTCAACTCGTAACGAAAATCCCAGTCGAAATTTTACCAGCGCGACAGGTCAACTCGTAACGATATGGTTCACAAAATTGTCAACTCGTAACAGTATTGTATGTAATGACAAAATATTTTGTGGTTTATGTGCAAAAATGTATAATATTGTATAAAGTTTAAAGCACTAATGAATCACGTTTTTAAAAAAATAAGAGGAAAATAACCAAGTTTAACACGTATTGTGCATAAATAGCCTTTCTTCTTCTTCTTCTTCTTCTCATTCTTCTTCTTCTTATACTTCTTCGTCTTCTAGTGCATTGGCTTTTGTCTGTACTCTTCAGATAATGTGCATAGTGCGATTTTTGGCTCTTCGAAATATGGTAGCTCCGTCTCTAATGTTACACCAATTTCTTGTATTTCTCAGCCAGGAATACTGCTTTCTTCCTGGACCGCGACGTTCCTCTATTTTCCCTTGCAAAATAAGTTTAGGTATGTGATATTTACTTGCTCTAAAAATATGGCCAAGGTAAAACATTTTTCTTTTTTTTAACGATGTCTATCGTGGCACCCAGATATTTGAAACGTGATACACACTCCATCATATTTCAATCAAACGTCAAAACGGTGTTGATTGGGGGCTGGTGACCTATTACTATAAGTTTGGTCTTGGTGGCGTTAATTATGAGTCCAAATTCTTTACCTATTGTATCAATTCTTTCCACCATGTGTTGAAGATCCTCCAAAGTTGATGCTAGAATTGCCGTGTCGTCCGCACATCGTATATTGTCTATTGGAACTCAGTTGGCCTTAATTACTCTACTTTCTCTTTCCAAAGCCATTTGAAAGATCTTTTCGACGTATATATTGAAAAGCACTGGTGATAATATGCAACCTTTACGGACCCCTTACATACGTTGAAAGTATCTGTGATTAGGTATTTGTTGATTCTTATCTCCGCTGTCTGATTCCAATATAATTCTGATGTCTTTGGTCTCTTCTTATTTAGTAGGATATCGTTTTTTACGTTGTCGAAAGCCTTCTGAAAATCTATGAAGCAAACAAAAGCATCTTGTCGTTGGTCATAGCACTTTTTGAATTAGTAATTTGATTGAAAAGAGAGCCTTCCTTGTACCCAATCCCTTGATAAAGCCGAATTGTGTTTATTTGCTTCTTTCTTCACATTTCGAGTATATTCGAGCATGTAAGACCTAAAGAAAATCTTTCAGAGCATGACTTACAAGTCTTTGGGAGATGTCTTTTAGGGGATTGTTACAAATGTTGATTTTAACCAGTTAGTCGGAATTTTGCCTGAGTTGTATATTTGATTGAACAAATATGTAAGATGCTTTGGGTTCAAATATTTTAAAAATTTCAGCATGCACATTATCATGACCTGGACTTTTCGGTTTTTCATTGTTTTTAGAACTTGCTGAACCTCAGATTCAAGAATTTCTGGGCCTATAGTGTATAATGGTCGAAATTTGCGTTAAAAAGTGTTGATTTTCTTTTTTTACCATGTTTGACCATTTTTATTGATAAACGCTAAAAATAACAAATAACGTTAACAAACATTTTAAAACCAAGTTTTACACTAATTGGCTATAATTTTTATGTAATATGTACATAACATAAAACAATACAGGAGTTGTATAATATATAATTAGTTAAACCTTGTGTGAAAAACGAGGTACAAAAATACTTAAAATATTTTTAAATAAAAACTTATGTCTAAAAATGCGTACCTTTTTTATCAAATTAACACGTTCACTCATTCAAGTAAGTAATTGATCATTAGGAAATAAGTCGTTGAATAAGCAGCTGACAAATTACGAAACTTTTTTCTGAATGCCGATGATCATTATAGAATTGTGTTTGAAAACAACACCCGTTAATATTATTGTTTAGCTGTCCTTGACTGGATATAACCTTATTAATTTGAATTGATGCATGTTTAATGACCTTGCTGAGCTTTGTAATCGAAAATAATGCTCTTCCGATCATTATTACAAATCAAGATTAAAAAAGTGACGGAAGGAATAATTATCGATTTTGGGATGAAATGGTTAATTGAAGTAACAAATTCACTTTGTTTTACTAATATCGTATGCTAGAATGTAAACATCGATTAATTAATTGTGGATATCAAAATTTCATTTAATCAAGGTTTCACCTAATATTTGACTAACTAGACTGCAGTGCTACGACTAATTTTAAGCTGCACTAGACCAATTTAGAAGATTTTAATTAATCGGTTGACTTCAATAGATTATTTTTATTTTTATTATATTTCAAGTTTAAATCGTGTCTGTCACAAAATAAATTTCTTTCTAATATAAAATACGCATCTCTTATACGAGGTCTGTCGCAAAGTAAACAGGACCTTTTAGAAATATCCAACACTATACCCGAGACGCTCAAAAGATGGAATTCAAGGACGCGTGATCAGTGACTGGCTGACGTAATCCTACTATGCCACGCCTTCCAAACTGAAATAACGAAGAACAGTTTACACTGTACCTATACCAGAGATAATATAAACTGTAAGCATCGAGGGTGGGTACTTTTTTGTTGAGTGGTGTAAATCGGACTTGTGGCGTTGGTTGGGGAGAGTAATATTCAAACAGTGCGTGCCGTTCACGTGATCATTCCATCTTTTGGACGGCTGGAGTATAGTAGTGCCATCTGTTATTAGGGCTAGAGTTCGATTGGTACATCTTTTATTGATGTTCTGTCAAAATTTCATGACAATAAAACAACTTCACAACGAGTTATCGCACTCAAAGTGACAGTAACTTTTCAACATCGAGCGAAAAAAGAGCATTGGACAAAGAACCAATATTAAGTTCTATTTTAAACTCGATAAAACATTTACCGAAACGCATCGATTGTTGAAACAAGTTTATGGCGGAGTTCACGAGTGGTTTACACGGTTCAAAGAGGGTACGCTGGAAGACGACGAACATGTTGGCCATCCGAAATTTGTGATTACAAACGGTTAATCCTGTGTATTATCTTGTTCTCGATTCGTCGTATTCAACTAGAATATTGTGAAGAAGGAAGCTGGCGCTTGAGGCTCGATAATGCACCATCGACACTTGTGTCCGATTTTTTAACAAAAAAATGGTATTTTAACCATCAGCTACTTCTCATATTCTCCGGATTTGGCAGTGTGTGAATTTTTTCTGTTTGATAGACTACATTTGCCTAGCGGTATGCCAACGTAGAGGCCATCCAAAAGGCATCGACTACCATTTTAAAGAACATCTGAATCAATCTGAATAAAATTGAATAAACTAAATTCCATTTGCTGAAAAAAAATTGTTAGTTTTTTTGTCCTGTTTACTTTTCGACAGACCTCGTATGTCACTAAGGATCAGATGCCGTAAATAAGTAAATTTTATTACACTCACGATTTCAAGACAATAAAATTGTTATGACTTCTTGGTAACTTGGGGAGGAAAAAAATAAACGATGTTATTTCGAAAACACTTTTTTATATGTGAAGCTTCTTGTTTATGAATCTGTGATTCAAAACACACCAAAAGGTTACGAAATTACAGAAATAGATAAGAATAGTCGCCATATTGTATTCACTGTGACGGACAATAAAATTTAGACACTTAAATGAACTTAATATAAGTTATTCGACAATACAGGAAGTGATGATATTGTTTTTGCCCAAGCGTGACACAGACTAAAACTGGCAGAATTATTAAGTCGTTTAATTGATAGTATTTCAGCCAAAAAAATAAACAAAGAGAAATTGCGTTATAAAATGTTATAGCCAGGAATTAAAGATATTTTTTGTAGCTTTTATGTGAGTAGGTCTTTTAAATTTGAAAGTGCGACAAAGATTAAAAATATTTGTAAAAAAATGTCTACACAATGCTCAAATTTGCATTTGCCATATTCAACAATGTCCGTGAACAAAGAAAAAGGATTAAAAACAACACAGAAACCAACATATGGTTGCGCAGTAGAACAAAGTGCTGTGTAATACAAATTCTAGTTCTTTTATAAGCTTATTTGCAGCTTAATGTATAATAGAAGTGTGTACAGTATTAAGAACAGCCACTTAAGCCGCGTTTACACCGAAGTTTCAAACAAAAAGTTGCAAACTTTTATTGCAAACAGCAGTTGCAAACAGTAGTTTCGAATAAAAGTTTGCAATTTTCATTTTATGGTTTTATTTCCATGTTTCATAAAAATGTTTGAAACACTTTCGACCTTGATTATGACTCGCCTATGTTCTGGTTCCTGGGATCAGTCCTTCACAGAATGTCAAGTGTCGAGGATGTCATTTTAGCCGCGGCGGGGTGTGTCTTGTTGTTTCTGCATTCCAGAGCTAGGTACAGTGGAAACGACCTGTTGGACGATTTAAATAGAGATGATGTTGACCCTCTATCAGGTGAAATGAGAACGGACGAAAGTTTTAAAAACTTTGTAAGAATGACCAGTGAGGAATTTGAATATCTAACTTTAATGATTGGTCACAAAATTTCGATAATGGATACGTATTACCGAAAGGCTATTTCTGTAACGGAAAAACTAGCCATAACATTGCGCTTTTTAGCTACCGGAGATTCATACACAAGCTTGGGTTACCTGTTCAAGATATCAAAATCAACCATATGTTTGTTTGTACATGAGGTGTGCAAGGCTTTGATAGATCTTCTGAAGGATAACATAAAGGTAAAACGTTATAAGTAGACTACACATAGCCTATATTTGTTATATTGACAGCCATTTTTAAATAATATAATATAAAATATTGTTGTTAAGACTAAGAACCTGTTTAAGAATCCCCCACTCTCACCCCTAGTAGGTTCCAGGGTATTTTATGGCAAATATATTTTTATAATTTTAAGCAATAAAATTTACTATTGGTATTTCTTTATTTGTACCAGAAGGGTGTGCTGCTCTTATAGATTTGTTGGGAGACAATGTAAAGGTAATTAGGGATATTTAGTTTTTAAATAATTATTCACACATAGTAACCGAAACCAGTGTTGCAAACAAAAGTTTGCAACTCCCTTTGATCTTTACCGACTTTAAGTGGAAACAAAAATTTCTGTTGCAAACACTGAAAAACTGTTTGCAACAACGAAATGTTTCGTCTAAAAATGCGCGTTTTTAGAGATGTTTGCAATTTCTGTTTGCAACTCTTGTTTCAAACTCCGGTGTAAACGCGGCTTTACAATCCATTTTTACTAATTTTCAATTCCTAATATCTTGTCCGTTTTTATTCCTGATAGTACATTACTATTAAAGTTCGGTTTATTATTTCTGTGATAAAAACTAGTAATTGTTTAGTTTTGCTTAAATGCATAAAGAGCCAGTTGACAAACTCTTTTAGTATTTTTAGAAAAGTTGCTTGAGGTGCCGGAAGAGTGACCAACTTTGGTTGAAATATCTATCTAGTAATCGAAATTAGTGAACACAGTCTTAAAACTATTAAGGTTCTTTGACCTATATCTGGATCAACGGAACAGCCAATCCTAGATGTGGGGTCCTGGTGACTCATGAGACAACCATTTAACGCTGAAAGAGGAGCCTTGCTAATAACTTTGGTTGAAATATCTATCTAGTATATCTGGTATCATCGGAATAGCCCATCCTTTTAGTATAGAGTCCTGGTGACTCATAAGACAACCAGAAGAGCCTTCCTAACAACGGTTGTACGGGGAGACTAGATCAAGCTCCTGAGCGAAGGCTAACGCGGCTAGTCTAAACTTGGGTAAAGACTCGTACTTGTTTGACCGCTAGTTGAGTAAGTATTACTCCGTATCCGGGCTATGTTAAAGGTTTTAATTCATCCACGTACATTTGGTCAACGGCCTCAAGGTCCAAATGAAGGGGAATCTCATTCCGTTCGTGTGTGTGCAGGAACCCTACCGAGTAGCGGCTTGTTCATACTTACATAACCTCTGTGCCTAAAGCTGTCGGGCTGTGATTCCTCCGGACGACTATAGACGAAAAATACAGGTCAGTCGTTTGGGCTGTGCCATTTCCGGAATGTCGAGATATAATATGAGCATAGGAAGGCTTGTGAACAGTGGGGTTTCGTGGGGAAGTTGGCTCCATTTATGGAACTTTAACACTGTCTTGAACCTGGCGATAAGAGTGTTGAATCCGAAAGCGCTACTATAGTTTTTTTTTAAGAATATCCTCGCAGGTATTGACCCAAATACAAATGTACCGAGAACATTTATTGAGGCAGAAGAGACAATTTATGATTTTCGAAGACGTGGGAAGGTAAATGGGATCGATTAAACATAAAAACACACAGCATAAATTGCGAATATCAGAAAAGAACAGAAAAGCAAGAGCAATGAAAAATGGTTGTACCAAATTAACCATAATGAAATGTTAAAAAAATTGATAAAACCACCTACGAAAAAAGGAAAAAAATCAAAGATATAATTCAGAACTGTAAAAGTGTGTAAAAGTTCAAATGCATGAAGAAGACCATTTATTGATGAAGAAATTTTTATTCGTAATATAATACCAATCCTATGTTCCGTTTTACCTAACCTTATCTAGTAGTTTAATTAAAAATTCAATTCATTAATTAATACTTCACATCCCTAGATAGTATTATGATCTCTATGCAAAGTATGCTTTCTAAGACTCCGACTGCTTATCTAATGATATTGCTAATGTTATTATCTTACCGTTATCTAAGAACTCACATTTAATTAATATTTTGAATGTTTCTTTGTACGTAAAAGGTCCAGGTTAACAGCGCTATTAAATATTATAATTTGCATAAAGCGCATATATTATACCCACACCAAGTGTTTCTCGAGATTACGAGATTAATGAATTTTAAAAGATTTATTTTATTATGAAAAAAGGATATTTATGATTAACGCCACATTGGTGGGAACTATTTAAGTTTAGATGTAGATTTGAATTACGCTGTTTTTACAAGTCTTTGTAGGATAATATCGTAAACTTTAAGATCTGATAATTTTACAAATAACAAGTCATAGTACAAGCTGGATTTAATATAGATTGTGAATTAAATTATGGAAAATGACTAATAACAAAATCAATTTTCTATTGACGCTCAATTCTCTGGGGTTGATATTATTAGAGCAGATATTATTAAATAAGGTAACTTTCACTGTATATAAACTTCAATCCCCGTGACTTGTTAAAGTTCAAGTTAAATACATTTTGTTTTGTTCTTGAACCTCGAATAGATGTGAGGTGAAGGTCGACCCCCCAGCTCTGCTTAAGATATTCCAGTTGATTCTGTGTTTCATGTCATGAGATTCTTCGAATGAATATTCCCTGCATGTTAAAATGACGTTTTCGCCCACACGTATTAAATTAGTAATGTGAAAGAAGCTTCGAGTTTATAACTTTGTTTTATTATATTCGGAAACCTGTTGCTACAACAAGCCGTAGAGAAAGTAAATGACAAATTAAACTTCATTTATGCTTGATCTTACATGATAATAATTACTTCTGAAAAATAGCTTGTAATTCTTGTTTTATGATTATGAGGGTATGTTTATTGGAAGTTATTAAAAATTATTCAAATTTAAATTACACTCAATGCTCATGTAGGTTTTTTAGTACTTATATTAATAACAAGAGTGATACGAGGGTTGTCTTTTTAGTTTTGCATATAGCCGTAAAGACGAGACACTTTTGCGTATGTTCAAACCAATTGGTAAAAAAGTTGCTTCAGTTTTCAGTTGACACCTGCAAATTCACTGTTTTAAAGGCATCGATGGCTTCTTCTGACGACTGGAATCGCTACCTACGAATTGAATTCTTGATCTTTGCGAACGTAAAGAAGTCGTTGGGACTTAGGTCAGGGCTATATGGTGGCTAGTCTAACAATACAATGTTTTGAAGCTCCAAAAACTCGATTTTCTTTTGGGCAGTGTGAGCACTTGCATTGTCCTGATGTAGAATGATTTGCCGTTGTGTGTTGCTTTGTAGGAATTTCACGATAACTTCTGGTAAACAAACATTTATATACCAATCGAAAGTAACCGTTCTTCGATCTTCTAAAGCAATTGTTGCCACATTACCAGATTTTGACACAAAAGTTACGAACATTTTCTTTGACGTACTTCGGGAACGGGTTGGTTTTTCCTCATCGTGAAACACCCACACAGCGGATTGGCTCGGGTAAATCCAAAATTCATCACCACTAACAATACTATAAACTTTTTGAGCTTGCCTTGTTGAATCGTTGCAATATTTTTCGACACCAATTGACGCGAACAACTTTTTGCTCCTCTGTGAGCAAAAGAGGGAAACCAACTTCTTCATGTAGGATCTTTTCAATCGAGGTCTTTGATGTCCCTAAGATGCCTCTATCTCCTGGTATGTTACACGGTGGTCATCCTTAATTACCTGACGAACCGCATCAATGTTTTGCTATGTGACTGCTGTTTTGGATGGTCCTAGCCTGGATTCGTCGCTGAGAGTAAAGCAACCACGTTGAAATTCAATTGAATCAATCTTTCAGAGATTTAAAACCGCTATCACACTGGAAGATATTTCATCAAGCCACCCTTAAATCGCCTTTTATATATATTTTTTACTAATATTTGATTACCTGTAACTTTGACTAGAAATATGTCAGAAACTCCATTGAAACGTTCTTTTGCAGGTAATTATGTCTAGTTTTAATAACCACTTCAAACCGCTTTGTCTTCCGCAAGGAGGCGTCACCGTCGCTGAAGAGCAAAAATATATTTTTTTAAATCTTTAAATGGTTATATATTTTCGCATAGTAATTAGCTTAATTCGCACCAGGAGCAATATTTTTGTTTTGCAATGCACCTATCTTGAAGAAAACTTAATTTGCTCAATTTTTTTTAATGAAAAATCAATAGAGATAAATTGTAATATTTTTTTGAAAACCATGGTTTTCACCCTTACTTACCCTGACAAAAAGGGGTAAATCTATATTTTTTGCTTAAACCCAATCACGTTACAAACCTTATTCGTCTGAAAACGAACGTATGTAGGTTGAAATGGGTTTAAACAGACAGAAAATTGCATTGAAACTAATCCTAGTTTTACCCTGGTAGAACCTAAATACGTTCGTTTTCAGACTAATCAGGGTAAAACGGGGTTTTAAACAAAAACAAAATCGACTGGGTCCGTTCCTCATTAGTGTTTGAGTTATAGATGATATTATGCAATAAAACATTTATTATCAATTATTTTTTTAACCTTTAGTTCTTCGTAGAATTTTTTTCTTTAAAAAATTATAACGCAAAAACCATTCATCTTTCCATGAGTATTGGCAACGTTTAATACAAAACTAGTGGCGCTCTCGAAGACAAACAAAAAAATATAGGTATTACATTCAGAAGGTAATCACCAGAATCACTACAAATCGTAGAATACGAACTAACACTAATTAGTCTAAAATTAATAAAATTAATTGAAGAGCACCAAATGTAAAAAGTTAAAGTTAAAAGATTAATAATAAATTGGCTTTTTAATTTATAAGATTAAAGGGTTATTTATACTGAAACAACAAATCCTTGTAAACACGCATACATATAAAAATTGTGAAAGTCTAAAAACGATCTGAAGGATTATAAAAATATAAAAGTCGATTAGGCTTGTCTGTCGTAACCCTTAACCCATAACTTCCGTTCTAATAGTAAAATATGCTCATAAAATCTACATAAACTTTATTACTTTTTGGTTAACACGTCCCATAAGAGCATATTGGATAATATCGAAAATAAAATTATTACGAACTGACTTCGGTCGTTGAGATAATATTGAATTTTAGTGCTTGTAATTATTGTGTTGGGTATACACACAGAGGTCGCTTTACATCGAAAACTCGACTCATAAAATAATTTATGGTCGCTCTCGCGGTCGGTTACATTGTTAACCTCAAGTTAAATTATTTTCTTTTATTATTTGCTCTTCAAGTCTTTACGTTCTCAATTAAATTTTACGTCGCTTCCTGATGCGATATTGAAGTAGGTACAATAAAAAGTGGGACACAACCTGATACAACGATCAGTAAATGAACTCAGAAATCTTACAATTTACGAAGATATTACATTCCAAACAAACACAGTAAATTTATCCAATTAGTTTCGAGTAATTAAAAAACGTTTAGTCCGATCCTGGCTGTAAAGGAAACGGACCGATTAATCTGTCAAGCAAATGTTGAATGTTTTTCCCGATAGTAAATGAAATTCAATTATTTGAAATGTAGGCGACACAATATTGCTTTCTGTATTTTGTTTTCTGTATAGTATTCGAACGAACGAAAAAACAAGGTAGATGTGGGTTTCCATTGCCATAGTTTACCTGATGTATTTAACACTCTTGAAAATTTAATATTAATATGCTAATATTGACTGAAAAATAAACAGTTAACTATAAGTTATAGTTTAAAGATACAACTTTGAAATAAAACGAAATATCTTACTTCTTCCATCTATATACAGAGAGAGGCTATGGCAACTGCTTACAGGCTGCTACAAGGTCAGGCTCCCATTACCTTATAAAGAGAAAAAGAGCAAGAAGAACTATATGATTGGGTTAAGTCAGATCAAATAATGAGTATGCCTCAGGACAGGATAGTCCCTAAGTGTAACTTTGTGAGAAGCTTTTGAGTAGAATTACTGGAAAGGGATTCATGGAACATGGCCCCCTATTCAAGGGTATACCGATGGCTCAAAGACTGAGCAAGGCACATGGTCGGGTATATATAGTAAAAGACACAGGATACAAGTCCAATTAAGTCTAGTTGCGTATGCTGCAGTATTTCGGGCTAAAGTAATGGCCATACAACAATGTGCAACGGAGATCATAAGTCAAGGTGTAACGGGTAAAACCGTAATCATATACTCGGACAGCCAAGCAGATCTAAAGACGATAGTCTAGGCACAAATAAGCTCAAAGCTGGTGTGGTATGCGTTCGGGCCCTCACATATGCCGCAAGTCGGAATTCTCTAACACAGGCGTGGGTACCGGGACACTCGGGGCAATGAGAAGGCTGATGAATTGACCCGAGTGGGACCTAATATCCCAATGATTTGCCCGGACCCATTCGGCGGGGTTGCTAACACGTTCAGAAAGGCAGCCATTGAGAAATGGAGACTAGAGAAGACCCAGAAGTGCTGGGAAAAAACACTGGGAAAGCGACAAGCCAAAATCTTCATAAAAAGATACTCGGTGAAATTTACTGCAGAGCTGCTATCACAAATGCGAAACGATGTCAGAATGAATGACAGGACATTGTTGGCTCAGAAAACACATGAGTCAGCTGAATTTAGCAGATAAAGAAGTCTGTCGATATTGCCAAGAGGAGAAGAAAACCTCATTTTATGTCCTATGCCAATGTGAAGGCTTTGCATTGACTCGTATTGGGTATTGGGAGCTGAGAACCAGCTGATCCAAGTTCCGTGGAGATACCATTGTGAAGGCTACAAAGTCTCATTAAGACGGCAGGTCTAGACAAGGCGTTCACAATAGATCTGTAAAGGTCGCAGTGATATACGCTATCAGCCAACCCAATGGATATCTATTTATCTATCTAACATCTTCCTAAACTATAAACGAGACAAACGTCGCTACAATTTTCAAATAGAATGAGCTTATACGACCATTACTTTCCAAGATGCAATTTTTTAAAAATAGACTATTTTTTTAAAATACTTTCACGATCCATCTTATTATATACCCTTACGTCTCCTGTCTAGAATCATCTAGAACGCATATTCTAATACATCGACAGTTCGCTGTCAATCCAGAAAACTTGATATTAATACTTAAAGCTACGAATTTTGATTCACAATCTTTACCATAGCAACTCTTGAGAGTCTAGGTTTAAAAAAACCAAAAACTACAGGTTTAACAACGAATATTCCAATTGGACTGTAAAGGCTGTATTAAAAATACTTATATTTTTAGAGAAGCAGTTCCAAAGCAGTAAAATTCTGCTTTTTAATTATATTACTAAGAGTTACACTTATTATATTAAAACTAATTTATCTAAGAAAACTATTCTGTTGTATTATACCTACTCCAAAATCTAATCAACAGTAACTAAATTAAAAATCTTTTCTTTTCATTGTAGAAACTTAAAAAAGACTAGAGAAATAAATCCATACTTTGTATTACTTATACAACTTATAACTTATTTTCTCTATCTTTTCAACTCGAGAACATAAAGTTTTATCATAGTATTCCCAAGAAGATTGTTGAGATCATTAAAAAGAATTCTCGTTTACCCCAAACTTTGCGTTGGAAGATAAATCTAGCGATAATTTCAAACAAATAAGAATAAGATAATATTCTTCTTCGAGTAAAGTTGGTGTTGATTCGTCAATAAAATGGGAAAAATTTAAATTTTGAATAGTTAATTTAATTGTATTGTGTCATAATATAAAGTTCATTGCGGTTTAATTACTCTTAAGATATCTTGATAAAAATATTTCTTGTAGATAAAAGTTACTGTATTATTTATTACACTAGAAACTGTTCTGATAAATAGTTAAATTTTATTCAATGATTATTGATTATTATGAGCAAATTTCAAAGAAGCAATACGAGATTGACTGTAATCAAACAAGAAAGAAAATACACCGAGACCAAGAGGGAGACCAACAACAGAAATACCAAAATGTAGACTAGAAACTGAGGCCAGCCAAAATAATGTGGTCACTCTAAGCTAGATCAAAGGACATGGGAACTCTACAGATAACCGCATTGCGGGCAATTTGGCAAGGAAGGCTGCGGGCTACAAATATGTTAGCCTTTGCCCATCTACCAAACTAATAATGTTCGCTGTCGTGGACTTTATCCACAGCACTCTCACCAAAACTTTATACAGTGCTGGGATGAAACAAGGAACTGTAGACTGGCCAGAGAATTATCACCTCATCCTGCTGAGGAAATAGCAAGAAAATTGTCCGGACTAAATATCCGAACAATGGTGGAAATCTTAACAGGTCACTGCCAATTGCACAACATCTCTTCTGGATGAAATAAGCAGAATATGCAGAGGTAGCCAACAATAAGAGGAAACATTAGAACATATACTGTATGACTGCTCTGCTGTTTCTGAAGATCCGTGTTGGGCGAAAACTGGCTTACACCAGCCGATGTCAAGGAAATCCCCTTCGAAAGACTCATCACCTATATTAAATCTTTATACACGAGATGATGCACTATGAGCCATATATGGCCTCAGTGCCGGCAGAGCACTTGGTCGTCCCTCTCCAATTTTCCTCATCCAGAGTTAAATGTATTGGATCAAAATTGTAATATCTCGAAAAAACTGTTAGAGAAATAGTAAAAACCCCTTTAAATTTATTCTTTTAGTTAGTATATGCTCGATAGATTTACCGACCTAACTATGTAAGAATTGCACATCGATATTAAAATATATAATTTATTCATTTATTTTATTATGCACATACAGCTATTTAATTAAATAAAACATTAAGTTTCTTGTATATCTACCTACCTGTTTGTGTGACTTAACCTATCCCTAATTGAAGTATGTCAAACAAAAAAATAAATAAATTGTTAGTAATTATCATCGAGTTATCACCCATCTTATTTCTCTGTACATTCCCACAAACTACACCATAAACTATCATAAGCGACATTTAACCTCTAAGATCTCTCTTCAATTTTGCGCTTGTCATACTTCTGTTATAAATTAAAACCTCTGTAGATTTCTGAGAAAGTGCACTTTTTTGTTGTTAGAATACCGCCCGATCGGTATCTTAATGACTTCATGCACATATGCGAGATTGGAGTCCGTGCTTCGCCACGCCCCACACCAGTCATGGTTGAACACTCTCATTTAATAATCTACACAAAAGAACAGATTAAACTAATTAAAAAAATATTATACCAACAGTGCAACAACATATGACCAATGAGAAAAGATTTTATTAATCTTAATCAAAGTGCAACAATAGGACACAATAAAAGACACAAAGTTGATGATCTTTGGTTCCAATCATTTTCAGTGTAAAAACAAATATTTCTATGTACCCCATATAATAAGATAAGGTTTGTATAATCTTGAAAACCATCTTCTTCTTTATCGTCTTTACTGGTGCTTAAAGCTTCTGGTGCTTGTTTAAATCTTTCTTCTTGTAGGTCAGGTAATTACTGGTTCATCGTCAACAAATATTATGCCAACAGTGAAACAACATATGACCAATGAGAAAAGATGTTTTATATCTTAATTAAAGTGCAACCATAGGACCCAATAAAAGACATAAAGTTAAAGATCTTTGGTTCCAATAATTTTCAGTGTAAAAACGTATACTTCTATGTTCCTTATATAATAAGATAAGGTTCGTTTTTCACCCAAAATCTTTCTTTTTCTACATCTCCAGTTTGCCCCATCTTGAAAACCATCTTCTTCTTTATCGCCTTTACTGGTGTTTAAAGCTTCTGGTGTTTGTATAAATCTTTCTTCTTGTAGGTCAGGTAATTACTGGTTGGTCGTCCACAAATATTATACCAACATATATAACCAATGAGAACAGATTTTATTAATCTTAATTAAAGTGCAATAATAGGACACAATAAAAGACACAAAATTGTAGATCTTTAGTTTCAATAATTTCCAGTGTAAAAACGAATATTTCTATGTACCCTATATATTAAGATAAGGTTCTTTTCTCACCCAAGATCCTACTTATTCTACATCTCCAGTTTGCCCCTTCTTAAAAACCATATTCTTCTTTATCGCCTTTACTGGTCTTTACAACTTCTGGTGCTTGTATAAATCTTTCTTCTTGTAGGTCATGTCCACAAATATTATACCAACAGTGCAACAACATATGACCAATGAGAAAAGATCTTTTTAATATTAATTAAAGTGCAACAATAGGACACAATAAAATACACAAAGTTGAAGATCTTTGGTTCCAATAATTCCCAGTGTAAAAACGAATATTTCTATGTACCCTATATAATAAAATAAGCTTCGTTTCTCACCCAAAATTCTACTGTTTCTACATCTCCAGTTTGACCCATCTTGAAAACCATCTTCTTTGTCATCGCCTTTACTGGTGGCTTCTGGTGATTGTATAAATATTTCTTCTTGCAGGTCAGGTAATTATTGGTTGGTTGACCACAAATATTTTCCTCTTTCCTCTTCACACTTGTTTCTTCCCAACTTCTATTTCTATTATTTGACATTTTTTTATGACTATTATCTTTCCTGTTTGTTAACACTGCTTACAAATTTTTGTTATCGAAGTATCTTCTTTCATTTGTGGTGTTTAACGATGCAACATTATTGCTTCATTATATAATGATTTTTTGCTATTATTGTTTTTTTATCTTCTGTCGCTCCAAATTAAACAAAGCAGATAGATTTATTCCAATCTTCCAATACTTTTAATTTCTAACTGCTTCAACATGTCGATAACGCTAAATAAAAAGTTTAATTTAAAAAATCTGTTGAAGGAGCTACACCCATAAAATACAACCTCTATTATTAAAATGACTGATTTCGGTAAAAGGTAATCGAGTACAATACAGATGGTCAGGTTTGTTTTCTAAAGGATCATTCTTTTTGATGAGTTCAACAGATGACGTTTTATGGTTTCGAGGTTTCGTTGATAATTATATAGGGTATCAGGTGGGAAGTACGGAATTAAAATCAGTAAATTGGATTTTTCTTTGTTCTTGGAACAACCGGGTTCATTTTTAAAAGTGTCAATTTCGTTAGAGTAAGGTTTTGATCATTATCAGTTCTGAGGAATGTTTATGTTTAGTCGAGCGAGGTTTAGTTGTCAAAATTCATATCGTTACATGAAATATGTTTTAAGTGAGTCAGTTCCAGCAGTTTTTTAAATCCCTATCATGGTTGGTACTTTTTCATCTTTGGATCCATTGAGTGTTTTATCATTATTTTAGTTAACTGATTACGTTTTATTTTTTTTAAATACTTTTTATAATTATATTAGCAATTCAATTCTACCAATATTTTATCCTAATGCATGTGCCAGTGAAATATATCACTCCGGAAAGCGGAGGATGTCTGTTTTTTACATTATTATTAATAGCTCTTCCGGAATGCTGAAGATACGAGAAGCTGTTATCTAAACTTTAGGCTCATTTAGTACTGAATGAACTGAATTTTAACTTATTAAACACGCTTGTTGAAATAAATCTTTTTAGTTCAAAAATAAACTTTATTTTAATCCAATAAACGTTATACGAGGTCTGTCGCAAATTAAACAGGACAAAAAAAGTTAACAATTTTTTTTTTCGGCAAATTGAATTTATTTTATTTAAAACTAGCTGTACCCGGCGCGCGTTGCTACGCCAACAATTAAATAAATTTAGGAAAAATGAAAGAGAAGAAGAGATAGAGAAGGAAAGAAAGTTTATAGTTTTGTTTCACTTATCGCACCAAAAATATGTTTTTCGAACTTTTATTTATACGAATTAGTATAGATATCTATTAAATTCAGTATTGAACTTGATACATGGAAGCGCCATCTGGTGGTAACTTCCATTAATACATATTCATCTTACCCATTAAAAATACATCATCATACTGATTTTCGTAACAATAGGTTGAATGGGGCAGAAGTTGCTACTCTGCAGCGCCAACTGGTGGCGAGTGGCATCAATGAGCATATCATACAAACCTTCTCCGTGGAAAAATACATATACATACCAATTTTCATGACAATCGGTTGAACGGGACAGAAGTTGCTACTCTGCAGCGCCACCTGGTGGCGAGAGACATCAATGAGCATATCATACAAACCTTCTCCGAGGAAAAATACATATACATACCAATTTTCATGACAATCGGTTGAACGGGACAGAAGTTGCTACTCTGCAGCGCCACCTGGTGGCGAGTGGCATCAATGAGCATATCATACAAACCTTCTCCGTGGAAAAATACATATACATACCAATTTTCATAATAATCGGTCTGGTAGTTTTTGTGTTCATTGAGTACATACAGACATACAGACAAACATTAATTTTCACGCTAACCATTTGATTAATAGAAATAAAATATCAAGTTACCTTTAACTTTGGCAGCGTATAAACTGTACTTGATTTGACGTTAATATTTTTGTTCATTGTGTCAATAATTCGAATTGTAAATTTAATTGTTGTTATTACTATTATTAATAAAAGTAGTGAAGATTCTGAGATTGAAATAAGTCCTCCAGAAGAAATTATAGAAAAGGCAAATGTGGCAACTTCAAATTTGCTGCCAGAAAAATCAAAAAAAAATTATACAAGAGAGTATAATACTTTTATGAAATGGTGGATTCAAAATAGTATCCACAGCTTCACAGAGCGGGTGCTTTTAGCTTTTTTTAAAGAAAGATTTAGAAAATTCAAGTCTTCTACTTTATGGTCCATTATGTGAATACTTCACTCAATGCAAAAATAAACCGTGCTTCGCGAATTTTACAAGGACCTAATATTAGTACTATTTTTGACCAACCTTCGACGTCATTTAGGCAACATTCTGCATCACATAAGAATAAAGGTGAGAAGAATTTGACTCTTCCAAATATTGAAAATTTAAATTAAGCTTTATCAATTAATCAAACAGAAACAAATCTGAAAGGATCAAAACTACACATTAGTTAACCCAACAACTGCATTTTCAATATTCACATTACCAAATGAAACATTCATAATTTAGTTGTTGATTTTTGTTTATTTATTATTATTAATACTTTTCTAATTCCCATTTAGTCATTTTGTATTCGTTGTAAGTTACAGAAGACGTGAAATTAAAATGTTCTAAATCTTATTTATTTTGATTTTATTATTTGTATAGGGCTGTAGAAAAAATATTGTATGCAACACATGCATAAAGTGTCTTTTTTTCACTCATGGAATTGCCGCACTCGCCTAACGGCTCGTGCGGTCAATTTTTCCATTCGTCAAAAAAAGTACCACTTTATGCACTTGTTGCATAAATTACTATTTTATATATATAGATAATCCCCTTGAAAGTTGAGACAGCGATTTGCACGCTCTACAATTTTCTAGAATAACGATTTCTGTTCACTGATTGGGATGTTCTTCAAAATGGTCGTCGACACCTTTTGGATAGCATCTACGTCGGCATACCACTGGGCAAATGTAGTCTATCGAACAGAAAAATGTCGCACGGTGGAGAATATGGGGAATGGTTGATGGTTAAAATGACAATTCTGTCAAAAACTCGGACACAACTGTCGAACGATGTTATGGTGCAATATTGCGATATTCTGGCCGAACTCAACGAATGCACAAAAGCAAACGCCTCATAACACAGCATTAACCGTTTGGCCCGCTACATCGACTTCTTTGTGAAGAATTCCCTTTGAATCGTTGAAATAAATCAACTTTTCTTTATTTTTGACTTTTCCAAACGGCTTTTTTTTCGGCTTAAGCTCGCTTGGGTGCTTCCATGCCGAACTTTAAAGCTTTTATCTTTCTTGGCCTCTCGAATGTTGGATTCGAAGCATTTTTTGGTCATTCGTGAGCTTGTGCGGAACAAACCGTGAACACACCTTTTTGATGTCCAAATTCTCGGTCAAAATGCAATAGATCGAATCTTTGGAGAAATTTAATTTGCACGTATCTCAATGAAGATTTTGGTTCATGTTTAATAAATAGATGCACTTTCTTGACAATTTGCTAATTTTATATATTACTTTGTCATTTACAAAAATTTATTAATAATTTTTGTGAATTATACAAGTTATTCCTTTTTAAATTTATCAAATTTAACGCGTTATCTTTAACGACTAACTGTAAAAAACAAAAAATGAAAACAAATTTTAAACAACTAATACAAACTTCACAGACATAACACATGTCTGTCTAAAGTTTTTTTGGATGCAAATATGGCATAATTAAGAGAAAGAACATCATATGGTCAGCGTAGCACGTTCTGAAATGGATGTTGGGATTGTTTAAAATCATTACAGGTTATTATATTTTTCAGAGATAAAATGATTGTAGGGATTTTAAATGGTTTTTGCGTAAGCCGTATGGTTCTCATTTTTTGTTGGTGTTTTTTTACCTAACCCAAACAAAGGATTGGTCGAGAATACGGTTTTATTTTTATAATTCGATATTATTTATTAATTTTATTCTCATTAAAATGACTTACTTTCCTTATTTAAGTTTGTATAATTTTAAAGTTAAAATTTTACTGATAAATTCTCAGGTGTAGAATAACAGTTAATAAGATGTACTTTTTCTTATAGATAGATATACATATAGGTAGGCAGTTCTTTCTAAATATGGACATGCAAGTTGGCGATCTCACAACATTTAATAAATAATTTATTTTTGTAATTATGGGTTGTAGTATTAACCTTTTAACTATTAATATATTTAAGAATGCAGCTGCGACCGGAAAATATTGTGTGAGAATTGTTCTTTAGGGTGATTTTTTACGTTTTTGTATCATTTGCGTGTAAGTGCAACATGCTTCCATGTGACTTTTATGTTATTGCTCTTTATTCTCTGTTCGCTACTGTTTAACTTAATTTTTTCTTAGTTAGGTACATTTGACATATATCCATCGAGGTATTGTAGCCTAACTAAGCTTATTGTATTTCTTTTATTGGTTCGTGGCACCGTTTTAAGATCTTGGTACCGGGACTAATTTGTATAGATCTTGAGGATAGGTGCCATATGTTGGTCATTCAAATTTAACTGTAACCTGCGAGCCAGTGCCTCGTAATTACCTACACAAAATTTGTTGATTTGTTTCAGATTATATGATGCATAATCAACATCTACAGGCTCCATTAAACAGTAATCTAATTTCATCTCCCATATGTCTTTCTTAGTTTCAAGTTTTATTTTGTTGGTTTCCGATCTAACACCAATGTTGATCAAATTTTCTTGCAACCTGTAGAAATCATCCTTGCCTCAAGCTTCAAAATTATGTTTAATGTGAGGAAAAGGAAGGACAGAATTTCCATTAGAGCTGTTGGAGTGCCTCTGATAGCTTAAGTTATGGCTAGGCATGCAAGTCTTTTAATCTTGCTTAGCTAGATATTTTTTTTTTTGTTGAATCTTGGGTCACTATACTAACGACGCATTTGTGTCTTTTGGTTTAACCACGATGTTTTGTCGTAAGTTCATTTGGTTCATTTGGTTCAAAATGTTGATTCCAGGTAAGCGTCGAGTCTATTAGCGCCCCAAGGTACTTTTCCTCTCCTACCACTTATATGTTTAATTGTTTATACACCATTAAGAGGACTTAAGCCTTGTATGTCATAATATAACCTTAGACTTTGAATTTGGTGTTAAGCTTTGCAGTTAAGGTCCATTATGTGACTACATTCAGAGCCTGTTGCATTCTATCTCTTGATGTTCTATAAAATTTGCACAACCCACAATAACGTGTCTTTATTGTTGATTTTTGCTATCAGCTGATCCACGACTAAGGAGTACCGCCTTACTATGTCCTGGTTAAGAAATATACCTTTAGCTACCTACGAAATTAATAGAACCCCTAGATTTTGGGCACCATAACAGGATTAGATAGATAGATAGATATTTTTTGGGTTGGTTGTTAGCCTATATCACTGCGACCTTTGCAGATCTATTGTGAACATCCATTATCTGTGGAATAGGATTAGAGCACCTTGTCCAGCTCTGCCCTCTTAATGAGACTTAATAGCCTTGACAGTGGCCACTCCGCATAACTTGGAGCAGTCGGTTTCTCCTCTCCCAGTAATAGACACCGCGTCCTTGCAAGGCCTTCACATTGGCATAGGACATGAAATGCAGTTTCCTCTTCCTCTTGGCAGTATCGACAAATGTCTTTATCTGCTAAGTTTAGCTGACTCATGTGTTTTCTGAGCCTACAATGTCCTGTCAAGTGACTGACAATCATTCTGACATCATTTCGCCTTTGTGATAGCAGCTCTACAGTAAACTTCGCCGAGTATCCCTTTATGAAGGATTAAGGAATGTCATACACTTGCCATGGCAATTAAAATAGTTATTTATGATATGAGTGTTAAAAGTGAGGTTTTATTTTGTGAGTGAAAACGTTTGTGAAATGAGCGGAGCGAATTGAACAATTTCACGAACAAAATAAAATCACTTTTAACACAAATACCATACAATGTTTTTTGTACAACTTTCCTATTTTGATAATGAAACGAGCGAATTTGCAATGACAATGAACCAAACCGTGTTAAAAGTAAACTAAACCGTGTTAAAAGTAAACTTGTTTACATGGCAACGTGTTAAAAGTATTTTTAACACGCTGCTATGTAAACAATCGTTTTTAACATTGTTTGCTATCATTAAAAGTGTCACTTTTAATGACAGTTGTACAAAAATAAATTTTCATTAGACTTCAAATGTTAATTTGTCATTATTGCAACATCCTTATAAAACTACCTTCAATTATTTCATTAATTATTCCATTTCATTAGTTGGCACTAATAACTGTGCAATTTTCTGTTAATATTATTTTACTCCTTTAATTACGAGTTTCTTAAAAAAGAAACTCAAGCAAACACGTAAATTTTCCAGTATTTGAATTACAGTGCATACAAATAGATGCATAATTTAACACCAGAAGGTATAACGTTGACTGACACAGTTATAGTTTCGGATTTCAATTATGACAATTTTCACGTTTTGAATAAGGTAGAGCGACAATGGAAGCTTATTTAACATGTACAATCTTAAGTTGACGTCGGAGTTATTATTGTCTATTGTCTCTTGCATGTTTGATACGTGGCCTACGATATTAATTGTTAATTTGTAATTTTAGACTAGTATAACAGAGTACATTGCGCTATGTACCTACTTCATTCATTTATTGATGCATTAATAATTGAACGACTCTTACCTTTGTTAAAATCGATACAGACCGAATAGGTACTAAAGAACAGATTAAAAGGAATTTAGTAATTAAAACTTTAAAATTCGTGTTTTACAGGCTCTTCAAATTATTAAATTTATCTTTTATTACAAAATAGAAACTGTTTTTTTAATTGCTTTTTACTTTTAAAGATAGGCTTTGAACCGTAAAATCAGTATAGGCCAGGAACTGGCGGTGTCTATCTAAACTTTTTTTAACTATTTGTATCTCTTATGTTTTTTTAAATCTCTAATTATTTATACATAGTTTATTCTTAGCTCTTACTTTTTGAAGTTATGATCAACCTCAAATTTCTTGTTAAATTGAAAAAACTCTGACTGAATGCTATAAATTGTTGCAAGAGGCCTTTGGGAACAAATCTCTATCTCGTGTGCGTGTTTTTGTGTGGTTCAAGAACTTAAGTGAAGGCCAAAAAGATGACCAGCACTCAGGTTTCCCTGTCACTGTTTCAACTCCAAAAACAGTGCCCAAAATCAAACAAATTGTGCACACCCGATGCGTGAAGAGGCTGTAAACGCCGATAAAGAAACGGTTAGAAAAATTTTACACGAGCAATTACACATGACAAAAATGTTTGCAAAATTGGTGCCAAAAAACCTGACTCTTGACCAAAAGCTCGTGCGTCAACAGGTCTGCTCAGATTTCCTTGAAAGGTTACAAGAAGATCCCGGACTGATGAAAAACATTATTACTTACGACGACACGAGGATTTTTCAATACGATGTTGAAACAAAGCGACAATCGATGCATTGGAAGACACCTGAATCGCCCAGAATCAAAAAAGCAAAGATGTCCAAATCAAAATTTGTGCTGGTACTGAATGGGTTCCAGATAGTCAGTCTGTCAACTAGACTTGCTATTTGTCAGGTTTGGCAACACTGCGGGAACGAGTTCGTACGAAATGGCCCGACTTGTAGAAGAACAAGTCGTGGATTTTGCACCAAGACAACGCACCTGTCCATAACGCGCTATCTGTGAAGCAGTATTTGGCCAGTGTTGGCACCAAAGATAAAATCTGCTTTGAAAAGGACCTGATTTGAGTCGACGGAAGCGGTAAAGCAAAAAACGGCAGAGCTCCTAAAGGCCCTCACCAAAGAAGATTTACAGCACTGCTTTGTTCAATGAAAAAAAAAACGAATGGAAAGGTATATGACGACGGAAGGGCATTCGAATGTACAATATTTTTTTTAATAAAACCCTTTTTCGTAACCAGCCCGTTATTTAATAGCCAGACCTCGTATTTCCTGTCGTCAAATAGAAATGTAAATTTGTCGAAAAAACTGACAACCGATCACACAATACAATTTCTTGTATCTTAGAATTCCAATAATATCTATTCACAAAAAAGTCAAAAAACCTACAGTGACAAATTGGAATCCAACGAAGAAAATAAAAGAGAAGTGTTTCTTAAAAAAATAATCAATTACTGCCACATACCAAGTATAAAATAATATTCATAGAACACTAATTATTATTATCATAAATAATAAATACATGCAACAAGGTTGTTGTTTCCTTTTATGGTAGAAAGCATCTAATACAACAACTTGAAACTTTTTATGAAAGATTAGAAATTATCGATAATTTATATCTTTCAACATCCCACTAACAATTTATGCAAATTAAAACAAACAGAAACTGAATATAAATTTAAAAATCAACAAGGGACCAAAGTTTGAAAAAGTATTTCAATTTATTACCAATATTTGTGAGTAAATAAGAATCACATTAATAAAAGTGCAGAATTTATGAAGAGATTCACAAAAGTTAGTCTTTGAGTTAGATATTTCTGTCGTTCAATAAAAAATGATTCACAGTCAGTAAAACATGTCTCTCATTAGTAAAACTAATCAGGAATTAGTTTACCTTTCTTGAAAGCAAATTAAATACAGACACGTAGTATTAATAATTTTATTACCGGAATAGATCATCAACTTATCAGAAGATCCGTGTTGGGCGAGTACTGGCTTACTCCAGCCGATGAGGGGGAGATCCCCCTCGGGAGCCTCATCACCTATTTTAAATCACTAGGCCTGGTGACAGCCTGAGGTGAGGATATCCCTACACACGGGAGGATGCACAATGGGTCATATGTGGCCTCAGTGCTGGTTGAGCACTAGCTCGCCCCTCCCCAAATTTCCAGATCCAGATAGAACATCAACTTGTTGCCGACAAATTTTTGGCCGATGACATTTGTTCCAACAAAACAAAGAACCATTCTAGAACCGTTCGTAAACTGCGCAGCAGACGAAATCTCTGTACTTTTGATGTACTGAGTTGTTTCGTAACGGTTCTAGAACAGTTTTTTGGTCTGTTGGAACAAACCTTTTAGCTTGTTACTTGTCTAAAGCATCTACCAATTATCTTCTTGTTTCTGATCGTCATAAACTGAATGAAAATCGGCACTAGGAAGTTATTCTTTTATTACTAATGAATCAATATTTTTATGAGTTATCCATCCGAAGGAAAAGTGACTCTTTTGGCTCACTAAGTTTTGTTTTTAAGTTAATGAAAAAGAAATACATCTACATTAATAAAACAAATTACCTACTGGTAAAAATATCATCTGTCAACAGCTTACAACCTACTCAAAATATAAATGCTCTGAAGACCCTTATCTTTACAGGAATCACTACAGAATTTATCTACCTGTAAAAGATTGTATACCTTTATGAATACCATGAAATTCTATTAAATACTCATTTATCAATCTTAAATGTCAGCTGTATATTACAACTACGAAAATGATTGTTTAATTTCGAAAGTAAATATATTTTTTGTTTCAGATCATTCAAATAAAAGTACCATCGATTATAAGTCGTCTAATTCACCACCATGTAGTAGTCCTTCTAAAGATATGAAAAATTCAGATAGGTGTGGGAGTCTGCCCTATGGCGCACATACGGTAATTTACATTTTAATTAACTATTAATTAAATATCTTAATTAGCTATAACAGAAACTCAAATTACTATCTAATTATATAATATATTGAGCTACCGGTAATCCAACCTTGGACTTATGTTTTTTTGTTGTTTATTAATTATAGCAAATATCACCAAAAGTATTATTATGGATATATTAGAGTTAGTACGAGTAAGTTGTAAATTTTTAATTTTGCATAAAAGCCATCGATGCCTTTAAAAGAACGAGTTTACAGGTGTCAACTGAAGACTAAAATAACTGTTTTACCAATTGCTTTGAACGTATGCAAAAGAGTACTTTTAGTCTATATATTTTTTGTCTTTATGGCTATTTGTAAAACTAAAAAGACAACCCTCGTATAAACTAGGATTTTGAAAAAAGTACAATAAATACTGTTACCAAATTAGTTAGTTCTAAGACCATATACATTTGATCTCGAGATAAGTTTGTGTGAGATTCATTCTGTGTAGTGTATCTAAACAGTCCCTTTTGGGTCTTGTACTGTTTTAGTATTTTATTGTTCAACAAAAATGCTTTTAGCAAACTTAACAAATGTTATCTTTTAATATCTTTGGGAGCAAAGTTGTAGACAGTAATGTAATAAATTATGTACTTATTAAATTATTTTTTAGGTACCCGTACTACCCGTCCGAAATAATTTAAGGAGACCGAATTCTTCACATTTTCCACAAGCCAGTCGTTTTCATTTTAGGAAAGGTTTAGCGTCAAAATGTACGTGGAAATGTACGGCGATTGCATTTATAATGCTGTGTGTGGTTTTGACAGCAGCGCTCTCTTATATATCAGGTAAAACATTTTTTTAAGTATTAATTACAATTTCCAATGTAAATTTTCTAAATATAATTGATGCTTTCTAGTAATATTACTCAAAAATAGGTTGATGGTACTGGGAATAAAAAGTTTGTTATGAAATGAAATAAAAGAGTGCAATTTGATCACAAAAAAATTTGAGCCAATTGTGACCGAATATGCCAATATCTACTGGAGTGGAGAGTGTGCCCTTATTTAACTACTTCAAATGATCTTAGACGCTTTGGGAAAGTAATCATTCAGATCAAAATCTCGGCGCGAAGTTAAGAGATTCAATGTTCAAACAAACTTATTGACAGTTGACATTAGTATTGTCACATTTCCACTCATATATTAGAAAACTTTTCACCAGGGAGCGTTGGTGTTAATATATGTAACTCGCCTATATGAGTAGTTATAAGAAAAGATATTCTTAAAATTCCAAATAGCTACCATTTCAGTAAAAGGGCCATAAAGAATAAGTTCTTTCTTTGAATTCATAAAATATAATATTTAAAAAATGTCAAAATTAGCAACTGTCTGGAGAACATTGTATACTTAACAATAAGTATATCGACAAAAGAAATATGAAATCGTTCAAAATGTCAACCCTCTGTCCTTTTTAGCCCGGCAAATCTGATTTCCAATTATCCTCCACTCGAGCGTTCTTAATTCCGAAATATCACAGTCAAACTGGCTTTTTTTACCTGAGTTTGAAAGGTCTGACGACAGTCGTCAATACATTTCATTGACAGCAGAGAGAAGAATAAAACGGTAAATGCTACTAATATCCATCCCTTCACGTGTATCCATTTGTATATACCTATTTTAAGAAATTATTAATGTGGTTGTGTTCACAATCAATCAGCGCTCGAGTGGATTCTGCCAAAAATCCACATTTTAATATTCACAAGGGTTCTCACATTACAGGATGTTATTCTGTTTAGGCGACATAGTCTAAAAAATTTACATGCGGGAACCCATAAGTTATATATCATTAAACGGTCTTTTACATAGACCAAAGTTTCTTCCTATTATAAACATTTTCAAATTTTGGATCCAAAACGCCACTAATGGTAGGTGTGGAGGATTTGGTAATACTCAAACTATAATTTTTAAATTTATATCATTCCATCCAACGTCATAAACATTTACTCTCAATTTCTTCGTTCATGAGAGTCGAACAATAATCCGAATGGCATATTTCGCACTGTGATCATTAATCTTTCGACTTTTAATACAAAGACAAAATGTTCCCAAATTCTTGAAGAATATTGTAATGGTTTTAAATCCTTTCACATTTTGTAATTTATTTCATCGCAATTTCTTTCCTTATTTACCTCTCCTACATTCTCAAAGATATGTCATTACAATTTGCCCAATTTCACTTTAGCTCTGACGTTGAGTTGCGCGGTGCGCACTAGTTTATGATGAACCAAGGTGGGGAGACGCTCAGCTTGTCGGTCTCGAGACAATGTCTTCTGGCTTTGTTGCGTTGCTCTCTCTTCTTCATTTGCGCATATCACAGCTAAAGTGAAATTGGGCAGATTGTACGTATCCCAATAAACTATTGTTCTAGATTATTTTATCTTTTAATTGACAAAACTTTATTTTATTTTAGCTTCAAGTTTACTGAACCTTTCATATCAAAACACAAAACCCTGTGAGGTACTAGTAGGAGATAATACGCAAATTGTTCCCGCTTCAAAAACCGCTCCGTCATCCGAAACGAATCTTTCTACATCGACTCGACCGAAAACTTCCAACTCTGGAGGAGGTAAATACACGCAACTTTGGCTGTCCAGAAAACGTAGATCAGTTTTAGATCCACCGCATGTGTTTGTGTTACCAATTGAGACCACTTCTAGTAGTAGTTATAGCAGTAGCACAACTTCTAGTAGTGAATTGCATGTTAGTACTGTTTCGCCTTTGCATGATTTGGTTTTGACCGAAGATCCATTTTCATCTGAAAGTTCTTCTTCGGTAAACACAGAAACGACATCTTCTTCAATAAGTACAGAAACATCGACAAGTAATTCAGAAGAATCTTCATCACAAGAACCTTCAACTTTTGCGTTTACTAACAAACCTAATCCTACATATATTACAGAGGAAAATTTAAACTATGATTTAATTGAAAGTGAAGAGAATTTATCTGATACATCTTTATTTAAATTAAGTTCAGAGGAGTATGATGATTTTATAAAAATAATACAACATGATGAACCTCTTGAACAAGAAGAGGAAAGTGTTGAAATTGTAAAATTAAATAACAAATTATTATCAACCACTCAAAAATCTAAAAATGTTTATAAAACCAAGTTAGATACAAGAAAAGATTCCTCTAAAGAGCTTACCGATGCAAATTTATCAATACTTCCATTAATTGATGATAAAAATCTTAAACAGATTCGTTTTAATGAACAAACTACGCTGTACAATAACTCTACTAACCTTAATATGACTAACAAACCAATTGTAAAAGTTATAGACTTTCCGCAAAGCATGCATACTACAAAAAAAGTGTTTGTAAATGTAACTATAGCAACAGAATCTGATACTAACCCTTCTGAACCAAATGTGTTTGTGCTTTCGGTAGCAGTACCAATAGATGGGAAAATACACACTGCTAATATAGAAAAACCTGAAAATATACCTAAACAATCTGATAAACCAGCTTCTTCTCAACTATTAGATTTTGAAAAGGATTCATCGGGGGGTACTTGTGAATGTATGTGTCCCTCATTAGAATCTGTCGAATTTTCAGAAAATTCTACTGAAGAAAATGACCAAAATATTGTGATACAACCTTTAAACTCATCTACAGAATCGTACGGAAATGGTACTGAAATTTCTTCCACAACAGATTCTTCGTCTAGTTCAGAGACTCCGTGGACTCATTGTCCAGAAGTTACTACAAAATTACCTCCACCACCTACAATACTCATTTTGGAAGGTAGGATTAAATTAACGCGTTAGTGCTTAGCTCTATAACACTGCTAAGCAACTAAAATATCGCTAAGGTAATTAAAAAATGGTACTGTGTAGACTCACGATTAAATTTTGTTTAGCTTCGCAGATGTTATTAAATAATATGTTAATAAACTAAAAAATTTACTATAGTCTATTTGGAAGTGAATAATAGCACAATTTTTATGGTAGGACTGTTTAAACAAAGAAAAAAGCAAATATCGACACGTTTTTATACCACAAAGTTAATGAAGTTTGATTGCTGTTTCTATTTGTTATTAGGTAATCTTGAATGATTACTTGGTTTGTCAATTGATCCGTAGTATCATTTATCTAAAATATTCTTCTACACAATCAGAAGTCAATTCTTGATCTAGCCTTTCATATAGCCCGAAACAAATTCTAACAAATCTTGATCAACAAATCTTTTCCAATATCAGTAATAATCAAACTATGACTTTTATTCATTTGGTAGTTTTAAGTCAATAAACAAGCGTTTATAACCAGATTATCTTACCAAAAATTTCTTACAAAATATTTTTTCTAAATTTCTTTTTCTTCTCAGTTTTTTAATTGACCAAATATTGACTTCTCCAGTTGCATTGTTCTTTGTCAATTATTTCACACTATTTTTTTCCTTTTTACGTTTCCAACCGTGCAATGAACTACATGAAACATTTTTTTCTGTCAACTTTTCTACTTTCTATAATTTGACCACCAATTTGAAATTACATTTCGTGTAACAGAAAAAGAAGATTGTTAGGATATGCTTCCTCTCTCAGGCGTTAGCTTAACTGGTTCTTGGGATGGAGAGTACTCACTAGCCAGTCTAACTAATAACAGCGCACAAGGGATAGCATCACAATATTATTCTTTATCTATGATACATCAGTCTCGCATCAACAATACTAAAGGCTGTATCAACGTATCCGAATAATAGAAATAATGTTTTATAAAATTGAATTGGCAGCTATTTCAGTTGCTGTTGATGAAGAAAATATTAAAAAATCCAAAAAACAGATAGAGTGTACATCCAGCTTAGAGAAAACTAAAAACTTAAGAAGATTATGTCACACTCTATATAGAACTATAGACACACACTTCAATAATTTTTTTCGTTCATTTTCCACACGTGAGGTTACGTTGGTTAATTTTCTAGTAACCGCCGAGGTTAAATACATTCCTATTGTGACGTGCAATGGTTAAGCCCGGAGAAGAATACCCTTTGATGTTTTGACGGATCCATTCGGACCATCTATATGTACATTAGTTCGTACAGAAGTCCTTTATAATCTCAAATTGAGGTTTATCAGCTATACCATAAAAATTGTGCTATCAGTTCAATTCAAATAGACTATAGTAATTAAGAAACAAATTTGAACCTATGTACTTCCCAGCTCAACAGTTGTCTCTACTCTTGTCTCTATCGATAAAAATTTTTACAGTTAATAAGCTGAATGGAATATTTTTATTAATAAAATTAGTTACAACTATCTACGCAACCATTTTTTTTTGTTCCATTAAAACTGAAATGTAAATCATCATCAAAGTTCATATTGCTCCGTTCCGTAACAATAATTACGCGAGCTCATTAACCTTATAAAAATAATAAATTTCCTTAAATTTAGTATTGCATGCACTTTGACCTACTAAATTTAATATAAAATAGCTTTCAACTAAATGAATAAATTTATTTTAACCAGAAACAGTAAAACGGAATTTTAATATTTTATATAATTACCTTATATTCAAAACTGCTTAATATTGTCGTATTCTGATAGTATTAAGGTAATTTATTTATTTTTAACGAGATAATGAAGTCATTTTTCCTTTGTTAGAAATTAAAAATATCTGTTGGGAAATAGGTTCTATCGTGAAATAAAATACAACGATAATAAATTTTAGTATTTAAAACTTTATTATATCTGCACTTAGAACGTGAATCTACTGTCTACTGTTATGAATATTTATTCAACTAAGCTTCGATAAAAAACTAACCCTCAAGAATACATTCCACATCTGGTTTTTAACCATTTAGGGTTCCTTTCCCAAATAAATATTCTTATCTTATTCATTACTCTTCTTTATACATTGAGAAAATGAAACCATACTTAAGAGATAAAGTATTATAAACTAAATATCATTAAATTAATATACGAGGTTGGTCTTTTTAGTTTTGCATATAGCGTCTTAGAAAGCGCCATCAATAGAACCTTCATACACAAATTTAACATAGTTGTTGACATAAATCCATAGTTTTATTGCGATACAATAAGTCGTGTAGATACAGTGAATTTTTGAAATTAGTAACTCGGTCAAAAAATGGATCTTAGCCGAGAACATTTTCGAGTTATAATTTTTTACAATTTTCGGTGAGGATTATCCCAACATCAATATCTCGCTAAAATGGTTTCTGTGTTTGGGAATGAAGCACCACACCAGTCAACTATTTTCCGCCGGTATTTCGTATTTCAACGTGGTCGCTCCAGTCTCAGCGACGAATTCAGGCTAGGTCACCCAAAACAGCAGTCATGCAGTAAAAGATTGATGTTGTTCGTCAGCTAATTAAGGATGACCACCGTGTAACATACGGAAAGATAGAGGCATCTTCGGACAAAGACCTCAATCCAAAATATCCTACATGAAGAATTATATGTTAAGAAGTTGGCTTCCTGTTGGATCCTGCATTTGCTTACAGATGAGCAAAAAGCAGTTCGCGTCAATTGGTGTCGAAAAACATTGGAACCGTTCAACAAAGGAAGCTCAAAAAACGTTTATAGTATTGTTAGTGACGATGAATCTTGGATTTACTCTTACGAATTGGAAATTAAACGCCAATTCGCTGTGTGGGTGTTCACGATGAGGAAAAATCAACAAAACTAATCCGTTCTCGAAGCGTGTCAAAGAAAATGGTCGCATCTTTTCTGTCAAATCTGGTCATGCCGCAAGATCGAAGAACGCTTAGTTCCGATTGGTATACAAGCGTTTACCAGAAGTCATCAAGATACTCCCACAAAGCAACACACAACGGCGAATCATCCTACATCAGAAAAATGCAACTGCTCACACTGTCCAACAGACAATTGAGTTTCTGGAACATCAAAACATCGAATTGTTAGACAATCCACGGTATATTCCCGACCTAAGTCCCAACGACTTCTTCACGTTTACAAACATCAAGAATTCAACGCGTGGCTAGCGATTCCATTCACCAGAAGAAGCCATCAATGCTTTTAAAACAGCGATTTTGCAGGTGACAGCTGAAGTCTGGAATAACTGTTTTACCAGTTGGTTTGAACGTACGCAGAAGTGTATCGATCTTGGTGGGAGATATTTTGAAAAGCAATAAAGTACTTTAAGGCTTTATGGCTATATGCAAAACTAAAAAGACAACCCTCGTATAGCGCACATAACTGAATGAGCTAAATTTGCCAGTTTTAACATCAAAAGTATAGTTCCTTTTATAGTGCGTTTAATTTTGTTTATTTAATATACCTCAAGGGTTTCCTATAAAAACATGCTAAATTAACTTTTAAATAGATCGTACTGATAAAATTTGTCAAAAAAATAACCACATAAGTACCTACCAACACAACTTGAATTCCAAAAACTCTTTGATGTACAGCATTGATTAAAGATTGCGATATTAAATGTGTGCATAAATAGTAACTAATATATTTTAACAAAGTATTTACTAATTTTAATCTGCTTGCGCCTTGACTAAACTTCTTTCATTAATAGTTTGTATCATCGCATGTTTATGTTTTCATTATTTGCTCGTATTACACTGCTTATGTATCTATTTTACTAGCATGTATATATGTATACGCAGCTGATCTCTTTTATATATACAACTTTATGTGTTTATCTTGTAATTTTGTTGCGAGATACAGAGAATTGGTTGTTTAGATAAATTCGAATTTATTTCGAAACTAGATTTTGTTTTTGTTCTCTTCTTTTAAGATAAAACGATTTCAATGTACACTCAACAGTTTTTAGAGAAAGATAATTATGATAAAAAATAATGTCATATATCTCGCAACTTAATTATTAGTTCAATGACATAGCAATACCTGTTTGTAATTTTAATTAAATGCGAAGTAAGAAACCAATAAAAAATGTTAATTAACAAATTCTTATTACTCAAAATTGATATAAATTTTACATAATTTCTAATAAACTCGACAAATAACGTTGCCAGCGGTTTTGGTTCAAGAAAGTATGTAGCAATGTAGATTTAGATTGATACACATATATATCAAGTTGCGCCATCTTTGTTTATTCAAACTTTATTTTACAACTTTATTACCGACCTGAGTTAATTTGTTTTGGAGTATAGAGCATTTATTGCTCAATTTATGTAAATTTATCCGCTGAATAATATGCAGTTAAATCTTAAACTCAATGTCCACACTTCGCATTTAGATCAGCCTAGGGCTAACCCTAAATAACAGGTTACTCTGGAACGAATACGAAATCGAAAAAATACACAAAGCTACAACAGCCCTTATGATGTGCAGAAACATTGCAGGAAAGAATCATAACTTAGGGGGCAGTAGCTTGGGGCACGAGAGCTAATCTGACTACTACAAACTCTCGAAGATTCAGAGACTAGACTGTGCATGCATCACTGGAACAATGAGAACAATCAAGGAGAGGGACCTCGATCACTTTAATTTGAACAAACTTGCCCCAGAATTACATGCCAAATAAATTTATCTCTGTAAAATTCTCCACAAGACTTGGTAGTAAATCTGAAAGGGACAAAGAAACCATATTGGGGCTAATCCAAAATACCATAAAATGGTATACGGATGGTTCCAAGACAGATAAAGGAACAGGAGCAGGTGTTTTTGGACCTAGAATCAAATACTCAGAAAGCCTGAAAGCCAGAAAGCATTTTTCAAGCAGAAATCCATACCATTGAGAGATGTGTAGAATTTAATATAGAAAGAATTATCGTAGACAAAAGATTGCAATCATGTCAGATAGTCAATCAGCTGTGAACTCACACACAATCAGTTCAAAGATAGTCTGGGAATGCCTAGGCAAACTCAATGATCTAGAACAAAATAACACTGTTACTCTCTTATGGACCCATAGAAATAGAAAGAAACGAAACAGCAGATAAGCTGGCAAAAAGCAGCTAAAACCCCATACTTGGGACCCGAACCATCTTGTGGAATCAGTAGTACTTAGTACAGTCTTAGAAAAACTAAGGAAAGAAGTGGAGAGAGAAAAATCCAAGTACTGGAACAATCTAGAAGAAGAACCTCCGTATTATAACGAAAATATTAACCCGACATTGTCGACTAAGAGGAAACTAGGATTGGTAGATAAAGCAAAGTGCAGATTTTGTGAGGTAGAGGATGAAACCTCAAAACACTTACTCTCAGAATGCATTGCTATACATAATTCTAGGGTCATACGAAATAGAAGAGAAAGACTTACCTAACTTGAAGCCCAACGATATCCTAAACTTTCTAAGAAAGATAGGACTAGAAGAGCTGCTATATGTCTACAGAAACATCAGAATTTTAGCAAGAAAAAGGGAACACAGTAGATCTTATAGGTAACAGGTGTATCTGTCACCCCTAATTTTGCTGATACATACATACACATCGATCAGTCATTGAATTTAGCAACTAATAGGAAGAATATTCTGATATGTTAATGGTTTCTGTATTGTATAATTCGCAAGCTGGCAAAAAAGTTTCAAAATTTGAATTTGGATACATTTTTTGCAATAAAATGAATCTAGCAATTAAACTAACAAAGATACACTCAAAATTTTGGAAAAATAATTACTAATTTTTAAATAACATGTTATATGCAATAGATTTCTGGTGTAGAATTATATTGTGCAATATTTAATTAACATTTTTTAATGTTTTTTTACGATGCGATTTAATTAGAAATCAAAGCTTTGTTTTAGCTATTAGATATTGATTATAAAAATTAAATTTCTTAATTTTTATTAGGAGCTCGTACATTCCCTGCTCAATCGTTTCCACCGGACGGTACTACATTTTCTCAAATCTCCTTGGGGCAAAGATTGTCAAAAGAAATTCCAGCATACGGTTATTGGAATATGCAATTTTACCAGTCAGAAGCAGCATATGTCCAGTTCGATTACAGTATTCCTAGAGGAGCCAGTATAGGTGTCTATGCTAGAAGAAATGCCTTGCCAACTCATACACAATATCATATTTTGGAAGTACTTAGCGGATTTAAAGCACGAACTACAAGGGCATCACATGTAAGTAAAATAAATTGTATGAACGACTCTATGTTCTTACAGATAGCGTTGGTATGAATAAAGATCCAAGATTTGTAAACTTGTAAACTTCAAAAATTAGTTTCCATACAGTTCTTTGTAACTTCTGACTTTTATAAATTTTATAGCAATCCACTGTTAAAAAAGAAGTAACACACTATATGGAACAAGGTCACTGGTTTTTATCCTTGTACAACGATGACGGTGATCCCCAAGAAGTAACTTTTGTGGCTGTGGTAGCAGATGATATGACCCATAACTGTCCAAATGGATGTAGTGGTAAAGGAGAATGTTTGATGGGTCATTGTCAATGCAATCCTGGATTTGGAGGAGACGATTGTAGTGAAAGTAAGTCTTAATTTTCACATTACTAGATAACCAATTATCAGATAAAGATGGGTTAAAATTTCAAAATTGTTAAAGGCATATGTCTAGTTACCCAGTTTAAAATGAATATCGATGCACACCTATATGTGCGTCAATAAAAATTTTTACATTCTTTATATGCACATTTCTATAAAAAATTGTAACCTTCAAACATTATATTTAGTTTCTTTGATCTATAAACACGCTACTAATAATATGTATATCAAAGTAAGGGAATTATAATAAAAGTAATAATTAGAGACTGGATTATATGCTTATTTATATTTTATTTTTACATTTTTGTAAAGTTTTTAACGGTAATTAATTAGTTTGAAAAGCTAGTTCCAAATTAATATACTTTCAAGATATATTTATGTTTGTACAGCAAAGCCTTTAATGATGGGTTTGAAAGATGTGTTGCGACAAACTAATCATCACAAAAATGAGTAACGGAACTTCTGCTGGCTTCTCTATCTCTTTTTGCTTCCACTAAACTAATGCTATTCGTACCTGTCCTGTCATCGGAATTCATCGGGGTTCCACATGTTTTATTTGTCTACTTTTAGGATTTGCTTTTCGATCTATTAGAGATTCTTCTTGTTTTTGAATATTTTTTCTTAAATTTAATAATTTTTTGTTTATTTTTTATTTTTTACGGTTTCATCGTAATTTTCGCGTTTTTTTTTAATTATAATATTCTTTAACAGGTAACAGATACAGCTCTTTTAGTCCTATCTTTCTTAGAAAGTTTAGGATCTCGTTGGGCTTCCAGTTAGATAGGACTTTCTTTTCTATTTCGTATGACCTTAGGTATCTAACTCTAGAATTACGTAATGCGATGCATTCTGATAGTATGTGTATAAAGATTTCATCCTCTACCTCACAGAATCTACACTTTGCTTCATCTTCCAATCCTAGTTTCTTCACGTGTCGTCTTAATCGGCAGTGCCCGGTAATTAGTCCGTTATAATAGGGAGATTTAGACAGCTGTTAGTTTTCAGGAGCGTCTTCGATTGTCTTAGTCCTTCTAGATCGTTCCAGTACTTGAATTTTTCTCTATCCACTTCTTTCCTTGGTTTTTCTAAGACTAGTTTGACAAGGCCTTCCCACACCATCTTTGAACTGATTGTGTGTGAGTTCAGAACTTTGATGACTGCTTGTCTATCTGACATGATTAGAATCTTTTGTCTTCTTCCTTAGACTTTCTACTTGAATGTGTAGTGGCGTGATATTTAGGATTGTTTCCATTGAAGCAGTGGGGCATGTTCCCATTACTCCAGTGATGCATGTACAGGCTAGTCTCTGAATCTTCGACAGGTTTGTCCTCGTAGTCAGATTAGCTCCTGCAATATTTCTGCACACCATAAAAGTGGTCTTGGTGGGGTTGATATCATCCCACCGAATTGCACCATTGCTTTGCTTTATTAAGTCCTCTCTGTAATGTGACATATTTCCCTGCTGCGAGGATTACCACGTCAACGTAATACCCTTGGAAAAGTATACCTAGTTCGGTCAATTGCCAGAGTAAGCTGTCCACAATAAGATTCAACATGAGTGGTAATGCATATCCCCCTGTGAGCAACGTCTGGTCGTTTTGATGGAGATAGTGTCTTGACCTATCTTCATTTTCAGTAATTGCGACAACCAGGTGGGAATCGTTTTATCTACTTCTCTATCATGGCACATTCTAAAAGTCTTTATATCTTTTCAACATTTTCACAAGTTTTGTTTCTTTTTTTTACAAATTTTTATGCTTTAGTACAAGGTTTTGCAATTTTATTCCACTCCTTCATTTTTTACAGTTTTCTTGATTTGTAATGTTATTTCTTCCAATTGTTCACAGTTTTTTAATTTTTTACGGATTTTTATAACTTTTTCAAATATTTAACAATTTTTCATTTTTTTAATATCTCTAGTTTTTCAGAATTTTTTGCATTGATGTTTTTTTGTTCTTTTTGACTTCCAATATTTTCTACATTGTCTTAATTTCAATTGAGCAACAGTATTAGGAAAAAACTAAACCAAGATAATGATAGGACAATATAGAATCATTAAACATATACATTTAAACTACCTTTTTATATTTTTTGCTTGTTTTCTCTTTGTCTGTTCGGGTGGAATTTTGTAATCGACTAAGTACAGATCTGAAACTTTCAGGGTCGTTCAGAACTCGATGGCAATGCATGATATAAGTGTTTTTTCAGACAGATGTATTGAGGTTTAATTACAATTTCTACTAATTTTTAATTTTAATAAACTAGTTTTTCAATAGGTGTTATAAACTATGCAAAAGTTTTGTAAGAGGTATTAAAAACTAAAAGGTAGTCTATAAAAAGTTCTTTTTATACATTGTAATTTCATATTTTCCAGTCTCTAACTAAAGCTTTCTTTATATGAATTTGTTCACATTGATATACATTTTTGCCTGAGCTATTTGCATGTTTCACGTTGAATGTCATTTTCTGCACGCAGGTGTATGTCCAGTTCTGTGTAGCCAACGGGGAGAATATATTAACGGTGAATGTCAATGTAATCCAGGCTGGAAAGGCAAAGAATGTCAACTAAGACATGATGAATGCGAAGTACCTGATTGCAATGGACATGGTCATTGTGCTAACGGAAAATGTAACTGCATAAGAGGTTATAAAGGAAAGTTTTGCGAGGAAGGTGAGAATCAGTAACTAAAATTACTAATATTATTTACACTTTTAAAACGTATTGTTATAACACTAATATTTACTAACAAACAAACTAGTTGTTTCTTGCTTTTAAAATAATAACACCGCTTGGTTGAATCTAATATACCTAATCTCTATTGTTTTAACTAAAAAGGAATAATCTTGATCATTTCTAAATCAAAATCTATAAATCCATCGAAAGAAGGTTGATTTAAGTTTAGAAAGAAACAAGTAAGTGATCCAGAAAATATATTTTAATCAATTTACCGTCATGCAGGAGTTAAAAAAGTTGCATGAAAAAAACGCTTCCTTCACTCAACGGTTTAACTAACATAATTACAACAATAAGAGTTGTTTATATCATGAATGGTTGCATTTGCTAGTAACTATTATTTGTAGTATAAAGTATAATGAAATTTTTCAGCTGATTGTCCTCATCCCACTTGTTCATCTCATGGATATTGCGTAGAAGGTACTTGCATTTGTAAAAAAGGCTGGAAAGGTGCTGACTGTTCTTTGATGGATAAAGATGCCTTACAATGTCTTCCAGATTGTTCAGGCCATGGAACATTTGACTTAGAATCTCAAACTTGTACATGTGAACCTAGATGGTCCGGCGACGACTGCTCAAAAGGTAAATACATATAGAAGCAATAAACTAAACCTCTATTATTGAATCTCTATTTTGATGGTTGGAAAAAAATTGAAAGGAATTTTTTTTCGTGTGTACCGTCACGGTAAAAAAACTCTTCTTTGTAGGAATATTAAAAACTGTAAAAAATAGAACAAAAACTTGTATAAGAGCGATAGAATAGACATCCTTCTACTTCTTCACAAACTTGTTATCAATAATTTAGTGACCGCTTACATTTTTTTTATCTTTTAGAACTATGTGACCTAGATTGTGGTACTCACGGACATTGCGTAAATGAGGCTTGTCAATGCGACTCTGGTTGGTCAGGCGAGTATTGTGCTTTAAAACAATGTGACACTAGGTGTAATGACCATGGGCAATGTAAAAATGGAACTTGTTTATGCGTTACTGGTTGGAACGGAAAACACTGCACTCTAGAAGGATGTCCTAATAGTTGCTCTGGTCACGGTCAGTGTAGGTTTAGCAGTGAAAGTAGCTGGGAATGTAGGTGTGATAATGGATGGGATGGAACGGACTGTAATATTTTATTGGAACAAAATTGCAATGATGGAAGGGATAATGATAAAGGTATGTTTTACTACTGCGACTGCCACAGGTTGCAACTAAGTTTTTTCTAATTTTTAAATAGATAGTTCTATATAAATCGTTTATTTTTTTCTTAGATGGATTGGTAGACTGTGAAGATCCTGAATGTTGCAGCAGTGCTGCATGTAAGAATAGCCAATTGTGCGTATCATCTCCGAAACCAATTGACATTCTACTAAGAAAACAACCACCAGCAATAACTGCCTCATTCTTTGAAAGAATGAAATTTCTGATTGATGAAGGCAGTCTACAAAATTATGCTCGTCAAGAAACTTTTAATGAAAGGTTAGTAAAACACTTTCGATTCTTACTTTTTTTAAATCAAATTAGGATCTAATTGAGCATTACCAGAATTGATTGAAACTAAGGTTTAAAGCTTTATTTAACTTACATTGTTTTAACCAACCATTAATATCATTGTCTAAAATTAAGGCCACAAACACAAGGACTTTGTCTTAGTCTTATACAGATATCAGTAGATGGCGTGCAGTATAAAAGAGAGCACAATTTATTTCATAGACAAACAATCATAGTTGCATTAAGCTGGTAAGAATGGACTTTACTTTGGATTGACTGTGGTGAATAAGACACAGTTGCAACTATTGATTATTTTTTACGGCATAATTTCTTTCAATTCTGGTGAATTTTCTACTTACATGTTATCTGTTTAAATAATTATAGCTGCTTTGTTGTGCCCCATGTTAAAACACTCCCAATTTATGTAATTATTTCTTCAAATTTTCACTTGAATGGTAACTTGCTTGTTTAAACTTTTTTCTCTTTTAACCTTAATAAATGGAAACAATTAGGTAATTAAATCTTGGGTTCAAAATATTCAATTTTATACAGATCTAATAAAAAATATATCATTTTGAATATTATTTACTTTAAATTACTATTATCAGTAACAAGCACTAAACAGAAGTAAAAAAATAGGAAAAATAATCGAATTTATAAAAATTAAACGCGTTAAAATCTAATTTATTTATTTTATTTTATGTTTTGTTAATTGCATGGAAATGGAATAGTATATTGTGTGGCAAGGGGTGAAACAAGACGATTTCTGACTAGGGCAAGAGTTGACTGACCGAGCGAAGCGAGGGCTGTCACCGCCCGGTCAGAAATCGTCTTTGTCTCATCCCGTGCCACACACTATATTTTTCATATCACATGCATTGAAACAGCGAGTTTTGATCTCTGTAGCCAGTCGAAGTAAGACTATTTGAGACCAATGCAACTGTCAGTCAGAAACCTTCGGTCAGACAGACTTGAAATAATGACATTTGTTTCTCCCCTAGGGCAGAAACAACTATCAATTTCTGACTGACAATTACATTGGTCTGAAATTGTCTTGTTTCGACAGGCAAAACAGGGATCAAAACTAGTTGTTTCAATGCATGTGATATGAATAGTATATTGTATGGTAAGGGGTGAAACAAGACGATTTCTGACTAGGGCGAGAGTTGACTGCCCGAACGAAGCGAGGGCTGTCATCGCCCGGTCAGAAATCGTCTTTATTTCATCCCGTGCCTATATTTTTCATATCACATGCATTGAAACAGCGACCAATGCAACTGTCAGTCAGAAACATTCTGACAGACTTGAAATATTGACATTTGTTTCTGCCGTAGGGGAGAAACAACGTTGTTTTTCCCCTGGGGCAATAACAACTGTCAGTTTCTGACTGACAGTTGCATTGGTCTGAAATTGTCGACTGGCAAAACAGGGAAAAAAACTAGTTGTTTCAATGCATGTGATATGAAAAAAACTATTTTTTAAATCATTGGCATTTAATTAAAAATAGAAGCACATAAATATTTTACAGTTTACTTTCTTTTAAAACTTCTGATTGATCCATTGAAGGTAATAATCTGAACTTAGATTGACATATTAAAAAATTGATATTCTAAACAAAGTATTTATTTTCCACAAGATTTAATACGAATTTGATTGCAAATTTTTTTTTTGCTTCGAGATACTTAGATCGATTGTGTAAATTTAATATTATAGTTACATATTTTATCCTATATAATCGATCACTGATTAATAAAAGGAACCGTCTAACTTATCAATTTGGCTTTTCTTTTATTCTTGCTGCTCAGTATGTTTTGGAATAACTTCAACACGAGGTAAGGCTAACAGATAAAATTAGAGTTGGCTTTAGATATTTAACACCACTGTATAAATACTTTTTTGTTTTGTGTTTGTTTTGTTTATTGAATGCTTATTCCACTTGTGTTCGTGTTTTTTACGTTGGCTTCAATTTTTGTTTTTTATTTGTTTAAAAATGATCCTTTTTATTTGTTACTAATTATGATTCTCTATATATAGCCGTTCTGCTGTGGTGCGTGGTCGAGTTCAGACCCAAATGGGTACTGGATTAATGGGTGTACGTGTCAGTACCAGTACTCCTTTAGAAGGATTCACTTTAACGCGAGATGATGGATGGTTCGATTTATTGGTAAATGGAGGAGGAGCTGTTACACTACAATTCGGAAGATCACCATTTAGTCCTCAAAGTAGAATAATATTCGTTCCTTGGAATGAAGTTGTTATTATAGAAAATGTTATTATGACAACCGGTGAAGAGAGGGCTGTCGGTTTAATACCCCAACCATGTATATCCCACGATTATGATACTATGAAACCTGTAGTATTAGCGACATGGAAACATGGTTTTCAAGGGGCCTGTCCAGATAAAAGCGCGATTTTAGCTGAATCTCAAGTCATCCAGGAAAGTCTACGAATCCCTGGAACTGGTCTTAATTTAGTTTACCACAGTTCTCGAGCAGCTGGATATTTATCGACAATTCAACTTCAATTAACTCCAGACGTTATACCGGCAGACTTGAAATTAATCCACTTAAGAATTACGATTGAAGGTATTCTCTTTGAGAAAGTTTTCGAAGCTGATCCTGTTATAAAGTTTACTTACGCCTGGAATAGACTTAATGTTTATAGACAAAGAGTGTATGGAGTTACCAATGCGATTGTTAAAGTTGGTTATGAGTATAATAACTGCAAGGATATTATTTGGGATGTACAAACAACCAAATTAAGTGGTCATGATATGAGTATATCCGAAGTTGGTGGCTGGAACTTGGATATTCATCATCGATACAACTTCCATGAAGGTAATTTTTGTTTTATTTGAATCACAAACGTATAGAATCTAGATATATTTAAACTATAATCTATAGGCTAAACTTTGATTATTATACTTTATTTATTTTCAGGTATTCTTCAAAAAGGTGATGGATCTAATATTTATCTCAAACATAAACCTCGAGTTATTTTAACAACTATGGGAGATGGACACCAACGACCCCTAGAATGTACTGATTGTGAAGGTCAAGCTTCTAAACAACGCCTCTTAGCACCAGTGGCGCTAGCTAGCGCTCCTGATGGCTCATTATTTGTTGGAGATTTTAACCTCATCAGAAAAATACAAACAAATGGAATTGTAAGAACTATAGTGCGATTGAAGTAAGTAAATACTTTTATTTTATATGAAATGCATTAATTCTTATTTTAATTTTGTAGTGCCACCAGGGTATCTTATAGGTACCACATGTCCTTAAGTCCTCTTGATGGCACATTATACATCTCAGATCCAGAATCTCATCAAATCATAAAAGTTAGAAGCATTGATGATTATACAGATCCGGATCACAACTGGGAAACTGTTGTTGGTTCTGGGGAGCGGTGTTTACCAGGAGATGAAGCGCATTGTGGTGATGGTGCTCTAGCTAGAGACGCGAAATTAGCCTATCCAAAAGGTGTAGCAGTTTCAAATGATAATGTACTATATTTTGCTGATGGTACAAACATTAGGATGGTTGATAGAGATGGAATAGTTACAACAGTTATAGGCAATCATATGCATAAATCTCATTGGAAACCTCTACCTTGTGAAGGTACTTTAAACTTAGAGGAAGTTCATTTACGATGGCCTACTGAGTTAGTAATGAATCCGTTAGATAATACCTTACATATCATAGATGATCATATGATTTTACAATTAACTCTTGATGGTAGAGTGAAAGTAATCGCTGGTAGACCTTTACATTGTGCTTCACCATTAACTGGTTATGATATAGAACTAGCAACCCATGCTACATTGGTAATGCCGCAAAGTATCGCGTTTAGTTCTTCTGGTGAGCTGTACGTAGCTGAGAGTGATTCTCAAAGAATTAATAGAGTTAGAGTGATAGGAACTGATGGAAAAATTTCACCGTATGCTGGAGCTGAATCAAAATGTAACTGTTTAGAACGAGGATGTGACTGTTTCGAAGCGGATCATTACCTAGCTGCGAACACTAAATTTAACACTATATCTTCAGTTACAGTCACTCCTGATGGTCATGTACATATTGGTGATCAAGCAAATTATCGAATAAGATCAGTAATGGCCAGCATACCAGATGCCAGTATTTCTCGAGAATACGAAATATATTCTCCAGAGACTCAGGAAATTTATATATTTAACAGATTTGGTCAACACGTAGCTACAAAAAATATTTTAACAGGAGAATCTAGCTATGTATTTACATATAATGTAAATACTAGTAATGGTAAACTTAGCACAGTTACAGATGCTGCTGGAAACAAAGTATTCTTACTTAGAGATTATTCAAGTCAAGTTAATTCAATAGAAAATACCAAAGGTCAAAAATGTCGTCTCAGAATGTCCAGAATGAGAATGCTATACGAATTAAGCACTCCTGATAATTACAACGTAACTTTTGATTATCATGGACCTACTGGTTTACTCAAAACCAAATTAGATAGCAGTGGTAGAAGTTATGTATACAATTATGATGAATTCGGTCGGTTAGTTTCTGCAGTAACACCTACTGGTAAAATTATAAGCTTATCATTCGATTTAAGTCTTAAAGGAGCCACTGTTAAAGTAAGCCAAAATAACAAACCACCAGTATCTATGTTAATTAAAGGTCAAAGCGTGTCAACAAAAATTGATGAAGTAGAAAATAGAATCATTTTACTCCCAGATGGTAGTGCCACTAGTATTTCATCATGGTCACATAGTATCACTACAGATTCAGTACCTTACAATATTTTAGCTGATAAAGATCCATTGCTAGGCGAAAGTTATCCTATTCCTGCGAAACAAAGAATAGAAATTGGTGGTGATTTAGCCAACAGATTCGAGTGGCGATACTTTGTACGTCCCAATCAGAACTCTAAAGGCAACAAAAACTTATCACCCAGAATTTTAACAAAGGTTGGCAAAAAGTTACGAGTAAATGGTGAGAATCTTCTTACCATGGAATATGATCGAGAAACAGCTTCTGTATCAGTATTCATGGATGATAAAGTAGAACTTTTAAATGTTACTTATGACCGATCTGCTAGACCAGTAAAGTTGGGACCTAGAAATGGAATTTTTGCTGAGGTGGAACTGGAATACGATAGATTCAGCAGACTTACTAGCTGGAAATGGGGAGATTTAAGTGAAAACTATGGATTTGATCGAGCAGGAAGGTTAAATGAAATTAAATATGGAGATGGATCTTCTCTTGTTTATGCCTTCAAAGATATGTTTAGTAGTTTGGTAAGTTTATATATAAAACATTGGAACAACCGTATTTATATTATTATTTTATTTTTTATAGCCACTAAAAGTGAGTACCCCAAGAGGCTCCGACTACCTTCTCCAATACGATGATTCTGGAGCTCTTCAATCGTTAACAACACCAAGAGGCCACATCCACACTTTCTCTTTGCAAACCTCACTTGGTTTCTTCAAATACCAATACTTCTCCCCTATGAACAGGCATCCTTATGAAATAATATACAACGACAATGGACAAATTCTAGCGAAGATATTCCCTCATCAATCTGGAAGAGTATCGTATGTGTATGATGATGCAGGAAGGCTTGAAACAACTTTAGCTGGCATGAGTTCAACTCATTATGTATACCACGAATTATTAGATCTTGTGAAGAGTGTAGAAATAGTAGAACCTAATTTTGAGTTAAAACAGGAATACAAATACCATGCGGGTATAGTTAAAGATGAGAAGATCAAATTTATTAGTAAAAGTGGCTTAGATAATGCACACTATAAGTATCAGTACGATGGCAATGCCAGATTATCTACAATAGATGTTGATATAAATGGTAAAGAATTACCTCAATTGAGGATTAAATACAATCAGAATTTGGGAATATTAGAAGGTATTAGTGATTTAAGAGTATATAGAAATACATTTAATAGATCAGTAATGCAAGATACAACTAAACAATTTTTCACAATTACTGATTTTGATAATCATGGTAGAATAAAAACAATATTAATCAATATTAAATCATTCGATGTGTTTAGACTTGAATTGGAATATGATACGAGAAACCGAATTAAAATGCAAAAATTAATGGTTGGAAGATCGCAGTTTATGGATAGATTCTCTTACAATTCAGATGGCCATGTCTTAGAGGTTATAGGTACCAGTAACTGGAAGTATGTCTACGACGAAAATGGTAATATCATAGGGGTTATAAAAGAAAAAGAAAAAATATCTCTGGGATACGATAGTGGTGACAGAGTAGTACAATATGGCGATGTAGAATTTTACAGTTACGATACCAGAGGATTTGTAGTAAGAAGAGGTGAACAGAAATATAGATACAACTCCAAAGGGCAATTAATACATGTTTTTGAGCGAGATAAATTCCAAATATGGTACTACTACGATAATATGGATCGGCTTATATCCTGGAATGATGATAAAGGAAATGTAACGCAATATTTATATACAAATCCAAGTACACCAGATCTATTAACACATGTACATTTCCCAAAATCAGGCAGAACTTTCAGATTTTTATACGACTCCAGAAATACTATCATAACAGTAGAAACTTCTGAACAGAGATTCTATGTAGCGTCTGATCAAAATGGTTCACCAATAGCTCTGTTTGATATTAACGGAAATTTAATTAAAGAAATCAGAAGAACACCATTTGGAAACAATATTTTAGATACAAATCCAGATTTTTATCTTCCAGTAGATTTCCATGGAGGTATTTTAGATCCCAACACTAAACTCGTATTTATCAATAAAAGATTGTATGATCCTGTGGTTGGTCAGTGGATGACACCAGCTTGGGAACGTTTAGCGATAAAATTGTCAATTCCTTCGGAAGTATTCATCTATCGTTTCCACAATAATGATCCTGTCAATTCCAAAATGTCTTTAGACTATATGACCAGCTTTGATAGTTGGTTGAAATTGTATGGATATGATATGACAAAGATGCTTGGATCTAAGTATATCAGCAAACTTATATATAGACCTAAAGCCCTCTTGTCTGCTCCACAATTGGCGCCTGATTTCGGAATCATGTCTGGATTACAGTGTATTGTAGATAAGGTAAGTTTCGAATCGTTTTCAAATATAATTTTATAAATGTACTAGTTTCCTAATTCATTTGAATCCTCGAGCAAGTAATTGCTAACTGGACGCATCCTTTAATGCTCTAAGCATGAGATGAGTAACGATAGAGTAAGAGAAGGCGAGAGCAAGAATATATAGTTTCATTTTCTCTCTCTGTCATTATTTGTCTTGGTCACCTTTTTCAGTTCATTTTATCTTCTAGTCTTAAAGTTACAATTTTGTGTCATTTTTTGTCTGACAATCCTTTATCTGAGTAGAATCTGATTGATTTCTTGTGATTTATTTATTTGTAACTTTGTCATCCTTGTCTGGAATACTTATCTCCAGGCTACCAATGCATCCTTCAAAATGAGCACTATTTCTGTTTTGATCAATCGTAAATTTAGTGATACTGACTTAAATATAATTTTCTTTGCAGATAAATGAAAAATTCATGGATTTGAGTTTCGTACCGAAACCTCTTCTTAAAATGGAACCAAAAACAAAGAACCTTCTACCTAGAGTGGCGTATCGTCGATCAGTCTTCGGCGAAGGTGTCTTAATTTCCCGCGTAGGATCTCGAGCCCTCGTCAGCGTTGTAGAAGGTGTCAATGGTGTCGTGCAAGATGTAGTAACATCGGTGTTTAATAATTCTTTCTTCTTGGACCTTCAATTTTCAATACACGACCAAGACGTGTTTTATTTCGTAAAGGACAATGTACTTAAAATTCGTGATGATTTAGAGGAGTTACGTAGATTAGGTGGAATGTTTAATGTATCGACTCATGAGATTACTGAGCATGGGTCTACTACTACGATTAAAGAATTGCGATTGCACAATCCTGATGCAGTAGTTATAATTAAATATGGCGCCGATCCTGATATTGAAACGCACAAAATATTGAGACACGCGCATAAAAGAGCGGTGGAAAGAGCGTGGGAAATAGAAAAGCAGTTGGTAGCAGCTGGTTTTCAAGGTAGGGGTGATTGGACTGAAGAAGAAAAAGAGGAATTAATCTCTCATGGTGATGTTGATGGGTATGAAGGTGTAGATATTCACAGTATACATAAATACCCACAACTCGCTGATGATCCTGGAAACGTAGCATTCCAAAGGGATACTAAACGTAAGCGAAGAAAGAGCGGTGTTAGAAGGAGTAGGATACATAGACATAATTCGTGATTACTCTCTTAAAAAAGTGATATTAATTAATGACATCAAGAAATATTTTTATGTGCCATACTCTTGAATGACATCAAATCAAATCCTAGTCGTTTTCCTTACAGTCATTATGTAGACGCTATTTTTTAAAAAGTAAACATATGTGGCGTAATATTTTGATAAAAAAATAATACTCTGAAACATAGAGTCTGTCCATAATAAAAAAATTGTGTGTTGTGTAAAAGCAATCAAAAAGGCCTATAAGTTAACGAACCGTTTTCTACAGGGTAGAAGGTTTACTCGTAAGAGGGATTTAAATATATTAGAAACAAGACTCTTTGAATGAATATAGTTTAATATATTTAAGATACAAACCTGTAAATATATCAGAAGCTTTTTATATGAAAAATAATAGTGATTCGCTATGATGAGTATTTGATTAGATTTTTATGCTGTCTATTCTTATGGGGTTTTTTAACTAAATATATTTACCAATAACCTCAATATCAGATATTATTATACTATACTTTTATCAATATTATTTTAATTCAATTTTGCAAAACGTTTTTTACATAATCTTCTTTTACAACATCGTTTAATTTTATAGTATTAAAGCTAAGTTCTTAGTGTTAGGATCGGCAGAGATGTTGCGACAGAAAAGGAGCAACAGAATTTGTTCTCACCTCTCTATATTTCCTTACTATCACTTTCGAGTAAGCTAATGCTCCTCCTGTCTTCTAATTCAATTTTGCAATAAGTTTTTTTATAATCTTCTTTTACAACATGGTTTAATTTTAGAGTGTTAACGCTAAGTTCTTAGTGTTATGATCGGAAGAGATGTTGCGACAGAAAATGAGCAACATAATTTGTTCTAACCTCTCTATATTTCCTTACTATCAATTTCGAGTAAGCTAATGCTTCTCTTGTCTTCTCATTCAATTTTGCAATAAGTTTTTTTATAATCTTCTTTTACAATATCGTTTAATTTTATAGTATTAAAGCTAAGTTCTTAGTGTTAGGATCGGAAGAGATGTGACAGAAAATGAGCAACAGAATTTGTTCTCACCTCTCTATATTTCCTTACTATCACTTTCGAGTAAGCTAATGCTCCTCCTGTCTTCTAATTCAATTTTGCAATAAGTTTTTTACATAATCTTCTTTTACAACATGGTTTAATTTTAGAGTGTTAACGCTAAGTTCTTAGTGTTATGATCGGAAGAGATGCTGCGACAGAAAATGAGCAACATAATTTGTTCTCACCTCTCTATATTTCCTTACTATCATTTTCGAGTAAGCTAATGCTCCTCTTGTCTTCTAATTTAATTTTGCAATAAGTTTTTTACATAATCTTCTTTTACAACATCGTTTAGTTTTATAGTATTAAAGCGAAGTTCCTAGTGTTAGGATTGGAAAAGATGTTGCGACAGAAAATGATGAACATAATTTGTTCTCACCTCTCTATATTTCCTTACTATCACTTTCGAGTAAGCTAATGCTCCTCTTGTCTTCTAATTCAATTTTGCAATAAGTTTTTTACATAATCTTCTTTTACAACATCGTTTAATTTTAAAGTGTTAAAGCCAAGTTCTTAGTTTTAGGATCGGAAGATATGTTGCGACAGAAAATGAGCAACATAATTTGTTCTCACCTCTCTATATTTCCTTACTATCACTTTCGAGTAAGCTAATGCTCCTTCTGTCTTCTAATTCAATTTTGCAATAAGTTTCTTACATAATCTTCTTTTACAACATCGTTTAATTTTAGAGTGTTAAAGCCAAGTTCTTAGTTTTAGGATCGGAAGAGATGTTGCGACAGAAAATGAGCAACAGAATTTGTTCTCACCTCTCTATATTTCCTTACTATCACTTTCGAGTAAGCTAATGCTCCTTCTGTCTTCTAATTCAATTTTGCAATAAGTTTTTTTATAATGTTCTTTTACAACATCGTTTAATTTTATAGTTCTTAGTGTTAGGATCGGAAGAGATGTTGCGACAGAAAATGAGCAACAGAATTTGTTCTCACCTATTTTACAATTGGATATTTGTGATATTAAGCTTAAGGTTACTGGTAATATTTTTTATAAAGGAAACACCATAGAATTGCGGCATTCGACTGATATAATATCCAATTCACAATGATTATAGGTACATAATATTGAACAGTAGTAGTCCATAGATGTATATATTTATAATTTATATTTTGACTTGTTTTCCTGTCTATATTGGTGCTTGTTATAATCTCATCTTAAAATTCCATGACATATTAGATTTTTAATCGTAGAATTCAATATTCTGTATTATGGGCAAAGTTATCATTAGAATAGCTAAGATAATCTAGTGAAAAATATTGTTCAGCAGATTATCTGATACTTTTTCAATTTATGTAATTAAACTCGATTGCCTGATAGAAATTTTATATTTAAAATCTATTGTAAATAGTGTAATTCTCGAAAATGTTTATGATATAAATATATTATGGTGTTAAAAATTGAAATTTGTACACAAAACTTATATTTGATATTGACAATCATTTTTTACTTTACAATTTATTAAAATTTTATGTTTTATGACTATATTTAAAATCAAGAAACTGATACATTAGGAGGGTTTGTGGGTAACCAATCAGAATCCAAATGATGACTAAACCGCTCTCTAGTGACTTATTTTATCGATTTTTTTTATGTCATTTTAAACTTCAGTAATCAAAAATTTCCTAAATTTTTCCGTTTACCGTTAGGTGTAGGGAGATAATACAATTAACTAATTATCGTGTACGAATCTGCTCCATTCGTTTTTGTTTTTGGCCAGCTTTTTTGCTTCGTCTCAACTTTTGCCACGGTTTATTAATATTTTTCCTAAAACATTATCCCATGTTTCTCTTGGTCTACCTGTTCCTCTTCGCGAATTACTTTTGGCTTCCCAAATTTGTTTTGTAGGTTGTTTATTGTCCATTCTCTGGATATGCCCCCACCAGCCGAGTTGTCTTCTCTCTATAAATTCCAATACTGGTTCGACTTGTGAATCTGTTCTTATTTGTTGGTTTCTCATTTTAACCATTTTTATGGTAACTCCTCTTGCTCTTCTTATATTTTTAATTTCTGCAGCTTGTATCTGGCTTTTTGTTCTTTGCGTTAGCACCCAAGATTCACAGCCGTAGGTAAGAACTGGTCTGTAAACAGTTTTGTATACATCTATTTACGTTTTAGTGGATATATCTTATTTAGTGCAAGGAATAGTTTTATTGCATTGTTTATTCGTTGTTTTACTTCTATTTCTTGTAGTCCATTCTCATGAATTATTACTCCCGGGTATTTCTTGGTTCTCTATGTTTATTTTTAGATTTTGTTTTACTTCTGCTATTAACATGTCTTTAGTTTTCCCAACATTTATTCGCATATTGTTTTCTTGTAGAACTTCATTTCCGACTTGTAAGTAAGTCTCTTTCGTTACCAGTGATGATTGCTACCTCTTCGGCAAAGGCACATTCAGATACTTCTACATGCTGTAAATTCCTTTTAGTCCAATATATAGTTATTTTATTACAGGTTTTGATAATGTCATCCATGAAGACTATAAATAGCACTGGACTCATTACACCTCCTTATCTTAGACCAGCAGTAGTTTTAAAAATGTGAGATTTCATGTTTTTAGTAGCTACGTAATTTTCATTTTTTGTGTAAAGGAATTGAATGACTCTTTTATTCAAACGTTCCCAAACTTTATTTCTACTTTGTCAAATGCCTTTTCTAGGTTTATGAATGCAAGATAGGCTTTCTTTTTTTTGAAGGATCTTTGAATGATCTGGTTTATTGAGAATATGCATATACTCCTATAATATGCTCAAAGTTCAAGTAACCACAAAATTTATTAGAGTTATTTAATAACTGACTAGTTTCGGCTCAGACCATCTTCAGATTAAAAGTAAAAAATACAATAAGTAATAACATCTTGATCAACATAATTAAGTTGGGAATTAGAATTGGTAAAAGGTGGAGGTTACTCAGAAGAAACTGAATTGGGATAAAAGAAACCCAATAGAGTTAAAAAACAAGATTGCAAAACAAAAATCATCAAAATGAATTAAAGTAGGCCAAAGAGTAAATCAGAAATTTTCTTCCAAAAAAGAATAGAGAACTAAACCTAAACGGTCATCTTTTAAACGTAAAATAAATGTCGTCACCCTTGTCCATTACACTTTCGAATATATCAACGCCCCTAGCTTCTCTCTTTCGCTGCTTTCACTGTTGGAATAATCTAAATTTCTGAATATCATTAAAAGCATCATTTTCATAGAGTACCAGACGTTCTTAAATTAATTTCTTTTTTATTCTCTTAAATATTCTTAGTATATAGTTAGATTCATTACCTCTTGACACCCAGATGGTTACAACTAGAGCGTATTTACTTAATTTAATTTTATTACATCGAAGCTCTTAATGTTAAATTGAGAATAGATGTGGCGACAGAAAAATTGTCACAAGTATAAGTAACGGAACTTCCCGTGGCCTCTCTATCTTGAGTAAGCCAACGCTTCCTGCCCATTCTTTTCTCTCTCATTATCTACTCCAACATTCAAGTACACCAGATACTAAATGCTTGGCTTCCATCGGAACTTACCCAATTTACAGGTTTATATAACTGACATATATTGCCGATGTTGATACCACCTATCTAGGTTTAGTATTTTTCAATCTTGTTAAGATGTCTCTGTGAACCAGAGAATGGTTTTACGAGGAAACAAGAAATTAGATAACCTGAATAAAATATTTTGGTTATTTGTACTTTGAGCATTTTATAACAATTTTATATATGGTTAATATGTATATTTTATACGTACTTATATTAGAATTAAAACTAAATATTTTAATATTGTTTAATAAAAAATTGCATATATTTTATTATAATTTTTTCGAGAATTAAACTAAGATGTGTTATTAGTTCGCCATAGAAGAAATACTTAATGTGTTTAGATAAAGCTGTTGTAATGATAAATTAACTCTTTTTCAATAAAAACAATTTTGTACTCTATTAATAATACTCCACTTAGTTCTCTATTTTACTTATTTGGAACGAGTGATGGACGTTCTGAAATTTGTTTAGATAAAAAGGGCACTAAGAAGCCAAAATGTGGAAAAGTGATATTTTTTCTAATGTGACTAAAAAAGCAATACTTTGTATCTGAAACGTCTTTAATTATTATTAAATTATGTGCAATTGTTGTGTGGCGTCAGAAATGACCGTCAGCACGTATAATGCATTGAACATACTGATGACCATATTTGTAAAATATTGATACTAATATTTTATGTATGTAAATATATAAATATATATAAATAAATTTATTGTGTATATTGTTTTTATATGTAAATATATTATGTTTTATTCAGTAATATAATCGTTTATTAAAATATCATCTTTTAATATGACGCTACAAAGTTTTAAAGCGAAATTTTTAATATTAGGTTCGAAAGCAGAAGTCTGACGATTTGAACATCGTAATCTGTTAAGGTTAAATTAACAAAAGAAAAAATTTAAAATTGCTTATTTATTTCCAATTTAATTTTCTTTTAGATCTAGTAACTCTCTCTGTTGGTCTTTTTAGGTGAATCAATCTGTGAATGATTCTTTTAATATTATTAGAATTCACCTCGGATTATTTTTAGTATTACTTATGTCTTAGTGAGCTTTTCTTGTTGATTTTCCTATATGGTTCGACCTCTTTGTCTTCAGTCAAATACAGACAACTAAAAAAGTTTTCCTGATACAAAGTCAAGCCCAGATCTATTCAAGAACGTCCAACTTCTCACCTTTAAAACGGAAACTTCTTCTACTAAAAGGCTTTATAAATACAGAACTTCTGGTCGAGATGCTTATTGTACTTTAATTATCAGTTGCCAAAGCATTGTCCCACCGAAGAGCAATATCTGATCTTTCCCTTTTTTACCGATACTTAAACGGATTTTACTCAGAAGAACTCCGCTCTATAATGCCTCCACTTGTCAGATCAGCCAGAGCAACGCGACGTGCCAACTTCATGCACCCTTATACTGTTCAGTGCCAGACATCGAGAACGGATCGATTCGATCGTTCCATCATCCCCAGGGTCTCCAGATTAAGGAACTCCTTACCTTTCCACTCGTCCTAACTTACAGTTCTTTAAAAGCCAAATTAATAAATTGCCTCTTCTGCCCCAATAGATTTTCTAGGTACATTTGTATTTTAGTCCCCTAAGGGTGCAAAGAAGGGGTTAAAACTACTCCGTGTTCTATGAAAATTATGCAGAATTATTGAAAATCTTGAAAAATTGTCGAATATGCAAAAAAAAACAAAAACAAAAAAAAAATAGATAAAAATGTAAAATGGATAAAAATTCAAAAAAAAAAAGAAAAAACGATCAATATCACAAAAATTGTAAATAAAAGAAAAATGTAAATAAAAAAACAACTAAAAAACCAACCAAATACAACAAAAAAGGTGCAAACCTGTAAATAGACAGTAAATATGATAGAATCGACAAAAACAGTAAAAAAAATCATGGAAATCAATCAAAAAAACAAAAAAAAAATCGTGAAAATTTGGTAAATTAATAAAAATCAATCATTAATATTAATACGCTGCAATTATAATTTTACGATCAAAATTAATCAGGTTGTAAAGTAAATTGTCATTAGACTTTGGTCTGTATAATTTCTTAATTTTTTTTTTTTTTTTTTTTTTAAAAACGGTACAATAATTTATTGCTTCGCCTAAAGCGAATTGAATTCTGACAGGAAAGAATGGAATATAATAGGGAACCGGACAACTTTTCAGATACTGTTTAAAAATAATCTTTATTCATGTATATAGCCACAAAAAATAATATTTTAATTAAATAAATCCTTTGGAGTACTTGAAAACGTCAAAAACATAATTAATTTAAAATTGGCGCGAAAACAGCACTTCATGTCAATTCAGATCGCGTGACGTCATATGTGGGGTAAACAAACTACAAGCCATATAACAAGTGATCAATGCATGGATAAATTAAGTATTTTGTAGTTCTTAATCATCATGGACAAAAAAAATATCGTTGGTGTGTTGTACCTCGATGTGGAAATACATCAGTAACTACTCCAAATCAATTTTCATTGATGTACCTCGAAAGCCAGACATACGAAAGAAATGGTTAGACTAAGGCACTATAAACATAGGTATTATCGTCAGCCATGTTTTGTCCAATGTCAACCACAAAACTAGAGATAATAGAACAGATGTGTTGAAGCCTAATATAAAGTTGGCAACAAATTCCGACATCAGCGCACCATGTTTTTGTTTAAAATTTTACTTTAACACCCTTTTTATGCTTAAAGTACCTTAAATTTATTTTAAACTAAAACCACTAATAGTACTTACTCTGTTACTATACCGTTATAAGTACTTTTTCGCTTTTCGCACTACCAGCTAGTTTAGTTCCCATTTTCACCACAAAATACGATTGCACGTGTCTCTTTAAGTTGTCTATGGTCTGACACGTAAATTGATTGACATTGGAATAAAAATGGCTGATGATAATACCTATATCTATAGTGCCTTAGTTAGACCTAGCAAGACAAAAGTGCGATGGAATGTCGTGTCACTTCACCAATTTACTTTTAGAAGGATTTTGTCATGAGCCGCCGTACTGCAACACTGTGCGCGAACTAAATCTGGCAATCAGGCGAAGAAATGGTAAAATCAGTTTTAAAAACATCGGGTCGGTAGTTAGGTACTGCATGTCTGTGGTCGTGAATTACGCTAAGGGTAGCGCGTTGCTTTATTTTACAATTTAAACGTTAAATTACAAAAATATACCTATATATAAATTATTTAAGCAGAAGTCGCACTAAAAATCAATAAAACCAAATAATATGCTGTCAAAAGTATTCAGAACGTCTAGTTTGTTGCGTTTTATTACAAATGGGTAATTTACGTTAATTGATTATCTATTTTATAGTAATGAATAAGATATTCATAAAATCGTAATACGTCATTAAATGTACACATTAAATAGTCATTAAGTAATAAGAGAGTTAACAGTAATTATTGTAATATAAGGAATTCCTAGAATGAGCAATTGTAATATTTAAATGGAAATGAAAGTTTATCTACAATTATTATGTTGATAATTGTTGAAATTTGGCAGACGTTTTCCTTTTATCAATATTGAGGGCAGTGTATGAATCTTTGACAACTACTTTTTTAAGATTTGCAGGGTCCTATATTAAATACAGTACAACACTCGTGCATGTACACATTTCTTCCTGGACAAGTATAACATCTTACTTCTTTATTTGCCACTAAAACAAACTTATAAAAAATTTAAATCAATATTTTTAAAATGACCCTTGCTTATTGATCTTGATAGATATGTCAAATTTGTCAAGGGTCGTCAACTAGGACGGATTTTTTTGTTACGTTGACCATAAATTTTTCCTTTAACCATTTGGAGAAATTTTCAAAATTCATCTCATGATGATAGTCGCCCGTTTTGTTCCCAGACTTAAATATGGTTAGTGCACCGGGTACGAAGCCTGATGCACCTCCGGCGTGTAAAATTATAAGTCGCTTTCCTTTGGAAACTGGTGATTTCAAACAGTGATCGGTTCCGTCGGTCCATGCATTGGGTGAAGTGTGGGAACTATGAATATATGTTTCATCACAGTATAAAATGTCTCGTCCCTCCTGTTTGTATTTTTTTAATTTTCTTAGGTACTCTATGCGTTTAAATTTTATGTCAGACGTTTCCATTAGTGCTTTTCTGTTGTCTTCTGTTTTTCTCCAACGAAATCCAATTTTTTTCACCAGTCTTCGAAAAGAATCTATCTTTCCTGTAAAATTTACTCCTTCTTCCTTTTTGACCTCTTCAAAAACGGATTTTATTGTGGGCCTTCGTTTGTGGATTGCGGCATAGGAATAAATTATTCTGCGAATAATTTCTTCTTCAAATTGATCAACTGTTCCTTTTGAGGTGGAAGGTTTGTTGATGTGCTTTCTCGGCGACTTGAATTTTTCACCATCTGCTTTTAAGGTACCTTCTTTTATAATACGTTTTACAGTGCTTACTGCAATCCCAGTAGCTTCAGCTACTCTTTCTTGCACTGCATTTAACGGAAACCTAAGTCCATGTTCCTTTTCGTCTTTCATAAATTTATAAACGTTATAAACTATTTCTCGGCCTTGGCTGTGAATCATTCGCTTTGAATTACTCATCGTAAATTCCAGTAAAAAATAAAAAAAAATATATACCTACTTACGATTAAAAATTTGCACACCACTATAATTGAACTTAAAATACACTATATATTGTCTTTACAACGTCTTGTAAAATTATTAACTACAAACTATAACTATTCCACACCCTTATAACAACAAACTAAACTAAAACTTACAACTACATAAAAACAACCACAACACTAATTGAGCGCGTTACCCAAAACGATAAAAACAAATTCAGTAACAACTGACAAATTTGATCTGATCGGGGTAAGAATTGAAATTCAAATGGCGATGTTTTCAACTCGGGTCGTACACTGTCCGCGTACGTAATTTCGTTGTTTGCGCATCTGTGACGTAGAGCTCATGACAAAATCCATTTACTTCTACAAAGATCACTTTGATGTAAACTGTACCTAAAGTCTTATTACACAACCCACAACACAAATAATCATATTTAGTGTCTAGTGTGTACGTAATGTAGGAAAATAACTTCGTAAATAATGGAACTAGTTATAGGTTATGTTTTCTTTTCTTATTTCTTCAATCATTTCTATGGTTAAGATAAACAAAAAGAGGTTGAAATACTTACACAAATGTTTTCACATTTCTAAATTCAGCAGAACAAAAGTCGGAATTAGTGGCAAAGAAACTGCCGACCATGAAAATATAAACTTTTGGGAGATTTCTATTGTCGGCTTTTGTATAACCTTGTTCCATGATAAAAACTTAACAGAAGGCTTCAAGCACTTGCGACAACTTCTGTTATGACTATAGTACTTCAATTCGTAACTAATTACAATTAAATATTTTTAGAAAAATGCAAATAACTCGTAGAAAAACGCGAAATAACATACAAAGCAGTGTTGTTTACTTATGGCTAACCACAAATGACGTCACGCACTGTGATTGGCGTTTGGTTTGGGTTCTCGCTGCACAGATAAATTTACGCAACTTTATTTATAAATCATTGTTATTTCTTAAAAATCTTTATTGAGTGATATTGTTGTATAACAAACTTTATTTTAAAACACATCTTAGACTTTTTTTCGATTACTGTCCGGTACCCTATACTTACTCATTTAATAGTAACAAGGCAATTGTTGACAAGGTGGATATTTTTTAGGATATTATAAATTTGACTAAATATAAAATAAATAACACATTAGATTTTATTAGATGTCCTAAAAAACTACTTGTACGTGAAGTACTTATACTCATAAGATTGACGGTTAAATCACAGATTAATAAATATAATCTTTGATTTGAATATAAGGTTACCTTGTGATAAACTTTTACTGTTCTACTGCATTTTTTTCTGTGTATTATATACAATACTTGTAAATAGAATATTTCTTTCTGCAGAATATATATTTTATATATTATTTATTTTTCGTATTTCATTCTGTTTTTAAACCATATTTGAAAATAAAATTTATTTTTTACATCGCGAAAAAACAGCCTGGAAAGATATGTCAAAATTGTCAGTATATCTTGTTTCCTTTTCCGCCAACGTTTGACAGCGACAGGTTAGTACATAAAATTAGTTTAAAGTTTTTATAGAAATTGTTATTAATATATAAAGGTAATGGATTAAAAATTATATATTTTTTATTATTAGTTAACTTAGTTTTTAATCTACCATCAGTATGTACTCTTAACTTGATGGTAATATTTGTTGTTAGAACACATGGTGCTCTCATGGTGTAGCTATTAAATGAATCGTTTTATTTTTTAGATAAAAATGCCATCTGTAACTCTAAAAGACGTTGATCAACACAAATTTGTGAAGGCATTCGCCTCCTTCCTCAAGAAGTAAGTATTAAAAGAAAAGTTAGGTTATGTACAATATTAATTAACCCTGTATTTCAGATCTGGTAAACTCCGTGTTCCAGAATGGGTAGATATCGTAAAGACCTCCCGTGCAAAGGAATTAGCACCTTATGACCCCGATTGGTATTACATTAGATGTGCTGCAATTGTAAGACACATTTACATCCGTTCCCCTGTTGGTGTAGGATCCGTATCGAAAATTTTCGGTTCACGTAAAAGAAACGGCACCAAACCATCTCACTTCTGTAGATCAGCAGGTAGCATTGGTCGCAAAGCCCTTCAAAGTTTGGAAGGTGTTAAATTGATTGAAAAATCTGCTGACGGTGGTAGAAAACTAACACAACAAGGTAGGAGAGATTTAGATAGAATTGCAGCCCAAGTTAAAGCTAAAGAACGTAAAGCTCTTAAAGCAAATGCAGTACTTGCATTGTAATGTGTTAATTTTTAAGATTTAATAAAAAAACTTAAAAAGTAATCTGTTTTTTAGTTTTTATTTCTAGTGTTAAGAGTGTTTTTTTTTATTAAGGCTTTATTCATGAACTTGAAACAGTATTTACAATACTGGTAACAAGTTCCAACAAAATTAATTATTTAAAATAAAATCAACGTGACATGTTTTACAATAAATAAGGTATTTAATCTATGTTAAATAATTATATATGAGTTCGCAGTAGAAAAGAACTTTCCCCAACAGAAATGTCTTTTTATTCCCTTTTAGTCTATATTATTGATCAGAGTTATAAAGAATGTTTTTAGCTTTTTTTTTTTTAAATATATGAACCGAACACAAGTACAGTAGATGAGATTCAAAAAATTCATTATACACAGGATATTTAATATTAATAGGTAGATAATTTGCACAGGTTTTTATTGCTCCACGCTCCACATATTTTTTCCATCTATAGCTTTTGTTATAAATTGTGTTAACTAGCGGATTGAGTGTTGCTGGCTTTTTGAAAACCAAATTGGTTTGTGTCAAATTGCAATGTTTTTTCAACAAATTTAACAATGTGTTTTTTTTTAATATCTGTTCAGCGATTTTAGACAGTGTTGATATAAGTGTTATTGGTCTCTTGTTACCAGGCTCTATATTGGGACAATCATAGTGACCTTTATTTAAAACAGGATGGATATTTTCCAGTACAGAGTATAAGTACTAAATATTAATGTAACCAAAATAGTAGTTATTATTTATACATCCTGTGTAGCGATTTGGTCATATCCTGAGGCAGTCCCCTTCTTTAGGCCATCTGTTATATTTTTGTCAGGTGTCAGGCATCCTTTTTTTTCTGTTCTTCGATATCCCCTATTTCTTTCCAAACAGTCAAAAAGTAGTCGTTCAGTGTGTCTGCCACTTGGTGATCATCTTCAATTTGCTTGTTTACTATTAAATATTCTATTTTTTCTTCACTTACATTATCAAATTTAAAAAATGATTTACTGAAAATTTACTAAAGTTTCTATTTTAATATTAAATAGTTTTAACAACTAAAGAATGACAAAAATTTGTTTCGTCTTTAAATATATTTTCTCGTACAATCTATTAGACTCTGAGGGGTTGAGAAACCCCGGAAATAATAAATAGGAATATAAATAAAAAAATAATTTTATGTGTAGTTTTATTGATAACATTCATCTATTTTATGATAGTTTTTGTGCAAACAATGACTAGAACAAAATTAAAGCAAAATATTACTTAGACAAAATACTGAAAATATGCTAAAATTTTTCCACTGAAAATGTATTGTCTACATTTCTCATTTTTATAGTTTTAATAAATGTTTTTTAACGATTTCATAATCAGTGGAAAAACTGGCAAAATTAAAAGATTTCTTATAAACTCTAAAACTACTAATGAAATAATTTTTAAAATTGAATAATGTAAAAAAGAAATAATGCATTAAAATTTAATTATAGATTTAAGATTGTGTAAATCTTTGAATATTGGCACTATATTGTACTAAAATGCTTGGCAGAAATATTTTTTGGTTATATGCCTTATATATTAATACTTTGTTACTTAATTAACACTTAAGATAGATAAACTGTTCCTTTAAAAAATGACTAACATTCATTTAATAAATAATTTTTTGTGGATAGTTTGATTTCAGACAAATGCTGAATTAGTCATTTTTCAAGCACATTTTCCATACATATGTAAAGAGATAAAAGATAAGAAAAGATTCGAATACAGCCTTATTAAATCAGCGTAGTTTTGTATCACATCTATAAAAACATTCAGTCAAGAACTCTAGATAATATAAGGCAAGGTAGGTAATTTTATTTTAAAACAGTCATATACGAATAGTTTAAGACAAATACAGTAAGTACAAAAAATGATTACAGATAAAATAATACATATTTACAAATTTTCAGTTTTTTATGTTGTTATAAGATTTGCATTTATAATGAATTCACTGTGCTGCCAACTGCAAACAAATAGACTATAGTAAAATCACTAGACCTGATTTTATCATCATTATAAATGATAATTAGTTAAAAATATCGCATTAGTTTAAAAACTGGAAGAACTAATATTTATATTAAAAGTATTAAGTTGTTTCAGAAATATATTAATTTTTATATTACTGATATACACACAATATTTTTTAAATAAAAAATAACATCCTTATTCCTGTATTTCTCTTAATATTTTGTAAATAGGACAAATCTATAGTAAAGATATATAGCAAAAACTATTGTATTAAAATTAAAAGTCTGGAACTCCGATGGTTAATTCCGATGGAAACGAAGCTTTTAGTATCGGTATTCTAGAAGGATGAACTGAAAAAATGTTTTCTTAGGACCACATTGGAAAGTAACGATTATCACACTCTCTACCCCCATGAAAAGTGCCGGCAGAAGTTATACTTCTATGCACAGGCCCGGATTCATAAATTTGTATGCAAATGATTTAGCAAAATCATTATATGATATTCGTGGTTAGCGACCCCAAAACCTTCTAGTACCGAAATCACATTTTTTTTATATCGAAGTTGCATAAAATTTCTGGAGACGAGGTCCGTCTTAAGCACCAGGTATTTCGAAGACCATCGCCATTATTATAATCGTATTTAGCGACTCAAAAAACCACAGAGTACAAAGTGTGCACTGATTTCGCACAGAATTTACTTAAATCCCCAGGAAATTTTACATACAGACGAAACGTGATGCAGAGTACGATTATTATGTATTGTTGTTATACTTTTCTTTCTGGACAGTTCTACATAATTTTATAACAAAAAAACTAGTGTGGCTGTCAGTGGGACTGCCGGCAGAAGTTATACTTCTATGCACGCGCATGGATTCATAAATTTGTATGCGAATGAGTTAGCAAAATCATTATATGATATTTGTGGTAAGCGACCCCAAAAACCTCCTAGTACCGTATGAATACTCTTTTTGTATCGAATTTGCATCAAATTCCTGGAGACGAGGCCCGTCTTAAGCACCAGGTGTTTCGAAGACCATCGCCATTATTATAATCGTATTTAGCAACTCAAAAAACCGCCGAATACCAAGTGTGCACTGATTTCGTACAGAATTTACACTAACCCCAGGAGAAGAGGTAAATACCCTAGCACCAAGTGCCGCTTTCGGTATCATGATATAAATTGAACCCATTTCTAAATGCACTTTTCGAATGCGGAAATGCAATTTCCCATTTTTACATTATAAAAAATAGCGACAAATTTCCTGATACTCTAACGAATCCAATGCAAAAAAACGCATTCCCATCCATCTTACGTTAAAAAATTCCTGGGTTTTAATGCTTTATTTCCTCGACTATTCGTAAAAACTCTGTTTATGTAGCCAACAACCTTCAAAGCATAGACCAGAATATACTGCAACCATGTGACAATACTTTAGACCCACAATACTTATTACTGAATATTATTAGTAATATAAAATGCTAAACTTTATATATATACTTACGTGACAGAATTATAAAATAATCTCTCAAATAATCATGTGGTCCGTCACTATTATATTCATACATTAGTTCAGACTGTTTTTTGTATATCTATCCCTTTTCAATGTACTGAATGTTGAAACGGTATTCAAAGGACTTATAGTTATGACTAATAACATGTGGTAAATATTTCATCTTTGTTTTTACCGACCAATATACCTTATAAATGTTTCTGTCTTTCTCTTACTCACACCATTACATATGTAATGATTTTTCCCATTTAACTGTACACAATTTTTTTTCCGCCGAGTGCACGTATAACTTTAAAAATAACAATCATTATTATAAATATAAGTCAATTACAGGCAGCAATAATCACACGTTTTTCAAGCAAGGTATTATAAGTTGTCAGAGTTGGCGCATGCTTAGTTTACTCGAAAGTGGTAGCAGCCACTTTTATGTAATCTCTTCCGAACCTAACATTAAAAGCTTCGATTAAAAAAAAAATAAATGATTAAATTTTTATGTTCACAAAGGCGCACCCTGTAATTTTATAATGTAAAATTATTTCTAAATTATTTTTTGTAGATATTGAATTAATAATTAATTATTGGTACTAGAATTTGTTTCAATAAATAATCATTTTATTTTCTTTTAGGAACTACACTACTTAATCTGTAGTGTGGTTTAAATTACTCCCTCATACATTACTTGAAATTTTTAATTCTAGTATTAAATCAACAATTTGGATACAGTGCAGTTAAATATCATTGTCAAATTGTTATTAGAAGAAAGTTATATAAGAAGGAGTAATTAGCACTGAATAATAAACGTTTTTAATAAATATCTAAAAAATGTTAACAATATCTTCTTCAAAAATTACCAAGAAATTAAGAATTTTTAAGAGATATATTATTTACAAAAACGAATTTCCATTATTATACGAAAAAAATAAATTAATTATAAAATATTCCTTGCAGGTTCAGAGTGATAAAATTCAACGCACATCACAAAACTTTTAACCAATCAATTACAAAATAAATAGGTTTGTTCCAACAGACCAAAGAACCATTTTAGAACCATCCAGAAAATCTCGATACCTTTGATGTATTGAGTTGTTTCGTAACGGTTATAAAACGGTTTTTTTGGTCTGTTGGAACAAACCTAATATAAGTACAAGTATCAATCAAGACAAATATTTTTCTTTTCATTTATAACTCTAATTGTTTTATAATTCACAAAAACGAATGTACAATTTTTTTAGAATTGGAAACTCCGAACACTGTCATTGCTATGATTTTTAATCCTAATGATGTTAACATACAGGGTGAGGAAAAAGTATGGATACCCCGTGGTCAGAAAAAAAACTTGCAAAATATAAAATTTATGGTTTTGCCCTGGCTATCAGATGGATAAGATGGATTTGACCATGACCATCATGGTCAGGCGATCGTCAGGTCAATTTTTTTAAATGGAAACATGTATTTTTAACAAAGGGGATCAAAAGAGCCTAAAATTTTACGTCCAAATATGACATTGAAAATTTTTAAAAATTCTACCATGATGGTCATGGCCAAGGTCAAACTAAAACTTCTTGGACCATCGCAATAACTCGAATTGTATTAGTCGCAAAGAAAAACTTCCAAGACTTAAAGTTTTTGTCTTTCCCTGGCTATCAGATGGTTAAGATGGATTTGACCATGACCATGACCATCATGGTCAGGTCAGTTTTTTTTTAAATAGAAACATGTTGATGATGAATGATGGTCATGGTAATGGTCAAATCCAGAATTACCATCTGATAGCCAGTGAAAAATCATAAATTTTATATCTTGCAAGTTTTTTCTGTGACTGATACAATTCGGTCATCTCGATGGTCTAGGAATTTTTAGTTTGACCTTGACCATCATGGTAAAAGTTTAAAAAATTGTCAAGGTCATATTTGCACGTAGAATTTCACGCTCTTTCGACTCCCGTTGTCAAAAATACATGTATCTATTTGTTTTTTCTGTGACCAATGGTTTTTGAGTTACCACGGGATTTTCATACTTTTTCCTCACCCGGTATATGTACAGCTTACCCGAAATTTTCGTAATTTAATATGACAAAAATTTAAAAAATAGAAAACTTCCAACGCCAAAACTGAATATGTTATTCAATATTTGGACTATTCAGTTTTGAAGGTAAGCTATCGATATATTTCAATTACATATTACATACAAATATATATTGCACTTCAAACATAGTCAATGCTATTGTTTGTTTCACTACAGTTCCAAGTACGAATTATTAAATAATAAAATCACATGAGATATAAAGAAAACACAATTATACACCAATTAAAATACACAATAGATAAAAAACTATTTCAAAGACTAGGATTTCTGACTAAAAAGATCACTTATAGAGTAGAATGTATTTTTTGGAAGCCATTAATAGCCTTATGTTAGTAATAGTTTACTAATAATAAATAATAAAAATAATATATCGTATTGCTTTTAAAGTCAAGTGAATAGAGTATAAATGTATAATTTTGTAATGAAACAAACTATGCGTATACTTCATACTATTCTTGTATTAAAACAAATCATTCCAAACCATCTGTGATTAATTACACAGTACAATTGATTAATTTAAATTATAAGTTCAGCTCTATTCCCATACCTACTTCTTACTTACAAAGTTGTTTGTGCCGGATTAGTTTCACTTCCTCCACCAGTATCTAATCCACTTTGTTTCAGCCAATGACGCAAATTTCTCGTTCTTTCTACCAAAGTTGTAGTAGCGCCTTGTGTAGCATGTGTGACTACTGTTGATTGTGCATTGGCCAATGCCAAATGTTGTCTGTAGTTATGTAGACGATCTGCAAGAGTAGGAATTGATGGAGGCGCCTGTGAAACACTAGATGTTGCTGCTAGAACTGGCCACCCTAAGTCTGGATAAACTAAAGGTGGAATTACTAAAAACAATAAAAGTAATTAAACAGTTGAATAAATTAATAAATGTAAGACTTACGAGAAATCAATGAAAACCACCAAAATACAGAATTAAAAACGAGAAAAGAACGCGGATATCAAAAAAATATAACCTAGATAGGATTAACATATGGGGTCGCGAAAAAAAGTTGACAACAATTGGTCGCGTATCGAAAGGTCGCCTGCGAAAAAAGATCGCTGACGCGTACAATTAATGGCGCGATAAATGGTCGTGTAGGTAAATACATATTTTATATTGTTGAAACCATTAACAAGCGAATTATGAATCTTTTGCAATATTTGAATACATTTAACTTTCCTTAACACTTTATTCAAGCTTAAGAATAGCAGTTGATAACGTTGATAACTGGCGTGTCTTTACATTTTTTTTCTTTTTGTATTTTTTTTTGTTTTGTCTATTTTTCGTAGAACCTTAACATATAACATAATTGGCAAGAACAAACAGAGCAAAAATTTAAATAAATTTCAGGCATATGACAATCTGAAGATTAATAATTACGTAGACAAAGGCACATCTTTATCAAAAAATGAAAAACAAGAATAAAAAATTAATAATAAAAAAATCAATTTCAAATTTGGTGCAAAGTAAAATAATAAATTTGTTGATTAATTTTACTTAAGATTCTTAAATTACTTAACGATTATTACCTTGTTGAATATTAGTCTGTTGCTGCTGTTTTCGGAGCACATCCCAAATTTCCCTGATTTCAGAATTCAAATTTTCAAGACTTTGAATGATTTCGGAACTTTCCTGAAATTTTTCCCTGCTCAATATTCCTTTTGCAAAATCACCAGTGGCAAATTCTGTTGAGCTAATTCCTAAGTCAATAAAAAGAAAAGAATTTTAAAAGAGTAAGCTAGAAAAATAAAATGTTTCCTTATGTATCATCCTTCTATACACGATTGCAAGAGAACAGCTGTTAATGGTTATGATAGAAAAATATATATATAATACCTGAGCTAGCGCTGTGCGAAGAAATATCACTCAAAGTAGCATCTTCGAAGTTTTGATCGTTTTGAACATTAGCTCGTTGTAATGATTGTTCTAGATGTCGTAATCGGATCACTTTTTCCCCCAAAAGACTTCGAGTTCGATGAAGGTTTACTTCCATGTCTGTTAATTCTTTTTCCTCCTAAAATAGGAAGGCCAATCTTGAACAAACAGTGCTTGAGTCTCCTAGAATCGATTTTGTATCAAATAAGAAATAAATAGAATAAGTTTTCCAAAACGGTTGGCTTCCATTGAAACAATATTTCGACAGCTTACCTGCACAAAATTATTCGAATTTGTATGTACGTCTGTGTAAAATTGAGATCTAGAGGTTACATATGTTTACAGGTACGCTGTCAATTGACGAAATTTTTATTTTAATAGGATTATACATTTTAAGCATATTTCTATTTATCTATTCATGTTACCTGACATAATTGTTGTAAAGTGTGTCTAGCCATTGAGCCATGTTTTAACTTTAATTCCTTTTGTCTTTGTTGAAACAAACTTTTCTGACTTCTTAAACTTTCTTTTGCTCTTTTAATAGAATCTCTCTCTAAATGAATTCGATGACGGAAAAATTCTAATTCTGAACTACCTTCAAATTTCTGTCCATCAGAAAATGGATATCGTAAGTGATAAGTATCTCCTTGAGCATTTTCGGGAAATTGATCTTCAAGTTCTTCCAATTTCTGGAGTTGGCGTCGAAGATTCTCCACTGGAGAACAAGATCTTTGCGGTTTTCGCGATTTTGCATTATTGTTTATACGAGAAGTAGATGAACTTTTTAATCTAGAATGTACAATATAACATTGAAGTATTAAATTAATGTTTATAATAAAACATTTTTTATAGCGAAGCTTTTAATGTTAAATTCGGTGGCCCATTACTCCCACCAACGCTTCACATGCTTTTGCTTGTTTCTCCCATTCGATGTTTTATCATTAAAAGCTCCGTTTCCACAGATTTTGTATTTTTTATAAATTTCCCAAGAAAAAAAAAAGATGATTAGAACTAAGTGTTATATAACAAAAATACTATTTAAAAATGTTTTTACCTAGAAAATATTTTTTTTCGACTCCTTCCTGGCTTTGTACTATCCGAGCTGTCATTTTGATTGGTTTTATCATCACTATGATAGCAGTTATCGCTGACAGATGTATCTAAATCTGCGATGATAACTTGTTTAACATTTGTTTTTGTTTTTACCTCTTCTGAATTTGATGTTTTATTACTATGTTTTGCAGTAGGAGGTTTTTCAACCACTTTTCTATAAAATTCAAAATATAAACTTAAGATTACCAAACGCAAAAGCCATACGTAAATTATACTCAGTGACATTAGAAGTGTTACACCCAGAAGGAATAATTTCTTAATCTTAATTTTTTGACAACAGAATGACTATATTTAAAGAATGTTATGATAACAATATCAATGTTTTATCTTTAATAGTTTTTGTAAAAATAAAATTTTACCTTGAATTTAAAAAAAAACGATTTATGAAGACCGGTTGGTAAAGATTTTTTAAATTATTCTTCTTCAGTCTAATTGTAACAAAATGCCTCGAGTTCGAGGACATCAAAATTACCACCATGTTAGCGATTTTGACAGGGGTAGAATTGTTGCCTATAAAGATATAAGTTTGTCGTATCGCCAAATTGCCCTTAGTGTTAATTGTACGGCAATGACGGTAATGCGTGTGTGTCGTGTGTGGACAAACGAAGGTAGAGGAACACGAAGAAGACCAACTGGCCAACCAAGGCGTACCACAGAGCGTCAAGATAGGCGCTTCAGACTACTTGCTCTGCGAGATCGTTTTGCTACTACGCGTCAAATCGCTGATCAATGGTTTGGAGAGGAAGGTAGACCTGTTACTATGCGTACACTATACCGTCGCATTCGAGGCTTTGGACTGTTTTCATACCACCACGACTAGTGCTACCTTTGACCCAGGACCATTGCCATCAACGTTTGAATTGGTGCAGAGAACGGCAGCAATGGGTGGAAGAATGGCATAATGTAGCATTCAGCGATGAATCGCGATTTTGTTTAGGCATGCACGATGGCCGTAAAAGGGTAAGACGCCGCCGTGGAGAGCGACGAGATACCGGGTTTGTTCTTGAAAGACATGTACACAGGACAGTTGGAGTAATGGTTTGGTGGGCTATTGCCTATGGTAGCCGATCACCATTTGTGTTCATTCGAGGCAGTATGACAGCTGCACGTTATGTTGATGACACGTCCTTTTTCAGCAAGATAACGCGCGTCCCCATATTGCTCGTCGAACTATGGACTTTCTCCAAGAAGGTGGCGTTAATGTTTTGCCGTGGCCACCCCGTTCACCAGATTTAAATCCCATCGAACATATGTGGGATATGATGTGAAGAAGACTGTACAATTTACACCATCCTCCACAAACTCTGGCACAGTTAATCCATGAAGTTCAAGTTGCATGGAACGAGTTACGGGGTCGCCAAACACATTATTATTTTTTTTTGTAATACGTTATTAAAAATTCTTGAAAATGTTATCGTTTTATTCTCGATGTAAATCTACCATGTTGTCAAAAAATTAAGATTAAGAAATTATTCCTTCTGGGTGTAACACTTATATTATTTTTAACTTATTTTATTAGAAGAATTATATATCACAGAATAATACACTTATTTAAATATCAAAAAAGGGGTAGAAAGAGAATAGTTAATTGAAAAGCCTAAAAAAAGTAGAATTCATATTTTTAATTTTGATATTAAACTATTGATAAAAAGAAGAAAACTATTTGTCAAGAATCTGTAAATGATTTTTTATATCATTATATCAAAATTGTTATTTCAATTTAAATTTATCAAAACATTTTGTTTAAAACAACTTACCTTTCCTTATTATTAGAATGACTTTGTTCTGTTTCAGATCCGGTAGTATTCGTCGTAGTACTCTGTTCCTTTCTTTTATTTCTTTTTTCCATTGTTATTTTTACTTCTGTTTTTAATTTTAAGTATTTTTCTTTTAAACATTTATATTTATCTTCGAGTAAACGTTTCTCACAACGTAATTTTTCGTATAATGCTTCATCCGAAGAACATTTCACTTTATCTTGTTCTACATCAGTTTGAAATTTATTACGCAATTCAGCCATTTTAGAGTGATGAGATTTTCTTAATGCTTGTTCCTAAAGTTACGAAAAGATGTGTTTATTTATTAAAATTTTTATAAAACATGGGAGGTAACGAAATTTTATATAATATTACTTTACTCACTTCAGATTCAAACTGCCTTTTTAATTCTTCTGTAATGATTGAATGATTCTGCTTCATTTGCTCGACATCAGCATTATGATTAAAAATTAATTCTTCTTTAGTTTTTTCGACTTTTTCTGCTAGTTCTTTTTCTATCTCAGCAAGTTTTTCTTCGTAATATTTTTCTAATTCTTCTCTTTTATTTTCAAAATCTTCCTTTAATTTTATTTCTTGTTTATTAATATCATTAGCCAAGTCAGTTTTTAATTCTTTTAAATGTGCATTTAATCTTTTACGCTCTTCGTCCATACTAATTGCATTTTCTATCCTCAATTCATCATTTAATCGTTGTAATTCGTCTTTCATAGATTGTTCTTGTTTAATTTTTTGTTCGTTTAATACTCTTTTTAATTCTTGTTTGTGTGATGTTTCCATATCTGTTTTAAATTTGATCATTTCTGTATTTTTTTCTTCCCAAATTGATTGTTTAATTAACTCAATCTTTTTACTTGCTATCTCTTCTAGTTTCTTTGTTTTACTGTCTAATTTCTCACTATTCGAGGCAGAATCCTCACTTTCAAAAAGTGCTTCCGGATTATCAACTCCCACCTTGTCCAAACTATGCGTTTCTTCATCGGAATCAGATCCTTTATTCAAAGTTAACTTGGGTTTTATAAAATCATTAGGATTAGGTTTAATGAGTTTCAAAGGGTTATTTTTTAGTGGTTCCAACACAGGATGTACCGAAAATCGACTCTTATTTGGAGTGACCAAAACGTTGATAATATCATCAGGTCGTTTTGTTTTATCACTAGTTACTAATTCCTCTTCACTTGAACTTTTATCAGAAAATGTTAAACCTTTATCCGTATTGTTATCTAAATTAAACCTTACACTTTTCTTATCATCGTCCTCTTTTTCGGATTTATCCAAAATTAAAATTTTATCGAACTCTAAGCTCTTAGAATGTTCAATTTGAGATTTCTCGCGTAAAATACTTCTTGGTGGTTGTAGATCTGGAAACACATACGTCAGAAATTACCACTAGCAGAAAATGAATATTATTTAATTACATGTTTGAAATTATCAATTATTTTTTTATTAACAGTGTCAAAAATATTTGCAGAAAAAAATTAAATAATAAGATACTACAAATAGAACTATCGATTAAATAAATTCAATAAATAATTACCCTGAGTGCTTTCAGTCTTTGTGCTAAGTCCAGCATCACTAGCTTTTCTGATTTGATTTGATTTTAAAAACATCGAACCTCCACCAGCAACTCGAAGTTCCATAGTTCTGGGATGTTTATCAAAATTCGATTCTTTTTCATCATCAAAACTACTAAATCCAACAGACAATTTTTTCGGACCTACTGCGAAATCTTCGGATTTTTGCTTAAAAAGTTTTAAATCTTTTTTTGGACTAGCACTTGGGCTTAATTTTAAAGGTGAAAGACGTATATCCTTTTTCTTGGCACCTGAGTTATAAATATAAAAATGATACTGTTATTATACTTTAAGGTATTAGTTTTAAAATGCAGTTGTTACTTTGAGAAATTAAATCATATGAGTTAACAATAGAGTTTCCAAGGAACGTTATTAACTCTACACTCATCTATCGTGTCTAATCAATTGACTGTTGACTTGTATATAAAATAACTTTTTTGTTGAATTTTGTGAATAGTTGATACGTACCTAAAGGTAATGGATCTAACTTTTTAGAACCCAAATTAGACACTGGTTCATCAATACTAAAAATATCGTCTGTAACATAAGTGGCATCTTCTCTATTATCATGTATACTTAAAGATTGACTTTCAGTTCGTGCTTTTTTAACCAAACCTCTGTAGACATCATCCAAAGGGTGTTCCCACTGTGTCTTTTTGGTAAGGTTATTATAATAGTAGTACGATTTAGATTTATCATCATAACTAGGAAATTAAAAACAAAATTGTATTTATGTTTTCAAATTAAAAATATATAATTTATGCACTTCATAAAATAAAACCCACCCAGTAATTCAAACATTTAAGTATAAACGTCTTTTTTATTTACAATAATAAATATTCTGTAAATTTAAAATATTTTCAAATTGAATAGAAGAACTGTCAAATTCGTCTTCTTTTACTTTTGGTCTTCTCCTAACATCACGGTCTCCTACACATCAATCGACTTTTAGGAAAGCACTTGTCTTATCAATACAAAATGATATATTTTTTAGAAACTAATAATATTAATCTTGCGAACAGGAGATTATTTAAGACACTATACCACAAAAATAACTATTTCAGAAATTATTTAAATAATTGACTTTGAAATATTTACTAAATCATAATAAAAAAGAAGAAGAGGCGTGTCCGTGTGTATATAGAGTTAACCTAAATATAAAACACTACTTGTCTATGCTACTAATAAATATGCATGTATTTAAATGGTAAATAAAAATATAATTCGTGTTAGAAGTGTATAAAGTAATGCTACTACGGAAATGTGCATTTATTCGTAGATTCTTATCAATAGCAGAATTTGTTTCCAAAGAAGAGAATTTATCAGTTAAACCATTCCAAATGGGTAATTCAAAACCGTTTAAAAAAAGTAAATATGACGGTCGAGCTAAAAAGCGACAATGGGAAGAGCGGCGTAGAGATAAAGGTGAAGGTATTCTTGAAGACGATCCCAAAAAAACGAAACTTAATGACTCCAACTTAGATCTGGACGAAAAGGACAAATTAAAACGTAGAAAGTTTTGTTTATTATTGGGTTATTCAGGTACCAATTATTATGGAATGCAAAGAAATCCCAATACGAAAACTATAGAAGAAGATTTATTGAATGCATTATATAAAGTTAAACTTATAGATGAAAATGGATTTAATCAAGTTCAAAATATGCAGTTTCAACGAGCTGCTAGAACCGACAAAGGTGAGTAAAACCGTAAAAATTAGTTTGAATTTTATAAATGAAGCCTTGCAAATGATATATTATAGGTGTATCAGCTGCTAGACAAGTTGTTTCATTAAAACTAAAAGAAAATGTTGATGTATCACAAATTAATGCAGAACTTCCAGATGTCATAAGAGTTTTTGGTTGTAAGAGAGTAACTAAAGGTTTTAACTCTAAGTCTCAATGTGACAGTAGAACGTACATGTACTTATTGCCTACTATAGCATTTGCCCCACACAATAAAGAAGTCGCACAAAAAGACTACAGACTAGATGATGAAACATTTGACAGAATTAATCAATTATTACAACATTATGTAGGTACTAAAAACTTTCACAATTATACTTCCAAAAAGAAGCATAACGATCCCAGTGCCAATAGATACATGAAATCGTTTATTATTGAAAAACCTTTTGTTAAGAATGGAGTAGAGTTTGCAGTTTTAAAGGTCCAAGGCCAAAGTTTCATGCTACATCAAATTAGAAAAATGGTTGGATGTTTATTAGCTGTTGTTAGGGGACTCGCAACAGAAGATATAATAAAAGATTCTTTTAAATCTGAAAAAGTGTGTATACCTAGAGCCCCTGGTTTAGGATTGGTATTAGAATATGTTCATTATGATAGGTAAGAAATAATTTATTAATATAAAAGAATTGGTTGATAAAAAAATTAAGATTTCTTTTTTGAAACACTAAGCTTTGTCGTTCCTTGCCCTTTAAAGTTCAATGTTATATGATTCAATTTAGATTCAATGAAAAATAAATGGAAGATACATAGAATATAACTATATAAGGCTGGTTCAATAAAAAGAAAATATGTTTCTTCTCATCAACACCCATCATATCAAATACTAAAGTATGAAGTGTCCGGTACATGTACATGTAAAAATAAAAGTACTTAAAAACTAAAATATCCGTTTACTTAGTTAATTTGTTATATATTGTAGTTATAATACGAGATATGGTAGTGACGGGATGCATGAAACATTAACGTGGGATGAATGTGAAGATCAAATTCAAGCATTCAAAGAAAATTATATATATCCTACAATAATCAATACAGAAATTGAAAATGAATCAATGATATACTGGATAAACAACAAACTCACTCGACATTCGTATGATTTAGAAGAAGATAACGACAGTGAAGATGAAGGTATTGATGACGATAAAGATCAAGGAATTGCTGATAAATCTGATCGAATTACTGATAATGTAGAAGATAAAGTAGATGCTACAGAAGAAACAAATATTAAACAGTGATGATTTATTTATGTAAAAGTATCTCTTAATAAAATAGAAGTTATAATCTAAATTTATAGTTTTATAGCTCAAACGAAGAAGAAACCTAAAACGAAAGTTACAATCCTGTAGTAAAAGGGTTTAAATTCACATTTAAATTTCGTTTTGTAAATAAATATGATTAATGAAATTAAAAATATGTTTATAATCGAGTATAATTATTAATAATAACTGGCATGGATTCTAGATTCATATGTATTATAATGAACAAATACAAATTCTTTGAAAATACAGATCAAAGTAATGTCTTCCGCTTTAATTAATTATTGAGTAATGAACCCGAAACGCGTTCCCTATTTTTTACATCAATTTCCCGAATCATCGTTATCGATAAGTTTTTGTTTTAAAAACTCTAAAAGGGTCGCTAACAGAACTTAAAAAAATGATAATTTAAACAAAAAAGAGACTAACTTTATCGAAGTAGCACCCATTAACAATTAAATAAACAAATTAATCATTAAATTGACCAATATCCCAAATGGAGTTGGTCAGACGTAGAATATTATAGAATTAGAGTCTCTACGAATAAAAAGACAACTACGTTTAAGGGAAAAAATTATGCCAAAAGATAATAAACTCTTGTAATAAATTAAGTGGATTTTTAGATTGAAAATATTGTGCTTACCATGGTTTCCATCCTGGTGGTAATGCTTTCATTAACCCTTCAGCAGCTATAGGCAGTAATTGGGGCTCCGAATCTGGATCTATACCAATTTTTATAGCATAATCTTTTACTTCTGTAAACAATAATAATAAAATTAAATTGTAAGAAATTTTTAATTAGTTCAATACGAATAATGTCAATACCAATGTGTCTGTTAAAAAAGCACGTAAATTAATTAAAAATACAATCTATTAAAAAAATAACAGCAACATTTTACTACTCTAAAAACTAGTTGTTAGGAGTGCCAATGATTTAGTACATGTATATTGTATATATACACACAGAACCAAAACGTATGAGATCACCCAGTAATAAGTTTAGTTTAAAAAACAATGAGGATTAAAGGGTACTTTTTCGAAATCAAGTTTATAACAAAATAAAACTTTTTACAATTTTCAAAATAACAACAAATAAATGTGGAAACAGACTACTATCACGTCACTCATATGCCATCACATTATCATGTTTTTATGGTAATATCACGCTTAGCAACACACTGCTATCACGTCCAACGTGTGAGTACAGCATTGGTTTTCAGTGCAGTGTTTGCAGAGATAATAGAGTCTATAAGTGTTTGTTTTTCGATGGCGAATGAATTTGATAGATCAATTTTCTTCGGAATGGGAAGAACAACTGGCAAGTGTAGTTCATTGTATAGTTTTGGATTAATGTGGTAGAAACTTAAACAGAGTATGGGTACACGATATAAATAAAATAAGGAAGCATTTGCGTTTGGAATATTAGCTGCTCGCTGAAGATGTTTAAAAGTACCACCCGATTTTTTTTGTGTTGCCTGCAAAACATGTTGTGCAAATATAAAATGTGTGAATCTGATATCGAATTAACGCAACATCCATCCTGAACAAGTGTTGTTAATTTTGAACCCTATAAGAAGAAATTGCAGTTGCGAAGTCTTCGAAGTTGGAGAGAATTATAAAAACTATTTTATTTCAGATAATAGCACTTTAGTTTGGCAAAAAAATAGTGTTCGCAGAGGAATATATATCATTTTTATCTAATACAATAAATAATATAAATATCTACTTCTCTTCCATTCTTCTACCAAGCTTCTTGCCGAATATATTGATCGCGATATTCACTTGATTTTTGATTATATTTCAATTGATGTTCCCAAACTTTTTCTATTAAAACTATTTTCCTTAATCAGGAAGCTATTAAAATCTATGAGCTCACGCAGACGAAATATGTACAAGTGCAGAAAACAACAATATGAAATCACACGTGAGGCCTGTGACGTTACGTGATATATATGAGGTGACTTTAGTGTGGTTCCCGTTCATAACGAACGACTTTGCACACTTTTTGGTGGTGACCTGAGTCTGCGTGAGGTCACTTGAACTCACGTGACGTAATAGTAGTCTATTCCTGCCTTAAAAAGTATTTTTTTGAAAATGAGAATTTAACAAGAAAGCTATTTAAATAATTAATATTGGCCCCCCGAGGCATGCTGTTTATCAAATTCTCAATATCTTCTATGGAAACATTCCTCTAATACCGCTTGAATAACTCGCTTAGTGTTACCAGAACCATTTTGGCGAGCTCTAATCTTTCTTTTGATCTTATCTCTTAAGTGCTCTATTGGACTAAAATCCGGTGAGCAAGAACACCACTCTAGAACAGCAACACCTTCAGTTTCTAAGAAACATTTTGCAACTCTGCTGGTATGAGAGGAGCCATTATCTTGAATAAATAAACAAAATTGCCAAAACCACCTCGCCAGAGCCTGACTACAGATTTCAATGCCAAATCTACATACCTTTAACCTGTTTGGGTTTGTCGAATGGAAATTAAAGGAGTTTTTCATCAATCATAATTCATCCCCAAAACCTTACAGTTCCTCCCTTGTATTTCGGGATAGGTTTGGCTGCACGAAGTCTAGCTTGTCGGATCGGATCGTAGGCCTGGTTTCATCCGAAAATAGGACATTTTCCAAATTAGTACAATTTTCATGCTGCAAACACCCATTTAAACAGTCAATTTTATTTTGTCTTGAAAGTTCTGAAACTGTCTTCTGATAAAAAAAATTCCAAACGCGAAGTTTTCTTTTAATAGTTTCGATAGAAACACTTACAACCGCAGCTTGCAAAAGTTGCCTTTGAAGCTTGAAATTTCTTTAAGCTATTTGAGCTAAAAAGCGATCCTGTCCTTCTGTAATTACTATTTCACGACTTCTCCTCGATCTGTTCCGAATGCCAGAAATCTTGAATAGGTTTTTGAAACAACCCCTTTTTGTTATCTACCTATGTCACATTCCTTGTTCTGCCAGAAAAATAATTCTTCAACTCTGGACTTCCGATAACCAAACGGCATTTTTGTTTAATTTTCGAAAATAAATAAATTATAAACTTGATGCGAGTTGCAAATGAACGAGTAAACACTGCCAGATAAAATATTCTTTATTTATCTGTCTGTTCTTGATAGTAAATACTGTTTGCACAAAAAAAAATATTTCGTAGTTGTATATAAAGGTTGTGGTTAAATTTTTAATCTAAATGCAAAATAGTAACAAAAATTGAGAACCTCCTCCTTTTTTGAAGTCGGTTAAAGCTTTTTTTTTCTAAATGACACAAGTCTACTTTAATATAAATATTCACCTATTTCACTGTAAAACTACGATTTATTTGCTAATCATTATTTATACAGTGGTTAATACAAACATACATATACTATGGATTGATAGACACAAAGAACAATTATCAAGAATAAAAATTAATATAACAACACTAAAATATATGGAAATAAAATATTATTTTTTTTTTACAAAATTAACATACCTTCTTCGGAGGGATGACTAATTTCATCGAAAATTTCTTCACAAATTATCGACATTTTTATAATATTATTACAAGAAAGAGAATTTATATTTAAACAACTACATTTTTATTGTATCTCAGCTGATTTATACTTTGACATTTAAGCTTCGATGAAGGGTTATTGAAATTTTTAGGGGTAAAAAAATAAACAAATGCGGGTTGTTGTCGAAAGCGACATCTCTTGGAATTGTTAAAAGTTAAAACTAGATTATTGGTTACTTGTATGCCAATTGAAGAGATGGTAGTATTATAAAAAATATTTATTATGATATTACTTTCTTTATATTTAGTTTTTTACGGTAAATTATTTTTATCATATACTTAAATTTAAAAGAATTCTTAATATTTGCATAACCGTTTGTATAATATATAGTTGATCCTAATAAAAAAGAAGAAGAAATTATCATAAAATATCCATCAATTGAAAGTGACGTGTTTATTTTTTTACGTGTGATTTTAAAGGTTTTTTAATATTCTACTTTTTTAAATTTTAATTAGATTATGAAAATACCTAATTAAATAAGTAATAGAGGAAGAGAATGGATGGAAGTGGAACTTCTATAAACGTGTAATGAGGTGGTACGGGCATGTCTTTAAAATTCGAGAGGAAACAGGCTAAAATATCCATTGATAGGTGCCACGATACTGATGATAATGTTATCAGCAGCTCAATTTCAACTAATTCAAATTGTACGAACACAGCTGACAATTCCGAAACTATCAAGGAAGTTGAGAACATTCAGGAAAACAACGAATTTCCCACTTTAACCATAAGAATGTTGAATTTTTGTAGGGAGTTTGCAATCTTTTGTCTAGTAATGATGGCATATGCTGCATTTAGCAAAGAGTAAGTATATATATTGTAAAGTAAATACTAGTTTTTTTATACAGTAACTTTTACAGCCCTCCGAAAGTATCAAAATCACCAGCAGCATATCGTTTTTTCCCAGAAGATTCTATTGTAGTTGATTGGTATAAGGGACAAATTAGTAAAGCTATCGACCATGCTCGATCCAGTGATATTGTATTTGTAATGTTTTATGCACCATGGGATGCTGATAGTCAAAGTGCCCGTAAGGAATTTGAAAAAGCTGCTGAATATATGCAAGATCGTGTTAAATTTGAAGCAGTTAACTGTTGGCAACCTCATGGGGAATGTAGAACACAGTATAACAAAGTATACAAATGGCCTGTGTTGATTGCCTACATGCCTCATGGAAGGGGCATACAATACAATGGTCCTATAAGTGCTCCCCATATTATACAATTTTTAAACAGAGTTTGTTATCCTTTAAAGCATCTTCTTGCTGAAAGTTTCAGGGATTGTCAAGACGTAAGTATATATTTTTCACTTAAATTATATCAGCTCTGTACCTTGTACATATATTTCAATGCGTCTGTCTCTATTGTATTTTTGGTTTTTATTTCTTTGAAATTCCTAAAAATACATTTTAAGAAAGCATTTATTGAGATTCTTTTATAATATTGTAATAAATATGTTACAGGCCTTTGTAACAGTACAATTAGACACATCTCCAGGAAGTATGGATTTTGCTGTATTGTATACTGCATCATTGAGGTACCTAGAAAAGGATCCACAATATCGAATAACATTTTACGTTATACCATCTAAGATATCTACTCCACATCTACAATTACACATGTGGAATGAAACTTTAGTAGGTACAAAATAATTTTAAAATTGGACTTAATTCTATAAATAGGAACCAGCAATAAATTATAAATACAACTAAAGTGACATGAAATTATCTCACTTTAACACTCATCAGTTGGTTCCTTTTTGGGATATATGGTACAATTTTTACTAAATAAAATTCTTATAATATGTACTAGTTAACATTTTTTTTATTTTTAGATTTATCCTATTTATGATAAACCTTGGTTACCAGATCAAATTTTACAATGGATATTTAAACATGCCCATCAAATTACTTCTTGGATTCTCCCAAGTGGGTCAAAAAGTATTACATTGTCTAATAGTTTACAAAATGGACCTGCTCTTATTTTATTCACTCCAAGAAATCCTCTACTAACTAATATTGATTATTATATTATGGTAAGTTTATAATTCGTTAAAAATTGTGATGGTGAATTTTCTGTATATATTTATTACTATAGATAATGTTTAGTTACAGGAGATTGCTCAAGAGTATTTTATGTGCGAAGAAAATCTTGTATCTAGTGCGCGTTTTCTAAATCTCAAAATAAGACGAAATGGTAAAATTAAATAATAGCATGAGCCTTTTTAACAAAATTTATTATTATGAAATTTCTAGCAAATGAATTGATTCATGAGAAGTTAAAAGCAACGTGTAATTTCAATTCTAAAAAATTAGATCAAAAATTAATTTCACAAGTGAAAATCGCTTGGTCAAATGCATCAACTTGTTCTCAGAGAGTAAAGCCAAAAGAATGCGATTTATTAATAGAAGATAAGTTACTGCATTCATGTGCCGATATAAAGACTGAAAATTGTTTTGATATTTTTCCAATATTAAATAAAAACCCTGGATGTAAAGATCAGTATAGTAAAATTACTAAAACGTCCATATTGGATAGTAAGATCAATATTCTATTTTTATAAAGGGTTATTGGACTAACTTATAATGATTTTCAGAGATAGATGATTATAAATCGCCTGATAATCTAAGAAAAATATTTATAAGAGATAAATGTAAGGAATTTCTAGCTGCTGAAAAAGTTTCTCCAGCCATTTTTGTACGGGAGAATACCCCATCGAAAAATATCAGTATCGCTGGATTGTCTTGTAGAAGCAATAAAAGTTTAACTTTATTAGCCATGGATAGCTTATTAGATTATAATTATGCTGAAAGACTTGGAATTGATATTTTTAAACAATCCTATCAAAGTGCTGTTGTGATTTTGAATGAAAAGGTAATATTATTTTGTGTGTATATTTTACCAAAAAAATACAGTTGTTAATGTTAAAATACAATGGAATTTGAATTTTAATAAATTTTAAAAATCTTTTGTAGATGGAATCGCACTATATTTTAGAACAACAAATAACGAGCGACTCTATAAAAGAATTTATTTTAAATTTTACCAAGGGAGAACTTAATAGATCATTAAGTTCAGTATCAACAATATCTTCAGCAACTCCTGAACCCATTAAATTAAATAAATCTACAGTGTTCGTACAAGAACTGAATACTAACTCATTCCTACCCACTGTTTTAAAAGAAGATCAGGTAAATAGTTTTTATTGTTTCAAATAAAATAACTAAATGAATATTACACACATGCTCAAAATCCAGAGATATTAAATATATTCCTCTGGAGCCAGTAGATTTTTTAATTAATTTAACGTAACCCAGAAAAAACCACAAAGAGATAGGTCGAGTCGTCTTCCAAAAAGGCGATTTTCAGAATATACACACATGCTCAAAATATAGGGATATTAAATATTTTAAATATTTATTTTACACATTAAGCTATGTTGGACAGTGTAACACAATTCTATCAATGTGTGTAAATGTAATTATATAAATAAAATTTATTCGCAAAGAATGTTTAAAAAAAAATGTTTTTTCAAAGGAATACAAGATAAAAGAATTTATGTTAAGAAATTATTTTGATAATTTACAATTTTAGTCGAGATTTCATTAGTTCTTTATCAATTGTTTTCTTGCAAAGGTGTTTTGAAAAATAATTTTAACATGCCTCGACGTCATTTGGCCGAAAACGAAATGTTGAGTGCTATGATTGACACAGGAGTGCAAACCACTCAGAACGTTGTCTCAGGTCTCTGGGCTCGTTATCGTGAAACGGGAAGATTTCGAGAAAGGCATTTGGGAACACCTCATTTGGACCGATATGTTCAGTTAGAAGCGAAGAAATCGCACAGTGACGACTCGGCAGTTAATTAACCTTCTCCGTGGAGCTCAAAGTTTGACTGTTTCCAGACATATCATCTACAGAAGGTTAAGAGAAGGTAATTTAGTTAAACGAAGACCTTGGAGATGCGAACCTTTATATCGAGGAAATCGCGCCAGGTGACTATGTTGTGCACAAGAACAGGAGAGCAAAATCAATGACAAACTGTTCTTTTTACCGATGAATCTCGGTTTGGTTTGTTTCCAGATTCTCGATACGTGTATAGAGAGAATCTGGCGCAAGAAATCGAATGCAACATACACAAGATACACAGCTATAGAGGAGGCACAATTATGGTAAGGGCAGGAATTTTGCTTGGCAGTAGAACTGAGCTAGTTCTAGAACCTGTAGTTAGTAAAACATTTGTCCTGATTTTATCTTAATGCTTGACAAATTTACTTCACATACAGCCAGACTGACAAGAAAATTCTCGGAAGAGCAGAATATTCAAATTTTGCCCTGGCCAGCTCAATCGCCTGATCTTAATCCTATTGAGCATGCGTGGGATATGCTTCATCGAAGACCAGAATCAATTTCAAAATCGCAATCAGCTGTTTCAATCTCTTCAACAGTGCTGGATGGCGATTCTCCAAGAAGATCTGGATAACTTGATCCTTAGTATGGAAAGACGCTGAACACTCATCATAAATGCACGAGGAGGCCACAATCCGTATTAAATTATTTATTCCTTTGATCCATTGTTCGTTTTTTGCATACATATTGTTATTTTTTTATTAAAATGAGTCATTTTGATATCTTCGAGCATTTGCCTCTTCCCACGCATCAGGCTTAGACAAGTTATACTTTTGAACCATTTTATAAATATCCCTAGATTTTAAACATGTATTTCAACATCTTTCGTTGATTTTTTACATCAATTGAGGCAACTATAATTGTATGAATAAATGTAATCGCCATAATGAAATCTATATACCGTCGATATACTACCAAAATTGATCATCTCAGTTACTATGCTTTACAGATAAATTGATGTAGAAAATTGGTCATTTTTTTGGAATCTCTTTTAAAATGCGTTAAAAAACTTTTTTCTGTACACTTTGTGTACTAAATTTAGCGTAGAGAAATTAATTAAAATCAAAACTTTTATAATTTCAACTTAAACTGATACACTGCGTTTGTTTTTTAGTGTGTTGTGGTGTTTTACTATAGTAAACAATGTTCGTTTTGCAATGGTATCTCGTACGTTTTTCTTACAGTTGCAAGAAAATTATCATTTATGAAAAATTTAATTTTTGCACGAATCAATGGTGATACTAATATTTTACCATGGGAGTATACTATGGAAACGTATCCAACTATATTATTTTTCCCTTCAAATCGGTAAGTTATTTACTTTTTTATATTTATTTTATAATGCTCTTTTATTTTTGCAGAAAATCAGAAAGTAGAGTATTTCCTTCGGGGTTATCTTTATCTGTCCCAAATTTAATTAATTTTATTTTAACAAATTTTGAACCTAGTCAAAAACTTCATGCATTGTGGCCGATTTGTGTCAATACAAAGGTAAGCTATCAACTTTAAAATGGTTTTATTTCTTATTAGTATTGTGTTGTTTTTAATTTTAGTTCATTAATGAAAAATCCACATGCTATTCTCAACTTCTGAGAGAAACACTAAATCTAATAGACAACACCTTGCGAAAATGGAGAAAATCTGAAAAGCTAGAAAGACAAATACTACTTCATCGCTTAAAAACATTACGACACCTTTACTTATTATTTGCACACTCCTCTGAAAAGTATCCTATAATTCTTAATACTCTAAATAGGCTTCATTCAAATATGAAACGTTCCAAAGACTATTATAGAATTAACAAAACAAATATAAGACATGACGAATTATGAATATTATTTTGAGAAAAAATAATTATAATAGATGGAAACGGGTGGAGGAATGCGAAGAAATTAATTTATTTATGATTAAAGTCGTGAAGATAATAATTATTTAATCCGGAAACATTTGAAGTAATACCTCTCTTGATAGATTTTATAATACTCGTTAAGTATGAAATTGTTAAAAAAAATTATATTTCAAATCTAGCAAAATTATAGTTATTTCTTTCTAAATTAATATTGTTTATAAAAAATACTTTTTAGGTTTTAAATAAACAATAAATTTCTTAAAGGTTAGTGTAAACAGTAGTTAATATCAATTTTTAAGAAAGATGAAGCACTGTATTATTTTTTGTGAATTAAAAACATGTTTTTGGTTATTATAAGTTGGGATAATTTGAAATATCGCTGAGCTTTGTAAGAGTGTTTGAAAATCAGTAATTTAGCCTGAAGATTGAAATATAATTTATTTTTTTGATCTTTTATTTACCTTTAAGTTTGCCCATTAAAATGTTATATATGTAAATACAATATTTTTTGTTATTTCGTGTTTTACTTATACAACTTACTACTATACAGTCAGTCATATAATACGGTATGCGCCAAAACAAAGGACACTGAAATCAGGAAGCCTGTGAAATATAATCGCGTCATATGAAACAAGTGACAATAGTTGTCATGGTATTTTTAAACATTGTTTATTCTAATAAACTGTCAAAAAGAAATGGTGCTTACAACGCAAGAGAAAATATTTTCTTTGTACTATGCCGAAAGTACGTCGTTCCGGCTTCAATATTACGGCAGAAACCCTAACTTTTATCCCGCGATAATGTCGCGCAGACAGCGGGCCGAAAGAAATTATTCTTGCATCATTATTCACTGTCACTGCAAATGTCGGGGCAGGCATCAATATCTCTTAACACAGAAGGCAATTTCCTTCGTACTTTCGGCATAGTACAAAGAAAAATAGTATACACTACATAAGCAGAAAGTTTGAGAGCCCTGCACTGCAGGAATCTCAATCTTTCTGCCCTTGTAGTGTAATATAATATTATTATTGAGTATTATTTCCGCTCATACGGGAATGGACGATCAAATGGACCTAGTATGTTAATGGTTGCCAATCAATTTCGGGAAGAGTTTCAAAAGCCTGCACCGACTAATAAGGACTTTTTAAGAATTTCGACGAACAGGAAGCGTTCTAACTCAACACAAAAGCTGTACTGGTCGTCCAGTTACCGTGACAACAAATGCGAATCAAGGAAGGCTATTTCAACAGGTGTTAGAATCACCAAAAAGAAGTCTCCGCAGAACATCTCTAAAAATGAATTTGAATGAAACGTCTACCTGAAGAATGTTTAAGAAGATTGGTGGTTTTCCCTATAAAATACAGACTGGGCAACACTTGACAAGACAAGAAATCAAGAGTTGTTTATTGTGCTTCAGTCTTGGCAATGGTTTATGAACAACCCCTATTTTTTCTAATGTGTGGTTTACAGACGAATGTCACACTATCTGAATGGATTTATCAATCGACAGACAAATCGTTTTCTTGGTTTTGAATGACCAGACATCATCGTAGAGAAACCTCATATTTGGTGCGCAGTGTCAGGTAATGGATTATTGGGCCCTTACTTCGTGGAAGACGAGCGTAGAAGACCCGTTACACTAAATCAAGTGCGATATAGAGAACAAATTTTGACACCATTTTTTATTGATCTCAGACAATTCTGTCGTGCCAGAAACATACAGTTGAATACCCAATGGTTCAAACAGGATGGGGCTAGTTGTCATACCAAGTCAGCATCCCTAGATCTGATTCGAGAAAATTTTGAAGACCGCGTAATTTCCCGTAACACGAATTTTCCTTACCCTTCTCATTCACCTGATCTAACAACTCCTGATGCTTACGTAAGGGGTATGCTGATTGCTGAAACAAGCCATTTTTACAGAAAACCCACCGGCAACTATTGATGAACTCCGTGAAAAAATTTTGACCTTTTTCAGAAGAATGTAGCAGCCTATCTATACTTATAATAAATCTGTAGAGAGGTCAATTCTGTACATGAAATATATTTCCAAAATAACTATTAGCGGGTGATTAGGGATCGATACTGATGCCAAAAATGAAATCAGTAAAATTTTTGTCTGTCTGTATAACCGTTATAGAAACAAAAACTACTCGACGGATTTTAACGAAACTTGGTACAATTATTTTTCATACTCCTGAGCAGGTTATAGGATACTTTACATCACGCTACAATCAATAGGAGCAGAGCAGTGAAGGGAAATGTTGGGAAAACCAACAGTGTGGGGGAGAAATTTTTATACAACAATCGAACGACGTCGCGGGTACATCGATGTAGAACCCAAAAATTTGGTTAGATTTTTTTGTTGTATGTCTGTCTATCTTTATGTTTGTGCGCGCATAACATGAAAACTACTGATCCGATTGGAATGCGGTTTTCACATATATATTTGTCTTCTTTTAACTTAACATCAGGTGTATAAAAATTTCTTCCCCAACTCTTTTACGGTGTGGGGAGAAGAAATTTGAATACAACAATCTATACATCACGCGAACGACGTCACGGGTACATCGATTTAGAACCCAAAAATGTGGTTAGATTTTTTTTGTACGTCTGTCTGTCTATATGTTTGTGCGCGTATCACATGAAAATTACTGATCCAATTCGAATGCGGTTTTCACAGATGTACTTGTCTTCTTTCAACATAACATTTTAACGGGGTGAGTGAGAAATTTTTTAAACAACAATCAACACGTTACGCGAACGACGTCGCAGGTACACCTAGTTTTTAATAACATGCTAAGCAATCTTTTTAAGCGTTAGGCTATGTTTACATGAATGAATTTACAACGTGCGTTAACGCACGTTTAGATATCATGATGTTTATTTAAAAACAATCACATGAACGCCCGAAAACGGACGTTACCGAGCGGTACCGCGAGCTTACGCAAAAAATCTCAAGACGCTTGTTGCACGGACGTTACAGTTGCGTTTTGAATGATCAATGAAAGCAATATTGTTGTTCAGTTGTACGCGCGTTTCTGCAGTTATCACATGGTTTTTACATAGATATCGTTTTGGTTTTTGAGTGAAATTGAATATCTGATGGCGTTGGGAGATGCGAGTTCATCTCGGATGGATTCTAACTAGTTAAATGATTTGATAGACATTCTGAAGTAACTAAATTTACATTTATTTGTTCTAAGTTTAAGGCTATAATATTGCAAATAAACTTTTTGACAGTCTGTTTTACAAAATTGGGTGAACCCAATATCTCCTTTTTCTGGTATTTTTATTTTTCTTATAATATAACCACCAAATAATTGCTTCTTCCACGTCCATCTTCCAGGCTAGCTAGAGTGAATACGACTAACCGCACCGCACGTTCGATTGTCATTTGAACTCCTCGTAATTTGAACATACGTTGAAGTGCGTTAACGCACGTTTCATCTGAACTTAGCCTTTGAGTACTGCTTGGAACGCAATGGCGAGCACTTTAAACACATTTTGTATAGAAGCAAAACTTAAAATTCGCATTATTTGAAATGTTATTTAATTTTTCATGTTTAATAAAGCTTTAGTTTTTCAGTGTCGTTTGTTTTGGCGCATACTGTATTAACGAACAATTTTTGTAAGTTTCCGTGAAATAAATATGATTCCTATAATATAGATATAATATGTAGCGATTCTCGAAGCGGCCTATCGCATCAGCAGAGCGGAGTTAGGTAACCCGAGACTTTTAATAATAAAGCACAAACGTTTAATATTTATTTTGTTTCTTACAAAATTTTTAATACAAAATATAATTAAAAATGAAGATAAAATGGATAAAAACCTATACACAATTAAAATTACGAACATCTTGAAAAATATATTTATGTTACGGATGCGAATAGAATATTGAAAAAAATCATCTCACCTAGTAATATAAAATAAGTAAAATATTTCAATTCCTAAATTATTGTAATAAGGGGTGAAATCATCTTTTTCAAATTGTTATAAGTACGGAGGCCTCTGCATAATAATAAAAGAAAAAAATTAATCATCACATTGCACGTAATTTGCAGGAAAAAGTCCATATTTTCCTTTACACAAACCTCTCCACCATCCAGCGTCAATCTAAAATGTAAAATTCGCTTTATATCTTATAAAATTAAAAAGTTTATGGTCTAAAATACCTTGTCAATGTGCGTAATTGTGTCATCAGGGTCGAAAGAAATTTCATCATCAGCAGCAGCTTGATAATCGTATAAAGCAGTAGCAGTAATATGAGTATCTACAATTTCTTCTTGACTGTATTCATCAGCTTCTTCAGTTGGTGTTTCTTCAGTAGGTACTACAACCTAAAATAAATTTAAAAAAATAAGATTCGATTCAAATTAAAAAATAAATTTATACTATTTATAAACTGTGACTTCATTTCTTACTTGCTCCACATGATGTCCTCCAGCCCTCTTTATTGTAGATGTATCAAAATGTTCGTACATTCTATCATCTTCATCTTCCTCATCATCTTGCTTTTGCTGTTGTAACTGTCGTAGTAATTCTAATTCTTCTTGAATCTGTAATAATGTTGTTTTAGATTGATTTTAAGTTTTGGTATCACAATTTAATGTAGAATTAAAAACAAGACCTTACCATACTTTGTTGTTTATCATTTTCAGTCTCTTCAGTTGCTGTAGCAAATTGTGTCAATTTTGTCTGATCTAAACGATTTACTTCAGGTGGTTTTTCTTCAGAATCAACATTAATATCTTCATTCTGCTTTATTTGGCTAGTAAGGAATGCCGTTTTTGATTCATCTAATTTCGTAACTTTTTCTGTATATTCTGTACCTTTATGTTCTTGTTGACTAGTTTGTGTCAAAAACGCTGTTTTCGATTGATCTAATTGTTTAGGTACAGGAACTTTTTCAGGTGGCGAGGAAACAACAGTCGATTCTTTATTCACAGTTGAAAATAAAGCCGCTTTCGCATGAACGTTTTTCCTGGGAGCAGATGGCATTGGTACTTCAGATTTGTTTTGTTGCGACTAAAATGATTGTATATTTTTTAATGAGTTTCATAGTAAAATCTCAAGGAACTAAAAAATTATAAACATACCATATTTTCAAACTTTGCTCTTAAATCTGATGGTTTAGCTCCACCTATATCAGGTTTAACTTTTGTATAATTAGTTCCAACTTTGGTAGGTGGATCGAAATTAGCAGCAGATTTATCAACTCTATCAGTCTGTAATCCAAATGCACCCCCAAAACCTTTTTTATGATCAATTTGACTTTCATGCTTTTGTGGGGCTTCATGATGGTCCCATCCTACGGCTGATTTGTCTTGTCTATCTAATTGAACGCCAAATTTCCCTCCAAAACCAGTTTTATAATCTGAAATATTTGTGTTACCAAAAGTATTCCGATGTTTTAGTTTTATAATATACCTTTTTGTGATTCATGTTTCGATACTTTCTCCACATGATCCCAACCCACTGCTGATTTGTCTTGACGATCGGTTTGTAGTCCAAATTTTCCGCCAAACCCAGCCACATAGTCTTTCTGAGAACCATGTTTCTCGATCTTTTCTTTATGGTCCCAGCTTACAGCACTCTACAATAGTTACATTTATTTCCTGATCAAATTATAAGTAACAATAGAGTTTACAGTTATAACAATACTTTGTTTTACTAACCTTATCAATTCTATCAGTTTGTATGCCAAATTTTCCACCAAACCCAGTGGAATAATCTTTTTGAGAAGCATGTTTTTCTACTTTACCAACATATTCATGTCCTACTGCTGATTGATCCATTCTATCTTTTTCTACTCCAAATTTACCCCCATATCCATAGGAAGGATTATGCTCTCCCTCTTCTAATTCTTTTTTCTTCTTTTTGGCATCAGCTTCTTCAGTCTCTTTTCGCAATTTTTGCATGCTGGAAAAATATAGGATTTAATACTAATACTACTAGTAGTAATGTAATCATTACCATCCTAAAATTTCACAAGAAAATATCTAGTTTTCCTAAGATTGCTTAAAAATAAAAAAAGTTTGCAATTATCGTGCTGTTTAAAGTACACAACATTAACCTACTTGATCAGAAAAATCCGATTATCTTAAAATTTTTTTAAATTAAATTAGAAATCCAAGAAGTTTAAAACGCCAGATCTAAAATTTTATTGAAATCGACCGACCAGAATAATATCGTAAAAAAACATTTACATTGTGCTTGCCAAAGTATATTTATACAGTATATATATTATCAACTTATAATTTAATGAATAAAACCTACAGCTTTTTACTGATAAGTAAAAATTAAAGGATGTTCCGAACAAATATTATCTATAATTGCACGAAAATATCTAAAAGATAACGTAAGTTTCAACAACACTGTTTACATTTATGGTCCTTAATATAAAACAACTAATTACAACTTACTCTATAGCACCTGCAGTTCTCCCTGATCCTTCTACAGTTGTTGAGCCCCATCTTTGCTGCTGTTCGTCTACATCATTTACAAAATCTGGATCCGTTTCCCATTCGTCATCTTCTGTATTTACATTACCAATGTTTATTTGATGGCCAGCCGCTGCTTTCCACATTTTAGGTTAGGAATTTTGCAACCTTTTATAAAAGATATTACTAACTTTCTATTCAAACTTATAAGGACACAACAACTTTATATATATAAAAAATTATAATTGTTTAAAACACATATTAACAAATAAAGGCCAACACCCGCAGATATGACACATTTAAAATTCTCTGCTACTCTTCTTCCTGTTATCGTATGAGTTTACTTTTACTTGATAACACAACGGTACCTCCCATCACACAACTTACTACTAAAATAAATTGGATAATTGTTTCAATCAACTATAATTTACATATAGTCTAGATAATAAACTTTTAACGGTTCTACTTTAATTAATACAAGGAAAGTTTGATATTTTTTTTTTTTGTAAATTTATATGAGAACAAAATTAACCTACTTTAAATTAGAACTAAAATTCAATTAAAACAAAAATTTTAATTATTAAATCGAGATTTATGCACAATTTCATTTACAAAATATAAAGTTGGTCAGATATTTAAATAATTCATATTAAATATTTTATATTATTTCTCCTTGTCCAATGAAGTTAGCAATATAATATATATAAACTCCAATTTTGACAGTTTTGTCAAATTCAACATGGTGAATGTTATGAAAGGAGTTCTCGTCAAATGGTAAGAGAAACTATAATTAGTAGTGCTTATTTATGTATTTTTTTCTTTACATATTACCTGTTTAATTCTGGTGATGTTTATGTACCATGGTTCTATTATGTTCACTATTGTAATTGTTTGATAACCCTTTTACTTTTTCCTGCTTCACCACTAAGGTGCCTGGTTCTATCTGTATTGTTTTATTTGTTTTTATCTCTTAACCACCCGGGTAAGATATTTGTCTCGCAAACAACCATGTGGTGTCTGATAGACACGTAATTTAAATGAAAGATAACGGTCTTTTATTTTGCAAAATTTTTATTGTAAATATTTATTTCTATTGAATAAACATATTACTAACTAAAACTACAGATAAATGCCCTACAAATGTTTCAAACAAAATTAACAAAAAAATAGAAACATAAACCAAAATATCTGCGTTGCACTCACTATTGCTTTCTTTATTTTCTTCCTCAAGACCAGAAAAGTCCTCTATAGATAACTCATTAGCAGTCCCGTGGCCAGACTCTAAAAATTCCTCCTCCAGTGCATTTTCCGCATTACTTGCGCTATTTTCTATTTCATCATACCACTGTAACAAAATTTTTGCTACCAAACCGAACTCTTTTCGATAGACCAGTCATAATAACTCACAAAATAAAGTAGTACTTAAAAGATATCTTGGCTTGATTTCTGGCCGTGTGTGTCAGATACCAGAGAGGCGGTTAAGGGTTAACAAAATCATTGAGCCTACCAGGAAAATCTGTTTCTCTTAGTAGCATCTGGGTAGAAGAGTATGTTAAATTAAAGAACTTTTAATATTTTATCAATTTTTTTTTATATAATTGTATTGTTTTCATTTTTAGTGACCAGGCAATGAAACAGTTTTTACTGCATTTAGATGAAACACTAAAATTGGGTCGAAAATTTATAATTCAAGATTTAGACGAGAACTATCTATTTATATCAGCAGATATTCTCGACGTGCTCCAAACTAAAATTGACGATTTAATGGATCAAATTAGTTTCCCCATAACTGAAAAAGGTGCATAAAAACATACAAAATGACTATTTCAAAATCAACACTACGCGGTTCAAACCGCGTCCGGGAGAATGATAAACGCCGCATCGTCGACGAGACCTCCCGAAAACGCCGTCAACGAAAAGTGATGGAACTTTTAGAATCTGATAATTATCATGATGATCCGCATGCTGATTTAGTTATGAGTAAAAAGGTAATTATTAAAAACTTAAAAAAAAACAAAGACCTTATAAACGAAACACAAGCCATCTCGAGCCACTATAGAAGTTAAAGGTGTTTAGCTTATAATAGCGATGTAAATATTTTCTAAAAAAATGAAAACAAATACTGAATTTCAACAAGATTTTCAGCTTCTAGATAAATGAAAAATTTACAACTGAAATTCGAAAATTTTACTCCATTTACACTTATTACGTATAACATCTCTGGATCTGAAAAATTGGAGAGAGGCAAACAAGTTCTCTGGGGGCACTGAGGTCACATTGTGCATCCTCTCGTGTGTAGATTAATATAATTGTCTCAGTTAGAAACTTATTTATTACGTTCATTCCTACTTTAGATTATCTCATAGACATTGATATTATTTAAGTAATGTTTACTCGTAGGTACCAAAATTTGAAGACAACTTGGAGCAGAGAAACACTCGCACAAAGAGAAAAGATCGAGGAACAGAATATTATCAATTCAAATATAGAAAAAACTTCCAACAACTTGTTGAAGAAGACAGAGTCGAAGTTGAATTGAATAAAAGAATATCTTATATGGATATTCAATGTACAGAAGGTACAATTCCGCCAAGACATTTTTGTGCAGTTTGTGGATTTTTGGGACAGTATTCTTGTTTGTCGTGTGGTACTAGATATTGTTGTATTAGGTGCATGGACACTCATATCGATACAAGGTGTTTAAAATGGACTGCGTAGTTTTTTTTATTAAGTTTAAATATGGCTAAACTACAGTTTAAATTTAATCTCGTAAAATATTCTCTGTAGCCGGTTTTTTTTTTATAAGGATATCCGCGGTATTTTACAAACAAACCGGATGTATTTTGAATTAGATAATTATATGTCCAAGTTTATAATAATCTAAATGTTACTTTCTTTTTAGACTACTCACATATAAGTACGATTCCATAAGGGTAAACCTTAATAAATAAAAAAAGATAATAAATACATGTTTCTTTAGTTTGAAATAAATACATTTCTTATTAACTTTATAACATTTTTCATTTTCAATTTTTGTAGTTAAAAAAATATAAAAAAATTGTTGAACCTTATGTTCTACATCATTTCTTGATAATCCAACGTTTTCTTTAACACATCAACTAGCCTAAAGTTGAAACGTTAAGTTTTTTTAGTAACGTATAAAATTATAAAAGTTTTATATATTAACTCGGATCCATAAAAAGTTTCAATTGCATCTTATACCTCTCAGCCTCTTGTTCTTTTTTCTTTAATTTGATTTTATATTCTTCAATAGTTTTTCTTGCTTCAATTAGTTGGTTCGTAATTAGTTCCAAATCATTTTGTGATTTGTTTTTAATTGATGATGAATTCGAATCATCGCAAATCTACAAAAAACGTCTGTATGAAGGAGAAAGTAAATCTTTATAAACTTTATATTAATATGAAAATATAATTGCGCTTACGGTTGCAACAGAAATTGGTATAATTTTATTTTTCTTCATCACTACTCTCTTCAAATTCGGTCTTGCCGATAGCATCTTTATTTGCTTTAAAGTTTTATTATTACCATTATTTGTCATAGCTAGGAACTGTTCTGGTGTGACAGAAACGAATTTCTTATCAATATGTACAATATTTTTCTTTTGTTCTGATTGTTTGACTGAATTTAAAACTTCTTTACCAACATCTGAAAATATATAATAAAAGAAAAACTCAACGAACTTTCTTGCTACAACAATTATAAAAAACTAATTGTTAATTATCGAAAAACAGGCCAGTCAAGTTACTGATGTACAGATACGAAAAATCTTGTAAGATAACATTTTAATTTTTTGTAAAAAAGTGTAGATAGAGGCAACAATATATTTCAATTAACACTGATTAAAAATCTAAATGAAATAGCTAGTTAATTAAAGCATATTAACCTGTTAAAACTACGGAATGTCCACTTTCCATAACACTATTTAGAATATTTCCATCATCATTCTCTTCATTCTCCAACATTGTAATACCATGTTGTTGCAATATTTTTAACGAATTTGTTAAAGAAGCTGAATCTACTGTAACACTTTGTACAAGCTGTTCACTTTCTCTTTCTATTTCTTCTTCTAAAACTAAATAGAAAATACATTGTAACTAAAGATATTTTTTATATTTAAGACAAACAGTATCGTTTCTGTCAATTTTTTTTATCTGGATAATCAATTAGTATTAAAAAAAGTTAAAAAATTGTAAACTCACCTTCTCCGTTATGACTAATTTCTTGATCTGTATATTGAAATTCGTTTTTAATTATTATAGGTTCTAAAACATACAATGTTAAAACAATTTGTGGAATTTTGTTTAACACTAATTAATTATTAATTATTTAAGGAGTTCTAAAGCTAATAAAATTTTTACTATCTGAAATTCATTTTATATTTTCTAAATGATCATCAACTCATGATGTACATCTATTTGTTCTTTGCATTTACTTCAGTAGCTAACTTGTGTATTAGCGTTATATAAAAAAAAAAACCTTACCCCTAACTACAGTGTACTCTTCAAGTTCTTGATTATCCATTGTTTCCAATTCCATATCATCATCAAAACATTGATTTTGATTACTATCTTGTGTATTTTCAGAATCTAAATGTAATAATAAATTTTGCGTTGCTATGGCTGAGTCATTCATTCGTTCTACTAAGAGTTGTATAATATCACGTCTACCGGTCTGTTCCGCAATCATTAAAGGTGTCACATCAAATTTGCTTTTTTGGTCCATAGCCGCTCCGTTGTTAACTAAATAGTTTACTATATCGTAATGGCCATTTTGTACAGCCCAATGAAGTGGCGTCATATCCAACTAAAATGTAAGGAAATCTTAATATTTTTGTCAAATCGGAAAAAATAAAAGTAGGACGACATTCTTCATTTTGATATAAGCGCAAATTAAAAGAATCAAAATATATACCAAATCTCTGCAATTTATGTCAGAACCATGTTTTATAAGGGTATCAACAATATCCAAGTGTCCCTCATACGAAGCCATATGTAACGGAGTTCTATCTACTTTAGTACGAGCATCTTTTGAAATACCTGCTCTGAGCAATATCTCGGTCATTTCTAAATGATTGTTTTGGGCAGCTAGATGTAACGGGCTTGTACCTAACTGAAAATGAAAACAAAATCTTTGCTAGAATTTGCTTTTTTCTTAAGATCATTAAGTAAGTAATCTTAATATTTTTAAAGAATATTAAAATACTAAATGTATTGAGATTTTCACAATTTTTATTTAATGTATGACGCGTTTCACTATCTTATAGCTTCTTCAGATACATTTAAACTTACAAAGTTATGGTAAAAATAAAATGAAATAATGGCATGAAATAATGACATAATGATGGTGGAAAGACATTGTATAAATAAACAGGACAAACAGGTAGAACTTTTAAAAAGCTTATTACAGAACATAACAGAAGCTTCCTTAATAAAAAAACTTATTCTACGTACTCAAATCATCTAATTTCTGAAAACCATAACTTTAATAATAATTTTGATATTTTACACCAAGAAAATAAAGGTTTTAAATTAAATTTATTAGAAAGTCTAAAAATTAATAAACGTAAACACTCTGATACATTACTGAATGATCAAACAGAATTAAATAATTCACCGTTATTAAATTTATTTACACAAAGGTCTATGTACTAATCCTGTATATATTACTACTATCGTAAAAATTTATTATTATTAACTTTGTCCTTATTGCAATTTGTAGTACATTTGTTTTATTTCAGTTTATTTATACAATGTCTTTCGACCATCATTATGTCATGCCATTATTTCATTTTATTTTTACCATAACTTTGTAAGTTTAAATGTATCTGAAGAAGCTATAAGATAGTGAAACGCGTCATACATTAAATAAAAATTGTGAAAATCTCAATACATTTAGTATTTTAATATTCTTTGAATATGGATTTTCATCAAGTAACGACTAAGAATATTCAATACTTAATATTTTTGTTAAATCGGACGTAATTACCTAATTATTCTACAAACGGTTGGATAATAAACGATCTTTACTGTTAAGGCCGTTGAGGGGAAATGCACGACAAAATAAATACCTAAAGAATCCGGTAAGATTTGAATTATAACAGATTAACAAAAAAAATTATAATATAATATACAGGGTCATTCAAAATGAGCGGAACACTTGATTTATGGCTTAACTATGAATTATACGATAATTTGATTTAGATAAAAGTTTTTGTACATTTAATTTAATATTTATTGATCTTTTCAGATTTTCCGAAAAAGTAATAGCTTTCAGGATATGACGTCAAAGGACAATATTTTAAATGGATCACCCTGTATTTATATTTTTTTTCGAGTTGGTATGACCTGTCTAAATTCATTAATGTTACATTTAGTGGGTCTGAGACTTATGGTTTTATAAATATGAATTAATTAAAAAAATTATTTGACACCAAATGAACCATAATAATTTAAACTTAAATAAAACACATTTATTTAAAGTAGGTGTTGTTCAAATTATTATGGTTCATTTGGTGTTAAATAATTTTTTTAATTAATTGATATTTATAAAACCATAAGTCTCAGACCCACTAAATGTACCATTAATGAATTTAGACAGGTCATACCAACTCGAAATAAAAATATAAATACAGGGTGATCCATTTAAAATATTGTCCTTTGACGTCATATCTTGAAAGCTATTACTTTTTCGGAAAATGTGAAATGATCAATAAATAGTACATTAAATGTACAAAAACTTTTATCTAAGTCAAATTATCGTATAATTCATAGTTAAGCCATAAATCAAGTGTTCCGCTCATTTTGAATGACCCTGTATATACATATAATGCCATATAGATATGATAAACTAAAATCATCTATATGAAACAAGAAAATTTATTATATCAATAATTAAAATATGGGCCAGTACAGGAAAAAAAATGTCGAGGGAATCAGTTTCGACACAAAAAGTGTTTTGAATAGTTGTCTTTTACGAAATAGAAAAATCTTAAATGAACAATAAAAAAATACCTACCCAATCAGCAGTAAATGGAGCCCCTTTTGTTAATAACTGTTTAACTTTATCAACATTACCATCTGCAGCAGCCTTTAAAAGTTGTTTACCTAATTCATTTACAGATACTGAAGGTTGAGTCACTAATCTACCTTCCCAATTTATCTAAAAAAAAAGTTATCTCAAACATTTAGTGGTTTTTATATTATATTTTGTTAATACGGGTTTGTCTACTTAAACGCTTACCAATAATCTAATTACTGTCTACCTATGTTCCTGTTTCATAAATTAAGTTTATATATTAAGATATAACCATTAAAAGAACGTTAAGGTTAAAATTGACAAAACAAGAAAATTAAAATTTCTTATATATTTCAAATTTGATTAGCTTTCAGAGCAAGTAATGCCCTAAGGTGATCAATATATTATCAGTTAAATAAATCTGCGAATGATTTCATACAAGTGTTTTAGAGTTTATTGCAGATTATTTTTTCGTATTAAACATGTCTCAATTTAGATCTAGAATTAACCTTTTTGAGTTTGCAAACGAACCAGTTTCATAATCTGCTCAAGAATTGATTCACCAGATGACATAAACCTAAATAGCTCCTATATTCAGATAGTCAATGGAAAAATATTCTTGGATATTGAGATTGATTCCCATTTAGATTGGGAGCAAAATATAATTTATGGCAGTAGGAGAAAAGTATTTATACTACAAAAAAAAGTAATACCTAGAATTTGCAGAATGAGAATAAGAGATTCATGTAGAGGAGTTTAAAGAGATGGAAATTTTAACTGTGTATGTCGTGTAGAATGGGAACCGCCAAGAGTATATGGTTCAAGATAGTTTAATTACGGCCTTTCTATTCTGTGATTAAAATATTTAATAAGCTATCAAAACATATAAAACAAACAAATGAACTATTCAAACATTGACATTCCTTGTTATTAAACTTAGAGCCATTTTTCTTGGAGGAATACCTAAACATCTAAAATTATGTTTTTTTTATCTGAGTTCAGAGCTGACACTATTTTATTCAAATGTGGATGTATATCGTTTTGTATGTTCATGTCTTTTACAAAATATAGATTATTGTTATTATTATTGTCGGTAAGCGGTGGCCCAGATCTATTCAAGAAGGCCCTATGTTTCATAATATAATACGGATACTACTTCCACCCTTCGGTAACTATTTTGGATATAGAATTTCTGGGCTAGGTGCTTTTTTGTTTTATTGGCTGTTCAGTTCCTGAAGTAGGCCTTCAGACAGAAACATTGTGGACAACACTTTATTACCGGGAACCGTATTTTGTATAATTTGAGAATTAGCTAATATTTGTTTTGTTTTTGTTAAAACTAAAGAAAATATGTACATATATCAATGGGTATGTTCTAAGTCAACGATTAAAGATGATTACAAAAATAACGCGACAGCTCCAGTAAAATTCGGCAATGTGGGGATATACGCCGACGATCTCCGATCGGCGCGCGCCGCAGCGCCTCCAGTCGGAGAATTCTAGTACTATTCAATTGCTTAGCGGATTTCGTGTTGCTGTGTTTGTTAGTCCCAGAGCCATCTTCACAAAACCTCTCGAACTGGGTAATCGGTAGCGTTCGAGTCGACGGTAAAGATAGGTGGGGAAACCTGAGCTGTCGCGTTAATTTTGGAATCGTCTCTACAATCGATTACAATCGCCTGCAAGCGATTGTAAACTGATCGCAGAATATGGCTCTCGGACACGATTAGATTATTACTTACTGTTGACAATTTTTTTTAGACGCCATTTTCGTTTGTATTGTTTACATACATGAATCGTGTCTAGGGTTGCCAGATTTACGAGATGGAAAAGCGTGACGGGGGATGGAGGTCGGGAAAAATTATTATTTTTTTAGTTGTGGGTTGAGACCAATAAAAAAAGCCCTTTTATATAACACCAACATAACGAAATTTAAGTTTATATTTTGGTAGATTTAACTAAAGCGACTAATAATTGTGTATATACGGCACCATGCACCAGTCAAACCAACACGTAAGTATAAAAAAAAGTGGTAGAACTAAAAATAAACATTGGCGCAATCGCATTTCATTTGACTGACAACAGTGTTGTAAGGTTTATTAATTTTTCTTGCGTTCCTCTTTAAATTTTTAAAAGCGTGGCATTTGGGTAATTTGGCGTGTCGCGTGACAGCAAGTGGAAAAGCGTGACAATCACGCCTAAATCGTGACGTCTGGCAACCCTAATCGTGTCCGAGGGCAAATGGTAAACGATTACAAACGTTTGCAGGCGATTGTAATCGTTGACTTAGTTAGAACATACCCAATCGCATACTAAATTAGAGTTTAATTTGTGTAGTTTCTAATTGACGTCCTTTTCCTTGAATTATCTAACCTGTAAAGGTAAAGCTAACTTCGTTTAAGATTCGAAGCACGAACATGAGCTAGCGTGGGTAAATAATTTTTTTGGTAATTGAAATTGGGAAATTAATTGTTGTATTTGTTGAGAGTAACGTTACAAAGATAAGAGTTTCATATTATGATATCATTAACTAATCTAAATAACGACAATAATAAAATAATACAGACGAACAGATATTCAGAAATACAAAATTAGAAATCCCATTCCAAACATGCATATTTCTAAATATGAAAAGGCTAAAGTTAGTAGAACTGTTAATGTTTTAGATGCTGAGTTATGGTAATTCATTTGTAAATATAGATTTTCAATGACATTTCATAATATGACTTAAATCAAAAATTTCGACGTTAAAATACTAAAAATTTATATTAGAGTTAAAAGTTTTATATTCAAAGATCAAACAGTCGAAATATGTATTAAAATCAACCTACAAATAATGAATTTTTAAATAAGATGTGAAATATTATCTCAATTATTAATATATAAATTTGTCCGATTCAAATAACATCTAGTTTAGATTTAATATTTCTAAATATACTTATGCTTATTAAAAATAAGTACCTATTTATCATAATAGTCATAATAATAAAAATAATAATAAAGTTCTTACTGGTATCAGCTCACTTTCATCCAATGTAATTGTACTGTTATTAACTGCAGAAATAAAATATTTCGCCCTTTGAACGTTTTGGCCGTCTTCTGCGACCCCTCCAAGTTTTATCATTTCCTAAAAAAGGTGAATTCATTTCTTTCCCGTTTAATTATAATTATAGTAAATAAATAAACGACCAGAAGTTAGGTTAGATTAACAATAATTCTGTTGACAATAGACAACAGGAAAATCACCATCTTGAAATTTTGTGAAGATTGGGTTTCCTCTTCCTGTGGCCGGCGGAAGTGAGACAATACAGCAGCCATATCTATTGATTTTCTTGAAGTAAAACGATAAATATTTGTTAGTACTTACACTATATGTTCTAAATATTCCAATGTGCACAAATTTTTTAGAAAATCAAGAAAAAAACATACGTTGTCGTAAACAACGTGTCACTAAGATTTTCAACTTTGCCATCTGTCTGTCGTTAAATGAAACAAATTTAGCGGGATATTTAAATTCAAATGAATATATAAGAAAAGAATAAACATGTTTTTTGTATATAGATTCAAATAATAATAAACCGTACATTTTGGATTAATAAACAACAATGATTTTAATTAAACTGTATGAATGGGATGATTTAATCTTATAATTATAATATATTCTAAAACAATAACAATTTTTTTATGTAATCTATTAGATACTCTCTAATTTATATATCATTGTATGATTATTCAGAATATTAATTACTCTTGATAAATTATATTCTTAAAAATATATGCTTGTGAAGTAGGCAACACACTATACAAAAATTAAGCTCAAGTGTCTTTACAATTTATATTTTGCTACACGGTACAGGAATTAATAATTAATTATGACTAGCTGACCCGGTAAACTTCGTATTTCCGTTTTTTTATTTCATTTTTGCGATGTTGTTTTCGCTTGATACGATTACTTTGCATGTTTTATTTCTGTTTTGGTTAATTTATTCATATTTTCTCGATTGTTTCCAAGATTTTTTTTGATATATTTTGTTATTTTTCCACCTTTTTCGTAACAATTTTTTTTCAATTTTTCTTGTTTTTTCAATAAAATACATATTTTACAAATATTATGTTTGGTTAATAAGTCTTTAAAGTCTTACCTGGGAACAGCGGGTGGTGCAGAAATGAGACTCTTTTCTCGACCCTTGATCCAGCATGAGGTTGTATGGACTCATAATTTTACAATCTATTGTTTAAATTTAAAAAATATATGTGATTAATTTTTTATAAATAAAAATACTTTTTTCTTTTTTTCAGCTATATATATATAATACTTACGCAAAATTTTAAAGTTTACAGATGCTAGAGGTATTTTTTTATGAGTGTTGTTCTTTTCTCAATGTAATGTAGAATATTTTGGTGTCTAGTCTGTAAATTTCTGTAAGGGTCGAGGATCGAGAATAGGGTCTGACCGCCCGTTGTTCCCATGTCAGGGGTGACTTCAAAGACTCTTTAACTTAATGTTTTTTTCCTAATTTTGCGATTATTTTCTTGTTTTATCCTAATTTTCCGTATATTTTACTTTTTTATTTTCTTTTGTTTCCAATTCTATAGTCCTTTCCCATTTTTTATAGTTTTTCCTGTTTTTTCGATTGTTTTTGATACTTTTTTATTTTTTTTACATTCAGTACCTACTAAGATAATCCAAATAACTATTAAAGTATTATTACAGAAAACTGTAGCATTGTCGTATTTAATAAAGCGTGTTACCAATAGATATCAAAGATCCAAGAATATTATTATTCTAACCATTTTGGTTGGTTTAAATTATCTATTAGATATGCCAACCCCGTTTGACTTTGAAGTGTAATCCAATATCCGTCGGGGCATCTAGCCCGGGAAGTAGTTGTTTCTTCTTAGTTAAACGGTCATTGTCTTTGAAAATGTTTTTCAAAAACTTGTAAAGCGTTAGAATAATAATATTCTTTGATCTTTGATATCAATCCAAATAACATTTTAATCCTTAACTTTTAAGTCTATTTAGCAATCGAAATACAACGCCATCTACAGGGTGTTATTACAACCGAGTTTTTTTACATTTTTTTTCTGATTTATCATTTGTTTTTTTTCTAATTTTTTGCGTATAGCATGGATTGTGTCAAAATATATTCGGTATTCGGAAGGTTTTGAAAATAGTAGAGGTACACCATGTATTTGCGCTCACATCTAAAAAAGCCAAGCAGCAACTAAAAAGGATAAAATAAAAAACTTTTTTAAAAAAATTGAACCGCCTTCAAAAATAAAAAGAAAAAAATGCACTAAAAAGACAGAAATAAATTCTTTATTTCTTAACTGCTTCCAATTTTTTTAAGAAATAAAGATTTCATTTCTGGCTTTTTAGAGCATTTTACTTTATTCTTTTTATTTTTGAAGGCGGTTCAATTTTTTTAAAAAGTTTTTATTAATTCTGTTGGTATTCCCCGAGTGCTATTATTTATTTTGTCAAGATATAGCACTAAATACTTTAAGTATTGGAATGGTACTTTGAAAATTACATATTGTAATTACTTTATGAAATTGTACAAAAAGAGATTTTATAGGGGGAAGTCCCGAGTAGGAATTATAACAGTTTAACTGTAACCAAAGAATTTGTAATATCTTAAAAACCATTTATGTCTTTATTTTACTCCCTCATAAATAAATACCTGTCCAAAATTAAAATTACATGAATTAAGATCAAATTAATATTAATATAAGAATAATATCTGGCAACATGGCGATGATGCGTACCAGTACCACCTTCTTTATTTTCTATGTTCTCTGTAATCTTAACTTAAGTAAAAAAGACTGGTTTCTGGTTTGTTTGCACCATTTGCACCTTATGCACAGGTGTTGTTTAGCAGAAATCCGAAGTAGAAGTCCGCCAAGGTTAGATTTATATTTTGTTTGCAACAGTGTTTAGTTTTGATAAAATTGTGCATTTTACATTAAAAAATCAATAATGTAAGTAATATATAGTTTGTTTTATATTATATTTTTATTGTTTTATCGAATAACAGTTAGAATTTCTACATTGCTCCTTATTTAGACAGTCATTATTTGAAGAAATTTAACCTACGTCTGTATTTTGGGTTTTCCAGTAATTCTTGTGAAATAGTTTATATTATAATTGATTTAAACATTATTGAATGTGACCATTTTGTTATTTTTTTGATAAATTTTATATTTTTAAGTAAAGTTATATTGGTCCATTAAAAATAAATAATTTGTAACAAAGATTTGTTTTCAGGTGTTATTAATATTCAATAGGTACATTTCAATGTAATATGTACCAAATCGAATTTACACCTTAAAATTCTATAGTGTTTTCTGAAGGATTTTTATTTAAATTTATTCAAAATGTTGAATTTTTTTACTTACAACAATTTGAGACTTTGTGATTTTCTTCCATTTTTGGAATTATTAATTGTTTTTTTTTCTATTTTGTTGATCTTTTTTTTATTTGTTGATATATGCTTTTGAGGTACACTTGACTTTTTTTAACCGACTTCAAAAAAGGAGGAGGTTCTCAATTCGATTATATTTTTTTTATGTATGTTACCGAATATCTCCGGTATTTATAATCCGATTCGAAAAATTCTTTTTGCATTTAAAAGAGGAGAGTGTCCGTGTGGTCGCAAAAAAATTTGGTTAAGGTCTGGTCATCAATGTGGAATATACACCAGTAACAACCACAAAAATAAACAGAATAAGCTCTGCAGTTAAGTTAATATGTTAATAATGATGTGTATAACATAAAAAGCTTGCTCACTGCGGGTTGGATTTCAGACAATTAAGTCCACGTTTCATCAAGATGTTTTCCTTCACCGTGCGTGCATGGTGTCTCTATATAGGTGTTTGAGAATTAACTTATGTCTCAAAAGTCACATTGAAGATAATACATCATGACAAGGCCAAGTAGCCACTAAATTAAAAACTTTTTAAAAAAAATTGAGCCGCCTTCAGAAAAAGAAGAAAAATGCACTAAAAATCCTGAAATACAATCTAATTTTTTAAGAAATAAAGATTTTATTTCTGGCTTTTTAGAGGATTTTTCTTCTTTTTTTTTATGGCGGTTCAATTTTTTTTTTTATTTATAAAGCTAAGCTTTTTGTGTGGGCTTCGGCCACTGGGTGAGAGAAACGACTTGGCGAGATCAGCGAATAGAAAAAAAGTGTCTGCGTACGTACGTACGGTAGATGACGTTGTTACCTGTCTCCTCTAGCTCCCGCTCTCATGGCATACGTGACAGACTGAAATTTACTTTAGTTATCACAAACCTATAGTATGTAGAATGTGATAAGGATGATGATAGTGTATAAATAAATATAGTTAACTAGAGGACTATATAGTCTTAGCTAGTTAAGAATATATATTTTCCGGCTTACTCCTCTGTCTAAGATAGCATAGAAAGTTTTGCTTTCATCGGAATTTCCACACGTTACTTTCTTGGCGATTTTTGATTAATACGTCAATAACAAGATCCTGAGCTACCTTGAGACATACAACCTCTTAAGTGACAGGCAATATGGTTTTCGCCAAAAAAGGTCAACAGCCGATATGCTAGCATGTGTAACTCATGTCTGGAGTGATGCCATCCACCGCCATGGGGAGATTCAAATAGTATCACTAGATATCTCAAAAGCATTTGATCGACTGTGGCATATGCAGCTCCTTTGAACAAATTGCCTTCACACGGACTCTCGACAAACCTTTGCAGATGGATATATAGATACTCTGGAAGAGGACAGAAGATCCACAACGGCTTCTCTCAATCGAGATTTGAGAATTGTAGACAAGTGGGGATAAAAGAATCTTGTTAATTTCAACGCTTTCAAGACAAAGACACTTTGCCTATCAAACAAGAGGCAAACATACGACTCATCCATCACAATGAACGATAAGACACTAGTAGCAAGCGACTCCATTACGCTGGTTGGTATAACGATCTCCCAGGACTTACTCTGAAACGAACATATTGCATCCTTAGTAACTGCAGCAGGAAAGAAGCTAGGCTTCCTTTTTAGAGCACGGAAATATTTCTCTTCATCCAAGTTGGCTATTCTTTACAAAGCCCAAATACGACATAATCTTGAATACTGCTCGCATTTATGGGGATCGGCGGCTCTGGCAAGGCTCAAAGTTCTTGATGCAGTACAGAGAAGATCAATTCGACTAATAAACAACACCAGTATCACCAAAAATCTAGCCCCATTGTCCCACCGAAGAGCAGTGTCTGGTCTTTCCCTGTTTTACCGATACTTAAAAGGATTTTGCTCAAAAGAACTTCGTTCTATAATGACTCCACTTGCCAGACAAGCCAGTACAACTAAAAGTGCCAACTCCATGCACCCTTATACTGTTCAGTGGCAGACATCGAGAACGGATCGATTCGATCGTTCCTTTATCCCCAAGGTCTCCAGATTGTGGAACTCCTTATCTTCCCACGACTTCCCCACTCGTTCTAACTTGCAGTCCTCTAAAACCCAAATTAATAAATTGTCTCTTCTGCCCCAATAGATGTTCTCAGTACATTTGTATTTAGGTCTATACCTACGAGGACATTCTTAAACAAAAAAATAGAATTGTTATAGTTACTATTTACAATTGTTATATAGTGTCACGCGGAGTAGAAAATACAAGAATCTTTCGTTTAATGGATTGGATTGTATGTCACAATTCCAGAAAAACACTTTCCCTTTGTATACGAAACTAATCTCTAACCTTAGATAATTTGGATCTGGAAAGTTGAGAGAAATGATGTATGCTTTATCGGCACTTATATCCCATTATCACTCATGAGAGTGATCGTCAACTTCGCGTAAATAATTCATATTTATATTGGATACTATAGATCTGGATGAACTATGCTATACCAACATTTAACACTTATATCACATTGTGCAACCTTCTGAAAGTGATCGGGAATTCCTTGTCCTAGGTCTTCAACTTCGGATTAGTAATTTATATTAATATTAGATAATCTAGATCTAGAAAGTCGATAGGGTGAATTGTGCTTTACACATTATGTAATCTCCACAGAATGATAGGGAATTTCTCCTCCTAGTTTATCAACTTCGGATAAATAATTCATATTTATATTTACTTTTTAGCATGAAATTGCCAATTGTTATATGTGCACTTCTACATATTGCATCAACAACAGTGAACAAATGCGGTGTTCAATTAAGAAACTGTTTTTGTGACCATCAGTTTATCAACCAGGATTCAGTATTTGTAGTAAACTGTACCGGACAAGGGTTCAATAATGTTGAGATGCTCGCCCAACTTCCAGATGAGACTGAAATGTTAATTTTTACTGGAAATCACATTGGGACTTTACCTAGTAATGTTTTTGGAGAGGAGAGAAATATGACTAAATTAAGGTATACATTTGCTGCATTTCTATTTTATTTTTATTTATTTTTTTAACTCAACAGACCTTGGAGGCCTAGGGCTAAAAAGATTAGTAACAATTTGTTTTTTTAAGTCGTTTTATGCATTCTTTTACCACTTTCTTCCATTCACTTCGGTCCAATGCTTTTTCATTGCAGTTCTCAATGTTACTTCTTTGCAAGTCTTCATATACGTTGTCTTTCCATCTCTTACTCTGTCTACTTTTTCTTCTCTTTTGTATTGGCTTTCGTGTGAGTATCATTTTCGGCATTCTTTTTTTCCCAATCTTTCGATGTGTCGTCCTAAATATCGCATTCTCTGAGATTTAATTACAGTCGTTATTTTTGGGTCTTTATATAATTCTTCTAATTCTTTATTATTTCTGCTTCCCCACTGATCATCTATTTTCACACCTCCATATATTGATCTTTGTACTTTTCTCTCCCATCTGTCTAATAGGTTTATTTCTGATTTGTTGAGCTGGCATATGTAGCTGTGGGGCTGATACCTGTCTTTAAAAGATTCTAGTTTTTACTTTTCTTGAGAAGTATTTGGATGTCATTAGTTTTCGTAGTGCTCCATACTTTTTGTTTGCTTTTACTATTCTTACTTTTATCTCCTGCTCCTCATGTCCCTTTTCATCTATTTGAACACCCAGGTAACTAACTTCTTTAACTCTTTTGAACATGTATGTTTCTAATATGTTGTCTTCTTTTTCTATTTCACCTATTACCATATATTTTGTCTTCTCTTTATTTATTGCAAGTCCAAGTTTTCTTGCCTCTTTTATTAAATTCTTCAACAACCTTTTTAGTTCTTTTTTACTTGTTGTTAACAGTTTTTGGTCGTCTGCGAATGCTATACATTGGTGACCATTCTTAAATATTGTCTCCTGCATGTTTATCCTGCTTTTTCTAATTTTCCTTCTAATACCAGAGTGAAATGAGCTGTTGATAGTGGATTTTCTTTTCGTAATCCTTCCTTTTTTCAAAATTATTTGACTTATAACCTTTCCATGCTATTTCGTTTGTTGTATTTTCCATAGTAATTTTTACCATACTGACAATTTTATTTGGTAGACCCATGTCTTTCAGTAGTTGGTTTATTTTAAATTTACTGTGCATTTTACAACAAAAGACAAGATGAATTCGAATAAAGAATGAAGTGTACGTTGGGATTTTATAAATACACAATACTTTGATCCGCTGGAAGTAATTCGAGAGCTACCTGGACTCAATATTAGGGATTGGAAGGAATTCGTAATCAGCCGTTATTTGTACAGAATAGAACCTGTTACATGATTCTTATTGACAATCTATATTTCTAATAGGGCTTTGCTCAAAAGTGTATTAGCTCTTAGTGACCGTGTACCGTACAGGTAGAAATAACAGGCCTAATAAATAACTTTACTTTTGACTCCAAAACAGGAAACTAAATTCCCTGGGTAGTAGACCTTGCCACTATAGCAAAGTTGACACGTCACGTGTAACTCATCTGGTCGCAAACCCGAAAGAAGACGTTACAAACGGTGTAAAAAAAGTGAAATAAAGTTTTATAATGTGTTATTATTTCACTTTTTAGGTATATGTTTGTTATCTTTAGGTTACTTCTTCTTATGGTGCCATCTCCAGTTATCGGAGGTTGGACACAATTGTGGAGAACTCTTGTCGATCCTGCGTTATTCGGAACAGAGAATGGGCATCTAGACCCGTCCAGTCCCGAATATTCTTAATAACTATAACTGTGCCGTCACTTGAAAAGAGGTCAACTTTATTTGTCATTTTTTATTACAAAAAACGCTTTTAATTGTAAATAATTATAATTAATTGAAAAAATAGATCTTTCATTAACAAAAACCGCCAGATTAATTTCTTAATTGTTATAAATAAAGTCGCTGTAATTATTTGAAAAAATTATGCTAACTCGGCTCCCATTGGTTTTATAAAACTTTTTTTTTTGTTTAAATCTGCGTCTTGATGTCAGCTACCATTATCTGTAAATTAAAAAATTGTAGGATAAGTAGGGGGCGCTGCAGCTCTAATTGTTTATAACTGCAATTTTACATCGTCATAATTAACTGTTTTAAACGCATCAAAAATATTTTTTTCATAATTTTCCAACACAATATGAAAGTTAAAGGCTTAACGAAGAAAATAAGACTAAAATTAACCCTCTACCACATTTTTGGGCAATCCTATAGGCACTGAAAGTTGAAGGTTGCGGGATAAACAAATTCATATATCTCAGCAACAAAATAACCGATCTGGGCCCCCAATATCTTATTCGATTTGAAATTAAGTAGGCTTGAACGTTATACCTCCAAAATAAACAAAAAAGCAATTTTACAATAAATATTAGGTTTTTTGTTTTTAACCTTTATTATTTATTTTTGCAATAACAATTAGATTTAATTAAACGCATTATGGCTCAAACTAAAGATCCTTTAATATACTTTTATAGTTTATACAAAAAATCCTTATAACAATACTTACTTTAGGTAAAAAATTAAAAAAACACAAAAAATACCCATTTTTCACCTACGAAAGGTCATAAATAAATAAAAACCAAACATTTTCTGTTTAATGAACTTGGGGATTGTTCTTCATGTTTCCCTTTATAATGTAGGCCAGGTTACAAAAATTCCTGAATTAAAGCCCGAAATCATCCTTATTCTCCCCTGCAGCCTGGGCTATAAACCAGGAGTGCTTCTTCCTTCCAATGCCGCGTTTACCTTCGATCTTTCCCTCCATTATAAGCCTGAGCAAATCGTACTTGTTATTTCTCATTATATATCCCAAATAAGCGGTCTTTCGTTTTTTTATTATTTCAAATAGCTCTCGTTCACGATTTGCTCTTCTAAGCACTTCAATATTCGTGATGTGGTCTACCCATGAAATCTTTTGCAGTCTGCGTAGAACCCACATTTCGAACGCCTCTAGTCTATTGATCGTGTTGGCCTTCAGGGTCCAGGTCTCGCATCCATAAAGTAACACAGAGTATATATAAAATTTAACAAACCGGTAACGAAGATCGAGATTCAAGCTGGAATTGGACAAAAGTTGTTTCATGTTGTTAAATGTATGTCTGGCTTGTTCGATTCTGGCTCTGATTTCTATATCCGGGTCCAATGTGTTACTTAGCCAGGATCCCAAGTAGGTATTTAAATTTTTGTACTGAACTTATGTTCCTGCCGTACACTCTTAGATTGATTGGTGGTTCTGGAGTTTTAGGGATGGTCATTATTTTTGTTTTGTCTGTATTTATTTTCCAACCAAACTGGTCTCCAATGGCAGTAAGAGAATTCAACAAACGCTGCAGTGCTTCCGTGGTTTTTGCTATGATGACGGTATCGTCTGCGTAGCGCAGATTATTTATTATTTGGCCATTAACCTTAATACCGTCTTTACTATCTTGCAGTGCTTCTGTAAAGATGTGTTCGGAATAGATATTAAACAGCAGCGGTGACAATACGCATCCCTGACGCACTCCCTGTTGGAAGTCTACCGAGCCCGATGTAGCCTCGCCAACTCTAACAGTGGCTTTCTGATTCCAGTATATATTCTTAATAATCTGGATATCATTTCTATCTATACCCATTTGCTCCAAACATGCATATATTTTCTTCTGTTGGTCTCTGCATTTCTGAAAAAGGACGTTTATGCTAAACAAGGCCTCCCTTGTTCCCATGCCCTCTCTAAAACCGAATTGGGATTTACTCAGATCTTGCTCACATTTCTGATAGATTCTTTAGGTTACGATAGATTTAATTGTTGTTGAAACTGTTTTAAAAATTTAAATACTTTGGCTTTGATAAATCACTATAGGTATTGCTAAAATCAAATAGAAGAAAGTATTTAAAAAAATTAGTATAAGAGGTAGATTATCAAATATGAAGAGATTATAGGAAGGTAATCGAAATCAGATGCCTAGGTGCTTCCATTTTTTTTAAGAAATAAAGAGTGTATTTCTGGCTTTTTAGTGCATTTTTTTTAAGGTGGTTCAATTTTTTTTTTATTGTAAAAACAGAAATTACACTGAACTGTATAAAGCTTTTTAATGATTACATAATACATTTAAGACTAACATCTTTTACTATAAGAAACGTAACTAGGCATATACAGTTTTTTTTCAAAGGATAAAATTTTTTTATAAACACTATTCAACTCCATATGACGTATAATTGTATAAAACTTTCTGGATGTTGTTATTCTAAATCTATTGATGATATATTCGCGACACTTATTCCTAGCTATTTCCAATAAAGAAGGCACTTTCGGTAAATGCAAAATTTTAAACGTAACATAATCATCCCGGTCCAATTCGATATAACTCGATAACATTTTCGGATAGATGCAGTAATCTAGAATTTGATATATAGTATTATGCAAATATTCTACATTTATAACTCTAACTAATTGATCCAATAAATTAACCATTCCGGAATTTAAATCGTATATTAACCGAGACGCATCAGGTGGTCGTCTACCTATAAACTTAATATCCATATGTAACATAACTTTAAACAACTCGCAATATCCGTAATGTAAAAATACTTTACTCATATCGAAACTAGTCGGCGTATATCCGTATGTTAATAATTGACAAGTTAATTGTGTTAATTGATCTAGAGATAACTGGTGGAAAAAATCACAAAAACGAACTATGACCATATAAAAATCTTCCGCTGTATTAATAGAATCAATTACTTGTGTAATATTGTTGCTATTTTGTATAATAATATCTATATATTGTTTAAATATATCTTTACGTAAAGTCCCACTTATTCTCCATAAAACACTCCCCAACGACATATCATCGCCATCATATTTTAAACGTTCCCAAATTAGTTTAAAACTATTAGGATTTGGATATTGTAAACATAAAGAGAATGGGTCTATAATATCGTATCCGTAAGCGTAGTTAACATCAGCGCCACCTACAATTATATCCTCAACAAATGGTGATCGATTCGTAATCGCTAATGCTAAAGTAGTCACGTGATCGTACGTTTCAGCATTAAAATCATCAACATACCCCAGTAAAACCCATTGAATTTCAACGTTTTTTGAAATAATTGCTTTCATAAAAGCAGTTAGATGATTAACACCCCGTATACTTGTATCAACATTATAATACAATAACATACAAACAGTTTCTAAATTTTCCTCTGCTACAGCGTCGTGTAAAGAAGTATCGCCACTATAGTCAACTGCATCCAAATAGGCTCCATTTTTTATTAATAAATGTGATAAACGAGAGTTGGTTACTGATAAGTGTAGTGGAGTTACAGCCTCGTAATTTGGTATGTTTACGTTAGCACCATGGTTGATAAGTATTTTTGATAATGTATATCGTTGATGTTTTATTGCTAGAAATAATGGAGTTTCACCAGCGAAATTGCGATTGTTATTTTCAATTTTTGGTTGGGATAGAAGAAATTCCAAAATTTCTTGGCTGAAATAAAAATATTTATCTAAGTATACTTTGCAACATGTACCTCAATCCGTATTATACCTACTGAACGGACGGATTCTACACTAATACTCGTCAAACTTTAGTAAATCCGTGACAGATTTCGATAACTGTATTAAATTCGTTCAGTACAATGCAAATTCAAGAGACAGCCTTTGAAAATCTGAACGCGAGGTGAGTAACTACAAAGATAAAATACTATCTCTCTCGTGCATACCAATCAGAGCGAGCTCCAATAGAGAGAGATATCGTATAGTTTTATTTTATCACTCTGTCGTTACGTGCATCGCGCTCAGAATATCGAAGCTTGCCTGTAGGTCAAGGGTCGCCAAACTTTTTTGATCGTCGTCCCCTATATATTTTTCGAAATCTCCACGGACCCCAATTTAAGTAATTTTTAGTTAATTAAAATAATACTATCTAAACTTAGTTATTATGATGGGTTGAAAATTGGTCAATTTTAATCTTAAATCCTCACGTAGCTCCACATTTACTTTATTTCTGTACTTGTTAAGATTGAATTTACATGACTGAAACCAGCTTCAACCATATAGGAACTTTGAAATGCCAGCATAAATGGCTGAGCAAATGCTAGATATTCTTTGTAATTTCTCCTGCCACATCGGCATAGCTTGAATTAGAGAAATTGTTTTTTCATGTTTTGGAAAACGAGTGGCATTTTTCAACTTTGTAAATCCTGTGGAAGTGTACGAAGTCTGTCTGCTTCCATGAGGTAAAAATTGCTTGCATGGATAGCAAAAATCAGCATCTTTTTCGACAGAATGCTGCAACCAATCGGAAACAAAAGCCCTGCTATTATGTTGTATTGGATATGTGTCTAAAATAGTGTGTTTATTGGTTCTTCGATTTGTGCAATAGAAGGAATACCATAGCTAACATTACCAACATGTGTTGACCAACTTGTTGCCATGGAATTAGGAGTAGCGATTAGAATTTTGCATTTCCACCTCCTTAGATAAGTGAGGTTCTTCGTGGTCAATTTTCTCTTCTACTCTTCATTTTTTTTATATAGAAATTTCGTTTGTCCATCGCGAAATCTATGAATATTCAATTTATAACTATGCAAATAACAATTATATCGATTTTTTACTTAAAATACTCTTTAGTGTTCACTTCTCTTAACCAGACTACCAACAATCAATGTCATTGTTTATTTTAATTTAAAAGGGAATTTCCCGTACTACAGATTGCAATATAGCCCATATAGCTCTTCATGAAAGAGAAAGAACTGTACTCGCTGGTAATCCAGCGTAGTCTTGTTTTATCATTAAAAACGAGTAGACTGAGGTATAACGTGGTTCCCCCGATTCTCTTTCTCTCTTTAAGTAAAACAAAAATACAGCAGAGTCGCTTTACTCTCTTTTAAAAGTATGCTTGTCTGGAATCATTTGGGTCGAACAGCAAATTTCTATTTCTACAATATACTCACTTATTTTTTAAAACCGCTATATGCAACGGAGTATTTCCACTACTATCATTAACATTAATATCTTTACCTCTTCGTACCAACGATTTTACCTTCTCATAATCCTCTTCTACTAAAGCACGCAACACTCCGTATACTAGTAATAGATCATTATCATTGTGTGTATTATTAAAATCAGAATGTAAATAATTAGAATCCTGAAATAAACAAGAATTGAGTTAACAGATTGTATTTGAGTTTATTAGCAGTACTTACTACTTCAAGAAATAATTCATCATCAAAACGATGTCGACGTTGCGATCTTGCCATTTTTAATTGTAAAAATAGATTTAAATCTAACTAAACTTGTTGCGATTAGAGCTGATGTGTTTTTGGAAAAGTACCAAATAAATAATACACTTATCTATAATATAAGTAACCAACATCTTGTTGAAATTTCCAAAAAAATCTATCAAACTGGTTATTAGTAATAAACAAAAAAAAAAAACGATCTTTTATTAATGAAAATTATTTTTTTAGAATTATAGATATGTCCAACAATGGAATCCACGATATAAAAGGAAAAGCATTTCATCACGTTGTTGGAGTAACACGCTTAATTCTAAACCACAACAACATATCAATATCTTCACAAAGTGATGACAATGATGAAAACTATCATCATCCGAGAGTATTCTCAAATTTTATTAACTTGGAGGAACTTCATCTTACAAATGCATTTGCTGATAACACAGGAGCTGCACTTGCTGACGATTTACATGATATATTTGTAAATAGTAGATTAACCAAACTGTATAAGCTTCATTTGGAACAAAATGAAATCAAGAATTTTAAAGATGATCGAGTATTTTGTGATTTGCCTAATTTACACGATATTTATTTAGGTAAGATTCTAGAAATAGTTTTTCTTGAACTCTTTTGCTATGATCAGGTTCTTTTGTGGATAAATAGATAGATAGATATATTCATTGGGTTGGCAGTTAGCCTGTATCACTGCGACCTTAACAGATCTATTGTGAACACCCATCATCATCTCTAGAATAGGATTAGAGCACCTTGTCTAGCCCTGACTTCTTAATGAGACTTAATAGCCTTGAGAGTGGCCTCTCCAATAAGTAACTTGTAGCAGCCGGTTTCTCCTCTCCGAGTACTAGATACCGCGTCTTTGCAATGCGGTCCCCTCCTCTTCTTGACATTATCGACAGATGTCTTCATCTGCTAAGTTCAACTGAGTCATGTGTTTTCTGAGTCGAAAATGTCCTGTCAAGAGACTGACAATCATTCGGACATCGTTCCGCAGTTGTGATGGCAACTCTGCAGTAAACTTCGCCGAGTGTCCTTTTATGAAGACCTTGGCTTGCCGCTTGCCCGGTGATTTTTCCCACCACTCCGGCCTTCTCTACCCTCCATTTCTCAATGAGTGCCTTTCTGAAGGTGTCAGCAACCCGTTGAATGGTTCCGGGGTAAGTGACATGAACCAACACAAGTGCAATAAGTCTAACTATAGGCTGCACTACGACCGTTGATTATATGTCAGACGCCTTCCACGTTAAAAAATGTATATATTTCACTTTATTTTTTGTAGATTGTTTTAGTTTATTAACACTTTTTTTGTAATTATAGGAAACAACAATATACCAAGCTTGAATTTCAATATAACGTGCTTGCCAAAACTCCGCTACTTAGATCTCGAAAAAAACAACATTACAAAATTCTCACAGCGAGATTTGGATAACTTTGACCGACTTGCTTACCCTCAAAGAAAAGAAAATCTTACTTTAGACATCGATGGTAATCCATTCCGTTGTGACAGCGCCATTAAGAATTTATACAACTGGATGCACAAAACCAACGTTGAAATAAGAAACATCCACACTATAGAATGTCATCAAAACAAATATGGTAGAAATTATATAATGAATTTAAAAGAATTAGCAGATTCTAAAAACGCGAAAATCTCACAAACTTTAACCGTTTTATTATTGGTTCTTGTGTTTATTTTATTAACACTTCTTGGTGCGTATGGATATCTTAAGAAAGATAGTATGCGTGGTAGATTTAGTCCAATTTTAGAGGCGGTCAGTAGAAGAGTATATTACAATAGAATCGATTCCCAAAATGTATAGTACCTATTGTTGTGGTATTATTGTTTTATATGACTGTTAATAATGTTAAAATTTTATTGTTATTAACGTATATTACGTATTAACGTAGAATACGTATCGAAAAATATAATATTGTGATATGAAATTAGATTAACGATTTATGTGCATGCAGTGCTATATTCGTAACTTCGTTATAACAAGTAAAATAAACTATTTTTAAGATTATATAGTTATTTTATTATTCATATAACCATTTTCTATTTGGTACTGTTGATAATAAAGTCGGTACTGTAATAGAGTACCACCTCTTCTACCAACAACAAGTTAATATAACAAAAGCTATAGTAGAAAAATTATGCGAAGGTTCTTAGAAAAGTCATTTGTGGTGAGTTGTAGGTAATCTAAGTTGACATAAATATTTATTTATAACACTTGCAGGTAGATCGACTCACCAATAGGTCAGTCAATATTTCACTTGATTGTAAAACTCATTTTTAACACCCGAGGAGCGCGCGTGTCTGTCTGTCTGTTCTAAAAGAAGAAGAATTATTTAAGATACAAGGAACCAGAGATAATAAAACTTGTCTATGCAAGGAATAGAGAAATATAGTTAAACTATTAGTGATGACAGAAACAAACAACTGGACAGAATTTGGAGAAAAAGTGGAAAAAGATTATAACGGAAATTAGAAATTGTTTTACAAAGTGCTAAAAAAATCTTAGAAAGGAAAAAACAGAGATTAATACAATAAAAAACGAAAAGGGGAGATACTAACTGTGGAAAAGGAAGTAATAAAAAGACTACTTCCAAAATATACTGAGCACATAAAGAAAAAGAAAGACGATCAAGAGGATTCAATGGAAGATAAAGAACTAAATATAGAGCAATAAGAAATAAATGAAGAGAGATAACGAGAGAAGAGTTGAGGAATAAAGAGCCTAAAGAACGGCAAAGCACTAGGTCAAAATAATATAACATCAGAGATGATACAATAGATGGGAGACGACGGATACTCAATAGGCATGCATGGAGAGAAGAAATAATACCTCAAGATTGGCGATTGGGACTAGTATTGCAAATTTACAAAAAATATGAATCCAAAACTCTCCGAGGCATTTGGTGCCTAGTGTGCACCTGGAGTTTCATGCAAATTCTCAACAAAATCAGTGCACACTTGGTACTCTGCAGTTTTTGGGGTCGCTCAACACGAATATCAGGGTGCCGAGAAGCTCCTGATCCTCAGGACGGACCTCGTCTCCAGGAATTTTTTGCAAAATCAATACAAAATTAGTGTGCACTCGGTACTTAGGGAGTTTTTGGGGTCGTTGAACACGAATATCATGGTGCTGAAAGTCTCCTCCGAAGTACCTGGTGTCTAGGGTGGAAGGTACCTACCTCTTCTTCTGGATTTTAGTGCATTTTTTTTGAAGGAGGTCCACTTTTTAAAAAAGTTTTTATTTTATCATTTTTAGTTGCTATTTGATTCATGATGTACTATTTTCAAAACCTTCCAAATGCCGTGCAAGAAGTACTGAGTTCAATACCGACATGTACCAATGTGACTTTTTGGGGACATAAGTAAATTGTCCAACACCTAGAAACACGAAGCACGTACGGTAAAGGAAAACATCGTGATGAAACGTGGACTTAATTGTCTGAAATCACCAACACGCAGTGAGCAAGTGAATTTATAAAATGCTCATTCCTTCTCCTTGTGAGAAGAGGTCTTTGGCTTTAGAGTGGGACAGTAACGGGCTAATTATTATGTTTTTATGTTATACATCATTATCAACATATTAACTTAACTGCAGAGCTTATTTTATTGTTTTTTGTCGTGTTTCTTGGAATATTTTCCACATTGATGACCAGACCTTAATCAAATTTCTTTGGGATCACACGGATACTCTTTCTTTTCTTTTGACTGCAAAACGATTTTTTTAAATCGGATTATAAATACCGGAGATATTCGGTAACATCCATAAAAAAAATATGGTCGAATTGAGAAACCTCTCCTTTTTTGAAGTCGGTTAATAGAAATACAAACAATCTAATATATTCAGTTTATTAGCATTAATTTTAGAATAATAGGCATTTTTTAAAAAATATAACAATCATATATGTGATGATAATTTGTGTGTACCTGTAAATTCCATTTTACACAGCTCTGAATTATATATAAAAAAATAGTTTACTTATAAATCGTTTTTGATTTTTGTTTCTCATTTCTGGATATAAATTTTGACTTCGATTTTATAATAAGTACATGTTATTTGTATTTTATATATTCACATTTTCAGTTTCTTAAAAATAATGGAACAAACCGTATAAGTTTATTATAAAAAAAGATTTTTGACTATTCTCCAATAAAGCTCATTTGGAATAATAAAAATCACGATCATATTCGATAAAATATTATTTAAAAAAAAATCATTTAGAATACGCAAGAAAACCGGGATATTGTGATTACAGTGGAACCTCGATTATCCGACTTCCCATTAACCGGCACCCTTTGCCGAGGCATTGAAATACGAAACTGATAGTGCGCTATGTACTTTTAGTAGTAAAACATGTCGCGGTGCGTTTGATTTTCTTTCGGCAAGTGTTACTTCAATAGAATGCGGCACTGCTGACATCGCAGTATATTTGATTTCTTTCGGCGCACGTTATTATATTGAATCATCAAATATCCAAAAGTTTATTGAATGGTACGAACAACAAGAGAATGCGAATAATACAGACGCAATGCTCTTTAGGCGAATGCGAAAATTGGCTTTGGATAAATCCGAAAAAACAGTGAATCAAACAAAAATTACAAATTTTCTTGTTAAATTTTAGTTTTAAATAAATATTTTAATGCTTTTTTTCAAAAAAATAATTACAGCATACAATTCTTAGCTTTTTTCATGAAAATCTCGATTATCCGGCGTTTTCGATTATCCGGTAGGCTGTTGGTCCCGTGCCTGCCGGTTAATCGAGGTTCCACTGTATTACTAAAAAATATTTAAAAATTAATTTATATACAATATTAAAATCTTGATCCATCTTTTATCTACATAAAATTAATACATTGGATTGTCGTTTTATTTTTGGTTGAAAATCCCCACTTAAGTTTCTTGTTATCGTCTACTTTGCCTGTAAGTAATTCTTTGATCAGCAGGTACAGGTGGTAGAGATCTAGAAGGTACCTCTTCACCTTGCATCGAATATCTACCATACAAATCTTGATTTTCATACCTATAATACCGTCTATTATACATATCATTAGCACTAGAAGTTAGTCTAGAATTTCTAACAAAATTAGCATCATTAATAGTTTGTAACTGTCCCAATACCACCCCAGAGTTTCTTAGATTCATAGATGGACTATCCCTATCATGTATCACTCCGTAAATATCACAAACTTGTTCTCTCACCATTGGTACTCGTCTAGATATATTTTGGTTGTATTGTTGGGGACTACTAGGTATATAATCCCCAAAATACCCATAAACTTCATCCTGTATGAATATCTGTCTTCTAGGTGGGTTATCGAAAGACATTCTTCGAGAAATTCGCTTGTGTTGCTCATAAGAGGGATCGATTACTTGTACCGAATTATATCTGGTAACATTTTGGTAGCTAGGATCTATTTTTCTTTGATACACTTCTTTACCATCCAGTAACAACTTAGAAGTTTGTGCTGGAGGCAAGAAGACATCATCATCTAACCTTCTAGAATTATTGAAAGTTACTTTTTTCTGTTGTTGGTCGTCAATAACTAATTCCTTTACAGGAGTTGTGAGACTTCCTCGTTTAAATATTGGTCTATTAATACTATTAGTACTTTTGGGTAGTACCTCAATGGTACGTCGTTCTGGAGTATTACGTTTAAAATTCTGTTGGTAATGGGGATACGTTACAGCTCTACCTTCAGGAATAGCAGTTGGTTGGTACCTTATGTAAGCTTCCTTCGATTCTCTAGGTAAACTTAAACTTCTGTTTGATCTTCTGGTATAATAAACTGGATCTTGGTAGTAGTAATATAAATATTGGTCCTCTTGATCTTTTAGCTTCTTTATTTCTTTCCAATAGTAAGCTTCAACACTTCTTCGCATTTCTTCTTTTTGTGGAGACTGTGGTTTATTAGTGGAACCATGTCTAAGTTCGACCGGTGTAGAAGATCTGGAAGTTTGTGGGTGAATTGGAGATATATTTATTATTTCTTGCGATCCTATCGTACTTCCAGCATGTGGAACTTGCATTTGGTTATTGGAATCATAATTTTCTCTTGATCTACTACCATAAATACCATTTGATGTTTGTATATAGTTCCTCGATTGGTACTCATTTGCTCCTACATCTGTTTCACTACTACGACTCTGTCTGATATCTCTTGGTACTACTGGATAGTAATTATTAACATTTTCATAATTATGTGATACCAAACTATATCTCTGAGGCACTGGTGGTTTACCAGTCAAATTCGTACCAGATTTGGTTTTACTTTGTAACAGTGGTATATTGGAAGAGTTTATTTCACTTTTACTACTATAAATTGATTCGACTCGTTTAGGTACTGGTGGCTTAATTTTAATACCAACTGATACGTTTTGTAGGTTGGTACTGGAACTTAGTGGCCTGCCAGAATAAGCAACGTTATCATTATTAACCGATCTTCTAGGATCAGAACGTAATTTTCTAGATGACTGAGCCATTTCATTCGTAATGTAAACATCATCAGTGACATCAATATTTCTTGGATCAGAACCTAATCTGTTACTCGTACCCAAACTTTCATTAGAGTACAAAAACATTTTAGGAGATGTTACCGCACGATCTTTCCTAGAAAGTCGAGAATTGCCAGTACTTAATTTCTCGTCATAATAATCATTTCTATATTCTTCATTTTGTCTAGAGTTTTGTGTTTTACGGGATTCTGGGTAAATGAAATGTGAATCCACTACAGTGTCAGCATAAAAATGTTCACTTTCTTTTGTTGTTACATTTTTGGTTTTTGGATAACTTTTGGCTACAGGTATCTTACTACCATACTCGGTGTTATCTGGAATTTTCTTTTTGGTGGGAGTGGGTGATCTAGATGTCCTTAGAAGTTCAGTAGCTATTAGTTTCTCAGTACTAACGTTATATTGGGGAATAGGTGACCTTAAACGTGGAGACAATGGTCCAATGTCTCTATTAGCAGGTAACCTGAGCTTCGATGGTTCCAATGATGGTGATTTGCACACCCTTTCAGGTTTTGATACAGTTTCGGAATATGTTGGCTTATCTATTTCAGATTTTGAGGCGATTTGAATCTCATCACGATAATTATTGGATTCTTTATTTTGAGCACCATGAATCTGATAATTTGATGAAGTCTGGTATTCAGTTTTAGTTTTATAAGGTTCTGAATCCTGGTTATGCTCCAAGTTGTAAGACTTTAAGTGTGTTGGAGATACCTCTGCATTTGAATATGTAGTGGTTTGCAAGTTTTGTGGTTTTGGTGGAACATGTGGTTTTTGGTAAGGATTCGGTAGAGGTCTGTGAGAGTTTATTGGAATCAGAGCCTTAGGATTTACTAATTTGACATTTTGATAGTGCAATTCTTGCGCTCTTGGTGGAGTTTCTCTAGATACATCTGTGAATCGATTATTTTTAAAAGAATTATCAATAGTTGTCGAATTGGTATCGATTATACTACTAGAGGAACTTGAATCGATATATTTTACATATTGGTTTTCGAAATTTTGTTGAATATTATTAAATTCATTGATATGCATTTGCGCATATTGTTTTTCTATTTCTTGTAAGTTTCTTGTCGGTACCTCTGGTGGAACTTGCTCATTCTGTTTGTTATCCAACACAGTATCTTCTTTCTTCTTCTTTTCTTTACTAAATATTTTACCTTTAAATAACTTTTTGAAGCTACTGGTTCGTTTCTTTTCTAGCGGTTTGTTACCCATAGTAAATAAATTGAGTTCCTTTTCGAAAAAATCGATTGTTTCAATAGATTTTGGTCGAGTAACGATTGTTACAAATTCCCCTGAACTCGAACTACTTTTTCTAGGAATCTCATTCGAATTTTCGTCTTTTTTCATCGATTTTGTTTCAGTATCGGATATTTCGTATTTCGTTTTAATAGAATCGATTTGACTGTTTCGTTGCGGTGATAAAGAGCGCTGCAATTTAGCATATGCAGTTTTGTTAATCGATTTTCTCGTATTTTTCGGTATTTTGGATAATACTAAGTTATCGATGGGTTCTGCACTGGTAACTGTAGTCACTTGATCTAACACAGAGTTATTTTCGATAACTATATTCAAGATGTGAGTTTCTGATGTTGTATTACTGTTAATTAGCTTCTCTAACGGTTTTTCAGGTTCTAAACTTTCCTCGATCGAATAAGATCTGTTGTTGATAGTTTTGTAGATTTCGCGAAGAATACTGGGTTCTGTTATGTGCAGCTTTGTAGTGCTGCTTTCATATCCACTATCAGTATGTGCTAGTTCTGAAGTTATAATTTTTTGTATATGTGGTACTTCAGCAGTGCATTTTTCGTCTTCTGTGCTAATAGAATTCTCCTTAGTGAGTTTCTGTGGTGTTGGTGGTTCCATGGTAGAGGAAGCAGAGTAGTAGTGGTGGTATTATCGTCTCCTGAAAAAGAAAATAAATCAGAGTAGTAAGGGTACAGATTTATATATTTTATTTTGAAACCCCAAAGTTAAAGTACCAAAGTATACACAAATATGAAAAATTAACATTGAAAAATGTTCTTTAAGAACCAAAAGTTTGATTTAATAAAGAAGTAATAAAACATACTTTTCTAAAACTTAAATAAAAATTAAAAAAAAAAAACAAATAAAAAATATTTGAAATATCTCAGATGCAACGTTTCTTGTAAATACATTGTTATAATTTTTTCCTCATAGATTCGGGATAAGTGATAAACAACAGACAAACTTAACAATTTATTGATAAACACAAATAAATAACAATTTCTTACAATAATCTACACAACTTTGATACAGTCACAATTATTGAATAACGTCTTTCTGAAATAACAATTCGCATTTATTTCACAATCGCATTACCATTACAATTACTATTCCTCCTCTCCGTCCAAAGCGGTCCCTTACATATGAAATTAAATCCTTCTAGAAGTATCTCCAAAGTTACAACGAAAAACAATCTTCCAGAATCGAACGTTCTAACAGCCATTCGAATATTCCCAGATTCACAGTACTTTCTGTGCGTCAGGTCCGGACCGGCTCGTGACAATATTTTGGATAAACACAGGATAGTTATATCTAAGGTTTTCGTAGATTTGAGTTTCTATTTACACATTACATTATAAGGGATCGACTTTAGTAGAAAGTTCGTAGCCAATGCGCTGCAAATTAAGCTAATCGTGACATGAATATGCTGCGGGAATATCGACTTTCCGTGGAAGTATGTATGGAGGCAAGTCAAATAGATTTCGAGTATTTTACAAAACTAGAAAGAATTCAAAGATAACTGTAAAAACAGTAATTCTCGAATTCTTACGTAAAGAAGGCAACCCAAAAAAAAAATACAAAACTGCCACATGTACAGAACTGAAGTTTCGTCTCAGCTCACTTTTGAATTCGAACAAAATATTTATATTTATCTGTCCTAAAGGTTTATGCGCAAAGTTTAAAAACCCATCTAATCTTTATCTACAGTTTCGAAATAAGCTGTACACTTTTGTATACTTGACAACATCGCATTGCTTGCTCAGGAAGTTGTTGATATTTGAGAATATATTAAAAAAACACCCTCAAATGTTTGTATCTAATAATGTCTGAACTATTCAACCGATCTTGATAGAATAAAACAATATTTTATACACACATGCTCAAAATCTAGGGATATTTAAAAACTTTATTTATAAAATGGTTCAAAACTAATTTATAGAATAACTTGTGCGAAGAGGTAAATGAACGAAGATATCAAAATGACCCATTTTCATAAAAAAATTACAATTTAAAATGTATGCAAAAAACGAAATTTTTTCTTGTAAAAAATGGAACTATGAAAATATTTTAATAAAGAAAGAATGTGGCCTCCTCGTGCATTTATGATGGCTTTTTCCATACTACTGAGGATCAAGTTATCCAGATCTTCTGATGGCGATTTTGAAATTGATTCTGGTCGTAAAAAACTCTTCGCTGAAGCATATCTCACGCATGCTCAATAGGATTTAGATCTGGCGATTGAGTTGGCCAGTGCAAAACTAGAATATTCTGCTCTTCCAAGATATTTCTTGTCACTTTGGCTGTATGTAAAGTAGCATTATTGTCATGCATCAAGATAAAATCAGGACTCAAATAAATAATATAACGCTGTTTGGTGTTGTTTTTAAGGATCTTTAGGTAAGTTAATGTATATTTCAACATCAAGAAGACAATATTTATATGACACTATAACGAAAAAGAATTGTCAATCAATGAATCAATATGGCACAGCTTCAAAAATGAAATTCTATATAACTATACGTATACGAGCGCTATGTAGTTTTCTATATACATGCAATAATAAGCCAGCTATACAATAAACTATCTTGTGTGTGTGTACTTTGATCTTATCGTATGTCGCATATAATGTTTTTTTCTGTCGCTCTTTCTACGTTTAGTCTCTCCGACATAAGAAGTATAGCATAACAAAATGGGAATTGTTGTAATTTTTACAATACAACTTACACTTTATATATAGAATGAATAAAGTTACTTACATTATTTTGTACTTAATACTTAGTAATATAATACAATACATTAGATTTAGATTTTCACTTTCACTCAGAGTCAATTTGTTTAATTATTGTTTTGGAAAACGGTAATATTCTTTTGTATATAAAATATATTTTCACTTACAATTATGTATTTTGTTTAACGGTGCATAACATCAATAAGTGAAATAAAAACTATCTGCCACGAAGGTCAGAGATTTATTAACGATTCTATGACTACTTAAATAAATTGTTTTTTAACTATTTAATTATGATTTGATAAGAAACTTTAAAATCTAGTGTTATATTTAATTTATAGGTAATTTTTTAGTGGCATTTTACTAAAAACAATAATTAAATAAGTTAAAATTCAATCGAAATAAACAAAAACGGGTGTGGTAGTTAGTGAGACTGCTTCTATGCACGCGCCCGGGTTTAGAAATTTGTATAGGAATGAATTAGCAAAAAATATGTACATATTAAAATCGATCAAAAAATGAAGTGTCAACAGAATTTAAAAAAATTCTGCACACTGTGGTGGTTCGAGATAACGAGTATTCATTAAAAAAACAGTGTTGAGTTAACGATTAGCTATACATATAATAAAATTGCACTGTAATATTAAAATAACCTTTTTTTTTAAATGCATATGTACGTATCTACGGTAGATATACCAAAATAACAATTTTATTTTTTACAATTTTTGTCTGTCTGTCTGTTTATTCCGGATAATCTCTGGAACAGCTCGACCGATTTTGACAGGATTTTCACGGGCAGATAGTTGATGTAATAAGGAGTAACTTAAACTACTTTTATTTCAGAATTATATACAAAGGCTTAATGTTGCGCAAACCAAGAGAACACGCGAGCGGGCTATTGCAAACGGTTGTGTCTCAACAACTTCCTTTAAAAATTGATTTCTAGCAATTATATCATACTTTTTCAAACGCGAACACAACAAATAATTATAAAAATCGGATAAATCATAAAAAACGAACAGAAACCGTTTGCAAAAACTTAAAAAATGTGAGTAAATCGAAAAAAAAAAAAATAAAAAAATAGCAAAAATTGGTAAATAGAGTCCAAAAACGGAAGGAAAGAAAGATAAAAAATTAAGAAATTAAATTTACGGAAAAATATGAAAAAAAAAACGAAAATCTATGAAAGGAGGAATCGAAAGAAGAAAAATTGAAAACAATATGGTTACAAGGGGTTAGAAAACGAGAAACTAGAGTAAAATAGAAAATAATCAAAAAAATAAAAATTACAAAATTAAAAAAACTGGATACAAATGATCAAATCAACACAAACTGCTGCTTGATTTTCAAAAAGCATTTGATGTGGTTCCACATAAAATTTTGATAGAAAAGCTTTGCGCCCTCAACGTGGATCCCCGGGTTAACGATTGGACGATTAACTTTCTTTTGGATAGATATCAGAGTGTGCGTGTTGGAACCAGGCTGTCTAAAGAAATTCCCGTTACTTCTGGAGTACCTCAAGGTAAGGTTATAGGCCCATTGGCCTTTCTTATATTTGTTAATGACCTGGCTGCAGGCATTAAATCGACAGTTCGGCTTTTTGCCGACGATTGTATTGTTTACAGATCTATCTCTCACTGGAGGACTGTATAACACTACAGAAAGATTTAGGTAGCATTGAAGAATGGGTAGTTTCAAATAAAATGACTTTAAATGCGGACAAGAGTCAGTTGATAACGTTTGGCAAAAAGAAGTTTGATGTGGAGTATGTCATAAGTAAAACAAACTTGAAACCAGTTACCGTTGTAAAATATTTAGGGGTTTATTTGTCATCAAATATGAACTGGAGTTACCACATCAACAAAACTGTAGCACATGGTTTTCAAACGTTGAATTTTGTTATGAGAAACCTTAAAAAAGCAAGACCGCAAGCTAGAGTTAGGGCCTACTTAACGTTAGTCCGACCTCTACTAGAATATTGCTGCGCTGTTTGGCACCCTTATCAGGAGGGACTCGCCCAGGAACTTGAGAGGGTGCAAAGAAGAGCTGCTAGGTGGGTTTTCCTGCGTTTTGATAGAGAATTTAGCCCGACTGAGGCACTGAGGGATTTAAATTGGACCTCTCTTTCGTCGAGAAGGGAATACTTCATTAAAGTAGCTATGTACAAGGTATACAATGGCCTACAGTCTTATCTGGGTTTAAGGGATACTTTAAACCAGCCTAACTATATCTCTAGAAACGATCATCCGTTTAAGATTCAGGTACCCTTCTCCAGAACTAATGTGGGTCTTCATTCACTAATTGGGGTCGGTGTCAGAATCTGGAATGCTCTTCCAGAAAATATACTCGTGAACGGCATGCCCTCCTTAAGCCGTTTCAAAAATCTTATTAAGTGACAAACATGTAATAATGTCTAAAAATTTTTTTTTTTTTTTAAATTTTTGTGTGTATGTGTAGAAGTGATTTATGTAAAAATTGTAGTCCACAAGTCTTTTTAGACTGCCGTTCTGTAATATATTAAATAAAAAAAAATAAAAAAGAAAACATAGAATTGATGAACCCCAAAAAAAACATAATTGAATACAAGAAATGATGAGAAAAATGAGAAAAAAAAAAGGAAAAACAAGATAAAAAAAAATGAGTAAAAAAACTCGATTGCGAAAACACCCAGTAGATGAAGTTGCATATAGATTGCTATATAAAATAGAGTTGAAAAGATTTGGGGGGTTTGTCTTTTCCAGGATGTAGGAAAATCAAAACCAAAATAAAAACTTAGGAAGTATAAAAAAATTGCGGAAAAAATCGGAAAAAAATATAATATACAAAAAAATGGGACAAACAGAAAATGTGTGAAAAAATTAAAAAAAAAAACGGTTACAAATGTGTAAAAAATTGTTAATAAACGAGAAACTAAAGTAAAATGAAAAATAAACTAAAAACTCAGAAAAGAAAGAAAAACCGAGAAAATATCACCAAAATTAGACAAACAGACAAAAAATGTGTGAAATCGAAAACAAGTAAAAAATCAGTGAAATAAACGAGAAAGTACGATAAACTCAACAAAAATAAAAAAACAATCGAAACAACACGAAATAAATTGTAAAAAAAAATGTAAAAAAACACAAAAAACGGAAAACATTGATTAATGGGCGGTATAAAGCTCGCTAGATCAACTAGTAAGTTATAATTTTTTTATTTTATTTTAATTCTGTTGCAATTTTTTGAATTACTTTTATTCATTGAAGCGCTACTACTCATTCATTACGAACGAACATTGAACTATAAAATTTTATACAAATTTTCAAGAGCAGACCTTACAAAAATAATGCAGATGCACGTTTAGGCGTATTTAAAATCTATTTTTAGTCTCAAGGTGTATTTATCTTTTAATGATTGTAATTCTAGGTACAGAAACAAACTTCGGGTGTTGGGAAAATCTTTTTGGAATATTATGAAGTCATTATAGCAAAAAAGTTAATTATGAAAAACCAAAATTTATCCAAAAGTTAATTTTTCAGGTTTCCTAGGGTCGAAAAACCTCGGAAAATGCGACTTTTTTTATTTTAGAAAAGTATTGATCCGTTCTGTAAAACTCTCTAGCTTATTTTTCCGTTGAGAAAATTAGGAAAAACCAGTAAAATGTTACTTTTTTAAAAAATTCAAACTTCGTCCATATTCAAGTTGGAAAATTAATTTTGTGGAAATGATAGTTTATAATGTCTTCTTTAAAATACGCCAAAGATCGATTCTGTTCGATGTTTAGCTCTTCAGTTTTTTTTTTTCGTCGGCTCAACGATTTACTGAGGTTATTGGACAACAATTTTCTTTACGTCATTTTAAATATAATCTTTTACTTGTCTATCTTTGATTTGAGAAATTATAAACATCGTAAAAAGGAAATAAAACCTGGAAAAAAATGGAAGAAAATCGAAAAAACAAACGCTAAAATTGAAAAAAAAAACAAAAAGCGAAATGAATTTAAAAAAAAATTAAAGAAATCATAATATACGCAAAAGGAAAGAAAAAACAAGAAAGATCGAAAAAACTATTAAAAAAAAAACGAAAAATGTGGGACATCAAAAAAACAGGTCAAAAATTCGTTTAAATGAGTAAAAAACTGGTTAATATCACGAAAATTTGGGAAAATTGAAAAAACGACAAATCCGGAAAAAATTTCAAACAATGTAGTAAAAAAAATTATGGAAACTTTAAAACAAATAAGAAAATGTGGTAAAATCAACAAAAACATTAAGAAAACTTGAAAAACAATTAAAAAACAATAATAAATAACAAAAATTTAAAAAAATACAAAAATTTGAAAAAACAAATAAAAAACATGTTTGAAAAATGGGTAAGAAACTGAAAATAAGCGAAAAACATGATTAAACAAAAAAAAACAAAATATAATCGAAAAATATCAGGAAATGTGAAAAACGGGCAAAAACTAAGAAAAAAAACGAGAAAACACGTTAAAATCAGAAAAAACCTGGTTGCGAAAGCACCCGGTAGATGGCATTTTATTTTCATTGATAAATAATAGATGTAAAAAGTTTATTTGGATTTATATCGTCCTTAATGTAGGAAAAAAACTGCCACCAAAAAATCGAAAAAAGAAAACAGGAAAAACTAGCGAAACTGGGAAAAAAACGATAGAACTGGAAAAAACTACAAAAGAAAAAAAAAGAAGAGAAAAAATCTTAAAAATAAGGATAAAAAACAAAAATTTATAAAATCGATAAAACAGGAGAAACTGAAAAAAAAATTACAAATGGGTAAAAAATTGGCAAACGAGAAACTAAAGTAAAATGGAAAATAATTGAAAAAAGAAAATCCTAGAAAATATTACAAAAATAAAAAATAATCCTGTGGGGAATTGAAAACTGAAAAAAAAATCCAAAAAAATATAGTGAAAACTTGGAAACAAACGAGAAAATTGGAAAAGTAAAATTTTTATTAAATGGCGTTACAAAGTTCGCCGGGTCAGCTAGTTAATAATAAAAAAATTCGATAAATGTGGAACAAACATTGACAAAAACCTTGCTTTTCTTATTTGTTTTTTAATAAGGTTGGTACTCCAAACTTCACGATAAAATTTGATGAAAATTAGAATATACACCAATTTTGAAAGCTGGATGAAAACTTTAATTCAAGCACAAAATTGCATACAAAAGTTTAGATGCAATACTGATATTAAAGATGTACTTGAAGGCTTTATTCTTATATACGAATCACCCTCTGTAATTTATATTTCAGGAGTACAGACCATTGACATCAATGGTACAGACAGAGGTGCAGACATTAAATTATAAAAATACAAATAACCGCGCGTATTTTAAAAAAGTGGCATACATTTATTTATTGTTTATATACTAATTGAAATGAATCTATGATTTCAAAATACCTTTAAACTGTGCGAAGACATTGATTTTTCCTTTAACTTTCACCAAACACTGTATTTCGAAAAATACAAATTTGGTTCATAATTTAAGTAACTTGCAAATGTTTGCAAAAACACGCGCACAGCAATTTTAATTTTCACTACCTAAAATACACATAATTGAAACTCAATTTACTACACTTTAATAAAGTAATTCACTAACGAATTGGTAGGTAATTTCTTAAGAAACGGTTACATATAGAACATTGTACTTACAGAATAAACATAAGAAGTTTAGGTATCCGTTCTCCACATCGTGAGTAAGAAAACGAGATAAAATAGAAAGGTGGGAGTGAATTCAGAATTCGTATTCAGAATAGTTGAAAAGTCACGTTTTCTGTATGCACCGTTTATTGTCCATTCGACATTTTACAAACACAAATATAGGTTCACTTATCACTGCATATTTTGTTTGTATTTTGTCACTTAAATCTATAAAAAGAAGCGTTAAAGACATATTTACACAGTCTACAAAAAATTCAAAGTAACCTCCTCCGATACAATGCACTTATGCCAATTTTCGAAACCGTTGTTAAAATCAATTTACTGGATGGTCTTTAATTTTCTCTTCGATGCGGTTTGTATCTCCTCTATCGACTTAAAAAGGTTTTTTGAATTTGCTGAATAGCCAGAAGTCACACGGTGCCAAATCAGGCGAATAAGGTGGTTGTGCAACTATGTTGGTTGAACAATGTTTGGTAGATCATTTGCCCCATTTGTTGGAGAAAACTTTCGTCTGATGCAAGTTAATGCTCGTCTGCATATTGCAATAATAATACAGAATTATTTGAATGAAGTTAGGATTCCTTTATTATCATGTCCTCTAAGGAGCCCACTGAAATCCAATAGAGATGTTGAGTTTCAAATAATTAATGCCGAATGGAAGCAAATCCGAAGTATGCCTGATCGAATGAGAGTCGTAATTAAGGCTCGTGAAGATAATACAAAATTTAAAAAAAAAATGAATTTTCGTTATGCAGATTTTCAAATATTTTAATTGTTTTATTCATTTTTCTTGGTTAAATTCTTGATTTGTAAGAGATTTTACTTTAAACTCTTCTTCTTCTTATAATAGGACCTAGTCCTGTTTTAATCCGATACGTTTAGCCTCCTTTGGAGCTCTTCCTGTGACATTGAACTCCAACTTTCGTACCATCTTTTGGGTGGTCTGCCTAACGGTCTTCGCGTATTTGGTTTTTGCAACTTTGCCCATCTTTTTTCTGGCATCATTTCTACCTGGTCTCTCTTGTCACCGCTTGCGTGTTCTAACCCATCTTACCACATACTTTATTCCAAGTTACTCCCTGATGTCCTGGCTCCTTATTCGATCCCTGAGGATTCCACTCTTGATGGATCTTAATATTTTCATTTCGGTGGTCCTCATTATTCCTTTCGTTTTTGATGTTTCAGCTCTGGTTTCTGTGAGGTACGTTAGTATAGGTCTTACGCATGTTTTGTATATTCTCATCTTGCTCTTTGCAGTTATCATTTTGTTTCTCCATATATCTATCAGGTATCCACTGACTCTTGTTGATTTTTGGGCTTGTGTTCTTGTTTTTTCAATAAGATTTCTCTCACTTGATACCTCTACCCCCAAGTAGTTGAATCTTCTCAATTGCTGAATTATTTTGTTTTCGACTGTCAGTTTACACCTTATGGGTTCTTTGGAGATAACTCTTTATTTTGTTTTTCTGATGCAATGCTCATGTTAAGTTTATGTCCAGTCACTTTCATTTTGTATAGCTGACGTAGGTCGTCTTCATTCTCTGCTATGAGTCTAGCGTCTTCTGCAAATCATAGTACTTGGCTCGATTACCCATTCTGTATCCAGCGTTCACTTTTTTTAATATTTTCAATGATTTGGTCCATGACTATGTTGAACAGGGTAGGACTAAGGCTGTCGTATGCCCGTAGTGATTCGTACTTCCCCAGACAGTCCTTCGTTCGTTTTTATTCTGGTTCTACTTTTGCTATTCAGTTCCTGTATGATTCTGTGGTACCTGTAATCGATATTGTTTTGATCCAAAATCTTAATTATATCATCTAATCGCACCCTGTCAAATGCCTTGGTCAAATCCACAAAACAGATAAATATGGGTTTATTGTACTCTATTCATTTGACATAATATGATGTTGACCTATTGGACCTAACTTCTTGCTGTTCTTCGGATTCTGCTTGCAATGATTTTGGTAAAAAGCTAAGGACCAAGCTCAGTAGCGTTTTATTCCTAAAGTTATTTGGATATCTTCTCTCTCCTTTTTTATGTATAGGAATAGATATGCTTACTCTCCATTCGTCTGGTATAGTCTCATATGTAATTATCTGTTTAAACAGGCTGAAGAGTTCTTTCTGAAGTTCCACTCCCCCATACTTGATAGGTTCATTATTGATATTGTTCAGGAGTTTTTCAACTTCTGTATTGTCGCTTGAACCTCCTCTATTGTTATTTCAGTATCAATGTTGTCATTTGGGAGGATCTTTGTTTTTGATATGTTGTCATCAGGTGAATTGTACATATTTTCAAAATGTTTCATCCATGTTTCATGAGTAATCTCATTTACTTTTTGCCTAATTTCTTTTTTTCTGTTTTGTAGCATGTTTCACATTTTTTTTTGGGCGCCGTTTATATCACCCTCTGTTTCAGAGGAGAATCTCACCCAATATTATTTTTTTAAATGCCTTATGTCGTTGTTTGTTCGATTCCTAATAATTTTGTATCTTTCATACTCGTATGGTGTTCTGTTGTTAATGTATTTTACGTAAGCTGCTTCTTTTCGTTTGAAAGTTCTTTTAATTCGTTGGTGAACCAAAGTTTTTTATTTCTGTTGCCGTTGATATTTACTGTTCTCATTCCTACAGCTTCTGTTGCGTTTTGTACTATATTCTTTTAATTTTTTTTCTATGCCAACTCTACATCATCTTCCCCTCTCTTATATGGTTTTGTGAAATTTTTTCGTTGAGTCTTCGTTCGTATAATCCTCTTGTGCAGTCATCCTTAAGTGATTCTATGTTTGCTGCTGTTAATGCTTTTATGTCCAAAATCTGCTGAGGGTCTACTTGGCTATTTGTGATTACGTAGTCGATAGTTGATCTGTACCCTCTTGTATTTTGGAAGGTATATTTATGTGGTGTTTGTGTTTAAAGTAGACGTTGTTAGCTCAGTAAATGTACACATTTCTATAAGCATTATACCGTTTTCGTTTCTTACTTCTTCGTTAAAACTCTGCATGATGAAGGGTATCCTAACATTACCTATACGTGAGTTTGAGTCCCCCATTAAGAAAAGTTTCTCGTTCCTTAGTAGTTGATTTAATGTGCTCAAAGAAGTTCCCTCTTTCTTCTCTTGGTTTTGTTATGTCCGGTGCATATACACTTATCAGGTGTATTCTATTGTTTTCGAGTTTCATTGATACACAGTATAGTGCACGTCTTCAACCAAAAGTTCCAATTTTTCATGTATTACAACTCATTACTTTAAATTTGGATTATCATTAAATACTCAATTGAGTACATCTTAAAATCTAGGTGTTCGGTTAATTTTTCACCACTCTAGTGTATACAAAAAACATTTTTTATATGATCAACCATATTTTATACAAGTTATTATATATCCACTTAATACACGTGAAACAATAAATTGATAAAAATTGTTATTTATTAAGTATCTCAAAAACCATAAACTTTAGAAAAAAAGATGTAATTTAAACTGAATTAAAATGTCTACAAAAGAGTATTTGATAATTTGATAAAATGTTTGGTTTATGATAAATTTGAACGTTTTTGATAAATTAAAATTTTTATGAGAAATAACAATTCCTATAACTATATAAAATTCATAACTTACGACTATAGATTTATCGACCAAAAAACCACACTACTATGCAGAAATCTATTATTTTGTTAGGTGTGGGACTAAAAATAAAAATTATCGCATAAGCCTTTATCTGCTTATCGTATTTTATCAGTAATATTTATTTGATCATTGTAAATATAAGGAGATTTACCGGTAAAATAAATAAAGCTTGCAAAATACAATTAAATAAAAATACCTATATTAGTATTAAGAGGAGTGCTGGTTATAAAATTTCTCACCTTAGTTCTACTTAACCGGAGTTTGTATTATTGTTGAACGGAATTCTTGAAAAAGATGAAAAATGTTTAAAAAAGCGTTACATGTTACATGAGATATACTCCACTCCCGTGATAAGCGCGGACGCATACGGTAGTTAATTTTAGTTTTTTATTGTACACCACAGGACAGGTATTTTAGAATTTATCTTATCAGAAAGTTGTATATCAATTTCTTTCAAATTTTGACACAATACCACTTTTAATATAAAAATATGCGGGTTTTGCATATTAATATTAAGGCCTGTTGGTCAAACGCTTGACTGTAAGACTCTTATCTCACGGTGAAAAGTTTGAATATGGAAAGAATACTTTTTTATTTATAAAAATAAATTATCAATATTTACTATCGGACACTTTTATATATTATATATTAGTTGCGTTTTCTAGAGTGTCACACGCTATTTATTTATTGATAAATAAATATTTTATTTAAAATAAAATAAAATAAAAAGAAATATAAACGCACTTACCATTATACAAACAATAAAAATTTACATAAAGGATAAGCTTGTGAATGATACGCGTTATTTGTTGAAATGTGGTATTTCCATTTAAACTAATAATGGATTTATTACCATTCAAAAATATAGTACACTATTTTTAAAGTTAAGAACTCTACTAATATGGTTTATCGGTAGATCTGACCTTCGTTATGTTTGTTCAAACTAATTTTCAGATAATATTCTAGGAGTAATAAAAAAATATAATTTATGAGCGGAAAATCATATAATAATATAGAAGATTTACAATAGTCTTATGAATAAAACGTGTGGAATTCTGTGAATTCCGATGGAAGCAATGAAGAGGGAAGGAAAGCGTTGGCTTACTGAAAAGTGTAGAAGCAACGATAGATAGAAAGGGCAGAGGAAGTTCCGTTACCCATATCTGGATCTGGAAATTTGGGGAGGGTCAAGTAAGTGTTCTGCCCGCACTGAGGCAACATATGGCCCATTGTGCATCCTCCCGTGTGTAAGGATATCCACACCTCAGGCTGTCATCAGGCCTAGAGATTTAAAATAGGTGATGAGGCTCCCGAGGGGGATCTCCCTGACTTCGGCTGGTGTAAGCCGAACTCTCTCTACAGTCCATTGTTTCATCCCAGCAGTGTATAAAGTTTTGGTGAGATTGCTATTCGATAAGGTCCACGACAGCGGACATTGGTAGCTTGGTAGAAAGGCAAGGGCTAACATATTTGTAGCCCGCAGACCACATTGTTCTGGCTGGCCTCAGTTAGTGATTGGTCGATTGGTGACATTCTAGTACTAAACATGAAGTGATACCTGGTCTATTCAAAATCAGTAGTGTTTGTTGGCAGTCTGTGTAAATATTTACATTCCTGCCTGTTATCCCTGTGAGTTCTGACTGAACCACACTTGAGAAGCCATCCATAGCCCATTTCATTTTTAGGCTCAAGGATCTGGAGTAAATTCCACATCCCACACCTTGCTTCGTTTTTGATCCATCAGTATATATACTATATAGGCGCTCAGAGCGTTCACTACGTTGGGGTCTGCTGTCTTATCTGTTAATATTTAGTAGGGTTTGTCAAAGACAAATCTTGGTACGACGGCATCCGTGTCTGTCGGTAAGAGCGCCTTTAGCGATTCCTTCCACAGACTGTCCCTATGTCCATTACCCATTTCTGTGCCGATTTTTCTGTCACAACACCTTGTATAAGATTGGATCAAAAAATAATTCATACTACACACTAAAGGAACTGTTTCATAAACGATGGAAAGCCGTTTTTGAGTCCCATAAAAGTAATCGACTGACTCTAATAAAAAATCCACGTTTTCACATTTGAAAAGCCAGTAGCGAGTCGCTGACGCGTCCAATGAGACCTAGTCTAGACCTACATACACTGCCCGCAAGCAAATATTTGCCTGGAAACAAAACATTAATACAGTTGGGTATAGTTTTTCTTTCTTATGATTAAACGAGGTAGTAGTTGAGTATAGATTAAAGACAAAATTATGTCGGGAATAGTCCGCCGTCCAGACTTGCTTCTGGTGAATTTAAATACACGTGTTCCCCACATTTACGGGAAAACAAAAAACATTAATAATTTGTTTATTTGTTTTTAAAAACATGTTTACAAATACATTTTAAACAGTTGTTATTCAGTTTTTATACAAATGTTTTTTTGTGGGCAAATGTATGTAGGTCTGGACCAGGCTTTATGCAGCAGTCTAAACGGCCTAGAGCTAGAGCATGTACAATTTGTCTGCACATATGCACATTTTCTAGTTTACATGTTTTCCAACATAAAAAAAAATCAGACTAGTTTTGGTTATGACATGACTTGTGTTTTCCATATGCTAGTGGTGTTATTTTTTAACATTTGTCTAATATTGATTACTGTAATTGTATATTTATAATTATAGTGGAGAAAATCTGTAGCTAATTTTGACTTCGTTGGTAAATTTTTAGAGGAACAAATTTACCAATCAAATATTGTTTGTTTTGATGCAAATAACAAGATTCTCGGTTTTCTACCTTTAACTCTTGGTGGAACCCCTTTGAAACGACAAAACAACCATTTTATATATATACGAGAAGATAGTTTTTCTTTTATATTTATTTTACCCCTTAGAAAAGAAAAAGGGCTAAGCTTCATGCAGGTTTGACCATTTTATTGTCAACTAGCTTACCTGGTATCGTCAACAATTAATGATTTTTAACTTCCCGCTAAAAAAAATTATTTTTTTTTAAATCGGGAAGTTATTGGTTTCACCCCGTTTTTCGAAAATCGAGTTTTCATCGGATCTCAACGTTTTGAGGTCTTAGGAACCTCCCCTGACTATTTTTACGAGGGTGTCTGTATGTCTGTATGTACGTGTGGATGTGTGTGTGGATGTATGTAAACCTTTTATAACTTTTGAACGGCTTGACCGATCGGAATGAAATAAAAAGCATTCCAAAGAGTTCCATCTAACTTAGATTCCCTGTAAGTTTGAACCAAATCGAGCTGGTAGATTTCGAGAAATTTCAAAATAACCGAAAAAAACAATTAGTAAAAATGATGTTTTTTGGGCATATCTTTTTGGCTATTGCATTGATCAATTTCATAATCTAATCAGCTCTCAAGCTTAAAAAGCCACGTGGAATGCCGTTTTGCAAATTAAAATCGGTCGATTCGTTCGTGAGATATCGTTGTCGAAAAATTTCAAAAAAAGTGTTTTTTTTTTCAATAACTTAGAGATTTTTTGACTAACCGATTTTGCACTCTCGGTAACGTTTTTAGGTCTCAAAAAACTGCGTCGAATGCCATCTTGAACATCAAAATCGAATCAGGCGTTAAAAAGTTATGGCTTTTTAAACATTTCAAAAAAAGTCAAAAACGTCTAAGTACGTCACGTTACTATAGCTTTGCGGTTAAAACCAGCGGGAAGTTGCAAGGATGGCCTTTAAGGTCAACCTCTTTTCGAATTTTTTTTATTTGATTTCCAAGACTTTTTTACATTTTTCTTTTATTTACAATTTTTGTGATATTGTTCGTTTTTTTTTCAATTTTTATCCATCTTACATTTTTAATTTTTTTTTCATTTTTCGACAATTTTTCACGCTTTTCAATATTTTTTTTATCATTTTTAATATTCATCAGGATATTCAAATAATATTTACACATTTTTTAGGATTTCCAACTATCTTTCACAATTGTCAACAACTTTTTAACCATTCACAACAATTTTTCAAGAGTATCAAGTATTTCTTATAATTTTCAACAATTTTTCACGTTTTTTAACATTTCTCTATGATTTTAGACTTTGTTCCACCATTTCAACAATTTTTCAAGATTCCAACAATTTTTCACGATTTGCAAAGTTTTTTTTTTATTCTCAACATAATTTTTCATGATTTTTAACATTATATCGAGATTTTCAACTTTTTTCCATAATTTTCAGCAATTTTTTAATATTATTAACGGTTCAGAAGGAACGGTTCGGGTAGTTTATCGGAACTATAAAAATAACGGATTGCTTAGTGGCGCATAGTTTTAAATGTGCATCTTCACACGATTCGACCGTGTACCGGGTCAGGAAATTTTTCCGGATCCGACCAAATTTACATCCGATTTTGTCACTGCAAATCGGATGTCGGGACACGATAAAAAAAAATCAGGTATTTGTAGGTGCTAACTGGGTATTTGGGAGGTAGTAGATGAAAAATCCGTATACAGACTGCCAATTTTGCCCTATTTTTTAAACCATTAGAAAAATCGAAACACAACTAATTTGTTAATAAATTTTTTCTATGTTATTTGGGAGAAAAATAAAAATTAAAGATTTTAAAAAATTTTTTCAATATAAAAGTTATTTAAATCCATAAGCGATTAGATAACTGAAAAAAAAACATGAATATAGAAATTCGTTCCGGTTCGCCGGGTGTCCTGTGAATGAGTGTCACGATTACCGTTTCTCATGCCGTGTGAACGGGCTGTTACAGTTTTCAACGTTTTTTCAAGATTCTCAAAAAAATTTTTCACATTTTTATCAGTAGTAGTTCGCGTAATAATTTTCATAGAAAACGGAATATTTTTTAAATATACATACAAAGTTTGAACCCTTAGGGGATGAATTCTAATAAACCATGAAACACGTGTTCAATGAAATATGTAGAAGAGTCTGAATTTTAATTTTTATAAAAATCGGTGCCGATTTAAATATTTTTCAACCCTTATCTCCCCTCTTCATGGTAAGAATATAGATAAATAGATAGATATTTATTCATTCATGCTGTTAACCTGTTTCACTGCGACCTTTACAGATCTATTGTGAACACCCATCAGCTCTGGAATAGGATTAGAGCACCTTGTCTAGACCTGCCCTCTTAATGAGACTTAATAGCCTTGATAACGGCCTCTCCACGTAACTTGGAGCAGCCGGTTTCTCCTCTACCAGTACTAGATACCGCGTCATTGCAAGGCCTTCACTTTGGCCTAGGAAATGAAATGCTGTTTCTTCCTCCTTTTGGCAATATCGACAGATGTCTTTATCTGCTAAGTTCAGCTAACTCATATGTTTACTGAGCCGACAATCTTCTATTAAGAGACTGACAAATCATTCTGACATCGTTTCGCCTTTGTGACAGCAGCTTTGCAGTAAATTTTGCAGAGTGTTTTTTTATGAAGACTTTGTCTTGTCGCTTGCCCAGTGAATTCTCCCGCCACTCCTAGGCCTTCTCTAACCTCCATTTCTGAATGCCTGCCTTTCTGAAGGTATCAGCAACCCTGCCGAATGATTCCGGCCCAATCATTGGGATATTAGCTCCCGCTCGAGCCAATTTATCAGTCTTCTCATTGCCCCGAAACCCTGAGTGTGCTGGTATCCCTGCCAGTGTCAGAGAATTCCTTGCGGCATGTGTCAGGGCCCTAACGCAGTCCCACACAAGCTGTCATTCTGAAGGTGTCAGCAACCCATGTCTTTCTGAATTGCCGAATGGTTCCGGGCTATAAACCACGTGTCCAATGAAATATATTTAAGATTTTTTCATATAAACTTTCAACCTTTATTTCCCCCCTTAGGGTTAAATTTTTTTAAAATCCCTTCTTATTGACTGTTCACATTATGAAGATAAACATCTGTCCAAATTTCACGTTTCTACTATCAGCGCTTACGGCTGTGCGTGCATCTATACGTCAGTCAGTGGGAACATCTCCTTTTATAGATAATAGATAATAACGAAGGATTGAAAAAAGCTAATTTTTTATGGAACCTTCTAGAAAAACGTGATACATTTATGATAACTGGAAAATGCAGAGTAGAAGCATAAATTCTCTCGTTCAGTCCCATGACTGACAAAAACAAAAAACCTTACTTAGATCCCAAAAACTATTTTATCTACGATAAACAAATAAAAAATCATTACAAATTCAAATTTGAAAATTTAAACTACAAAACTGTCAGAATAACTTTTTTTGAAATTTAATGCTCTCATTGCGACACCATGACAACGCGAATGCTAAGGATATTCGATTATATGAAGGTGTGTCAAAAACAGTGCGAAAAAGTAAATCCCATTTAAAATACATTGTTACTTCACGCACACTTTTAATCCTTCACGCACTGCTGTCTATAATGACAGTTTTCACGAACTAAAAATTGATACATAATATGAGGTAGAGTAGATAAAATAGTGTATGAAACTGTGCGTGAAGTGCTTTTTGCGCACTTACGCGATATATAGCACTCGCTTCGCTCGTGCTCTAAACATCGCGTGCGTGCGCAAAAAGCATACTTCACGAACTGTTTCATAAATAACTATTATACATACATGTTATTAAATTTTTCTGTTATAGAATAATACAAAAAAACTGAAATTTACTTACCATGGTTAATAGACGACAATAATCCAAATTTTAAAAAGGATAAAAATAGGTACTGAAATGCTGGTATTATCACTAAAAACGTAAAAATAAAACACCTTTATAACTTTAGTACTACTCAAAAACACAGCGCACAATACTTAAAACTATTAGGTATAACTTCTCGAACATCGTTTATCTGTATATTTGACCTTCATTCAGTTTATTTAAACAAATTTATGTAATTTTTAGCTGTCGCATAATATATCAAACGTAAACACGTAAGAAATCAGATTCCATTTTTAACAATTATATCATACAATCTAATTTATTCATCACAAATCTTAACTTTGTTTTAGAAGTTTTGTATTAACTTTAAATGTACTCGTAGAGAACACAGATTTACAACTTTAAACTTGTATTTTGTTATGTGATGTGTTACTCGAAATAATGTTTATATTTATAAATAACATGTGTTAGATGTATACACTACAGTACCATTTATAAATTACGAGTTATGACTGGGTTGACTAAAGTGTGATGGGTGATGGGTTCTTGTTGGGTTCCGGAAGCACTCTTGCCGGTTCTACCAAATTTTCGGTAGAATAGATTTATTGACACAGATTCTAAGTGGGTGTGAAGATTTATATCTTCACACCGATTTATTAGTCATCTTATTTTACTAAAATTGATGCTTTTTTACATTTTTTTTAATTAACAAAATATAATAACATTCTTAGAAAATTATATACATAAAGCTATTTAATAGAATTACATAAAAAAATATGAATTACTACAAACGGACAATATAGTTAATACTCAGTAAATTTTACGACGCGATATAAATGATCTTTCACTTATTAAAGTGTTTTTTAATTGTTCATTTTAAGGAGAAGATAATTAAAAATGATTTAAACTTAAATTAGAATTATCCGTCTTTCATTATTTTATTTTAATTATAAATAATTTTTTTGAACTATAACAATTATTGCGTTAGTTGTATTTTCACGGAATCATAGACCTAAGCTAAAAAAAGAAGATTTCGACTTATGATTTTCTGACATTTAAAATGACAATCTGCAACAGTAAACAAACCAACAAGTGTTGCGGTCTCTGGTTGCGGTGTAGATTAGTTATTTAAATAATTATTAATGTTTTATATTAATTTAGTACTATGAAATTTGGTAGTACTTCATGTCCCGATATATGTGTAAAAAATAATTTTATCAATGGAGTATTAAAATGTAAATGCGGTGAAGATGTTTGTGTGTATATTTGGCACTGGTCGGAAGAATATAGTTCGCCTGGAATAAGAATATCTGAAGACAAAAAAGATATTCTATTTCATCCTTGTTTTAGTACAGGAACTGCGGTGGTAAGAGGAGACACTTCGCTTAAATCGAATATACATTATTACTGGGAGATTAAAATGACTTCTAAAACGTATGGAACTGATGTGGTAAGAATAATTTCTTCTTTCTGTTTAATTAAGTTCCTTTTTTATGCTAATAAAAATTGTCATTAGAATGTTAAAATCTTAAAAGGCAACCGATAATTGAATAACCATATTTAAATCATAAAAAGTTGTTTCAAAAAATTAACAAATATTCAAAACCTAATTTATAATTATTATGTATTTGAAACATAAACCGAATATACAAAACAATTTTTGCAAATTAACTAAATTTTATAGTATCGAAAAAATGAACTATCAAATTATTAAAATCTGGTTAGAACCCTATAGAATTTATTTCTAAAATTTTAATTATGTGTAAAAAAATTATTTGAACAAATTTAAGATACGTAGAAAAAGTTATAAAAAACTGTTTATGTAAGTTGTGTTTTATTTATAATAAAGCGATAACCGTAATTAAATTGATAACTAAATATTTTAAGTGTATTGATAAAACAAAAATTGACACTGCAAAATCATCTTGATTACAATTATTATATGAATTTTAACAATTTTGTCTGATAATCTAAAACTAAACTTAATTAACTTATAACTGAATATGGTTTTACAAATTAATGAAGAAATTGAATACAATATCTGAGATCTTATTTATGTTAATACATATCGAATCTTGAAAAAAGTTATACAAAGATTTATTTGTATATTATTTGTATGGTAAGCTCAAGCATAAGCATGCCGTTCTTATGGGTTTTTTGGTCAGAAACTGTTTGAGTTTCGATAGTTTCCAAGCGCTGACTACTGTATATTACAGTTTTGTGAGATCTAAATTTGAATATGGATCTCTGATTTGGGACCCCATTGTATGTACATTATACCTCTTTGATTGTGAAAGTTCAGAAAAGGTTCCTGAAGTTTGTCAAAAGTTGATGGTGTTTACCCTTTAACCCATTCTGATATTGACAATTTATTGAATAGATTTGATTTCATTTCTTTGACAAGATATAGGAATCATGCTTCAATACTGTACTTGTTCAAAATGTTGAATGATAAATTTGGTTGTTCCACATTGCTTTTGCAAATTAACATTTTGGTTCCTATAGTCGGGCCGTTCAAAAGATGAAATAATCACGAGACAAATTTACTCCTTTATTTCGGCCCACAGTTTCTATCATCTCTGGTATGAGTACAGTATAATCTGTCCTTCATTTATTGCAGTTTAGAAGGCGTTACATCGTAAGATTAAGCCGTCCAGATGCCCGTATTCACTGATCTAGCGTCCTTGAATTCCATCTTTTGAACGGCCCGACTATAGATAATTATCGAGACAGACTCAGACGTTGTTATGTAATAGAGCACAGAAAAACCTATTTTTCAAATCGTCAGCTCACAGAAAGAGTAGCAATTTTAATCTTATTGCCGGTAATTGTGATATTTTTACATGCGGTATTAATCACTTGATAAAGAAGTCACATTAATGTGATTTAGTCTTCAATATTATCTGTTACATTTAAATTTATCTTCAATGCTAGGTTCACTACTTAGTTTTATACTTTAGGTATAAGTTATAAATTTGTTTTCATCTATTATCAATTTTCCAATTGTAGGTATTTATTTTAATTTAATTATAGGTAAAGGATATTTATATCTTTGTTTTGATGGCTACTATGTTAATTTGCTCTGTAAATGGTGTTCTTATTGTTGGTCAATAAATCCATTTTATTGTTATTATTATGATTATTATTTCGTAAATATTAAAACATATCTTTCTATATTTTAGATGGTGGGTATTGGCACATCAAAGGTTGAATTCAGCGAATTAGCTTTAAACTTTTGTAGTCTACTTGGAATTGATTCACAGTCGTGGGGCTATTCATATCACGGAAATATTCAACACAATAAATTGATTCGCCAGTATGGTTCACCATTTGGATTGGGTAATATCATTGGAATACATTTAGATATGTGTAAAGGAACTTTAGAGTATTATTTGAATAGGAAACCTTTAGGTAAGCATATTTAAAATGGATTATTTTTGGTAGTTATAATATACTCATCAGCACGAAAAACGGACACCCCTAAAAAATTTTGTAAAATGACAACTTTAAATATTTTCATTGTTTCTTGTTTTTTAAACTGGTGTCAACAATAAATATCGTTGAGCAGAATATACTGCGTAAGGTTACGAGTTCGAGTCTCGCTGGGTGCGACATTTTTTCAATTTCTCCTTAATGTCATTTCATATATTCTTGTTTGTATACTTTCTAAAAACTTTCAAAATTTCAAAATTTTCAAAAAATACTGCGGCTAGTTGTGATCGGAAAAACGGGATGACCGTTTTATAGTATCTTCGGCACTGAGAAATCGTTACTCAACTACTGTAGAGATTAGAAACAATCTTCAGCATGTCAGAAATATAAATGTTAGTGAGCGAAACTAACAGAAGAAGGTTAAATGCAGTTAAATTGAAGACCGAAGACCCTCTACAGAACCTGACTAGGAAATTGGAATGCAGATGGTTGGAAAAATGTTTTGTTTACCGATGAATCCAGATTTTGCTTACGATACTCGGATAGTCGCACAAAAGTCTGGAGAAGAGTTGGTGAACGATATGCAGAATGTACTTTTAGTCCTAGAGTAAGCTATCAAGGATGCTCAATTATGGTGTGGGTTGGCATATCTTCGGAAACACGTACGGAATTTCATATTGTACCTAGGAGATATTTGGCAGCTGGTAGGTATATAATTGAGATTGTGAGATAGTGCAAGATTATGTCGATCCATTTGCACCTTTCATCGGAGAAAACTATTACATGACAATACACGCGCTTATGCTGCTCGCATTGTAAGAGAATATTTAAAAGTAGTGGGTTGTGTTCGAACGGGATGGCCAGCACGCAGTGCCGATTTTATTTCTATCGAGCACCTCTGGGTCTTCAAGGAAATCGAAATCAGATGCCTAGTTGCTTCCAATTTTTTTAAGAAATAATTTTTGCTGTTTAGTGCAAGTTCTTTTTTTTAAAGCGGTTCAATTTTTTAAAAAAAGTTTTTTCACTATATCTACAATTATTGGATTTCTTACATCTTAGTTTATCCTATGATTCTATGGCTTCTAAGATCCTTAAATAAGGTTAAAGTTTGTTAAAATCTTCCTATCAGTGTAGAATAGTCAGGTTTTTCTGTAATCTATTATTTAATATGTAATTTATTTTAGGAATAGCATTTACTGATTTAAAAGGATACGAACTTTATCCAATGGTTAGTTCAACAGCTGCTCAATCTGGTATTCGTTTAATGTGTTCAGTTTCCGAAAAACCAACATTACAGATGCTTTGCTTATCGTATATATCCAAATCTCGATTACTTTATCAACAGTATCAAGAAATACCTGGTCTAAAACGAATCTACGACAACAAATATTTCTGGATTGTGCCAAATTATGGTAAAAAACTTTAGTTTCTAAAACAAACTTTGAAGACCGTGTCTGACTGATTTCTTATGTTTTAGATGATGGTAAACGACAAGCTGATATCGAAGATAGTTTAATGTGTCCTCTTAGCTATTCAAATTTTTTAAAAAGCCACAAAAAATTACGGACTAGTTCAAATGAAAGTGATTCAGACAATACCTTCCACCAAGATATAGAAAATTCAGACGATTCTATATTGTTGTAAAAACATACTATGTGCCTCGATATTTCACAAAGACAATAATCTTTAAAGTGAGTCTACCTCTGCCTGGTAAAATTTAATTGTTCAAAATCATCAATTTGTCAACATTAATTATTTTAAATAAGTCCTCTACCATCCATTTGAACAATTTACCTAATCTACAAAAACTCATGTTTTCTGAATAAGCTTTTGTTAAATACTTAAGTAAATTGAGGCTCTAATTTAATTACAATAATTTGGGATATGAATTTTAATTAATACTTTTGAAGGGTTTATGAAGACTACAGGTGAAAACGGGAATGCATTTATTACACAAATTTATATTTTCAAATTTAGCTCGAAATTGTGTTAGTAAAATTATTTTATTCATTATTAAAAATGTAATATATTTATACTTTCTATTTACAAAATCTGTGACTTCTAGGGCAACAACATGCTCTATCTAGTGCAAAAGTGGCGTACTAAAAATAACATAATCATATTTAAGAAAGAGCACGAATTACAACTATAATATTTGAAAGCTGAGATAATAATAATTGTAATAATGACAAAATTTTAGTAACATCAGAATTAAAATCTTTTATTATTTGATAGCCTTTTTTTAATTTAAAATTGTAACTTATATTCTTCTGTAATCTTCATTGTTTTTGTTTATCTTGATATTAGGAAATGTGGTAATGGATTTTATATTATTTGTTGTTAACCATTAATATTATTTATTTTCATATTTATTTGTCGTAAGTGTTCGAGATATTTAATTTTTAGTTTAGAGCTCTGTTAAAAATGAAACTCAATAAATTTCATGACTTTTACATGTAATTCTTATTTGAACCAAACAAAATTTAAAATCATTGTGACATAAGTAAAAAAAGGCATTTCAATTTTTAAACATTTTGTAAAATACGTAGAGGAATTAACTCAAAGATCTCTACTTCGATTGTGTACAAGAGATATTGTTTTAAAATCAGGAAAATTTAAGAATTCGAAAGACCTACACACAAATAGGATTAACGATAATGTAATATATACGAGGTCTGTAAATTAAGTGACGAGACTGGCAACGTTGCGTTTGATGTGGCAACACTGGAAGGTCGGGTCTTGGTGGGGCGGCAAAGGAACATGTTTCCACCTTCAGTACGAGTTTTAACTCGCTCGCGTCATTTGGTTGTGTGTAGCGATTGTTTTTGTGAAACAGTTTTTTCTATTGTGTTCTAAAAATGAATGACATCAATTTCGAGCAACGGTGTGCTATCAGGTTTTGCTTCAGACTTGGGCACAGTGCAACAGAAACTCTTCTTAAATTTCAGCAGGCCTACGGAGATGGTGTTTTGTCAAGAGCCCAGGTTTTTCGGTGGTTTAAGGCATTTTCAGAAGGAAGAGAGTCGATTGAAGATGAACCACGAAGCGGAAGGCCTTCATCTTCAAGAACTGATGAAAATGTCGACAGAATCCGGGATCTTGTGCGTTCAGATCGTCGGTTGACAGTCAGAATGATCGGGGAAGAGTTAAATTTGACTCACACCACCGTTCATCAAATTGTGACCAATGAACTGGGGATGCGAAAAATCTGCGCAAAAATGGTTCCAAAAAACCTTTCGCAAGACCAGAAGAACATCAGGAAGGAAAGATGCCTTGACTTTTTGAATTCAATTGAAAATGTCCCCCATTTTCTGGAACGTGTCATTACTGGTGACGAGTCTTGGGTGTTTGAGTACGAACCAGAAACCAAGCACCAGAGCATGGAGTGGCACACTTCAACCTCTCCGAGGCCAAAAAAGGCAAGGATGGTGAAGTCAAAGATCAAATGCATGCTGATTTGTTTTTTTGATATCTACGGAATCGTCCACAAAGAGTTTGTACCCCAAGGTCAAACGGTCAATCGACACTTTTACTGAGAGGTTCTTGAAAGACTTCGAAAAAGGGTCATTCGTGTGAGACCAAACATCAAGAACAAGTGGCTGTTGCATCACGATAATGCTCCTTGTCACACAGCAATTTCAATAAACGAGTTTTTGGCCAGTAAAAACATTCCTGTGGCTCCTCAGCCTCCTTATTCGCCTGAATTGAGTCCTTGTGACTTTTTTCTCTTCCCAAAGTTGAAAAATCACCTCAAGGGAAATCATTTTGGGACAGTCGAAAACATTCAAACGGCTGTAAAAGACCAGCTGAAGCTTATTCCAGTATCGGAGTTCCAGCACTGCTATGAGGAGTAAAAGAAACGTCTCCAGCGCTGTGTGGCCTCAGAAGGCAATATAGAATTGTAATTCTTTTTGAATAATTTTTTTTTAAAAAATCAGTCCCATCACTTAACTTACATACCTCGTAATTTTGTTTCTAATTATTCCTCTTCAGGTGCCTTAATTCTCAATAAAGTTAAAGTGGACTGGAAAAATACAGAAGATGTCGCTTTGCCAAGTGGTAATTTAAATAATTAGTAACATAAATCGAATTAAATAAAGAAATCTATTTTCTCAACTAAATTTTTAAAATCGGTGGTTAACGCTTTTGAAAGGAAGTTAAAGATGTTATTATTCTATTGTGTACAAAAGAGCTACCGACAAATTTCAAAAATCTGTTTGTGTTCATATTATTGAACTAAACGGCTACCGGTTAAAAGGACACATAAAGAAACTAGGATTAGTAGATGAAGCAAACTGCAGATTCTGTGAGGTAGAGGATGAAACATACTCTCAGAATGCATTATATTACGTAATTTTAGGATCATACGAAATAAAAGAGGAAGATTTACCTAACTTGAAAACCAACCATATCCTAAATTTTCTAATAAAGATAGAAGAGTTGCTATAAGTCTGAGAAATCATCAGAAATATAGCAAGAAAAGGGGGACACAATAGATCTTATAGGTCGCAGGTGTATCTGTTACCCCTAATTTGCTCATACATACATACAAACGGCTGGACCAATTTTGGTGTTAAAGTAGATTCGAGAATGGTTTAAATTTACGATTTGGCCACTATATATATTTTAACTTATTCATTAATCGTTTGGTATTTAGGTTGCGTAGACGCCCGGTGGATCGCGCTTGATTTGGATTTCTAGATTATATATTATATAGTTTGAAACGAGAAAGTGAGACAAAATAAGAAAAAGTGAAACTAGAAAATAAGAAAAAAATAACAGAAATAAATCTCAAAAGTTGGAAAAAACACGATAAATGTGAAAAATCAAATAGAAAAGGGAAAATTCGAAAAATAGGAATAATTAAAAAAAATTAGAAAAATGGATGAAAATATGTAATACGCAAGAAACCAAATGGAGAGAGAAAAAAATTAAAAATTGAAAAAAGGAAATTCGAAAAAATAATAGATATCATTGATTGTTATACGATATGAAGTTCGCCGTTAGTGGTTAATATATTCTTGGGAAATTTTAAAGTTAATTATTATTCACGTTTCTGAGGAAATTAAAAAAATAATCCAAAACGAATTAGAAATGGCCTTAAAATAAATGAAAAACAAAAAATGTCCAGGGTCACCACTGAAATCCTAAAAATAGCCGGGAGCGATCTCTGGGACGCAATAAGAACTCTACTTTATAAGTGCATCAAACAACAAAGGAAACTCAAACACTGTCACAGAAGTGAGGTAGTCCTTTTTTTTAAAAAAAGGAGTCCACGCTGATCTCAATAACTGCAGACTAATCAGCCTACTCCCGCACCTATACAAGCTCCTAACTAAGATTATAACAAACCCTCTAACAAATAAATTGACTCATACCAATCATTAGAGCTGGCCGGTTTCCGCAAAGGCTACAGTACGATTGACCATATACAAACTCGACGCTTACTGATTGAAAAAGAAAACGATTCCAACATTCATATTCACTTAGCATTTGTCGATTACAAGTAAGCTTTCGACTCAGTGAAACATTGGGCAATTATGCATTAGATAATGCCAGGATAGACTCAAGATATACATGAATCCTCGAGTCTATATACGAAACATTAGTAATGATAGTTAATTTAGATGAGGACCTGAAAACGGATCAGATAAAAGTCAAAAAAGAGTGAGATAAGGTGATACCATCTCACCAAAATTATTTACGCTGGAGACGTGTTCAAAAGACTAAATTTGGAAGGAAAATGAATTAGAATTGTCGGTAAATATCTTCACCACCTACGATGTCGTTCCAATAAGCGAAGGTCCTTTAGAATTAAAGACTATGATCGAACAATTACACCATGCCTCTCATAAAATGGAACACGATATTAACACCACAAAAAAAAATCCTCAGCACGCAAAATATCCAACTTCCAATTGGCGGGAAAGAGATTGAGAATGTAGACTACCTGTGATACAAACTCAAAATCGATAAAAAAATCAAAAAGCATAAATACCGTGAAGAATAGGTCAGAGTTGGACGCTGCATTCAAAAACTAGAATTTATACTTAAGAACAGACATGTCCCTATGAACCTAACAAGGAAAATGTACGATAGCTGCGTACTTCCAGTAAAAACAACGACTGTTACAAAAGACAAATGCTGAGTGTCAGTTTGAGAGATCACATAAGAAACAAAGAGATAGAATAACAGGCCGAGAGAATAGCCAGATTAAAGAGGCAATCGGCAGGACACGTGGCCTAGATAGACATCTAGAGTATTGAGATGGAGGCAATGGGTAAACAAAAGAAAACTGTGTAGGCAAATAAAGAAATGGGACGTTGACATCAAAACCACAGCGGTAACAAACTAGACATAAAAAGCACTTGATAGAGATATCTGGAAAAATCTCCTATCTCCAGCAGTGGAGAATCTACGGTTTATAAAGAAGAAGAATAAGATTAAGTTTCTGATCTAGGTGATTATACTTTAACAATAAAATACAAAATTTATATACAATATACAAGTATATTTCTTAGAAATTACATATTGTTACCTATCACATAACATTAAAAAATAAAGATCATTTACCGGTAAACACAATGTGCTAAGTAAATAAATAAAAATATTAAATTCGAAACAGCTAGCATTGTACTGTTGTTTGCTATATTATCTTTATATCGTAAAGAAACACTAGGTCTTAACATAATAGGTCTGTCATTTATTGGTTGTAACCTTCTAAAATTTTCTTGCAATAGACTGTCATCCAATGAATGAATATGTTTGAAAACTTCTACCTGCAATACAAATTATTGTTACAAAGTTTTATAGTTTTCTGTTTAATTGAAGCGAAACTTTTAATTTTAAGTTCGAAACAGGTGTTAAAATGTGAAACAGAATTTTTTAAATCTCGTTCCCACTTTTGAGTATATTAGATATCATAAAAAACTTCGTTTCCATCGGACTTCACCGAGTTTTACACTTTTTTACGGTTTTCAAAATCTTTCACTTCCTATTGTAGTTTTCTTCTACAAGAACCAATTCTTCTTCTTTGAACATTAAATTTGAAAATATAATAATTTACTCACTTGCGCTTCTGAAACTGGTAAAGTATGTTCAAAGACTGTCCAAACAACTCCTTCAGAGCATGGTGGTGTAGTTAGAGAGCCAGTATACCGATAATAACCTGCTAAATCTTTTGGAAGGTAATGTTTGATTACAAAATTATCCAATATTCTTATGTGATTAACTTGACCTTGTACATCTAACACGGCGTCAAGCAGAGGAGTCAACTCTTCAAAATCATCTGGCGACACCTGGAAGATGCATATTAAAATTAGATAAAAAACAACAATAATGCGGTAGATTTCAGACCAAGAGATAACAGAGAACAAGATTGTGGTGAGCATAACTGAATGTTACTTTTATCGATTTGTAGTTATAACTGGTAAAACTAGCTAACAATTCATTAGTTCCATAAGAAAAAAGTATATATTTTTTCCTTTGCACCTTTGCACCTTTGGTATAGACCTAAATACAAATGTACCGAGAACATCTATTGGGACAAAAGAGTCAATTTATTAATTTGACATTTAAAGGACTGCCAGTTAAGGCGAGTGGGGAAGACGTGGGAAGATAAGGAGGATCTGGACACCCTGGGGATGAAGGAACGATCGAATGGATCCATTCTCGATGTCTGGCACTGAATAGTATAAGGGTGCATGGAGTTGGCACGTCGCGTTGCGCTGACTTGTCTGGCAAGTGGAGGCATTATAGAGCGGAGCTCTTCTGAACAAAATCCGTTTAAGTATCGGTAAAACAAGGAAAGGTCAGACACTGCTCTTCGGTGGGACAATAGGGCTAGGTTTTTGGTGATACTGGTGTCGTTTATTAGTCGAACTGCTCTCTCTGTATTACATCAAAAACTCTGATACTTGACGGAGCCGCCGATCCCCATACATTCGAGCCGTATTCAAGATTAGGTCTTATTTGGGCTTTGTAAAAGTAGCTAAGTTTGATGGAGACAAATATTTCCGTGCTCTAAAAAGAAAACCTTCTTTCCTGCTGCAGTTGCTATGGATGCAATATGTTCGATTCAGAGTAAGTCCTGGGAGATCGTTATACCAACCAGCGTAATGGAGTCGCTTGTTACTAGTGTCTGATCGTTTATTGTGATGGATGAGTCGTATGTTTGCCTCTTGTTGGATAGGCAGCCTTGAAATTAACAACATTCTTTCTTCCCCAGTCGTCTATAATTCTCAAATCTTGATTGAGAGAAGCCGTTGTGGACCTTCTGTCCTCTTTCAAAATATCTAGAGATATTGGACGGTTGTGCGCTTTGCTACAGTGTTGGTTGCTATCATCGGCCAAACCGTGTATCGGGTTATTAGTGGCCTCTAATAGTAGATCATTAATGTGTAATAGGAATAGAGTAGGAGCTAGAGCCGATCCTTGGGGAACTCCAGTGTTATTCTTGTAGAGGTTGGAGGAATGTCCATCTGTGGCAACTTGGATGTGCCTGTTGGAGAGAAAGTTGGATATCCATCTGCAAAGCCTTGGCGAGAGTATGTATGACGGCAGTTTGTTCCAGAGAGCTGCATGCCACACTTGTTCAAATGCTTTTGAGATGTCTAGTGATACTATTTGAGTCTAACCATGGCGGTGGATAGCATCACTCCAAACTTGAGTTACAAATGCTAGCAGATCGGCTATTGATCTTTGTTGGCGAAAACGATATTGCCTGTCACTTAAAAGGTTGTGTGCCTCAAGGTAGCTGTTTAACAGTACGACATAGGTACTTAGAATAAGTGACATATGAAGAAATTTCCTCTATCACTAGCGGATGAATCCAGTTTTGATGGGCCGTATTATCTAATCGAGTTAGACACTAAAAGACAAATTAAAAGTTTCTTGTTCGTCTGAACCAAACATCAGAAGAAAATACAGATCTCGAAAACGACATCAACATAATCGAACATAATCGATATATTTGGTGGTAACTAATATCCGGCTTCAGTTATAAGAAAGTCTTAAGTCTTCTTAAACGAATCTACTTGTAAGACTTGTAAATCAATTAATATGATTGTATCGTCCGTTGATTACAATATCGCCATTTTTTATTCTACAGATACAGAACTATTCTGTATACCAGCCAATATATATGCTACGATAAATTTCTCTTCAAATTGTTGTAACACAAGTGTAGGGTGAAAAGTTTTGGGCCTGACCAACAAAAATATTGTTTTTGGTTTTTTTTTTTGCATATAATCCCCATCAAGGTTAATACATTTTTCATAACGATGCTCGAATGCAATGGTACCATTTTTATAGTCCGATTCGTCAAGTGCCTCGAAACCCTCATTTATAGCATCGATGACTTCTTCGTTGCTTTCAAATTTGTTACCTCCAGGCAATTTTTTATGGTTAGAAAATAGGTGATAATCAATGAGATTTAAATGCGGTGAATATGGTGGATGGGGAAACAATTCGAACTTTAATTCGTTGATTTTAATGATGCCGTAGTGAAACATTTTTTTTCTTCGCCAATTGTGGTTGTGTTTCAAAAGTTACAATAACTCTGCGTAGTATGGTTTTGTCCGTTTCTAGGTAATCAATGAAAATAATTCCTATCGAACCAAAAAACAATCGCAATGACCTTATTCGCCGATAAAACTGTTTTTGTTTTCTTTAAAGCTGGTTCAACTGGCACAATCCATTGTTTTGACGTGTTGTTAAGTTTCAGGAGTGTAGTGATGAATCCAAGTTTCATCCACAGTTATAAATCGACGCAAATCTTCGTTGGGGTTTCGCTTTTATAGTGTCGAATTCTCAGTTGAAACCATTTTTCGGCATAAAATTTGAACAAGTATTAAAAAACGCGCCACCCACATGGCACAGAGTTTCTGCATGTTCAAATTTTCATGTAAAATATTGTGAATACGTTTAATTGACATTCTTATAGTCTCTGCTGTGGGCCTCTATCACCATTTTATCATGTCAGATAGTCAAGCAGCCATCAAAGCTCTGAACTCAGATACAATCAATTCAAAGATGGTCTGGGAATGCCTAGGCAAATTAAATGAACTAGGACAGAATAACACTGTTACCCTCCTATGGGTTCCAGGACACGTAGGAATAGAAGGAAATGAAACAGCAGACAAGCTGGCAAAAAAAAGAGCTGAAACCCCATACCTGGGACCAGAACCATCCTGTGGGATCAGCAGTAGTACAATCTTAGAAAAACTAAAGAAGAAAATGGATAGCGAAAAATCCAAGTACTGGAATGATCTAGAAGGACTAAGACAATCGAAGACGCTCCTGGGAAACTATAACCAGAAGAGATCTCACAGCTGTCTTAACCTGAGTAAGAAAAACCTCCGAATTATAACAGGAATACTAACCGGTCACTGTCGATTAAGAGGAAATATGAAGAAACTAGGATTAGTAGATGAAGCAAACTGCAGATTCTGTGAGGTAGAGGATGAAACCTCAATACATATACTTTCAGAATGCATGGCATTAAGTAATTCTAGGGTCATACGAAATAGAAAGGGAAGAACTACCTAATTTAAAACCCAACGATATCCTTAACTTTCTAAGGAAGATAGGACTAGAAGAGCTGCTATAAGTCTGAGGAATCATCAGAAATATAGCAAGAAAAGGGGGACACAATAGATCTTATAGGTCGCAGGTGTATCTGTCACCCCTAACACCATACATACCATACCATCACCATTTTATGGATTTTTTCAATTATATCGGAAGTTGTAAGCTCAACGGATCGTCCTAAACGTACTTCATTAAGAGTGCTCGAACGACCTTTTTGAAATTCAAAAAACCACTGTTTAACTGTTGAATATTATAGAGAAGAGTCTTTCAGTGTGGAATCCATCTATTCTTTAATTTGTAGTGGTGCCTTTTAAATAAAAGTATTTGATGACAATAAATGCGCCTAATTCAGTAGGTTCTTAAATTTTTACTAACCGAGTAATCGATCTGTAAATTTATATACAAACTAGTGATATATAGTACTAGAGATAAAAGCCATAAACTTAGTTCTGCTAGCGACATATCAAGGTCATGAGATAAACTTTTCATCCCTCCCTTGTAATAACAGAGTTATGGATTTTAATAAAGGGGAAATATAATAAACCTGCTTGTATACTTACAATTAATAACACTAAAGCACTAATTATAAACAATAAGATTGGTATATACCCGCTTTTATATATAGATAATTAGTCTTTGAGTATTGTTTCAAAGCAAGTTTCTTTTTGTTCAAACGCTGTATAGTTATTTTATTATTTTATATTAGAGTATCTAGAAAAAAATGGCAATGTTGCAATTAATGAATAGAAATTGTGAATACGTGCAGTTAGCCGTACTGATTTAATCCCTAAGAAGTTTTCTACCTGTTCTTGTCCCACAACGAGTGACTTTAACCATTGAATAAGCTGAAAGTTCGGAAGAAACAAAAATATGAGAAAAAAGGACGACTACTTCTCGAAATGAAAGATTTCTGTTAAGACATAACAATGTGGATTCAACAACGCTTTGAAAAGAATTAGTGAATATTAACAACTATACAAAACAGATCTCAAAATAAATAATTATTATCTACAAAAGATTATGATAATCAAATATGATCATTAGGCTGAAGGAAACTGAGGAAGGTTCTTGTTTTCAGATGAGACACACGTTTTGATGCAGTGGTATCGATCAAAGTTTGTGTAAAAGTATGTGAAGGAAAAGTTTACTTCAGATCATTTGACCCAAACAGTGAAACATCAAAAAGATGTTTTGCGGCTGTTTTTTATATCAAGTATAGGAAAATTTATACTCATCGGAGGTATAATGAACAGTGAAAGGGATAAAGATATATCATAAACGACTAGAGAACTCGAAAATATTTAACCAGTTAGCGAAACAACCTTCAATCATGATTTGAAGAAGATTGTGAAAGACAAAAATAGAACACTTCCAGTCTAGCCTCGAAACTTTTTTTATTAAGGATGTCCTCGTAGGTATAGACCTAAATACAAATGTACCGAGAACATCTATTGGGGGCAGAAGAGACAAGTTATTAATTTGGGATTTAAAGGCCTGCAAGTTAGGACGAGTAGGGAAGACGTGGGAGGGTAAGGAGTTCCACGAATCGATCCGTTCTCGATGTCGAGCATTGAACAGTATAAGGGTGCATGGAGTTGGCACGTCGCGTTGCTCTGGCTGGTCTGGCAAGTGGAGGCATTATAGAGCGGAGTTTTTCTGAGCAAAATCCGTCTATGTATCGGTAAAACAAGAAAAGGTCAGCCACTTCTCTTCGGTGGGATAATGGGGCTAGGTTTTTGGTGATACTGGTGTCGTTTATTAGTCGAACTTCTCTTCTCTGTATTGCATCAAGAACTCCGAGCCTTGACGGATCCGCCGAACCCCATACATGCGAGCAATATTCAAGATTAGGCCGTATTTGGGCTTTGTAAAGAGTAGCTAAGTTGGATGGAGAAAAATATTTCCGTGCTCTAAACAGAAAGCCTAATTTCTTTCCTGCTGCAGTTGCTATGGATGCAATTTGTTCGTTCCATAGTAAGTCCTGGGAGATCGTTATACCAACCAGCGTAATGGAGTCGCCCGCTACCAGTGTCTGATCGTTGATTTTAATGGATGAGTCGCATGTTTGCCTCTTGTTGGACAGGCAACATGTCTTTGTCTTGAAAGCGTTGAAATTAACAAGATTAATTCTTCCCCACTTGTCTATAATTTTCAAATCTTGATTGAGAGAAGCCGTTGTGGATCTTCTGTCCTCTTCCAGCATATCTAGAGGTATGGGACGGTTGTGCGCTTTGCTACAGTGTAGGTTGCTATCATCTGCAAAACCATGTATCGGGTTATTAGTGGCTTCTAGTAGATCATTAATGTGCAATAAGAATAGAGTAGGAGCTAGAGCCGATCCTTGGGGAACTCCAGCGTTGACCTTGTAGAGGTTGGAAGAATGTTCTTTTACAGCAACTTGGATTTGCCTGTTGGAGAGAAAGTTGGATATCCATCTGCAAAGGTTTTGCGAGAGTCCGTACGAAGGCAGTTTGTTCAAAAGAGCCGCATGCCACACTTGATCAAATGCTTATGAGATGTCTAGTGATACTATTTGAGTCTCCCCATAGCGGTGGATGGCAACTTACCGAACATTGATCCTATTGAGAATTTATGAGCTATATGGAATCTAAGATTGCTGAAAAATGGATTGTGAACAAAAATTAACAGATAACATATTTAAGCAAAACTGCAAAAAAATTAGTTGAAGGTTTAATAAAAGGCAAAAAAGGATTTGATAACACTAAAATACTTGTAATCATTCTAATTTTCTTATCAATAAACAAAATGTTTGTGTCCATACTAATTCGCATAATACAGTTAAAATATTGTGGAAGTAAACATTATTTTCTGCCAAGTAAATACTCTGTAGAAATTTTATTAAGTCAATATTTTTAAATACTTGTAAATATGTCTGCTTTCTTGTAATACTGCGGAAATTACTTTTTTAGTTGTAGAAAATACCTCCACCAACACCAACCCCTAAGTAGGCTAACCCAGACATAATTACGAGTATTTAAAAAAATGACTCAATTTGGACTAAATTTACTGCCACGCACGTAATTTTAATCGCTCCCACCCACTGTTCGCCCTTTATAACCCAGGCTACGTTTCAAAAATTCCTGAAATAAAGTGTGTTTTTTCTCACAGCCTGGGCTATATTGACAATTTAATTTAAGCAGCACTAATGACTTGGAACAGGACATCAGTATGAATATAAATAAGATAGTATAACTTGGCACATTACGTTCAAAGTGTGAAAATTTTTATTAAAAATAGTTAGAGGGTTATATTGGGAATTTTTTACTTACGTGAAATAAAACTGTAAAAACTGCTACTGCGCTATTATTTGAGTATTTTATAGCTTCGTCAAAACTACTATATTTATCAGAATATTGCACCATGTGCATCTCTAATGGATATCTAAAAAAATATTATATTTTTAATGTCTGCAAATTTAAAATTTTAATGAAATGAGAAAATTAGTGATTATACCAGGCCCGGATTGGTCCGCCTACCTACCTCTTTTAGTGCCACTCCAACAAATTGCGATGACCAAAGATCGGAAGTTTTTGCAAATTACAACTCGTATTAATTAATCGAATGACTAATGTAGGCCTAGAGTTTACAGATGAAGTTTTCTGCGCTTACTGACTTCATTATATTAAAGCGCGTGCAAACAGTTGCACTCGAGAATTCTACACAGCAAAGCCAGCTAGCAAAACAAACAGTGTCCTTGCACTTTAATTTTTGGGACAAAACCGTAAGAACCAATACCAGATTGACTCCCCTTGGATTGGGATGGCCATTGTTCCATGAGTCCCTTTCCAGTATTTCTACTCGAAAGTTTCTCGCAAAGTTATACCTGGGGACTATCCGATCCTGAGGCATACATACTCATTATTTGATCCGCCTTAACTCTATCATATATCTCTGCTTGCTTTTTCCCCTTTAATAAGGTAATGGGAGCCTGACCTTGTAGCAGCCTGTGAGCAGTTGCCATAGCCTCGCCCTGTATGTAGATATTCAATAGTGGTGTGTCCGTTGGGGTTAAAATTGGCCTAATGACTTGTGTATACAACCAAAGGTTTATTTTGGAGTTCAGGCCCCAGTTCTTGTTACACAATTGTCTACACCTACCTAGGGCAATTGTAGATTTGCGTATGATCTTTTGAATGTGCTGCTTTCATGATAGCCTCTGGTTAAACACCACACCCAGGTATATGACTTCTGTGGCCATTGCTGCCAGCACGTTGTTCAACCTCATTGGTTTTAAGCCCTGCAACTCCCCTTTATTTGTGAATGGGACAACTGATGCTTTTTGTGGATCGACTGTTAGGCCTTCATCCTTGCACCACTTGTACCTACACTATATTCATTGCGATCTGCATCCGCTCTGAGACTGTGACCAGAAACCTCCCTGAATGATTATGGCCATATCATCTGCAAAACCTAGGCAGTGAAAGCCTTCATTGAGAAGTTTCTTAAAAAAGTCATCCACAAGTGCTGACGACAGTGATTAATATATTACTATTACGCCAAGAAATTAAAAACTGTTGTAGGTATGCATCGTGGACTTATGTGGATTTTATGGTACATCTCTAAAAACAGCTTGTTGACATGAGAATTCTTCCTCTATAAAATTTAGAAGTTAGACAAAAAAGAAATGAGATTACTTAGAAATTGGAAAAAATATCGCGTCCGGCATAAATGGAACCTGTAATCTTTACCTATAGCCGATAGCTCCTTTGGCCATTTGTTTACAGATGCCTAAAGCTTATGTTTTTGTGCATACCTTAATTCAACTTATCTCGTAAAGGTCACTATCGTATACTTTTGTTTTATTAGGGGACCGAAACTACAGGTGTTTAGTGTATTAATTATTTAAAGAGGAATGACATTAAGAAGAAATTGAAAAAATATCACACCCGGTTGAACTTAAACCTGCGATATGTATCTATAGCCGATGACGTATTTTATCATTTAGCCAAAAAATAGTATATTAATTATATTTCATTATAAAGTATATTTACCTATTTCCATTTACTGTGTGTTCACAATTCCAGTGAAAATGAAGATGATCAAATTTGTACCTTTCTGAAAGTCCATCGCCGTATATTTCAGGAGAAGATGACTGATTATAGTTGGGTGTAACCCTCACTGTAAAAATAATCTTTATTACAACTCGAAACTAAAAATTTATTTGACATAAATTGTAACGATTTTTACTACGATAAAACAAGTAAAAAGTGTAGCTTTCTTTAAAAACGATTTTTCTGAAAATGATAATTTAACAAGAAATAAAATATTTATTTTAATAATCAATATTGGCCACTCTAGCTTCGATGCTTGGACCAAGCATGCTATTTATCAAATTATCAATATATATATATATATATATAAATATTTGCTTATTTCTCTAGAACCGCTTAAATAACTTGCTCAGTGGTACCAAAACCATTTTGACGTGCTCTAATCTTTCTTTTGATCTCATTCTCCAAATGATCCATAGAAGATCGGGTGAGCAAGAAGGCCACTGTAAAACTGCAACAACTTTCGTTTCTAAGAAGCTTTGCTGGTATGTGGAGGGGTATTATCTTACCTAAATAAAAAAAAAATGCCAATACTACCTCGCCAGAACTACAGGTTGCAAAACCAAATCTACATAGCATTGACCTGTTACGGTTTTTCGAATGGGAATTAAAGGAGTTCTTACACCAATCATAATTCTTCTTGCTATTTGAGCTAAAAAGCGATCATCCCATCTGTTGTTACTGTTTCACTGTCCTTTAAGGTTCCCAATTCCAGAAATTTTTGAATTAACCCCTTGTGTAACCTCCACCGTTCTTGCCATCTGCCTTTGTGACATGCCATGTTCTGCTGAAGCAATAATTTTCCTACCCCTCTGGACTTGCGATAACCCAAAGCATTGTATAAGTCTTTATACAATGCCCAAAGTATGTCAGCTAATTAAGGATTGTGCCGTGTAACGTGTAACATACCGGGAGATAGAGGCATTTTTGGGCATTTCGCTCCAAAAGAACTACATCAAGAACTGGGTGGGTGTTTCACGATGAAGAAAAACCAACAAACGTGATCCGTTCTCGAAGTGTGTCAAAATGATCACAACTTCTTTTGTGTCAAAATCTGGTCATGTGTCAACAATTGCATTAGAAGATCGAAGAACGGTTACTTAAGATTGGTATATAAACATTTTGTTTACCAGAAGTTATAGCGAAAGTTCAACATCAGGACAATGCAAGTGCTCACACTGCCCAAAAGACAATCGACTTTTTGAAGCTTTTGATTGGTATATAAACATTTGTTTACACACAACGGCGAATCGTCCTATATTAGGGCAAGTTTTTGGAGCTTACTCCGAACCTAAGTTCCAACGACTTCATCTTCCCAAAGATCAAGAATTCAATGCGTAGGCAGCGATTCCAGTCGCCAGAAGAAGCCATCGATGCCTTTAACCCATCGATTTTGCAGGTATCAACTGAAGACTAGAATAATTGTTCTACCAATTGGTTTGAACGTATAAGAAAGTGTATCGATCTTGGTGTGACATATGTTGAAAAGCAATAAAGTAATTTAATTATTAATTTTTTGTCTTTATGGCTCTATGCAAAACTAGAAAGACACCACTCGTGCAAGGTGATTCTGTACAAGTTTGGTTGTGTTTAAATTGGCTACAACCACACTATTTTCACGTGTTCTGATGATGGTATATAGAAAATATTTTCTACATCAAAATGATGAAACTTATTCGAAAACATCAACATTCGTGTAAAGTGTCTGTGGTCATTCAGAATGTTATTTTTAATAAATACGATAATTATATTAATGAAGAGGAATGACTTTCAATAAAGGTTAAAAAATCCTATACAACAAAGTATAAGAATACTGTAATTGTGTTATTATCAATATTGGGTATACAAAAGTTTATAGATAAATTAATAATAGAACAAATAAACCACTATATATTCTCAGGAATCATTAACTAGTTGAAAACAAATTACTAGTCAAAGAAATAAAGATAAATAATAGCTGAAACATGGTTTTAATTTAACTTCGTTTTCAAAGATTACATTACGTAAATGGCAATTTAACAAAAAACTTCATACTCTGTTTAACACTGAATATTCAGGAAAAAGTAAAGAAAAATATGTTACGAATCACTACTTAAACCAAAGTGGAGGAGAGAGGTGTTCGAACGACTGCATTTCCCATTACTTTGAGTAATTTCACAAAGTTTGGTCTTTCCATTTCTTTAAAATAGATATCGCTCCACAGTTTGGTTAAAAAGTTTTGAAAACAAAAATGAAGGAATGGGCATTTTTTAAAGAAATTGGTTTTTTATTCAATATAATCTCCCTCAGCTTGAAAACATTTATTCCAATAATCCTCCAGTAATTTTATACCATCTCTGTAATGATTTTCCGAAAGCTCTGCAAAATATTGTTCCACGGCTGCAATAACTTCTTCATTCGACGAAAAATGCTTTCCACGAAGGAATTGTTTTAAGTTTAAGAGCTAATAGTCGGAGGGAGCCAAATATGTTAAATATGGTGGGTGTTTAAGCAATTCGTACTTTAATTCGTTCAATTTAGCCATCGTCAACAAACTTGTGTGAACACGTGCATTGTCTTGATGAAATTGATTGTTTTCTTTTGTACACTAGGTCTTTTTTACGAAGTTTTTTTACCATCTGGTTGTAATAATATTAAGAGTTAATTGTTATACCTTTTTAAGGTAATCAAAACAAAACTCTTTTTGCATTCCAAAAAACTGATGCCATAACCTTCCTTGTCCATCGTTCTGACTTCACCTGTTTTGGAGATGAAAAAACAGCTTCAGTCCACTGTAAACGTTCTTGTTTCAGCTAGGATCATGATGGTAAATCCAAGTTTTATCCATAGTTATAAAACGACGCAGAAAGTCGATTTTATTCTGCTTAAAACGCCCCAAATTACAAAAATCTGCAAAATTGATGTAAACGTTGACAGAAGACATACAATGGTAAAAGTTTTGCGTTCGATCTGAGCTCGCTTAGAAAAAATCTAACTCTTAAGTCGGTAAAGGAACACCTGCAGAAGACTTTACAAAGAAATAAGAAATGGAGATATATTTTAGTCAAATGGAGAAAGGACAGTAAATATCCTGGGAGCATTCCCAAAGAACATTTTCCCACGTTGCTGGAAAGATTATGGAAAAGAATAGGTGAAAATGTAGTAAAAAAACTTGAAAGCTAGTTTCTGGGGTACAGGGTTACGTCCTGTGAACCCTCAAGATGAACTGAAATGTCTGATAAAAGTTTATCGTAGTTCACAGTTACCACTCAAAAACGTAAAAGGGGCAAAAAGTTTCGACCAGGGTGTGATGCCTCTTTTGCTAGGCTCTTTTGATGTGCCTTATGAGAATTTCACAGCAACTTCCGATGAGTCCTCTAGTGCAATTGTTGAACATCATCTAGTGTCACGGGTTCCAAGGCTGCGGTTCTAATTAGAAACAGCACAAATCTAACCAAAATAGCATCTTTTGGATTAGCTGGAAGGATGATAAAGGATACTGGATCCAATGCACTAAATGTTTAATGTGGATATGTGACCTTTGCCATAACGACAATAAGGATTTATATTATATAGATGTGAGCGATGCAAAGATTTAGAAGATGGTCGATCACCTTTTGACGATAGTGATGCTGATAAAGATTTCAATTCTGATGACTGAATAATACAAGTTCGTAACTTTGACCAAGAATTGTGCCAATAAAATGTTTTTTGTGTTGTTTTTAAAATCAAAGATTATGTTTCATTTTTTAAAACAAGTTCATGTTTTTAAATGTTTTCATTGGGTATAATGTATTTTTTACCCGTAAATGTTTTTTGTTGAAAATAAGAATAAACAGCCAAAACAAATGATGAAAAATAGTTTTTTAGTACTTGGTAATATATTTGCACATTTTACAATCAGTTGTCCGGACGTGTCCAAGTATCTCCAAATACGAGAAACCCAATAGAAATATTTTTTTGGTCCCATAGTTGAAATTACAATGCATAGGTATATTGTAATAGCAATACGCCTAAGCCTTTTCTGGAACTTTAGCAACCATCATCAAAAAGGTATCTAAGTAGCCCCACTTTACGGTAGATAAGAAGCCATTCATTCATCACATACGATATTAATTTCACTAATGATAATGGTGGACGAAAGAAGAACTGGCTTCTCAGAGTGTCGTTGGGAAAGCACTATGAAAACTATAAGCAACAAAGAACCCATGAAACGATTCTACCTAAAAAAAGTTACAGGGACTTCTCCTAGGGATGAACTGCATGTAATCTTGAAAGAAAAATCTTTATTGTACGAGTATCAAATTAATAATAAAATATACTCTACAAGTCAATATTATTAAAAAGATATTCTACTTTCTATTTTTTTTTGGTAGAAACAAAAAGTAAGATACGGTAAATTAAATATTATTTTATAATATTCACTTTTGAACAATCATTTTTACCTGTATGTCCAGTATTTTGTACTATAGCAGTAACACTTTGTCCATATCCATCCCAAGTAAGCGAAGAATAATCTACTAACTCTGCATGTGTACTAGAGAGTGATATAGGGCTTTGAATTGTTCCTATGCCACAAGTTTCGCTTTCGTGGATCCAATCATCTAAAATATAAGTTTAAACCTGAGAAGTCATTTTTTATTAATTGGCTTTGAAAAGCTCCAATTGTATCGGAAAAGTTAAAAATTATGCCTATCCTACCAAACAAATGATTGTTTAGAAGAAAAAGCAATACAACGAACTTTGCAGGAACAAAATTTTAATACAAATAGGAGCATGATAGGGTTTGTAAAAAAATTACCTTGGTTTTGGTAGTTCCAATGTGCTCTAACATCTGTAAGAATAAGATAATAAGATAATTATTTATTTCGATAGTGAAAGGTATTTTTATTATTAACAAAAAATAGAGAACAAAAATTATCAATACTGTCATACGAGGGTTGTTTGTTAGTTTTGCATATAGCCGCTTAGAAGGTGCCGCCATCAATAAAACTTTCAGACAAAAATCTAGCCTCAATTTTTTGTTGATATAAGTCCAGAGTTTCATTGCGATACAACAATTCGTGTAGGTACAGTGAATTTTTAAAATTAGCAAGTCGGTCGAACAATGAATCTTAGCCGAGAACATTTTCGACCAATATTTTTTTACAATTTTCGGAGAGGATTATCCCAACAGCAAAGTCTTACTGTAATGGTTTCTGCATTAGGGATAAAGCACCACACCAGTCAACTATTTGCCGCTGGTATGGATAATTTTAACGTGGTCGCTCCAGTCTCAGCAACGAATCCAGGCAAACATTGATGCAGTTCGTCAGCTAATTTAGAATGACCGCGTCTTGTAACATAACGAGAGATGGATGCATTTTTGGACCAAAAGATCGTACATGAAGATTACAAAGTTGGTTTCCCGTTGGATCCCTCATTTGCTAGTGGTGATAAATCTTGGTTTTTTCGAACCAGAAAATAAACGCCTATCCATTGTGTGAGTGTTTTACAATGAGGAAAACCAATAAAAGTGATCCGTTCTCGAAGTGAGTCAATGAAAATATAACTTTTGATCATGTGGTAAAAATTGCTTAAGAAGATTGAAGAACAGTTAGTCTCGATTGGTATATGCAAGTGCTTAAACTTTCCAAAACACAATCGAGTTTTTGGAGCTTCAAAAATCTCATCCACCTTATAGTCCCGACCTAAGTTCCAACGACTTCATATTCCCAAGAATTCAAAGCGTGGGCAGTGATTTCAATCGCCAGAAGAAGTCATCGATGCCTTTACACAGCGATTTTGCAGGTGTCAACTGAAAACTGGAATAACTGTTATACCAATTGGTCTGAACATATGAAAAAGCGTATCAATCTTGGTGGGACAAATTTTGAAAAGCAATAAAGTACCTTAAGTGTATATATTTATTGTCTTTATGGCTATATGTAAACCTAAAAAGACAACCCTCTATTTTACTTATTATTCTTTAATAAATGAGTATTAATAATTTTCCATTGTGATAGCTTATTCAGCCTGTAGCAATTTAAATAATTTAGAAAATTATGAACATAAAGTACTAAAAGATGTCTTATATTCTACGTATTTTCAACCTCGGCTCACGGACTATAATCTTTTAAATTAGTTCTGAAAAGTGGTAAAATATCTTTGCAAAAATATTCAAATTTGTATGTTTATTCCATGTGTTATATGTGACATACACATTTATTAAATTTTAAATTTAGTCACACCTTATTTAGTTTTTCTGATGTTAATTTGGGTCAATACTTTTAATTTAACGGACATTATTGATTTACAAGCGCATGTTTAAAATAATATTTTAATATATTACATACAAAAAAATAATTAGGTAACATTGTTTACAATTGCGTACAAAAAATAAAATAATTTTTGAATACGATCTTAACAAGTTTAAAAGTGCGGCAATTATTCATCGAAAATAAAAAAATAAAAACACTAAAATATGTAAGTCAAACATTTGGCACCTGATTTAATTTGCGAGAGAAATTTACAAAAACAAAAAAATTCGATCTCGCAATTTGAAATGGTTCTTATAGTTGGGTATGACCAAAAATGGTTTGCACAGGAGTGAATTGACGTAACGTCACGTAATGGAACGAAGAAAATTAAAAAAATGCAGTAGAATGAACGACGTGAAGGAGTGTGAGAAAAAGAAAAGGGGAGAGGAGTAGTGACAGACTAGATTGTAGATTATAAGTGGTGTTTGATTGGCCTAAGTGACCTTACTACACTGCAACCCAAAATATCTTTTTCTTATACCCTACATCTAATTATGACCCCATAAGCAGTAGGATCACTTTGCGCGCCGCCTTTGATGTTCTTTGATCCATATTTTGCTTCGATTGGCCGACGTATTTTGTGAGAACTGATGAGCAGCTATGCCAACTTTACCGATTTTTCGGTAGATCTACCGATTTAGGAAATAATCTAACCGATAAACCGTTATAATTTTCTTTCATAATTATTTAGGTACTTATTTTCTTTGTATCAATCTACCGATTTCAGAAATTTTAGGTTGGTAACGCTGCTGGGGAGCGACAAATATACAGAACAAAATACAGACCGAGAGATTCGGCGGTATGGTTTAGTGATGTTGATATTTTGTATTTGAATTTAAATATACCGCCAATTTGTCATTAATTGTAGTATATGTGGCGCACTCTGCACTTTAGTTTTATGTTGGTAACAGTTGTAATATTGTGAAAGAGTAGTCAGTAGTAAATGGTTGTTATTAGTACAAGTTTCAGAAGTGTTTATAAAAGTTTCGTTGTAATCTTTAAAATATACATTGTTGAAATACAAAACGTTTATTTATTTTCACCGCTCTGAATTCGATTCTTCAAGAGGTTATGGGCCCAGGTCATATTTTTGAGTAATTATCCGGTAATTTGGTAATTCAGAGAGTGAAATAATTAAAAACGTGGTGATGGCGAATTTGGCGAATTCTTTGCAAATTGCGAATTTTCGTGCTTTTGATGGCAATGGATTCTCGAACTGGGAATTCCGGTTAATGATGCTGTTGGAGCAGAATGGATTGAAAGATATAATTTCAACGGAAATTACAGAAACTTCAGAAGCAGAACTTAAGAAAAAGGACATTAAAGCGAGAAATATCATTGTGCAATGGCTGTCCGATGAAGTTCTGGAAGTGATAAAAGGTAAAACGTCGGCAAAAGGGATGTATGATACCCTGAAAGAAACTTATACGAAACGAGGTCTTGCAGTACAAATTGAAGTTCAGAGAAAGATCAGAAATATGAAATATAACAACAAAGAAAAGTTAGCTGTTTTTTTATTAAATTTTGAAAGGACTGTAACGGATTTAAGAAACAGTGGTGGTTTAATGGAGGAAACCGAGGTGATATCGCAGTTACTTGCGGCTATGCCGGTGGATTATCAACCAGTTGTTGCGGCGATAGACGTTATGTTCAGTCAAGATCCCTCAAAAATTAGTTTGGAAATGGTGAAAAATAAACTTTTACAAGAGGAATTAAGACAGGGAAGAGGACAGGAAGTATTTGATGAGACAGCAATGGCCACAAATTGGGCGAACACAAGAAACAAAAATAGAAACTTTCAACGTAGAAGAGGCTATCAAAATTATAGAAGAAATGTAAATCAAGGTCAAGGACAGTTTCCATTCAAGTGTTATCAGTGTAACAAAATTGGTCATAAGAAAAGTGAGTGTCCGGAAAGACGCGTAGTGAATGTGTTAGAAGGAGATAGTGCCAGTGAAATAAGTATGTTAGTAGAAATAGAAGAAGATGGCGGCACTGGGAGCAGTTCGGGTGTAGTTCGATGTACAGAACGCAACTCGAATCAAGAATATCAAGATGGCAAGCCTGATCAAACATCAATCGGTAGAAATGTCAATGTCAATTATGTTAACCTATTTTCAGAAAATGACAGTAATGATGGTAAAATTATTTTTATTGTGGACTCAGGGGCCACGAATCATCTAGTAAATACAATAACAGGAAAGTTTTTATGTAATAGTAAACCTGTTGATTATAAAATTAATGTAGCTAAACAAGGAGTGACAATCAAAGCACACAAAGTAGGTAATTTAAATGTTATTAATGATTTTGGTATTAAAGTTAATATTAAAGATGTATTAGAATGTAAAGAAATTCCATATAATTTGTTGTCAGTTAAGAAAATGGAAAAAGCAGGATTAAAAATTATTTTTGAAAGGGAAGGTGTAATGGTTTATGATAAAAATAATAAATTAGTTTTGAAGGGACAATTGCAGGGTAATTTGTATGTTGTTAAATTTAATGTTTTAGCTCATAATGTAAGTATAGCACACGGAGATACTGAAATATTACATAGAAGAATGGGTCATTCATCTATCTATCCATCGAAGAGTATCTGTGAAGTTTGTATGAAAGGAAAGCAAACGAATAGACCATATACCAGTACACCAGATAGCAGAAAAGCAACGAGAATATTGGAAGTAATCTCATCTGATGTTGCGGGTCCTATTAATCCTCAAACGTATGATGGTTATAAGTATTATGTTACTTTTATTGATCATTTTTCTCACTTTACTTACCTATACTTGTTGAAAAATAAAAGTGAAGTCTTAGATAAATTCAAGGAGTACGAAGCTATGGCTACAGCACATTCTAAAGAGAGAATTTCGAGGTTACGGTGTGATAATGGAGGTGAGTATGCATCTGTTGAATTTAAAAACTTTTGTAGAGAAAAAGGTATTGCAATTGAATATACTGTGCCAAGAAATCCACAACAAAATGGAGTAAGCGAAAGATTTAATCGTACAGTTTTGAATATGACAAGATGTATGTTATTGGATGCTAATTTATGTAAGAGTTTTTGGGGTGAAGCTGTTAGAGCAGCTACATACATAATAAACCGATTACCAACTACAGCGAATAAAACAAGAAAAACTCCATCAGAAATATGGTTAAATCAAAAACTGGATATAGATAAAATTAAAATTTTTGGATCAATTGGATGGGTACACGTACCAAAAGAATTACGAGGAAAACTTGATGAAAGAAGTAAGGAAATGTATTTAATGGGTTATGCTAAAAATGGTTATCGAATGTGGGATCCTTTAAAGCGACAAATAGTTATTGCACGTAGTGTAATATTTGATGAATTGAAAATGCATGATACTAGTATTCATATTTTTGAAGAAAATGAATTAACTGAAAAGGAAAAGGAAAGTCAAGATGAAGAGGAGATAAATCCAGAAAATGAGGATGACATTGAAGTACAACCAAGAAGAGGTACAAGAGTTAGAAGAAAACCGACTTTACTAAATGATTATGATACAGATTTGGATGGTCTTATGGCAGCTTTATCAATAGGTATTATACCTGAGGATACACCCAATAATTTTACGGAAGCAATTAAAGATAAAGGATGGTCCAAAGCAATAGAAAACGAGATAGAAATATTGGAGAAAAACAGGACTTGGAATTATGTTATTCCACCTGAAGACGTAAACATTATAGACTCACGATGGGTTTTCTCTAAGAAGGAGATAGACGGCAAGGAAATTAAGAAGGCTAGATTGGTTGCAAGAGGATATAAGCAAGAAATGGCAGTAGATGAAGAAACCTTTACTCCTGTAGCTAGGATGATTACATTACGAATGTTATTGGTTTTAGCTCTTGAAACTGATGCACAAATACACCAGATGGATGTTAAATCAGCTTTTTTGAATGGTATATTAAAAGATCCTGTATATATGTATCCCCCACTTGGATTAAGAAATTCAAAACCTGGTTATGTGTGTAAACTTCAAAAAGCTTTATATGGACTTAAACAAAGCCCAAAGTGTTGGTATGATCGTCTTCATATATTTTTAGTAAATAATGAATACAAGAGATCATTGGTTGATCCATGTTTATATGTTCATAAAAACACTTATATTTTAGTTTGGGTTGATGATTTAATAATTGTATCAAATATGTTAATTGATGTAGATAAGGTTAAAAGAATGCTTTCAAAAGAGTTTGAAATGAAAGATTTGGGAAATAACAATAATTTAGTATTCTTAGGGATTGATATTAAGAGAGTAGATAATAAACTTATAATTTCACAGGGTAAATTAATTAAAAAGGTTTTAAAACAATTTAATATGGAAGATAGTAAACCATTGGACCTACCTATTCAATATAAGTTAAATTTGTCAATTGAAAATAATGTAAATATGAATGTACCTTTTAAACAACTTATAGGGTCATTAATGTATATAATGTTAGGTAGTAGACCAGATTTATGCTTCGCTATAACTTATTTTAGTCAATTTCAGAATTGTTTTAATGTTACTCATTGGAAACATTTGAAAAATGTGTTAAGATATTTAAAGAAAACTGAAAATTATGTTTTAGAATTTACAAAAAGTAAGAGAGATTTCAGTATTAGTGCCTACGTAGATGCAGATTTTGCCAATAATGTTAATGATAGGAAAAGCATTAGTGGATTTATTTTAAAGTTGAATAATAATGTAATATTTTGGAAATCTAAAAAGCAATCCATCATTGCATTATCGAGCACTGAAGCTGAATATGTAGCATTGTCAAATTGTATAACTGAGTGTTTATTTCTTAGAAATTTATTAGAAGAAATTATTTTACAGGATATTGGTCCTATTTTAGTTTTTGAAGACAATCAGTCATGTATTAAAATTGCCACAACCTTAGAAACTAAAAGATCAAAGCATATAGATGTACGTCATCATTTTGTTAGAGAATGTATTCTAAATAATAAAATCACTTTAAAGTATGTACCGACAGAACATCAATATGCAGATTTAATGACTAAGGCTTTAACATCTACCAAGTTTAATTATTTCAGAAATAAGATTGGAGTGGTAGAGTTTTCTTAATTTGAATTTTTTTTTAATTATGTTTATTAGTTGTTTTGCCAAATTGAGGGGGTGTGTTGATATTTTGTATTTGAATTTAAATATACCGCCAATTTGTCATTAATTGTAGTATATGTGGCGCACTCTGCACTTTAGTTTTATGTTGGTAACAGTTGTAATATTGTGAAAGAGTAGTCAGTAGTAAATGGTTGTTATTAGTACAAGTTTCAGAAGTGTTTATAAAAGTTTCGTTGTAATCTTTAAAATATACATTGTTGAAATACAAAACGTTTATTTATTTTCACCGCTCTGAATTCGATTCTTCAAGAGTGAGTGATTCTACTATTTTTGCTATATACGGTGATACAGACTTTCAAAACAGTCCATTATCCGCTTAGGATGTACGTTTGTAACATAAGGAATTCCACAAGAGTCAATCTTAGCCCGTATTTTTTACACTATCTACGCTAGTGATATTCCTCAGCTGCAAAATATCCAACTATACACCGATGATACCACTCTATACACCACCGCATCGTTGACTGAAATTCTTAACCGAAGAACTCAAAGACCAGTTCTTAAACTGGTGCAGTAGATGGAGAGTAGCCCTCAACCTCACCAAAACCCAAACCATCATATTCAGACATCCGAACCTTAGCGTACGAGAAAATCCCACTTTGACCATATCAGCCTCTCTATGGGGGAACAGCTCGTTCCTCAAGACCAGGTGACCTACTTGGGCGTACGATACACTCGTACCCTCAGGTGGAACACCGATGTTGAACTTATTATCAATAAAATGAGAAGACGAGTGTCCCTCCTAGGTGCATAGGGTGGTAGATTCTAAAGATGCCCCTCCAAAACTCTACTCCATACCTACAAAACTTTTATTTGGCCTCTTGTCGATTATAAGGCTGATCAATTATATGTGAAGCTAAAAACCTACACCACCTTTACCAAAATACAAAAATATTTCTTTTTTAATTTTAGACACTACAACAACAAAACATCGCTCGGACTCTAAAGCTACGGTTTCTAAGAACAATGCGCGGCGTACGGCCGACAGTAAGTTGAGCAGAGCTCACGTGCGCTTTAATTTAACATCAGGTTTCTTATGCATGCGGTTTGTAAGAGTCTGTCTAGTTGAACGGATGAGTTTAACAAAGCAGTGTGAGGTTGAGTTGTGCGCTGAGATCAATTTGGTTGGGTTTGGACGCAGACGTCGACATAAGCTGAAGCAAATTATATCGAAGTGGTGGCTAGTGAAGAGTGATCAATTACACTAAAACACAAAAATTAAGTTTTTAAAAACATATTACTACATATTTTTGATGCTCAGCTTTTCTTCTGGTGTGATTGGATGACTATATCTGTTACAAGGTTTTTTAACAATATCTTCTTTTATGAAGTTTAGAACAATCTGAAACAATTCCCTAGAAAGTCTAAAATATTCTCGAAATTTTATTTCATTCCCAAAAAGTCGTCTTTCTACTGTAACTGCATACGCTCCTTCGGATTTGCGACAGGAAAATAAATCATCAACTTTTCTATTGGGCTCTTTCATTGTCAGCAACAATAAGTCTTCTTCATCGTTCTCAATTTCTTCGATCAAAAACGCAACTATAGCATTATTCATTCTGGACTATCCGTTTACTTTAACAGAATACTGAGAATTCATAAAAACCGACCCGCGCGAAGCGGACTGTGAGTCAAGCTGAGCTTATTCTGCTTAAGGGTGTAATATAGAGCTATATTTATAAGGGTATTTATATTTGTAATTGTATTTATATTTATATTTATAGGTTTATGTATTTATATCTATATTAATTAGGAAACACTCAGTAGATTTATTACGATTATTGAGAAACTATTTAAGTTTAGTTAAGCATATTAGTATTTAGAAATAATGTAAATTATGTCGTCACGAATTCCGACGACTCAGCAAGAGTTATGAACTCGTCGGAGTGAGTGACCGAAAATCGGGGCTTTTTAATAAAAACTATTAAACTGGTAAGATGTGTTTTTAATATAATTAAGAAGTAAAACTCATGAATAAATATATGAAAGAGATGTTTTATTACATGGCGATCCTGCCAGTCCAGCGTTATCACTTTGGTTAATGTTAATGGGCTACTCTGTTATTTTAATAAATAAAATGGGACAACAAGAATCAAAAGAGGAAGTTATAATTGCACAAGCTGGTAACAGTGGAGGCCAAACAACTAATACTCAATCCAATGGAGTAAAGGAGGTACTAGAAATTATATTTATTACATTGGCTTTTCTTATGGTATTAGCATATTTATACCGTAAATGTAAAAATATGGTAGAAAGGAAAATCGACAGACATATAAGGGCGAGCCAAGAGTTAGTTTAAGAAGATAGAGAAGATTTTATTTTTAGGTTTTGCAATTAAGTATAAAATGAATGGATCTAGAAAGACAATTCCAAAATTTTGCTGAAGAACTAAAAGTGTTTTATAAGAACTTAATAAAAGACAATACCGAAAGAAGGACGGATGAAAGTGTTACAAATCGTAAGTTAGAAACTTTAGCTAAGTGTAAAAATAGTTATAAGAATTTAAAAGATTTGTTTAATAAATCAGACATAGATTTTCGTATTAAAACTAATATTAAAGAACTTGCTATTACAATAGAAAAATTAATTAATGCAATAGAAAATAGTTTAACAGAAAGATTACGGGTTTTGCAGCATACTGAACAAATTGTACAGGGTAATAGTGTATCAAATTTAGATTGTTCAATTAATAAAATGACGGAAAAATTCGATTTGAGAACAGCGGCAAGTCTGCTACCGGTTATGGACGGTTCTGAAACTGTAACCAAACAACTTATTGATGGAATTGAATTGTATGATTCTATGCTTGATGCAAATGGTAAAATATTATTAACTACTTATATTTTAAAGAAAAGTTTAAGTGAAAATGCAAAAATTAGATTAAATAAAACTTACACTGATAATGGGGCTCTAGTAAATGATTTAAAGAAATATTTTATAACTAAAAAATCTGAAACATCCTTAGCTAGTCAATTACACAATGCTAAACAAGGGTCAAAGACTATTGATCAGTTTGGAAAAACGTTAGAAAAACTATTAGCAGAGCTAACACTTTCTCAAGCTGGCGATAATTTAAGTCATAGTAATATTTTAAATCAAGTTAACGAAAAGATTGCAATCAATACTTTTGCAAATGGGCTTAGAAATAATAATTTACAAATAATTGTCAAAGCACGAAATTATACAAATTTAAGTCAAGCAATACAAGGTGCAAAAGAAGAAGAACTTAATAACTGTTGCAAAAGTAATGACCAAATCTATCAGATAAGAGAGCATAGGAATTTTAGAGGTAATAGTTTTAGGGGTAATAATAATAGCAGAGGAAATAATTTTAGACCAAATAATGTTAGAGGAAATAACTTTAGAGGAAACAATGGTAACAGAAATTCTTATAGGGGTACCAATTACAGATCAAATAATTTTAGGGGTAATAATAATAATAATAATACTAATAATAATACGTTCAATAATAATAATAATAATAGAAGGGTATTTCACCTAAATAATTCTAATGCTAATACAAATGGTGAATATTCAGAAAATCCTCAAATATCTCAACCATTTTTTCGTGACCAACAATAATTCAGAAACATTTTATAATATTTTTGCTTTAAATGGATTGAATTTTATTAATTTATTTTATAATGGTACTAAACTTATATTTTTACTTGATACAGGCGCTAGTGTAAGTGTAATTTTTAAAAATAAAGTAGTTATTAGCGAAAGAATTAATTCATCAAAGAAAATGCATATTAATGGATTATGTGGGTCAGTAGTATCAGTTGGCACAGTACATCTTTCATTACAAATAAATAAAATAGAACTTTGTCAGGAATTCCAACTCCTAGACGGCCTTGCAAATGACATTGAAATGCACGGTATTTTGGGATCAGATTTCTTTTATGACTACGGAGCTACGATAGACTATGAAAAGTGCTTATTCTCATTTAATTTATATAAGACCAGACAAGTAATTCCTCTTGTGTCGGAACAACAATTGTATATATCAATTCCTAGTAGATGCGAAATAGTTAAATATTTTAAAGTTCAAACCAACGGAGATTATGTTGTTCTGCCGGGTGAACTGTGTGAAGGAGTCTTTGTAGCGGGAGCTTTAGTTCGTGCTAACCAAAATATAATCCCTATTAAAATTTTAAATGTTAGAGATCAAGAAGTTATCTTAAAAAATTTTAATCCAAAATTAGAAACAATAGATTGCTATAATTTATGCGAATTTAAAGCAAAGCCAACAAATTCTGTCAGTAGAGCAGATAAACTGTTAAATTCAATAAATTTCCAGCATTTGAATTCGGACGAAAGAGACTCATTACAAAAAATTTTAGTAAAATATTCAGACGTATTTCATCTTGAAAATGATCCGCTCACGGTGTGCAATATTTATAAAGAAAAAATTATACTTAAAGAATCAACAAAACCACATTTTATTAAACCTTACAGACTGCCACATGCACAAAAAACACAAATTCATAATGAAATAGATAAAATGCTTCGCGACGGGATTATAGAGGAATGTAGGTCAGAGTTTCAATCACCTTTGTTAATTGTTCCTAAAAAGGGTTTTGATGAGAATGGTGTTAGAAAGGCTAGAATTGTGATAGATTATAGACAATTAAACCAGCAAATAGAGGATGATAAATTTCCATTGCCTTGTATATCTGAAATTTTGGACTCATTATCAGGAGCAATGTATTTTTCTCATCTTGACTTATCTCAGGGTTATTATCAGATCGAACTAGACAAAAATAGCAGGAAATATACAGCTTTTGCAACCGATAGAGGTCAATATCAAATGACGCGACTCCCCATGGGATTAAAAACAAGTCCCAGTTCATTTTCACGGGCAATGACAATCGCAATGTCGGGACTAAACTACGAATGTTGTTTCGTTTATCTTGATGATTTAGTAGTTTTTGCAAATAATTTAATTAATCATAATAAAAATTTGGTAAAAGTTTTTCAAAGATTAAGACAGGTTAATTTAAAATTAAATCCGAATAAATGTGAATTTTTGAAAAAAGAAATTCTTTACTTAGGTCACCAAATATCTTCAGAAGGTGTCTCTCCTGATTCTTCTAAAATAGAATCTATTCAAAAATTTCCACTGCCCAAAGATTCCCAAGAGGTTAAAAGATTCGTTGCTTTTACTAACTACTATAGAAAATATGTAAAAAATTTTGCAAAAATTGCTCAACCTTTAAATTATCTCACGAGAAAAAATGTTCCTTTCATTTGGACTAACGATTGTCAAAATTCTTTCGAAAATCTAAAAAAGGCTCTAAGTAATCCACCGGTTCTACAATATCCAAACTTTGCACCAGAAAATGAATTTATACTTAAAACCGACGCATCAAATTATGCATTAGGTGCTGTACTATCTAATTCAGATGATAGACCTGTTGCATTTGCAAGTCGATCTCTTAATAAAGCCGAGAAAAACTATAGCGTTATAGAGAAGGAGCTTTTAGCAATCGTTTTCGCAGTAAAACACTTTAGACCTTACCTATTTGGTAGAAAATTTTTGATCTTGAGCGACCATAGACCGTTAGTTTATTTATTTGGAATGACAAATCCCAGCAGTAGATTAATTAAGTTTAGACTCATTCTCGAAGAATACGATTTTACAGTAAAATATATTAAGGGTAAAGATAATGTTGTAGCGGACGCGCTATCACGTATCGATATATCTTCAGAAGAACTAAAAAATTTAAATAAAGAAGTGTGCGATTCAATTTTTGTTACCACAAGAGCACAATCAAAAAACGTCGAAAAAGAATTTTTAAGTAGTTTTAAAGATGATTCTGACGAAAGGATTGATCACCCTGGAGTTTTAGAATTATTGAAACCGCCTAAAGATTCGTTTAGTTTAAATATAATTTCAAAAAAGGAATTTGACAATTTAGTACGTAAAAATAAAAAAGGTAATTATATAGTTGGAAACTTAATATGTGATAAAGATTCGCGAATCATATATTTTTATCAGGATCCTCGATCATCATCAGACTTAGGTACGATGTTGAGAGACCTGAAATATATTTATAATAAAAATAAAATTCCGGAATTAATTATTTTAAAGAATCGAAAAAGTGCACAAGTAATTAAATTGTTAATGAAATTCCGTAACGAGATTAAAAATATAGGTATCAAAATATCTATTATAAAAGATGTAGAAAATATCTTAGATAATGAAACTAGACAAATTATTCTAAATGATTTTCATATTCTCCCTACTGGAGGACATGCAGGTATAAACAGGATGTACAATAATATTAAAAAGAGGTATTTTTGGCAAAATTTAAATAAGGATGTAGAAAGTTTTGTAAAAAGATGCGACCATTGTCAAAGGTGTAAACATTTCAATCCAAACAAAGAACCTTTATCTATAACCACAACTGCTTCATCAGGATTTCAAAAAATTTTTATAGACTTAGTTGGTCCACTCCAAGAAGATGTAGAAAATAATAAATATATTTTAACGATACAGTGTGAGTTAACTAAATTTGTAGAGGCATATCCATTAAAAAACAAGGAAGCTAATACAGTGGCAACTACACTAACTAATAATTTCATATTACGTTACGGCATTCCAGATGAAATTGTCTCAGATCAAGGTACTGAATTTATGGCGTGTATTTTTAAAGAAGTCTGTCAAATTTTACAAATTAAGAAACTTAATTCAACCGCGTATCATCACGAGACACTAGGCGCTCTTGAGAACTCTCATAAGAATTTGGGTGCTTATTTGCGAATTCAAGTTGCAAAATTTCAGAATGCATGGAGTTCTTGGGTTCCGTATTGGTGTTTCGCTTACAACACAACAGTACACACTGAAACAAAATATACCCCTTACGAACTTATTTTCGGAAAACTCGCAAAAATCCCCTCTAATTTAAATTCTTGGATAGACCCTATATATAATTTTGAAGATTACCCTCACGAACTAAAATATAGATTACAACAAGCATGTAATGATGCAAAACACAATCTAGAGGTATCAAAAAGCAAACGAAAATCTATGTATGATAAAGACATAAAATCTGTAAAATATAAAGTAGGGGATAAAGTAATGTTAAAAAATGTAATTAAAAATAAATTAGAACCATTGTATATAGGTCCATATACGGTGATTGAGGAGAAAGATCCCAATATTTTTATAAAAATAGACAACCGTATAATAGAGATTCACAAAAATAGGATAAAGTTATATAATAGTTAAAAAAAAAAAAAAATATATATATATGTCTAATTGGTTAAGTAAAGAATATTTTTTTTTTCTCCTTCCCGTGGGAGATGTAATATAGAGCTATATTTATAAGGGTATTTATATTTGTAATTGTATTTATATTTATATTTATAGGTTTATGTATTTATATCTATATTAATTAGGAAACACTCAGTAGATTTATTACGATTATTGAGAAACTATTTAAGTTTAGTTAAGCATATTAGTATTTAGAAATAATGTAAATTATGTCGTCACGAATTCCGACGACTCAGCAAGAGTTATGAACTCGTCGGAGTGAGTGACCGAAAATCGGGGCTTTTTAATAAAAACTATTAAACTGGTAAGATGTGTTTTTAATATAATTAAGAAGTAAAACTCATGAATAAATATATGAAAGAGATGTTTTATTACAAGGGTACATCCACACGGGCCACTTTGCAGCGCTGCTGAGTGGCGCCACCGAGTCGCTAGAACAGGCGACTTTGTAGCGCGTCTCGGTGGTGCTGCAAAGTGGCTCGTGTGGAAATGATTAGCGTTTATTATAATCAGTGAGAAAAATAATTCGGTCAGTTAAGCACCTCAGTTCAAATATGGATTCTGATGAGGACAGGCTTCTTCTAGTTCTTCTCCTAAGGCGTAGACGTAGATGTCGTAGAAGACGATCAGTATGGATGCATCCGATTACTTCACACAGATTATTTACTGGACAATACCATACGCTTATTAATGAACTGAAAGCAGACAATGAGAAGTTTTTTAATTATTGTCGAATGTCGAAAAGAAAACAAATATTTCACAGATTTCTTCCCACGCTTTTCCTCTTAATATTTTGTTGCCATATTCACTTGATCGTGAATCCCATAAGGCCGGTCTATTTTGAATTTCAATTAGAAACCTTTCAGAATCAAAAGACATTTTGTTGTGCTCACAGTGTAAACTCTGGTAAACAACTGCAGCAGCTATCAAAAGTGGCTCGTCTGAAAGGGACCAGGCGACGTGTCGACGCCACTAGTAGCGGGGACTGGCGTTCGATCGCGACTGTGGCGCGCCACTGTCGCTCGTCTGGAAGGGTACTTTGAATTTGCACGGCGGTTTACGGCTAATGAGCAGGACCCCTATTTTCGAATATGTGATGTGATACATCACTGGTGAGAAGACGGCGATCCGTATTTTTAGACCATATGATAACTGACATCACACTTCGCCTGGTCAGACCATAGAGATATTATTATACATAGAGGAGGCAAGCTGTATGGCTGCCTGTAAGTGGAAACGTCCGGCCGTTAGAGAGAGAAAGAAAACCAGGGTGGTCTTGTATCTTTGTCTAGCTCTCTGCTGATTGGTCTCTCCCATAATGTTCAGCGTTCGATAAAGCGAAGGATGGATGATCTTCTGTACTACATCCTTTAGTAGATCATCTGCATTTTGAAGTGTTGAACCTAAATATCGACTCTATATTTGATTGTTGATGTATTGTTTCTTTTTTATAAAAAATAATTATCTCTATGTCTAATACACTGCTTTTCAAGCAGCCAATCAGTGACGAGGAGAGACAGAAATGCAAGACCACCGACGTTCTCTTTCTTCTTCTAATGAGCGGACGCGATTTTGGCTGGCTTGCCCCCTCTATGTAGGTCAGACCCAGTCGAAGCAGTGAAACATGCGCATTATCGTTGTATGTATTCAGGCGTCAGCGTATTGTCAAAATCACATGTTTATTAGAGTTGTTATTGTAGTTTTGTTTTGAAACTTGTCTTTCATAAATAAAAGAATATAGTTATCTGTGGTCTGATTCCTTATTGTTGTGCAAAAAATGGAGTTTTTTGAAGAAAATTCTTTCAATTTTCATAAATATAACGAGGCAACGCTGCAATATCGAAAATACGACCCATGAAAGGTTCTGTCAGGGATCGATCACTTCCCGAAAATAGGGGTCCTGGAGCGTCTTTGTGGCGCCACTCAGCCGCGCTGCAGAGTGGCCCGTGTGGATGTACCCTAAGCCGTAAGACGCGCCAGGATCCAGAAAACACCTGAATAACCAGAAATAACCAGAATTTTCGAAGATTCTAGTTGCTTTCCGATCGATCGAAAATTCTAGTGGCTGTTAGAACGTTCGATTCTAGAAAGGTTGTTTTTCGTTGTAACGTTGGAGATACTTTTAGAAGGATTTAATTTTATATATAAGGGACTACTTCGGACGGGGAAGAAGAATCTCAATGGTAATAGCTGGCGATAAAGTGCGAATTGTTGTACAAGATATTTTAAAGACGTTATTCAGTAATTGTGACTGTATCAAAGTTGTGTAAATTAGTTTAAGAAATAGTTATCTATTTGTGTTTACCAATAAATTGTTAAGTTTGTCTGCTGTTTATCATCGTTCTTGGTTTCGTCAAAAATGTATTTCTAGAATCTAGATGATGGTTAATACTCAAGGAAATGATTTACGGCACATTAGGGATTTACCTAAAATTGCTCAAGTTATCTATACTTATAATAAATCTGTAGAGAGGTCAATTCTGTACATAAAATATATTTCCAAAATAACTATCAGGGGGTGATTGGGGATCAATACCGATTCCAAAAATGCAATCAGTAAAATTTTTGTCTGTCTGTCTGTCTGTCTGTCTGTCTGTCTGTCTGTATAACCGCAATAGAAACAAAAACTACTTGACGGATTTTAACGAAATTTGGTACAATTATTTTTCATACTCCTGTGCTGGTTATCCTATACTTTTCATGACGGTACAATCAATAGGAGCAGAGCAGTGAAGGGAAATGTTGGGAAAACGGGGGAAGTTGCTCCATTTTTTAAGCTTCCGTCGCGTGTGCAACCTTAATTGTAAAAGCTATACAGAAATCATCTTATTTTTATAATTTGGAGGTCAAATGAGAACGGATTTTACAAAATTTCACCCACAGGGTGGGTTGCGGGGGCATGAAAAAAAATAAATTAAAATTAAAATCTATGAGTCCTACAGGTTTGAAACTTGGCAAAATAGTTATTTTTATAAGTTTGAGGTCAATTGTAAACTGATTTTACGAAATTTCATTCACAGGGGTGTTGCCGGGGCGTAAAAAATAAAAATTTAAAATCTAAAAGTCCTACAGGTTTGAAACTTTGCACAATAGTTATTTTTATAATTTTGAGGTCAATTGTGAACGGATTTTAGAAAATTACACCCACAAGGGGCCATGCGAGGGCGTGAAAAATAATCTATACTTATAATAAATTTGTAGAAATGAAAATTCTGTACATTAAAGATATTTAAAAAATAATTAGCGGGGGGTGTTACTACATCGATATAGAACCCAAAAATGCGGTTAGATTTTTTTGTCTGTCTGTCTGTCTGTATGTTTGTGCGCGCATCACATTAGAACTACTGATCCGATTCGAATGCGGTTTTTACAGATGTATTTGTCTCTTTCAACTTAACATCTGATATATAAAAATTTCTCCCCCACCCCTTTAACGAATTCGATGGAGAAATTTTAATATAAAAAACAACACGCCACGCGAACTACGTCGCGGGTACAGCTAGTTCCAAATAAATATTGGCAATGTAAATATACAAAGGTAATCATATCAGGATTTAAAACTTTTATCATTTAAAAGGTTTTTCTTGTCAAATGTGTACGTTTTTGATAATTGATAAAAAAATTGAATATTAATAAAAAAATAATACCACTCAAGTCTTATACAGGGTGTTTCATTAAGAATTATCGATATATAAGAAGATTTACCCTACAAAAATATATATTCATCCTTATTGAGATACATTTTAACCCAATGTTTTAATACTTGGCATATGTTAAAATAAATTAATTAATGTTGAAAGATAGTAGTTTTTCGCAGAAACGTGCTATAGGAATGAATACTTTTAACACCCCTTACAATTTACTCCGGTTGTGTAATACTATCTCAGCTTATCTTTGATTCTTCGTGACTTTTTACGTAAATATCATTGTTTTATCTTCATGCGATAGAAAGAGTATTCAAGTCATTTGCTGTTAAAAGTAATGTATATTTTACATGAGTGTCTTTAATAATTCAACCAAGATGCTGATCTGATAAATTTTAGCTGAGAACTATCTTTTAACATTATTTCAAGTATCCTAATAAGTGTAAGCTGTTAATTTTGAACAAAATACAAACTAAGTAAAATGAATTAAAAATCAGCTCAAAATTTTATACATTTGGCTTTGAATTGATATTGACAAAAATCAAAAATACTTTTCATAAAAAAAATTCTGATAATAAACTGATCATTTTTATCACAATAGTTTTTGTTACTTCTAGGCCTATCATAAATAAATATCGAATTTTGATAAAATCCCAATTTTAACCTACTAATAAAATACAATAAAGATTTTTATTTATTTAAATAAAAGATTTCAAGACATATGGTCCAAGAGACTCGTTATTCCTGGTGGCACTTTGACAGCAAATTGATACATTTGGGATATTTTACAACCCAATGAATTGTCCTATGCCCAAAATTGTGGTGAAGATTTTATTTTCCAACGGGATAACGTCAGTTCTTATGACCCCACACAAGCTTTAGCTTTTTTTCTAGGAAAATCAAATTACAGATATGCCTTGGCCACCCAATAGTCCGGATTTAAATCCCATAGAAGATCTGTGGGAAGCGTTAAGAAGTGAGAAATTCCAAATAAGGGGGCGTTCAGGGGAAAAGGGGGTCAAGCTCAATCTTTCTAAATCTCACTTGGGGGAGAGGAGGGTTTTTAGCAAATCTCATGTAACTTTTTTTCAAGTGGAAAACGGTGTAAAATTACGTAAAATTAAAATTAAATTAAAGTACAAAAATGCTTCTAGAATGAAAATATGGCGATATTTCACACAATAGTGTTTGTCGTATTTGTCCAAAACCCGCAGAGCAGCACAAATGTGGCTACTGCCCATGGACTGAATTAGAATAAATATTATTGATTTTTATTATCAAATACTAGTCATTGCTAGTTTTTAAAATAAAAGCAATGGAATAAACTATGTTCTTGTATTTTTTTATAATCCAACGCGATTACATTTAAAATACCAATTTTAAAAAATCTCACGTGAGATTTGGGGAGGGGGGAAGGACCTATTCTCATTTTTCTAGTTTGCTCCAGTTTTTTAACCCATTTTATCCGTTTTAAATTTTATTTTTCTACCTTTTTATTTTTCTCAATTTTTTCTGTTGTTGCGGTTTTTCCTTATAAATTTTATTCCGTTGTTTTGTTTTATTTTTTTTATCCTGTAACAATTTGATATATTCACGAAAAAAATTGCGTATTAAATATGGTTGAAATCAAAAAAAAAAAATATATTTACGTTTCTGGTAATTTTTTATTTTTATTTATAAAAAATTTATATTTTTTAAATTTAAACAATAGATTGTAAAATCGTGAGTGCATGCAATGAGAGCCGGTCCTTTAGGGACCGCCCGCTGGGCACAGGTAAACACTTCAAAGACTTAATCAAAAAATTTATACAAAATGGTAAATAAAAAGTGTGAGGTGTCAAGGGACACCCGGATGGAACGAAGTTCCTTTCGATTAATTAGTGAAGGAATTAGTAATTTGTAAACACAACAGAGTGTTTATACATACATAAGCATTTATTATTGTCTGTATAAAATCTCTACTTACCTAACAGTTCGTTTCTTTTAACAAAAGTGTCCATATATACAATACCAGAGCTTTAGATAACACATCTTTTTAGAATTACTTTTTATAATTTAAAACAGGAATTAACAATTCAATACAAAATTTTAAAATTAAAATATTTGACAGTAACTGACAGTTAAGGTAATTTGACGTAGGTACCTAAATAGTCAAGTTACAAACTATTTTTAAAATGTTTATGAATTTATTAAATTATAAAAACAGGATGAAATAAAATGTAATACTATTATAGTTAATTATTATTTTTTCTACAGTATTTTCTTTTTAATGTACATTTTCTTTTAATTTAAAATAGTGTCTTTTTAATTGTAATATATCTATCTATGAGAGAGAGGGAGAGAGAGTTATTTATTTTTTGGTCTGTGAGAGAGAGAAACATGCGTGTGTCTTGTCATAGTGTCGTGACAATTTTTGGTATGAATTTTTTTTGGCTAGCTCCCAGCGTCATGTAACTGTTCGTAACGCGCGAAAGGGAACTTCGTTCCAAAAATTGGAAAAAAGTGTAAAAAATATGATGAAAAATTAGATAATTAAAAAAAATAAGAAAAACTCGCAAGATCGTGCTATTTAATCATAATTTTATGAAAAACCGAAAAATGGAGATTGCTTATAACTCATTTTTACATGCAGGTTAGAAACTTAACTTCACCTAGTTATTTCCACGGCTGTAATTTTGTTTTAAATAAAATTCAAAAATATGTGTTCTAGAAACATTAAATTGTTAGATATGCTAAAACTTATGCATGATAATTATTAAAATTTTAGTGTTTAAACTTATTAAAAACAACAATGAAGAATAAAATTTTAAAAATCAGAAATTTCATAAAGAATTAAAAAAGTCGTATAAAATTTCAAAATTTAAACAAAATTGTTAAATCAAAAAAATATAATAACTAAACAAACTATGAATAAATGTATAAAGGTCGTGAAAAATTTGGAAAAAAAATTGTGAAAAATTCTTATTTAATCATAATTTTATGAAAAACTAAAAATATTCCAAGAACTAATCTTACATGCAGATTAACTCCCACGACTGCTAAATTATTTTTTCTTCGTTTTTTTGTATTTGCTTTGTCTGAAGAAAATACTGGAGAGGGTGGTACTTTGATAGGAATTTTGATTTTTTACAAAAAATGACAAATTTGTTTCTTATTCATACTATGGACAATATGCTAAGATGGTTTTATATTCCATTATTTGACATCTAGGTTGCGGAGACACTTGGTAGATGGCGTTGTATTTAAATTTATAAATAATACAGCTCGAAAGATTACTTGGATTTGTCTTTATTCTGAACTAGCTGTTCCGGCGGACTTTGTATTGTACCGCATAACACTGTCGTGTCTTTTTTTCCATTTTTTATTTTTTCAAATTTTTACCATTTTGCTTTTTTTGTTTTCAATGATTTTTTTATATTAGATATTTTATATAAGATATCCACTGCACCACCGTACGGTGGTCTTATAGTACTTAATTTAGTAAGAAATTCTCTTTTAAATATATGAGATAATAACTGCGCCACCTTTACGGTGGCGTCCTAGTTATTTTAAAATTGTAATATCTTCTAAGATGTTCATTGAAATTAAGTGATGTCAAAGACAATTTTGTTCACAATTAAATACTCTCAATCAACAACACATTTATTTGGATTAATATTATTACGTTGATACAACTCTTAACAAATAATGCATTAATTTCGACCAAATTTGATTACCATAAAAACGGTTCTAGTGAGTTCATCTTAAAAGATAGACATATACTGTCGCAGACATTTTTAACTTCCCGCTAAAAAAAAATTAAATTTTTTTTTAAAATCGGGAAGTTATTGGTTTCACCCTGTTTTTCGAAAATCGAGTTTTCATCGGATCTCAACGTTTTGAGGTCTTAGGAACCTCCCCTGACTATTTTTACGAGGGTGTCTGTATGTCTGTATGTACGTGTGGATGTGTGTGTGTGTGTGTGGATGTATGTAAACCTCTTATAACTTTTGAACGGCTTGACCGATCGGAATGAAATAAAAAGCATTCCAAAGAGTTCCATCTAACTTAGATTACCTGTAAGTTTGAACCGATTCGAGCCGGTAGATTTCGAGAAATTTCAAAATAACCGAAAAAAACAATTGGTAAAAATGATGTTTTTTGGGCATATCTTTTTGGCTATTGCATCGATCACTTTCATAACCTAATCAGCTCTCAAGCTTAAAAAGCCACGTCGAATGCCGTTTTGCAAATTAAAATCGGTTGATTGGTTCGTGAGATATCGTTGTCGAAAAATTTCAAAAAAAGTGTTTTTTTTCAATAACTTAGAGATTTTTTGACTAACCGATTTTGCACTCCCGGTAACGTTTTTAGGTCTCAAAAAACTGCGTCGAATGCCAAAATCGAATAAGGCGTTAAAAACTTATGGCTTTTTAAACATTTCAAAAAAAGTCAAAAACGTCAAAATACGTCACGTTACGATAGCTTTGCGGTTAAAACTAGCGGGAAGTTGCAAGGATGGCCTTTAAGGTCAACCTCTTTTCGAATTTTTTTAGATCATTTCAAGAGGAATAATTCTTTCATACATATATTTTTGGTATCTTGAACCGTTTTCGCAGCGCATGCAATGGAAGCCCTCAATGATCAATAATTTTTCCCGTTTTTTTCGCATTTTCCATTACTTCTTCGCTCCTAATAGTTGCATCGTGATGTTATATAGCCTAAAGCCTTCCTCGATAAATGGTCTATTCAACACAAAAAGAATTTTTCAATTCGAACCAGTAGTTCCTGAGATTAGCGCGTTCAAACAAACAAACAACAAACTCTTCAGCTTTATAATATTAGTATAGATAAAATCTTTTTATAATTCACGTTCACAAAGTTTCTATTTCGACACTAAAAACAGTATTGAGATAGATTCATTGTAACACTGTTTTTGGTAACTTTTTGTTTTACACAATTGGTTGCACTGCACTGATTGTCAACGAAAGAGTTCAGGTAGTAAATCAAAAAATATGTTCTAATCATATATGTAGGAGTATTACATATATGGTTCTAGTAAATTATTAACTACATTATCAGCGTTATTGCTAAATTCGCAATATTTTATACAAATTTGACAAACATTCAAATTTAAAATCATTAAAACTGACAAGTGTCAAAAGTGTCAAGATTGCCAACATAAATAAATATTTCAAAAAACTCTCATTTTATTTATTTTTTTATACTTTTAAAAGTTCATTATAAAAAATAGTATGTAACACTCGAATTACAATGACGGTTTGTAGTACTCGTTCTTTGCGAAACTCACCGCTTCGCGGTTCGTTTCACAAACTGAACTCCTGTCATTGTAACACTATAATCATTATTAAAATATGAAAAAACGTAATTTAAAAATTAAGAAAGTTAAAAAAATTGGGGTAAACAAAAAATTGTAAGAACGAAATGAAACTTTTCAAAAAATAGAAGAAAATTAAAAAGAAAATGCACAAACCAATAAAATTAAAAAAACTATCAAAAAATAAAACCGCTAAAATTGAAAAAAGTATCGAATACTGAAAAAAAGTTTAAAGAAACTTGAATAAAATATAATATAAGGAAAAATACCTATAAAAACAAGAAAACATGAAAAATAATCAAAAAAAAACAAAAAAAAAAAAGAATAATTAAGGAATGTGAAAGAAACTGGAAAAAAGCGAAAAATAGAATTAAACCGAAGTAACAGAAAAAAAAACAAAATATAATCGCACAAATATTGAAAAAAAAAGCAAAAATGAGAAAAATAGAAAGACACAAAAAAACAAAATAAAAAACAAATAATAAATCTACAATAATGAAAAAAAATTGGTTACACCCGAGCGTTAAAAAGCTAATTTGGATTTGTCCCTATACGCAAAATAAAATATGAAAAAATAAACTGGCGAACACAGAGGAAAAACTAGCAAAACTTGAGAAAAGACAAAAAAATGAGAAAAAGTAGACTATACGGAAAAAAATAGAGAAAACTTGAATACACACGATAAAATTAACAAAAACATGAGAAAAAATCGTCAAAATTTAAAAAAAAGCGGGAAAAGAAATCATTGGTAAAGGACCGTACGAAGTTCGCCGGGTCAGTTAGTTTCTAGATACCTATAGTTAAAAAAACACTTTATAAAAACGCTAATAAAAATTGCTATAAGATTAATAATCAGGAAATAAAAAAAGAGTTAAAGAAAAAATGTGTAAAAAAGAGAATTAAAAAACTACTGTTAACAGCTTGTTTTTATCTAAACTACACATAGGTACCTATTTTAACATAAAAATTCAATTGAACTAAATTTATAAATATATTATATATTACAGTATGAAATTATAGATGGTAGATTATGAATTAAGTAATAGGGTAATATATATAAAAAAATTAACCTTGCCCTAAAATGTACGTCCGTCGTTCTAATTTCGCGCCAGCACCGCAACAAAAGAACTCTTAAATTAGACTAAACTAAAACTAACCTGTGACAACGAGCCCTGCGATAACAATACAATAAAATCTGAGCATGTTATTTAGATATATATTGCACAACGCAAATCACACTGTATAACTAAACTGATTCGGATTTTAAACGAGGCTTTAAAAGCACGATCTATATTGGCAATTCGCCCCTCAAAAAATTCGAACTTAGCTACGATTCGAGATATTCACCGCCTACCTCCTTAAACAAATTACTATTAATTGCTAATCGAGAACAAAAAAGTTTGTAATTAGAGATATTTGAATCATTTGATTGGTCAACAACAATTGGAAATTAGTCAAAGGTGTATATTTGCATAGAAAGAATTTGTTTCGTGATAACGAAATATTTATGAATATTAGGCGAATCATTACTGAATGAAATTGTTTAGCAGATAATTATTTTTACGAGAGAAAATTTAAATAGCAATTTTATATTAAGTAAATACTTTTTTCTACGGTCATTATACAAATGTATCATTTTTTGACAGTAATCTCTAAAGAAATAGGGTACGTTGTTATATCTAATAAAGAAATATCTCATTTCTTTATCTGATAACACAAAATGTTCATTTCTTTATTGTTTTAACTTAATCAAGTATACTGTGACCATTATGTATTGATATATTTGACTAACAGTACAGATTGACAGTAATAAAGTAGTGACAGGTACAACAGATAGTTTTTAATACATTATTTAAATTAGATTGTTATTTAAGTTAAAATGTTAAGTAGTGATAAAAATGAATTAGAATTAACTCCTCCTAAAATAAGAGAAGCGGCAAACGAAGCTTGTCAGAATTTGATTTCCGAAATTTCAAAACATAAGTACCAGAATGCATATGAAAGTTTCGTGACCTGGCAAAAGAAAAAGGCAACAAATTCCGTTTCAGAAACTGTGCTTTTAGCTTATTTTTCTGAATTAACAAATAAATTTAAGGTATGATAACTGTAAGTATTGTAAATAATAGTTAATTTTACTTAAATAATGTAACTTATATCGTTATGTTTTGTTTTGTATTGGATTTATTTTTGAATTATTGTATTATTATGTGGTATAACCGTAGAAAAAGTATAGTGTTTGACTCGCAAGGAGTAACTCATTTCCCACTCGTACGATTTGCAGCATTCGCCTGCGGCTCTTGCTGCAAACATCGTACTCGTGGGAAATGAGTATCATTCCTTGCTCGTAAAACAATATACTATTTAAAGCGACAGAGAAAAAGTGTCTGCATACGGGAAATTACCTTGTTACCTATCCCCCTCTCTCGTTCTCTCTTATTATTAAATATGTATTTAAAGTAGCACCAGAAATATATTACGATTATGACTTTGACTCGTTGATTATTATGACTGGGTTAACCTAACCCCCAATAAAAGTAACCTCGACCGCTTGTTTGAATTGCATTTTGCACGTATTTGTGCAGATAGTCCGTAATGAATTTAAATTTTAGCTTTACCCAGATAGAAAGAATGCATTTGAAATATTTTATTTTTACTTAGAAATAGGTATTATAATTCTGGTTATCTTTAATGACAACAAGCAAATAGTTATGTCTATGTTTAATTATGTTCCTTTTTTGGTGGGTACGATGATTCTCAACCTATTCGTGTAAACTAAGTGAATGGTACTTTACGATGATTAACAACTAACAAAGAAAAAAAATTGGATAAACCTTGATTATTGTCGAGATAATTCAGGAAATTTGAAAAATGCGATTTTGGGAAAACTTATTTCTACCGTTATAACATATTTATATTTTTGTCACTATTTTTTTATTCTTAGTCATTTTTTGTCATAAAGTAATTAAATTATTATCTTTCCACAATCGCAAATAAATTTTAAGTACGGCCCTTGTGAGGGTTCTAACAGGTAATAGAATTTCGCTTGAGGGTCATAAAAGTGGGCGAATGTTTTCCTACCGTAATCAGTGAATCAAAGCCATAATCGTATTATTATTTCTGGTAACACTGTAGCAGGCATATAGTATAGAAAGTATATCTCATGGGCGACAGACTGAATTAGGTATACCAGTACTTTTTTATTTAATATACTAATGTTTTTTACAGTAAATGTTTATCTTATTCAAAATATAGTTTTATGATAGTTTTAACTGTTTTATTTTAATTATTTAATGAATAAAGGTAGCATAGAAAACTTCGCTACATCGGAATTCCCAAAGTTTTTTATTGTATTACTATCTGAGCTAGTGAACCTCGTATTATTTAACAATCAATATTTTTTTCGATTTTTTTTTTGTTTCTCTTCGATAAAAAAATCCGAGTGCATTGATTTCTTTTTTATTTTCCCTTTTTTCCTCTTTTTTTATTTTATTTATTTATTTTTCCGATCGTTTGTTTTGAGGTTTTTACCTATTTGTTTTTTAATTTATTTTTTAGTTTTACGTGTCTTTCGGCCTTTTTTCTTTTAATGATTATTTCTTTATTATTATATTTTATTCCAATTTTTCTGTTTTTTCGTTTGTTTCCAGTTTAGTGCCAACATTTGCCCATTTTTTTATTTATTGTTTTTTTTTTAATTTGGTGTTTTTCATTTTAGCCATTTTTTCCACTTTTTTAACAGTGTTTTCTTTATTTATTTTACGTTTTTTCAATTTTTGCTTACTTTCTCGATTTCTTTATGTTTTTAATGTTATAGAAAGTTTTCAATTTGTGTAATATTTCTGGACCTTTTAGTACTTAGCCGGTTTTTTTTCTGTTTTTTCTTCTATATTATATTATTTCTCGTTCATGTTTCTTCCATTTTTTCTTATTTTTTTGATACGTTTTTCTTTTTCAATTCTATCTTATTTTCTCGTTCGTTCGTTTGGAGTTTTTTACCCATTTGTTTCTAATTTATTTTATAGTTTTTCTTGCTTTTTCGGTTTTTTCCTTTTAATTATTTGGTGTTAAGCTTTGTTTGCCATTCCCTACTGACACAAACTAATATTATTAACAATATATGGTTTTTCAGTCTATTAATCAAAATGGGGGTGGAAAGTAGTAGGTACCTTTTTTGGTTTACGTATAGAGATAGGATTTAAAGTAACTAAAACTAGACAGGTGTAATTCTTCTCCAACCAAATGGCTTACATCTCTCTTCATTTTACTTCCAAGAAAAGAAAAGCACAACAAAACTGAAGACCTGTATCTGGATCTGGAAAATTGGAAAGGGGAGAGCAAGTGCATCGACTCGTGTGTAGTGATATCCACACCTCAGGCTGTCATTAAGCCTAAAGATTTTAGGTGATGAGACTCCCGAGAAGGATTTCTCTGACATCAGCTGCTGTAAGCCAGTGCTCACCCAACATGGATTTGTTCGCAATTTCTGCATAATTTTATCCTAAAGGGATATTGTCGCATAATTGGCAGTGACCTGTTAAGATCCCGACAGCTGTTCTCAGATTTTGTCTGGTGAATGCCTTAAATTTTCTTGCTGTGTCCTGGCCAAGATGAGGTAATAACTGTCTGGCCAGTCTACTGTTCGTTGTTTCATTCCAGCACTGTATAAATTTTTGGTGAAGGATCTGGGTGATAAGGTCCACGACAGCGGACATTATTAGCTATTATTATTATATATTAGCTATATTTACATTCCTGCCTGTGATGTTCCTATTGTTTGCAGCTTTAGTTATGAGTTCTGACTGAACTACACTTGGCAAGGCATCCATAACCCATTTCATTTTTAGACTCAGAGATCTAGATTTAGAGTATATACCACATCTCACACCTTGCTGCGTTTTTGAGCCATTCCTGTAGGTGCTCAGAGCTGTCACTACTAAACCACAAACGGATCAGTCTGATGAGCCACACTCTGAAAATATTCCTCAAAGTTATTCACTACAGAGTATGTAAATCATCCCAATTTGAATTTAGAAGGGATCTCGGTACAAAAGAAACACCAGTAGAAAGTATTGGTTCAGAACTGTCATCGCCAGAAAAAAGATGTAATGATGTGATTTATAGACTTTGATTAGCCATTTGACAAGGTTGAACATCTTAAGCTTATCCAAACACTTAGCAGGCTTCATATAGCTCAAAAATATACCCGCAGCATAGAAGAACTGTGTTAAAATTGTCAGCGAAATTACAGAGGCATAAAAAAATCTTTACAGGTGTAAGACATGGATGCGTGTCCTTAACCCGCTCATGTTTAACATTAACTTAAATAAAAATATTTTCCTGGATGGGAAATACTTGAAAACCAAAGTAAATGGCACATTTATACGATATACAGATGGCATAGTCCTAGTAGCACACAACATCAATGACCTTAGAGCTTGTAAAAAAAAATTAACTATTTGGCTATCTGAAGACTTGTCGTCAGATATAGAAATCAATTGTCGTATAAAAAAGCTGCGGAGTTCATTCCTAAGATCTTTACAAAGTGTTACTTTTAACTTCAAAAAAAGATTTGCAAAATGTTACGTGTGGTCATTGCTACTGTCTGGAGTGTCTGGCATGGAAGCATGGACGCTATAAGTTAACACCATCAATAGGTTAGAAGCTAGAAGTACCAGAGAATCCTAAAAGTTTCATGGACGGCCAAGAGACCAACCAGATCTTAAGAAAGATGTGAAAAGAACCAGAATTTCTGTGCATAATAAAATACCGAAGAACAGCTTATCCGGTACATCTGAAACGAAACGATTTGCTGCAAATACTAATCGAAGGGAGGAAGAAGGGAGTGGACAGAAAAAAGATGTCGTGGCTCCGGAATATCAAAAATAAAATAGCACAGGAGAATTAATAGATTCTAGCAAAGACAGTAAAATGAATATGATGAATGAAGCAGAAGAAGAACTCTGTGGGAAAACCTAAAGTCGTTTCAAGCGCTGTAAAAAACTGACTTTCTTGTCATACGCTTGTGATACGCTCATGCTCATGTGTTGACGACGCGCGACGGCCACTTGATCTAGTAGTACGCGATCCAAGAAAGTGCGTAAGCGATGCCTTCTTGTGCTTTAATTTGAAACCGCGCTACCGATGCCTTCTGGGGTGTTGATTTGAAATCCTCTTGCTGAACTTTTTTATTAGATAGAAGCGTAAACTACTGAAAAAATAAGGATAAATGATCTCTTTAATAATATTTGTTACTTGATACATCTATATCAGGTGTTTTCTATAATTATTATATGCAAAATAGAAAAGGTTTGACTAGGTGCTCGAAAGCAATGGATGAGGAAGGCAAGAAGAGTGTTGATTTACTTGAAATTGTGAGTAACAGGTCGGACGAAGTTCTGTTAATCATTTTTGTGGTGGTTTTTCCCTTCCTTACTTAACGATAGAAGTTTTGTATTTAAAATGGTTCTCATAGAAGAAAAAGTAGTACCGTACTTTAAGTTGGATAAAATAAGAGAGCAGAATAAAATCTCATAGATACAGACACACAAAATTTTCTTTCGTTTGAGTATACAGAACATAAATGAGTATGACACTAATACTGTTTTGGAATTATTTTCCAGACTACTTTAAAACCATGGGGAGATAGGACTACACAAAAAAAAATAGAAAATTTGGTTAAAACAAAAAGTACATACTGTGAAACTCTTCATAATTAAATAAATAGAATAATTTAAATCAACTTTTGAAAATACCAGAAATCTTCCTGTATACATAAAACAAAATTTAATTCTAACTGCCAAAAACATGAACCAAAGTTTATTTATAAACCAATTACCGACACGGAGTATTTAATCACATTTACGGATAAAAAGTGTGCATTTTAATAATCACACACTGCTGAAACACGTGTCAGCATAGTAAATGTAACTAAAAATCAAAGAAATAAAGAATTTATTAATAAACTTTTTAAACAAAATAAACATATAATTAGGATATCAATATCAATATCAATACATAATATAAAACAAAGTCGCTTTTTCTGTCCCTATTTCCCTTTGTATGCTTAAATCTTTAAAACTACGCAACGGATTTTGATTCGGTTTTTTTTAATAGATAGAGTGATTCAAGAGGAAGGTTTATAAGTATAATAACATCCATTAAATAGTGGAGAAATACTGTTATTTTTGAGGTTTCTAATGTGATGTCGTTAATTATCAATTTTTTTCCGCTTACATTGCAAACGCAGGCTGAACCCTACGAGATTTATCAAAATAATGTACTAATTATTTGTACACATTGAAAAGGTCTACAGAAAACTCCGCGATGGTATATGTCTATCTCTTATGGATATTCCACAATAACATTTTTTTGTCATTTACTTTTTACGACAAATAATGGCTAATTTTTGAAGCGATTTTAACCAATATAGCATTAATCCTTATCCAATTAAATACCTTAAATACATTGTTGATTTAATATAGATCTATATGGTTCTTTACAGCACAAGATTTAAATGAATATTTTCGAAGATATTACAGATTTAAAATTGCGGGACGTAGCGCTTGCGGTGGTACTGGCCGGCCAGGGCGGCGGTAACGTGCCTATAAATAGCGCATCGGAGGCCACGATTTTCCTTATAGTACTTTGAATTTTGCAGCGATCGGACGTGTTTATTACGAAATTAATCATTATGACGCTTCCCTAAGGTGGTGCAGTTGAGATGTTATAAATTTACACCTGTAATTCTTACATAACTAAGTACTATGAAGCCACCGTAAGGTGGCGCAGTTGATATCTCATATATTTAAAAGAGCAAAACTTACTTACCTAATAACTATGACGCCACCGTTAGGTGGCGCAGTTAATATATAATATACCTAACCGATAAATTACAAAGTACTATAAATAATAGTAAAAACTGGTAACTAACGAGAAAATATGATAAAAAATACAAAAAATTAATCGTAAAAATAAAAAAAAAATTGGAAAAAACATTAGTGTTAGGCGGTGCGAAGTTCGCCGGGTCCGCTAGTTATACATAAAAAGCATAGGTTTGAAATAGTATAAGAGATAATAGAGGTGATAAAAAGTATACGAAAATTCAAATTAGTCCTAAATACGAGGTCGCCTAGAGGGAGCCCTAGAGGGCGGGGAAAAACGAGTAGTCTATTGGGTATCTATCTAGAAGTCTTCTCTTCGTTACTAATTATAGTATTTGTGCAGCACCGTGTTTTTTGTCTTTTGTCGAAAACCATGTGTGACGAAAAACAGGAGCAATGTATCTCAAATTTCTCGTTTAATTAAAAAAAAAAACTCCTACTGAGTGCTATAAATTGTGCAAGAGGTCTATGGGGACAATTTTCTATCTTGTGCGCGTGTTTGTATGTGGTATAAGCGCTGCAGTGTGTGCTGAGAGAGCATGAAGATGACCAGCGTCCAGGTCGCCCTTTCACTGTTTCAACCTCGGAAACAGTAACCAAACTCAACGACATTGTGCCGGCCGATAAAGAAACGGTTAGAAAAATTTTACACGAGGAACTACACGATTCTGTGAATTAGACCAAAGTCTGTGCAAAGTTGGTGCCAAAAAATCTGACTCCTGACCAAAAGCTAGTGCCTCAACAGATCTGTTCAGATTTCATATATTTATATATATTTTTTTATTTTAAATTATTCTTTACAAAAAAACATTGTACCTAACTTTTTTGGGAAGAAATTTTTCGCATTCGCACTAAATGCAGCACTCTCTTCGCCTTCGTTCGTGCTGCAAATAAAATGCTATGCGAAAAATTCTACTTCCCACATACATTAGATAAATAACTATTTCCAAACGTTAGTATCGGTGTTTGCTGTAGTTCTGATTGACAATTAGATTAATTTTGAATTCGAACGAACATTGCTTTTGGGTACATCCCAATGTCAAAGACCGTTCAAAGTGTGGACGGTTTAGCACATTGTATAACAAGCTACGCAATTATCCTGAGAAGCAATTATCCTGAGAAATTTTTTTTAGTATTTTAGAAAGTCTGTGAGTTCTTTCGATGAATTATTACAACGGATTAAACCGAATATTACTGCTTTCAAAATCAAAAAACATGCTTATACTTTTGTCGCTGCTACCGGCGTTTCAGTGGTCTCGTGTGAAAAGAGAATCGCTACCAATACCATTATTAAGAAGTAAGCGGGAGGAGCGACAACCGACGACAGAAGTTGTAGCCCGGTCGAGAAAATGCCGGTGTAAAAAAGCAATGCGTTTTGCATTGTTGTTAAATGACGACAGACAACCACAAACGCTCAGCTGTCAGTCGAGAACAAGATAATTCCTGGAAGTAAAACTACCAAGCGAAAGAAATCTGATTGAAGAAACACCAACACCAGCTTGAAAAGTAATAAGAACGTATACCTGAGAGATATCATATGGCGAAATAAAATGATAAAAACAAAGAACAAGATAAGGATTTATAAATCATGCATAAGATCTATACAAATATACGCTATTGAAATCAGAGGTGAAACATCAACAACAAAAATAACAATGAGAGTGACAGGTGACAGACGTACAAATATTGAGAACCCTCAAGAATAGCATAAGAAGCTAGGATATGAGTGAGGAACTAGGAATACAGGATTTAGTGAGATGGGTTAGAATACGCAAGCGATGTTTAAGAGACCAAGTGAAAAGGATAGCAAAAGAAAAATCGAAAAGAAACACGGGAAGACCGTTGGGAAGATCATCCAAGAGATGATATCAGAAATGGAGCTCAGGACTGAATCCTACTATAAGAAGAAGAAGAATAGAAAGAAAGAAATTTAGTTAATATAAATTGTATTTAAGTTTAAAATAAATCTAAGTTAGTTACAAAAGTTGACAAAAAACTATTTATTCGGTTTAAAATGTACTGCTCAAATAATGTATATGTACGGAAATATTAAGCCTCGTTGTAGTTTGCATATTTTCACCTTTGGCAACGAGTCTATGACCTACGTCATACTTAATCTGATTTAAATCAATAAAAGTCAAACTAACCGCATTGTCGGAAGCCCTAGGAAGTAGGGAAATGTATATACGTCCTTGCTCTGTACATTTATCTACAGGGTAATTTTATTGTTTCGTTAAAAAAAGTGTCCAGATAATTATTTATACATTATATATATTATGGGTATGTTTATATTATCTTTAAGATGACCCGGAAAAATTCACCGAACAATCAGTAATTTATTCTTCTCATTTTCCATTTTTTTTTTATTTTTACGCTTTTGTTTATTACTGCCCTGGTTTTTATTCTGTTTTTGTCGATTTTATCTCATCTCGTTTCTTTTCAGGTTTTTAATGTTTTGTTTTCGTTGTATTTTGAATTTTTCCGGATTTATCGGTTTTTTCAGTTTTTTTTTATTTTCTACACTTTTTGTTCTCAACTTTTGTGATATTTTCTTGTTTTTTCTGTTATTTTTTCTGTTTTTTGATCATTTTTCATTATAGTTTAGTTTCTCGTTAGTAATCAGTATTTTACCCATTTTTAACTATTTTTACCTTTTTTTAAGTAGGTACTTTTATTTTTTTAAATTTTTATTTTTTTCCAATTGTTGCTATTTTTCATCTTTTTCTGGTTGTTTCTTTTTTACTATATGTTTGGATTTTTTTTTCATTTTTTATGCTTCCTCATTTTTTAGAAAGTTTTTTATATTTTCACCGTTTTCTTTTTCTCTCTGTCATTCCGCGGAATTTTGTAATCGAATTTAAACCTATTTCCCGACTACCTAGAGCTCTGAAATTTTCAGGATAGCTAAGATCTGGATGACAACGCATGTTTCAAGTGTGTTTACGCATATACATTAATTTAGAAATTTATACTGAATTGATATGTTAGAAAGTTTTTTATATTTTCACCGTGTTCTTTGTCTCTCTGTCATTCCGCGGAATTTTGTAATCGAAGACTACCTAGAGCTCTGAAATTTTCAGGATAGCTAAGATCTGGATGACAATGCATGTTTCAAGTGTGTTTAGGCATATACCTACATTAATTTCGAAATTTATACTGAATATATGAAATATGATATAAATTGTGTATACATGTTATCATTTTGAAAGTTTTTAAATATGTCGTTCGTAGCCTAGTTGATTAAGCATCGGATATGAATCAAGGTGACAGTTCTATTATGTTATCATAATGGGATCGACTACGCGAGAGAGAATTTTTTTTTTGTTTTACATGTGACAACAGTAATTATTATTTTAACAGTTAATAAAATAACTAATTTAGAAAAATTTTAAAAATTTTAGACTATACTGTGGACTATGCCGTAATCTATCTTGTAAAGCGCTATTTGCCAAGGGAGTAATAATTTAATAATAGTAATCTATATATATAAAAAAGGATGTGTTTTTATGTACGAAATCGATGAACTCAAAAACTACTGGACCGATTATTATGAAAATTGGTATATATTATAACATATGTAACTTGACTATAGTATTCTATAAGTCACTATGCTATAAAATAATCCTTACCTTGAATTTATTTTAAATTTTAATATAAATGTTAAGAAGGTAAGAATCAAATTAATTTCTTTAATTTCAAATATTATTATTTTAAAATATGCTCCTGGCTATTCTCCTTCTTAGGGTCAGAGTTCAAAAATTTTAAACAATAAATAGATTCAAATTTAACTAATATTGAAAATTTTGACAAACGATTATAAAATTTAGAAATAATGGACCAACTGAGATTCTCTGACAATGACTCTATATTAACTTCACCTAACCTCACTTAAGTTCAAAAATGTTGTTACTTTCTACACAATTTTCAAAACCAAATGTAATTGAATCAAATGAAATGAAATGTTCTGAATTTTATAAAAGATAACTCAAATTAATCTTATCAAATGGTGATAAATAACTTATTTAAACAGTGAAATAGTGCACAGTGAAATTAAACGTTCATTAAACATATAAATATCAAACACAGAAAAGTTCTTTATTGTTAAAAATTGAAAATTAATACCGTCTTATGGAGATCCTGTATTCCCTCTGGACTGCAATGATATCAGGACACTTTGCAAAGTAATACAAATAGAACTTCTTTCAATTTGAAGACAAACAGCTATTACATCCACTGGTAAGTAAAATAATGACTTTCTTTCTGGTTAGAAACTGTTTTAGCTTTCTCAAATTAATTCAGGATGCAATTATACCCATGAACTGTTCAGCATACGATTTCCAACATTTATTTCTTCATAAAAATAAATTTTACTTCTTACCAATTACTATCAGAAGCTTCCTTGTAAGGTTGATAATACTTTTGATTGATTTTAAACTTTCTTTTATAAATATTTTGAAAAAAACTCTAAACTTTAACGGAGTAAATTTTATTACATCTTATCCCTTCAATCTACCAAAAACAAGAGAGCGATTCAGAAATCAACAACTAAACAACTGAATCCTTAAACAAACTAAAACTATACATTCTTATTACCTATTCGCCTACTAATTGTTTTCAAATAAAATTACACAAAAAAAATCTAATTCCTAATTCATTATTCAAATTTAACACAATAATCATTCCTTTTTTCTTTTTTTAAAATTTGCTATAACTATAAACTAATATTTTTCTATTTTCAGAACTTTTCATTTGGAAATTAAACTATTAACAAATTACAATATGGCTTGAAAACAAAAATTGTATGTTTTGAAAGTAAGTAAAAATTTTAATATTTCTTTTATGGATTCTCATATTTTGTCATTTAATTTTCTAATTTAATTCTATTCTAACTCATTTAAAATTATTTTTAATTACCAAAGTATTGTAAACTTTATAAACTTTTAAATATTTACTTTTATTATCTATCTAATACATGATTATTAAAATTTTATATATTATAGATTAAACTATATTGAATCTTTAAAATAAATATCTCATAGATGTACTCGTATATTTTAATTTCTTATTTTGTTTTATTTTTCTTTTTTAGGAATTGTGAAGAAGATGATGATAAATTATACCAATTTTACTGCCTTTGCACTCTGCCTTAGAATAAGAATATTTTCCTTTCTCTATTTCCAGTAATATTTTCTTTATATGTACTTATTTAATATAGCATAGTAACTCATATCATCTCAATATATGTATTTTTCCACGGAGAAGGTTTATATGATACGCTCATTGATGCCACTCGCCACTAGGTGGCGCTGCAAAGTAGCAACTTCTGCCCCATTCAACCGATTGTCATGAAAATTGGTAGGTATATGTATTTTTTCACGGAGAAAACGAATATGCTATGCACATTGATGTAGCTTGCCACCAGGTGGCGCTGCAGAGTGATAACTTTTGCCACGTTCAACCGATTGTCATGAAAATTGGTATCCATATGTATTTTTCCACGAAGAAGGTTTGTATAATATGCATATTGATGCCACTCGCCATCAGGTGGCGCTGCAGAGTAACAACTTCTACCCTGTTCAACCGATTGTCATGAAAATCAGTATTTTTAATGCTTAATATGAATGTGATATTCGTATTAATGGAAGTTACCACCAGATGGCGCTTCCATTAAACTAGCAACCACTACTTATTTGATTATTTCATCACGCCACCGTAAGGTGGCGCAGTTAATATCACATATATATTTAATATCACATATATTTAAACGAGCAATCCTTATCTACCTATATATATATATATAAAAAAGGATGTTTGTATGTATGAAATCGATAGACTCAGAAACTATTTGACCGATCATTATTAAAATGGGTATGTACATGTATTTTTCCACGGAGAAGCTTTATATGCTATGCCCATTGATGTAACTCGCTACCAGGCGGCGCTGTAAAATTTCAATTTCCGTCCCGTTCAACCGATTGTCATGAAAATCAGTATGATGATGTATTTTTAATGGGCAAGATGAATATGATATTTGTATTATTGGAAGTTACTACCAGATGGCGCTTCCATTAAACGAGCAACCACTACTTATTTGATTACTTTATACCACGCCACCGTAAGGTGGCGCAGTTAATATCACTTATTTTTAAACGAGAAATTCTTACTAAATTAAGTATTGTGATGCATCTAATATATTTTATCGATAAACTACAAAATATAACGAAAAAAAAAGTATAAACCGTAACGAGAAAATATGATGAAAACGATAAAATCAAAATAATTTGGAAAAACGAAAAATGGAAGAATGACATAAATGATTTGCGAAGTCCGCCGGGTCAGCTAGTATGACTTATAAATCACCAAAAAAAACTTTCTACTATAAAAAGTTCTTTTAATTGTGATTTTTAGATTTTTTTTTATCAGTTTCTTTCTATTTTTACGATTTTTATCATTTATTCGACTTTTCATTTTTTTCCAATTTTTTCTAGGATTCCAGTTTATTGAAAGACAAACAGAGAGACAATTTTTCTAAAAATTAGATCTTTGTAGGTTTTTTTTTTAATGTACAGACACAACCCCGCAATTTTAATTGCAATAAACACATCCTTACTAATAAGTATTTAATTGATTTTCAGCATTTTAAAGTATGTTGGCTCTTATCTAATTAATGATTATTGGGGTAAAATCGATAAATACTCAAAAACTGTAATGGTAAATAACTTTATTAATAAAAAAATAGGTTGTTCACACGTCACTATTATCAGTAGGTACTTTATATCGCCACTCATACTTTGTAGCAAGGCCTTAAGCCGTACACGCTTAGAATGATCTTATTTAGGAATTCTTCTGGAATGTTATTCCATTCTTCAAAAACGGCTACAATGATCTCCTCACTGTTTTCATAGGTAGATTCAAACGATGACGAATCGATCTAGACAAGTAGTCCAGACATGCTCGATACTCTTGAAAAAACTCTTGGACTGCTCGAGTTTAATATAAGTAAGTGTTATCAACCATAAAGATTAAATTGGGACCTTCCTTATTTGGAGTAGGTCGATATAAAACTTGGCTTAGCTGGTCTTGATGCCAGGAACATGAACCAATACATAATTCCACCCAAAACATAACTCAACGATAGTCACTGACCAATCCAATTCTTGTCTCATCGCAGAAAATAACAATTGACCATTGAAGCCAAAGTCGATTTTGATGACCACGAGCACTTTCTAACAGCGACTGTCTATGTCTAGGTAATAACCTTTAAACTAGTGGTTTGCTAGATAGCAAACCCGAAGCAATGACGCGTCCTCTGATGTGGTGTGTGTTGGAACTGCATTCGAAGACTGCGTTAAAAACCTATTTCTTTGAGCCACTTGAGCTATATATCGGTTTGCCTTTCATTTGTAACTCTTGGACACCCTCTTAGAGGTATTTTTTACAGTGGTCCTTTGAATGCTGTGATTATTTGTTGATGTGAGAGGCTTTTTTCATGAAGAAAGATTAATCGCAAACGACGTTCATTAATAGCCGATTTCCAGGCATCATTACGGCGATTTTTTAAAACTCCAATAGTGATAAGGATTAATGAGGACATTTTATGCTATTTTTCTTATTTTTTAAATACGAAAAAATAAATATGTTTTTTAACGTTATTTTCCATTTTAACGATTATCAATAAAAATAGACAAAAATGGCAAAAAAAGCGAAATCAACACTCTTGACGCAAATTTCAACAAATATAGGCTATTTGTACACAAAGTGTGTTAAGTTTGGCTTTTTTTGCAAAATCGAACAGTTGTTATGCCATACACAGAGGACTCATACCAGACCAAAGAGAAAATGCTTATGGTCTAGTTTGTGTCGACTGTATGTGCCAATTTTTCGAAAAAATCCTTTGAATGGTAGTGAACGCTTGCGCACTTACTTATTTATGAACATACATCGGCCCGGAAATAGTTTTATTTATTTTTACCGTTTTTCGCAAATTTTACGATGGTGCAAATTAGAAAATTAAAAGGCGTATATCAAAATACTCTTTAGCGAGTGAGATATGAGCGTTTGAATCTGGTTTGAGTAATGAATTTTTTAATCAAGTTTATCAAAAACACTACGAGGGTGCAAAGTATTAAAAGCATTCGTTAGGTATATTTTTTTATATTTGGGGCTGGAAAAGAGGTGGTATCCAATAACATGGGTCAAAATCTAACATATTCTTATATCAAATTTATACATACTTTCTACTGTGACGTCATACAGTGAATAATGAGTTATTATACACTAGGAAATAATAGGTACCTACTATTTACGTTATGATATGCTATTACATTTTATAATGTAATAATACCGTCGTAGAAATATACCTACATCATCTACGTGACAATTGACTTTATAAATAGTTAAACATATCAAATTATCCAATAATAGAGCACAGATTGTTTAATTTAGATTAAATGCATTCTTTAGTATCAAATTAGATTGTATTGTTTTTCCAAAGGAACTTGAATTTCAATCATTTTTACGATTTTATCAGGGCTACTTTAAAAAACGTGATTGTATACAATTACGATAAAATGTCTTTGTTTTTATTTTGTGAATTTTTGATATTTTATCCAAAATTATATCAAAGGTAATCAAATTTTTGCGTATATGCTTATGTATATCTCATTTACTTATTTATATATATTTAAACAATAAATAACAGATATTAACAAGCGTTGGAATTTATAAAATCGATGGAAATTAAACCTAAGAAAAAAAATATTCCTATGATTTCTAACTATCCATTATTTTTTTTGTTGTTGATTTTCTTCTTCACCATCCTGGGCGAAAGTAAATTGCGTCAATAGCGATGTCTCTTCATCAATATCAAACGAATTCTCTGCAGTCCAACTTTTTTGCAACCAAATTTAACACTGTATCCCTTCTTACAGTTGCAAAAAATTGTATTCAGTAGTTTTTCCGGCGCAGGTGGGAGCAAAATCTGGATTGTATAGTCTACCAACTTCCAACCACAATCTGTTGGATCTATCTGACCAGGCCACCTTAAACTTGATAACAAGCCAGAAAAACATGTTGATAAGCAGCAATTAAAATTGGAGGAAGAGAAACTAATTGTACTGGAATTTTATTCCGAGTGTTTTTATTTCCTACCAGTCAACAGAAATTTCTTGCAAATACTCACAACCAATCACGATTTATTTCAATGTTAAAAGAAAAGTTTACTGACGAAAATATATTGGTTAAACAAGCTAATAACGGCGCTGATGTACCTACTGATTATTTAAACAGCAATAGAGCAATTGTATTGGACAGTTCCTCACAGTATGTGTTTTGACTGTTTCATATTATCTGCCGTATAGTCTCCACTGAAGTGTGCATGCACCATAAGGAATCGTGTAATCTCTATTTGATTGTTGTGTCATGAAGTTCTTCAGCTTTTCTAGCACACGTCTGTTGAATATACATTTGCTTGACCAATGATGATGGTGTTGTCTATTCATCCTGCACCTGACTGGGTATTCTGGACCTTAGAGTATTGTTGTTGATATTTTTTCTTGTAAGCATATTAACTTGCTTGTTGACTTAATTTCTGTTATTTTCTGACACTCAAATTAGTTTAACACTGTTATGTTCCACCAGAGTCGTGTACTAGTCTGAAGACTACTTTAGTGATCTCAATCAATCAATCAATCAGAGCTTACAATTTACAATTTTTGATGACAAAGCTAAATATATAGTATGCACATGAAAAAACACAAATACTAATAAAGTGTCAAACTTACAACCAATGTGTGAATATTATTCAGGGAGTAATGTTGAAAAATTTTTCCACTGCATAAAAGGCTCTCTCTAGTAGAAGATATTTTAAAGCCTTGCGGAAACGTGAAAAAGATTTCAAGGATTTAATTTTCAAAGGGAGATGATTGTGTAATTTTTTTGCTGTGTATAAAATGGAGTTTCTTATTAATTCCGCCCGGGGGGTTGGTTGATGAAGATCATACTCGTTGTTCCATAGTGGATAAAAATGACATGGCCTCTTTGGAATTTCTGATAAATGATTGCCGTTATGCAAATAGATTCCAAAATCAATAGAGAGGGAAGAGTTAATATCTTATATTTTCTGAAGAATTCTTGTCAATGCGATCTGCTATTTAGTTCTAATCAATAACGAATTTTGCAATCTAAAAATGTGCCCAATTGAGTGCACCCCAGTATGGAAGGGCGTAACGCAGTTGTGACCTACACTTTTTTAGATGTGGAAACGCTTAATTTTGAGGAAACGGATCTTATGGCAAAACATGTTAAACTTAATTTCTTGAATAATGAATCGTTATGTGTGTCCCATTTTAAGGAGCTCTCAACAAGTCCCAAGAATTTTACCGAATCAACAACATCCAAACTGGTATTGTTCAGGGTGAACGGTTCGATGGTGTTTTTATATAATAATATTTTCGTTTTTGAGACGTTTAGGCATAGAAAATTTGAGTCGCACCACGATTTAATGCTAACTAGGTCATTAGAAATAGATGTATGAAGTGCGATGACGCTCCATGTAAAACTCGTATCGTCGGCGAATAGATAGATTTTGCCGCTGATATTTAGATTGACCATGTCATTTATCTATACTAATATTATAAATATTTTTTGTTTGTTTGTTTGTTTGAAATGAATAGGCTCCGAAACTACTGGACCGATTTCAAAAATTCTTTCACCGTTGGCAAGCTACACTATTCCCGAGCGACATAGGCTATGTTTCATAAAAAAAAAATTCGAAAAGAGGTTGACCTTAAAGGCCATCCTTAAAACTTCCCGCTAGTTTTAACCGTAAAGCTATGATAGTAACGTGACGTATTTTGACGTTTTTGACTTTTTTTGAAATGTTTAAAAAGCCATAATTTATTAACGCGTTATCTGATTTTAATGTTCAAAAATGGCATTCGACGCAGTTTTTTGAGACCTAAAAACGTTACTAGGAGCACAAAATCGATTAGTCAAAAAATCTCTAAGTTATTGAAAAAAAACACTTTTTTTGAAATTTTTCGACAACGATATCTCACGAACGAATCAACCGATTTAAATTTGCAAAATGGCAATCGACGTGATTTTTTAAGCTTGAGAGCTGATTAGGTTATGAAATTGATCGATGTAATGGCCAAAAAGATATGCCCAAAAAACATCATTTTTACCAATTGTTTTTTTCGGTTATTTTGAAATTTCTTTTTATTTCATTCCGATCGGTCAAGCCGTTCAAAAGTTATAAGAGGTTTACATACATCCACACACACATCCACACGTACATACAGACATACAGACACCCTTGCAAAAATAGTCAGGGGAGGTCCCAAATACCTCAAAACGTTGAGATCCGATAAAAACTCGATTTTCGAAAAACGGGGTGAAACCAATAACTTCCCGATTTAAAAAAAAAATTAATTTTTTTAGCGGGAAGTTAAAAATAGGGATCCTTACTAAAATGCCATTAATGTAACCAAAAATGACTTTAAAATCCTTACATCGCGTGCGCTGAGGATACTATTGATTATAGAATAAAATAATGTACTACGATTTTAAAGAGTATATAAATATCTACAAAAAATGTCTAACTGTTATAGTTACGTCACAATAACTATTTTTTAATTTTTTTAAAGTTTTTATCTTGGTATTAATCCTTATCAAAATAACTTATTTCATAATCACGACAGATATCAGAAATTTAGCATGTGCAATGGGACGAGGCTACTTATAAAGGAATTAAAGGACAATTAAGTTGTAGTAACCATTATAACTGAACCACCAGCTGGTCAACTAGCTCATACACTGAGGATGCCGATTATCCCAACTGATCTACCAAATCCATTTAAACCGCTTCAATTTCCTATCAAAACATCTTTCGCTTTTACTAATAATAAGTCTCAAGGTCAAACCTTCCAATTAGTAGGGATCGGTTTTCCTCATGGCCAACCACCTAAGGCGGGTCAAAGCACCGGAAAATCAATTTATTTTGCTGCCAGAAAATAAAACAACATGTAATATTGTTTACAGGGAAGCGTTGACCCAATAAATTTAATGGCTTTTGTTATTTTTCTTTAATCCCCGTGCAAAGCCGGGGCGGGCTGCTAGTAAACAATAAAAACAGAATAGGTCCTAATACTGAACCTTGAGGAACCCCACATTCTATTAGTTTGAAGGAAGATTACATTTTATCAACTTTTACAAGCTGACTTCTGTAACTGAGATAGGACTTAAACCAATCAAGTAATCAAGTGGCGTTCCTCTGATGCCATAGTGCTGTAATTTGTTGATTAGAATATTATGATTTACACAATCAAAAGCCTTAAAAAATCACAGAAAATAGTTACTGTAAATTTAAAAGAATCTTTTTAATATTATAACATGAATTATTGAGAGTCTAACGAAGAGAATGAGACCTAATGGGATGATCTAGCCCTAACCCAGATCCCTGCTGGGTGCCCATTTGGAAATGACCCTTTTTTATAAAAAGGGATAAACATTTACAATTTTGCAAAAGTACTTGACCGATCGAGCCCATCTTTTGCACATTACATTTTATAGATAAAATCAAGAAGATCATAGATTTTCCGCTTATTTTTGCAATAACTTTTTTGTTTATACAGCTATTTTGATTTAGCAAATATCATTTTATAGATAATTGTCTGTAGTTTATTTCGACTGTTAAACAATTTTTTCCTCGACGTCTAGGTTTTTTAGAATATCCATTTTAACGAAAAGTTGTCATTTTACTACCTTAAAATTTAAATAAAACATAACGCTATAAAAATTTTGGCCGGGGCAGAGCTCCGCCGTTTTATACCTACTTTAATCCGGTCTGCGCAAAGGGTCAAGTTAATCCTAGGGCAGATCTCCGCTCAGCTTAAATAATTCCTGTTATTGCCGGGGCAGATTATATTTCCCAAATTATGATTTTCTATGAAATATTTTGTGTTAATTGCATTTACCCAAAACAATATTTTTATTCACCATTCTGTCGATTGTACCGTTAGACATAAGTTGTAGGTAATATGGAAACCATCTTAAGCCAACGCGATAAAGTGCTCTTAGTTTATGAAAAGTGTAAATTTTATAAATCTGGAAAAACAGAACGTGGAGTTAAGTGGCGGTTTGTACGTAAAAATTGTACGTCCAAAATCTTTACAGATGAAGCTATTTCTGTAATTATTGGTAAGTAAAGAGATTTTTTTTTCAATTATGTACAGTGCTAAACTTTGGGTATTGCTTACCTACATAATTTATAAATTAGTCGCGTCAACGCTCGCGGAAATGGGTACAAAGTTCGGAATTTTGTGCCACAGGTCGGATCGGGATGCGGTTTTCTGCATTCTCTTCCAAAACGATTATGAAAAAATGTGCCTGAGAAGATTTTCCCCGGAGACCGAAAATTGGCCCGCTGCAGGCCAAAGTGCACGCGAAAAATGCATTATCTGGGAGGCCTTTTGGAAGATTTTCAAATTTGATAAATAAGGGTCAGAACTCGCCCGGATCGGGTACTCGGGGGTTTTCGAGGCCGCTGATCACGAATATAATGTTCAAATTGACCTTCGAACACCTGGTGCACCAGAACCTGACCCAAAACGTCATCTCCGGGAGTTTTCCTGACACAATCAAAGAAGGTCAACCAAAAATAATTTCGGGGGGTTTTTTGGCCCGCTGAATCCAAATCTGGCATCGGCGAGCACCCCACTGGCACCTGGTGCACAGAAACCCGGGCTAGAACGTCGTCTTGGAGAGTTTTCTTGACAAGACTGCCAAAACCCACCCGAAAATCATGAGAGGGCGGTTGTGTGGGGCGGTGGTTTCGAATTTCACGTCCAAATCAACCTTCTCGACCCCTGCCACGCTGGGATTTTTATCTTTACATCTTGTGGAATTATTGATTCTACTTACACAATGCGAGGAGTAGAGAAATTGATGTAAAGTAAATAAAGAAGTCAATATATATACAATTTCGGATTAAAAACTGTTTATTCAATTCAGATCAAATTCAACCCAACTCAAACTTTCTCTCGTTCATAAATTAATAACATCAATGTTTATATACGCTGAATATCAACTCCATCATCAAATGACACATCAGAACTCTTCTCATTTTCTTCCTCAACAACTGTCATATTGTGAAGGGGACAGTCTTCTTCATCTAAGCCCTCTCTCTCCGCCGCTATAAGGGTTTCTACTGAATATTCGTCAGTGTTGGTGCAGCTAGAGCCTTCACAATTTTTACATGTCAGGTCTGTACAACTCTCGGAGATGACGTTCTAGCCCGGGTTTCTGTGCACCAGGTGCCAATGGGGTGCTCGCCGGTGCCAGATTTGGATTCAGCGGGCCAAAAAACCCCTAGAAATTATTTTTGGTTGACCTTCTTTGATTGTGTCAGGAAAACTCCCGGAGATGACGTTTAGGGTGAGGTTCTGGTGCACCAGGTGTTCCGGGAGTTGTTTCGGCGTGAAATTCGGGACCACCGCCCCACAGAACTGCCCTCTTATGATTTTCGGGTGGGTTTTGGCAGTCTTGTCAAGAAAACTCTCGAAGACGACGTTCTAGCCCGGATTTCTGTGCACCAGGTGCCAGTGAGGTGCTCGCCGATGCCAGATTTGGATTCAGCGGGCCAAAAAACCCCTAGAAATTATTTTTGGTTGACCTTCTTTGATTGTGTCAGGAAAAGTCCCGGAGATGACGTTTAGGGTGAGGTTCTGGTGCACCAGGTGTTCCGGGAGTTGTTTTCGGCGTGAAATTCGGGACCACCGCCCCACAGAACTGCCCTCTTATGATTTTCGGGTGGGTTTTGGCAGTCTTGTCAAGAAAACTCTCGAAGACGACGTTCTAGCCCGGGTTTCTGTGCACCAGGTGCCAGTGGGGTGCTCGCCGATGCCAGATTTGGATTCAGCGGGCCAAAAAACCCACCGAAATTATTTTTGGTTGACCTTCTTTGATTGTGTCAGGAAAACTCCCGGAGATGACGTTTTGGGTCAGGTTCTGGTGCACCAGGTGTTCGAAGGTCAATTTGAACATTATATTCGTGATCAGCGGCCTCGAAAACCCCCGAGTACCCGATCCGGGCGAGTTCTGACCCTTATTTATCAAATTTGAAAATCTTCCAAAAGGCCTCCCAGATAAGGCATTTTTCGCGTGCACTTTGGCCTGCAGCGGGCCAATTTTCGGTCTCCGGGGAAAATCTTCTCAGGCACATTTTTACATGATCGTTTTGGAAGAGAATGCAGAAAACCGCATCCCGATCCGACCTGTGGCACAAAATTCCGAGGTTTTCGCGGGCGTTGACGCGACTAAATACAAATGATAAATTCATTGTCACTGAATAATTTTTTGTTGTTTCAGAAAAGCATATCTGATACAACCATCCTGCTAATGCAACATTGTAACGTCAAGCAATATCAAATAGCGTGAAAAGAAAGGCAGTAAATGATTTAAGCGTAAAACCATCTAAAATAATTCTTAGAGAATTAGATCCTATGTGTTTGGAAACTTTAAATACGCAAGATTACAAGATGTGTATAATATACGTAAGTGTATATATCATCATCGTCGAGGGATTATTCCTAGTTTGCCTAAAAACATAGATGAGACACACAAATTAGTGAATGACTTAGAAATCTTGACGCCTAAAAATGAAAATTTCGTACTAGCAAACGACTCAGCAAGCAACATTATCATTTTTTCTAGTTTAACAAATGTCAAATTTCTTTGTTCTTGCGAAAAAATTTATGTAGATGGAACTTTTAATTACGCACCTAAATTTTTTTATCAGTTATTCACATTACATGGCGTAAAAAATGGTCACTATGTCCCACTAGTATTTTGCTTATTACCGAAAAAGCATCAAGAAACATATTTATCTATGTTTAAGTTGATAATAAATTACTGTGAACAAAATTTATTAAGTTTTAAACCAAACTATGTCGTAGCGGATTTTGAACAATCAATTCATTTGGCTTTAAAAGGAATCTGGTCAAATGTTAATGTTATAGGAGGCAGATTTTATTTGGCCCAAAGTTGGATTATAAAAATACAGCATTTAGGACTAATAAATGAATATAAAAATATAGGGACTCCAGTTAGTAATGTATTGCATTCGGTTTTTGGTTTAACTTTTTTGGAACCAAATAATGTGGGGTGACTGTTTCGCATTTGATTTTTGCAATATTGAAATAAATAATGAAAAGGTTATCGAGTTTTTTGACTATTTAGTTGGAAACTATATTGACGAAGATTCTCGTTTTCCATTAGTAATTTGGGCAACAACAGAAAGAACCACCAACTGTTGTGAATCTTGTCATTCGACGTTAAATAAATCTTTTTATACCCCTCATCCGAATATTATTAATTTTATCAATGTTTTAAAAGACTTTCAAACGAACACATATATAAAACTAAATAGTACACACTTGCCAGTAAAAATTCATAACAGAAACCACAAAGTGCGTATAGAATGTTTACAAAAACTAGTAAATAAATATAATAATAATCACATCTTTACCAAATTAATCAGAACAAAAAAAAAGGGAGTTGCCATGCATCGATCCCGGTACCTCTCGCATGCTAAGCGAGCGCTTTAGCATCTGAGCTACACACCCAGTTAATAAAATTTGACGATAAGCGGTACATAGATTAAAGATGAGCGAAATATTAGCCAAAACTGCAGACATGCGCAAAGCGGAGTGGAGAGTTACAAACAAACAAACATACATACATACATACATACATACATACAGGTGAACTTAATAAAAGCGTGTTAATAAAAATAATGAGTTAAATAGGTTTGATTACGTAAAAGCCACATCTTTTCACTATTCGTCAATGTAATAATATTTTTACCTATGTATATTTATCTATGTTTATTATGTACCTATAATAAAGATTTATTAATTTAAAAATCTTTCATTTTAAACTAAAATTACCTGTCAGTATTTTCTTAATCGAACACTGATACTTATGGATTAAAGGGGATTATTTTAGCAAACGGCGGAGCTATGCCCTCTATCTCAGGTAAGGGATTAGTATCGGCGGAGTTCGACCACACCGAAAATTTTGATACCCACGAGATGAGAGGCCTTTTCTATGATCGTCCCCAAGATATTCCAACAATAAAATAGCACTGGGTAATTAGTCATTTTTTTAACATTTTGGTTTACCTTGCTTTCGTGGTCTATTAAACGACGTTTAAGAATTATGGGTAGTCTAGATAATCAAAAGTTTAGACTAAAATGGAAAAACTGGACCTTAGAGACCCATCTATTAACCCTGTCACATGAAAAATGAATTTTTTTTTTTTAAATGTGAAAATCGTGAAAACATGTTTTGTAATCATATTGCCAGGAAATAACGAAAAATGGAAGTAATCAAAAAGATCTCATTACCTCATTTTGACATGCAGAGTACAACCGCATCTTTTTTATATAAAAAAATTCGAAAAGAAGTTGACCTTAAAGGCCATCCTTGTAACTTCCGACACAGTTTTTGAAACCTAAAAATGTTATTCGAAGTGCAAAATCGATTAGTCGAGAAATCTGAAAATTTTCGACAACGATATCTCACGAACAAATCAACCGATTTTAATTTGCAAAACGGCATTTGACGTGGTTTTTTAAGCTTGAGAGCTGATTAGGTTATAAACTTAATCGATTCAATAGCAAAAAAGATATGCCCAAAAAACATCATTTTTACAATTTTTGAAGTTATACTTCTACTCGTGCACTCGGCGGAATAGATTTGTGTAGAGTTAAATGGGAAAAATCATTACATATGTAATGGTGCGAGTAAGAGAGACACAGAAACACATATATGCTATATTTGTCGGTACAAACAAAGTTGAAATATTGACTACATGTTATTAGTTATAACTATAAGTCCTTTGAATACCGTTTATATACATTCATTACATTGAAAAAAGATAGATATACAAAAAACAGTCTGAGCTAATGTTTTGAATATCATAGTGACGTATCACATTGGGTTTGACAGATTATTTTATAATTCTGTCATGTAAGTAAACATATAAAGTTTAGTATTTTATATTAATAATATTCAGTAATGAGTATTGTATTGTAGTCCATAGTACCGTCAGATGGTTGCATTATATCCTGCACTATGCCTTTGAGGTTGTTGGCTACACAAACAGAGTTTTTAAGAATAGTCGAAAAGTGCATTCCGAACAGACAATAGATGGAAAAATTACAACTCGGTAAGTATTCCAAATGGGTTCAATTTATGTACTCGGGGTTTTTGGGGTCGCTGAACACGAATATCATGATGTCGAAATTCTCCGGGGCACTTGGTGCCTAGGGTATCTACCTCTTCTCCTGGGGTTTTATGTTAATTCTGTACAAAATCAGTGCACTTACTTGAAATTCAGCGTTTTTCTGGGTCGCTGAATACGAATATGATAATGGCGATGGTGTCCGAAACACCTGGTGCTTAAGACGGACCTCGTCTCCAGGAATTTTATGCAAATTCGATACAAAATAAGTGTGCACTCGGTACTAGGAGGTTTTTGAGGTCGCTGAACACGAATATCATATAATGATTTTGCTAAATTATTCGCATACTAATTTATGAATTCGGGCGCGTGCGTAGAAGTATAACTTCTGCTGACAGTCTCACTGACGAATTGTTACGAATTGTTTTCGATTTTTTTTTTCGTTTTTTTTTATATTTCTCGAAATCTACTGGTCCGAATCGGTTTAAACTTACAGGGAATCTAAGTTAGATAGACTGCTTTGGAGCACATCCACACACACACACACATCCACACATACATACAGACATACAGACACCCTCGTAAAAATAGTCAGCAGAGGTACCAAAGACCTCAAAACGTTGAGATCCAATGAAAACTCGATTACCGAAAAACGGGGTAAAACCAATAACTTTCCGATTAAAAAAAAAATAATTTTTTAGCGGAAAGTTAAAAAAGAATATTTGCACTAAAATCAATACAATTTTAAATATTAATAGTAAATTGTTTGATATGCTTAAAATTATTCATGATAATCATTATAATTTTGGTGTTGTTACTATTTTTAAAAAACAATAAAATATTTATCTGTTATGTATAATTCATTGAAAAAAATTAGAATAATAAAATTCAGCCTGAATTACAATTAAACATGTCATTAGACATATTAAAATTATATAAATTATCATATAATATGCAAATTTAACGAGGAATTTGTGTGATCAGAGTTAGTTAATAGTTTTAATATAATTATATATTTAGTAAGTTTGGTACTTACTTAATTATTCTGTAAAGGTATGATTTAATTATAATAGTTATGTACCTATGACGATTTAATCATTGATCAATTTACAACATGACGATTTGTATTATGATGCGAATAATAATTTTAATAAGTAGGTACTGTATAATTAATAAACACCATTTGTATACATTACATCCTTAAAAGATTAAAGATAGAATATATTAACATTTTTTTAAAAAATACTAAAAGGGATATTTAAAAACTTTATTTATAAAACTACCGGCCGCCTGCGACTTCGTCCGCGTGGACTTTAGTTTTTTGCCACCGAGTTTCATACAAATTTGCAATCCCTATTTTAAATCCTTAGGGATGGAATTTAAAAAAGTAATTTCTTAGTACACCACTACGTAATAAAACAAATTTATTCTCGAATTTTCAACACTTTACGCGTCTATCGACAGTCTCATGTCGGCCAGCGGCAGCGTGCTACCGTCTCACCGCTCCACACACCCCGCTCAGTAAAGCGCGAGTGGTATTAGACTATTATTATTTTAAAACTTTAAAAACTTGCATGCTATATGCATGCAAAATCTCAGCCCGATCGGTTTGAAATTGACAAAGTTTCATACAAACTTTCATCCCTATTTTATCCCTTAGGGGTGGAGCTTATCAAAATTCTTTCTTAGGGGATGCCTAAGTCATAGTAGCTATATGCATGCAAAATCTCAGCCCGATCGGTTTAAAACTGAAACAGTTTCATACCAACTTTCATCCCCTATTTTATCCCCTTATGGGTGGAATTTATCAAAATCCTTTCTTAAGGGATGCCTACGTCATCGTAGCTACATTCATGCAAAATCTCAGCCCGATCGGTTTAAAATTGACAAAGTTTCATACAAACTTTCATTCCCTTTTTTATCCCCTTAGGGGTGGAAATTATTAAAATTCTTTCTTAAAGGATGCCTACGTCATAGTAGCATTATGCGTGCAAAATCTCAGCCTGATCGGTTTAAAATTGGCAAAGTTTCATACAAACTTTCATCCCCTATTTTATCCCCTTAGGGGTGGAATTTATCAAAATTCTTTTTTAAGGGATGCCTACGTTATAATAGCTATATGCATGCAAAATCTTAGCTCGATCGGTTTAAAATTGACAGTTTCATAAAAAGTTTCATCCCCTATTTGATCCCCTTAGGGGTGGAATTAATCAAAATCCTTTCTTAGAGTATGCCTTCGTCATAGTAACTATATGCATGCAAAGTTTCAGCCCGAACGGTTTAAAATTGACAAAGTTTCATACAAACATTCATCCCCTATTTTATGCCCTTGGGGGCGGAATTAATCAAAATCCTTTCTTAGCGGATGCCTACGTCATAACATCTACCTGCACGCCAAATTTCAGCCCCATCCGTCCAGCGGTTTGGGCTGTACGCTGATAGATCATACAAACTTTCATCCCCTATTTTATCCCGTTAAGGGTGGAATTAATCAAAATCCTATCTTAGCGGATGCCTACGTTATAACATCTACCTGCTTGCCAAATCCGTCCAGCGGTTTGGGCTCTGCGTTGATAGATCACTATAGATGGTTCAAAAGTATTTCATGGAATAACTTGTGTGAGCCTGATACGTCGGAAAAGGTAAATAAACGAAGATATTAAAATGACACATTTTCATAAAAAAATAAGAACAATTTAAAATATACGCAATAACGAAAATTTATTAACCCATTTTTTTTAAACTAGTTGAGCTGCGAATTTCATACCGCCTATCTATCTATACATCTATATCTATATCTATACATATAATAAAACTGTAGAAATGTATATATTTGTGCGCGCATCACATGAAAACTACTGATCCTATTCGAATGCGGTTTTCAAAGACGTATTTGTCTTCTTTCAACTTAACATCTGGTGTATAAAACTTTCTCCCCCCACCCCTTTAACGGGGTGAGGAAATAAATTTTTATACAAAATTCAACCCGTTACGCAAACGACGTCGCGGGTACATCGAAATAGAACCAAAAAATGTGGTTAGATTTTTTTGTCTGTCTGTCTGTATGTTTGTGCGCGCATCACATAAACTACTGATCCGATTCGAATGCGGTTTTCACAGATGTATTTGTCTTCTTTCAACTTAACATCTGGTGTATAAAAATTTCTCTCCCATTCCTTAAATGGGGTGGGGTAAGAAATTTTTATATAACAATCACACGCCACGCGAACGACGATGCGAGTACAACTAGTCTATACATATAATCAAACTGTAGAAATGAAAATTCTGTACATTCAAGATATTTAATAATAATTAGCGGGGGGTGTTACTACATCGATATAGAACCCAAAAATGTGGTTAGTTTTTTGTTTCTCTGTCTGTATGTTTGTGCGCGCATCACATGAAAACTACTGATCCGATTCCAATGTGGTTTTCACAGACGTATTTATCTTCTTTCCACTTAACATCTGGTGTATAAAACTTTCTACCCCACCCCTTTAACAGGGCAAGAAAAGACATTTTTATACAAAAATCAACACGCCACGCGAACGACGTCGCCGGTACATCGAAATAGAACTTAAAAATGTGGATAGATTTCTTTGTCTGCCTTTCTGTCTGTCTGTATGTTTGTGCGCGCATCACATGAAAACTACCGATTCGAATGCGGTTTTCACAGATGTATTTGTCTTCTTTCTGCTGTAAAAAAATTTTTCTCCCATTTCTTTAACGGGGTGATAGGAGAGATTTATATACAACAATCACACGCCACGCGAACGACGTCGCGAGTACAACTAGTTAATCAATAATTTCCTTTTCCATTATTGGAACGAAGTTCCCTTTCGGGCGTTACGAACAGTTACGACTGACGCTAGGAGCTAGCCAAAAAAAATTCATACCAAAATCTGTCACGACACGACACGACATACGCATGTTGTCTCTCTCTCTCTCTCATAGATAGATATACCTATCTTTATTTAAATAGGAAACCCTAATATAATAAATACTAATAAAAGTTCAATTAAAAAGACACTAATTTAAATTAAAAGAAAATACTGTAGAAAAAAATAAGTACCTATAATAGTATTATATTTTATTTTATCCTGTTTTTATAAATCAATAAATTCATAAACATTTCAAAAATAGTTCTTAACTTGACTAGTTAGGTACCTACGTCAAATTACCTTAACTGTCAGTTACTGTCAAATATTTAAATTTTAAAATTTTGTATTAAATTGTTAATTCCTGTTTTAAATTAAATTGAAATAAAAAGTAATTTTAGGCAGATGTATATCCTCTAATCCTCTGGTATTGTATAAATGGACACTTTTGTTAAAAGAAACGAACTGTTGAAAATAATGGATTTACTATTTTTTTTCTATTTTGCTTTGAACAGTGTAGTAGTGTCGCGACATTGTTAAGTTTATACAGGTTTTTTGTAGATAATAAATATTAAAATAATAGAAAATAAAAACAATAATGTATCCTGACAGTGTTTCTGCACAAGTTCCGGATATTGCTGATAGAGTTAGGTAAGTAGAGATTTTATACAGACGATAATAAATGCTTATGTATGTACAAACTCTCTGTTGTGTTTACAAATTACAATTCCTTCACTAATTAATCGAAAGGAACTTCGTTCCATCCGGGTGTCCCTTGACACGTCTTACTTTTTTTTGTTTTTGTTGATATTATCATATTTTCTCGTTTGTTTCCAATTTTTCACTATTTGTTTTTCGTTGTATTTTTTTTCAGCTTTTTTTTTTATTTTTAGCATTTTCTAAACTTTCTGTTGTCAGATTTTTTTCGATTATTTTTCATTTTACTTTAGTTCGTTAACATTTTTTACCGATTTGTAATAATTTAACTTTTTTTAGTTTTGTTATCTATTTTACAAATTTTTGTTTTTTTCCTAAATTTTGAGATTTTTTATTGTTCTTTCCTATTTATTTTTTTGTTCAGTTTTCATTTTTTTCCAATTCTCACATCTTTTTTCCAGTTTTGCTATTTTTTTGTTTTTTTTTAATTTTTTGTTTTTGATTTTCTTGTTTCTATTTCTTTGTTTTTTCTAAATTCCGGACGAAGGCAAATCCAAATATGCTTTTTAACCCTATTATTTAGCAATCGAAATACAACCGGATTTTTTTATCATTTTTTTCTCATTTATTATTCGTTTTTTTTCTTAATTTTTTCCCTTTTTTACAAATTTTACGATTTTTCGATTATAATTGGTTTTTGGTTTTATCTTATTTTTTTTGCTTGTTTCCATTTTCTTATTCATTGTCAGTTATTCATGTTTTTTTGTTACTAATTTCAAATTTTTTGCATTTTTTTTACTTTGTGCGCTTTATTTATGTTTTTTTCGATCGTGTTTGTGTTGATTTTATTATATTTTATGGTTTGTTTCAAAGTTTTCACTATTTTCTTTTATATTTGGTAATTTGTCATGTTTTTATTTTTTTTTTTTATTTTATCCTGCTTTTTAAATTTTTTTACATTGTTCGCTTTTTTTTGTTTCTTGTAGTTTTTTCGATCTTTTCTTATTATTTTTCTGTTTGTATATTTTCTTGAAGTTTATTTTATAATTTGTTTTGATTTTTTTCCAATTTTAGCGTTTATTTTTTGCTAGTTTCTCATATTTACTGGTTTTACGTTTTTTTAAATTTTTTTATTATAAATAAAGGTTGGCAACTCGAAGCTCTTCGGTTAACTAAATAACCTTCTTTCAACCTTCTGTAGATGGTATATGTCTGGAAACAGTCACATTATGAGCTCCACGGAGTGATTAATTAACTGCCGTGCCGTCACTATCTGCGATTTCTTCGCGCTTCTAACTGAACATATCCGTCTATATAAGGTATTGTCATCCTTGATCGTCCCAAATGCCTTTCCCGGACACCTCTCGTTTCACGATAACGAGTCCAGAGACGTAAGGATAACGTGTGAGCCTCTGAGGATAAACTTGATTAAAGTTATGTTGTAAAGCGTTCTAAGTGGTTTCCTTAGTGTTTGCAACAACAATTTGGCGCATTTCAGTCTTAATCATCCCTACAACCCTTACCATTTCGTTTTCGGCCAAATGATGTCGAGGTATGTTAAAACAATTTTTCAAAACATATTTGCAAGAAAACAACTAATGAAATCTCGAATAAAATTGTAAATTATTAAAATATTTACTTATCATAAATTCTTTTATTTTGACTTCTTTGAAAAAACAATTTTTTTAAGGAACATTCTTTGCGGATAAATTTTATCAGTATATTTACATTTACACATATTGTTAGAATTGTGTTACATTGTTCGACATAGCTTAATGTGTAAAATAAATAAATATTTAAAATATATAATATCCCTAGATTTTGAGCATATGTCTATTTAACTTTATAATACCAGTATTACAGGCTGAAGGACTACCTAAGGTCGGTGGCCTTTTGGTAGGTTTTTATACCAATAAAATACTTTTAGTATTATTACCACCAGTACCTATTACATCTACAATGTTATCGTATTCAAGATTACTACATATTTTATATAATATGGTTTAATTTCGTCAAATTTTTATTTAACTTTCGAAATTTGTTAGGGATGATCGACAGGTAATCATCAATAATAAATAAAGATTAATATTGAGCGGGAAGGATCAATGTTTTGGAATCAATATTATGTTCTCTTAAATATCTAGGTACAATCTAGAATGTTGTCAAACATACAAAGCAAGTTTTAAAAAATTTTGAAAGTTCTTTTTTAGAAAGTATACAAACAAATGACATTAAGGAGAAATTGAAAAAATGTCGCATCCAGCGAGACTCCAACAGTTTTTTTTTAGAACGTATACAAACAAGTGACATTAAGGAGAAATTGAAAAAATGTCACATCCAGCGAGAATCGAACAGTTTTGTTTAGAAAGTATACAAAAAATGACATTAAGGAGAAATCGAAAAAATGTCGCATCCAGCGAGAATCGAACAGTTTTGTTTAGAAAGTATACAAAAAATGACATTAAGGAGAAATCGAAAAAATGTCGCATCCAGCGAGACTCGTAGTTTTCTTTTTGGAAAGTAAACAAACAAATGCCATTATTAAGAAAAAAATGTCGCATCCAGCGAGATTCGAACAGTTTTTTTTTAGAAAGTATACAAACAAATGACATTAAGGAGAAATTGAAAAAATGTCGCATCCAGCGAGACTCCAACAGTTTTTTTAGAAAGTATACAAACAAGTGACATTAACAGAGATAATAGAACAGATATGTTGGTCCCTAACATAAAGTTGGCAACAAGTTCCGACATCAGCGCGCCATGGTCTCCTGGAAGAAGCTCATCGATTTAAAAATTGGCGGGATATACAGCATATCTAGTTTAAACGTTATATTGGAATAGATAAACTTATATTTTAAAATTTTATATTCTTACTGTGATTTAAAACAAGAATATATAAATTTTAATATATAAGGTATATATTTTCCTACTAGTAAAAATAAAATCAACGAAAAACAAGTTTTAATAATTGCTATTTTTATTTGAACACAAAAACATAAAAAATTAATACAATATTGCACAAGTTATGTATTTAAGATCTTAATAATAAATAATATATGTTTAACAGATATTTTAATATAGGGTTTTTATACACAAATTGGAAAGAGATGGTTCCGAATGACTAGTTCTTTCCTACCATTTCTCAAAAAAGTGGTCTTTCTTCTGAATATCATCTAAAACAAAAAAAAACGAGCAGTACTTCTAATACATAAACTTTAAGGATTGCTTTCGATCTAAAAAGATCTCTATAATATTTCCCTATTATACAAAGAACTAAGATTTATGCTCTTGGCACATAAACCAATCAAAATCAATAAATTCACTTAAACTTATTATTTTTCTATTAATTAATTTTAATCAATTAACCTTTTTTCCCTGAGTCAGGAATTTGAAAGAAATATTTGAAACTTCTAATAATGAAAATATGTTTCATATACCTACAGGATAAAAATACTTACTTTTACAATCTACAACACAGCATTTATATCCAAAATAACCTGGTAGTGACATGTTCAAAACTATGGTAATATTTAATTTGCGGATCCTAGTGTTATGCGCATGACCACGTGAATTCAAAATGTATGTGCTATTTCGAGCGCTGTTGTCAAATCTCGCATTCAAATTTACAGTGGACTTGGACAACTTGCGAGTGTTTTAAACGAGCACTAATACCTACTACCAGTTTTTATTCTCTTTGCATGTTTTAAAAAAATTGCTTTATTTTATATAGGTATATTTGTTCTGGTGGCCATAAAATATTAGAATCGATGAAATATTCAGTAAAATATTGATCATATAGAACGAAGAACAATTTTATTATTGTGGCATAGATCATTCGTACATATTTTAATATCACATCAAATTTCTCTTTCTACCGGATGCGAATAGTGATAGTTTTGACATTTATTGTGCCCTACCAAGGGCGCTAACATTTAAATGATTTAAATGTTGCGCTAACGTTATGATAGTTTATTTAATATAAATGATGTATAATAAATTTAAAAAGTATAATATAAAAACGTGTATTTGTTGTCTCATAGCTAAACGGATAAAACAACTTGATAAAAATAACCCCTTCGTTATTCCCTCAGATCCTTGTGGCCTCGGTCTAAGTTAGTTGACAATACAATACATTTGGGTTTCAAAATTTTAAGTAAATCTATGATATCTATGTCAGATGGTATTCGAAATTTGTTATATTAGTTATTTTGGAAAAACATATTTTATGGAATAAGAATTGTAGGACTGGAATAGTTTTAATTTCAATGTATCAAGTATAACAAATCTTTGATGAATTGTGAAATGTCTTGTATAATATGTACAATAGTATATTGTTTTACGAGCAAGGAATGATACTCATTTCCCACGAGTACGATGTTTGCAGCAAGAGCCGCAGGCGAGTGCTGCAAATCGTACGAGTGGGAAATGAGTTATTCCTTGCGAGTCAAACACTATACTTTTTCTACGGTTATACCACATAATAATACAATAATTCAAAAATAAATCCAATACAAAACAAAACATCGATATAAGTTATATTATTTAAGTAAAATTAACTATTATTTACAATATTTACAGTTATCATACCTTAAATTTATTTGTTAATTCAGAAAAATAAGCTAAAAGCACAGTTTCTGAAACGGAATTTGTTGCCTTTTTCTTTTGCCAGGTCACGAAACTTTCATATGCATTTTGGTACTTATGTTTTAAAATTTCGGGGATCAAATTCTGACAACCTTCGTTTGCCGCTTCTCTTATTTCAGGAGGAGTTAATTCTAATTCATTTTTATCACTACTTAACATTTTTACTTAACTAACAATCTAATTTAAATAATGTATTAAAAACTATCTGTTGTACCTGTCACTACTTTATTACTGTCAATCTGTACTGTTAGTCAAATATATGAATACATAATTGTCACAGTATACTTGATTAAGTTAAAACAATAAAGAAATGAACATTTTGTGTTATCAGATAAAGAAATGAGATATTTCTTTATTAGATATAACAACGTACCCTATTTCTATAGAGATTACTGTCAAAAAATGATACATTTGTATAATAACCGTAGAAAAAAAAGATTTGTTTTATGACTTTTTAATACGTTTATACAAAAAAAAGTTTTACAAAATATGGTAAAAATAAAACGTTATATTTTTAATATTTTTAACTTTTATTTATTTTGTAAATTAAACATTGTTACCACAGATTGTTTTAAAATTAATCTATGATTGTTACATTCATTTTGTTTTTTATTTTTGGAAACTCTAATTATTTCAGTTACTATAACAGGCGTTGTAAATAGATTAATAAATTAAAGTTAGATTACTATTACAACAGATCACTTTTGAGTTCATTATAATTTCCGATATTCGTATTCATTTATAAGTAAACAAAAAAATCGCTTTTTTTAGACTATTGTAACGAGTCCTTTAATCTCAAGAATATACTCATTATTTTTTTCAAATAGCCACATTGATAAATAGCTGATTTTAATTTAATTAATTTTATTATAATATTGCTTTTTTTAAAGACTATAAACATGTTTTTAAATATTACACTTTACCTACGACATGGCTGACCATTATTGATCCAAAAAAATAGTTTTAAATATCTGACTATAATTTTAAAAATAGCTTTTAAATTTCATGATTAATTCGTAATTTATTTTATTTAATTTTATCCAATGAATAAAACGATCAACACACAATCAAAATCTTTGATTGTGATCAAAAATTTTGTGTAGGTATGTATATTCGTTTTCTATCTAACATGATATTAATTAAACAAAGAGAACAAACAAAACTTTAACACTAAAATCAGAATATTTTTAAAAGTTTTCAACATACTTTCTCAGAATACAGAAATTCTAAGTTTCTAACCAACATGTTTGTTTACAAAACATTCTACCTAACACGTCAATTTAGAGTCACGGACAGAACAAGAAAATCCGTTTTTATGCTTTACTATAACTTAAGAACAACATATTTTGTGATATTTCAGTATTTTTACAAGTTTCCGATTATTACAGATATACAATTAATCGGGCAACAATGCATGGAAATTTGAATTTCTCGCGCAGAAATGAGGTGAATTTGGGTTTTTATTTCAATGCGCAGAGACCTGCGCGGTCAGACGTCTTTAGAAGGATCCGCAAATAAAACATAGCCAAAACTATTCACTATACTTTTACTCCTTTTTTATGGTAAAACTACCTTAAATTTATTTTAAACTAAAATTATTAACACTTAACCTATCACTATGTCGCCATAATTGCTGTTTCGGGCTACCAGCTGATCATATTTTGCTGGTTTAGTTCCAATTTTCACCACTACAGAATGCGATTGCGCCTCCAGGAATGCGCACCAACATGTTGGCGCCTTTGGGCTATGTTTCAAAAAGTCTCTTAATTTTGAATTTGTCTATGGACATTAACGAGAAATTGAAAAAATGTCGCATCCGGCGAGACTCGAACAGTTTTCTTTTTTAGAAAGTATACAAACAAATAACATTAAGGAGTAATTCAAAAAATGTCGCATCCAGCGAGAATCGAACAGTTTTGTTTAGAAAGTATACAAAAAATGACATTAAGAAGAAATCGAAAAAATGTCGCATCCAGCGAGACTCGTACAGTTTTCTTTTTTGGAAAGTACCTATACAAACAAATGACATTATTAAGGAAAAATTTAAAAAATGTCGCATCCAGCGAGATTCGAACAGTTTTTTTTTAGAAAGTATACAAACAAATGACATTAAGGCGAAATTGAAAAAATGTCGCATCCAGCGAGACTCCAACAGTTTTTTTTAGAAAGTATACAAACAAGTGACATTATAAGGAGAATTTGAAAAAATGTCGCATCCAGCGAGACTCGAACAGTTTTCTTTTTTAGAAAGTATACAAACACATGACATTAAGGAGAAATTGAAAAAATGTCGCATCCAGCGAGAATCGAACAGTTTTGTTTAGAAAGAATACAAAAAAATGACATTAAGGAGAAATCCAGAAAATGTCGCATCCAGCGAGACTCGTACAGTTTTCTTTTTTGGAAAGTATAAAAACAAATGCCATTATTAAGGAAAAATTAAAAAAATGTCGCATCCAGCAGGATTCAACCAGTTTTTTTTTTAGAAAGTATACAAACAAATGACATTACGAAGAAATTGAAAAAATGTCGCATCCAGCGAAACTCGAACAGTTTTTCAATTTCTCCTTAATGCCATTTGTTTGTATACTTTCTAAAAAAGAAAACTGTTCGAGTCTCGCTGGATGCGACATTTCCTCAATTTCTCCTTAATGTCATTTGTTTGTACACTTTCTAAAAAAGAAAACTGTTCGAGTCTCGCTGGATGCGACATTTCCTCAATTTCTCCTTAATGTCATTTGTTTGTACACTTTTTCTAAAAAAGAAAACTGTTCGAGTCTCGCTGAATGCGACATTTTCTCAATTTCTCCTTAATGTCATTTGTTTGTATACTTTCTAAAAAAAAAAAATTCAAAAAAATACAAACCAAGTGTTAAAATTGTTTGTTTTTAATCATAGTAAGCTCCTAGCAATTATTTTAATTCACTGTCCTCTCGCAACTGATATATGCTCCCACTAGATCAAGTTCCCCGTTTTTAAAATGACTGTCGTATCGTATCTTTTCTGTACATACAGAATATAAAACGAAAGTTACAAACTTGCATATATTATATTTCGACTTCATAACCTCTGAACATAAACTAGATAACTTTATTTAATAAAAAATATATTTCTACTTATGCCATTTACTGTAATAAAAATGTGATAACTTTTTATTACTGCAGTTTTGATTATAAATTATAAAGTTGTAATAAAGACCAAATTTGACAAAACTATGGTGGTGACATCTACGTGTTGATTAGTTAACTTATATAAGTTATAAGTCGTAGACACGATCTTAACTCCGTTTGTTACAAATATAATATACAGTCGTTACTAACTGTACTCGCTTCGGCGGTACATATACTAAAATTGGAACGATACAGAGAAGATTAGCATGGCCCCTGCGCAAGGATGACACGCAAAATCGTGAAGCGTTCCACATTTTTTTGACTTATTAAGAAAGAAAATCAGTTTTTTATAATTCACGTTCACAAAGTTTCTATTTCGACACTAAAAACAGTATCGAAATAGATTCAGTAACACTGTTTTTGGTAACTTTTTGTTTTACACAATTGGTTGCTTTGCACTGATTTTCAACGAAAGAGTTCAGGTAGTAAATCAAGAAGTATGTTGTAGTAAATTATTAACTACATTATCAGCGTTATTGCTAAATTCGGAATATTTTATACAAATTTGACAAACATTCTAATTTAAAATCATTAAAACTAACAAGTGTCAAAAGTGTCAAGATTGCCAACATAAATAAATATTTCGAAAAACTCTCATTTTATTTTATACTTTTTAAAGTTCATTATAAAAAATAGTATGTAACACGCGAATTACAATGACGGTTTGTAGTACTCGTTCTATGCGAAACTCACCGCTTCGCGGTTCGTTTCACAAACTGAACTCGTACTACGAAACCTTTGTCATTGTAACACTTGTATTACAATATACTATTTGTTCCATTCTTGAATAGGTACTCAATTTTCAAACACTTTTTATCATATTGTGTCACTGCGTATCAAAAATAACTGATAATTTGTTACATTTATGTGAATTAACTTGAAGCATATTTCAAATCTTAAAAAAAATACCATATAAATATGTACTTTTGCGTATAATGGTGCAGTACTTGAAACTATTTGTAGTTTTAGTTTTTTTGACCTAATAAAACTTTCTATTTGGTGAAAGTTGTCAACGAAACACAAAGTTAAAAAAACTATAGAGGCGACATCTACAAGGCACTTAAGTACTAATTGATTACATGTCGTAGACACGATCTTAACCCCGTTTGTTACTAATATAATCTAGAGTCGCTAATAAGTGTACTCGCTTCGGCGGTACATATACTAAAATTGGAACGATACAGAGAAGATTAGCATGGCCCCTGCGCAAGGATGACACGCAAAATCGTGAAGCGTTCCACATTTTTTTAACTTGTTAAGAAAGAAAATCAGTTTTGTTCCATTCTTGAATACTCAATATTTAAACACTTTTTATCATATTGTGTCACTGCGTACTGCGTATCAAAAATAACTGATAATTTGTTACATTTATGTGAATTAACTTGAAGCATATTTCTAATCATACAAAAATACCATATAAATATGTACTTTTGCGTATAGTGGTGCAGTACTTGAAACTATTTGCAGTTTTAGTTTTTTTGACCTAATAAAACTTTCTATTTGGTGAAAGTTATCAACGAAACACAAAGTTAAAAAAACTATGGACGCGACATCTACAAGGCACTTACGTACTAATTGATTACATGTCGTAGACACGATCTTAACCCCGTTTGTTACTAATATAATCTAGAGTCGCTAATAAGTGTACTCGCTTCGGCGGTACATATACTAAAATTGGAACGATACAGAGAAGATTAGCATGGCCCCTGCGCAAGGATGACACGCAAAATCGTGAAGCGTTCCACATTTTTTTGACCTGTAGAGATTTGCTATTCTTCTATTCCTGAATAAATTATTTGCCAACATTTTTTATCATTGCCTGTTAGAACAATTAGATTACTATTTTTTACTTGTATTTAATACAATTTACGTTTAATCCCTTTAGCCATCCAGATATACTGTGGCGGTATTTAAAACTATTATTTGTAGTTACAGTTTGCCTAAATAAGAAAACTTTGTTCTTACCGTTCTGATATAACTTTGTACATTAATTGGTAATGTATATAGTTTATAAAAAAAGCTATTCTGGCGACATCTACAGCCCACTTACGTACTAATTGATTACAAGTCGTAGACACGATCTTAGTTCCGTTTGATACTAATACAATTTAGAGTCGCTATTAAGTGTACTCGCTTCGGCGGTACATATACTAAAATTGGAACGATACAGAGAAGATTAGCATGGCCCCTGCGCAAGGATGACACGCAAAATCGTGAAGCGTTCCACATTTTTTTGACCCTTTGAGAATTAGTTTTCTTTCATTCCGTTATTTATATATTCAACTTGGGTACATTTTTGTGCCATATAACATTCATAAAGTTCTTTTTTAAATAAACGAAATAAATACAAAATATCTACACGAAGTTATGTATGTGGCTCCTAAAAATTTAGGAATATGTTTAACGCTTTGCGACTTTGCAAGTAATACTTGCGCAAGTGCCATATTATATTCTCTGTATTGTTCCTATGTATATATAGCTACAGCGATTACACTTTCTAGCGACTCTTAAATTGTATTAGTCATATAATTTTAAAAAACTTTTCAAAGAAACTAGTGGTGAATAGAATCAAGTACACAACATATTGTAACGGGATAACCGTAAAGAAAAAGGACCGTAATTTGAACGATTGTTATTCTAGAAACTTCTAAACACACTAACTAGATTAAATAATGTTTCTAGAAAATTCTAGAAAGTTCTAAACACACTGACTAGATTAAATAATGTTGTATATAAGGGGATGTATGGGCAGTTAACGTAGGTTCAAGTTCAAATATTTACAAGAGTTCATTGTATTGTCAAGTAGTTAGACGTTATCCAGCAGAGTTCTGTGTATCTTAACAATTTTGTAAATAAATTGTGTAAAAGTCCCCATAAGTGTTTCAAATTGGTGTCAGGTGTGGGGTGAAGATACAAAAATGCCTGGAAAGACGATAAATGAACTAGAAGAAAGCTTGAAGAATTAGAGTTGGAAACTACTGGGAGCAAATCCGTATTGTTGAGAAGGCTTCGTGAATACTACGTAAATAATAATTTGGACCCTGACGCTGTGGAGTTTGAAGACCAAGTTCAAAAAGCAAATTCTGAACTATCGCAACAACTTTCCCAGCTATCACAAAGAATGACGAACCAACAAGAGGAGCTATCCAGTCAGATGAAGAGCCAGCAAGAGGAGCTATCCAGTCAGATGAAGAGCCAGCGCGAAAATATGTCCCAGCTATCACAACGAATGACGAGCCAACAAGAAGAACAACTTTCCCGGCTGCAAGAGGAGCTATCAGGACGAATGACGAGCCAGCAAGAGGAGCTATCCAGTCAGATGAAGAGTCAACAAGAGGAGCTATCACAACGGATGTCTACCCTATCAGATGAGTTATCCAGTTCGTTCTCACAGCAAATATCACATCTTCTGGACGAGCAAAATCAGCAAGTCGCCGACTTGCGAGACGAGCAAAACCAGATCAACCAGCAAATGCAGTCCGAAATAAAAAAGCTTCAACAAGAACTGGAAGCTTGTCGCCGAAACCAAATCATCCACCACGGCGACAGAAATGCAGAAAGGAGGGAAACCGGCCACGTAGACGTCGAACGACGAGGAAACGGAGAGGCGGCCCAGGTACGAATGACGATAAAACCCCCGACATTCGACGGGTTGACTTCCTGGTCAAATTACCTGAAACAATTTGACGTAGTGGCCAGAGCGAATGGATGGTCACCCCAGGAGAAGGCATTGTTCCTAACCATGGCTCTGCGAGGCGAGGCTTTAGACGTCCTGCATGTATTGACACCGGATGAGGTTGACAATTTTGAGCTATTGGTGAATCGTCTAGAGATGCGTTATGGTCAAAGTCATCTACAACCGGTATACCGAGTGCAGTTGAAAAGCCGGAAGCAGAAAAATGGAGAAACTATCCAGGAGTTCGAGGCAGAAGTGGAAAAAATGGTACGGTTTGCGTATCCAAATGCAGCTGAAGATTTTCTGGAGTGCCTGGCGATCCAAACCTTTACCGATGGTCTTCGAGACGCAAAGTTGCAACGGGCTGTACGGTTGGCGAGGCCAAGATCTCTTGTAAACGTCTTGACCATTGCCCTGGAGTTCGATACGGCGACGGAGGCCTCACATGCAACTGCTCGACTAATGGAAGACACTGGTAACTAATGAAGTTTTCTACAAAAAGAAGGCACCCAGTGAGGTGCTGGAACTGCGGAGAACTAGGCCACATAAAAAATACTTGCCCCCATTGTACCCAAGTGAAGCCGAACGAGGAAAAACTCGCCTTATTTAAGGTTGTGCCAGAAGACGAGAGCTCTATGCTGGAGGAGCAACAAGAAAACGATCCCGTTCTGAAAAAGATTCGGCACTGGAAGAGAATGGACCGTCGTCCGTTGTGGAGAGAGATATCCTCATCCTCTCCTGTTTTAAAAGCATACTGGGCCCAATATGGAACTCTTTAATTTTGGACGGTGGGCTTCTTAAAAGACTTGTAGAAAATTCCGAGGGCACAGAAACAAGGAAACAAATAGTGGTCCCAAGAAGTGCTGTACCAGAAATTTTAAAACAGATGCATAATGATAGTTCCGGAGGACATCTGGGTATCACGAAAACGCTGCAAAAGATCCGAGATAGATTTTACTGGGTAAATTGCACTAATGATGTTAAAGATTGGTGTCGTAAATGCACCACATGTGCTGCCAGTAATGGTCCGCACCGAAAACCGAAAGCGGAAATGCAGCAATATCTGGTCGGAAGTCCTTTTGAAAGAATCGCAGTAGATGTATTGGGGCCACTTCCACAGACCGATGAAGGAAACAAATACATCTTTGTTGTACTAATGGACTACTTCACTAAATGGGTTGAAGCCTATGCAGTTCCCAATCAGGAAGCCACCACTTTAGCAGATATATTAGTTGAAGAATTCGTAAGCCGATTTGGGGTACCACTAGAATTACATTCAGACCAAGGGAGAAATTTTGAGAGCAAGCTGTTTCAAGAAGTTTAGGCATCCGCAAAACGAGAACCACAGCGATGCATCCTCAGTCTGATGGAATGGTGGAACGAATGAACCGGACTATAACCAACTATCTGTCAAAAGTGGTGTCAGATTGTCAGAGGGATTGGGATCGACATATTCCACTATTTCTAATGGCAATTCGATCGGCCATTAAATAATCAACTGGCCAAACGCCTGCGAAGGTCCTGTTCGGTAGAGAAATGAGGCTACCATGTGACTTGGTGTTTGGTTGTAAACCTGGTGAAGAAATGGCCCGTGAACAATATGTCGCCGATCTTCAGAATCGAATGGAGAATATACACAACCTGGTGCGTGGAAAACTTCAATTATCTAGTGATCGGATGAAGAGGTACTATGACACGCGGACAATGGAAAAGAGTTACCAAGTTAGAGATTTAGTCTGGCTCTATAACCCCCGACGACGTCGAGGTATTTGTGCCAAATTACAGAAGAACTGGGAAGGTCCATACACCATCAAGAAGAAGATTAACGATGTCATTTATCGGATCGTGAAAATTCCCAGAGGGAGACCGGTCGTGGTCCATCATGATCGTTTGGCACCTTACCAAGGAAACCACAGTGGAGATGCGCAGCAACTCAAAGAAGATGGTTTGGCTGGCTCAGGGAGTGTGCGGGATTCCGATGTAGGAAATAACATTCCAGGAGGAATGAATCTAAGGAGGGGGCAGTGTAACGGGATAACCGTAAAGAAAAGGACCGTAATTTGAAAGATTGTTATTCTAGAAACTTCTAAACACACTAACTAGATTAAATAATGTTTCTAGAAAATTCTAGAAAGTTCTAAACACACTGACTAGATTAAATAATGTTGTATATAAGGGGATGTATGGGCAGTTAACGTCAGTTCAAGTTCAAATATTCACAAGAGTTCATTGTATTGTCAAAAGTTAGACGTTATCCAGCAGAGTTCGGTGTATCTTAACAATTTTGTAAATAAATTGTGTAAAAGTCCCCATAAGTGTTTCAATATTTACTAATCAATATCACTAAATTATATGGGATATATTTCATGATAGTTGTACTTATAGTAAATTCTATCATTTGAATATAAGTCATCAGTTCCAATAAGTAAGAAGAAACTTATACCCAGTAAGCATAAAGCAGTTTTAGTTATTTTAACTAAAACTATATCTGCGACATCTATAGTCCCTACGAAAGTTGATAAAAAAACAATAGCGGCGACATCTACAAACTACTTGCGTATTGCGTATTACCTGATTATAAGTCGTAGACAGGATCTTAACTCTGTTGGATACTAATATAATCCAGAGTCGCTAGTAAGTGTACTCGCTTCGGCGGTACATATACTAAAATTGGAACGATACAGAGAAGATTAGCATGGCCCCTGCGCAAGGATGACACGCAAAATCGTGAAGCGTTCCACATTTTTTTGACCTGTAGAGATTCCCTATCCTTCTATTCCTGGATAAATAATTTGCCAACATTTTTTGACGTGACAACGTCTTATAATTCGATGGAGCCGGCTGCACGCACCAAAAAATGAGGCGTTACCTTAGAGGGGTCCCGAATAGAAAATGAAACATAAAACATGAAAAATGAAAACTCAGAGGCGTCCCGAATAACAAATGAAAAATGAAACATAAAACATGAAAAATGATTTCCATACAAAATATCTATCAAACAAATAATTTTTTTTTTTTTTTGAAAAATGCAACCATTTCATCAGTATTTTCTTAAGACGTTGTCACGTTCAACTATCGTCAGTAAACCGACTTTACAGACAACCGATTTTTTTATAATTGTCTGTTAGGACCAAGAACGTATTTAAGAAGGATGCTCCACTTGCTTGGTAGGGGTATGCGTGCCTGATGGAAGCAATGTGGACAAGGCGAGAGACTGGACTGGAGCAAACGGCTACTGCGCATCTAGCGCCGTCTCTTTCTTTCTCATTACTTATTCAAACACCAGCACGCTACTGACTTTCTCACTCTTGAACGAGCAGTGAGAAGAACAGAGACAGCGCTAATGCGCAGTAGCTCTTTGCGCCAGCCCAGTCTCTCGCCTTGCTCACATTGCTTCCGTTTTCATTGCACACGGCAGCTCATAGTTCAACATAGGGAGTGGAGCATCCTTCTTAAATACGTTCTTGGTTAGGACAATGAGATTACAACTTAAATTTAGTTGTATTTACTACAATTTTAAGGTTTAATAAGTTTAGGAACAGTAAGGGCACAATTATTGAAAAAAAAGCGTATAAAAAAATATTACAAGAAGAAAATAAACTAAAGGAACAATAAAAAATAACACACACAAACCAAACTACCTAAAAAACAGAAAAAGCAAAGAACAGTGCTGTTTGTTCAGAAATCTATAAATCTACGGATTAGTTTTTTTAAAAATTGAATAGTATTTTGATATAACAATTAAAATGTGCACGTAAAATAATGGGTGGTCGTTTCTACACATACAACAGTGTATGCTGGATATAAAAAAATAAACCTAGAAATATGTAATCTTCGAGCTACAAACAGTGGTTTACATTAGTGCTAAAGAAAAGAAAACACGTAAAGTAATGCTATTAAAGCGTAGGTTAAGCAAACATCAACGAGAATTTTGATATCTTAAAGTTAAAAATTTGAAAACTTGGTTACATATGTTGCTTGTATTTCGTTAATTTATATTTTCGATAATATCGTTATCGTTTTTTTTTTTGAAATAACTTCGTATAGGAGAGCAAACTGCAGCAGGCAGGCTCTTCCTCTTACTTTAACCCACAGCTCTAGCCGTATTTCGACAGTTCAACTTAGATTAGTTTAAGTTATCACTTCAGACGGTGCAAATACCCATTTTTTTGTATAAAGATTTATAATGCTAAATTCTCTATAAGCTCATGCAACCAAAGATTAAAGAAACTATATACATCTTTATATAACTCAAAAATAAAATAGATTTTTATTATTGAGAAATAAAATCAACCAATCTAGCAGAAGTCACCTTGAAGATTTTCTTCCCGGACCTCAGATTCTGGACAAGTGATGCTAAATAGCAGCCAACTCGGTTGTGTGTAGTTTAAATTACCACTATTCAAAAAGAAATAAGCAATTATCGTTATGATCAATGGTTTATAGTTGTTGAAATAAATATTCGAATGTATTCTTTTGAGAAAAAATAAATACAAATATATAAAATGTAAAGTCTTATTTTTTTTATTTTCATAGGGACCGTTTACTTTTGGAATTTTGTTCTAGCTTTTTTTACGACTTTTATATTTTTTGTTTTTTCCCATTTTTTTTTTAATTTTCTCAATCTTTATCGACATTTTTTTATCGGATACTATTCTACACACAGCGTCAAAAAACTTGGACCATTCAAATTTCTTCTAAAGAGAAAATATTTTTTTTATATTTATGAATATCATAAAATATGTTATTCTTTTACCAGCCTATTTATACATTTTTTATGTGCAAAAGTCTTGGGTGATAACAAATTTGTTGCCAAAAATCAATTTATCAAAATTCCTAATTTAACAAAAAGTTTGCTAATGAAAAAAAAATAACAACATTAATATTCCGTTGGACCGCCTCTGTTCTCGATACATTGATTGACTCGCCTTGGCATTGAGCAAATAAGATTATCGATCTCTTCTTGAGGAATATTGTTAAACTCTTTCAGTGCAGACACAATCAGCTCTTGAAGGGTTATGGTAGGGTTTGGTCTCCTTAATATGGCTCTTGAAAGCATATCCCACATATGCTCAATCGGATTCATGTCCGGCGATTGTGCTGGCCAGTTCATTCGCTGGACATTGGCTTCAGCTAACACATTTTGAATCCTTCTAGTGCGATGTGGACGGGCGTTGTAATCCATAAAAATGAAATTTGGTCCAAATTCTTCTCTACGAGGCAGAACAATTGGCCTTATAAAATTTTCCAGGTAGATGTGTCCAGTATGTGAATAAATGGAGTGCGATAACCATGCATAATGCCCTCCCAAAACAACCTTCCTCCCTTGGTAAGAAACCAGTTCTTGCCAAAAAGCTAAACGTGCTGCGCGTCCTGACTCTCTCCATACCCTTACACGACGGCTGTCACTTGTCAAATTGTCGAATTGTAGGCCTAGAAATGAATCTTCCGTACGTGATTTTGTAATATTCCGATTGCGTCGAACAAAATTGGCTACATATCGATCCTCTCTTTCGTCTATAACACGATGCCGCCCAATACCAAGTCTCCTATTCACACCTCCAGTTTCTTGTAACAGTTGCACTATTCTGATAACAGATGTCCTAGGAATGCCAAGACTTGCTGAAATCCTATGATTTGACCAGTTTTGTTCATGTAGAGCGATAATTCTTGCTCTAACAAAACCTGAAATTTGATGGCCAGGCAATTTTAAACAATTGGAAACAAATTATTCTTTTCGAGATTTATACGAAACTGACAATTTTCAACAAATGATGTAGTTAAAGAAAATGATAAAAATTATTTCTGCATAAACAAATATTTAGTAATGGTTTTAGATTTGGTGTTATACCAAGTTTTTTGACGTTGTGTGTATTTATTTAAAAATTTAAGTATAACGCAATCTACAGAGTTCTTCCGCATCCTAGATGTTAAATCATGGTATAATTTGTTTTCATTAATAGCTATATGTCAAAAAAATTTTTCATCAAAATCTATTCAGTCGTTTTTGCGTTAAAGCCGGACAACAGGCAAACTATTCTACAGTTTTATTTTAATTGTATATAACTAAATAATAATTTATTATAACCAAATTAAAAGATTAGGGAAATAAAAACATGTTATTAATATAAATAATTATAATCAGTCATATCACCAGCCTGCAGTTTGTCAAACTACTTACAAATATAATAATAATAATAAACAATAAAATATAATAAATTTGCAGTACATGTCACAAAAATATTTTTTCTTATTAATTGATACAGTTCACTTCAAATTACAGATATTTTAAATTATATTTAAATATTTTTGAGGTACGTTTGTCATTTACAATATATACTTTTCTGTAACTTAGCAGACCCAAAAAGAATTTTTCATACCACATGCATTGAAACAGCTTGTTTTGATCTCTGTTTTGTCAGTCGAAACAAGACAATTTCAGACCAATGCCCTAGGGGAGAAACAACGTTATTTCTGCCCGGCACATTCATTTATTTATTATTTATGACTTTATTCCAAGTCTGTCATAATAGCATTTGTAATAAACAAAAGCGAATAAAATCATAATCGTCTGACAGCTGTCGTCAAATCGTTGTCAAGATATTACTACGCTATTTGTCTGAAATAGTATTACTTCAACTGGCTACAGAGATAAAAACTCGCTATTTCAATGCATGTGATATAAAAAATATAGTGTGTGGCACAGGATGAAACAAAGACGATTTCTGACTAGGGCGAGAGGACTAGGGCGAGAGTTGACTGCACGAGCGAAGCGAGGGCTGTCTTCGCCCGGTCTTGTTTCACCCCTTGCCACACAATATACTATAAAAAATTGATCTTAAAAAAAGGCAAGACCAAAATTGTTTCGTGGAAAAGGAAGAATATATTATATTAATATTAATAATTATTGTCTTACGTTGAATTTCAGCCCTAAATACTTACTTTACTTGGCATTTACATGCAGCTATTATCAAAATAGTTTGTAAATAACAGTAACTTATGCTGAATTTTTTGATAAATTTTTTTAAAATAGTATTTCTTTGCTAACATAGATAAATTTATAAGTAAATTATTAATACCCTAACCATGTTTGTTTAGTGATAGCTGAATCAAAATGGCACATTTTCTTTACCTTCGGAGTTTATTTTGTCTTTACGTTTGAGGACCTGTGGTGTAACTGGAATAGTAACTTGCTGAATTGGTTCTATCACTACTTCCTTGTATTTTTTAATATTACTTGCTTTAAATTCTGCTTTTTTACGAGCGATTAAAAATTCTTCTTCTTCTTTCTTTTTATTTAGTTCTTCCTCCTGTCGTATAAGTGACTTTATATTTTCTTCCCTTTTTTTAAGAGACTGTTCAAAATTTTCTCTGTGTTTAGATCGCAATTCCGTATTTAGAATGAAACTATCAGTTTCTAGTATTGGTCTATGTTCTTTTTTAGGTTCAAATGGTTTTTTATGTAAAACTTTAGCTGGTTTAGCTTTAAATCGTGTTTCGGTATTTAATTCTTCTTTACCAGGCTGAAATATACACATATATTTAAATTTACTATAAAATTATATTTTCCAAACTTCGGAGGTGCGGTGAAAAGTTTGTTGTCTTATATCACTTACTTGTATGTAAATTTTTAAATTCGCTACTATGTTAGTAAACAGTCTGGCCTACAGGTATATTCCGTACACTTGGAGGAAGGTCTTTATACCTAAGGGTGGTCGGAAAAACTTCGACCAAACTAAGGCGTATCGACCCATTAGTCTCTCTTCCTTCATTGTGAAGACCCTGGAAAGGCTGGTGGATCGCCGTGTGAATGAGGAACTGCTTGTCAGGTCCCCCCTTCATCGGCACCACTACGCCTATCAGCCAGGGAAATCCACAGAAACCGCGCTGTGCGTCTTGGTTGAAAAGATAGAATCTGCGCTGGACCGAAAAGAAGTGACTCTGGCCGTCTTTCTAAATGTCCAGGGTGCCTTTGATAACACTTCTATCGATGCCATAGTCGGTTCCCTTGGAGGGCTAGACTCTGCCACTATTGGGTGGATAGAGACCTTTCTGAGAGGGCGACTTATCACTGCCGACCTGTTTGGCACCTCTAGGGAGGTGTTGGCCACTAGGGGCTGCCCACAGGGGGTGTCATCTTCCCTCGGTTGTGGAACCTGGCGTCTGACCCTTTGCTTCGAGAGCTCAATGAGTCGGGAATACATGCCCAGGTCTATGCTGACGATTTCGTCATCTTGGGCCGAGGCTTTTCTGTGACCACTCTGACGGAGCTGCTCAACGGAGCTCTCTGTCAAGAGTAGAACGCTGGTGCAGGAGTCGACATCTCACGGTCAACCCTGCCAAAACGGTAGTTGTACCTTTCACACGCAGGTATAAGCTGGCAGGCTTAACGCCACCCAGAATCTTCGGTGAAACAATAACAATTGCCGAGGAGGTAAAGTTCCTAGGCGTCCGTCTGGACAAGAGACTTACCTGGAATCGGCATTTAGAACATTATAGACAAGTATAAGCGTGTTTTAAACCTGCTTAGGCGATCTGAGGGGAAGACGCGGGGACTCTCACCCAAGGTTGTCCGATGGATATACCACGATTGTCAGGTCCTGTTGAAAGGCTTGCCAACTGACCAGATGATCACAGTTTCAACTTTGAGAGTCGATACCAAGTCCGGCTGAGAGACAGAGCCGAGTGGACTGAGGACGGCTCTCAAAGAATTTTCGACGATGCAGGGATCAAGTACTTTACTGACGGATGTCGCACTTCAGAAGGAACCGGTGCAGGGGTCTGTTGGCAGCACTTCAGCTTGGGAACGGAGTCAACCGTGTACCAGGCTGAGATATACACCATACTAAAGGCTGCCGACCACGCCTGAGGCCGTGGCTGGAGAGGGGAGAGGATAACTTTCTTCTCAGACAGCCAGGCTGCACTGCTGGCCTTAGAACAATTCCGGGTTAGTTCCAAGCTGATCTGGGAGTGCATACAAAACCTCAATGCACTGGCTAGATACAACAGGGTCTTCTTGGAGTGGGTTCCAGGGCATAAGGGTTTTGAAGGTAATGAAACCACGGACCTTCCGGCCAAGAAGGGAGCGGATACACGATTCACTGGTTCAGAACCTGTATTGGGACTGCCAAGATCCTGTGTAAGGACCAAAGTCAAAAACTGGTTCTGGGAAAAGTCGACCAAACACTGGAGTAATACTGTAGGGCTGAGGCACTCGATGCTGACGCTCAAAGGCTACTCCAAAAAACTTACGTCTGACATACTGAATCTTGGCAGGAGTCAGATAAGAGTACTGGTGGGCCTGCTCACTGGGCATACCACCATTCAGACTACACCTTCGAAGGATGGGGATTCTGATACAGGAACACACCTCGTGCCGATTGTGTGCCATGGAAGATGAGACGGCAACTCACATTCTATTCGAGTATGAGGCATTGGACCATAAACGGTTCCTCATCTTCGGTGACACGAACCCTGAATCCTATCACCACCTTGAGGAGCTAGTCACAGGACTCAAATCTCTTATAAAGGGAACTGCCCTGTGGCAACAGTAACTCAAGGAATTTGGGATACCTGGATTCAAGCCTACCTGAAGATCAGCGTGGTGTTGATTTTCAGCTGAACAAACTAGAGTCCTACACGCATGGGGTGCATGTAAAGACTCTTGGTGCCAAACCTGGTCACAATATTCCCATAGGAACCAGTGCTTAAGACATGGGGCTCCACAGGAGAGACCATGCCAGGTTTACTTAGATTAGATTAGTAAACATTTGAGAGTCTACTGAACAAGACGCATTGATTGCTTACGTGAAATGGAATAATCAGAGAAACGCGCCGTCATCAAAGACCTATGACCAATTCAAATTAAAAAAGAGCTGGATACCACACTGAAAGATTCATCTCCATCATATTCAACAGTTTAACAGTGAGTTTTTGAATTTAAAAAGGGTGGCACGAGCATTCCTGATGAACCAAGTTTATGATGACCCGTTGAAATCACAACTCCCGAAATAATTAAAAAAAAAAATCATAAAATGGTGATGGAGGACCGTAGATTAAAAGTAAGACAGCAGAGACTACCATGATGTCAACTAAACGTTTATGCAATATTTTACATAAAAGTTTGAACATGCAGAAGTTCTTTGCTAGCGGGTACCGCGTTTAATAAAACTCGATCAAAAGTTACGCAAAAAGATGAAATTTTTTCGTTGATTTACAACTGTGGCTGAAAGTTAGATTAATCACAATAGTTCTGAAACTAAAGAAAATTGAAACAATGGGCTGCAAAAACAATTATCGCCAAAAATGGTTATGGCGACAGTTATTTTTGATGCGAAAGGAATTATTTTCATTGACTACTTAGAAAAGAGTAAGACCATCAGTAGTTTTATACTACACAGAGTTATTGCAACGTTGAAATACGAAGTAAAAGAAAAACAACAACATTTAGCAAAGAAAAGAATTTTGTTTCGCAACGAAAACGCACCTGCTCATTCATCGATCGTTGCGATGGTTAAAATCAACGAACTGTTCTCCCATTAACTATATTCACCTGGTTTAGGTTCTAGCGATTATCATATATTGCCTAAACTTAAAAAATGGCTCGAAGGTAAAAAAAAAATTGGAAACTTTTCACCGCACCCTAGAATAAATATTACCTTTTTTATAGTATTCTTAACAGTAAATTTTGTAGAAGGGTGTAAAACTGACTTCGGTACAGGTCTTGCATGAAACTCTCTAGTCTCTATCATTTTGTTTTTTTGTTCCAAAATTCTCTTGTGTTTATCTTCTTTCATTTTTTCACGTTCTTCAAAACTAAATGGTTTTGGTGTCGTAGGTTTTCGTGTTTCTTTTTGTAATGATTTTTGAGATGTATTTTTAGCAATTGGCTTATATAGCTTAAAAGGAGTACCCATTGCATAGGTTGATTTTGGCACAGGTCTAGCATGGAACGATTTTTCGTTGCTTGTAGGTATAGCCTATAAGAGAAACATTTTTTAATTCGTTTTATTTATTAAACACTAATAGAGTAGGATCCCACTGCAAATTAGTGTAGGAATAATGTAGACAATTAAAATTTAATTTTTAAGTAACTTCATAAGTAGGAGAATTCATTTATCATAGGGTGCCAATTAGTAATTACCCGCCAGTAGTATTAATTAAAATATTTTTAATTGACTTTTAGAAATAAATTTCGTTTACATCATATGGAAATAAAGCTAACAGCACTTTATAATAGCGTACTCAAAAGATTTGAAAAAGTACAGTTGCTGCCGATCATTTAGCCGCTTCCTCTACGCAGCCAGGTGTAAACAGGTATGATTTTGTTTAAACTTTTCGTTTATTCCGTATATTTATTTCATTTCCATCACATTAAAGATCATTTTTTTCTGTACTTAATTTTATAAAGGTGCTTGTAAAAAAAAATCCGCAAATCAGAGTTTCCTGACCTTAAAGATGCTAGGTATTGAAAATAAATTGACAGAGAGTGAGTGCGCGACGCTACTGGTTAGACAAGGATATTTAGCGTCCTGGTCTAACCAGTAGCGTCGCGCACTCACTCTCTGTCAATTTGTTTTCAACACCTAGCATCTTTAAGGTCAGGAAACTCTGATTTGCGGATTTTTTTTACAAGCACCTTTATAAAATTAAGTACAGAAAAAAATGATCTTTAATGTGATGGAAATGAAATAAATATACGGAATAAACGAAAAGTTCAAACAAAATCATACCTGTTTATACCTGGCTGCGTAGAGGAAACGGCTAAATGATCGGCAGCAACTGTACGTTTTTAAATCTTTTGAGTACGCTATTATAAAGTGCTGTAAGCTTTATTTCCATACGATGTAAACGAAATTTATTTCTAAAATTCAATTAAAAATATTTTAATTAATACTACTGGCGGGTAATTACTAAATGGCACCCTATGATAAATGAATTCTCCTACTTATGAAGTTACTTGAAAATTAAATTTTAATTGTCTACATTATTCCTACACTAATTTGCAGTGGGATCCTAGACTATAAACAAAGAACTATCGCTAAATCGTTGTACAAATTTATTTATATTCGATTTATGTATATAAGAACGGACACAGTAACACAACTTGGTAAAGACTATCCTTTATGTCGCACACCGAGAGTATATATATTTAGCTTTAGTCGTGCTCGAAACCTCGAGCATCCACTCTCAGATTCTAGGTACGGTACCCGAAACTTCTAATCGAGGGCTAGAAATTTCTAGATACTTTTGGTGACGTATCAGTATATTTATATTTAATTCATTAGAATAGCATACGACACACGAAATGCTGGCATAATCCGTTTCTCAGTCATAATCATGCTGTTGAATATGTTGAAAATACTGATTTTTTAAGTAATTATTTTGGTTTCTAATCTAAGCTAAATGACATGGCATGGTCCGTCCTGTTGAGCTCCATTTTTTTAGCACTGCTTCCTATGGGAATATTGTGACCAGGTTTGGCACCAAGAGTCCTTACATGCACCCGTGCGTGCAGAACTCTAGTTTGCTTAGCTGAAAATCAACACCACGCTGATTTTCAGGTAGGCTTGAATCCAGGTATCCCAAGTTCCTTGAGTTACTGTTGCCACAGGGCAGTTTCCTTTATAAGAGATCTGAGTCCTGTGACTAGATCCTCAAGATGGTGATATGATTCAGAATTCGTGTCACCGAAGATAAGGAACCGTTTATGGTCCAAGGCCTCATACTCGAATAGAATGTGAGTTGCCGTCTCATCTTCCATGGCGCACAGTCGGCACGAGGTGGGTTCCTGTGTCAGAATCCCCATCCTTCGAAGGTGTAGTCTGAATGGTCCATGTCCAGTGAGCAGGCCCACCAGTACTCTTATCTGACTCCTGCCAAGATACAGTATGTCAGACGTCAGTTTTTTGGAGTAGCCTTTGAGCGTCAGCTTCGAATGCCTCAGCCCAACAGTATTACTCCAGTGTTTGGTCGACTCTTCCCTTACTCAGGCAGTCCCTGTACAGGTTCTGGACCAGTGAATCGTATATCCGCTCCCTTCTTGGCCAGAAGGTCCGCGATTTCATTGCCATCAAAACCCTTATGCCCTGGTACCCACTCCAAGAAGACCTTGTTGTGTCTAGCCAGTTCATTGAGGTTTTGTATGCACTCCCAGATCAGCTTGGAACTAACTCGGAATTGTTTTAAGGCCAGCAGTGCAACCTGGCTGTCTGAATTATTTTGGTTTTCGAACATTGTAATAGAAAGCTTATAATTTCAATTCAAATTATTTAAATATTGTAGATTTATAGACTGTTTGTACCGATTTGCTTTTTATCAGATTGTAGATTATTGGGGTCGATTGGTGTAGGTAAACTTATTACCCTGCGACCTAAAGATTTTTATCTATTTATAGGTCCTCATAGACTTTTAAGAATGCCTATTACCGCTAAGGATGTAAGTTTGTAATCCGATTAGAACTATCCACAGACAGATTCAGAGTAAACTTCTTCGTTTGCGAGGCTATCAGCGATCTCGTTTCTGACAAACCCTTTATGTCCTGGTAAACACATCAAAGTTACTTTGTTGTGTTAAGCCAATTGTTTGCAGTTCTAGACTGTTTTTGTACTCGAAAGTGGAAGATTGTAGAGCCTTCAAAACAGCTTCGCTATCGGTGACTATAAATATTCAGGCTAAATTGAGGCATTTTTAAAATGCACTCTTGAGCAAAGAAATCTATTGCTTAAAGCTTCACTTGGAAGTGTTTCCCAGCTCTATTGACAGCCTAAAACATTAGAACCTGTAACTCCTAATCCACAAGCATCTAGTCTTTAAAATTGTGTTAATTTTTAGATATTTTAATAGCCTTATATGTATATAAAAAATCTTATAAAATTGAAACTTCTAAGATACTTACTTTTTTAGGTTGAACCAATGTTAGATTAAACGGCTCTGGTTCTGTTACATTTGGCTCTTTATTTATATGTACTGGAGGTTCGAAGATTTTCTTGTTTAAAGGTTGTGCCTTAAATTGTAATCTAAAAAACAAAATATCTCATTAAACCACTTCAGTAAAAATCTACAAACTTAAATTGAAATCAGATATCTGATATACTATCCAGATTACTTAAAAATTAAAATAGTATTTATTATTTAGTAAAAACAAATTGAAGATGGGACTCACGTTGGAAGTACCTACATACAATTTAATCAATTTAATGATGTTCAACAAAATTCTAAACCGTCAAAATTAATTAGGGAAGTCAATCTGTGAAAAATCTTTTTCGGGTATTTGACGGTTCTAAATTTGCCCAGTGGAGTAGATGAAAAAACCGTGAAGACGTACAGCTAATTCTTCTTTGTTTTTTTAACAATTATAAAAATTGACAAAATACCTACTTGTTTATCAATAAAACTTTTCTAGTAAATTTTAGAGAAAAACAGTTTAAATAAAAGCTACCCAATTCACCGAGATAAATGACTTTAAAAACACCTATTCAACTGTTAATAATTTTTGTGCATAATAACATTTAATATAACTCTTGAAATTATCGCCATGAATACATTTATTAAGTGTGCAAAAATTTAAACCAGATCAGTCAAGTTTTTTAAGTGATTCAAATTTGTTTATCAGCGTTTTTGTCGGAGACCCATTGTTTAAAAACTTGCCTGTACAGTGGTAGTTATCGATTCTTTGAAGGTTAATTCTTGTGTAGTTTCATTTTCCAAAACAGTTTACGAATTTTTAACAGTTTAATAGATCACTAAATTATGGTTTAATTGAATCCATTATTCAATATTGCATTCTCGGGTGGAAAGGAGTTTGAAAATAATTTAATCAGTTGGAAATACTACAAAAACGAATTATTAATATAATGTATAATAAGCCACCTATCTTTCCATCTGACGAGCTTTACATAGAAGCCGGTATCCTCGATATTCGTCAGGTATACTCTAACGCTGTAATAATTTACACATGTAAATAAAAATAGCCTAAAACCCTTTATTCATACGTACAACACAAGGAATGTTGAGAATGCTTATTTACTGAGGGCATTAAAATCAATTATTGGCCAAAAGCATTTCTCCTACTTAGCACCAAGGCTTTACAACGTGTTACCAACGTTCTTAAATAAGTAAATTAAGTATACACAGTTAAAAAAATGGATGTTATCGGAATCCAGATTTATATTTCAAAATGTTATTGACCAATCTTAGTCTATATGTTTATCAATTACTCCTATGATTATTATTTTAAAGTAAGAGTATTATTTACTTAAAAAATAAATGTTTTAAAGATGTACCTAGTACTTCCAACATAAGTAGGTTGTCTCTACTCCCAGCTTTTTTGGGCATACCAATATACACTATACTTCTAACCATTCTATTGCCACTATTATTTGTTTATCACTTTTGTATGATATAATGTTTATTACTATCTGGTTAAATGAATAAATTACTATTACTATTACCTGGACTCACCTTTTTGATTCCTCCAAAAGAGCTTCTTCTAACTGTTCGTAAGACAAAGCATAAATAGGACGATTTCTAGTTTTCGTTCTTAACATGGGTGAGTGAGGAATTGTACCAACAAGATTTGCTGGTATATTTCTCATAAGCCTAGCATCGCGTAGATTAAATTTCATAACTGCTTCAGCCAATGGGACAACTTCGTTGTCGTCCTGTTTTTGATCAATTTTGTAATTTCTTTTTGGTTTTGCTAAACGATTAATTAAATCCTAAAAAAATTGAAATAATTAATATAATATAATTTCTATAAAAACAAAAGCAAGATAATTGATTAGAGCACAAATAAACACACCAATTTTTTATCGCTATTTAAAAAATAATCTGTTAGTATAATGACAAGTCATTCAATTAGCTTATTTATGAAATTAGTGAATATTTACCGATGACTTGGTCATTTTATTGGATTCTTCGAGTGACATTAATAAATTTTCCTGTGAATAACTTCCAGTCGCTTCTACGTTAGTTCTATAAAAAAAAGTGAATAAATAACACATTTGGACATTTGTAAACAATCTCAATTATTTTTACTTACCCAACCAGGAAATCTGCAGCTTGTTCACTTAAATCATTAAGACTTAAAGATTTTCTAGTTAAATTTAATGAAAGTGTTTCATCTGAAATTAAAAATATATATACCTATTATTAAAAGTTGCAAAAAATATATGACACTATATATTTTGTATCAATATCATTCAAGTCTCTATGTATTTATATTACATGTTGAAATGTTTACTATGTAGCAATTTTGAATTTACATTGCTAAGAGAATTTTTAAATCGAAATTATAGGAAAGTTAAACAGTTACAAACTGGAACTAAATGATAATTTAAATAGGATAACGATTTTGTTAGTAACAAAGAAGTATACACACATTCCAAAACGCTGAATATGAGATTAAATATTATCTAAATTACCTGAAACTACCGTCACTTCATTCACAAATTCGGATGTAGCTGTGTCATCGTCTAAAAGTAAAAAAAAAGTTTGTAATAAAATTCTTAGACCTATCAAATAAATAAATAAATAAATGTTTTAGAAATACACAACAAACGTGCCAATATCTATGTTTGCGATTAATCAAAATCTGTCTTTAAATTTATAAACATAATATTGAATGAAATATTGTTTTATGTAATACAATTCAAAAAGTAGCTAAATTATTCAATCTCGTACAAAAGCCTTGCGGTTATTATGTTATTTATCTTTGGTATGAAAAAATCATAACTTTGTGTTTTTGAATTGAATTATAAATTATTCAATTTTGTGTACTTACCGTTATAATAAAGGCAATCATCATTAAGATTTGCCATCGTTGTTTATACATAAATATCACTAAATGTTTACAAAAATGAATATTTTGAATTACATTAACTCTAAATCCAAAAGCTGATAGTTTACGACTTATGAAGTTGACTTGACGGTTAACTTTTGAAATTTGTGTACAACTTACAGTGTTGCCAGATGTTTATTTCTTTAAAAAAGAAAATATTAAAACTGTTAGGTTTAAAACAAATTTACTACAGATTAAATTAAACTAATCTTTGTTTATACAGCAAATACAGTTTATACAGTAAATCAGTAAAAATTAAAAATAATGTGATTAAATTTAAAATAAAAAGACTATTTTTTTTCTGTACATCTAACAACATACATGAGGCTTTCCAATGACCTGTCAAAAATTATTCAATATGGCGGCTGTAGGCAAACAATAGTATTGTTTTGTATTGTTGTCATAGTGTTTTTTGAGTGTTTTGTTAAATTAAGTTGGTGTAGAAGTTTTTATTGTTGTGAGAATATAGATTTTGTGACTTTATATAATAGTTTTTATATATTTTTTGGACTTGTTAACTTATAAGTTGAAAAAATGCCTTGTGGTTGGTTGTGGAAGTCGATCAAACAGGGATGATGTAAAATTCTTCAGTGTGCCTGCGGTTTAGAGCCACAAATTTCTTACAGATAAGAACGAATTGTCTAAAAGGCGAAGGGCTCTGTGGATACTAGCAATCAAGAGGGACGACCTCACACACACACAAAACTAACAAATCAGAGAGTGTGCAGTAAACATTTTATTTTAAAAATAGGTGACCAAATTTTGTTATGACTTTAGTCATAGCCCTCATACGCACATTGAAAGTATTTTACATGTCTTGATTAATTTTAGGCAAACCTGCTGCTTTAGAGGACGAAAATCATCCTGATTGGGTTCCATCACAGGAAATGGGACACACATCTAAAAAAGTGCATAGACAACAGGATGACGTTGAAAGAGTGGAAAGATTTGAAAAAAGAAGAAAATTAAGGGTGAGTAAATGCAAGAAACACTTTTATCTTATGCTTTTTAAGGGTGAAACAATTTTAAAAGCAGATTAGACTCCTCTTTTCTGCAAAGTAACAGGTCTTTCTTTTAAAAAATTAAAATATTATTTCGACTTTTTACCAAAAAATATTCCCAGCTGCAGTGCAGTGATGCTAGATTGTCTCCTTATTTGCCATAAATACTAAACCACCAGCTCATATGCCAGTTCAGAACTTACAGTATTGTATGATTTTGACTGTTCGAAGCACTGTCACTCAATTTGTATTTATATGAGGTATTGTAATTTGATTAATTTTTTTTGTAGGCTGGACAAGTAAATGAAGAAGTTGAAGTAGGCATGGAGGACCATGATATCATATTAGAGACTGGAGTGGAATCTCAGACTGATATCACGATAGAAGAATTAAAGAGAAATATTGAAAATTTAAGAGACTGACTATGTTCTTTTTTTGTTGTTGATTTTTGATTTTCTTTAAACTTTTTAGTTTAACCCTGTATATCTCGAGAACTATAAAAGGTATTGAAAACGTTAAAAGTGTTATGGAAAATATAAAGATTTTTCTATAAATTTGCAAATTTTTGTTAAAATTGATCAAAGAGAAATATTGACAATTTAAGGGAGAGACTGACTATGTTGTTTTTTTGTTGTTGATTTTTGATTTTCTTTAAATTTTTTAGTAGGTATTTCATTTTTTATGTCTTTTGTGTCTTTTAAATTGTAATTTTGTGTTTTTAAAAAAAGTACAGAATAAATATATTGCTAAGAAAAAAATGTCTTTTTATTTCCTCTACAATTTATAATCTCTTTTTTTTACTTAAATGTTTTTACGCTTCAGTAAAATGCAATATTATTTAATAACATATGCAATTTATATTAATATTTCGATTTTTGTTTACAAAGCTAAATACTTTTGGAGTAACTTTTTGTAAATATTTTTTCCCATTTCAATGATGCACCAAACATCTGAAGGCTTTTCATTTACTTTTTGTGAATGCTTGACCTGAAAAAAAAGTTGTTGATTAGAATATTGTGAAAGTTGATATTCCGAAATCTCAAATCAATGTCCCTTATAACAAACAAAAGTGACAGTACATTAGATTTGAAATTATAAATGTCCTCCTATGAATTACGAGGCATTTATAGTAATCCTGTTTGAAATGAAACATGCACTGTGTTGACTTAAGATTCAAGGTTATCTACAGTTAGAAAAAGGCAGCTGTTTAGGAAATGACTTACCTGTCCAACTAAAATATATTTATCATTCTGAATCTTCGTTCCCACCTTCATAACAAATCCAGATTCAAAATATTTATATGCTTCCAGATTTTAAATGCCTTCATCTGCATTTAGGAATAGAAACTATGGAGATAACCAAATAGGATATAATATCCATGTTGGATGTTGGTAACAGGAGGAACACCATCAATAGAACAATTCAGTTCAGAAATAGTCAGATTAAAAGGATCTAAATTACCGATCAACCTCAACTTAATTTTATACCTGTAACCATAGATATAGGAACATCTATGCCTGTAACATATAAAATGCATTGATAAAAATGTAAACAAAATATGAGGATGTATTTTCAAGCTTACCGTTCACCAACGTCTCTGTTTGTTAACAAAAGTCTCTTAAGGTATTCACTATACATCTCAATATCACTAGTTAGTAACACTAAATAACAGAAAATTGACAAAAATACACTTTTACTACCGAACAACCAAACAGACAATGACGTTCTTATGGCGATTGTCGTTTTGTGTGCCCACAACCGCCATATTGGGTCACGTGATTTGGATTGCCTAATTCTTATCAAGTTTTACCAACTTTTGAATAATAAATTACTATTATTTACTGGTCTCTTTGAAATTATGTAATTTTTCGGTTTTTGAAGTAATAGAGAGTTTGTTTATTAAATTTTCAATCCATCCTAAGATTTTATTTGCTATATTGTTTTTATTTTTCAATAATTCGGATGTACCCTCCTTAACTTTTCTTGATTTCCACCCGCCGTGTCTTTTAAAAGGCGTTATGTCTTCTCCACGGTCAACGAGAATTGTTGAAGAAGATCTGCGGGATTTGTTTAGCTAGGTATCCCAATTTGTTAATAGCAATTCTTTGATTTGTTCAATTTCCTTTTTGGTAGCAAAACATCACTGGACAGGAATGAAACATATATTGCGATATCTTCGAGGTACAACTGATTATAGTTTAGTTGATAGGAAAACCAATAGATCTGTAGGAGCTTATTGGGGAGCTAATCAAACGGACAGAAAATCTTACACTGGTTCTATTTTTATACTTGGAGGCTGTTTTCCAATTACAGCATTATAGAGCATTGTGCGGCATAATGCTCAAGTTGATCGTTCCAACTACAGCAGCGCTTCGCACAATCGAGCAATTTAAAAAGTACTGCTTTCGTCTGATGTGCGCAAGGGATACCAACTTAGTAGCAGAAAATATAAGAAATGTTTGAGCTTTAAGTTGGCGTTAATAAAAATTTTATTTACACTATCGCCTATTGTTAGTAATATTCTTTATTATTGAACTGATCTATTAAAGAAAGTTTCTACGTAAAAAGTAAAAAAGTGAATTGAAACTGTGTTACAAAACTAAATATAAGTATGAATGAAGGTGCGAACATGACAAATTTATTTTTCGCTATTTTATATACTAAGTGATAAAAGTGAAAATAAAATTTTATTGTATATCATTCTGAATAAGATTGCTAAGTTTATTAATGTTTTTGTCTCACAACACTGAACCTTGCGCACTCTGTCGGTGCACTTGAAAACCAATCCACGTTCCAATTAAGCGTTAGCACATTTCGGCATTGTGCGTCACTGAGTCGCATTATGCTCTGTAATTGGAAAACAGGGGGAGGTGCTACAATTACATGCCTAAGTAAGAAACAATAATGTGTAGCGTTAAGTTCTTTTGACTTTGAATACATTGCTTTAAGTAAAGTAAGTAAAGAGTTTTTCCGTGGGTTTATACAGCAAATAAGATAAAATAAGAAATAGCACAAGGAATAAGACAAATATTGGTCCGTTTATACAGTCAAATTAAGAAATAAAAATCAACCAATGAAATCACGGCTTTTTAGGACAATGACGTTCATAAAACTGTATTTATAAACTTATGACTGCATTTGTTAAAGAAAAATTCTATTCATAATCTACAACCAAGGAGCACTAAAATTAGCTAAAAATCATAGACCATCTGATAGATCTAAGCATATAAATTTGGGAATGTTTTTTATTAGATATATTATTGAACACGAACAAATTATCTAAAATCGATTGAAATCATGGAGTCAGGGAGAGTTTTGAAGTTGACGGATTAGAAATCCTGGAGGAGTTACAATTATCACAATTTTTCTGTCACAACACTTTTTCCTAACGTAAAATTAAAAGCTTATGGAATTAAGAACATTTTATTAACATAAATAATTATATTCAGTCATATTCAGCCTGTAGATTGTCAAACTTCTTACAAACATAATAATACCTAAACAATAAAATGTGATAAATATGTAGTACATGTTCCAAAAATATTTTTCCTTATTAATTAATTGATATTGTTCACTTCAAATCACAGATATTTTAAATTCTATTTAAATTTTTTTAGGTATTTTTGTCCTTTACAATATATACTTTTCCTGTAACTTAACAAAACCAAACAGAATTAAAAAAAAATGACCCAAAACAGGGCCAGACCAAAATTATTTCATTGAAATTTTACACAAGATTTTATATTAATATTTAATGTTTTATGTTGAATTTGAGCACTTAATACTAACTTTACTTAGCCACTACAGACAACCAATATTGTTGAAACAGTTTGTAAATAAAATTAAATTATAATTAGACTTTTAAAACCCTAGATATATTTGTTTAGTGATAGCCGACATTTTCTTTACCTACGAAGTTTGTTTTGGCTTTACGTTTGAGCAACTGTGGTGTCACTGGAATAGTAACTTTCTGAATTGGTTCTATCACTACTTCCTTGTATTTTTTAATATTACTTGCTTTAAATTCTGCTTTTTTACGAGCGATTAAAAATTCTTCTTCTTCTTTCTTCTTATTTAGTTCTTCTTCCTGTTGTATAAGTGATTTTATTTTTTCTTCCCTTTTTTTAAGATACTGTTCAAAATTTTCTCTATCTTTAGATCGCAATTCCGTATTTAGAATGAAACTATCAGTTTCTAGTATTGGTCTATGTTCTATTTTAGGTTCAAATGGTTTTTTATATAAAACTGTAGCTGGTTTGGCTTTAAATCGTGTTTCGGTATTTAATTCTTCTTTATCAGACTGAAATATACATACATACATTCACTATAAAATTATATTTTACAAACTTCGGAGGTGGGGTGAAAAGTTTGTTGTGTTATATCTAAAATACCATATCGCAATTGGAAAGATTGTTCTCAATCATATTTACCAGTTAAAAAGTGTTTTTTTGGATTTAAAAAATGTGGCTCGACGACTTCTGATGAACCACGTTCACAACAAACCGTTGCCATCACAACTTCCGAAATAATTAAAAAACTTCATAAAATGGTGATAGAGAACAGTGGATTAAAAGTGAGTAAGATAGCAGAACTAAAAAGGTTGATGAGGAATATAATTAAAAGAAGCAAGAAAATTTGGACTTACAATAAATAAAGAGAAGACAAAATATATTGTAATGGGTGAAATAGAAAAAGAAGACAACATATTAGAAATAGACGGAGAAAAGAGTTAAAAAAGTTACTTAATACCTGGGTGTTCAAATAAATGAAAAGGGACATATAAGAAGCAGGAGATAATGGAAAGAATAGCAAAAGCAAACAAATACTATGGAAACTAATGACATCCAAATACGTGTCGAGAAAAGTAAATACTAGAATCTACAAGACAGTTATCAGGCCCACAGCTACATATGCCAGCAAAACATGGGTGCTCAAAAATCAGAAATAAACCTTTTTGACAGATGGGAGAGAAGAATACAAAGATCAATATATGGGGATGTGAAAATAGATGATCAGTGAAGAAAGAGAAATTACAAAAAATTAGAAGAATTATATAAAGATCCAAAAATAACGACTGGAATTAAATCTCAGATATTTAGGACACATCGAAAGAATGGGAAAATGATACTCCCACGAAAGCCAGTACAAAAGAGAAGGAAAGGTAGACCAAGAAAGAGATGGAAAGACTTGCAAAGAAGTAACAGTGAATGGAAGAAAATGGTAAAAGATCGCATAAAAAGATTAAAAAACAAACAAATTGTTACTAATCTTTTTAGCCCTAGGTTTTCAAGGCCTGTTGAGCTTTAAAAAAAAAAGATAGCAGGGACGACCAGGATGTCAATTGAACGTGTACGTAATATTTTACATGAACATTGAAATATACAGAAGCTCTTTGCTGGCGGGCTACCGCGTTTATCAAACTTAATCAAAAGTTACGCCAAACGATTTTTGCGTTGATTTATAACTGTGGATAAAACTTAGATTCATCACATTGGTCCCGAAACTAAAGAAAGTTGAAACAATGGACGTGAATCGACCCCAAAGAAAGCAAAACAATTTTATCAGCAAATAAGGTTATCGCAACTATTATTTGGGATGCGAAAGGAATTATTTTCATTGACTACTCAGAAAAAGAGTAAAACCATTAGTGGTCTATACTACGCAGAGTCATTGCAACGTTTGACATACGCAGTGAAAGAAACACAACACTTAGCGAAGAAAAGAATTTTGTTTCACCAAGAAAACGATCTTAAAATCAACGAATTAAAGTTCGAACTGTTTTCCTCCATCCATTATATTCACCAGGTTTAGGTTTTAGCGATTATCATCTATTTGCCTAACCTTAAAAAATAGGTCGGGGGTAAAAAAATTGGTAGGATCTATGCATCAGAACATCATTATGAAAAGTTTTGATACCGAAAAATAAATCGAAAAAAAAAAGTTATTCTTTATCAATCAGGAAACTTTTCACCACATCCTAGAATAAATATTACCTTTTTTACAATATTCTTCACAGTAACTTTAGTAGAAGGATTTAAGACTGACTTCGGTGCAGGTCTTGCATGAAACTCTCTAGTCTCTATCATTTTGCTTTTTTGTCCCAAATTTTTCTTCTGTCTATCTTCTTTCATTTTTTCACGTTCTTCAAAACTAAATGGTTTTGATGTCGTAGGTTTTCGTGATTCTTTTTGTAATGATTTTTGAGATGTTGGTCTATTTTTATTAGTAGTATTTTTGGCTACTGGTTGATCTAGCTCACAAGAAGCATTCATTTTATAGGTTGATTTTGGCACAGGTCCAGCGTGAAACAGTTTTTCGTTGCTTGTAGGTATAGCCTATAAGAAAAACATTCTTTTTTAATGGTGCAACATAAAAACTGATAGGTTTCATTTATTTATTAAACACTAAACAAGAACTGTCACTAAATGGCTGTACAATTTATTTATATTCCATTTATGTATAGAAGATCGGATAGTGTAACACAACATTGTAAATACTATCCTTTTGTTCCCACAACTTCTACGCGCGTTATTTTGTCTAATCGAGGGCTAGAAATTTCTAAAGACTTTTAGTGGCGCCCAGTGTATTTATATTTAATTCAATACAATAGTATACGAAACCAGAAATGCTGACATAATCCGTTCCTCAGTCATAATCATGCTATTGAATATGAAAATATTATTTAAATATAGTAAATTTATAGAATGATTTAAAAATTGTGGTCATGCTGACAAAGTGGATATACAAAAAGTGCTTTTTATCAGAGTTGGATAGATTATAGATTGGATCAGGTAACCTTACTACTCTGTGACCTTAAAGATCTTTTGTGTCTACTCTATCTCTATTTATCCATAAGGTCTAGAATTTTAAGAAAGTCTAGGATGTACGTTTGTAATCCGATTAGAACTATCGCAGATATTTATGTCGTTGGTGAACAATTACTCTGCAATTCCAGATAATATGTTTATTGGTTTCATCTGCAGACTCACAGAGTTTGCATAATCCACTATCCATTTTACAAAGATAATACCTCAAGTAGACTGTATCCTGTAAAACTTTCTGCATTTACTCTTAGTTCAGATTTCTGATTTAGAGTAGTGCAGTGAATCCGTATAACCTTTTTGATTGTCTTTGGTCTGTACTGTTGAATTTATTTAGCCGATACTTGTGTAAATCCCTAATATATAATATTAATGAAAATGAAACTATCACTTCAAATTTAAACACTTCTTAGCCTCAACATATACTTGAACATATTTTTATATACACAAATAGATGCAAGTAATTGTTTGAATAAAAAAACGGATTTACATTCAACAATTAAAATTTAAAAAAATAATCTGTTAGTATAATGATAAGTAATTCAATTAAGTAGTTTATTTATGAAATTAGTGAATATTTACCAATGACTTGGTCATTTTATTGGATTCTTGGAGTGACATTAAGACATTTTCCTGGGAATAATTTTCAGTTGCTTCCACGTCAGTTCTATAAAAAAGTGAATAAACAATAAGATGTTTTGTATTGTAAACAATCTTAAGTATTTTTACTTACCCAACCAGTGAATCTGCAGCTTGTTCACTTAAATCAATAAGACTTAAAGATTCTGTAGTTAAATTAATTGAAATTGTTTCATCTGCAATTAAAAATATGCATACTTATTATTAAATGTTAAAAAAGAAATATATGACACTATATTTTGTATAGTGAAGAAAACACGTACCGGAAACTCTTAACAGTAAAATCATGCTACGATCTAAAAGAACATTAGCCGTCTAATGGTTATTGCCATTTATGACCGCATTGTAATAAAATAATAAACTTTGTGATTGTTGTTTTTTAACTAGAAATATTATGAATAATTTTAATTGAACGGAAGATCACTTGGTCATGAAATTTGGTATATAGAATCCTTATGTCATAAAGAAGAACCCTATTGATTTTAATTCGGATCGTGTGAACACAACTTTATAATTTTAACGGTTTTCCGAAACTCGTGTAGACTGCAGCATCATCTAACATATCTGCGGATTTCAAGAGTTTCTTGTACGCGTTTCTTCAAATAATGATAATATATGGACATTACACAGAATTTTTTTAGCCATTGAAAACAAACTTCAGATGTCAGAAGTGTATAAAATGGGTAAACAATCTGATCAAGTCTCATTTGATTAGTAATTTTATGTATTAAAACTTGGTTAAAACAGATTTTCTCTACATTTTTGTTTTGCAAAATAAATAACTTCCGGAGGGGTGTGATGTTTATATTACATGTTTAAATCTCTACTATGTAGCAATTTTGAATTTAAATTGCTAAGAGCATTTTTATATCGAAATTATAGGCAAGTTAAACTGTTACAAAATGATAATTAAAGAAGTATACACATATTCCAATAAAATCTGAATAACTGAGATTAAATATTATGTGTATTACCATTACCTGAAACTACCGTCACTTCATTCCCAAGTTCGGATGTATCTTTGTCATCGTCTAAAAGTAAAAAAACAGTTTACAATAAAATTCTCACACAAATGAAGTAATTGAAAAAAAGGAATATACAATATCTATTTTTGCGATTACTCCAGATCTGACTTTATAAATATTATATTAAATGAAAGATTGTTTTATGTAATGCTATTTAGAAAAGTAGCTAAATTACTCAATCCTGTACAAAAGCCATGCGGTTATTTTTTGTTTATGAAAAAAAAAAACAACTTTCCGTTTTTCGAGTGAATTATAAATTATACAATTTTGTGTACTTACCGTTATAATAATCACCATCATTAAGATTTGCCATGGTTTATTTAAACAAATAACACTCAATATTTACAAAAATAAATATTTTAAATTACACCAATACTAAATCCAACAGCTGATAATTGACGAATAATAAACATGAACAAAGTTGACGGTTAACCATATAATCTGTGCGGTTAACTTTTGAAATTTTTAGTGTGTACAACTTACAGTGTTGCCAGATGTCTGTTAAAAAAGAAATGATTTAAAACATGTTTAAAACAAGTTTATTAAACTAATCTTTGTTTATACCAATAATGATAAAATAAACTTAAATACATTAAAACTAATAAATCAGTGCATATTATTTGCAGTTTTTAAAATGAATGGGTTACAATTTTGATAATTTTGTTATTAGTACGGGTCAATAAATCTCTTTTTATTATGTCTAAAAAAATCTTTGTTCTCACTTTACATGGCTTATTTTTTGTTTAATTAACATTTTTAAATTAGTTTAATATTTTTATTCTAAATATTCACACTGGGCATGCGTCAAATTTACATTCAAGCGGTATTTTTATATTGATTACAAGTCATAGACACGATCTTAACTCTGTTTGGTATTAATACAATGTAGAGTAGCTATTAAGGGCCGGTTTATCAAAGTCCAGTTAACCCGGCGTCACATACGTGGATTTTTCTGTCATTAGTACATATGTGGGGTGTGACAAACCCCAATTTCTAAGGAAAATCAGAATTTTTTCTGGCAGTTTTTTATATGTTTTCTAATTTCATGGTCTGAAGTGATCATCTAAGGACTATTTAAGCAAAAAAGAAATAATCAGAACACCTTTATTCAAAAGAAATTAAAAATAAACTAATAATAGGCAATTCTCTATAAGCAAAAACCACAACTTAACTGAACAATCTTACCAAAAAATATAAACACCATATGATCAAATATACAATAGTAAATGAAAATCTAATAGTAAGATAATACAAGGAAAAACTCTGCCCGGTTGTACAGTGAAAGAAAAAAATTAATCGCTATTTGAATTCATGCAATTTTGACAACTTATGACAGCATGCTCCAGGCACAGTAATGATTCACAGTTTGAACAGAAATATTTAGTTTTCCGATCTCGGCTTCTTGGACATACTGAACATCTTCCCATGAGTTTTGGAATCTTGGCAGGCGGCACTGCAGGGGCATCTTGGGCAAAATGTGCAATGTTTTGACGAATACTCCTTGGTATTCTTGGATTATTTTTTCTTTCAGATATGTGGTCCTGGATCAATTCAAAGCCCAACATTTTGATAAACAATCTTCTGGCAAGTTTGAAATCTTGATTGTTTTCTCTGTATATCACCAAAGCATTTATGGCGGCTGTATTCAAGAGGGAAAACACGATCGTAAGAGGCCATCTCCGTGAGTTTCTAGATACGTTATATGATGCAGACAGTTCATCCACTACATCTACTCCACTTTTAGTAAAGTTGTAGAAGCTTATTATTTCTGGTAAATTTTTATCGCCAGTTGCTTCATCAATAGCTCCATCATGGTGCATGGTGGACAACAGTAGGACGTTTTTATTTTTTTTCGGCACATACGATAAAAGTGTAATATCTTTCTGATCGTCATCAATTTCAGCCCATAGAGCTTCAAGCTTTTTCTGTTCCGCTTCGTATGACATGATATTTTAGCTAAAAAATTAAACAATTGACTATGCAGATTCAAATAAGTCAAAAATAAAAAGTTACTTATAATGTCAAAATTGCAAACGCGAGTACATAGGTGGGGTTTGACACACCCCAGAGCGTTTCAGGCGCGTGTAACTTCACTCACTGCCTACAATGTACTGAGGTAACGCCTGAATTCGATGGTAGCGACATTTTTGGGAAGCTATTGGGGTGGACGTGCGCATAAGTCTGCGTTTGATTTATTTTAAGAGCGATATTTTGGAGCTGGGGTTTGTGAAACCCCACATATGTAGTGCCGGGTTAAGACAACTTAACTGGCAGCTAGTGACTAGCTGTCGGTCAAAGTGTTAATCGATGTTCCTGTTACCCGTAGCTGAAGGCTATCTTGCACTTTAGCTGACCGTAAGATGGATCCTACTGTTAAGATACTTGGCTGCCAGCTAAATCGATGCGCAAGCCCAATATCAATTTCTTGTTTTGTTTTGTTGTCGTATAACCTCATTTATTTTTACCTTTTCCTTAGGTAATAATACTGATTACTAAACAATTGTAAGTGAAATAATTGAAGGTTTGATTATTTTTTTAAAGAATTGTATATTTACAATAACTAATAAGGAAGAATATTTTAACCATAACCTGATAATTAAATAAATTGAAATATTTTCTGAAACTACCCATATTGTATTCTTTATTTTTCAAATTTTCTTTATCTTTACAACATTCTATAAGATTTTGACAAAAATTTCAATTTTATAATTATATTCTTATCTAAAGTCTAGTTTTGTTTTTAAACTATTATTCCTATTAACATTTTCATAAATACCTACTTAAATGTGAAATTAGGGTTAGCTTTTACAATACCTACATTTTCTTAATCCCTATTTTGGATTTAGATTTGACAATCCTATCGCTTTCTAATTAAGAAGTCATTTAATAAGATTTACCATTTTCAATCATTTGCATTAGTGCACCTGGTATATCAACAAGTGCAATTTTTGAATTGAAGTCTAAGTCAAGTTTTGTTTTGTTGTGAAAATATAAGTTTTGTTTGGATTCAATAGTAGATATTGGCAGATATTTTTATAATTTTTTGTGATAATGGATCAAGGTGGTCTGTTTTTAGGACACGAATTTAGTGATGATGATGAAGAAATAATAGAGTTTATTATCCATTCACTTCTTATTCCAATCTCAGTAGACTATGCATTTTATTTCTTGGATTGGCACTTCATTTTGTTGGGTTGGTACCTAAACTGAAAACGTTCTGTCCTACTGTCGAAATATAGACAGCTCATATTATCAAAGGTTAAAATTTTTAAATATAGAAATATTCCATAAGTAATGCCAAAAAAATCAGTATAGAACTACATAACAACATCATTAAATGTTATGGTATGTTTAAGAAATAAAGCAACAGCAGTGAAAGTGGCTCAGATCTTTAAGGTAAGTGCCTACCATTTTGCTTTTTCTTTTAAATGAATCTTAGTTTGTGACAGCTAAAATAAAGTTATATATTTTGCATTAGATTAATTGAAAGAGGTTTTTGTAATGATTTTATAAATATGTATCACTTTTTAAATAAAATTTATATTATTAACATAATACATAACCGTTTTTGACAGATATCATAATAAGTTATAAACAACGTTGTCAGATTTCACATTTCTAAATTAAACATTTTGTAACTATAATTTAATTCAAAATTTTGTTAAATATTTTTAAATCTCATATCTACCTTCGTGTAACTAAGGTATATTTTTTGAAACTAATTAATATGACAAACATTCTAAATGCTTAATTTTTTTAGATTAGTGTTTGGAAAATACGGAAAATTATTAAGGGTTGAAAAATAATGAGAAAGTCGCAGATAAAGGAAGTAAAACTGATACGTTTGAGAAGTTTATTTTAAAAAAGACTTACAGCGACAGATTTGGATCTACCATTCTAAAAAGGAACATTTTACTTTGGACTGATGCTATGATGCTAAACAGAATTTTGATTTTAAAGGGGGACGCACTACACTATACAAACTTATAAAATTAATGGGATACAAATTTAAAAAAGTAAATGGACGACATTTTATGTGAACAACGACACGTTAAAATTAGTAAAATCACTTTCATTCGGAAATATAATCAACTAAACAATCTTACTGAGAGAGTTATATTCCTGTACCTAGATGAAACATGGATCTATCAAAATGGTAGTTCAGTGCGTCAGTGGGTACACGATTCTGACCTGAAAAGTAATCCAGCTCGTGTAAAATCCGTAAGAAAGCGATTTACTATTTTACACGCTCACACGACACTGGATGATTTTTGGAAGGATGTGACTTGTTACTAGAGTCTTCGAATACAGACTTTGATTATCACAAAAGTATGAATAGTGACCTTTTTAAAAACTGGGTTGTTAATCAACACATTCCTGCTCTATCTGTATTTCAAGAAAAATATGTGGTGGTCATGGACAACGCGCCGTACCATTCAGTTCAACTTAACAAACCACCCTATTTTAGCGAAAACAGCGATGTTGCAGGAATGGTTGATTAACAATAACCTTCTTATGTTTGACACAAAAATGACAAAGAAACAACTGTACTCAATAATCTTACCTTATAAAACTGACGAACAGATATATGTAGTGGATGAAATTTTAAAACAACGAGGACATGAAATACTTCGACTACCACCATACCATTGTCATTACAATCCAATGAAACTAGCATGGAGGTTTACTAAGACATATTATAACAAACATATAACATCTACTTATCTTGACCAGGATAGAGTTAAAAAAACGTGGACAAAAGCATTGACTAAATGTACACCAGACATGTGGCGAAATTTTTGTAGATATACAGACGAACTTATTTTGGCAGATTGGACTACTTACATGGGAAACTGCTCACATGACAATATTCATCCTTTAATTATTTCATTGGAGGAATCAGATTCTGACGATTCCGATTTTGGATTTGATACTGACTCTGATTCTTCCAGTGAAATAATGAAAGAGGATTGATCATACAAATACACCGACAACATTTACACGTTACATCTAAATCTGCATCTGTATTTGTTTTTATTTGCTTTTATGTAATTTATTAAAATATTTTTTCATTGTATCGGTTTGAAAAATTTCTGTTACAAAGAACATTATTAAAACATCTGCATATATAAGTCAACTGCGACTCCACTTGAGGCGGACCAGGAAAATCAAATTTGTACTGGAGTAGTTTCCTTAATTAACTTATTGGATGTGAAATTTTATTACCCTACAGCCACTATTACAATAATCTACGATGCCATTTGGATGTAAAATAGTAGACTTTAAAAATGATGGATATAAAATTTGAGTACTGTGTTTTTATGTCAAACTCAAATATGATTAAATAATTTTTTTACCACTGCTTGAATAATTTAAAAGTTTTACTATACATTTGTAAAAATTTTTTTACTTTTGCTTGATTAATTTAAAAGTTGTATTAAACGTTTTTAGTTAATATATGTATATGTGCTACATTTTGAATTGTACTTATTTACTTGTAATAAAATGTAAATATAAAAAAAAGTATATTTTTTGTTATAGACCAATAAAATAATAATTGACTATAAACAGGGATCTGTTCTGTGTAAAGGAATGTGTTATTTTGAGTATCAGTCAAAATTCATGTGAATTCAAATATACCATTCTTGGATATTAATACTACTTGCAGCGAAAACTGACATATCTACTTTAGTATTCAATTTAATATTAAATATATTGACTTATATCCTGCAAGTTCTAAATTTGGTTTGCAAATTTAATTACTTAAGATATTTGTACTGAATACACATATTTTTATTGAAGACGTGACAACATCGTACTTACAATTAACAAGACCACAGAACAGTAAACTCAGACGTGTATTATACAGGGCGAAATTCATGTTACTAACAGAGCCTACTGAGATTGGAATAAAAAGTGAACGGATTATACTTAGATAAATAAAAATTAGGTTATTTATTTTGTAGTTTTATTTATTCTTATTTTTAATAAAAAGAAAAAGGTGAGAATAATCACTTTCAAAATGTTAAGTAAAAGTAAAAACCTCTGGATTTAAACTAATATTAGTGCAAGTCATAAAAAGTTGAGTTTTCCACATGACATTTTAAAATTTTTGTATTAATCCACTATCTAAAAACAAACTTTACAAGTTAATAAAAAAGAAATACAAATTAGTACCTAGAGCAAACTTTTTAAATTTTCACCATATTAATCTAAAAACAATAGACTGCTGACTCTACAAGTCAATAAAATATAAAAAAACAGAAAACTTTTGAAATAAAATAAGATGCTTCAAAACAATAAAAAACCAAAACCAAACATCAGAAACGACCTTTGTATTATCCAACTACAGTGACTGCAACCCCACACCCCACTTTTCTTGTAATTTTACCGGGCAATTTAAATTGTCCAATTAAAAACGGCAACTGAAAATTAAAAACAGAGACTGAAATAGTCAGAAGTGCCAATATAACAAAATCTAGCAGTCACGTTGTAGCTGGCAGTCAAAATTGTATTGAAAAACACTTTTCGAGATAACAGCCACTTTAGCTGTCGGCTAACGCTAGCTGGTAGTTACTTAGCAGGCAGATTTAACAGGACATTGATAAACCGGTCCTAAGTGTACTCGCTTCGGCGGTACATATACTAAAATTGGAACGATACAGAGAAGATTAGCATGGCCCCTGCGCAAGGATGACACGCAAAATCGTGAAGCGTTCCACATTTTTTGACTCTTTAAGAATTAGTTTTAATCCGTTCCTGTATGTAAATTTTCTATTTTTTTATGATTTTGTCTTACTTTTTACTCGAAAGAACTAATAAAATTTACAGTTATGCGTATTTACCTCAACATATACATAATTTTTTTTTACATACAGGTATTCTGCCTGTATTTTTGCCTATACTCCGGCAATACTTTAAACTATTTGTAGTTTTTTTTTCTGTATAAGAAAAAACTTTGTATTCACTTATTTCATATATTTTTTGTAATATAAAATCAATCATAATGATATTTTTTAAATCAACGAAATAAATGCAATAGGTATATCAACTTGGAGCTATCTTAGGCTTCTAAAAAAACATGTTTAACCCTTTACAATTTAGTAAATCATACTTGCGGAAGTGTCATATTCTCTGTATGGTTCCTGTTATACCTGTTCAAACTGCGCATGCGTCAAATTTAGATTCAAACTTTAATGCGGTATTTTTATATTGATTACAAGTCGTAGACACGATCTTAACTCTGTTTGATACTAATATAATGTAGAGTCCTTAGTAAGTGTACTCGCTTCGGCGGTACATATACTAAAATTGGAACGATACAGAGAAGATTAGCATGGCCCCTGCGCAAGGATGACACGCAAAATCGTGAAGCGTTCCACATTTTTTTGACTTTTTAAGAATTAGTTTTAATCCATTCCTTTATGTAAATTTTACAATTTTTTTAATGATTTTGTCTTACTTTTTATACGAAAGAACTGATTACTTTTTACATTTATGCGTTATTTACATCAAGATATCTTCTCTGTACTTTTGCGTAGAGTCCGTCAAAACATAAAACTATTTTTAGTTTTTTTTCTATCCAATAAAAGTGTTGTATTTAGCTTGGATACATTTTTGTGCAATATAACATTAATCATAAAGATATTTTATAAGTAAACGAAATAAATACGAAATAGCACCTAGAAGCTATGGCTGTGGCTCCTAAAAATTTAGGAATATCTTTAACGCTTTACGACTTTGCAAGTAATACTTGCACAAGTGCAATATTGTATTCTCTGTATGGTTCCTATGTATGTACAGTTACAGCGATTACACATGCCACATGCTAGCGATTCTTAAATTGTATTAATAGTGATAAAATTGAAAAGAAAATTTCCATAGAAACTAGCGGTGAATCGAAGTAAGTATACAACGTTATTAACTAAGCAATATAAAATACATAATATACCAAAATTGGAACGATACAGAGAAGATTAGCATAGCTCCGGCGCAAGGATGACACGCAAAATCGTGAAGCGTTCCACATTTTTTTGACTTGTTAAGATCAGTTTTGTTCCATTTTTGAATAGACAATTTTCCAACACTTTTTTATTATATTCTGTTACTGTGTATCAAAAATAACTGATAACTTGTTACATTTATGCGAATTAATTTTAAAAATTTTAAATCTAATTAATAAAAAATATCATATATGCATTTTTGCGTATAGTGGGGCAGTACTTTAACCTATTTGTAATTTTAGTTTTTTGACCTAATAAAACTTTCTATACAGCAAAAGTTATCTACGAAACACATAGTTGATAAAAACTATAGTAGCGACATCTGCAGGTTAATTATGTACTAATTGGTTATAAGTCGTAGACACGATTTTAACTCGGTTACGTACTAATACTGTTTAGAGTCGCTGGTAAGTGTACTCGCTTCGGCGGTACATATACTAAAATTGGAACGATACAGAGAAGATTAGCATGGCCCCTGCGCAAGGATGACACGCAAAATCGTGAAGCGTTCCACATTTTTTTGACCCGTTAAGAAAAAACCGTTTTGTTCGATCTTTGAATACACAATTTTCAACACTTCTTATCATATTCTATTACTCCGTCTTCAATGGAACTGATTATTTTTTACATTTAAGCCTATTCACTTGAAGACATATTTCAAATCTTTTAGTAACAAAAAAACATATTAGACCGGTCGGTATCTGTCGAAGGACATTTTCCATAGGAAGCTATTTTTTTGCTGGAATCCCTTCAGGATATGCTCAATATCAATAATCACGATAATCGCCAGTCGCAAACACTTTGCTAAATTATTTATTTAATAAAATCTGAAAAAATTAAAAATTTCTCATTTTTTTGCTCTTTTTTAGTGTATAATTCGGAAAATATTGCTTATAGAGAAAAAATTAAAAGAATTTAAAAGCTTTGTTCTCTAATTTTACACAATTTCCTTAGTTAAAAATTATACAAAAAAAGTAAACTGATCTTAACAAGTCAAAAAAATGTGGAACGCTTCACGATTTTGCGTGTCATCCTTGCGCAGGGGCCATGCTAATCTTCTCTGTATCGTTCCAATTTTAGTATATGTACCGCCGAAGCGAGTACACTTAATAGAGACTTTAAACTGTATTAGTATCAAACCGAACTAAGATCGTGTCTACGACTTATAATCAATTAGTACCTAACCGGGCTGTAGATGTCGCCACTATAGTTTTTTTTTATCAACTGTTTCGTTGGTAGATTTTCTTGTGAAAAATTGCGAGTTTTATTTTAAAACCCATGAATTAGATAATATAAAAAGAGTATATACTTTGACATTTTTAGTCTATCTATAGAGCAATTTAAAATTCAAATTAACTACATGTTTTTTTTTAATCATTGATATTGAGTATTATAGTAAATACGTTCTATACTTGTGCGATTCCCTTCTGGTTGCTGTGAAATAAATATTTGAAGGGGTTTACCCATCTCAAATATGGGTTCCATTGTAAATGAAATAATACTCAATATAATTATTTCATTTAATGAAACTAATGTAACGAAGCAGCGACAAGTTTCTTCTCCACTGATCCATCTTCAGGTTCACAATAAATCAGATGGGAGTTTTAAAGCGGGTTAGGGGAAAAATTAATTTAAGAATAATAAAACAGAATAAAATGTGTTAAAATTCATATGGGAACAAAGGTATTTTTGTTCTTCCTGCTTATGTTTAATTGAATTAACTGATACTACATTTGTAACAAATATTATGTATTATCACCCTTTTGGTTAAAACAAATTTGTTACACTTATTTATGGTTAGCCTGAAGATGGCGCAGTGAAGCCGAATATAGTCGTTCCATTAGTTTCATTAAATTAAATGATTATATGGGAAGATTACATTAAAAGATTTGAAATATATCTTGAACTGAATACAAATAAATATAAAAAGTATTTAGTGCTTTACTTGATATGTAAACAAAGAAACTATTTAAAATCGGATTAGATTGAACAGATCTTAATTTAATCATACCATAATTACTATAACGGATGGGATTCGGTGTCTTACAATTAGAAATAATCATTGTCATTTATAAATAGAGTTTTAATATAATTATCCTACTATATTAGACCAACAGGTCTTTAACAATTTAATGAAAGGTATCCTCTCATTTTATAATCCTTATAGGAATTGTGTACATAATATTCATGAAATGATGGATCAATTAACGTATTTTTATCTAATGTACGATAGATAGGTTCTCCGTACCAAGTTCCAGTTTTCCAACCTTCAACATTCTTCATTAAATCAGTTTCCTCATCCCGATTCCTTCTTAATTGTTTTAAATATTGCCTATCTCTTTCAGCAAGCAACATTGGATAGATTGCTAAGTTGGCACAATGCATTTCTAGTTCTCTAATTTTTACAGCTTTACAGTTAAGAAAATATAAGTAAGCAGCTCCAGCAGTCATCCCTAAGTATCCTCCAAATATTGCCCATCCTACAAAAGTAAAAGGTTATGATAATTACGTAATAGGTATTTTATTATTACATAGATACAAGTACCTTTAAAATATGACCTTGCTGGGATTCTTTGATAATTAATGCTTTGATATCCTCCTGGGGGAGGCATATCTTGTTTATATTCTATTCTCGACATTTTTTAATTTAAAGGATATGAAATAAACACAATTGACACTATTGACAGATCCGAGATTGTGATTTTTGATGACATTTGAGTCATTTGACTTCTTCTTTTTTTAAACATCATTGCGAAAAACTTACAACAGACCATAATTATATTATGGAAAAATTAAAAATAAAACTATTTTTGTTTTAAAGTATTTAAGTTTGTCCTTGTGTTAAATAATTCCAAGTATTTAATTACTTACTGTATAATAATTGTTTGTGGATTTTAGTTCAAGAAAAGGTTTCTGTAGTGAACATCAAATCTGTCAAATGTGAGTATTCGAATACATCAACTTGTTTTTTTTTAATAACTTTAGTTAAAGAAAATGAAAATTATTTGTTTATGTAGTAATTTGGCTCGGATAAAATTGCGTGAGTATCGTTGTAAGGTTTTGGTTGAAAATTTTAATTTTTAAAAACAATGCTACTTTCTGTTTGTCTTAACAGATGGCTCTAATCTATTTGGAATTATTTTGAAATCCAAGAGTGCTAGAATTTTCCGACAGATGTGAGTGAAATTTAAGGAATTAATAATTTTTTATTTGGCCATGAACAATTCATTTGATTTGATAAGAAACTGTGATGGTGTCAAAATACGTTTGTGAAATTAATTATGAACTAACAATGATTGATCCTGCATCCAGTTTTTTTGAAGAAACGCAAATACAAAAAAGTTTGTTGAATTCTTGATAGAGGATAGAACAAAAGCATGAGTTGAAATGAAGAAAAGTTACACCTCAACAGATATTAATCAAAATCAGGGCCAAGAGCTCTCAAAAAAATTATATCGGTAAGTCTTTTACAATAACATGTGACGATGTGACGTGCTAATGATTCGTATTTTTTCCTATTAATTTTCTAAACATATAACCTCACATTTTGGAATCTATGATTCACACCCATTATCCCATTAATATATTGCCAAATATTACGTATTTATTAGCAATAGTTCTTTATAGTGATTGATTTGAGGTTACTTACATCTGTTATTTGTTTATCGACATACAGAGCTTTTAGTTTTTGGTGCTCATAGCAACTTTGTATCGGTCATTATGGTTAACTAGCAAACTTTATAAATATAAACTTCATTATATTATCTCATGTTTTGTAGTTTGCTTACTAGACTTATTCATTTTGATAAACTAAACATAGTTACATAGATTGGTACTAATCGTATTTGTTATTGATAATGTTATAGCAGGTGTAATATATATTTATGGCAGATGCACTAGTATGCAAGCCATAAAATAAAAGAAGATATATATTTAAATGATTTAGATACTGAACATTTCATCTGAAAATTATAAATGATGTCTCATAAATATGTGTTAAATTGCTACAAAATTTTATAGTTAAAATATTTGACAATTTTTTTGACGTTATCTTAATCAAACCGTATAATATGTCTTTCTGTGAATTTTAAGTCATATTATAACCTTAGTAGACATTATTTTATTTTTATTGAAATGTTAAAATTTAATGTTTTATGAGAAGTGATTTACTGTGCCTGTCTTTACCTAATAGTTGTTACAAAAAAAGGTTATCACATATTTGCAGATTATGTATACGCTTTTATAATTTTCCTTTTCCTTATTTTCGGTAATTTGAGTGTTTAGCTTTCTTATCTGGACGTATTTTTGGATTTATGATTTACACTTTTGCATAAAGCTTGTTACATTTCATGACATTACCGTATATAGAGAAAATATTTTCTAAACATAAAATTTAAAATCGATTTACTGATATTTGGAAAGTAGATACTTACAAAATCCTGTATTCCTTTATTTTATTTTTATTTTAGATCTATAAGTGAACAAGCTAAGCGTTTAGATGATGCAAGAAGTTGTGCCCGAAATGTTGGAGATCTTTTTGCCCCAAATTTACAAGTACAGCGAAAGAAATTTTGTGAATACTGTGAGAGATTAATATTTTCGGACCCAAGTTTATATGGACGTAAAGGTGAAGAACTATTATGGAGAAAAGGTTACTATGATGTAGTCTCCACCGCGAAAAAATTAAAGAAAAAAGATTATCTTGCAGATGAAATAAGTTTCATTGCAGCACACATCAACGCTGGTATTGGTTTTTACAATCATATGATATCCAAATTGCAGTACCAGTTTAATTTAAATATTAAAGTTTTTATTGATTTTGCTATGATGCATACTGAAAAGAAAGATACAAATGATATTAAACCAGAGGTTATGGAATGGGCTAAACACTCTGTACATCAGTGTTTAATTTATTTAGGAGACCTTAGTAGATATAAACTTGAAATATATCCAAATTGGGAATCCACTTTAGCTACCAGATATTATTTGCAAGCGATATCGTATAGTCCTGAACATGGAATGCCTCATAATCAAATGGGTACTCTTGCGATGAATCAAAATCATTTTTTAGAGGCTGTATACCACTATATGCGATGCTTAGCTTGTAAATTTTCTTTTGAGGGGACTTCGAATAATTTAATCGGCCTTTTTGAAAGAAATTCTAAATTTATCGAACAACTTCCAAAGGAAGATAAAAACGCAGACTGCATTATAGAACCGGAGCAGAATGAAAAAATTAAAAGATTTATAGCTAGATTTCTGTTACTTATTGACATTTGGTATTTTAACAAAAAAGTCCCCAAAGTATATGATTTGTGCCATCAAACCTACAAAAATCTTGAAGAATGTTTAACTTTTGTTAAAATAACAAATAGTGAATCTGGGGATAGTCCTACTGATGTTGATACTACAGAAACTGACTTGGCACCATCTTATTTAAACAGTGATATTATTTTTAAAATTGTAGTTATCTGTTTACTTTGTATTTCTAAGTTACAATCCACAAATTCACCACAACTTTCTACAGCTGTAGCATTTACCTTGGGTATATATTCTCAACTTATACAGAACGTTACTAGTCATATAGAAGAAGGTATTCTGAATTTTCCGTTGAACGAACCCATAAAGGGAAAGTCTTTGAATGGAATTTTAAAGGATTTGATGAATGGAAAGAAGAGATCTAGATCGAAGCTTAGACGACGAAAAGCTTTGAAAAGTGAAAGTGATGAAGAATCAGATGCTAGTGAGAATGATGAAGAAGATTTTAGTAGTTCTGATGATTCTTTTATTTCTGATGATGAGGATGTGTTAGATGTTTCTTCAGACGAAGAATCTGATATCATAAAGGTATTTTTTTATTTTTATTTTATTCGTTTTTTGGGTTTAAGTTTTTTAGTTTTGTTTTGCTAATTTTTATTATTTACTAATTTTTTATTATAGTATTTATATTTTTTTATTTATACGAATTTTTAATATTTAGGATTTGTCTTGGACCTTAACTTAAAAAATCCTATATTATACTCAGTGACATTAGAAGTGTTACACCCAGAAGGAATAATTTCTTAATCTTAATTTTTTGACAACAGAATGATTATATTTAAAGAATGCTATGATAACAATATCAATGTTTTATTTTTAATACTTTTTGTAAAAATAAAATTTGATCTTAAATTAAAAAAAAAAACGATTTATGAAGACCGGTCGGTAAAGAAATTTTTAATTATTGTTCTTCAGTCTAATTGTAGTCAGTGTAACAAAATGCCTCGAGTTCGAGGACATCAAAATTACCACCATGTTAGCGATTTTGACAGGGGTAGAATTGTTGCCTATAAAGATATGGGTTTGTCGTATCGCCAAATTGCCCTTCGTGTTAATTGTACGGTGTGGACAAACGAAGGTAGAGGAACACGAAGAAGACCAACTGGTCAACCAAGGCGTACCTCAGAGCGTCAAGATAGGCGCTTCAGACTACTTGCTCTGCGAGATCGTTTTGCTACTACGCGTCAAATCGCTAATCAATGGTTTGGAGAGGAAGGTAGACCTGTTACTATGCGTTCACTTTACTGTCGCATTCGAGCCTTTGGACTGTTTTCATACCGCCCTCGACTAGTGCTACCTTTGACCCAGGACCATTGCCATCAACGTTTAAATTGGTTCAGAGAACGGCAGCAATGGGTGGAAGAATGGCACAATGTAGCATTCAGTGATGAATCGCGATTTTGTATTCTCGATGTAAATCTACCATGTTGCCAAAAAATTAAGATTAAGAAATTATTCCTTCTGGGTGTAACACTTCTAATGTCACTGAGTATATTTGATTTAGGTTTCTTTTTAGTTGGTATTAGAATTAAAAGATAAAAATTCAAAATTTGAAACTAATTATTTAAAGTTATGCTGTAATTATTTATACAGTTAACATGAAATTATAAAAAATTTCTTATTCTAATTTTATTCAAATTTTCTTGAATTCTGTATCGAAATTAATTTTATAAAATAAATAAGAAAATGTTTTCACAAATTTTAGTGATGTATGCAGAAGTTCTATAAATAGACATTAATTGTTTACATAGTTGTTACTAAGTAATTATTTTTTTTCTAAACAAGTAATATTTCAACGTTTCATAATACTTATCTACAGAAAATTTCATATTGTAAGCTTATTAACTTATCTAACCTCATAAATTACCTTTTAAATAAAACAATTTGCACAATTTATAAAGTTACTATAATGATTTTTTGTTGAAATTAATATATTTTGTTATAAACAAGAACACGAAATAGTATTAAAAAAAAAACTTGCAGTCGTGGGAGTGGCCGACAAAAGTTATGTTTCTATTCTGTATGTAAAATTAATAAATATCAGACCTCTGTTTGAATATTTTCATTTTTCGCTTTTTTATAATATGATTAAATAAAAAAAACTAGTGTGGCAGACAGTGGGACTGCCGGCAGAAGTTATACTACTATGCACGCGCATGGATTCATAAATTTGTATGCAAATGATTTAGTAAATACCCTAGGCACCAAGTGCCATGGATACTTTCGGCATCATGATATTCATGTACTGCGACCCCAAAAACCCCGAGTATATAAATTGAACCCATTTTCAGCAATGCTTACCGAGTTGTAAGTTTTCTCTCTATTGTCTGTTCGGAATGCACTTTTCGAATGCAGAAATGCAATTTCCCATATGTAATGATTTTTCCCATTTAACTCTACACAATTTATTCCGCAGAGTTCACGAATAGAAGTATAACTTCAAAAATTCTAAGTTTTTTTTCAATTTTTCATATTTTTCATGATCTTTTCTGATTCTTCACGATTTTTCCAATTTTTCCTGTTTTTTTTTCAACTTTTTTATTTTTTTTTTGGTTTGTCGTAAATTTTCAAAATTAACTCAGTTTCACACGTTTTTAAATAACTTTATTTGTAGGTTTCAGATGAATCTAATTGTGGCACTCCCAAAGACAATTTGTCAAATGACCTACCAAATGGTATAACTTCACCAAATAACTCCAATCCAGAAAAAACCAAAGATGAACTGATCAAAACAGTTCAATTTATGGATGTGAATGACATTATTGAAATAGTTACCGAAGAAGCAACTTTGCAAAGCATTAATATTCTAAATGATTGGTTGATAAATGATCTTGATGTTTTGAAATCTTGTGGATCAAATACAGGAAGCTTATTGAGACAATTAATTTATATGTTAAATTTGGTTAATATTAACTTGTGTAGTCCTAAGATGATTGGTGTTCATTTGAAATCTTCAGAAATTATTACTAAAGGAGTTAAGATACCTTTATCAGAGGATATTGTCTTAAAAGGTAATTTTAGTAGCTATTAGTAGTAATAGTAATATTGTTTTTTATGTATCTTGTGTTTTCTAGGGTTAGATATTTTAAAAGGATCCCAGGAGAGTTTGGAATGGATGTATATTGACAAAAATGGCTTAAGTCTGAAAGAAGAGGCTGTGGTTAGAATAGTTAAATTGATATCTTTTGGAAAGTTTTTAACTACCGTTACTGAGACTGGTATTAATTATGACGAAGACAGTAATGTTTTTATTTGTACATTAAAAGAGACTACTGAAGATGATGGAAAAACATCTACTTATTTAATGGATGAGTTGGTAAGTAAAAAATTTACCCAAATAAAATATACGTAACTATTGAATACACACTATTGCTGCATTGCAGTTGTATTTTAAGATTTCATATATTATCTACAAAAAATAAAAATTGTAAACTTTTACCTTTTTGGTTTTTCGATGTATTAAAAGTCAATAATTCCAACATTTTTTTTTTTCAAAAAATTACAATGTGTTTTCATATTCTCAAATTTCGGAAAAAATGTAGGGATGAAACACATTCTTTGTAATTTTTTAAATAATGGTTAATAACCAAAAGGTAACACAGTGATTGTAGGTTTTAATTTAACAAGAAAAAATATAGATATTTTGAAATGGAAAAGTCATTCAAACTACTTCGATTAGATGTAAATATTATTTTAGCACCCTTTTCTTGTCTACGTTGATGTCAAACAGGAATACAAGATTAGCGACAAACCGGTGGTGATGTAATTACGAGCGCTTCTGGGAAAATTGCCGCTGGCCTCATTTGCATCTATATAGATTCAAGCACACTTTTCGCGGAAAAACATCAGCGAAAATATTCGTGAACTTTATCACAATGATATTAATTAGATCGGTTTGGGTGGTTGCAGCGGTGGCGTTTTTAGGTCGCTTGATTATTTTCTTGTGCTTTTGTTATTTTAAATAGTTTTTGAATTTGCATAAAATTAAGTTTAAAATGATTTTACTGGTGGTTGTATTATCCGTAACTTCGCCTATGAGTCGAAAACTAAAACAATTAAAAAAAAATGTTTGGTTACCAATTCAAAGACAATTTCCAAAAAAAAAACAACTTGAGATACAGTATCTGTATTGGTACGCTTTCGCACGATTGGTATCGAACCCACTGTAGGGACTGGCACCCATAGGGACAGTCTGTGGAGGGAATCGATAAAAGTGATACCACACCTACAGGCAGACACGGATGCCGTCGCACCAAGATTTGTCTTTGACAAACCCTACAAAATATTAACAAACAAGACAGCAGACCCCAACGTAGTGAACGCTCTGAGCGTATATACGGATGGATCAAAAACAAAGCAAGGTGTAGGATGTGGAATATACTCTAGATCCTTAAACCTAAAAATAAAATGGGCTATGGATGGCTTGTGGTTCAGTCAGAACTCACAGGCATAACCATAGCTGCAAAAGAATTAATCAATAGGAACATCACAGGCAGGAATATAAATATATACACAGACTGCCAACAAGCACTACTGACCTTGAATAGACCACGTTTCACTTCAAGTTTAGTACTAGAATGTCACCAATCTCTAACTGAGGCCAGCCAGAATAACGTGGTCACTCTCAGCTGGATCAAAGGACATGGGAACTCTAAAGGCAACCGCATTGCGGACAATTTAGCAAGGAGGGCTGCGGGCTACAAATATGTTAGCCCCCGCCCATCTACCAAGCTAACATTGTCCGCAGTCGTGGACCTTATCAAACAGCACTCTCACAAAAAATTCATACAGTGCTGGGATAAAACTACGAACTGTAGACTGGCCAGAGAGTTATTACCTCATCCTGGCGAGGAAACAGCAAAAAAAATTTAAGGCATTGACCAGACAAAATCTCCGAACAACTGTGGGAATCTTGACAGGTCACTGCCAATTGCGACAACATCTCTTTAGGATGAAATTAAATAAATCGCCGCTATGCAGAGGCTGCGAACAAGAAGAGGAAACAGTAGAACACATTATGTATGACTGCTCTGCTTTTTCTGAAATCAGAAGATCCGTGTTGGGCGAGTATTGGCTTACACCAGCCGATGTTAGGAAGATCCCCCTCGGGAGCCTCATCACCTATTTTAAATCAATAGGCCTGGTGACAGCCTGAGGTGAGGATATCCCTACAATACGGGAGGATGCACAATGGGTCATATGTGGCCTCAGTGCTGGCTAAGCACTAGCTCGCCCCTCCCCTAATTTCCAGATCCAGATCCAGACAGTATCTGTATTTTTCTAAATACAAATTCATAGTTTTTATTTTTCTGTAGATTCAACACTTTTATATACTTTTAATAAAAAAAGTTAAATAACAAAGTTGAAATACTAATTCCTAATACTAATACTAATTATCGCCCCTGTTGTGGAATCTGGTCATGGACGAGCTAATAGTGTGAGATGAGTTCCCAAATACCTGCGTAAACTAACATGTCAAGTAAATATATGTTATACGAATTGACACGATGCAGGTTACATCTGGTTCCGAGATGGGCCTAAGGCTGAAGAATGTTTAGGAGCAGGATTTTACAGCAGTGATTGAAATGTGAAAACATTTGTTGCATTGGAGACACATATCTCTGTGGTTCGAGGAGAGGTATATGTAATCTTGTAATGTACAAAAAAAAACTATATAAAGGTTTATAATTCACGCGACTATCGGATTCTTTTAATGAACCCTAAGGTATATTGAACAGACGTGTGCCAGAAGAGTAAAACAAGTAGGAAATGGTGATAATTGGATTCCTGATGGTCCATTTACACCATAGGGCTCTGTTTAATAGATATGATCCTAACTGCAGATTATGAGATAGAGAATCTGAAACAGTCAGAAGACTAACCTTTGCGAAGCATTGAATAGCAGGTGGCAGTAGATTTCAGAGTGACTACATGCCGGAATAAGAACCATGAATCAATAGAAGGAGTAGAGTAAGCCTAATTACGCAGCAATACGACCGGTGGCTGTCAGACAGCTTTCAGAGGCAAAAAATTATATTGCATTCAAATATGAATTGAATCCATTGTGGACGATTGTTATTATTTACTATATTAATTCTTTATTGTTATAGGATATTCAGGATTCCTTTGCAACTCCAACATCATACAACGGCACTACAAAATCTACGTTTTCTCCCAATATTAATAATAATGATGACGATTCTTCTAGTAGATCTACTGATGGTAGTGGACAACTGAACAAAATGAAACATATGGGTCAATTATGGCTGGCCGCTGAAGTGAGAGCGCTTGAGAGTCGTGTTGGAGCAGGTAGAGCGACTCTTTCGCCATATTTAGTTTTAGATGCGGATGCCCTTATTAAATACACGTTTATGGTAAAGCAATTTGTATATTCTCGGAAGTTTATCGTCTTGGTTCCCACTGCAGGTAAGAAATATCTAGCACTGTATTTTCAAATTATCATCACTGAAAAATATTGAATCGATTATTTATAAGTTCTAATTTTTAGTTGTGTCAGCTTTGGATGACCTAAAACGTGAGAAAATTGAAGCCAGAGATGCAATAAGATGGTTAGAATCCCAATTTCATCGTGGGAATAGGTTCTTCCGTGCCCAAAGGCCACAAGAGCGCGCTCCAATTCCGTTTATTAAATATCCCAAAAAGAAAGATAAGGAAATGCACATTTATATACAGATAATCGAATGTTGTCATTTTTTGGCTGAACAACAGAAAGGTGCTTCTAATGTTGTAACACTGTTGATAGGAAACCAGAATGTTTTATCGAATGGTGAAAACAAGGAATTTAGCTACGTTGGTTTAGCCCAATCTGCAGGTATTGCTATCGAATCTATAACTAGTTTTTACGGAAAATGGAAAAAGACTAAAGGAAAAAGGTGATGAGATGGCAATTGAAACAGTTGTTGGAAACAGATTTTGATAGCGAAAAGGCGAAGGCGTTTGGAAATGACGCAGCCAAGCGTGTATCTTATCTTTGAATTTATTTAACTGCTAATGAGATTTTTTTACTGTGGGATTTTAACACTTATTTTTTTGGGCATAATTCATATTATATTGTTCCCGTGTAGTTATTTTGTTTTAATTAATAAACTCTCAAGTTGATTATACTGACAATGTTTTTTTACTCCATTTACATTTTTTTCCTTAAGATTAATACATGATATAATTATTAATAAGAAATCAAAGTATAAGAATACATCTGTACATTTCAATTACTTTTCATATCTCTGTACTCAGTGTAAATTTCCAAAATTTTTGAAAATATAGTTTATGATAGAATGATAAATTTCCTTAAAACTAAAAACCTGACTCATGCTTTCAACTGTATAGATATACGTTTTGTTAAGGATAAACGTTATAACGTTGGGTTCAAGGGAATTTTTCTGGATTGGATAATCAGCTTCCTTAGTAACAGTCAAAATTAAGGATTCAATATCTGAGCCATATGGTATAAACAGAGGGGTTCATCAGAGCTCCATCCTGGGACCACTTATCTTTATCTCCCATGCAACTGTCCTCCAGAAATTCCCGTACTGAGTACTAACATTTTTGTAGCAGTAAATCTTTTATTGTTTTTTGAATGTAAAGAATGGACTTTTTAATACAAATTGGCAAGTTATTGTAGTTTAATACCAATGTTTCTGATACTGTTCTAAATATTAATATCTAGATATTGCATAATCTCTGTAAGTTGATAGATATCTTATTATGTACATAAACAGAAACTACAACATTTTTTGGTCTGTACTTTGATAGCAACCTCCGTTGGACAGATCATATCAACCCTGTAAACGAAAAATTAAATCAATGCTATTATGCAATATCTAGATTATGAGATACTATCCCAACTAGTGCACTGTTGAATGTGTAAAATAGCCTTGCTTACAGAAAATAATAAATATTCTTCAAGGATTAAAGACAGAGTTGTAAAGCAGTCTTTAAAATTTCACCTTTTCATTGCGTCTATATTTATCATTGTCTTCTTTATCTAAAACAAAACAGACTCATTTGAGCAAAATTTACTTAATCACACTTATTTAACTAGAATTGATAATGACATTAGAATTTCATTACATCGAACTATTAATATTTAGAACAGTATCAGATACATTGGTATTAAACTACAATAACTTGCCAATTTGTATTAAAAATCTAAGTCCATTCTTTACATTCAAAAATACAATAAAAGATTTACTGCTACAAAAATGTTACTACTCAGTACGGGAATTTCTGGAGGACAGTTGCATGGGAGCGTCTCAACACCCTAGGTAAATTACATCTCTACTACTTTAGAATATTTTTTTTGCCTTTTCACACTTATTGTGGAAAGTTTCCTTATGTCGCCGGGTGTAGACACCAAGGCTGCTAATAAGTTACTGTGAGTTAACTGCGAGTGTTCTACGAATAATCGCTGTTGTTCCCAAAATAACAGCTTTTTGCATGGGGTTTATGAGACTGTCAGAGAGTTTTATGTCTTTCAGATTGCCCTCTACATTTCTATGGACTATGCTATTGGCCGAAATTATAAATGGTTTGATTTGGACAGTTTTTAGTTTCTACATCTTTTTAATTTCATCCGGTAGAGGAACATACTTTTCGATTTTCTCATGATATGTTTTATTTATATTGTGATCGATAGGAACAGCAAAGTCAATGATGAGGGCTTCTTTTTCATTTTTGTTGACGATTATCATGTCTGGTTTATTATGCACTATGGTTTTATCGGTTACAAACATATTGTCCCAGTATATTTCATAGGATTGATTCTCTTCTACCGCCTGTGGAGTGTGTTTGTAATTAGGTATTTTATCTAATGTAAGGCCAATTTCTTGTAGAACAGCGAGATGTACAACTTTTCCCATATCGTTATGTCTGCTAAGATAGGCTTTCGGAGCGAGGTAAGAGCATGATGATATAAGATATTCTACAGTTTCTTCCTCTTCTCCGCACAGTCTACATTTACTATTCTCGACGTGTTGTTTTAATTATTATTATTATTTTTAATCACCGGTTATACGACCGGAGTTTTTATGTCGCTCCAGGTATTTATTATCGGCCAGATTTTGACAACCAGACAATATGTATTCTACACCTATCAGTTGGTATTTCCTCTTTTAAGATATATTTTTGGTAGTTTCTTGTTTTTATAACTTGATCTTGAATACCAAACATAAAACCTTCAGTTTTAGGGAAGAGCGTGTTCCAGCTTTGAGCCATTCATTGGATTTAGTCTGGTCTATTGCTTCATGCTGCAGTTGATTGATGAAACTTCTATGTAGTTCTTTAGAATACCAATTCTCTATCTTCTCTTCATCAGTTTTGGTTGTAAATGGTTCATAATTTTCCATGCTTAGGTACAGTGGTGTGTTGGCTAAATATATCCGCTTTTACTATTGCTCGGTGGAGTTCATGGTTCTTGCGTCTGAAAAAGTTTCTTAGTCCTTTTATCTGTTGACTGCAAGCTGTAATCACGTCCATTATTCCTCTACGCCCTTTTTCTCTCGGCAGAATTATTTTTTCTACCTTTGCTTTTGGATGGTGTTTTCTGTACTTTATATGTTCTGTTCCGATCTTCCTGTTTATTATTATTATTATTATCAACACAATTTTATACTTTACTTAACTCAGACTTAACTTCTAAGAGGAAAATATTTAATAGAAAATAATTTAAAAACAATAACAATTTGGCACCCAAATTAAAATTCTTTCGATATTATATTAACTATAAAAAACATTGCAATATAATTCGTATTTGGATATATTTTCTCATTTAAACCTTAAACTAAAGATCGATCCCATTTCATATTTGTAAGTTACCTAATATATATATTACACACTTCAAAAAAGCGTGTCCATTGACTAAAAGCTATTTCAATTTTCCGGATATCTGACGTTGCTCTTTTGTAGTTAGCTGTTTTAGGAAAACGAGAGTGACCCTGTTCAGCAGTAGTTTACAGGGATGGTTAATTCACTGTTGATAGAGTGTGCAATGTACCGCGAGGCTCCGTTAATGAGCAGATGAGCGGTCGACCGTTCTAACCACAATACCACAATCGCCGACACTTTGTCGATATTGCTAATGCAACGATAGGAATTTCCGAAATATATTATAACTTTATAAAATATATTTCTATTACTTTAAAATTTTAATAAGCATGATAAATATTGTTGCTCTGTTTAAAATGGTACATTAACGTAAATGCTAAACAAACTGAGTTTGATTTTACGAGAAATTATAAAAGTAGCTGCTATACTATATAGTAGTATTTAAAAATACTCTTTACTTTATACACTTTTGTATCGATGAACCTCGAGATTTTCTTGTTCTTTCTTTGTCAATAAGATGGCAGAGTAATAGTATTGGTATTGAGTAGAGATTGTAGATTGTATAAGTCCATAGGGTGTAGACTTTTAAGAAAGTCTATTATACGCTTAGAATTTACATATGTAACCTGATGATCAGGTTCTAAGAAGACCTGTTCCAGTCATTTATGTCGTTGGCAAACGATTACTCCGCAGTTACAGATAATATGTTCAACCGTTTAATCTGCATACTCACAGAGTCTGCATATTCCTCTGTCCACTTTGCCCATTTTACAGAGATGATATCTTAGTGGACAGTCTCCTATAGGACTTGCGATTACTCTGAATTCAGGTTTCTGAGCTCTAAGTAAAATTTAAAGAAATGGAGTGGTAACCTTCAAAGCAGCCTAGCTGTTGGAGGCAATAAATAATCTGTATAAATTGAGGCGATTTTTAACTCTTGAGTACAAAAATCTATTGCTCAAAGCCCCGCTTGAAAGATTGTAGAAGTATTTCCGTACCTACTATTGAGAGCATAACGTTAGGACCTGTAACCCCTATATATCTACTTCTTCTGGTGTTTTATACCCATCATTATTATTAGTAAGGGCTCATTTTGAAAGTTGATCAATATCGTTTTGTAGTAACTCAAATTCATTAATATTAACATTTAGTATGAGTTGGAAATCTCTTTTGGAGACATAAGATTGCTACGATTCTTAGAATCTGAAGATGTGCTGTAAGGTCACCGATTTTTAGAGACTTGGTCCTTGTTAACCTATAGGTACTTTCCATAGCAGTCCTCTTTAGATGTAAATGCAAGAGGGGAAGGTCTAGAAGAACCTCCATGGTCACAAGGACACTATCTCAATGCCAGTATTTGTACCTATTGCAATTCTATTACTGCCCTTTTTTGCGTTATACCAGGGCAGTATAGGTGATTAGGGTTCTGAGAAACGTTAGATATGACCAATTGATCATTGTAGGTTTAAGACCTGTTGTTCTCCCAAAAAGCCTACGGTAGCTCCACATAGTTCGAAGCTTTGGATGTTATGTTTGCGAGGTGTGGATTCCACGTAAGTTTCCTGTCGAGAATAACTCCGAGGTATTTTACCTCTTCTGAGAATGAAAGTGTCACTCCATTCATAAAAGGAGGTTGAATCATTGATTTCTTTCTGTTGTTGAATGGAATGAGTAGTATTTTGATGGGATAAAAACGGAAACAACGTGTACATCAAGCATGCCTCAGTTCTGCAATCTGTAATACCTCGTAATTCTTGCAAACAACTATTTGAAAACACCTACTTATTGTTATCTGTAATTTTCTTAAATTGTAATTTAGTTATGTAAGTGGTAGACACACATCTTCCATGACAAAAGCAATCACATTCCAAAAGAAATATAATGAAGAAGCAGGTATGAAAGAGACAGATAATAGTTTCTTACAGTATAAGTCAAAAATGCACCTTTTGGTTGTGTAATGACATGATTTTATTTATAACTAGCTGTCCCAGCGAACTTCGTACCGTCTGTTAATCAAAGTTTTTTTTCTCGATTTTGTTTGAACCTTCTCTGAACTTTCACAAATAATTCAAAACCAAAATTAGCCAAATCGGTCCATTAGTTCTCGAGTTTTAGCGAGACTAACGAACAGCAATTCATTTTTATTTATATGTATAGAAGAGAATATGTATTATTTTTTATCTCGTTCACTATTGGCGCTACGGTCGGTAACGTTACCTCTACCCACTACCAATAGATTCTAATTCATAAAATATTCATTTTATAATAAAAATACATATTTTTTTTGGTATTCAAAGTCCAACTGTTGTTATTATCAATCTCAAACCCTTAATGTCTCACTTTGGAGACTGGTAGCGGCTGGTACTCGGCACACAAACATGGCGTGACTTGTTTTAACCAAAATCAACCGCATACCGACAGCCACCTAAGATTTTACCGCTCTACACAACGCGAACTTCGCGTGCCGCTCGATTTTCTTCAGAGACGCTTCTATTATTTTTCTTTTCAATATTAAGAACTTATTTTTTTGTAAACATTATGTTAAATATCCTGGCTTTCGGATTGGCAGCTTGTGATTTTTCAGAGATGAGATCAGACATGCACGCGAAATTTGCACTAAGTGAGTTAAGTCGCTTTAACACAATACTGATATTTGGAAAGAGTAATTAAAAATATTAAAAATAGTTATTATCCTAACAAGTGCGGAAAGTTATACTTTCCCGCACGCGAACTGCCGATGCCCGAACGACGCGAAGCGGAGTTCGGGCAAGCAGTTAAGTGCGGGAAAGTTAATTTCCGCAAGAGTTAGGATCAATATTTTTTCTACAAGCAAAATCACCTCGAAAATTATTTAGATACTTGAAAAGATGCGATTGTGACAATTAAATCTTTCATAGTGTCAATAAATACACGACTGTAGCTATAGCAACCCTACTTAAACAGGTGAGTTTGTTGTTGCTTTGAGTAAGGTTTACAGGGGTGATTTAATAAATATGATTTTTTTAAAAAATTTTAAAAACAAACATTTTAAAAGTCCCTATTTTCATGTAAAATAATCTTAATTTTTTTTACTATTTGTATGTAGTCCAACAAGATAAAGATAATAATACAATAATTTGTCAAAAAGGTTATCGGAAAACATCTCTAATTAATAAAAAAAAAATGCGTGCGGGAAAAAGTATTTCCCGCACTCCGTGCGGGAAAGAGATATTTTCTGAATTAAAATGCGTGCGGGAAAGTGTTGTTTTACGCATGCTTGTAGAAAAAACATATTTTACGAGTTAAGCATTTAATAAGTATATTCTTATACCAATATTTTATCGTGTCTTGCTGACAAAATTTGTAGCCTTAGGGTTACAAAGATTTTTCACATTTCACAATATTGGGAACGGTTAACCACTTACTTAGACTGATCCATTATCTATTATCTATTATTATTATTATTATTATCTATTATTATATCTCTGGACTGATCTTAAATATTCAATATTTCTTACGGTTTATTCCTACTCAAACAAATCTGTTGACAATTCGCGCTTGTCTTGTCACAGGCAATGCACACAAAGCTTCGCTTTGGAGACAGGTCACAGCTTCGCTAGACTATCAAGACGGATCCAAGTTTTGGAACAAATTTCAACTCCTAACAGTTTAAAAATCCAAGACCAATTTTTATCTAGAGGTAAATGGCCAAATCATTGAAACCCCTGAAAATAAATACTAAAAAACCATCTTCAAAAAGTCTACTCCTCTCCCCAAAAGCCCAAAACCCAAATTTCGATCATCAGTTCTATCTGGAAACCGAACACATAACTTGATGCCTTCCCCCGGAAAACATCCCATTTCTAATCCCGTTTACTGATGAAGACAAAAGAGTAAAAATTCAGTACCTAGTACCGACTCTATCTCCAGAAGAACTCCGCTTCGATAATCCCTTCTCTATTCAACTATTGTCTCAGCAAAGTATACTTTCCCACTATCATAAACTCCTCAAACACAATCCTAACCCCGAAACCTAGAAAAATTCCCACAAACACACAAAACTACAGATCTACGTCTTTGGTTTCAGACCAAACCACTCTACCTAAAACCCGAATCTAGAACTTCAAACTTTTACCGCCTCTGACCTAAAAGCCGTCTCTGCCATAATAATGGATGTTGAAAACGCTTTCAACAAGTTGAAAAGGCAATTTCACAACTCTTTACCCCCTTTCAGGAGTTTCACAAGGGTCAATCTTAGCCCTTATTCTTTACACTATCTACGCTAGTGATATTCTTTAGCTGCAAAATATCCAACTAAACGCCGACGACACGACCCTATACACCTCCGCAACGTTGACTGAATTGCTTAGCGGAAAAACTAAAACCCCACCCAAACCCAAACTTTCATCTTCAGACATCCGAACCTCAGCCGACGAGAAAAACTGACTTTCGACCATATCAGCCTTTAACTATGGGGGAGAGCAGCTCGTCCCTTGGCGTGCGATTAATTCGAACACTCAGGTGAGTGATCGATGTCGATTTTACCATGAATCGAATGAGAAGGCGAGCATCCCTCCTAGGTGCTCTGGGTGGTAGACTCGGAAGATGCCATTCCAAAATCCTACTTCATACCTTCAAAACTTTTATTCGAACTCTTCTGGATTATAAGGCCGTGACATACTCTGCTCTTCCTCAGAGACTCCTTCATTTGCTTCTTGTCACAGAGAGAGCCATCATCCGCTAAGCTAAAAACCTACACCACCTTTATCCAAGCCTTCTTGTCTATCAAAATACAAAAATATTTCCTCTTACTTCTCGCTTTCAGACGCTCAAACAACAATACGTCACCTTAGACAGGGACCTTCCTGCAGAACTTGACGACCTCCTTGACGAAACCTCCCACTCCTACAGGTAAATACAGGAAGGCAACAGGGTACAAAGAAAACTGGTTTCTGTGGTTCCCTTCGTCATTGCCAAACCCACATTGCACCACTTGAGATGACACATCTACACAAATTCACAACAAAAACATTTTTTTAACAATTTAGGCACGTTCCAGGAACCAGGAAACACCAAAAGATTCTGAAAACCAGGAAGCAAACACCGAATAGCGCCGACGATTAATAATAACTCTATTCAAACTCCACCGTCCATCCTTGAAAAGGGCATTAAGTCCTATAATATGGTACACCCAAAACCCACCTCTTGTAAACCTATTCCTTGCTTTTTTTTTTTTTACAGAGGGCCAGGCTTAGGGGTAGTCCATGGGATTGCACCGCAGCTAGTACAGCTTATTGTGCACCCTCATTCTCCGTCAAATCCCAGGTTCTTAATGAACCAAAAGATCCTTTTGACTATGGTTGCCCGTTCTTCCCTTTGATCTCCAGTCGGTAGGCCAAGGGATCTCACACGCAGACCTTGCAGGGCTGGGCACATGAATATCACGTGGAAGGCTGTTTCCTCCTCCTCACCGCATTTTCTACATAGGAGGTTTTCAACTTGAATTCCCATCTTATGTAGATGTCCGCGGAATACCCAGTGGCCGCTGATGAAGCCAACCACTTTCCGCAAAGTCTTCCTCCTCAGCCCAAGGGCATCTGCCGCTATAGCACCAGTAGGTGTCTGCAGCATTCTCTTTGACTGTATTTTACCTTCTGTTCTTTCCCAGCTCTTTCGATGTTCTATGCCCATCCACTGGCGAACAGCTCTTCGTGCTGTGTTGTAAGCAATACCACACGTCGGCTCTGGGCCAATGAGCGGGTTTCAGCTCCTTTGTTTGCCCACTGGAGCTGAAAGCCCGCTCATTCCTTGCCTTGCTTGCCTATTCAAATTGTTACTGAAGGTTATGTTGAAAATTCACTAGACAGTCAAACAAAAATTGCGGGCATTTTAACCCATGATCAAAAAGAACCTATTCCTGGTTTGTCAACATTCAGCACACAAAAATAATGTTTCTTCAATGAAAACCTTAAAGAGGGAATAAAACTTAATAATCAATGCCACGACAATTCTACAATAATTTTTTACATATATACTAAATCTAACGCTTCAAATAGTGTTTAATTTTATGTTAACTATTATAATATTTACCTACCTATTGTTCGCTATGTTGTTGTTATTGTTACGCTTCTCTTTATATTAAATTCCACTAGAATAAATAAAAATGTATGTCTTCACAATCGTTTATTCTACAATACAATTCGTTGTTATTAGTCTGGAATCTGTAATCGTTACATTTGAGGTTATTTTTTGTCCTTTTTTTCCGAGGTGTGTTCGACTAGTGCCAGTGCCTTATCCTTATAGTTTACTTTATTCTTTCTTTGGGTGCTGGATGTTGGTTTTACTTCATATAGATTTATCTTAATCATTTTTACCCAGGTTTTTCAGTACATGCATGTTTTTACAGAAATTTTCTTCTACTAAAGTTTCGTTTTGGTTTTGGTCGTTATACTTGTTGCCTATATAACGATACCGATATAAAACGTTTATCATACTTGCCAATTATAATGATCTTTATATATGGAGGCGCATTACCAATGGTAACGGTTGGAAAGTAGCTACTTTCCACCCTGGTTAACAATTGTCTACTTTCCAACTGTTTTGTCTATGTTTAAACGATTGTGAATAAAGGTAAGTTTTCTATTGATTAATATAGGAATACAAAGGAATAAACTCAAAGTCTAGTACCACAAAAATATTTTAATTTAATTGGGTACAAGTTTCGGGAATAAATATTCCCATCAACAAGCCCTCAAAAGTAAACAAAACGAAGCAATAAAAATTATGGAATTGAAGTCAACAATTCCCGTTGGCAGTTAGAGGGACAACATAACTTGTACACCGGTGTCGACCTATTGGGTCTCATCAGTACAAGGATATATGTTGTCGTCAGCGAGCTTACTCGCTGACTGAAAATGCACTTTTTATTATTATTATTATTATTATTATTATGTGGGTAGCCTTTAAAATATAATTTTGTAATTGATATTTCTGCTATGCACTAAAATCACGATCTATATATATCCACCGAGTGATGGAAACATAAACGATGCGATAGTAGTGACATCTCCACCTCCAACTGCAAAACAGACATCATTTGACTGAAAACAATTCACACACAGGTGTTCAACAAAAATGAAGGATGATGATCGCCGAACTGGCATCTTTTAGAAAGAGAAAATCATCCATAATCTCAAATGTGGTCCAATGGTAATACAAAGGAATAAACTCAAAGTCTAGTACCACAGAAATATTTTAATTTAAGGGGGTACAAGTTTCGGGAATAAATATTTCCATCAACAAGCCCTCAAAAGTAAACAAAACGAAGCAATAAAAATTATGGAATTGAAGTCAACAATTCCCGTTTGCAGTTAGAGGGACAACATAACTTGTAGACCGGTTTCGACCTATTGGGTCTCATCAGTACAAGGATATATGTTGTCGTCAGCGAGCTTACTCGCTGACTGAAAACAATTCACACACAGGTGTTCAACAAAAATGAAGGATGATGATCGCCGAACTGGCATCTTTTAGAAAGAGAAAATCATCCATAATCTCAAATGTGGTCCAATGGTAATACAAAGGAATAAACTCAAAGTCTAGTACCACAAATATAGGAATAGTTAATATTTATTAAAGTATTGTTTTAAGAAACTTTTTTGTGACAATATTTTTGCAATTAGTATCACATTAAAAATATTTTTCATTTTATTTCAATGATTTGTTTACCAATTATCTGGTCGCTTGTGTATTAAAAAACATTAATTATATTGATACGGTTTTGTTTAAAATTTGTTATAATTTATTTTAACAGTTTTATTATGTTCGTTTTTCATTTAATTAGTGGAACGATTGGCAAATATTGTCAAATAGCAGAAATGAATATTGTGAAAAATAACAGGTTCTCGTTTATTCCATTATTTATATAATTAAATCATTCTTTGTACATGGCTCAAAATATTTCATGTTTTTGATTAATTATGTAGTAGAATTAATAATGTGAACGCGCAGTTTTTGCTCGAATATGCGAAAATGAAAAATAAATACTACAGTTGTTTTACTACGAATAAAATGATGCGATTAAAAAAAATTGATTACAGTTTGATGCGATTATTACTAATTAAAATAAATGTTTGTTTTTCGAGCGTTACATTACGATTCAATTTATTTTTGTAGTTTTTTTGAATGGAATATTTTAATGATTGTTTATTAGTATTGTTATTTACATATATACATTTAAAACTTTTTTAATTATAAAAATGAACAAAACGGTGAATATCGTAAATAAAATGGAAAAATTGTAAATCGGGAAAAATTTTAAAATGAGAGAATTCATGAATTATTTAATTTATATTAAAACAAAAATAATAGTAAAGTTAGTAAACGAGAAAAAATGCGATTATAATTAAAAATTGGAAATTGAAAAAAATTAAGAAAAACAACAACAAATCAAGAAAAATTAAGAAAAAAAAGCGTCTGAGTGCGAGCCGGACCCGTAGCAGTAAGTAACAATAGTTCTTGTAGTTCGTTTTCACTTTGATCAATGTTTAAAAAAAAACTACGAGGGTCAGTTAAAAAGTAATGCCTCCTACCCGGTAGAATCCGTTCTAACTGAGATAAATAAATGAAACAAGTTTTAGAATGTAAAAACGAGTATACTGAACAAAATGGCATAGTTATGTTTCAACGTAGTCACCGTTAAGATTGATACATTTTTATAAATGTAAACTCCATTTTTCGAATGCGTTGACGAAAAATTCCTCAGATCTAATCCTCAACGATTCATCCACAAATCACTTAACTTCGTCATCCAAGGTGAAGTGATGTCCCTTCATAATGTCTTCAATCATCTTAGGGAACAAATAAAAATCCGAGGGGGCAAATAAGGGCTATACCGAGGGTGCGGTACGATCTCGAGGTTTAGGCACTTGATCTTGGCATTGGTTTGAGCGCTGCAGTAAGAGCGCGCGTTGTGATGGAGCAAAATTTTTTGATGTTGTTATTTTGAACGCTCGGGACGATCACCAGAGGTTCTCAAAAGAGCTCTTAATGATAGAGGAGTAGATAGAACGATTTCCACTTGATTGTCGCAATTGCTGTCTACAAGAATTGCAGAAATCAAGACAGGCCAAGAAACTATCTCCATCAATACGACCAGAGGTTGCCCGCAGGGGGAGTAGAAATACCTTGCCAAGGGTATTCTTATGACGTGGTTATCCTCGCAAGCGGGAAGTATAAAAATGTCCTCTGTGACATAGTACAGAGAGGACTAAAATAAACAAAAAATGGTGTAATTTAGTAGGACTTAATATCAGCCCCACCAAGACCACCTTAGTAGCCTTTTCAAGGAAAAAGAACCCGTAAAAGTAGGTGAAAACATCGTTGTATAGAAAACAGAGGTTAAATATCTAAGGCTAACCCTAGATAACAGGTTACTCTGGCACAAACATGAAAACGAAATAATACACAAAGCTACAAAAGATGTGCAGGTAAGAATTGGGGTTGTAACCCAAAGACATGGATGTACACGGCAATAGTAAGATCAATCATCACATACGGGGCACTAGCTTGGGACACGACTATTACGAGGACACACCTCTCGAAGATTCAGAGACTACCTGTGCATGCATCACTGGAACAATGGCAACATGCCCCACTGTGCTGCAATGGAAGTAATCCTAAATCTCAGCCAGTACACATTCAAGTAGAAAGTATAAGAAAGAAAACAATATATAGAATGGTCAAAGAAGGAACAATCAAGGAAAGACCTCGATCACTTCAATTTGATCAAACTTGGGAAATGCCCCCAGATGACATGCCAAAGAAATTTAACTTTGTGAGAAAATTCACCACAAAACTGGGTAGTACCTAAATCTGAATGGGACAAAGACAAATACTCAGAAAGCCAAAGTGCATACCCAAACATTTTTCAAGCGAAATTCCGTGCCAATAAAAGATGTGTTAATATAGAAAGGAACTATCGTAGATAAAAGATAGTAATTATGTCAGATAGTCAAACAGCCATCAAAGATCAAAGCTCTGAACTCACACACAATCAGTTCAAAGATGGGAAGGCCAAGGCAAACTAAATGAACAAGGCAAAATAACACTGTTACCCTCTTATGGGTTACGGGACACAAGAATAGAAGGAAACGAAACAGCAGATAAGCTGGCAAAAAAAGGAGCTGAAACACCATGCCTGGGACCAGAACCATCTCGTGGAATCACCAGTGGTACAGTCTTAGAAAAACTAAGGAAATAAGTGGATAGAGAAATATCCAAGTAATGGAACGATTTAGAAGGACAATCAAAAACGCTCCTGGGAAACTATAACCAGAAGATATCTCTCAGCTGTACTATAACAAGAATATTAACCGGGCACTGCCGATTAAGAGGACCCATGAAGAAACTAAGATTGATAGATGAAGCAAAGTGCAGATTCTGTAAGGTAGAGGATGAAACCTCAATACATATACTCTCAGGATGCATTGCAATACGCAATTCTAGGGTCATACGAAATAGAAGAGAAAGACCTACCTCACTTGAAGCCCAACGATATCCTAAACTTTCTAAGAAAGATAGGACTAGAAGAGCTGCTATAAGTCTGAGAAAAAATCAGAATTATAGCAATAGATCTTATGTGTGTATCTAAAACCACTAATTTTGTTCATACATACAAAGATACATACATGTATATAATAATAAGATGGATTTGTGATGAGCTTTCGATTGTATGCGCGTTTTTATCTTATCGCGGAAAAAGTCTATATCCCAATCCCATACAACTCTTTTTTATGTCGCTTTTTCTAACTTTATTCCGTCCTATATGAAGCATAGTTTTACAAATCGTGAGATTAAAAAAAAACCTGTCATAAATACGAATTCTGAACATTGTTAAAAATATCTGATAAATGAAAGAAAAATAAAAACGATCGTGTCGAAAAATATCTATTATAATATTCCTTTAAGATACAAAATGAACATACAACGACGAAGCTTATTAAAGACCTGAAACTTCAAACTTCTTTAAGTATTCAGTAACAATAATGTTCTCAATTTGCATTTCAAAAATGTTTCCACTTTTATACATTAAAATACAGCATCATCTATTAGCTCAGCCAACTCACAGCGGGGTTTTCTTTAATCTTTTATCACTTTATTTCACCAAAAGTCTCTTTTACAAAGGTAATGTAAATGGTTTGTGTTGCGTCTGTTCCTGTAACTATAATCAGGAATTGAAGCTCAATTTAGTTTATTTATATTATTTTGATGCTTCATATTTTCCAACAGTCCTGCATAAAAGTATTACCAGTTTTGTTTTTATTTTTAAAATTAAAATTTTAGTACAATCAGAACAAAACGCAGCCGAGTGCAAGTTCGTTTAACTAAAAAAAAATCCAGGGCTTAACAAATTACTTTTACATTGATTTCGATTTTAATTTGACAGAATAAAATGAAATTAAAATTTTCACCTTGCCGGTAATTCGATAAAAATCGAGACGAGATTTATTACGGTGAACTGGGAGTTCAAAAATAAAAGTAATAAGTAAATTTAAGAAGATGGAGTTTAGAGCTGATGAGAAGTTTAAATTTCTTGGGAAATTAAAAAACTTTAATTAAGACCTTTTCATAAGTATTTTTTAAACTTCTTTTGTATATTTTTCCTGTTAACACCTGCTCAATGTAAAACTAAATTAGTATTTTAACTGAAAATCAATAACAAACAGAAAATGATTATTTTTTGTTGTTTTTTCATGTAAAAAGTGATTGAGAATTTTGTAGGATCTGAGTAATTTAGATACTACAATCTGTGACGAACTTTTATTAGATCCAGTGGCGGTTGGTTCACAAGAGCACATAAACACGTAAATCTTATTGGTAAAAAATACGCATTAAAGTAAACGAAAATGAATGAATGAATGATATAGAGGAGGAGTGTAGGTATTGATGGGAGTATTGGATGTACGGACCCTGTTAAAGGACTTATGTCCTTTTCAGGGAGTGGATGGGAAAGTTTGGCGAGGACGAAGGGAACCGTAGAAACCTTCGCCAAGGACTCATTCTTTTTTGTATCCAGTGTCCTTCATCATGTTGGCACTATCCATCATCTACCTGTAAGAAAGTTAGGATTCGTCGAAGAGTGCTTCTAGGTCTTCTCTACCGTTTGGAGGAGTCTCAGGTTGGAAAGGGGATCTTGTTTTTCGGGATTCTGGACCTTCTTTGGAGTCCTCCATTCCAGTGGGTATGGAGGGTCCTCTGGGCTATTGTCCCTGAAGAGTCCGTGTGACGTATCGTTGTTGTAACGTCTGAAAACGAGAAGGGGAAGGAGAAGGTGTTGTTGTAGACAAGGCGGCTTGGGTAGAGGAAGTATAGGTTTTTTGCTTCACGGATGATCGCTCTCTCTGTGGCATGAATAGAATGAAGAACTCCCTATGGAAAAGTAGAGTATGGCACTGCCTTATAATCGACCAGAAGTCAGATAAAGGTTTTTGTAAGTATGGAGCAGGGGTTTTGTGTCACATCTTCCGAGTCTACCGCCCAGTGCACCTAGGAGGGACGCCCGTGTTCTCATTTTATTGATGATTCAACATCGGCGTTCTACCTAAATGTTCGAGAAAACCGAACGCCCAGGTAGGTCACCTGATCCTGATGGACGAGCTGTTCCCCCCATAGTGACAGGTTGATATAGTCGAAAGAGAGATTTTCTCGTCGACTGAGGTTTGGATGCCTAAAGATGATGTTTTGGGTTTTGTTGGGATTGAGAGCTACTCTCCATCTGCTGCACCAGTTGGAAAACTGGGGCTAGGATAGATCCTTATGGAACTCCTGAAAGGGGGTAAATGGTTCGGAAATTGCAATTCCAAATTTGACTTGGATTATTCTGTTGGAGAGGCATGAATGAATTAATTTCATGGCTGGAATGGGGAATTGGATGTCAATTAACTTTCTCATAAGACAAAACGAAAACATATATTATTATTTATGTAAACGTCCAACGTAAAAAAACACAAAACATGTATTATTGTACATAAGATATTAACATTGACAACAGTATGTCAAGAGTACCTAAGAGAGAAAAAAAAGATTGGATGACTGCAGAAATAATTGAATTGATGGATCAAAGAAGAAAACACAAAAATAGAACATCATTAAATATAAACGGCTTAATAAGGAAATAAAAGCAAAAATAAAAGCTGCAGAGGAAGAATGGTTAAAAGAGAAATGTGAGAAAATAGAAAATCTAAAAGAAAGGCCACTTCAACATGTACAAAAAAACTAAAAAATTCACATATAACAATAAACACCATTCTCAACATTTACTAGAGGACGAAAATGGTCATTTAATACAGAATACCCAGGATAAACTAAAAGAGTGGGAAAGATACATTGAAGGCTTGTTTGAAAGATAAAGATGATGACCCTCCAATCAAAGATAACGAAGGACTAGTAATCTTAAAGAATGAAGTAATGACGACCATAACATAAAATAAATAAAAGTCCTGGGTCGGACGAAATTTATCCTGAGGAGATTTTAAAGCTTATAGAAGAAGAAAACCTTGATCTACTTGTTAATTTGTTTAACCAGATTTACGATAGGTACAGGTAGGATATCAGAAGAATGGTTGGAATCCATATTTATTCTTTTACCAAAACCACAACATTCTCGTAAATGCAGATGAATAAGCCTGATGAACCACTCTCTTAAGATACTGCTTAAGATAGTACACAACAGACTGTTTCGAAGATGCGAAGCGGAGGTTGGACGTGATCAATTTGGGTTCCGGAGCGGTATGGGGACCAGGAAAGCTCTTCTTAGCCTCCAGGTGCTGTGCCAAATGTTACGACCAACAAAAGGATATTTTTCTTTGTTTTATCGATTTTGAGAAGGCCTTCGATCGAGTTAAACATACAAAACTGATAGAAATACTACGGAACACTGGCCTAGATGGAAAAGACTTAAGATTAATGAGCAACTTGTATCCACACCAAACGGCTAAAATCATGTTGAACCAGGTAAATGAGACTTGCACAGAATTCGGAATGCGATCAACGAAAAGAAAACCAAAATAATGGTGATACAGAAAAATCTAAGTGTACCTATACCCATTATCATGAATAACAATATACTATAAGTTAGTCAGTATAGGTAAATACTTGGGCTGTTGAAAAAACAGCCAGTTGAGTCCTGAACAGGAAATAACCGGCAGAATTGCACAAGCCTGAAACAGCTTTGTGAGACTTCGAGGACTGCTCTGTTACCCACAAATTCGATTAAGATTAACTAAATGCTTTATATGGTCATTTTTACTCTACGGAGTTGAAATTTGGACCTTTATAAGATCTAGCATGAACAAATTTGAAGCCTTCGAAATGTGGTTATATCGGCGTATTCAAAAAATACCTTGGACAGCTTAAGTACGGAACGAGGAAGAAAATCGCGAAAAAATAATTTTTTTGACCTTTGACCAAGAGTAAGATTTTTTGCACGTACCGAAACGATGGAGAATTTTAAAATGTTTTTAATCATATTTTCAACAATTTTACACATTTTCAGCTTCATGGGAATGAATGTAACTTCACTCTTATTTTCAGGTATAATTTGACCGGACTAACAAATTTAAGACTAAACTCTAAGTTATAAGTTTTCACTTCTATTAGCAGTCACAGGGACTGCTGCATTTTTTACTTCTTTTCAATTTCATTATAAATGCTTTTTTACGGAAAGAAGTATACTGTTTATATAAAATTACTAATTTATTTCATTTTAAACATAACAAAAGTACTTGAAGTTAATAGGAATACCAATACTGTAGCTTTAATGAAAATACATTTTTTTTTTATTTTAGTGGTAGTCGTGAATATTAAAAGTAACTATTTCTCATTAGGGATTATGCAGATTTTAAGTTAATTATCCATTTACGCCGAGAACCGTGTACATTTCCGTGTGAATTGTCGTTAAATAGACAAAAACAACGAAGCTCGCTGTCTACTAATTTTTTTCCTCGCGAGTACTTGAACACAAGTACAAAACGCTCGCTTCTATTGCCACGAAATACCATAATCATAAAAAGTTACGGCTACGGCAATTTTAGATTATGATAACTTCAAATTCCTGCCGCTTTTAATGTTCCCGACATCTTGCTAATGCGATTTTGTCTGTCGGTTATCAACGTAATAAAACCTTTACAATGTAGCTGCTAAATAAGTGGAACATGAATATCATTGATATTTTTTATTATTAAGGTTAAAGATTTTAAAGTTAAATTAGTGAAAAACTGAAATAGTATATTACATACCGAGGTGGTAAGTACTTCATTTTTATCAAGAGAAAATATGAATGAATGAATGAATGAGAATAGAATTTGGAGGATAAATATGGGAATTTTTAAGGAGGTTGGAATGTAAGAGGACCCTGTTGTAGGACTTATGTCCTTTTCAGGGAATGGATGGGAAGTTTGAAAGGAGTTAGTATCTGTCTGTCGTCGGCCCTGCTCCTACAAAGCCTTTCCATTTGTAATTCCTGTGGAGTTGAGTCTTCTAGTTTTTCTTCATCTATCCATGTTTCTTGAACGTGCCTAACAGGAGATTTTCTTTTTGGTGTCAGTGTAGGTGTGTGTAGATGTGTAACCCACGTGGTGCAATGTGGGGTTGGGAGATTGACGCTGTGGCGTGTCTCCTCCGTCGTGGAGCCCTTCCATTTGTTAACCGAGGCAGTAGTACCTCTAAAATGAAGGATTTTATACGGGCAACGTAGAGGATTGCCCTGACAATGTCAAAGATACAAACATAAGCCAATATTTGCAGATAAAATCCTTTCATGGTGCGCAATTTCTAACAGGGGTGTTTTTTAGTTTTGCATATAGCCCCTTAGAAGACGCCATCAATGGAACTTTCAGACCCAAATCTAACCTTAATCTTTTGTTGACATAAATCCAGTGTTTCATTGCGATACAAGTCGTGTAGGTACAGTAAATTCTTAAAATTAGCTAGTCGGTCAAAAAATAGATCTTAGCCGAGAATATTTTTAAGCACAATTTTTTTTATTAGATGATTATTCCAACGGCAATGTCTCGCTGAAATGGTTTCTGTGTTTGGAAATGAAGCACCACAACAGTTAACTATTTCCCGCTGGTATTGCGAATAACACGTTGTCGCTCCAGTCTCAGCCACTAAAAATGATCCGTTCTCGAACTGTGTCAAAGAAAATGGTCGCAACTTTAGTGTCAAAATCCTGGTTATATGGCAACAATTGCTTTGGAAGATAGAAGAACGGTTACTTCCGATTGGTTATAAACGTTTGTTTATTAGAAGTGATAGCGAACAATAGGACAATACAACTGCTTACACTACCCAAAAGACAATCGAGTTTTTGGAGCTTCAAAACATCGAATCCACGGTATAGTCCCGATCTAAGTCTCATCGACATCTTCACGTTTCCAAAGATCGAGAATCCAATACGTGTGCAGCGTTTCCAGTCACCAGATGCCTTTAAAACAGAGATTTTGCAGATGACGACTGAAGACTGGAATAACAGTTTAACCAATTGGTTTAAACGTATGCAAAAGTGGATCGATCTTGGTGGGACATGTTTTGAAAAGCAATAAAGTTCCTTAACTTGATATATCTTTGGTCTTTATGGCTTTATGCAAAACTAAAAAGACAACCCTCGTGTCCTGATTTTTAGACCTATATTGATAACTTCCTTTGCAAATTAATTCAGTTTGTCCTCGAACATCATGCTAATGACGATATTATATTTAAGTGATACCTAGCATCAAGTCATTACTCAAGAGATGAGTTCGACAACACCACAGACATTTGTTCCTAAAAAAGATAATCCTCCAAATTTATCACAGACTATCCCAATACAGAATTATGAGCATTACTGTCTATAAAGGTTTTTCTTGGAAGCTAGAAAGCTGAACATAAAGACCAATTAAGATGGAGAATTTACGAAACACTGAGTGAAATTTATCTGAGTTTCGTCTTCATGAGAAACATTCAAAGAAATTTGGGTCTGGTAAAGTTGAATTGGCCAGTTCACATAATTCGATAGTATAGTTTAGTATTGAGTTGTAATTTATGACTCTTAAATTATGAGTACTAGTTAGTGTTTGAATAAATTTCTTCATTTAATAAATCCAATAAATATTCTGTGCCCTCACTATTAGAATATACCGTATATTAATAAAGTATATCATATACTTTATTAATTAGGGTCCTCCGGTCCTTCTTGCCTCTTAAAATAAACAATAATTCAGTATATTCGATAATGGCCCTTGCTTATTTTATTAATGTTGATAGATTTGTCAAATTTGTCGAGGGTCGTCTTTAAGTCTTGGTAAATATTTTTAAATTTAAAAGACGGCCCTTTACCAATTTGACAAATCTATTATAACATTAATAAATTTCAATGAAAGTTTTAGATATCTTTGGCGCAGAGGAATAAAATAAAAAAAAATCTTGAAAAATGTTTTGAAGAAATTCGTGATAATCTTGAAAAATTATCAAAAATTAAAAAAAAAATGTTGAAACTTGTAAAAAATAAAAAATAATTGACAGTCGCAAAAAAAAAATTGACGAAAACCTTGATAAATTGTCAAAAATCCAGAAAGATCTTAAAAAAAACGGTGAAATTGATGAAAATCGTAGAAAATGGTGAAATAATGTCGAAAATCGCACAGAAATGTTGAAAAACGTGAAAAATTATAAGAAATTCTTAATAACATTGAAAAATTGGTGAAAGTGTTAAAAAAATGTCAAAAGTCATACAGAAATGTAGAAAAACATGAAAAATTGTAGAAAATTGTAAGTTGTAAGAAATTCTTAACAATCTTGAAAAAATGATAAAAATGTTTAAAAAACTGTCAAAAATCAAAAGAAATGTTAAAAGTCGTAAAAAATGGTTGACAATTGTGAAAAATAGTTGAAAAACAGAAAAAGACGAAATAAAAATAAAAAACAAATAGATAAAAATGTAAAATGGATAAAATTTAATAAAACGGAGAAACTAAAAAGGGACAAAAACGTAAAAATTAGTAAGTACAACAAACAAAAAATAAAAAGCTTTAAAGAGACAAAAAAAAATGTTTAAATCGTCACAAACAGTAATAAAATCATAGAAATAAATAGAAAAAATAAAAAAATCGTAAAAATTAGAAAAAACGGAAAAGACATCATTTTTGGGTAAAACGAAATTAGAGACAAAACTAACCATGTTTTTTTAATAGTCATACGCAAGATACACGACTTCTTACTAGATGGAGCAGCTTTGGTATAGGTACGCGAAAATCCGTTACTCATTTTTGTGACGATTTTTTTGTTGCAACACCAAACTAATATTAAAATTTTCACTTTAAAAAGCCTCTCAATTACAAACAAGTAATTCGATTATTTATATTATTATTTGCAACTTAAAATGTCTGTAACATACATTTTTTTGAAATCCTAAATTTAGCCAATTCTCAACTTAAACATTTAAATGAATTAAAGTAAACATTTCCATACTGCAACTAAGTTTTTCTTTTAAATAATACATAATATGCCTGGTAAGACCAGTTTCTATACGCTTTGCAGCAACTAAAGCGAACATCATAATAATATTTGCTCAATTTACTGTAACATCTCAATCTGCATTGTTAATTGGCTGTTATGTTGGTCTATTCGCAGATCTTGTTATCAGAGCGACGTTTTGCTTCTCGTAGAATCTCGCTTTGAAAGGATAATTTGGAAGTGGTTGGAATCCTAAGGATTTTCATGTGGATTAGACGCCGCTGATAGCCGATTATGTACCTACAACTAAGAGTAAAATTTAGAAAATGTTTAAAAAAATATTATAAATTTAAAAGATGAAAAATTAAAAATGCATGTAAACCAAAACATGCATTCGACAAAAGAACAGGTGCAACAAGGTCTATGGGATGCGGTAAACACACCTTGGTACATAAGAAACAACACTTTATTTCACGATATAGAGGTAAGAAAAATTACAGATACCATGAAAGAAAAAAAAGGAAGATCTAAAAAGACACGAAGAACCATGTAAACCGTGATCTAATGGAATTAATAGAGTACGACCCAGATAACGGGTCCTGGAAACATCAGAGGCCAAAGAAGCAAATCCAGCAGCAGTAAAGATCCAGAAGATAACATAGCGCAAAAGTGACAAAAGAGTCAACACAGAAAGAACGCTACTGAAGACCCCAGAACAAAGAGAAAAGCACGCAACAATAGTCAGACACCAGGAGTATAGTGCAAGAGCACTGTCTTGGCGGAAGCAGTTTCCTCCCAAAGCCATTGCTGAGGCCCCCTCGGTGGGGTGGTGGAGGAGAGCATGACGTTCAGACAACAAGTCTTTACCAGAATGACATGCTCTTCATCTCGGGCTCAGTAACCTGCTTTAGTCTAAAATAGTTATATGTAAAATAAACGAGGTACTTCAAGTTGTCCCAGTTGGCGCATCCTTGGCGTACTCGAAAGTAGGGACAGTGAAAAAGAGAAGCAAGAAGAGACACAAAGAGCGTCGTTTGGTTTAGTCGAAAATGGAAGCACGAGAGATGGAGAGGCCAGAGGAAGTACCGTTACTTATTTTGTGACGATGTCTCTGTTGCAACATCTCTCCCGAACCGAATAATCAAAGCTTCACTTTAATAAATCTGTTAAAAATGTTATACCAACTAGTATTTCATATTCAAATGATTTCGAATCAGTTATGTTTTATGATTAAAGGATACAAGGAATAACTGGTTCGTAGGAGTGTGGTCGTGAAGTTGGTGGTATTTGAATGTTGGGTTTAAGGACCCTGCTATAGGACTAAGTGTCCTTTTCAGGGAGTGGATAGTGGATGGTATGGTTTGGATGATGTTAGCATCAGAAGTCGGCGCCATTCGGTGTTCGCTTCCTGATTTCTGGTTGTTTTGGTGTTTCCTGGGTCCTGGTGTCCCCGAAACGTGCCTAAACAAAAAAAATGGTGTCAGTGTAAGTGTGTGTTTGTTGGGGTGTACCCCACGTGGGGTAAGGTGGGTTTGGGAGATTGGCGCTGTTGCGTGTCTCCTCCGGCGTGAGGCTTCCCATTTGGCAAGGACGACGGGAACTAAAGAAACTATAACCAAGGTCTTATTTTTTTTTGTATCCTGTTGTTGTTCAATGTCTACCTATAGAATTACATATTTAAATGCAGAACACACTACTGTAATCCCACTTTTGATTGAAAGAAATTAAACTCTTCACCATGTTTATAAATTTATATTCTCTTATTAATACAAAACAACCTTCTACATACCTTGATACTCATATCTGTTCTGGCTTATATCTAAACTGATTCTTCAACACATTATAAAATAGTCTCTCTTGGCTTATCGATGACACAATATTTAGAAATTCGATAGCCTCTTAAAAAAAACTTAAAGTTGTTTTAAATGTTTGTTTTTTTTTTACTAATTTATCGATAAAAAGTAAGTTTTGATACTGTACCAATTACAATAATTCATCATCGATATTTTTTGTAAATTTGAGAGTTTAAAGTGCCACCCTTCTTTACGATTATGGATAATTTGGCTCAAAAACCAACGAGATTTTGTTTTTGTTCTCGTCTTGTCGGTGTTTAGTTGAGAACGATTTTAGATTTTACGAGCATATTCTAAGTGCTGCATTATCGCAAGTACTTTCAAGTCGATGGCATTTTTACAATCTCTTTCGTCTATATTTTCTCAAATTTTAGAGGAATCTCATTGGTTCTTTATATGCTGCCAGAAAGTACAAATGTACATAACATAAGTTGAGTATTAGTTAAACTTCATTTTGAACCTAATGAGAAGATGTGGAAGGTATGGAAAAACAGGAATTTTGTTTAGGATTATTGATATGTACATACAAAGTGTTAGTTAATGGATGATTCTTGGGTCAATTGGTAACCGTTATGATTATAGTTTTTTTTTATTAATTCTTCATAACGTTATGAGATAATCAACACAAACCGTATACCATGTGAACTAGAAAATAAACGTTTTAGAAATAAAGCAAAAGTCTTCACTCATTAAGTAACCCTTTACATTTGAAGGGAATTCATATATGAGCACGAGGCAAGCCGAAGCAGAGGTAAACAATCTCAACTTGCCTCGTGCTCGCCTCGCATCCTATCCATCGGTTATCGGTAGATCAAAGTGAGGCAAGCCCAATGCACGCCTCGTTTTGTGTTCATTATGGACAGAAAAAGTTAGCAGTTTATTTGCCTCAGCGGCAAACGAATGTACATAAATCTTACTTATCACTGCTATAGGAACCACGTAGTATGTCCATTTTTTTTGACACTGTTCAACAGGAACACTTTCTCTCATTACCGTCTCGCATACATGTGCTTAAGGAGGAAGTGAGTAAGTGTCACATGTAACATGAGTTGAATCTAAAAAGACCAAAAAGGTAAATAACTACTATGCATCTGTAGCTTAGAGGGTAGAGCGTTACCGCGTAGAGGTAAAGGTTGTAGGTCCGAGTTCGGCTGGATACGTGATTTTCTCAATTTCTCCATAATATCATTTAATGCATTCTTGTTTTTATACTTTCTAAAATTTCAATGAATCCACCACCTGTTAAAATTTCACGTGGTGATCGTATATCGCGCGCGTTTTTCCTTAATACCTCGAGATAGTTGTATGTAAGAAAAGCCATTCAGTAAATAAAAATAATAATAATTACCTACATATCTGTACAATTATTCAAATCTCAATAAAATTCACCCATTAAAAAACATAATGAGAACGAAGAGATAGAGATTGGCTAAAGTTGACTGTACCATTTCATGGGTGTTGACATTGAGTTTTACACATGCTAGTGTACATGTAAGAAGTGAGGTAGGGTCTGGTTGACTATACCATACCCTACCTACCTAATACTACCTATCTACACATTAAAACGGAGTGATAGTAGCTACACTCGATAAGGATGTCGGAATTGCGTGTTTGCGTGTCTAAGCGAGAGGGTCATGATTGGGTCTTTATACCTTTTATAGTACTGGAAACCATTAAAAATTAAAATTAATCATAAAACACCTTTTTCAATGTACTTTTCAAGGAAAATGTTAAAGGTAAACCAAAAAATTAGAAAATGAAAAGTAGCGATAACAACTAGATTTATCTTCACATAATAAAAAAAAGAAGCAAAATATAACCTTGAAGTAAAAGGCGCGATAGAGGCAAGGAAAAAGTAGGGGAAAGAAATATAATATAGGAAAGTACAAAGTAAACAGGGAAAAAAATACCTAACTTAAAAAAACCGTCAAAGTAGGTAAGTGGAGGTTAAATATTCACGGCTAACCCTAGATAACAGTTTACTCTGGAACAAACACGAAATCGAAGTAATACACAAAGCTACAAAAACCCTTATGGTGTGTAGAGCTATTATAGGTAGGAAAAAAATTGGGGTTGTAACCCAAAACATTGCAATGGATGTACGCACAATAATGAGAGCAATCATCACTTATGGGGCAGTAGCTTGGGGCACAAGAGCTAATCTGAGTACTATGAGGACAAACCTCTCGAAGGTTCAGAGACTAGAGACCAATACACATTTAAGTAGAAACTGTAAGGACAAAAACAATATATAGAATGGTCAAAGAGAGAATAATCAAGGAAAGAGCTTGATCACTTCAATTTGATCAAACTTGAGAAATGAAATAAAATAACTTTGTGAGAAAATTCACTACAAAACTGGGAAGTAAATCTTAATGGGACAGAGACAACATATTGGGACTAAGCCAAAATGCCATAAAATGGTATACGGATGGCTCCAAGACAGATAAAGGAACCGGAGCAGAGGTTTTTGGACCTAGAGCCAAATATTGAGAAAGCCTCAATGCATACCCAAGCATTTGTCAACCGGAAATTCGTGCCAATAAAAGATGGAATATCAGAGATAAAAGATAGTAATGATGTTAGATAGTTAAGCAGCCATCAAATGAACTAGGACAAAATAACACTATTACCCTCTTATGGGTACCAGGACAACAGGAATAGAATGAAACGAAACAAAGATAAGCTGGCAAAAAAAAGTAGCTGAAACCCCAGAATCATCTTGTGGAATCTGCTTTAGTAGAGTCTTAGAAAAACTAAGGAAAAAAGTGTATAGAGAAAAAGTACTGGAACGATCTAGAAGGACTAAGACATTCAAAGACGCTCCTGTGAAATTATAACCAGAAGAGATCTTGCAGTTGTCTTAACCTTAGTAAGAAGAACCTCCGTATTATAACGGGTATATTAACCGGGCACTGCCGATAAAGAGGACACATGAAAAAACTAGGATTGGTAGATGAAAGTGTAGATTCTGTGAGGTAGAGGGTGAAACCTTAATACACATACTCTCAGAATGCATTGCAGTAGGGAATTCTATGGTCAGATACCTAAGGTAATACGAAATAGAAGAGAAGGTCCTTCCTAACTTGAAGCCCGACGTTATCCTAAGCTTTCTAAGAAAAATAGGACTAGAAGAGCTGCTATAAGTCTGAGGAAACATCAGAATTATAGCAAGAAAAGTGGGATACAATAGATCTTATAGGTCGCAGGTGATTCTGTCAACCCCTAATTTTGCTCATACATACATACATACAAACAAACATAAAGTAAACAATATATCTAAGAAAAAATGATGGATTAAAAAATGGAAACGAAAATAACTGAGCTGCCTTTTATCTCATGCTAAAAACAGTATAAGATGAATATAAAATACCTTGGTCACAATCTAGGAATGACATTTTGAGAAAACCAACGATAATTACCATATCCAAGAACAAATTACTCTCATTGGGTTAATGTAAAGAACAAGTAGATAGATAATTTGCATTTATTTGTTCTAACTTCCTACTTCATACTCCCAATAGATATTTACTTTCTTACGACACATAAATTTATACTTATACTTTAACTATCCAAGAGAAAGTTTAGTAAAACCTTTCCTTTAATATATCGTCTCAAAACACAACAATAGTGATAATGATGAAGTCACAGCCGTTACTTCAGGTAGAAAATCCATTCTTGTGTTGATGCTAAAATTCAAGTACAATACACAAGTTCTACGGGAAATTTGAAATATAAGACAATGCCATCAATGTTATTGAAATCAGCTTTCTAAAATCTCAACAGTTCACTTTGAAATCGGAACCTGGTGACTAAATATGCAAGTTTCGATGTCGCTTGAATCTATTTTAATCACTTTGTAGCAAGTATTTATAGTATCTATAAATTTTAAACTAGTAACAATTCACTGGATCAACGTCATCTTTTTTAATGCTATAATAATGTCTATAATATTCCTGGACTATAAACCCAAGTGTATAGCCTCTTCATCCTTTAAGTAAATGGGCGTAAGATGCTGTAGAGGTACATGATTGGCTGATACGAGACTATGTATCCTCGACAACTTTATGTCAAGTCCACGTGGACTGAAAGCCAATTTCTCCTTGTCCCACTGAAGTATTTTTAAGGCGACTATCCTTGTTGTGGAGAAAAGATAAAGATAAAAGTTCGCAAAATGCAGAAGTCGAAAAGAGAGGAACGTATAATCTTAAGAAACTGAAATTTGCACTGCGATTCTCATCTTTTCAGGACAGTCCAAGCGTATACATACACAAGGGAAGACATCGGCGGTGGCTTGGGAGAACGGGAGGAGGTTTATGTGTTTCCTAAGGGTACACTCTCTTTCACAAACCAAATACGTCTCGCTTCGATGAAGCGCACCGAATGAATGCTCTCTAGATAATGACAACTTTTTAATTAATTACTGGCTGTGAAGTAAGCATTTTAATTTAATAAATGTTTAATATTTCTTCAATACATTGACGGCAGCGAACGCTAAAATATGTTAATAATCGCCGCAATTTGTGTTATTTGTTCTTTCGATTGTTATACTGTTTGTGTGGTCCTTTTTTTATCTCAGACAACAATGTTTTTCACGGATATTTAAATTTCATTCTCTGAGAACAAATTTGTCTTTATTTTAAGTTAAAATATTGCACTTGATATTAAATTGAATATACAAACAATCAGTAATTTATATTTACCTAATAGGTACCTAATTATCTTCTAATCATTATATCTTTGGATTAATTTTTGGAATTTGAGCGTTAACTTTTTTTAAATTTAAGGATGTCCTCGTAGGTATAGACCTAAATACAAATGTACCGAGAACTTCTATTGGTCCAGAAGAGGCAATTTATCAATTTGGGATATAAGCGCCTGCAAGTTAAGTGGGGAAGACGTGGGGAGTAAGGAGTTCCACAATCTGGAGACCCTGGGGATGAAGGAACAATGTCTAGTACTGAACAATATAAGGGTGCATGGAGTTGGCACGTCGCGTTGCTCCGGCTAGTCTAGCAAGTGGAGGCACTATAGAGCGGAGTTCTTCTGAGCAAAATCCATTTAAGTATGGATAAACAGGAAAAGATCAGACACTGCTCTTCGGTGGGACAATGAGGCTAGGTTTTTGGTAATACTGGTGTTGTTTATTAGTCGAACTACTCTTCTCTGTATTACATCAAGAACTCTGAGCCTTGACGGAGCCGCCGATCCCCATACATGCGAGCAGTATTCCAGATTAGGTCTTATTTGAGCTTTGTAAAGAGTAGCTAAATTGGATGCGGAGAAATAGTTCCGTGCTCTAAAAAGAAAGCCAAACTTGCAATATATGTTATCGGTATACCAACCAGCATAATGGACTGGCTTACTACTAGTTAAATATTTCATCAAAGATTCTACTGTCAATAGATTTATTAATGTAAGTGTGTGACTACTTTTCTCTTTGATCATGTCGTTTTATTTGCGTTACCAGTTTTTATATGTTCCGTACAGTTTTCTCTACTATCAGATAGTCGATTGATCAACTTAAAAACAATCTAGAATGGTAAAAAGATTTAAATGATTTTTTAAATTGAAAAATTAGACAAACAAAAAAATCATATTAACGAGAAATAAAAAAATGTCACATCCAACAAGAATCAAACCTGCGATCGCTGAGAGAGAGAGAGTGGGAGAGAGTTTAAGAGATTGTGAAACATAGAGGGTGAGAGAAATTAGGAGAACGAGAGAGTGAGAGAAAGAGAGAGCGTGTGTGTGAGAAAGAGTGTAGGTATTAGAGAAAGTGAGAGTGCGTGTGAGAGTGTATGTGTTATAGAGAGAGTGTTTGTGCGTGAGAGAGAGTGTAGCAGAGAAAGTAAAAGATCGTGTGAGAGTGTGTCTGTATAAAAGAGTATTTGTGCGTGAGGGTGAGAGAAAGTGAGTGAGAGAGACAGTGTGTAAGAAATAGAGTGTGTGTGACAGAGTGTGAGAAATACAAAGTGTGAGAAAGAGTGTTAGAAATAAAGTATGTGAGAGAGAGTATTAGAGATAGTGATAAAGAGTGTAAGAGATAGTTATAGAGAGTATACGAGAGAGTATTAGAGTGTGTGTGTGTGTGTATGAGAGACAGAGACCTCTCGGATGCAATCGACAAATTAAACAGCAAACTCGTGTCTACTTTTTTCTGTGATCATATCGTTTTATTTGCGTTACCAGTTTTCTTTATCACATAGTCGATTGATCAACTAAAAACAATCTAGAACGGTAACAACAATTGATTTTTTAAATTTAGAAATTAGACAAAAAAGAAATCATATTAAGGAGAAATCAAAAAACGTCACATCTAACAGGAGTCGAACATGCGATCGCTGAAAAAGAATTTGTGTGAGACACAGGAAGTGTGTGTGTGAGAGAGAGAGTGATACAAACTGTGTGAGACAGAGAGTGAGAAAATATGTGTGAAGGAGAGTGAGTGAAAGAGAGAGTGTGAGAGATAGGGTGTGTGGGAGAGAGTGTGTTAGAGAGAGTGTGAGAGTGTTTGTGTGATAGAGAGAGTGAGTGATAGAAACTAGAAAGAAAGAGAGTGAGAGCAAGAGAAATAGAAAGTGAGTGAAAGGGTATGTCAGAGAGAGTAAGAGAAGTTGTGAGGAAAAGGATGCCATTGACAATTTAAACATCAAACTCCTAAGTCATTTTTTTGCCTTGTTTTATTCTTACATAAAAGTATTTTATTTCATTATCTCCTTTTGCATATGCATCCTAGGATTCAGAAGGCTGTTTCCCCAAGTAATATTCATCCCTCACTCCAGAGCGAGATGGAAAACTCAAATTCAGAGGAAATATCAGACACCGATAAGGATTTTTTCCTAAGCAATCTAATAATTTATGTTATAGATTTAATTATTTTGTGTATTTCATTTTATGCTGGCTGATGTCCAACTTCAAGTCGATGTGATTTGAACATAATCAATCCATTATCAAGTTGATTCACACCAGTTCAGAACAAATGGAAAAACATTTCGGAGAGTAATTGAAAATGATCGAAAATATTGCTTTATAACATAAACTCATCACCATTTTATTGTTTTCTTAATACATGGGTATGAGATTATGGACAACTCAATTCAATTTGTTTTCATAAGAAAATTTGGAAAACAGAAACTAAATGATTTTGGCACCACTATTTTTTTTTCGAAGTTCCTGGATTAGAGAAAACTACCACTTTTCTACTATCCTTCTTAGAAACAATTTTCCGATTTATTGAAATGTAATAAAAGGGATGTGGACTGTACTCAAATAAGTATATAATTTTACCACGAAAAGTTAGTTTTTATAATAAAAATAGTAAAAAACACAATATTTTCTTCAATAAACAAGGGATTAATTTTTTATTTAATAAAATGTAATTAAATATTTCACTCTCAAGTCACGTGACAATGAACACCAATCAAAATGTGTGACGTCACTTGTTGCCAAACAAGAATTTTCGCTGTCAAGTAATATGGTGTCTATTCTTCGAAATTTGAACAATTTTTTTTTAATCAATTTTAAAAGGTTTTCCGTTTTCCTATAATGGAAACTGGGTATAGTAAGGCAGATAGTTCAAATTTGCCAAGAATTGATTTCGTTACGGTGGCTTATTTCTTCGCAACAAATAGTAACTTCTGCTCTGCTGAATTTAGAAATTTGAAGACCTCCATGTAAGTAATTTACTCAGGATACATTATAATAGTAATCGTAGGTATTTATAAACTCGAAAAGTTGAATTGAATATACTCAAATAAAATAATATGATTTTGAGGTTATATTTTATCTTTTTAACAAATTGTTTCATTTCGTTTTACTTCCTCGAGGCAGTCATATGGAGACAATGCTGAGGGATATGTCCAACTTCATCGAGATGCAAAATTGTGCACAGTTAAGTGCAAAATTTGCCCGGAATATAAAGTGCTGGATTCCGACGGGCTAGTTGAAGCTAAATTTTCCGCATCGTTTTTGTACGTGGAACTTGAATAAATAGTTTTTCAGCTGTTTTAATAGTAGTACTTTCACACTGCGGCACCGCACAACATTTAAAAAATGTAGAATGCATCTTATTAACACAAAACTACGAAATAACTTTCTATTACATACAACTTCGACAATGTTTAGGAACAAGTTACGTCACGGCGGGCGTTTCACAGGTATCCACGTTTTGGCGCAAAATTTGAAATGGAATTTTAAATAAAATTTGCCCGGAATATAAAGTGCTAGATTCCGACGGGCTAGTTGAAGCTAAATTTTCCGCATCGTTTTTGTACGTGGAACTTGAATAAATAGTTTTTCAGTTGTTTTAATAGTAGTACTTTCACACTGCGGCACCGCACAACATTTAAAAAATGTAGAATGCATCTTATTAACACAAAACTACGAAATAACTTTCTATTACATACAACTTCGACAATGTTTAGGAACAAGTTACGTCACGGCGGGCGTTTCACAGGTATCCACGTTTTGGCGCAAAATTTGAAATGGAATTTTAAATAACTTATTTTTAAGTTATTAGTTGTATAAAAAAAATATTAATAAATAGTTTGGGCTATATTTGGTACTTATGCATGGTTTTAAACACTTTCCCAAAAATAGTCCACATCCCTATTGTTTTTATTATAAAAAATTATAATTTTTAACAGTGAAACGGTTCAGAAAACATCAATTCATAGCAATTCGTTGATTATATTCATTCACAAACTCATTTGGTCGACGTAGTGTCATTTCAGTTTAGTGAATCTGAATTCATATCACACGTGCATAAACGAATGACAAGCGAATCAGCTTTATCCATTAAGCTTTATGCCGGGGATTTTTACCGCAGATATGGCGCGGTTGATAGAATAACTAAAAAGTTATATTTTTTATTAACTGAAACTATTTACAACGAATAAAATAACGGCAAATAAAGTGTTGTTTTTGTGGTGTTATAAAATTTAGTGACCATATTTTTGATGAAACTATCAGATTATTTTGAAGAGATAATGCTGGAATATAAAATTAAATTTGTAATAAATAAATAATTTTTTAAAATAAAATCTGTATAATAAAAACCACACGACAAGGACAATAAAAACAGAGAAGCTAAATAGATTTAAAAATCTAAACCAAGATCTTAAAAAAAATTGAGCCAACAGGACAGGAAGACCAAAAGACAAAAGAGAAGCTAATAGGATGCAGGAGCAAGTAAAAACGGAGCTGCAGAAATATAAAAACCAGAAATGGAACGAATACCTGGACACCCTAGAGCCACAACATCCACAACTATGGAACCTTCAAAAAGTACTAAGAGAAGATAGAAAACCGCTCCCAACTCTACACGGAGAAAGAGGACTTGCCTACACACAAGAATACAAAGCAGAAGCATTTACAAGAAGCCTCGAAAATCCATTTAGACTACGCAGAAAAGGACATAGACTTTGACAAAGAAGGTGAAGAGGCAGCAGAAGATATCAAAAACGCTGAACAATATGATATACTGGCACACGCAAATCACGAAGAAATTTAGAACATAATAAAAAATATAAAGCCAAAGAAAGCTTCAGGATACGACAGTATTAGTAACAAGACCTTAAAAAACCTGCCGCAGAAGGTAGTGGTCTACGATAATACAATCATCATTGGAATCCTAAAATTTAGGCACTTTCCAAATTGATAGGAAAAAGTAGATCAAGAAGCTAGGGACAGACCCAACTTTTCCCCAGAACTATCGTTCTATTAGCCTTCTACCATCACTAAACAAAGTAAAAAAAAGGTGATACTCATAGAAGACTCTGGGTACAAGTCGAACAACTAAACATCTTTCCAGCGGAACAATTTGGATTCAGAAAGGAGCACTCAACATAACTTCAAGTTTTAAGGCTAGTCAAATTTATTAGTAAAGGATTGTTGAATCACTTCAACAGGAGACAATCAACCGGAGGAGCAGTGTTGGATTACTATACAAAATGACAGATATGGGGATTTCAAAAGCAATGACGAAGCTGGTAGCGTCATTCTTGGAAAACAGAGAATTTAGAATAAAGATGGACCCAGTTACCTCAAGATATAGAAGACCAGAGGCAAGTTCCGATAGGGAACAGTTCTATCACTACGGCTGTACACAATATACACAGCAAACGTGCATAAAACACCACATACCATGTTGTCACTATACGTTGACCACACTGCAATTGCAGCAAGAAGTATACAACCAAAGATGATTACTAAATACCTACAAAGAGTAATGAACGAAATAAAAGAATGGTGCATAAAATGGAAAATATTGATAAATCAGGAAAAAAACAAGGTAGTTTTCGTTTAAGAAAAGTCACCACCAACCATATGGAGATATACCGTTAGGAGAAGACAACATTGAATGGACTAGATCAGTAAAATACGTAGGAGTCACCATGGATCAAGGATTATGCTTCAAAGAAAACGTCGACAGCAGTGATGAAAGCAAAATACACAAGTAACAAGTTCGGTTGACCAATTGGAAGAAGAAGCCAATTAAACTTAAGGATTCAAAGAATAATAATGCCCATCCTAAAGTATGTACCAGTGGCATGGGGCCACGCATGTAAAACTACCATGACAAAAGTACAGGTACAACAAAACAGATGTCTACGGGAAGCGGTAAACGCACTTTGGTACATAAGAAACATTACATTATTCCACGATTTAGAGGTAAGAAAAATTACAGATACCATGAAAGAACAAGCCAGGAAGATCTAACTAGGAACCATGTAAACTGCGATCTGTGAAAATGAACAGAGAGCGACCCAAACTACGAGTCCTGGAAACACAAGAGGCCAAAGATGCAGCTTCGGAAGCAGTAAAAAAACAGAAGATAATACATCGTAAAAGTGACAAAAGAGTCTTCACAGAGAGACTGCTACTAAGGACCGCAAAATACAGAAGATTGAATAAAAAGGAAAACGCGCAACAGGAATATAGCGCAAGAACAATGTCTTGGCAGAAGCAGATAAAAACTCAAGTTTCTCCCCAAATCTATTCGTGCTGTGACACCTTCGGAAGTGAGGGGGTAGTTGAAAGAGGAGGAGAGCATGCCGTTCAGAACTAAGTCGTTGTCAGAATGACATGCTCTTCATTTTGGGCTAAGTAACATTTGTGTGTGCGTGCTTGTACAATAAAAGAAAATAATCAACAGTTATAGGTTGTTGGACCAATGTTTCGTTTTTTATTTAAGGCTGTAGCTTTTACTTTAAATAAGGAAGGAATTGGCGTAACATATATAAATTGTGTTGTTCAAGGTACAAATCATACCACTGTTAAAAAATTAAATGCAGGTAGAAAATATTAAAACATTCCAATACAATACAAACAGAATAACAGAATAACAATTGGAAATGTTAAATTGCTATAAAAAATAAAATAAAAACCTTGACACGTCTTTTGGTGTCAATAAAGAAACCTATGTACATAATAAAGACAAAATAATAGAAATGTGTGTAGTATTTACTTTACATAATTGATTGTTTGATGTTGGAATTATTTATCAAAGCTATTGATTATTTAGCGTTCAAACACCGTTTTAATGTCGTGATGTTTGTTTAGGATTTTCAACGCGGTTTAGAGTCTCAGCAAATAATATAAAGAATAATATTCCAACACATATTTGCATATATTAACGTAAAGACTATGTAAGTACTTATATCATGTAAAACTTTTTAAATACGACCTTTGTAATAATAATTCAAAACAGTTAGTATACAAATTCGTTGTGTTACTTCACTAAAACGATTTAAATAGACGTACAGAAGTCAAATGTTTGAATTCGAAATAAGCACTTGTATTGGTACTGTTAGTTTTATACACTCATTCGACCCTCTGATGTACCACCACATCATACCCCAATCAGTTTAATTTTGACTGTCAACTAAATTGAAGGTGTATACGATGGTTGTTTTTGCTTACCTATAGCTGCTTAGAAGGCGCCACCAATAAAACCTTTAGATAAAAAACTCACCTCAATCTTTTTGTGTCATTAATCCAGAGTTTCATTGCGATACAACAAGTCGTGTAGGTACAGTGATTATCCCAACAACCATGTCCTTTGTAATGATTTCTGTGTTTGGGATTGAAGCACCATCACACCAGTGAACTATTTCCCGCCGGTATTGCGAATTTCAACGTGGTCACTCCATTCTCAGCGACGAATCCAAGAAGGGTCCCCCAAAACAACAGTCACACAGCAAAACATTGATGCCGTTCGTCAGCCAATTAAGGATGACCGTCGTGTAACATAACAGGAAAAAGAGACATCTTTGGACAATTCAAAGACCTCGATCCAAAATATCCTACATAAAAAACTGGGTGTTACGAAATTGGTTTCCTATTGGATCCCTAATTTGCTCACAAAACGACCTAGCACTTATGGAAAGAGACAAGAGAAGTCTGGAAAAAGCTCAAACAGCCATATCAACAGAAGCAAGGGTTATGTAATGTATGTAAGCATGAGAAAATTATAACAGATACACCTGCCACCTATAAGCTCTACTGTCTCCCTCTTTTCTTGCTACTAATTCTTCTAAAGTTTCCTCAGACTTATTACAGCTTTTCTAGTCCTATCTTACTTAGAAAGTTTAGGATATCGTTGGGCGTCAAGTTAGGTGGATCTTCCTCTTTTATTTCGTATGACCCTATGTAATGCAATGCATTCTGAGAGTAGGAGTATTGAGGTTTCATCTTCTACCTCACAGAATCTGTACTTTGCTTCATTTACCATTCCTAGTTAGATTAGTCTTTCTAGATCGTTCCAGTTTTTTCGCTATCCATTTCTTTCCTTAGTTTTTCTAAGATTGTCTCAAGTAACGGGTAACAGTGCTAGTCTGTTTTAGTTCATTTAATGTGCCTAGGCATTCTAGGCCATCTTTGAATTGTGTTCGAGTTTAAAACTTTGATGTTTGCTTGACTATATGAAATGATTACAGGAGCTTGTTCAGTACTCTCTGTACGATGTCACAAAGGACAGTTATAGAGGGTTAGAAATCAATCAAAATACCTAATATGCACTAGAAAAGATAATAACTAAATAAAAAAATCTCTTTCTTCCCTTTTGGACAATTTCCGTATTTTTAAACTTTTGTTCTCTTCTATTGTTTTAGCAATAATTTCAGAGTTGGATGTTCGGATATAGTTGCGGATGGCTTTAGCCATATCTTTGTTTAGTTGTTTTAGTTTTGGTAGGTTAGTGTCATATTTGCTCTGCAGTTCTCTTCTCTCTTTCATCATGTTCTTAGTTTTTTCGCTTAATTGTCAGTTTTTCTGATTTATCTTACTACAGTTGAGTTGCTCTGCTCGCTTTATGGCATTCACTATGTTTTCATTCAGCATATTCATGTTGTCATTGGCATATGCTGTTATTGTTTGATTATTTAAATATTTATGGATGCCATTTTGAAAGGCTTCTATGTGGTTGGAGCCGGTCCATTTCATGTTGTTAGTTTTTTTCATCATCTCCTTCCGTTCGCCTTTAGTGTTCATTGAAACTCATTCTTCGGTCACTGCCTAGGCAAAAACTGTATCCGTATTTAGGCGTTTTCGGATTCATTCTTCCTTTTTCCTAATTGGCATTTAGGTCACCTATTATCAAGGTGTAATAAGTGGGCCATGCACTCAGAGCTTCGTTTAGGTTGTCGTAAAAATGTTCTATTTCTTATTCTTCAGAGGCGGATGTAGAAGCTTGAATAATTTTCATGTTATACATTGAGTTTAACTTTAACGTGAGATAGATGACCCTTGTACGTATACTTTTTATTTCTATAGTATGTTGTGAATATCTTTTCTGTATGCCATCGGGTGCATCCATGTGTTTTATATAATGGAAAGTGTGTCCAGATTTGTTTTACTACCCTCCTTTTAATTTCACTTTTTCGAGTTCTTCCTCTAGTTCAAGTAGTTTTTGATCTGATAAAAGTTTTCTTACATTTATTTAGGCAATTTGCAATTGTCATTTTTTATGGTAGCCTATATCTCTCCGGAGATTCTTAGCACTTTCTGCTATCATTTCAGTCTCACAGCTACCTTGGTTAGTGGAATTCAAACCGCCGGGGACTGACGGCCGTGGTTTATTTTGTAAAAGCATGTGGTTTGAATAGCCATATCTCGTCGCGCTGGCCATTGGGGATTGACGAGTAGTGTTCGGGAAGATTGGGGTTGATGATAGGTTTGGAAGTGAAAAAGTGAGGTATGCAGGACAATAGTTTCTCCCGTAAGGTGTTAGGAGGTAGACCAAGGCTCGCAAAGACAGAGGCGCATCTCTGAAGTAGATCTGTCAACTATTGGGTTTATAGATGAGTATCTACCTGGTACCTGGTTTAGTTAAATTACAATTTTTAGTCTGGCCGTAACATAATGTTTGTCTAATCCAATCAAAATTGTTGACAAGTCCGACAAATATTTTCGTTTTACTTAAACAAAATTTTCGTCTTGTTTATTCAAATAATTTGTCTGGCTCAAACAACATTATCTTCTGTTTTTTTCTAATTTAATTAAAATTCATAATACAAATTTTTGTCTGGTCCAATAAAAATTATCGTCTGTACCAATCAGTTTTTTCGTTTTGTTTAATCAAAATTTTTGCCATGTCATATTCAATATTTCGTCTTGTTGATGACAATTTAAGTCTGAACAAATTAAAGTTTTGTGTATTTAATCTGTCAATTTTCTACTAATCCTCCTCCTCCTCCTCCATATTTTTCATCCATTTTTCCTCCTATAGTAAGCCTTAATATATATCTCTGTACCAAATGTCTCTATTTTATTACAAACAAAACAATAAGTCACAAACGATCATTTATATTGCCTTAAAGAGGTTGATTGTTGAAAAGAAATCTGCGTAGAGTCATGGAGGGTGAAAATTCGACTAAGAATGTTCTTGTATTTACTTCTACAGTATTACTTCAATTGAATGTCTCTTTTTAAGCGGTCATAACTAAGGGATAGGGGAATAGGGCGCCAAAGAGAGGGTCACAATAAGGGAAGATGTAATGCAAGCCATAAATGCCGCCTGCTGTCGCGCGTGATGAAATGGGGCAAAGGAACAGGGAACTTCGCAATAAGCTCGGAATTAGTCTGGATTTATCGATCACTCGTCGCCGCCACTATTTTTATAGATCAGCGGAGACATTATACACCGACACTACTCTACAAAAGTGATTTGTGGTTTTTTTTGGTTGCTTGAAAACGTTGATTTTGCTGGAATTTTGTTTTGTTATTAATGGAGAAGCTTTTAAAAGATAAAAGAAAATTTCACAGACCTCTTGTACTGTAAGCTGCCCTTAAAGATAGGTATTTACTTAAATTTTATCACTACGAGGTGGCTCTTAAATAACGAGACTGGTTACGAAAAATAATTTTATTATAAAAGTTATTCTACATTCGAATGCTCTTCTTCAATATACTCTCCTCGCCTCGCTACGCACAACTTTTCATACGTTCTTTCCAAAGTCTTCTTTGGTGAGGGCCATTAGAAGCTCTGCAGTATTTTGCTTTACCGCTTCCAGCGATTCAAATCGGGTCCTTTTCAAAGGAGATTTTATCTTTGGAAACAAAAAAAAAACACTGGAGTGCGTTTATGGGCCAAATACTGCTTTACAGATAGCGCGTTATGGGCAGGTGCGTTGTTCTGGTGCAAAATCCTCGAGTTGTTTTTTCACAACTCGGACCGTTTCTAACGAACTCGTTCTTGCAGTGTTGCCAAAACTGACAAATAGTAGGTCTGGTTGGCAGTCTGACCCTCTGGAACTCATTCAGTCAACACGATACCGTTAACGTCGAAAAAAAAAGGACCACATTGCCTCAAATTTTGATTTGGACATCCTTTTTTATTCTGGCGATTCAAGCGTCTTCCATTGCATCGATGGTAGCTTTGTTTCAACATGGTATTGAAAATTCACGTTTCGTCGCAAGTAATAATGTGTTTTATCAGTCCAGGATTTTCTTTTAAGGAAATCTGAGAACACCTGTTGACGCACAACCTTTTGGTTAGGAATCAGGTTTTTTTGGCACCTACTTTGCACACACTTTTGTAATGTGTGATTCCTCATTCAAAATTTTTCTAACCGTTTCTTTATCAGTGTGTACCTACAGCCTCGGCAACTATCCGGATGATCATACGACGATCTGCACGCACAATTTGGTCGATTTTGATCTCTGTTTCTGGAGTTAAAACAGTGCAAGGCGACCTTAGCGCTGGTCATCTTCGGTTCTCTCTCGGCCCTCATTGAAGCGCTTGTACCACTCAAAAACACGCACACGAGATAGAAAATTGCCCCATAGCCCTGTTGCAACAATGTATAGCACTTAGTTGGAGTTTTTTTCAATTTAACGAGAAAGTTGAGATTGATACGTTGCTCTTGTTTTTCGTCACACATGGTTTTCGGCACGATTCAAACCGCTATTGCACAAATACTATAATAGTGACGAAACGTGCTTAGAGGAGACTACTACATACCCAAGGCACTACCCGTTTTTTCCCACCCCTCTAGTAGCACAGTTTCAATAGATAGACCTCGTATACAATAATTTTTGTAAAGAAGAATATAATGGATAAGAATTAGGTCACTCTGTAGATGTAAAGAAGTAGGAACCGGAAACAGTAAAAAAAGGTGAGGTTATCAAATCCGATAATCTTCACCGAGAGATATAATTAATAAATATTTTAATCTAATTTTCACGAAATAAATACCATTTACCGTAATGACAAGGCGAAGTGCATAAAATTATAGCGAGAAAATGAAAAAGCAAAATAAACAACGAGCAACACTTCGAGGCTCTGATTACATAGAAGAAATAATTCTCACAGTAAGTATTCGAGACCCTAATAATATGTTATTTCGCGTCCATCGAGCGTAATAGAAATTACAAAAATTGCAAACCGACAATTAGGTGTTCACGTGCAGAACCGAGGAACTTGATCTCTATCGCAAATGTACGGGTTAATGGTTCGACAGACATTTCGTCTCGACCAATAATTTTTTTTAGATATCAAGGAAGTTAAACTGTGGTAAAGACCTACTTCCCAAGCCATAATTTACTCATAAAGATTGGGTCTTATTTAAAACTGGTATCGCTCACGTTTTAGAAGCTAGTTTTTTAATTTATGTGGTGTTTCATTTTACTTTTAAAAAACGGACTTTTACTGGAGGCATCTTTCCACATTAGTGGAAACAATAATCAATCTTGCACATCTAGTATTTTTCATCGCCTAATCACATTGTTTTTTCGGGACCCTGTTTTCAATCCCAATTTGTACATCCAGACGTTTGCATTTATTTGTTCGGTTTCTTAAAGTCTTCTCAAGCTCTATTCTGAAGTGTGAAAATACCAGATTTTGTGAAAATAATGGTTTGATGACCATGTTCATGTCATACAATGAACTAGTGACATATTCAACAAATCAGAATTAATTTCATTATTTAATTGCTTTAATCTTGCAACTCTATTTATAACTTTTCTTATTTGTAATTTTTATTTGAATACACAACCCTCCAAACGGGTATATCCTCAGCTTTTGACAAAATATCGTCGTTTATCCGCAAACCAATTGGTAAAACAGTACTCCAGTCTTTATTTGACACCTGCAAAATTGCTGTTTTAAAGGAATCGATGGTTTGTTCTGGCGCATTGAAGTCTTGATCTTTGGGAATGTGAAGAAGTCGTTGGGACTATACAGTATGTTTATATGCTCCATAAACTCGATTGCCTTTTGGGCAGTGTGAGCACTTGCATTGTCCTGATGTAGGATTTTGCCGTTGTGTGCTGCTTTGTCGGAGTTTTACGATAACTTCTGGTAAACAATCGTTTATATATACCTATCGAAAGTAACCGCTCTTAGATCTTCTTAATTTATTTGGTGTTTCATTTGAATCAGTTTACTTTTAAAAACAGAATTTAACTGTAGGCATATTTCCACTTTAGTGGAAACAATCAATCTGGCACATCTAATCGCAAAGTTTTTTCGGGACCCTGTTTTCAACTCCAATTTGTACATCTAGACGTTTGCATTTATTTGTTCGGTGTCTTAAAGTCTTCTCAAGCTCTATTCTGAAGTGTGAAAATACCAGATTTTGTGAAAAAAGTGGTCTGATGACAATGTTTAGGTCATACAGTAAACTAGTGACAATTTTAACAAATCAGAATTAATTTCTTTATTTAATTGCTTTAATCTTGCAGCCCTATTTATAACTTTTCTTATTTGTAATTTTTATTTGAATACACAACCCTCCAAACTGGGGTTTATCCTCAGCTTTAGACAAAATATCGTCGTTTATCCGCAAAAGCCCCAGAGAATAATTAAAGCGAGAGGGCAGTGGTTCATGGAGTACAGAACCGGGTTTGTCCAAAAAGTTTATCTGAAAATCATATATCTTAGTTGTATTTTCCATACTTAAAACAAATCAAATTTAACCACTTCTTCTAAAATGTATGCTGTACACAATATTGAATGCATATCAAAGTAGCGTTTTAATGGATATCAGTAGATAGATTGACACTTTATGGCATTTTTGGCATTGACAAATGTGTCACAAACCTACATCCAGGAACGCTTCTTACCTCTTCAACCAGAGATGCACTAGTAATTTGTGAACTTTACAAAGTGGATGGGGTAGTTAATCGAACCAGATTCATCCTTGATGACGCCGGACTTATATTAACTAAATGTGCTGGCCAATTGCGACAGGAGTTCAAAGGCCATTAAGAGAGAGAGCGATCTTCTTGAGTCAACTCATGTCACATGTGACATTTACTTACTTCCTCCTTAAGCATATCTACGGTACAACTTAATGAGATAGAGATTATTTATTGACAACTGAAACAAAAAATTCTAAGTTACTTATTTGTGCCTTTAAAGTATATATAATAAACAGGAAAATGACATTAAGGAGAAATTGCTTTAAAAATCTTAATGTCAAAATCTTAAAATAATTACTTAGTTTACTAAAAATCTATGGTTCCGGTCGTCTAACCAAATAAAAATGTAAGACAGGGCTCAAAAAAGTGACGTCACGCTTACATGTGCTGAAGGAGGAAGTGGGTAAGTATCACATATGACATGAGTTGAATCAAGATAATTAAAAATCCGACTAATTATTAATGCATCTAACGCCTAAGTGGTTATAGGCGTTACCGGCTATAGGTAAAAGTATATTAAAGTGTTCATTTGAATGATTGATACTTGAGTCACTTTTAGCATCTCTGCTATTCACTTGTTACATAGGTATCATCCATTTGGCACACTTTTTCCGGAATAGATATTGTACCAAATATTTGATATTTCTAAGAAATCTTTCAATCGATATCAGTAGATAGATCACATTGTGACCATTAATCAGTGTGTGATATCTTAATCTACCATTTGTGATGAAGTTATCAACCACTTGTAAATTATCTACAAAAAGTGCCATCAATGTTAACCTTGATAATACGATGAGTATCAGAGATATCCTGTACACACAAATGATAATATATATGCAAGTGATTAAAGAAAATAGTAATATGTTTGAATACTGTCCTGTTGGAGGCAAGGGAGTGACGGTTTCTGGAGATCGTAGGGTAGCGGTATGGCAGAGAATCAACGAAGGCTTGTGAACTGACCAAGTGGCGTGCTGGCTGACCATCCACCGCTAACTGAGACCGCCAAGCTCTCGGTTCTTGCGGTCTGGCTATTAAACAAGGGTCCGTTCATTTCGTTGGCTCTGGGCGGATATAGCGAGTTGGGGCATCATTGCCACTTTTGAAATAACATTTACTAATTAATACAGATCGAGGTCAGAGTGAGAAGGTCGGATTAAAGCGAAAATGTACGATAGTAATGACATGTAACATTTTAGGCATACATCTGTATTATGTTTTCAATCGTTTACAAATATTTAATAACTAAGATACTGAATATAATGTACACACTTTATCAGTAGAAGAATTTTTGTGTAAAAATGAGGTTAAAAAATATCGTTTAAATGTGCCTTAAAAGATGAATAGAAAAACGTTGAATCTTTTTGCCTTTCTTTTATTTAGCTGCTGCTGTTGGAATTGCAAATACAAAAGTAAGTAAGTTTTGCATATACCCACAAAGACAAAAAATATAGACCTAAAGTACTTTATTGCTTTTCAAAATATGTTCCACCAATACACTTGCATACGTTCAAACCAATTGATATAACAGTGATTTCCAGTCTTCAGTTGACACCTCCAAAATTGCTGTTTTACAGGAATCGATAGTTTCTTCTGGCGCATTGATTTCTTGATCTTTGGAAACGTGAAGAAGTCGTTGGGACTAACAATTCGATGTTTTAAAGCTCCATAAACTCGATTGTCTTTTGGGCAATGTGAGCACTTGCATTTTCCTGATGTATGATGATTCGCCGTTGTGTGCTGCTTTGTCGGAGTTTTACGATAACTTCTGGTAAAGAAACGTTTATATATACCTATCGAAAGTAACCGTTCTTTGATCTTCTAAAGCAAATTTACGATCGTTTTCTTTGATACACTTCGAGAAAGGATTGCTTTTGTTTGTTTTTCCTCATCGTGAAACACCTACTCGGCGGATTGGCGTTTATTTATCGGTTCGTACGAGTAAATTCTAGACTCATCGCAACTAACAAAACGTTTTTTGAGCTTCCAATGTTTTTAGACACCAATTGACGCTAACCGTTTTTTGCTCTTCTGTGAGTAAAGGAGATATCCAACGGGAAAGCATCTTCGTAACACCCAGTTTTTCATGTAGGATCTTTTGAATCAAGGTTTTTGAAATGCCAAAAGATGCACCTCTATCTCCCCGTATGTTACACGGCGGTTATCCTTAATTAGCTAACGAACCGCATCTATGTTTTGCAGTTTTGGGTGCACCTAGTCTGGATTCGTCGCTGCGACTGGAGCGACCACGTTAAAATTCGCAAAACCCGTAGGGTGCTTTTTTTTCAAACACACAAACCATTTCAGGGAGATATTGCTATTGCGATAATCCCCTCCGAAATTTTTTACATATTTTTTGTCTTTATGGCTATATGCAAAACTAAAAAGACAACCCTCATATCCACAGCAAAATATTTAATTTTTTAATGGCGATCAGTTTTATAACATTTCCTTTCCACGTTCATAATGTGATATCTGAAAAAAATATATCTATCTTCTCGACCATGTTATATTTCAAATGAAATTAACTGCTAGTTCTGAGTTAGTGCTTTTTTCCTTTCACATCGTGTTAAAAACAAAAAGCCGGGCTCTAACAGGCATTAATTTATCCGTTACTACAATAAATTCTCGTTTCTTTGATGTAAATTCAACAGTAATTACAATGAAGTGGACATCTCGTCAGCCGGGTGAACCTATTAAAAATGTAAGCATTTCCTATTTGATGATTTTTTTATGATTGTTTTTAAACCTATTTACAAACACTTTTTTATAGCACACAAGCTACTAAAACCAGAACGATCATAAACAATATTAATGTATATATTTATCATGCGATTAAAAATAATCAAAAAGGTTAATGCAGTAGCAGACAGTAGTGACTATATTTAGATCTTTATGTGAAATAAAATGCCATCGAATGATGAACTTTGACTCAGACATTATGCGTGTTTTAGTAAAATATGTTCAATTTTCTCAATTATTACTTGATGTCTTTAAATAATTAATAAACTTATCGAAACGCAGATAATTATCAACACGTGTGTCATTGACTAAATTAAAGCAGATAAAAATTTTTGAAAAACTATATTTCGGAAAAGTAGAAGTTTTGGTCACATACAGTAGACTAATACTAAATCTAGTGTATAAATATTACTAAATCTTAGATATCACTAGTATTACGCACAGTTGGTATCGAACCCACTGTAGGGACCGGCACCCATAAGGACAGTCTTAGGAGGGAATCGCTAAATCTTTGACAAACCATAGAAAATATTAACAGATCAGACAGCAGACTTCAACGTAGTAAACGCTCTGAGCGCTTATACGGATGGATCAAAAACGCAGCAAGGTTGGGATGTAGAATATATCCTAGATCCCTGAGCTTATAAATGAAACCATAGCTGCAGAAGAATTAATCAATACCTCATCTTGGCGAGGAAAGAGCAAGAAAATTTAAGGCATTGACCAGACAAAATCTCCAAACCGCTGTGGGAATCTTAACAGGTCACTGCCAATTGCAACAACTTCTCTTTAGGATGAAATTAGCAGAATCGCCCCTATAAAGAGGTTGCGAACAAGAAGAGTGCTCTGGTTTTTCTGAAATCAGAAGATCCATATTGGGTGAGTCGATGTCAGGGAAATGGAAATCCCACTTGGGGGTCTCATCATCTATTTTAAATATTTAGTCCAAAAACCCCTGCTCCTGTTTTTTCATCAGTCTTTTTCCCAATCGTATTTACTACCCAGTTCTGTGGTGAATTTTCTCACAAAGTTAAACTTCTTTGGCATGTGATCTAGGGACATTTCCCAAGTTTGATCAAATTGAAGTGATGGAAGTTTGTCTTTGATTGTCTATTCTTTGACCATTTTATATATTGTATTCTTCGTAACACTTTCTACTTGAATGTGTAAGTTCTACCATATTCTCTCAATTATTGTTGTACCTCTATAATTTCTCTTTATCTTCTAATTTCACAATCTAGATTTCTAAACTTTGTACCTTCTTTACAAAAAGTTAAGTGGCACTCTGATTAAATTATCACATCCTTTACTTTATCTTTTCGGCTCGTTATACTGATTAAGATTCCACGACTCGCTCTCCTCCAAAAACCTGAGTGCCTATTCGCACTTTGTTTTCCAAACTTTCTAATAACATCCGATGAGAAATTTGGTTCCAATTTTATAGACTCTCAGATAAGGTGCCAACCAGCTTTCTATCTTCTTCTTCTATCACCAGTTATTCATTTATACACCATAAAAAGAACATCCGGTATCACGAATCAAAAATGCATTCTATGTTTAACAAAGATACTTATCTTCTCCATAATTTCAACAAAACAATTTTTAAAGACCGAAACCGTAATTATCACTGAACTACCATCTAGCATCCAGATCCGGAATTACCCTCAATATTAATGAACCGAAGGCCAGCTAAACCCTAATAGAAATTCTTTATGCCGCATCAATATTAATTAAGTTACTAATTGGATGTAGAAGAGGCAAGTCGGGTCTTGTGGCCGCCGGGGAATGCACGAGAAACTGTTTAGTGCAGGGGTGGAGGTGGGCTTCATTCACAGAATTGTTTGTAAAATTATAGTTGCTCGAAAACCTTTTGATCTTTAACTGCCATATTATGAACTGAAATAGGATTATATGTATATTTTACTAGGATTGGCAGTATCATTGACCAATATTTAACCAATGTAGATTTCAATTTTGGAATTATTAATACTTATATTTAAAGCAATAGTGAACGCTTTATTATTCTCATTTGTTTATTCTTCAATTCTTTTATGGGGTATCCACAAGATTTTTTATACATATTCTTGATTTGTTCTTAGATCAATAAAACAAATCCAAGATATAGATTTTTCCGTCATTTTGATTAACAAATATCTTAAATAATTTAGCATACGACAGTATTAAATTCAAATTTGTGCTTTTCCTATGTTGTGGCAGGTGTACTTGGCAACTGTGTTCCGCCCAGGGAATTACAAGAGACTTTTGAATCAAAAACTCCTATGACACGAAATCTAATCTTCAGCCACTTCATCAGAAGGACTCATCCACCAAGATCCGCGATACCACTTCCAGGGACTCCCAGGAAACCTGTTAAGTGTAGAGTGTCTGACATCATTACTCCAGAGGGACTCCTCCACTGAGACCTGTGACAGCACTTCTACGCACTGCCTAGAAGCCTGCTAAGTGTAGAGTGTCTGTTTCACTAGCCTCCTACGAAGAACTTTGACATCATTACTCCAGAAGTACTCCTCCAACAAGATCTGTGGCAGCACTTCCACGGACAATCAGGACTCCTGTTATGTATCTGTTACACTAACACCATACCTCCTACGAAGACACAAACCACTTCGCGTTCACCAATTACCTTAAAATTACTATCCGAACAATCCTGACCATCACCAGAGCTATGTCCTGGAAGCTCCTACCAGCTACCTAACTCTACAAAGACATAGATCCGATTGGACCATCGTTCGTTGACAGCATCGCTTTCATCACGAATCAAGCAACCTACGTGATTTTGTTTTTCATTTTATAATTTGTAAATTATTATTAGATTTGCTCTGCATTCTGTCTCACATCAAGGTTCCTATTCTGACTTTTGCGTCTATATCCTAGCTTTTCCTTAGTAATTTTTCCTATCGCGGTTTCTAACTGAACAATCCGAGTTATTTTGTTCCTTCCATCTATCTTCGACATGTTTTGATTTGTTCTACATCTCTCTATTTGTTGTTCTTCCCTTCTTGATGGTTCTTCTCTATTTCTTCACCATCAAATTCCTTCTACCACTTGATTACCATGAACAATTTTTCGCAATTCCTTTGGTTTCTTTATTTAAATTGTGTTCTTTGGTTTGTATATTCAGATTTTCATCGATTGAAAATCTTCACTTGCTCTGCAAGTTACGACAACCGACTTGTCGTCAATAGCCAGTATTTATAAAAATGAAGCATTTATTTTGAAGTATAAGGAATAAGTAAAAGGTTTTACTTTAACTCGAATTTATAATCTCTACCTTTTCATTGCAAGCAAAAGGTACGAAGATTAGCGTTTTGGGCAAGCTAACTTGCAACGAGTATTTGGTCTGTCATTGAAGAGGATAATTTTATGTGCCCCATAGTTAAAAACAGTACGCACGCAATTGATGGTAGATATATCCAACTTATTTATGTAGCTATTTATATGAGTACAATTTAAAAACGTCTGACACCGATAGTGAACAGGACACTGAAGATGTCCCTACCGAAATGATGTTAATCGCTGAAAAAAACAAGCATTCTTGAGAGAGTCTTGACAAATCGCAGCTTCCGTCGATGAAAAAGAAGAAAACTGCTGCATTAACTGATATCGTTAAAGAATAGGTTACTTTATTTGGCAACGAGATCGATATAAAAGTTTTTATGAAAAAAGTAAATAATATGAAAATGCGGTTGAAACAGAAGACTGACAAAAAAAAACAGGAAACAAGAGTATACGACTTTTGCCCTTAAAAAAGTAATGTTAAAGGCAATGGACGCGTCGGGTAAAATGTGAGAATAAATAGATTTAGGTCTGTATTTTTACTTTTCTTGTACTTACCATATTTTCGGTAGGGGCTCTTGCAATTGGGGTGACAAGTTAACCTTCTTTACCTACTTCAAAAGAAGACATGGCGGAAAACGATACTCATCACAGGATTTCGTGAGGAATGATCCTAATTTTTTAGTGGCAAACAAGAAGAGACGAGACGAGGCAATTAACTACAACCCTGCCTCAACTATTAGTTTGAAACAACTGAGAGTTGATCGTCTTCAACAACAATATTACTTTGCCAAGCTACAAAAATTAAACTAAGCCCCAACCGCCAAAGCTTTCCAAGAGTATGTGGCTGTTGTTGGAGATAATATTTATCATAATATGTAAATGAAAATAATTGTGTGTATCTATTATTAATCATAACAAAAAATTAAAATATTTACTTTTTCGAGTTCAAACGTTTATCTTTATAATTAATTTAAGTAAATACATGTTAGTATGTTTTAACGACAAATACATAACATTCCATGAACTAAAACTTAATTATTATACAACTATATTGTTATGCTAATAAGACGAGCCAGTCCTTATCGCTGCTTTTGTCCTAGTTTGCGAATAGCATCTATATTTTCACTCTCTATATCTGGCAAATTCTGTTCTTCTTCTTCTTCTTCTTCGCCGTTTTCTTGAAAATCTGCATCTACTAATTGCTTAGCTATATTATGCAACACCACACACGCAATTATAACTTTTGGAATTCTAGTCAGTTTGACTCTACATCCATTCTTCAAGACAGAAAATCATCGCTTTAGTTGCTCATCATATGCTCAATCACAACCCGCTCGGATTTAAGCAGCCTATTAAAGACCCTCTGATATTCTTACCATACCCACTGTCCCAAAGAAGAACAGAGTTTTTTGTCTTTTTCATGACTTTAAAGACTGCCGAATTTTTCCATATAAACTGATCCAAGCCAACATTCATCCATACTAGCTATAACAGAATTCTGGTCGTATGTTACCAGTATGTCAATACTGGTAAAATCCTTTCGATTGACATATTCGGCTCCAAATTGGTCTGGCTTTCCATCAATACGAACATGCGAGCAGTCGATGACACCAATAGCTGTCGGAAAACGGAACTTGGTCAACCATTTCTGTTTGGAATGCATAATTGGATTTTCTGTATTTGGGAACCTGATCCATTCACCGGCCTCTTGTACAATTAGCTCAAGCACTTCTTAAATATTCTGGACACTGTGTACATCCAAATTCTTCAACAATTCGGTTTTGAAATCAAGGGTTCGCACATTATCGCAGAAATATTTTTATTTTCTGCTCAGGGCTGCCCTACGAGTATCATCAATTGGTTTGCCAACCACATCATATTTTACCCCTCAAATCCAAACAGCGTCTTGAAATCTGACTCACAAGGAATACGTCTTGGTTTATAATATTTTCTTGCATTAGCCATTACTAATTCAATACTGTGACTAAGCAACTTAAAATTACTTAAACAAATTCACAAGATGTTAGGATGCAGGGTCTGAGATGCCGGGACAACTAATGAAAGATAAGAAAAAAATTGTAACCTATAGTTATTTTTTTAGAATCAAATTATTTTGATTTTAAGCAAATGATTCTTTTTATAAATAAGAAAAACATAAAACCTTTTACTTTAAAGAAGCAAAACCAAAACAGCATCATATTATTTGATCAACATTTATTTAAACTAATTTATTAACTTTTGTGCAATATATTCATGAGACTTTTAACAAAAAATCGCAAGAAGATGTCGTTTAAACTGATATGAAGAAAGCATTTGATAAAATTAGGCATTCTATTCTTATAGAAGCATTACGAAAACTTGAGGTAACTAACAATTTGATATTACTAATTCAATCCTACTTATCATGTAGAAAATTATAAGTTGAGATTAAAGGTGCTCAACCATTTGAGTTTAACTGCCCTTCAGGAGTACCTCAAGGTTCCAATCTGGGTCCCCTACTTTTTCTTGTTGCTATTAATAGTATAGATTTAGCTTTCAGTCACTCAAGAACCTTATTTTTTGCTGATGATTATAAAATTTATCTCTAAATCCTTTCTGATCAGGACTGTAATGTGTTGTAGAATGATTTAGATAGGATGGCCCATTAGTGCAGAGATAATGGATTTTTTTAAATGTAAAAAAATGCTGTATTTTGCTTATTCACTAAAACAGAATGTAGCTTTTAATGATTATCATATTCATGGTATTAGCCTTGAAAGTCAGCGTGATCTTAGTATTATGTTTGATAAAAGTTTGTGCTTTAATAACCATATCCTTAAATCTTTACAAGATGCTTATAAAATACTGGGATTTGTCATAAGGACATCAAGGACATTTGCAATTAATTGATGTATGCCTCCGATAATTATTAGTATTGCCTAAATTGAAGAATGTCTGTGTTATTTGATTTCCTTATTACTTTTTCTGGTCAGAATTTATCGAGAAAGTTCAACGCAGGTTCTTAAAATATATGTATTTGAAAAAATATGCACAGTACCCATGTAGAGGTTATGATAATGATAAGTTACTAAAATTATTTAACAGAAACTCACTGGAGACAATAAGAAAAAGAATTGGCTAATTAACTCTACTAATATCTAATCTAAATAACCTGGCATGGTCTCTCCTGTGGAGCCCGATATTTGAGCACTGCTTCCTGTGGGAATATTGTGACCAGGTTCGGCACCAAGAGTCCTTACATGCACCCGATGCTTGCAGGACTCTAGTTTGTTCAGCTGAAAATCAACATCACGCTGATCTTCAGGTAGGCTAGAATCCAGGTGTCCTAAATTCCTTGAGTTACTGTTGCCACAGAGCAGTTCCCTTTATAAGAGATTTGAGTCCTTTGACCAGCTCCTCAAGGTGATAGGATTCAGGATTCGTGTCACCGAAGATGAGGAACCGTTTATAGTCCAAGGCCTCACACTCGAACAGAATGTGAGTTGCCGTCTCATCGTCCATGTCGCACAGTCGGCACAAGGTGGGTTCCTGTGTCAGAATCCCCATCCTCCGAAGGTGTAGTCTGAATGGTCCATGCCCAGTGAGCAGGCCCACTAGTACTCTTATCTGACTCCTGCCAAGATTCAGTATCTCAGACGTGAGTTTTTTGGAGTAGCCTTTGAGCATCAGCTTCGAGTGCCTCAGCCCTACAGTGTTACTCCAGTGTTTGTTCGACTCTTCCCAGACCCAGTTCCTGACTTTGGTCCTTAACCAGGCTCTAGGCAGTTCCAATACAGGTTCTGGACCAGTGAATCGTGTATCCGCTCCCTTCTTGGCCAGAAGGTCCGCGGTTTCATTACCTTCAAACTCTACTAATATACTCATAGATAAAATTGATTGCAACGACATTAAGTCATCTTTACCTTTTGAAGTGAAAACTATAAATATGAGGAATAAAAAAACATTTTACTTAGAATTTCCTAGAACAAATTTATATAAAAACTCTGCTATTTATTGAATGTGTGAACTTTTTAATTCATATGTGGCAGATATTGATGTTGAATATTCATCAATAAGTAAATTTAAGACTCTCATAGATTAAAAATTAAATATTAATTAGAATGGGTATTTGTAATTGGTAGAATGTTGTGTTGTTCGTTTTTAGTAGAAGTAGTTAGTTTTAAGTATTTTTGTTTATATTGTAGTGGTACATCTGCATATTTAAAATAAATTAAAAATTACAGACGAAAAATGTAGATATATAAAATAAACGAAGCATATAAATAACTTGTCAGCGTTAGATATATTTCATAGTAATTACTGTAGTAATCCTATATATTAAATAATTTTTTATTACCGGAAATAATCTGTATAAATGCAATTACAGAAAAAAAATACTCAAAACAATTTTCCATTTTATTGCTAGGTGAAATTATTTACGCAAATCAACTAATGAACCTATTAAAAGCAATTTATTGTTTTTCAACTTAGCTTGAAGTAAAATTCCCTCAATACGGAGTCTAATAGAATATTAAAATTATTAGTTTATTAATTGGTCAACTTTAATATACTTAATTTACTAGCAGTAATTACAATTACCATAATGAATGGTATAATATAGTGACATTTACGTATAACAGTAAAGTTTACGTTTTTTTTTGCATAATAGACACAATTTCTCATAAAAAATCAATTTAATTGGCAGTTTAAGCTCAGCATTGAAGATAATTAGAGCAATAAAATAGTTATAATTTAAACAAGAACAAGCATGTTTGATAAAAAGTGAAAACATGTTAGATCCGGCAAAACTCGAACCTGCAACTTGTTTATTTATGCTACAACGCCAACGCCTTAAAGATGCTGTAATGTATCGTACATTTTAAGGTTTTTTAGTTTCGCATATAGTCACCAATAGAAATTTCAGACACAAATCTTACCTCAATCTTTTGTTGACATGAATGCAGAGTTTCATTGCGATACAAAAAATTGTAGGCACAGTGAATTTTTTAAATTAGCAAGTCGGTCGAAAAATGGATCTTAGCACATTTTCGAGCAATAACTTTTTCCAATTATCCAACAGCAATGTCTTGCTGAAACTTCTATTTCCAGCTGGTATTGCGTATTTCAACGTGGTCGCTCCAGTCTTAGCGATGAATCCAGGCTAGGTCCACCCAAAACAGCAGTCACACAGCAAAAATTGATCTGGTTGGTCAGCTAATTAAAGATGAGCGCAGTGCAACATACCAAGAGATAAAGGCATCTTTGGGTATTTCAAAGACCTTGATGCAAAAGATCCTACATGAATAATTGGGTGTTACAAAGTTGGTTTCTCGTTGGATCTCTCATTTGCTCACAGAAGAGGAAAAAGCGGTTCGCGTCAATTGGTGTCGAAAAATATTGGAGTGGTTTAACAAAGGAATCTCAAAAAACGTTTATAGTATTGGATTTACTCCAACGAACCGGAAAATAAACACCAATCCGTTGTGTGTCTGTTTGACGATGAGAAAAAAACCAACAAGTTCTCGAAGTGTGTCAAATAAAATGGTTGCAACTTTTGCGTCAAAATCTGGTCATGTGGCAACAATTGCTTTGAAAGATCGAACAATGGTTACTTCCGATTATATATACAAGGTCTGTTCCAAAAGTATCCGACCTGTCCCCATTTTTCGGTGCTTGAATTATTCTTCCTCATCTCGTTGGTAGCATCCTTCGAAGTATTCCCCATTTGATTAAACAACACGATATTATTGATCCTTTCACTTTCCAAAGCAGTCTTGAAAGTCAGTTATCGGAATCGCCTTTAGTGCATTTGTCGCATTGATTTCAACAGTCTTCTTGTCGTCGAATCAGTGTCCTTTAAGCGGCATTTATTTATCTAGTCAGACTTATATTGATAACTGCCTTTTCAAATTGCTTTAGTTTATCCATGAACGTCATGCTAATGACTATATCATGTTTTGGACAGACCTAGCATCATACTGTTACTCATGCAAGAGCTATCCAAAACTGACTGGCTTGAACAACACCACATATTTTTACACTTATTGTTCCCAAAAACCATAACCCTCCAAACTTATCACAGGCTCGCCGGATAGAGGATTTACTGTCTAGGACGGTTTACCATGGAGGCTGGAAACCCCAAGATGAAGAACAATTAGGACAGCGAGTTTACCAAAAACTGAAAAAATAGATCTAAATTCTGTCCAGAACCTCATGGCAGACATTCTAAAAAATTTGCTTCTGGTAGACCAGAATGGACTTCTCCACATAATTTGATTAAATTTTTCATTTACTAAGAAGGTATTCATTTTTTCCAATTTTTTTTTATGGAAAGAAGTTTTAGTCTATCTCCTCTCTCTCTCTCTCTCTCTCTCTCTCTTTATTTCCCTCTTATTACTCTAATAGATTAGAGGTTCAAAAATATAGCTTCTATTTTGATGTTCTAAACAATCTAAACGGTTGAGAGGAATTTTATAGCAAAAAATGCGGAGTCAATAATAATCAACAAATGAAAAAAACAAAATCAGCCACCGTATTCAATTTTTTGATGACCTCAGTAAACTCAATGACAAATTGGTGATTATTGTTTGTAATCACTAAATTTGCATTTTAAACACAACTTAAGGTAATTAATTTCGAAACGAAAAAGATCGAATGGAAAAATCATAAAGACTGTATAAATTATTTCTCCATTTGAAATATCGAAATTCTTATTCATAAACTTATACATAATTAGTAATCTTGGTGTGGTATTTATTTTGGCGAAAGTGAAATTTATTTTAATAGATCAAAATTTCAAATCCTAATGCATATGTATATATATTGAGATGATATGAGATTATATGCTATATTTAATAAAATAAATTAAATAAATAATGAGTAAATAAAGAAAAAGGAAAATATTCTTGATCCCAGGGTGGACTACAAAGAATTAGAATTTGTATAATTCCATCTAATTTTCTTCAGTATTTTAAGAATTATTCTCTTCATTCCTAAAAAATGAAAATCAAATATAAGATTAGATACTTAAGATATATCTATTTTAAAAAATTTATCTAATTAGTTGACATAATTTAAATTAAAATAATCACGTTTAAGTAAAACAAGAAAATTAAATATAAAAAAAAATATATAAATTTTAATGATACATAGGTATTGTTAATTTGAAATAATTTAAATTAAATAATTACAATTAAATAAAACAAGAAAAATAACTGTTAAAACATAAATATTAAAGATACAGAATTTCTAATATAAAATAATTTAATTCATGGACAGAATAAAGAAATACTTACGTTTTAAATATGCAATATCAATTTTCAAAGCCATAATATTTGTTTGTTATTGGTTTAATGTTTGAGGTAATGAAAAATTCTGAAACTCAAATGTATATTAGACAATAGTTAAGAAAATATAAAAAATTGTAAATTCAGAATGAATCTAGTAGATTTTGATATAAGAAATTGTAGAAATCAGAGTAATGAATCAAGTATTCAAATTTTAATATATTTGACATATAATCAAGTAGGTAAAAAGAAAAAGGAATATGTATAGTTTAAGTTTGTTAAAAGAATTAAATTGTCAGTTTGTTAGTTTGTTTATTAATTGAACGCTCTCTTGTTTTTTGCTGTTGAAGAAGAGAGATGTAATAAATTTTCTCCTGTTGAAATTTTGAGTTTTTTTGTAAAATATTCAACAAATAAAGGTTGAATCAATTTAAAAGTATTGTCAAAGTTAAGAGGAAGTATTGGAAAGTAAATGGTAAGAAGAGAATTTGAATTTTAAATAAATATAAAGTCTTGAAAAGCAGAAGCATAGCAGTATATTGGCAGAGAAATACATTTATTCAGTTTAAGAAGAGTAATTTAGCATACAATCAGATAAGAAGTAGTAGATTGACTTACCAGTTTATTAGATAGCAGATTGTCCAGAGATTCAAAAAAGTTTTATCTTTTGAAATATTCAAAATTGGTCCTGAATGGATGCAGTCGAGACATAAAGTAGGATCTTCAGTAGTAACGGTACATTATTTTCATTTAGAAATAAAAACTTGAGTGTTTTTTTTATACTATAACTGAACTCTTTTCCACTATTTCACTGGACACTTTTTCACTAGTTTGTAAGATAAATTTTCAATTTTCAAGTTTGTAATAAGATTCTGAGTTTTTCATTTTTATTTAATTCACTAAGCATAATTTTGATATTGCATTTTACTATTCACCGTTTAAGATATAAAGTGAGGTTAAGAAATTCTTCTATAAAAAGTCATCATTATAAGTAGTTTGGTTCATAAGTGTTAAAAATTTATATTCTGCATATAAACGTATCAAAATTAATTTATGTAATAATTTGTTTAATCATTGAATTCTGCCCTGAGATATGAGTATTGCCAGGTATATATAATATAAAGAAACTCATTATATTTAAAATCATAGACATTAATTTGCATTTACCATAATTACAATTTCATTTCAAATTTAAAATTAAAAAAGGTAAAAATTATTATTATTATTATAGCATAATAACTTATAAAATAATTCTGAGCAAGTTATATATGTTATAATATATATATATACGGTTGTTTAATTATATTTTTCTATGAAATGAAGCGTTTAAAATTTATTGAGAGACATCAATATTCAAGTCCAATAACCATATCATTAAATAAACGTTAATTGTAATTCCAAGAACATTTTATTAAAGCTGCTAGCATCAAAATTGTTAATGGTGAAGCATAAAAGAAATTTCAATTAATGCATTTTTATGTTGGTCGCGAAAGTACAGTTACAATTTATGGCTATAATTTTAGCTAGTTTATGGGTCGTATAATTAAATGTAAAAAGCTCACACCATTTCGCTTGATTATTGTAATTTTAATGTTGTATTTTTTATTTGTTTACTGCAATACAATCTATTAGTTATTTTCAGTGTTGTTAAGTAATTAATTACAATTACTTTAAAAAGTAATTAAATTACTTTTAATGTAATTGGTACGGTAATTAATTACTTTCTACTCAACTGTAATTCATTTGTAATTCAATTACTCGTTACTTTACAATTACAATTACATTTTACAATTACATTTCAATTACATTCGATGAAATGAATACTTTTAATATTTTAATATTTTCAATAGCTTATAGGATAGGTACATGAAAAAATCCAAACCAGGTAATAGAATACAATGCAAGCGATGGCCAGATCGGCGAGCTACCCTAATTAAGATAAGAAATATTATTTCTCGGGATTTTGAAACAAATAAATACTTAAACCCAAGCATATTGGAAAATGATTATTTCTTCTATTATTTTCTTGTTTCCAGGAAAAAGTTAATAATATTTTTAAAAGAAAACTGGAAAAACCATATTTTTCGAAAGAAGGGTTTGCAAGAAATTCATTTCAACGTTCCACAAAATAGTCAGTTCGTGGTCAGTCCTTGATCTAACCCTAACTTGTTCGTTCTTAAAAGATAACCAAACTGAATTTTTAAAAACTCCCACATGTCTTAAGCTGCGGGTTGTTCAGTGTGATTTCTAGTAAAGAAGACAAAATAATTGCAAAGTGTCAAATATAAAAATTATATCAATTAAAAAACAATGTTTTATTTTTAAAACAAGTAGGTATAGGAGTAATATATTGTTTTAAAACATTTTCAAACTTTCTACCTGAAAGGAAGATGTACCTAACTAATTAATTAAAATTGCACCACAGCGTGTAATTATAATTGTAATTAATTACATTTCCAATTTTGTAATTGAAATTAATTACAATTGCAAATTTTGTAATTGTAATTGTAATTAATTACAATTTGACCAAAGTAATTGTAATTGTAATTAATTACATATTTTAAAGTAATTTTAACATCACTGGTTATTTTTATGTCCTCGTTGGATACAACCACACGACTGACTTATCTGAGTTTTCTTTTCTGAAGAAATTATGTTAAAATACGAATTACCTAAATAATAAGGATAATAAAGTTCTTCATTAAAATCCGATTTACTATATAAAAATAAAATTTCTTTAATTTGGTTTCATAATTTTTTTTTAATGACAATTCTCTTTACAAATTCTATGACAATCTTCAACACAACAAAATACCAAATACCAAAAATATCTTAACAAAAACATCAATTTAAAATAATCTAGACAACTAATTTACAAATAGTAGATCACGTACCAAAATTCCATTGAAGGAACGTGCGCCACGAAGAAAAATTCACAAAATTATTATTTACTTAGTTATTTATAAAGGATTGTAAAATTTAGAAATTAAGACATACAATAAATGACATTAAGGAGAAATAAAAAAAAATCTCACATCCGGCAGGATCTTTACCTATAGCACGCACCTAATGTCATTCAGACACAATGGCCTTAGTGATTAGTCGACGTTTTTGATTTATATTTTGATCAACTCATTTCATATAGGACACATACTTAATTTCTCCTTATATAGCATTAATGAGAGATTTCTTAAAATAAGTAGTTTACCAAACCCTAACCCAAATAAAAATTTAAGATAGGGTCCAAAAAAGTGTAGAGTTTAATTGTCAATTTAACAAATAATCTCTCTCATGAATGACGTATATGTGCTTGAGGATGGATTGAGTAAAATCATATAAAATGATTTGATTCAAGATAAGATTAAAAACGCCAATCTGTGACTGAATGGTTAAAAGCGCTAGCAACTATAGGTAAAGATCACAGGTTCGAGGCCTGCTGTTACATTTTTTTCGATTTTTCTTGTTTGTCCAATTTCTAAATTCACACATCCCATAATTAGTTAACTAGGAATCTTCAGGCATAGTTTCTATGAATAATATTGATGGCGACAAAGAAGTCATCTACAGTTTATTTTTCCTTATGTTTTTTTATTTTCATTCATGTAAACTAATTTCATTCCGTTAAATATTTAAATATAACAGATATAAAAATATTTATTACAAATTCTGTAGCTGTTTATAAAGCTAAAATAAATAACAGACGTTATAACTAAAATAAAGCAAAACACGAATAGGGCGATAAAAAGTCGTTGATTTAATTTTCTAATTAAGCTCTCTTCTTCCATAACAAGCTCTTAATCCAGCAGAGAGTCTCCTCGTCCCGTGTGGTCGGTGCATTATTGCTGAAAAATTAAACTCCAGCGAGCCTTCCAAACACTTCTATTTGGCAGTGTTTTATTATTCCCAAATGGCACAGCGGCTGGAATATTAGAGACTGTTTTTATTCCGGCACACCGGCATCTAGAGCGGAGATGCCATAATAAAGTCGATGTTAAATATTTAGCAGACTCGGGCTAGAAGTTCCTTATTCTTCTTTTCTTCTTATTTTGTAATTTTAAACTTTACCTCGGGTTATATGAGAAGGGAGCCACCGTTTCACCGCCGTTTTGCTGTATTCCATATTTATTTTTCTCTCAGAAAACTTCCTACAGACTTCCCTTTTAGGTATAAATGATCTTACAAGGAAATATTATTATTGTAAGAACAGCGAATGAACGCTTAAACCTAAGTTAAAAAGTACTTAAATAATAGTGTAGATAGAGTTTGTAGTTATGGTAGATACCGGAATTTTGATTTTGGACCATCCCAAATTGACACAAAAATTATTGAAAAATAACCAATTTTGATAAATTATTAAATGTTTTGTATTTTGTATGATTTCTACTGACTTTATTAGTAAGGAAGAGAGCGCAGAATTGTAAAAATCTTGATTTTCTTGTAGTCTTTATGATTTCTTAGATTTATCAAAATTAATACACAAAAACTATTGAAAAAATTAGGGAGAGATAAGATGTAAGTACTGTTATAATTTCTCTTAGTCGATTTGGGATAAGTGATAAACAGCAGACAAACTTATTGATAAACACAATTAAATAACAATTTCTTAAAATAATCTACACAGCTTTGATACAGTCACAAGTCACAACTACTGAATAACGTCTTTAAAATATCTCGCACTTATTTCACTTTCACAGTATATCGCCAGCTATTACAATTACATTTCTTCTTCTCCGTTCAAAGCGGTTCCGTATATATGAAATAAATTCCTTCTCGAAGCGTCTCTGAAATTACATCTAGAACAGAACACTCTCGAATCTTCCGGTCGATCAAAAACCCACTAAAATATTCGAAGATTCTAAGAACTGGCGTCTCGCGCTACTTCCTGGGCGACAGGACTGGACGGGCTCGAAACAGTCCCTACATAATTTTTGATGATTTCAAACATAATTTCCTCATGTGTAAGAACAACTCATGGATTTTTCACCAGGACAACGTCCCTACTCATAACGCGCTATCTGTGAAGCAGTATTTGGTTAATAAATGCACACCAGCGCTCGAACACACGCCTTACTCGCCAGATTTGACACCGTGCGACTTTTTTTGTTTTCGAAGATAAAATCTGCTTTGAAAGGGACCCGATTTGAGTCGATGGAAACGGTAAAGCAAAAGGGAGAGCTCCCAAAGGCCCTCATCAAAGAGGACTTCCAGCACAGCTTTGATCAATGGAAAAATTGTATGGAAAGTTGTGTGGCTAGAGGAGGGGAGTATATTGAAGAGGAGCATTCGAATGTAGAATAAGTTTTATAATAAAACACTTTTTCCTAACCAGTCTCGTTATTTAATAGCCCGACCTAGTAAACAACATAAAAGAAGTAGCTAAAATTGTACTGCTTTTATGTCTGATTTGGCTCTTTAAGCTTTCTAAAAATAAGTATTTTTTTGAAAAGTTTTAAAAGTTGACAGCGAATTTTAAATAAGCTCTTTTACAACTGAAAAAATTATTTTTGTATATTTGTAGCGTTTTTTAATATCCTAGTAAAATAAGTTATTTATTTACATGAGTTACCAGAAATAGGAAAATTTGTAAAATTAAAATTGAAATATCTCAATGCAAAAAAACACTTTTACTCAAACTTAATGTCATTTCAAGAAGGAAGACTTGTACTTGAAGATGCTTGTTCCCTTTTTGAGAAACAAAAAATGCGTAAAGCTCAAATATGGCAAAAAGCAGCGTCTTTTGCACATTTACTTTAGGATATTCCTAAATTCTGACGAGATAGATGAATTATACGGACAGATCTAAATTCACGGAACCGAAAACTTTCTGAAATGTAGGGTATTTTTTCTGGATACAAATTTTTCTGGCCTGTATTATTATTCAATCTAAGTAGTTATTATCTTCTTTTCATCCGGTAAAGTTCAATCCGTTCTATAATTTATATTTTAAGTTTTTAAAAAAAGTGTTGTGCTTTCATTACCTTTAATTAGTTCTTTTTTAAATATTGTGACATTTTAAATTTAATATTTATTAAAAGTTTTGGCATTTTAGTTACAGTTCGTAACTAGCTGTAAATAACACTTTAGAATTTGGGTAGTAAATGATTTTTATATAAAATTGTTTCTGTAATGAATGAAACAAATAAGGAGAGCATAACTTTATTATAAATAAACACGTGGGTATTTATGAGAAACGAAATTAAAATTTATGTCTAATAAACTTTAATTTAAAATTAAAATAGTTTTAATATTAAAGTCTTATAAGAAATTAGAAAATATAACGCTTGTATTTCGAAATTTCACATAAATATTGTTGGAATTTGTTTTTTAAATTTTGTTAAATGTTTTTGTTGAAAAATATAATTACAGAACATTATTATTTTAATTATTTCAATGACGCCTATAATTTCAAAATTCAGTCTAGATACGGTGTATTGAAGTGGATATTATTTATCGGATTATATAAGTCATAATTTGAAATATTAGAGTATGGTATTTAATGTTTTGTTTATATAATAAGAATAGGTCATCACCAATTTTCTTTTGGTAGAATAAGTGTCTACGAGTCTATGTGATAAAAACTGTTTGTTTAAAAAAAAATGGACCTAAGTATAAGTATGAGAGAGATAATATATAAAAGAAGACCATGATTCAATTAATACATATCTTAAAATTAATTTTAAGTAAGTCGTGTTCTATAGAACGAAGAACAGTTGCCAAAAGAATGGACAGAAGCCATACTATGTGCTATACATAAAAAATGAGAAAAAAGTAAATGTCAGAGAGGAATAGCACTGCTGTATGTTGCTACTAATGTAAAGAACTTATTAAAAACAAAACTGGAGGATATTATAGGCAGCTTTTAGACAACATTAGCACAAGAGAACAGATTTTCTTGAGGGCAAATCCACGGAGACAGCCTTGATGCAATTGACTGATGAAATCCAAGTGACTCTAAACAAAGAAGAAACCGTGGTATGTGCCTTTCTAGACATAGAACGGGCCTTTGACAATATTTCACAAGAGGCTGTCAAAAGAGCATTTAATGATAGAGGAGAAGATAGACCGACTTCCACCTGGTTGTCGCATTTCCTGTCTACAAGAATTGCAGAAATAACGAAAAGCCTAGAAACTATCAATACGACCAGAGGTTTCCCGCAGAAGGGAATTGCTTCCCCACTCATGTGAAGTCTTACTGTGTACAGCTTCTTCTGGCAACTGACCGAACTCGGTATACCTTTCCATGGGTATTCCGATGACGTGGTTATCCTCCCAGGAGAGAAGTATGAAAATGTCCTCTGTGACATAGTACAGAGAGGACTGAACAAAGCAAAGCAATGGAGCAATTTGGTGGCACTTAATATCAACTACAACCAAGACCACTTTAGTAGCCTTTTCAAGGAAAGATAAAACTAACTTAAAAACCGTCAAAGTAGGTGAAAATATCGTTGAGTGGAAAATATCTAGGACTAACCATAAATAACAAGTTACTCTCGAACAAACAGAAAAACGAAATAATACACAAAACTACAAAAGCCCTTATGGTGTGCAGAAACAATGACGGAAAGAATTAGGGTTGTAACCCAAAGACATTGCAACGAAAGTACACGGCAATAGTGAGACCAATCATTACTTAATGTATGTATGTATGTATGTATGTATGGTATGTATGTATGTATGGGCTACGAGAGCTAAACTGACTACTACGAGACTAGATTAAGAGACTAGCCTGTGTATGCATTACTGGAGCAATGGGAAAATGCCTCACTGTTGCAATGGTAGTAGGTAATCCTAAATCTCTCGCCACTACACATTCAAGTAGAAAGTGTAAGGAAAAAACAATGTGTAGAATGGTCAAAGAAGGAACAATCAAGAAAAGACCTCGATCATTTTAAATTGATCAAACTTGAAAAATGCCCCAAAATGACATGAAAGAAGAAATTTAACTTTGTGAAAAAATTCAGCTCAAAACTGGGTAGTAAATCTGAATAGGACTAAGATACCATATTGGGGCTAAACCAAAATGCCATAAAATGGTATACGGATGGCTGGCAAAAAATAAAGTAAACCTTATACTTGGGATAGAAATCATCTTGTGGAATCAGTAGTAATAGAGTCTTAGAAAAACTAAGCAAAGGAGTGGATAGAGAAAAATCCAAGTACTGGAACGATCCTTAAGAACTAAGACAATCGAGAACGCTCCTGGGAAACTATAACCAGAGATCTTTCAGCTGTCTAAACCTCAGTATAAAGTACGTCCGTATTATAACTAGAAATATTAACTGGGAACTGCCGATTAACCAGAATTGTAGATGAAGCAAAGTGCAAATTCTGTGAGGTAGATGATGAAATATCAATACACATACTCTCAGAATGCATTGCATCACGTAATTATAGAGAAAAGAAAGGCCTACCTAACTTGAAGCCAAATGATATCCTAAACTTTCTAAGATAGATTGGACTAGCATACTGTTATTAGACCCTTAGTAACTTATGCATCAGATACTTACAAATACTTACTTAAGAACAACAAGAAATGATTCAAATATGAAAAACGAAATGTGCTGAAATAAATATTTGGGGAAGAGTGGGATATGATATATGGCTCAGAAGAACAAATAAGGAATTAGAAGACTTGTTTGGGAAGCCCAGCATATTAGGCGTGATACAGGCGACTAAGATGGTTAGGACATATTCAAAGGTTGCCAGAAACCAGATTGCCAAAAATATTGTTAGCAAGTATAGTTTGGTTCGAAGTTAATTTTTGCTTTTTTTGCATTCACACTTCATGTTGACAAAAAATGCTGACAGAAGATTCCCTTTGGCGGCAGTTTTTTTCGACATGAAATGTGAATGCAAAAAAAAAACTTTGAACGAAAATATACTATAGGTCGTCCCAGAACAAGACGTAGAAGAAGACTTAAAGACACTCAACACTATAAACTCAAATCGATGGATATAAAGGATGCAGAAGTATGCTAGGCTCGACGCCCTAATAAGGGAGTATTTTCTGAAAATGCTGTATTTTTTAACACTACTTAAGCAGCTTTTAGTAGTAAGAAAATGTTACGAATTTTGGAACGCCTTTAAACAATTAATTTTTTAAACATTTTTTATATCGTGGCAAATTCTCATAAACGCCGTAACAAAACTTTCTTGCTTATACAAATAAAATTTGCATACTAAAGTATTTATTATTTTTTACTTACCAAAGTGCTTTACTATATAATAATACAAACAAAATAGAAGTGGCTTGCCTGATTGTTAAATACAAAATGATTAATGACATTGAATAACAAATACATTTGTTATTTTTTACTAGAATTGTGGAACATAACACTTTCTAAGATATTTCAGCGTAGGATTAAAGAATTTACATAGATTAATCTGTTATTCGCATATCTTTAAATTTTATCAATAAACCATTTTTTCTTTTCTGGCATTATGCGTTTGTGTTCTTATATACTGTATAAAAGAATATCTGCTCTCAGTAAAAGTAGCTTAACTTTAACATTATTAGAAAAATAGTAAACACATGGCCATTTATGTTTAAATAGTGTAATGTAAAATTTTATTTATCAAACCTTGAAATACTTGTTAAAAACTTTCATTTATCTAGTTTTTCATATATATTTTTTTATAACAAAAAGTTTCCGTTAATCGGTTAATATAACTACTCGATATTGTTAACATATCGTATTTGTGTAAACATGAACAATTTGGCGATATAAACAAATTGCAAAATCAATATAAATGATTGGAAACTTTCCCAGAGGTCAGAGTAATAGTAAATATTCTCAATTTTACGTTAAATATAAATCTGTCTACGAGGGTTGCCTTTTTATTTTGCATAAAGGCAAAAAAAACATATAGACTTAAAGTAGATACTTTATTGCTTTTCAAAATATTATGTCTCACCAAGATAGATACACTTTTGCATACGTTCAAGCCAATTGCTAAAACAGTTATTTCAGTCTTCATTTGAGACCTACAAAATCGCTGTTTTAATGGCATCGATGACGTCTTCTGGCGACTGGAATCGCTGCCACGCATTGAATTCTTGATCTCTGGGAACTTCAAAAAGTCGTTGGGACTTAGATCGGGACTATACCGTTGATGGTCTAAAAATTCGATGTTTTGAAATTCCAAAAACTCGATTATCTTTTGGGCAGTGTGCGCACTTGTATTGTCCTGATGTAGGGTGATTCGCCGTTGTGTGTTGCTTTGTCGGAGTTTCGCGATAACTACTGGAAATCAAACGTTTATGTACCAATCAGAAGTAACCGTTCTTCGATCTTCTCAAGCCATTGTTGCCACATGACTAGATTTTGACACAAAAGTTGCGACCATTTTTTGACACCTTTCGAGAACGGATCACTTTTATTAGTTTATTCGAATCGTGTTCTTCTGCGAGCAAATGAGAGATCCAAGAGGAAACCTAGTTCGTAACACCTAGTTCTGCATGTAGGATCTTTTGGATCGAGGTCTTTAAAATGTCCAAAAATACCTCTATTTCCTGGTATGTTACACGAATATTATCCTTGATTAGCTGACGAACCGCATCAATGTTTTTTTGTGTGACTTGCTGTTTTGGAGGACCCAGCCTGGATTCTTCGCTGAGACTAAAGCGACCACGTTAAAATTCGCAATATCAGCGGTAAATAGTTAACTGGTTTGGTGCTTTATTCCTGAACACAAAAACCATTTCATCAAGACATTGCTGTTGGATAATCTTCTCCGAAAATTGAAAAAAAATATTGCTCGACAATGTGCTCGGTTAAGATCCAAATTTCGATCGACTAGCTAATTTTAAAAATTCCCTCGCAATGAAACTCTAGATTTATGTCAACAAAAGATTGAGGTTAGATTAGTGTCTAAAGGTTTTATTGGTGGTCTTCTAAGCGGCTATATGCAAAACTAAGAAGACAACCCTCGTAGCGTTTTTGTTTGCTGGTATGGTACACATTGTGTGAACGCTTTACTTGATAATGGACAAAATATATTGATGTACCAGTATTGGTGTACTTGTCAATCGTGACAATCTGGCTTAACGGGAAGATTTGGGGTCGGTTACAATAAGCGAGTTTACTCACTACTACCCGGCGAATTCACTATCTAATAGTAAACTCGCCCAGTGTAATAATGTTCTTAAGCTAACTAGCAGATTATAAACTATCTACGAGACAACTAGAAAGCCGGTCTATTTTTATTCGCTACTTGCTTACTTGTGTGCTTGTTATCTAGTAAACTAACCGCTTGTTATCATGGTTGCTAATGCACTAGAGCGATTACCTAGCAGTTATTTGATTTGAGTTTCGACAGCATGTCGCCGCATATAGTTTACGCAGGAGTGGTTATGTTAGCTCATACTATTAAAAAGGAGTTAGAAAGAAAAGAAAAGCAGAAATTAAGGCACAGAAAAGTGTAGGAAGAAAGACGTGATAAGTATGCTGCATCGATCAGTTTACTAAAAAAATTGAAGGTTTACCGAAATATTTTGAGATTAAATTGTACCCATATTTATGATTTACTGGATATGATGAATGAAATGCTCAAAATAGTTTATAAGAAAATGAGAATACAAACCGAGTTAGCAAGATAGCTTGTCCTTGTGGAAGCTGGCGAAGTGTAGATGCAACAAACTTTCCAAAATGTTCATAGGGCTTCTCCTCAGCTGCATTTAGTGTAATTTTGTCTAATTGGTGAATTGCTTCTGGTATAGTTGTTATCATTTTCATTGGTGTCGATAGTGGTCTCATTTTTCAGCGACTTCTAGCGTTCCTCTTGGCAGTTGTCGTTGTCTACAGCTTTTAGTGCTCTTTTCTGGCATTTCTTGTTGACTGTTTTCTGGTAGAGCTTAGAAATAATACTAATTTAAAAGAGAATAAGAATTTTTGTGTGTCATTGTCACTATCTCAGTAGCTTACTCGCCAGCTTTTAAACTCGCCCATTAACCAATAGTAAAATCGGATGATCTAATCGACCCTATACAAGTATATAAAAAATAGGAGTATCCATTTTTAGTAACACTTTTTTCTACAGTTAGGGAGCTTTACTGATCTATGTACACTTTAAAATTACCAGATGCAGTCTACCAACAGCAAATCGTAAATTTTTTAGTGAACCAATGACATTTTTCCTTCAAAATGCTGTGCCAGATCTTCGCCAACATATTTTTAAAAGCTTCATCTACCAAATCAAGATCAACAATCAGTTAGTTAATAGGAATTTGGTCTTGGTGAGAGTGGACCCTGTAATAGAACTTTCATTCTTTTCAGGGAGTGGATGAAGTTAGCATCAATCGTCAGCACCGCTCCCACAAACCTCTTCCCACAATAACAATTTAATGTTTGCTTCCTCTGTTGCTTCGGTGTTTTCTTGATCGTAAATCTCCTTGAACGTCACTAAACTGGTGTCAGTATAGCCCACGTGGAGCAAGGTGGGTTTGGGAGATTGACGCTGTGGCTTGTCTCCTTCGGCGTGAGGCCTTCTATTTCTTCTATTTGGCATGGACGAAGGGAACCACAGAAACTTTCGCCAATGCCTCATTTTTTTGTATCCAGTGGTGGTGTATATCATGTACAATATCTACCATTTACCTATAGGAGAGAAGGGTTTCGTCGAGGTGGTCAAGTTCTGCGGGAAGATCCCTGTCTACAGTTTGGAGGAGTCTAAGTGAGGGAAGGTGAATCTTGATTTTCGGAATTCTTGTTCATCTTTGGAGTCCTCCATTCCCGTGGGATATGGACATCTACTAAATAATTCATATCTGTTTTTATATACACTATTCGGATTAGGTGTATTTTCAGAGACAAAAGTACTTTAAATACAAGTCTAATTAAACAAAAAATGTCACGAACAATATTTACAAGAAAACTGATAATTACCTTTCATAAGCATTCTCTTTGACAATAATACGCTTTTTTCTTCTCACAGATTATGTCTAGCAAAATAATTTTCTAAATTTCATAAATAATGGAAATCATAATATAGTGGAAAGATAATCGCAGTCTCATTAATTCTGAATTCAGTTTTAGTGAGAAATTTCTTCTCAGCAACAAATCTCACTTAAATACATTATTTTTGAAAGGTATATTTATAGTATCTCGTGAACTAAGTACGTGACTACCAAGTTATATCTAGAATTTCCGTGACATTGTTAATCAATAAGTATCGAATGTTTTCGACCAATAAATTTATGCAAATATAAACAAAACGGTGTTTATGAAACGCATCAGCTGAAAAATTTAAATTCTTAACGGGGCATACTTCCGGTAATACTTGATATGTTCATGTGGTACTAGTTAAACTGCACCAAATAACAAATAACTTATGAACGGAGATTATACGAACACAATAATTGAAACCAATGATTCGTAACTTAAATATGATGTATGGAAGAAAAAGTAAGGTACGTGTAACCCTGATAGATATCGTATGTTATATGTCCACAATAAGTAGCTTATAAATGTAGATAAAAATATTCTTCGTCATCTGGTTGGTGGCATTCTTCGAAGTATTCCCCATTTGATTGAACAACACGCTCATATCAATGCTTCCAATCCTAAAGGTCTTGAAAGTCAGTTATCGAAATCGCTTCTATTACATGAGTGGCATTGGTTTCAACAGTCTTCTTGTCGTCGAATCAGTGCCCTTTAAGCTGCACTTTCAATTGAGAAAACTGCCAAAAGTCGTAACTGTCGGAGGTTGGCGAATCTGTACAACACTGTGTATTGATAAATACTGCTGTACAAGGTTTGATGTATGGTGAAAAAGCCCGTCACCGGTTTGCCAAAACTGTGGTCGTTTTCTTCTAATTGTATCCCACAATCTTTTTAAAATTTCAACGTAGTACTCCCTGTTTATCATCTGATCTGCAGGACCATATTCGTGATGCACAACGCCTTCATAATCGAAAAAAACAAACAACATCGACTTGATTTTGCTCCGGCTTTGACGTGTTTTTTCTTGGTCGCGGCGAAGAAGCATGATTCCACTGCAAAGACATGATCATAAATCATAACCGTAAACCCTTGATTTAACACCAGTTATAACTTTTTTAAGTAAATTTTCTTCGCTATTGATCGTTTCCAGATTTTCCTTAGCGATTTCTAACCGAAGGTTCTGAGAGCACTTTTTGGTAATGCTAGGCCATCTTCTATTTCCCAAACAGTAAAATGACGATCTTATTCAATTGACGCTCGCACACGCTCAACATTATCCAATGTTTCTCCTGTCGGAGGTCGACCAGAACGAAAATCCCATGTGGCCATTTTTAAACCGTTTATACCATTCTTTTATTTGCCCACACAATTGTCTCAAAATGCCTTTTGCAATGTTTGAATAGTTTCTGTACAAGTTTTTTTAAGTTTAAAGTAAAACTTGATGCAAATTCGTCGCTCAACTTTTTCGGTCATTTTTAGCTACGTAAAGATCCGACGAACCAATTTGAAATCAAACACACGCTACTCATGAACTATAAGTCCGGTAGATATCAGCAAATAAACAATAAATTTGTGAGGCTTTACTGTTGACGTTTTCGCCAGGTAGGGGTCGCTAGAACACTTTGGCGCGAGATATAAATGCAGGTCAAATACCTTTGACACAGACCTCGTATTTTAACACTTTTTTATCTTATTTATTATTGCCGGAACTCGATGCCGAGTTTGAAGTTATCCACTATTCCATTATTGTATGTGCGTGCGCCTGTTGCTATAAAGTCCTATTCTTGATGAAATTATGCGGCCACAGTCTGGACACTGAAAATTTCTAGGTGTGTAGTTAAATGCTCTACGACGGATCTGAGAATGGATGTTTGAAACCATTTGTCTTCAATTATTCCTTTTAGCTGCATGAGGTTCACAGTTACCTGCTAAGTTGTTTAAGTCTTTCGTGTAAACTGTTTTTATAACGTTTTTTCTGACCTCCTTGTCTCAATTTTCTTCTCCAAAGCACACATTTTTCTAGCCGATTGTAATCCTATCGACATGTCCTGTCCAGCGTAGGCGAGCACGGAAGATTAGAGTCTCTATAGGCATATATTTAGCTCTTCTAAGAAACTCTTGATTGGATATTCGATGGTACCAGCGAACGAGCATCATTTGACGTAAATGTCTTTGTTGTTTGCGCAGACGAGTTTTAATATTTCTTGTATATGGAACCCAGGCCTCGCTTGTGCATGAGTATAGTAGAGTTAGCAGTACAGCTGCTTGGTATACAGCCATTTTTTTATCTATAGTACTAAAAATATAGGTATTATCATCTACCATTTTCGGTAGCTGTCACTGAATTGACGTATTGGAGGTAACTGACAAGAGAGTGAGTACTAACAACTGAATCAAGATACTAGTCATGACTTTAGTAGGTACCAATAACACCGACTAATCACTAAGTCATCTGTAGCCGAATGGTTAAAGGCGTTATCGGTTATAGGAAGAAACCGCAGTTTCAAATCCTACCGGATTTGACATTCTTTCGATTTCTCCTTAATATTATTTATTGTTTTTCTAATTTCTGAATTTAATAAATCACTTGCATAAAATCAATTAATTTACTAAAAATTAAGGTTCTGATGTCTTCTTACCGAATTAAAATACCTATAAGAAAGGTCACATAAAAAGGTGACATAGAGATTGATGCTTCAATTGTCGATTTCACAAATAATCTCTCCCTTATTAACTCATGTGCTTAAGGAAGAATTGTGCAGAATAGGAAATAATTTGAAGTTAGATTTGATGAAAAACACGGATTAACCACTAAGTCATTTGTAGGCGAATGCTTAAAGGCTCTGTCGGATTTAGGTAGAAATCGCAGGTTCGGGTCCTGCCGGATGCGAATTTTCTCGATTTCTTATTTGTCTAATTTTTTAATTTAATAAATCCTATGAGATACTTCTTTCTTTCGAGACTTTTGTGGGATGGAAAAAAGTCCTTAGGTATATACAGTTTCTTGATTTGATTTAAGAAATAAGAAATTTTGTGCAGTTGTAACCCTCCCGTTCTGAATGTAGATATCACCGTATGTGTGTGTGAAAATTTAACACAATGAGTATGAAGTTTTTATTCATTTGTTTTAGTGTATGTAGTCGTATTGTCGTAGCACGTAATCACTGTTGCGTATAATGAGAACCGTGATGTGGTAAATTATCTTTGGATCACCGTGAGCATACCGCTGAAACGATTTATTAAACACAAAACAGATGCTTCATTGAGTACAACAAGTTGTTACATAGAGAAGGATATTACTTTTTTATATAAATTTATATACGGATGTTAACAGGCTTTAAACAAGCAAGAAACTGAGAAAATACAAAAAATAAATAATCGTCCATAAAATTATGGCAACGAGGGTTGTCTTTTTATTTTTGCATACAGCCATAAAGACAAAAAATATGTAGACTTACAAGTACTTCATTGCTTTTTAAAATATGACCCACATAGATCGATACACTTTTGCATCCGTTTAAACCAAATGGTGAAACAGTTATGTACTTTCCATACTATGTACCTGTTATATACATATAGATTAATACAAGATAGAGAGAGAGGGAGAGCGAGAAAGGGCATAGGTAACAAGGTCATCTCCCGTACGTACGTTTTATCGCTCAGTAGCCGGAGCTTCGTTATAAAAAATTTTAATTGAACAAATACTTTGTTATGTATCATATCTATATAAAAATATATTAAAACGCACATAATGTTTACTCGATAGTCGACATAGTCTAAGAGCTGGCTACGAAAATTGAAAATGATAAGGTGCAGTAAAAATAATTATATAAAAACATTCATTATCTATTGTATAGCGCGTAGTGTCCACTGCCAGAAGTCTCTCCCGAGACGGAACGCGTGGGCGGGCGGCCAAACTTGTAAATTTTTGACATGAAAAAAATCATAAGGTGCAGTTTTGAAAATTTTATAGTTTTATAGTTTTTACCAATAGAAATAGTGTAAAACTATTGCCAGAAGTCTAGATCGAGGCTAAAATGTCGCCAGAAGTCATTAAAGTTGTAAATAAATTATTAAAACAAAATGACAAGGTGCAGTTCTGGCGAATTTGTTTTTATATTATTTATTGTTAAAAAAAAACAAAATGTAAATTGCCAGAAGTCTAACTGGTGGCTAAGTAAAGATAAGCTAATTAAATCTTTGCAAATTTTAGAACTGAAAATAGTGGTTCTTTAAATGGAATGACAAGGTGCAGTTCTGACAATCGTTATTTTATATTATTTATAGTTTAAAAAAGCAGTGTATGTAATGACAGAACCCCAAATAGTGGTTAACTATTTAAAAAAAATGGCCCTTGGTAAGCCAGGCGCATCAGTAGATTTATATCAATTGAATATATACGTATATATACGTTTCAGAAAAAAATGTTTAAGATAAAAGTTGTAGGTCTCTTTAAGACAAACAAAAAAGTCCCCTAACATTTTTTTGTACAGGGTGAAGTAAAAAAGTTACAAATTTTTCCCATTTTGATTTGATGTCACGCCCAAACGGCCGGACCGATTTGGCCCATTAACGAACTGGACCGAGATTTTTGGGTGATTGATTTTTGTACCAAATTTCATTTTGATCCGTTAAGAAATGCGACCGCTATCGTTCCACAGATTTCGTTATATGGGAACTATACATACATACGGTGAAAGAAGTCTTACTAAATAATGAAGAATCTAAAGCTATAGTATTAAATTATTGCATAATATAAAGGTCTCATAATATGATTTATTTATAAAAGTATTATACGTACCTATTTCAGATGACGAATCAGATATAGATAATGCTAGCGATGAAGATGAAAACGATCAATCCGATTGTGAATGTTAAAAAATATTGGCAGTATCAATTATTCAATTTTTTTTATAATAAATAAACTAATGAAAACAAGATTGGGAAAATTCTTTATATTCACCAATCATTCTTTTAAGTATTAATATCTGAAATTGTTTTTAATAAAAAAAACTGTTCTATCACTGCAGTAATTTATTTATTATTTTTCATATAGTTAACCACTAGGGTTCTGTCATTACATACACTGCTTTTTTAAACTACATATTTATAATTAAAAGAATAATATATTCGAGAGTGCCAATATTGTTCAACAATCACAATCGGATTCATCTTCATCGCTAGCATTATCTATATCTGATTCGACATCTAAAATAGGTACCTACGTATAATATTTTTATAAATAAATTATATTATGAGACCTTTATATTATGTAATAATTTAATACTACAGCTATAAATTCTTTATTATTTAGTAAGACTTCTTCCACCGTGGATGGTAACTACGGGCAAGGAGGCAAAGATGACGAATAAAAATTTTTTAATGTTTTTTTGAATGGCTCGTTTACATCTCTTATTTTATAATTTTGAAAAAACATTTCACATCTCGTATTATTAATGAATTATTTAAATGTTTTTCAATCAATTATTGAAGTCTAAATTTTTATTAAATGATAATTGCAAAACGTTTAATTTTTCTATCACTTTACTAATTTTTAACTGTATTTCTTATTAGTAGATTTATATCTACTATTCAGCTGGTTCCCAGGTCACGCCTTCCGGAAAATATCACTACAGTTTTTCGTTTTGGGCCCCCCTGACCTCAAAAACACCTTACGAGATCTGTGGACACGATAGCGGTCGCATTTCTTAACCGATCAAAATGAAATTTGGTACAAAAATCAATCGTACAAAAATCTCGATTGAGTTCGTTAATGGGCCAAATCGAACCCGTCGTTTGGGCGTGACATCAAATCAAAATGGAAAAAAAATCGTAACTTTTTTACTTCACCCTGTACAAAAAAATGTTAAGGGACTTTTTTGTTTGTCTTAAAGAGGCCTACAACTTTTATTTAAAACATTTTTTTCTGAAACGTATACTTTTAATATATTCAATTGATATAAATCTACTGATGCGCCTGGCTTACCAAGGGCCATTTTTTTTTAATAGTTAACCACTATTTGGGGTTCTGTCATTACATACACTGCTTTTTTAAACTATAAGTAATATAAAATAACGATTGTCAGAACTGCACCTTGTCATTCCATTTAAAGAACCACTATTTTCAGTTCTAAAATTTGCAAAGATTTAATTAGCTTATCTTTACTTAGCCACCAGTTAGACTTCTGGCAATTTACATTTTGCTTTTTTTTAACAATAAATAATATAAAAACAAATTCGCCAGAACTGCACCTTGTCATTTTTTTTTAATAATTTATTTACAACTTTAATGACTTCTGGCGACATTTTAGCCTCGATCTAGACTTCTAGCAATAGTTTTACACTATTTCTATTGGTAAAAACTATAAAACTATAAAATTTTCAAAACTGCACCTTATGATTTTTTTCATGTCAAAAATTTACAAGTTTGGCCGCCCGCCCACGCGTTCCGCCTCGGGAGAGACTTCTGGCAGTGGACACTACGCGCTATACAATAGATAATGAATGTTTTTATATAATTATTTTTACTACACCTTATCATTTTCAATTTTCGTAGCCAGCTCTCCGTCTAACAGAAAAGTCAAAAGGCTGTATCGATTTGCTTTTGATTTAAAAGTTGGACAACTATCGACGGTTAAACGCTCAATTTGTATTGCATTGTATAGATGTGTGTATACTATCATCTAAACAGTCGATACGCACTGTCACTTTTTTCTCTTGTCGATATAAAAATCAGTTTAGTCAATGCAAAAGTTTTATAAAAATAAACTCATCGGACTGTTAATTGTATGAGCAAAATATGAATCTGCACTTTGCTTCATCGACCAATCCTAGTTTCTTCATGTGTACTCTTAATTGGGAGTGCCCGTAAATATTCCCATTATAATACGGAGGTTCTTCTTACTAAGGTTTAGACTTTAGACAGCTAAAAGACCTCTTCGGTTTATATTTTCGCTTATCTTAGTCCTTCTAGAATCTAGATCGTCTGAGATTTTTCTCTACCTACTTCTTTCCTTAGTTTATACTGCTGATTCCACAAGACGCTTCTGGTTCCAAGCATGGGGTTTCAGCTCCTTTTTTGCCAGCTTATTTGCTGTTTCGTTTCCTTCTATTCCTATGTTTCCTGAACCCATAAGAGGGTAACAGTGTTATTTTGCCCTAGTTCAGTTAGTTTGCCTATATATTTTTTAATGGTGCGGATTTCCGCTTAAAAGAGACTTTCTGAGTAATTGGCTCTAGGTCCAAAAACCCATGCTCGTGTTCCTTTATTTGCCTTGGAGCCATCCGAATACCATTTTATGCCATTTTGGCTTAGCTCCAATATGGTGTCTTTGTCCCATTCAGATTTACTACCCAGTTTTGTGGTGAATTTTCTTACAAATTCAATTTTCTTTGGCTTGTCATCTGGGGGCACTGATCGAGGTCTTTCCTTGATTGTTCTTCTTTGGCCTATCTCGGTATATATTGTTTTCTTTCTTACACTTTTTACTTGAGTGTGTAGTGGCGTAAGATTTACGATTACTTCCATGCCAACAGTGGGGCATCTTTCCATTGCTCCAGCATGCACAGGGTAGTCTCTGAATCTTCGAGCGGTTCGTCCTCGTAGTAGTCAGATTAGGTCTATTGTCCCATGCTAGTGCCCCGTAAATCATGATCGGTCTCACTATTGCCGTGTATATCCATTGCTATGTCTTTTGGCTACAAACCCAATTATTTCCTGCAATCTTTCTGCACACTATAAGGACATTTGTACCTTTGTGTATTGATTCGTTTTCGTGCTTGTTTCAATGTAACCTGTTATCTCGGGTTAGCCCTAGACATGTAACTTCTGTTTTCCACTCAACGATATTTTTACGTCCTTTGACGGTTTTTAAGTTAGGTTTCTTTTTCCCTGAAAAGAGGTCTTGGTGGGGTTGATATTAAGTCTTACCGAATTACTCCTTTTCTTCGCTTTGTTCGGTCCTCTCTGTACTATGTTGTATGTATGCTCTAGCGCTTTGTTTCAATAAGTGCTTAGAGTTAAATTTTTGAGCACGAATTGTAATAAGTAATACCTATATCTTATCTCTTATCGAAACCATATTATTTATTTAAATAATTCATTCTGACAATGTTTAATAATCTGAACTTTCACATTTAAGCACTCGTAGCTCATCAAAATTTTAAAATATGTTTATTGCACAGGTGGGTAATTTTACACTAATAAGTTTGAATTTACGTAAATGAATTTAAACAGTATGCCATAACTTAAAATTCCAAGATAGCTTCAACATTAAAAATAAATAGTTATTTAAAATATCCATAACTTGAAAAACGAGCAATTATCTTGAATGACTACCATAAACGTTCGGAATTTAGAAAATCATAGATTTCTTTATATGTCATAACAATATTTAACTAAGCGAGTAGCTGCTAAAAAATGAGGTAAACGGGAATCGGAAATCTGCAGTACCGGCGGACGTAATTTTCTTCGCGCAACGGTCCTGCGGATTTCCGATTCTAGTTTAGTTTTAAATTGTTGAATAAAGTACTTAGATAGCATAGTTATGTCAAGTTACAAAAATAAAAACATTTTGGGTGACGTGTTACGGTATGATGTATGATTCTAAACGCACACTTACAGCTAAGATGCGAAAAATATGAGTAAAATCATCAGCATCTTGTATCCACTAAGACTAACAGTCAATCTTGTCATACCTAGCAGGAAATTCAATGCACTAAATAACTCGATATCATCATTAACCATTTAGAATCCACAATGTCACTGACTATCAATTTTGCCAGTCTTGCCATTACCTACTGGTAGTAATTTGCAGTAAGGCTTCAGTTAAAAGTAAGAATTTTATAAACTTAAAGATAAAAGTTTTAAACATTTTCTGAAATGTGAATAGAGTAACTCAAAGCAGTACCGGTACCTCTCCGAGTTACTTCTTTGAGTTCTTTGGGTAAAACAGAATCCAATTTCTATTACACTGGATACAAAACGACGCTGTTTTTTTAGTGCTATAATTATAGACTTGCTCGCCCCACTCCAATTTAGTTCAGAGGAACTCGAAGCTGTACCGATACTTTAAATATAACGTCAATTCGTTGTGAAAGTAACAAAATGGCCGATGATAATACCTGTTTTAAGTGCACTAATAATATGTTTAATAATAATATTTGTCTACTCTCAGATATGTACCGACAAGTTTTTACTGCCAACGCTCAAATGATATACGTATAATGATAAATGAACGAATCAAAGCAATAATCGTACTATAATTCTGGTTGTAGGTACTGTACTCGTGAACATCGAAGAGGAATGAAAAAAGATAGTTTCTATTTAAGTTTAACCTTTCATAAAACCTGCCAGAGATCTTTAATATCTGGTAAGCCTGACACAGCTTTTGTTCTGCTAAGACGGAGACTTTTAGTTTCGACAGTTTGCTTGATGCTAAATACAGATCGAGCTAGCCGTCTACATAGACAGATTGTTTTTTCTTTTGTTTTTATATTTCTCTTAGTCTTCCTAGGGTACGTGGTAACATTTGCCTAATACTTTATTTCATTTCTTTGACTAGATATACAATTAATGAGGCTTTTAGGTAAATCTGTCTACATTTGTTTTCGTTATCTTACCATTATATGGCCTATTTCGAACAGAAGTTGTATTTGGTGTTTTTACGACCTAGCTTTTTTTCGTCCACTTCTGCTCATTTTCAAAGTTTAGATTTAAATCTAATTTCTTGTTACAATACCATTCCTTATTTACTTAGATGTTTCTATATTTCTATTTTTGTGTCTATTGCCCAAGGGTAGCTGTTAACATTTATCCCTTTGGCTAGATATACACCTCATGGGGCTTTTAAGTAAGTTCGTCTACAATTGTTCTCTTTAAGATTTTGTCTTTGTCGACCCACTCTGTGTATATGATTCGTAAACTATTTTTAAGTACATATCCCCATTTTCCACACACTGTGTAGATATTTATTTATCTGATCCTAAAATTTGCTATATGTATCTATCTTCAGACTAGAAGATTTATTTGATTGTTTATTCTAATCAGTAGATTTTAGTGTCGCCACGTTGGCGAAACGGACTCATTGTGTTTGAGTCGTTTAAAGTTCAGGATGTGAAACAAAAAAGGGTGCCAAGTATGCGTACTTATGACAAACTAAAGGGGCAAATTAACGGGCATATACGCAAAAAGGTCGTAGCACCAAAATATGGGCACAGCTGGCCGAAGGCACAAATAGCGATAGGACACATGTTTCCCTATCATTCTTTGCTCCCAAGTACCCAACACTTTTGCTAGCCAAGTGCAGTACCTTACTTGGTTATGCCGCACTGATGACGGCCAACGAGCCAGAAACATGCATGTCTGCGGTAACCATTCCTATTGTAACCCTATCATCCTTTTTGCGTATATGCCCGTTAACTTGCCATATATATGTTACAATTCAAGTTGATTATCCAAGTTGACTATTTCTAGTTTGAGTCAACTCAGACAGCTGGTTTTATTAAAAGTTGATTTTAAATATAAAACGAAGATTTCTAATTAGCATTTCCTAGTAAGAGTAGACTTCAATCAGGAAAAATATACTCTTTTCAACGCCATTTAGTAAGAGTTGATTCTTTCCCAATCATTAGGTGAACATTTACTAGTAAAAGTACACTCCAACTAGGATTAGCAGATAAGTGTCTACCCAACTCACGCTCTCCTTATCTGGAAGACGAATGAATATATGGGGATGAACAACATCAGTTAAATATAATAGTTAAAATAAAGTTTTTATTATTTGTTGCTACAGGACAAAGAGCTGTGGCATTTTAAATTACATTTCACATTTTTCTTCTTGCAGAAACATTTGTTGGACAAGCACTTTGTCTGACAGGAGCATCTGAAAAATCCTTGTCCACTTCCTGATGATTGTGCTGTTGCAATTGTTCTTAGAGCCACTTCCTTTTCCATTGGGACTTCGTTTTCATTGATGATGTTTTTAGGGCATGGACTAAATTGACATCTGGAAAGAAAGATATTTCATTTCACAAGTACAAATAAAGGCTTTCATTACCTTGCGTAATGCTGCTTTAGAATCCCATCACTTGTTCCAATTTCGTAAAACTCGTCCTGAAGATCCAATATCACACCAAGGATTGATCGGGCATCGCCTCTTCCACGGTCGACATCTGGTACCGGAATTCGAACTGTTGCTCCCTTTTCTACTAGCGGATTGGCATGATCGGACATATGTTTTATTCTTTTGGCTTGCTCGTTCAAACATTGGAAAGCTTGTTCTCTATGTTTTTTGATGGATTGTGTAGATTTGTCGAGATCAATTAGTTGATAGCTATCTTTTTAACGCCAATTTGATCACCTGGTGCATTTTCACAGATCATTGAAAAAAAAAAAACAAAGTATTTGAAAATCTCAAGAAGCGGAACCATCACAAATACAAACACCAGATCGTACAAATAAAATGTTACTGGTTGCCTGGGTTGGTACATTTACTGAATAGATCCAGAAATAGTCAACTCAAACTAGTAAGACTTCATTCTCTTTTTACCGGGATCTACTTTCACTAACAAGGGCTAGGAGGAGTTTACTTCAACTAGTAAAACTTCAGTTTAATTTTTTAAATTAACTCTTACTGCTCGTTTTAGTTTAAGTTGACTCGTAATAGGAATAGTCAACTCTAAATAAGAATCAACAGGAACTGTATCATATAGATACATATATCTGCAATTCCGCGAAGAACCTTGTCATTAAATGTTCTTAAATATATAAACTGCTTTATATAATGTAAAATTTTTAGGGTCCTAGTTTGTAGGTAGCCGCATCTGCCCTATACTAACATTCCTGTCAAATGATGCCATACAAAAACTCTGTATATGTTTTACCATACTTTGAACTGTAACAAATGATCTTGAATTACATAACCAATTTTATTTATGCATATAAAAATAGCATTTAAATACAAATATGTCATTACTAAAAATTCCAAGACACCTTGAGTATAAAGAAATTATCGAGTTATTTAAAATATCCATAACTTTAGAAACGAACAATTATCTTAAGTGACGGTCTTAAACGATAGGCAAATATCAGCATTGCTCAACTTCGACTGACTCATCGAGTTCTTAACACCCAATAGGTGAAAACAATTGAACTAATAGCTAAAAAATACCGAGCCTAAGTGACCATCCAGTAATCCCATTTACTCGTGAACATCGAAGAGGAATGAAAAAAAAATAGTTTCTATTGTAATTTAGCTATAAAGTTTAACCTTTCACAAAACCTGCCCCGAGATCTTTAATAACTGGTAGGCCGGACAAAGCTTTTGTTCTGCTAGGACGGAGCCCGCACCCCAACCCACAAGATTTTATCTTACTCATATTCATTTTTTTTTTGTCGACTCTTAGTTTTGCCGGTTTTGCCCGCTGCGTACAGATCCAGCAAGCCGTGTACTGGCACCTCGGTTTAGTCAACGTGGACTTGATATAAAGCCGTCACACTGTTGCGAAGCAACGAACATACAATAGACCGATTTTATTGGTCGGAAACCTTTACGGATTGGCTACGAGTCTCGAAATGCAGTGAACTCGTTTAATAAAGGCGGAGAAAGCCATTTCGACGCGGCGGTTGGTTGTAACTCGCACTCGAGCGTTTCTGGTAGGTTTAAAAGTATTTGTAGCGTTCTAGTCCACGTTGACTGTATACCAGCTTGGTATACTGGCAATCAGGGCGCCATATTTATAAGGGTGAAAGGGGTTGAAGTAAAATCAGGCGAGTGGAACAAGGACAGATTCCACCTCTGTTTCAGCTAAAATGAGATGCTTTCTGCCAGGCAGCCATTTTGAGGGTAGTTTTTTTGTTTTTTACTTTTTTTACTTTTTATAGTGAGCATGTACGGATCATTTTAGGGGTGAGAGTTGAGCAAATGTAGAAGAACCCTAACGCGGGGGCGGTTAAGGGACTGGAATGCACACAAACCTCGTGATAGTTTACCCATATTATTACACTCGCGCTAATTGTAATCACGGCAAGCCAATTAGATCACGACCTACTTAGTTGTCAATACATCTACAATCTACGATCGCCTCTCATTAATTCTTAGTGAAGTTGTCATACACGAGAAATGTCTGTACGTATCGGAAGTTTCTAATTCAGTATATTTACCTATCCACCCTGCGATTTGCCACAGTAATTGTCAACATTGATATAAATACATATTTGTATCCCATATACTTCCAAACCTAGTTTACATTGTTCCAAACTTAGTTTAGTAATATGACAAATACATATAATTTCCACGTATTACTTTTTTAATACCTAAATCTAGTAGGTGATGAAATTATATGTCACACTTGATGAGATTTTATCTAAACTAACTGAATTAACTACTTCATTTAATAACAAACCAATTTCGCTAATTACAGCAGATCGTTTAATTAAAAATATTTTATTGGGTGCTAATACTGGTAGCGGTGATTTAAGATTGGGGTTCTCTATTTTTATATATTTATATATTTTTTCTGTGTTGGTGGTTTTAGGGACTCGAGAGGAGACAGGAACAAGCAGAGCGCTCGAGAGGAGGGGAGACGAACAAGTCAGTTACTCACGAAACGCGGTGGAGAGAGGACGCTCGTTTCATGTTACGGAACATCGCTTCAACTTTCTAAGCATTTTGTGGATTAAACAAAATATTAGTGAATTATAGTGTTGTGTGAATTATATACAGTGAGTGTTGTGATTTTTTATTTTTTGAGTAGTGCCGTAGTTTTTTGGATTACGCGCCAGCGATTTGGATTATACAGTGTCTTTTTGAGTAAATGATGATTTGCTGACGTAAAATGTATCCGAGCGCTGGAATGAACGCAGCGGCCGCAGCAGCTGTGGCGGCAGCCCGTCATCCGGTAAGTTTTCGGTTTTTAGACGGAAATACAAAGTTAGATTTCTTTATAGATGCCTCAAAATAACGAACATTTTTCGACGGTGTGTGCGGCCGTCGGAAACTGACCAGCTAAACCAGTAACTAATATATTAGTCGCTTATTATTATTTACATTCTCAAACAGTGATATACATTTAAGGAAACGACCTAGGACCTAGACTATTAATTAGCTTACAACTTTATTTATTGTATAATGACCTAATATACTTTTTTTATGACCAAAGCCGTATAGGTGGTACTTTTTATCCCCAGTCATGAACATTCTATACTTTGTTGTCTAGTTCCAGAAATAACTGTCTTTTAAGAGTTTAGACGGTTTTATACAGCAGAAAGGTAGTTTAGTAAGAAAAGAACTTTAGCACTGTTCAACTTTTGAAAATATGTTCTAACAGATACAGAACTTCTGTAAAAAATGTTATTTTCGAACAATATACTGTTATTTATCAAATCGACTTCAATTTAGTTGAAAAAACAACCATGTTTCTTTTGAAATTGATTTTATCAAATAGCAGTTATATCAATATTATAACATGAGATATCTTACCTACCATTATATATGCTATGTAGGTCTATTGGGAACAAATGCTGTATTTGGTTTTTCTAAAACCTAGCTTTTTTTTCGTCCATTTCTACTCATATCAACAATTTAGACGTTCCTAGCATCGGTTTAAATGTTGCTAGAATATCATTTCATATTTTGGTAGATGTTTCTATATTTTTCTGTTAACATTTGGCAAGTAGGTTCATCTTTGCTATAATACTATTTCATATTCTTTTAGATATTTCTATATTTCTCAAGGGTAGCTGTTAAATTTGCTAGTAGTCCATCTCTTTAGCTAGATATACAATTCATGAGGCTTTTAAGTGCGTCTACATTGTTTTCTTTGTCTTACCATTATATATGTACGTTATGAAGGCCTATTAGGATAAGAAGCTATATTTAGTTTTTCTACGATTTAGCTTTCCTCGTCCACTTTTGGTCATGTCCATAGTATAGAATTAATTGGCATCGCTTTAAATCCTATTTCTTGTTGTAATACCATTCCATATTCTTTTAGATATTTTTATATTTCTCCTAGTCTCCCAAGGGTAGCTGTTAACATTTGCCTAATAGTCCATCTCTTTGGCTAGATATACAATTCATGAGGCTTTTAAGTAAGTGCGTCTACATTTGTTTTATTTATCTTACCATTATATAGGTACGCTATGTAGGCTTACTGGGAAAAGAAGCTATATTTAGTTATTCGACGATTTAGCTTTCCCCGTCCACTTTTGGTTATGTCCATAATATAGAGTTGGTCGGGATCGGTTTAAATCCAATTTCTTGTTATAATACCATTCCATACTCTGTTAGATATTTCTATCTTTCTCTTAATCTTAATCTCCCAAGGATAGCTGTTAACATTTCCCTAGTAGCTCATCTCTTTGGCTAGATATACAATTCATGAGGCTTTTAAGTAAGTGCGTCCACATTTGTTTTCTTTATCTTACCATTATATAGGTACGCTATGCAGGCTTACTGGGAAAAGAAATATTTAGTTTTTCTACGGCTAAGCTCTTCCTCGTCCACTTCTGGTCATATCCATAATTTAAATATACTTAGCATCGGTTTAAATCTTGCTACAATACCATTATTAGATGTTTCCTTATTTTTCTTAGTTTCACAAGGGTAGCTGTTAACATTTGGCAAGTATATACCTCTTTGGCTAAATATAGAATTCATGAGGCTTTTAAGTAAGTGCGTCTACATTTGTTTTTTTTTATCTTACCATTATATAGGTACTTAGGCTTACTGGTAAAAGAAGCTATATTTAGTTTTTCTACGATTTAGCTTTCCTCGTCCACTTTTGGTCATGTTCATAGTATAGAGTTGGTTGGCATCGGTTTAAATCCAATTTCTTGTTATAATCATCATCATCACTGCCGTTCAATCCTAGTGGATTATCGCAATGCCGAGGCATATCGTAATCCGATTTTCCAGGTGGATTATTCCTGTTTAGTCTATTTCTTTACAGATCTGCATGTGTTTTTGGGATGTTGATTATTTTTTTCCAATCTTTTCTGTTTCTGCATTTCGTCTCCCAGTCTTTTATTTTCATTATTTTTACGTCTTCCTCTATCTGGTTCATCCATCTTAACCTGGGTCTTCCTCTTCTTCTTGGTCGTAGCGATGTCCAGTTCATGATTCTTTTTATCATTACTGTAGGTGTTCTTCTCATTATGTGGCCTGCCCATTCTAGTCGCCTTGCTTTTATGTATCTTGCTCTTCCCATTTGTTGTTTAACTTCTTTGTTAGTCTTCATTCTTATTTCCCCATCACTTGTTATTTTTGGTCTCAATATTGATCTGATTCTTTTTCTTTCCACTATTCTTAGACCTTCTTCAACTTTTTTTTGTTAACGTCGTGTTCTTGTTATAACACCATTTCATATTCTGTTAGATGTTTCTATCTTTTTCTTAATCTCCCAAGTGTGGCTGTTAACATTTCCCTAGTATTTCATCTCTTTGGCTAGATAAACAGTTCATGGGGCTTTTAAGTAAGTCCATCTATATTTGTTCCCTTTTTGATTTTCTCCATGTCGACACACTGTATATAGATGATTCATACCTATATTGTTTTTTTTTTTAGTAAAAATCACAGACGTTGCGTATATGCTTATTTACCTGGTTTGTTATATACTGACTTTCAGACTATAAGCTTTCTTCGACTGTTTATTCTAATCATTAAGTGTCTTTGGTTACAATTTCTAACACTAAAATTCCTTAAGTCTATTCATACCAATGCTATCTTCTTCTGTTTTCTTTGATTTAATCATCTGCAAACCTATGAAAAACCTTGTTCTTAAATATAATATTTTAAGTAATGTACATTCATCAACTTCTGATTGGTTTACATTCAAATTATGATTGCATTTTTAGGAACAATATTGCACATTGGTTTTATTCTTAATCTTCTTTGTCTTTAAATAAACCCATATTTGTTAAGTTTTATTTTGGTACTTACTTATAACGGGTCTTGCTAATATCTGGTGAGATTACCTGAGAAAACTTCGCAGCTAGGATAAACTTGATTTTTTCATTAATCTTTTGTTTGTTTCTAAAAATAATCATTTTGCGATTTTTCTTTTTTTTAGTAATTTCATCATGGTGCGTAGATTTTTATTTATCTGACCTAAAGGTTTGTTATGTACTTAATTTCAGACTGTAAGCTGTCTTCGACTGTTTATTCTAGTCATTAAGTTTCATTGGTTACAGTTTATAACACTAAAATTTCTTAAGTCAATTCAGACCAAAGCTATCTTTATTGGTTCTCTTTGGATCAGACAACTTTGTCGGTTTCATTAAACCTTAAATTCATTCGGATAAACTTGATGACTAAAATTTCGACACTCACACCGTTTTCTTTGATTTCATCATCTGCAAACCAGTGAAGAACCTTGTTCTTAAATATAATCTTTTATATAATGTACATTCAACAACTGTTCATTGATTTACTTTCAAATTAGGAACAATATTGCACATTAGTATATTCTTAGTCTTCTTTGTCTTTAAATAATCACATTTTTTGTTAACTTTTGTTTTGGTACTTACTTATAACAGGTCTTAATATCTTGTGAGATTACCTGAGAAAACTTCGCAGGTAGGATAAAAAAAACTCTCGTGCTTGTTTAAGAAGAAAAAGTAGAGTGTTAGATATTTGATCGATAATACAACATCAAAGTTGATTTTTTTCATAAATTTCAAAAATAATCATTTTGCGATTGTGTTTTTTTAGTAATTTCATCATGTCTAGGTTCACTGACTATCTTCCGAAACAATAATTAGTCTATTTAAATTTGAATATTTCTCAACTTCCCTTAGTAGCAAATTGTACATACTTACATATCGTTATTTATATGAATATCACTAAATTCACAAACTTTAATTATACGCACATCACATTAATTAGAAGAAAATTCCTTCAACAGTCTGTATTATAATGATACAACATAGTTCTAATTATATCTTCAAACTTTACACGTTATATTAAATATAGAACTTTTTTCTGGGTTATTGATTTGTTTATTACATTAAAACTGTAAAATTTATTCGTTTAACACATTTAAAACTCACCCCCTTAAATCAAACAGAAGCACATACATTTACTTTTACTATAACGCCAATAAAAACACCACGCCACGTGTTAAAAAAAATTTAGATGTGTTCTAACAAAATTACAACGGGCTACTGTGGTGTGCTATGCTATAACCCCCTACCCTCTACTGTACCAGTTGACCTTCGACACATCGACATCCAGTTAGAAAATCTTAAAACTTGAATTTTACGTGCACCAAATTCATATAATGTGAAAATAGTTCACAACACAGTCGGCTTAAAAATTACTTAGTAGAGCGGCAAAAAATTTGCTTACGAAACCGTTTTGAATGGTCATTAATGTTTATAAATATTTATTATTCTGTGTTAAAACGTAGATATCTGGACAAAAACTAACAAAAATAATAATTAAAATTCAATCTTTCAAATCTTCTCAAAATTTTGCTTTCTCTCTATGTATTATTTAAAATTCAGAATGTTTTTGCTGATTAAATGGTGTTTGTTTTCATTTGATTGTAAAATTAGTTTTTCTGTATTAAAATACCAACAAATTGTCTTTATCCATAAAAACTTGGTTATTGTTCATCCGTAGACAGCTTTTTCGTTTAAATTCTTTTTATAATGTCTCGTTGTATACCTATTTCTTCTTTAGGTATCCTAGGTTCATTTACGAATTAGTCACTTCTTTGTTCATTTTTTGTTTATATTTAATTTTATTTAGTCTGTGTTGCACAGTTTCTATTTTAAAAAATTAGTAGCAAGCAATAACTATGTCATCTGCAAATAACTAAAATGAGCGACTCATGTGACTCTCTTAAAAAAATCTATACTTTTACTCCAATATAGATAAAGTTGTTTAAAGTAAAAAGGCACTAAAATGTATTTCATAAGATCAAAATTTTAAAAATCTTAATAGATCTGTCGAAATGGACGTTTTTCATAGGAACTTATTTTTTTGCTGGAATACCTTCAGGATGTACCGAATATCGATAATCACGATATGCGCCAGTCGCAAACCCTGTGCTAAATTTTTTATTTGACAAAATCGGAAAAAAAATTAAAAGTTGTCATTTTTTGCTCCTATTTTCGTATATAATTCGGAAAATATTGCTCCTAGAGAAAAAATTATAACAAGTTAAAAGTTTCATTTAATTTTATACAAAATTTCGTTAGTTAGAAATCGGAAATTTAATGTTTATTGTTGGAAAAATAGTAATGATTAAACATGTTAATATCAAAATTTAGGAAGCCGAGATAATGCAAATTTTAGTGCGCGATATGATTTTCCCATTCACTCCAAGCGACCCAGAAAACGGTTTCTTAGTTTTTTTTATGGATGTTTCCATGAAGCGCATTAAGTAAAATTTTTAATATATTTAAAGTACTTGACAAGACGAGGGTATTTGTTTAAAAACGAGTACTCTATCACTTATGGTTATACGGCAAATTTATGCCAACTTTGACCTTCAATATGTCGGCAACCAGTAAGCCGAATGTATTTTTTTTTAACAGAAGCTTCTTATAATGTTCTTTAAATGTATGCATTTTGAAATTAATATGTTTAAAGCTCGTAAAGTTATTCAAAATGTTTATAAGACTAAAAAATGATTTAAAGTAAAAGAAATACTCTTCTAGCGTTTGAGCCTTCTTTTATGTGTTAAAAAATTGACGACTATCTGAGAGCCTTATTTAGGGCCTAGTATTAATTTGAAAATTTGCGTTTTTTTCCAGTACGCTGGATTGCAAAATTATTGTGCAAATACTGTTCAACCGATCATAACGAAATTTAGCACACGTTTTATAATCACAATAAAAAGTTTTTCTATGCGGAATATCGAGTTTATGAGGGTCGAAAACAATTAAAGAATTAACTTTTTCTACTTTTTTCCCAATTATTGCTATTTTTCCAACAATAAAAAACTTCCAATGGAAAATGTCTAATCCAATCCAGATTCTGCCTAGACTAACTATTTGAATGTTTGGGTTAATTTGTAGGTATGCAATCTTTGAAAAAATCTTTAATATATGAATAAACGTATCATTAGATTTTCTTTAACAGTGTTTTTGTGTAAATTGTGCATTGTGTTAAATTTACAATAATAATAATATATAATCTACTAAACCATGGGGAAACATGTCACTACATGATTTCTATGTGGTTAGCGTGATGTTCTGACATTGTTAACAAGGAGCCTTTAACATTGTAATTTTACAATAAATACATTTCCTATTGTAAACCATATTTTATTTTCTTGAAGATTAGTTAATGAGTGACATAAAATTACCTACTACGCACATAAAATTTCTAAAATTCTAATGAAACGCGCAATTTAATAAATAAAAATATGCATTTTAATAGTCTTTTCTTGGCAGCCAGTGATTAGTGGTTTGCTTCTTCGAACAATGGGAAAAGTAACATAATAATAATTGTACACATACACCATCTAATAAACTGGTTCTCTTAATAGACAAAATAATTAATCAAACGAATATAGGTCGGTTCCTGAATAATATTAGCATAAAGTGTAAAATTGAAAATTTCCAAACAAATGATTTGTTGAACAATTAGCCGCGTTCGTCCTAAGGGTTGCGGAAAATTTGTAAAGTTAAGCAATAATGGAGCGTAACGATTTTTTTAGTTTGTTTATCATTAGAAATGATGAAATTATATCTTTTATTTGTATATTCGAAATATGGCTTTTTTGAGATATTTTAAAGACTATGATATAGCTTAGATTAGTGACGAATCAATCGAATCCGGAAATTTCACATATCCAGACTTATTATCTTAAAATTGTTAAAAGAAAACGGGTGTGGCAGTTAGTGGGACAGCCGATAGAAGTTATACTTCTATGCACGCGCCCGGGTTAAGAAATTTGTATGGGAAGAATTTAGCAAAATCATTATACGTTTTAAGCATGGACCTAGGTACTATACTATAAATCTGTGTCCATTTTATAGGTTAAAATGCAATGTACAGTCAAATAAATAAAAATAAAACTCAAAAGCATAGCGCAGGATATAATATAAGCTATGCTGCAACCATGTGACGGTACTATAGACTACAATACTCGTTAATGAACTTTATTATTAATGTTATTAATATAAAAACTAAACTTAATATGTATACGTGACAGAATAATAAAATAATCTGTCAAACACAATGTCACTATGATACTAAAACATTAGCTCGGACTTTTTTTTGTATATCTATATCTTTTTAATGTACTGAATGTTTAAAAGGTATTAAAAGGACTTATAGTTATGACTAATAACATGTGGTAAATATTCCATCTTTGTTTTTACCGATAAATATGTGATTCTGTCTCTCTCTTACTCACGCCATTACATATGTAACGTAATGTAATGATTTTGCCGATTTACTCCCATACAAATTCTTGACGCCGGGCGCACGAATAGAAGTGTAACTTAAAAAACAAAACGTGAATCGATCGATATGTTACTTTTTAAATCATATCTCGCAATTAACAAAACTATTACGAAGTAGAATAGGCAGAATGGTGTTATTGTTCATACTGTAAAGAGAAACAGAAGTAATCAAATTCTATATAGCATTAACAATTTTTCAAAAGATTTTATTCGACGTACAATTTATAGTTGAAACTTTTGTTGCTGTAATAATTCTTTCTTCAGTTTGTTATAATTTGACATTTCTCATTGAAATCAGCTTGTAATATGTCTTATATGTCATTTTTACAGGCTGTCATTGATTTATATGTTATTTCTGGCATGCTTTTATTGTTTTATATGTTATTTTTGACATCTGTCATTGTCTGATATTTCGATTTTAACATTACATGTGCTATATGTCATTTCTTCTCCTTAATAATTTTAAGAAAGATTTTACTAAAATACAGTTTTAAAAATAGGAAATTGGATATACGATGCTCATTATGAAATCTCCGCGTAACAGTTAACAGTTAATAAAAATTAAGTACATATATATATTTAGATGAAACATGGTTTGACACTCGAGATACTGTCTAGTAGGCTGGAGAGATAAATCAAATAAATGCGTTTTAAACACACAGTGTAGGCGAGTCATAATTTTACAAACTGGAACAAGGGAACGGTTTTGTTCTTAATGCTTTATTATATACTATCATCAAAAAATATAAAATACAGTTAGGCTGATTATCACCAAGATATGATTGCAAACTTATCTGAAAACGGTTTTAACCAAAACAAATTTTACCGAACATACCACCTAACTCGGTTATATTAATGAACTAGAGGACCCGGCGAACTTCGCACCGCCTAACACTAATGTTTTTTCCAATTTTTTTTTTTATTTTTACGATTAATTTTTTGTATTTTTTATAATATTTTCTCGTTAGTTACCAGTTTTTACTATTATTTATATTACTTTGTAATTTATCGGTTAGGTATATTATATATTAACTGCGCCACCTAACGGTGGCGTCATAGTTCTTAGGTAAGTAAGTTTTGCTCTTTTAAATATATGAGATCAACTGCGCCACCTTATGGTGGCGTCATAGTACTTAGTTATGTAAGAATTACAGGTGTAAATTCATAACATCTCAACTGCGACACCTTAGGGTAGCGTCATAATGATTAATTTCGTAATAAACGTGTCCGATCGCTGCAAAATTCAAAGTGCTAGGTATAAGGAAAATCGCGGCCTCCGATGCGCTATTTGTAGGCACGTTACCGCCGCCCCGGCCGACCAGTACCGCCGCAAGCGCTACGTCCCGCAATTTTAAATCTGTTATATCTTCGAAAATATTCATTTAAATCTTGTACTTTAAATGACCATATAGATCTATATTAAATCAATAATGTATTTAAGCTATTTAATTGGATAAGGATTAATGCTGTATTGGTTAAAATCGCTTCGAAAATTAGCCATTATTTGTCGTAAAAAGTAAATGACAAAAAAATGTTATTGTGGTATATCCATAAGAGATAGACATATCCCATCGCGGAGTTTTCTGTAGACCTTTTCAATGTGTACAAATAATTAGTACATTATTTTGATAAACCTCGCAGGGTTCAGCCTGCGTTTGCAATGTAAGCCGAAAAAAATTGATACTTAACGGCATCACATTAGAAACCTCAAATATAACAGTATTTCTCCACTATTTAATGGATGTTATTATACATATAGACCTTGCTCTTGAATCACTCTATCTATTAAAAAAACGCATCAAAATCCGATGCGTAGTTTTAAAGATTTAAGCATACAAAGGGAAATAGGGACAGAGAAAGCGACTTTGTTTTATACTATGTATTGATATAACGATATACTTAAAAGTATGAAATATATAAATATAAATTTTAACAAAATAATTAAAATGTACGAGTATGGAACTTTTTTCTTGCCACACGGTACCTCTTTAATACCAACTAAGATTGGGGAAATTATAAAAGAAGAGGATGGTGTACGAAGAAAAATGTTTGAAAACCAATAGTATTTCCAGAGAAGTTTAATATACAAACTTAACAGCCAGACCTCGTAATCTACCTTTTTGAAACTTGAAAATTGAAATATTTAAATTATAGAAGTTTTGTTGTCTTTTTGGTGTTACTGGAGGAAAATGCTAAGTAATGGAAAGTTCGTGTTTAAAGTCGAATCAAGTTTGCAAATTTTAAAATTTAATTAATAAATGAGTCTCACCCAGCTTTATTCTTAAAATGCCTCTTTTTTTTCTGATATATGTATACGATAAAATTGGTAACAAACTTTGTTATGGATCATAAGTTGCTCTATTAGCTTTGTTTAAAACATTTTTCTATAAAATGACTTTTACAGAAGTTACAGCGTCAAAAAGTTTCAAATAGTTATTAATAAAATTATGGAGCAAAAAATTCTGCACGAATAGAACTCATTTTCACATTATCTGTCTGTTACGCTTTTTTTGTGAGACCTGATTTCGATGGTAGTTTTTAATGTACCTACTACAACAAAAAAAGTTTTAGTGAACCAATAATTATAACTAATAAAGTTACTCAAAATGTTAACGTTTCTAATAATGATTAAAAGCAAGAAAAATGAGTCATTATGAAAATATAGCTCATTAAATTATTGTAATGCTGGTACCAACTGATCAACTAAACCAAGACATACACTTTACAAACTGTCTGTAGTTCAGCTGCGTGAATGTGTAGGTAAGTTGTTAATAATTAAGCAGATTCATGTTTCGCATGTAGCTATAACATGTTTACTGCAAATTTATTCTTGAACCGAGTGGCGTAGAGAGAGAAAGATTACGAAAGCGAATATTCGGTCTCAGTCTAACACTTTCAATAAAATTATAGGCTGCGGGCTAACTTAGTTATTTGAGTAATTCTGTTTTTGTATAGAGGTTATTTATATTAGTAAAATATGATTTAATAGCTCGTTTGTAAGTTATCAAAATGTCTTCTTGAGTTTTTATAAATGCTACAAATTCCTCTCCTTGTTTAAGTTTCTAGAAATTTTTACAAAGCTTTTCTTTAGTCTGCAGAATCTTCTGCATTTTCTGCTCGTTTTTAAGTAGCTAGTAAGTTCTTTAATACTCCTTTATAGTTCAATTTATAAAGTTCACTAAATCACTTTAGGTCTTATTATCTTCTTTATGTAAAAGTTCCAAAACACTTTATTTACCTACGAGTCTTATCTAGAAGAATCCAATGTTGCTTCTTTATTTAAACAAACCTTGTAACACCTTCTAACTTTTATTTAATTTGCTGAAAACTGCATCAACATTTGTAGGAAGATTTCAGCTTCACAATATTTTAGTTTAGAATTAAACATTATCTTTGAAAACAAAAACTTTTAAAGTAATTATGTTTGATCATTATTCCTTGAAAGTATATATTTGATATTAAGAAATTAGACAAACAAGAAAGTGGATTAGTGAGAAATCGAATAAATGTCACGTTTGACAGGACTCAAAACTACATTTTCTAGCCGATAGATCCTTTAACCATTAGACCACAGATGCCTTAGTGGATAGTCGGCGTTTTTAATCATATCTTGATCGCATAGAACCCTTTCTCATTTCTTCTTTTTTCACATATATGATGTTAATAAGAACCTATTTGTCAAATCGACAATTGTAAAATTAAACTTTAAGTCACTTTTTTTGTTCCCTGTCATATATATTTATTCGGCTAGATGACCAGAACCATAAATGTTTAAGTAAACTCTTTATGTTGAAATATCTCTCATAGGATTTTGGGAATTTGACAATTAAACAAACATGAAAGATATTAAACAGAAATCGAAAAAATGTTGCATCCAGTATGATTCCAAACCTACAATCTCGAGCTACAGCAGGTAGCGCCTTTTAACCATTCGGCAATAGATGCCTTATTGATTAGTCGAAAGTTTTATTTTTCATCATATCTTGTCATTTTTTCAATTTCTTGTGAAATAACTGGTTTACTAAAAATCTATGGTTCCTTTCCTCTAAGCGAATGAAAATATAGGACAGGGACCAAAAAGTGACCTAGATTTTGATTTTTCAATTGTCTGTAAGAGAAATAATCTTTACCATTAACGCTATATATGTGCTTAAGGCCTCTGTGATCGAATGATTAACAGCACTACCGGCTATAGTAAGAGTTTGCAGGTTTTAGACGAACAATTTTTACGGTTTCTCTTTAATTTCATTTATTGTTTCTCTAATTTCTAAATTTCAAAATTCCCATGAGAGATGCCTTAAAATAATTAATGTATTATTATTCAATGTAATTAGAAACAGATTAGCAAAGTAAAGCAACGTACTGTTGGATATAATTAAAACGGTTTAACTAACTAAAGAGATTATTGACTACAAAACCAAAACAGATTAAATAAGAGGTTTTCCATAACTAATTAATTTTGTATTGACACAATCGAATGAGACTTAAAAGTATTTCGGTAAATTTTACAATAGTTATTATTATTATTATTATTATTACATCAATTTAAGGCTGAGGACTAAAGTCCTAATATAAAAGTAATTTAAACTATTGTGTTGATATATTATATACATAATTTGTTAAATCTTAAAATTAGAAATAAATGTGAAACAAACTAATCATTGAACAGTTGAGAGTCTATTTTATTTTTGAAGAGATTCACTTAGGCTTCGTTAACAGTTTCTTCTGCCTGCTCCTGGTGTGAAAGTTTTCTTTTCGCAGATTAAATTATTGACCACGAACCCGAATATTGATGTTAATGTGAAAGAGTTTCCTTAGGTGCCCATAATCAAATTTAAGAGTACGAAAAGTAAAAATGCGATCACCGTGCATTCTCCGATCTAAAAAGAAGTTAATTTAGCGGCACTAAGTCTTTACTCGTAACTTGGACGATTACTAGAAAGTCCAAAAGACATACGAGTTTCCCGATGTTAAACATTTTCAAGAAAGTTCTTATCCCGCACTAATATCGGACACCACACGGGACCTCCATATTCTAGAATTGGTCTTAAGTAAGTCTTATATACATAATTAGTTTTAAATGAAATTTTCGAAAAAGTTTTTTGAATAATATTACGGAGTTTGCGCGCCTGGTAACTTTTATAATATGCTTCGACCAAGTCAGCTTCGATGTAATGATGATTCCCAAGTGGATGGTTTGACAGATAATACGAAAAGCATGTGTTATTTTCACCAAGATGTAAAACTACACATTTGTCTACATTCAGAGGGAGGAGCCAAGTATCACACCATTGTTGGATGTCGTTATAAGGTCTTCTTGTAAAGATTTATAGCTGCTTAATGTATTTCCATATACCTTAGAATCGTCGGCATAAAAAGATTTTTGATTAATAATATGGTGAGAAATCACTTAAATATATTATGAAAAGCAATGGACCCAAGATCAAACCGTGTGGGACACCACTAAACACATTCCTTCTTAAGAATGATAATGCTTTACCGACTTTTACTTTAAAAGTTCTGCCTTTCATATAATCGCCAATCCAATCGTAAAGTCGTCCACGGATGCTGAGAAATTTTAACTTGTAAAGTAGTATTTTAATTAGAATACGGTCAAAAGCTTTCGCAAAGTCTAGGTTTATGATATCTGTTGGAACTTTCTAGTCTAACGAGATAGTCCAATCATTAATACAGGACAGCAAATTAGTTGTTGTAGATTTTCCTTTAACGAAACCATGTTGTTCTGGGGGAATTATTTGGTGGTGTTGAACAAACTTTGAAATCTTACTTGCAATGACAGTTTCCATTATTTTCGACGGAATTGAAAGAAGACTTATAGGTCTGTAATTTGATCCACTAAGTTTATTACCTTTTTTAAATATTGGAGTTATTGAGGATAATTTCCATGCTGTTGACAATCGCGACTTTGTAAATGATGTGTTTATGATTAAAGATAGTGGAGTACAAAGTTCATTTGCGCATTTCTTCAGTAGAAACGAACTAATACCATCCAAGTCTGAGGATGAAAAAGTTTTTAAGTCCAGCAATTCTTTTCTAACAACCTCAGGAGTGAACACTATATCTGCTAATGATGCATCACTTTCACAACAAAATAGTTGAGGTATATGGGGTGTGTCAGGTTCATCAGTGAACACAGAAGAGAAATTATCAGCTAATACTTCAGCAGATTCCATTTCAGTGCCATTAGTTAGTCTTAAAAGAGAAATGCTTACTTTCGTATTTAAGTTAGAACGTACATACTTATAAAAATTCTTCAGATTTTCTGAATTAGCAATTGTATTCTCATAATCTAGCCTAGCCTGTTTTATAATCTAAGTGACGATTCTAGAAAATTGTTGGTGTTTCTCAAGATCTGCTATGGCTTTAGAATCCTTTTATTTTCTCCAAAGCATTCTCTTGTGATAAATGAGAGATAGCTGTAATCCAAGGTTTTGACAAATTTTTGCGAACTAGTTCTTTATGTCTAGGAATTTAAATTTTAAATTATTGTTAATTTCAATTATCTGTGTTGTAAATTTAATATACAAGTCATGTAGTGGCTTTCTAAAGGTCCGATTATTTTCACTAAAAAAGCAGTAAATTGTAGTTAACTCATAAAACATTTTTACACTTCAACTTGGCTTGAAGTTCGAGAAGTTAAAATCTCAACTTGAAAACGTCTCCTTCATACATCATCCTTCATCAGTGTGTTGTTGGCTAAAACTCTAAAAATACTTGATACTTATTTTATTAATACAACATGGATTACTTTAATATTACCACTTTCATCATGGTTTCTTTTACACCTCTAATTTTATATAATTGATCGCTCATTCTACAGCGAACCATCCTTGTCTGATTTAGATATAGACTTCAGTAAACTAACAAAAATAGTTCGTTTTAGTTTAAATTTTCAATATTTTTGTCGCAAAATTGTATACAACTACACACGCTCACAGAGCACAGAGACTCCTTCAAAAATGTATCACTATTCTGTTGCTTTCATTCATTTCCTTCACCTATTTCTGGTCTAATGAAATTACAACCTATTTATATGGTTTAAAACAGATACATTTGAACTGAATCAGATTTCGTTAATACCTGTTAACAATAGAATAGCCACATTCCAATTAATGTCTAATTATTTAATTATGCTGTTGATATGAACATCCGTTGTGGACCTTTCAGAATTACACTTTATGTTAAGGATATGATAATTAATTGGTAGACTAAAATAGAGATGGATACTTGCGCCCGAACTAAATTAACTAACATCCCAATAGGTGCTGTCGGCGGTGTCCCATGCTTCGTACTCGAGGGTCGATGACTTTTCAGACTGTGACTACGAGTGTATTAATTGCGGATTTACACTCAGCTGACTGGAGATGTTTGAGTTGTGTTTTGAAATAAAGTGTAACAGTTCACACATTGAGGTAGGAGAAGTGCAAATCAATTAAAACATTATGCGTCATCAACAATGTAGGTGTATTACAGTATTACATATATGTATTTATATTGGAGCCTGACAAATTAGGAAGCGTTATAAAAATCTAATATCAGCTTATTGCAGAAAACTGTATATATACTTCGTCTAAAGAGGTTCTAATTTCATTTCTGTAAGTCGTACTTGGAGTACGATTTATCAAATCAGCCAATAAAGAATGACCACCGAGTAACATACCGGGAGAAGCATCTTTGGTCATGGGCATTTCAAAGTCCTCGATACAAAAGTTCAAACATGCAGAACTGAGTGTTACGAAGTTTGTTTCCCGTTGGATCTCTCATTTGCGCCCACAGAAGAGCAAAAAGTGGTTCGCGCCAATTGTTGTCGAATAACTGTTAGACAAAGAAATCTCAAGAAACGTTAATGATATTGTTAGTGGCGATAAATATTGGATTAACTACTACGAACCGGAAAATAAGTGCTCACCGTATAGTCCTGACCTAAGTCCCAACGACTTCTTCAGGTTTTCAAAGATCAATGCGTAGGTAGCGCCAGAAGAAGCCATCGTTGCCTTTAAAACAGTGATTTTGCAGGTGTCAACTGAAGACTGGAATAATTGTTTTCCAATAGGTTTAAATGTATGCAAAAGTGTATCGATCTTGGTGGGACATGTTTTAAAAAGTATTAAAGTAGGTACTTTAAGTATATAATTTTTGTCTTTACGGCAATATGCTAAACTAAAAAGACAACCCTCGTATCTTTGTCGTATTTTTTTAGCGAGCCAAGCTTGAAAACAAGAAACCTCTTTTGCATTCTCCGGTCCTTGCTCTTTATTAGATTTCACTGATCTTTGACTTACTTCTATCTGTAAAAAGGTAATTCTTCACGACAAAGGAACTCTCTTTTAACTTGTCCTTAAACATGGGTATATCCAAACATCCCAATGAAGTTTTTACACTAACCCGTTTTAACCTAACCTACTCTTTTGAGTTGTGTACCATTTCACCTATCTTACTTATAGATAGCATTTTACAACGATTAATAATTTTACTAGTACGACTAGGTCAACATTTATTAAACCCTTCTGAATCATTTCATACGATGGTGCGGAATTGTTGTAATATTTGTCACGATTTATTTCATATTAATAAAAAAAGAAAACTTTGTTTTTAATAGTTCTCAAAACCACAACAATTAATGATTTATAAAAATGTTCTGTCATATTTATAAGATATGACATTTTTTGCTCGTAGAATTTTGGTTAAAGGGTTATCCTATCCACTGCGCCAAATTTAAAAGACAATTACCTTTAAACAATTTTATTAACTTTCTAATACCACAATTCATTGCGGAAAGTGAGATTTTTGAATTGGTATTTTGATGTATAAACTTTCTAAAAACTATTATAAATGTTGAGCAATTTTACATATTAACATTTTTTTAATGAATAATATTCAAATTAGCTAAAAAATGATAATTGGCCTAATTAAATATAATAAATATGTTAATACTTTAGAAACAAACTGAGTATAAAAATTACCATAAAACAGTTTATTTTTAGGATAAGAAATGGTGATTTAAAATAATAATTAGGTGAGATAAGTTAAACTGCTTTTCTTACCACTACATTACGAGTAAACAAGTTTACAAATTCCAATAGCTAATACGGTCAATTGTTTCGAATAGACTTTTAACATGATGTGAAGCGTTCAGAGTTCCCCAAAAGCCTAATACGAACCCTATAATTCAATTGTCCTTTATGTTGTCTTCGAGGACGATTGTTATTGAAGGGTTTCGCTCCCTTCAAGCCCTAAATTTAGTCGATTCAATGGTGAACCCACGAAAAATATATAAATAGGTGTGTGCGTATCAGTATGTTTAATCTATCAACCAACTTAACCCTCTGTAATAATAAAATATATTTGGGATTATAGGGATTTTTTTACAGCTGTTTTTTTATCAAAAGAAAACCTGCTTCGGGTTTTAAAAACTTTATATTTACATATTTTGTTTGCTTAAAATTTGTTCTACCTTACATAAAACGTGTTTTGGTTTGCTTGTTCGTTTAATTGTTTTTGCAGTGTTCGTTTAAGTCCTTTTATAAAAAAATGGGATTCCAAAATACCAAGTATTGAAATAGCCTGCTTCAACGGATCCAGTGATTTCATGAAAAGTAGTCAACATTATCTATTTACAGAGCCAGGCTATGGCAACTGCGCACATGCTCACATGCCTTGCTCCCATTACCTTATTAAAGGGAAAAAAGCGAGCAGAGTTATATGATAGGGTTAAAGTGGATCAAATAATGAGTATGCCTCAGGACTGGATAGTCCCCAAGTATAACTTTGCGAGAAACTTTCGAGGGGAATTACTGGAAAGGGACTCATGGATCAAAGGCTTCCCAATTGAAGGGGAGACTGGCTCAGAGACTGAGAAAGACACAGGGTCGCGTATATATAATAGAAGACACAGGATACAATACCAGGACACTCAGGGTTTCGGGGCAATGAGAACGCTGATGAATTGGCCCGAGTGGGAGCTAATATCCCAAGTGTTGCTAACAGCTTCAGAAAGGCAGCCATTGAGAAATAAAGGCTAGAGAAGGCCCTGGAGTGGTGAGAAAAATCACCGGCAAGCACCAAGCCAAAGTCTTCATAAAAGGACAATCGGTGAAGTTTACTGCTGAGCTGCTATCACAAAAGCAAAACGATGTCAGAATGATTGTTTGTCTCTCGACAAGACATTGTCGGCTCAGAAAACACATGAGTCAGCTGAACTCAGCAGATTAAGACATCTATTGATCCGTCAAGAGGAGGAGAAGACCGCATTTCATGTCCTATGCCAATGTGAAGGCCTTGCAAGGTCGCGGTATCTAGTACTGAGAGAGGCAACTGTCAAGGCTATTAAGTCTCTTTCAGAAGGCAGGGCTAGACTAGACAAGTTGCTCTACTCCTATTCTAGAGATGGTCGCAGTGATACAGGTTTACAGCCAACCCAATGAATATCTATCTTATCTATCTATCCTCTATACTTCTTATAGAGGATTCAAATACTTCTTTACATTTTTCATATACTTCTTAGAGTCCGTTCTACAAAGTCAAAAGTCATCTTTTTATAAATCGTTTCCTTGATCAATTTCTAGGTCTTACTTGGTCCATTGTTGCAATTTTGAAATTTAGTGTTATAGATGTTGTTTTCTTATCTTATTTCTTATTCCTACCTGCGTGACACAATGGGTATAACAATATGCAATAAAAACTATCCTTCTGAAAACTACCAGTTTAGTTAATTTTGAATTTTCTATGAATATTCATATGAACTTTCTGTTTTCTGTTATTTGTCTTGTTTAGGTGTGTTCGTGTTTGCTTGCGAAATTCAACTAATGTTCTATCTTAAGTGACTCCTGTTTGTTTTGGCTCCTAAGAACAGTAATTACTTGTAAAGTTTATGTTTGAATAGAAAAGGAAAAATAAATAGACGCCAGGTACCAAGCCGCTTTGTAAATAAAAGCCAGGTATACTACAGTGTCAGAAATTCTCGGTTCTTTTGGTGATAAAGGATCTCATCTTCTATAATAAGTTTTGTAGATATATGTCGAGTTATGTTATGGTACAAAAAGGTAGTGAAGTATTATTATATGATGAATATGATACGTGGTTTTGTTTGTTATTCAAAGAAATGTATAATCGGATTTTATTTAAAAATAAAAAAAAGTTTTGTACATGGTTTTGATACCAAAATTTCTAAAAGAAAAAATAATCTGTGAATTTTCATTCATTTTATGATGGAAGTTATAAGAGTTGGTATAGTGAAAACGTTAAAAATATAATTTTTATAATATAAAAATAAGTTATATAAAATTCCAGATTGTACAAGGTAGTCAATATATAACTGACTATAACTGACTCATTTGAATTGCGCGCCATTTTTGATACACGCATTTCAATAGTTGGCGCCGTAGTAGTTGTTTAAAGCACATGTATGAAATTCATCATGAAGCACTACACGATCGCAAAAGGCGTCCTTATTGTTAAAAGTTTTTACTTAAATAATGAGTCGATTGTTGCAATTTACGACAAAATTTCGGTCGAAACAATGTGCCAAGTGTCAACACTATTCGTCAGTAGGTGCAGAAATTTGAACAGGTGAAGTTAGAGACTTGCCAATGCCAGGCTGTGTTTGAACTGTTTTTATGTTTTTAATGTGGTTAATATAGAGATACTTAGTCCATAATAGTGTTGTGGAGCACCCTGAGACGTCTACCAGACATCGTTCTCCAGAACTGGGTATTCGTCACACGTTTTAAAAAACGGCCACACAAAATTCAACCCAAGAACTGCAGCCTAGAGACCATGAAAGTCGCCGATAATACAGGCATGCAATATTGCAGCTTCCGAAAATAACGATTTGTACCAACAAATGATAATGATCGATGAAGCCACTTTGATGTGGCCGGATTTGTTAATAAGCAGTCTTGTCGTATCTGGGCATTACAGAACCCTCGTGTCATCCATGAATGACCACTACATCTTCGTCGTCGAGTCACAGTTTGGTGCGGTGTTTGCTATGGAGGTGTCATTTGGACCTTTCTTCTTTAAAGACGATGCAGGTAATTCTCTTAGTGGCACTGGCGAGCGCTACCGTGATATAGTGCCAAACTTTCTGGTTCTTTAAATCCAACAATTTAAACTACAAAACATGTGGTTACAGCAACTTGTCACACAGCTAGGGAAGGAATGAATCTTCTGCGAACAATCTTTCCGAGACGTTTAATTTCTCGATTTGGTAATTTTATCTGGCCACCAAGGTCACCGAATTTAATGGCTCCTAACTTCTTTTTATCGAGTTTTTAAAAGATAGGATATATGTCAACAAACCAAATAGATCAGCTGAAGAACAATATTACGAAAGCAATTAAAAGTATGCCTCTGAAAACGTACCTAAAAGTGATGGATTATGTCCGGAGGGCTCAGGTTTGAGCTGCTTCTAGAGACGGTCATTTGTCTGATATTATTTTTCATAAATAAGTTCTTAGTTTCAATAAAGTATAAAATGAACGAATTTTATTTCTAGTAACAAATATTCAAGATACAAATTAGTCAGTTACATATTGTATGAAGACAAAATTCCTCTGAAAATGCAACGCAATAACTATTAATCTAGAGATACATGTACAACATAGACAAATTAAAGTAATTAAACAAAAACAAACTAATTGGAATCGATCGTGATAAAATATTTAATTGAAAAATATCATTATCAAACTTTTATCATAGACTGTGAGAAATTTCATCAGAACATAACACTCAACGTTGAGATATACAAAAGCGATAAGTCGATTAGTGTAGAAAACAGAGGTGTTGGCCGAGTCCGCTCCCCCATAATTATGGTAAATTATTTTGGCTATTATCGGCATCCACGATCGCGCATGGTGTGTGCTGTTAATGTAGAAAGATGAATATGGAGATTGGTTAACTGGAAAACCGCAGAGAAACTGTTATTAATCATGACGTTTAAATTGTACAGATATATGCTGGTAATAATTTACTAAAAACCAAGAGAATTAAAGGTGTTCTCGGATACACCGATAAAAGATTACACCCTTATATGTTATTTATTATATTTTTATACAATAGGTTTGTTGCAAAAAATATATGTTGTGTAACTTTTCATGTTTCTTAGTTTTTTCATCGTAGATTTCATGTATAATTATTTCATCATTCTGTACAAGCCAAAGCTTGTCAAATTAATTGTAATGAAAGTTTTATTTCTTATATAGCCAATTCTGACAGATATAACCCTGCATTTTTTTATTATACCAAGAACATCTATTGGGACAGAAGGGACAGAAGGCCTGCAAGTTAGGACGAGTGGGGAAGACGTGGGAGGGTAAGGAGTTCCACAATCTGGAGACCTTGGGGATGAAGGGACGATCAAATGGATCCGTTCTTGGCACTGAACAGTATAAGGGTGAAAGGAGTTGGCACGTCGCATTGCTCTGGTTGGTCTGGCAAGTGGAGGCACTATAGAGCGGAGTTCTTCTGAGCAAAATCCGTTTATGTATCGGTAAAACAAGGAGAGATTAGACACTGCTCTTCGGTGGGACAATGGGGCTAGGTTTTTGGTGATACTGGTGTCGTTTATTAGTCGAACTGCTCTTCTCTGCATTGCATTAAGATCTCTGAGCCTTGACGGAGCTGCCGAACCCCATACATGCGAGCAGTATTCAAGATTAGGTCGTATTTGGGATTTGTAAAGAGTAGCTAAGTTAGATGGAGAGAGATGCATAGTAACAGTATAATAAATTCTGAGAATTCTGCGGTTCTCCTTTGACCTCTATTTCACACAATCATCTTTCAGTATAAGTTAAGATAAATAGTAGATAAATCAAAAATTCGCTATTTTTTTTCGGGCATGTAAGGCGAACAGTTCGCTAATTACTCGTATAGAGCTAAAGTATATTATGAGAGCTGTTGATTTATAGATTCTAATACAAATAATTAACCAACCCATAGCTTTTGTATTTATAATAAAAAATCTCTTGTTTTGGAAATTTAATGTATAGGAAAGTGTTCCTTTTAGTTTTTTGCATCAACTAAAATTTTGAGATCTAGATCTGTCTTTTTTGCAGTTTCCATTTAGTTGTAAGGTCAGCTAATTGACATGTTTAATCCAACAGTTACAGTTATACTCTCAAATCTATATGAAGACTCGTAAATGGAACACCAATATTGCTGTCATTACGACATTTTTTACGTACCTTTCTATATATTCGGATACCCAAAGGTGCTTATAAGCAAAAATATTTTTTATACAAAACTAATCTACTAATCTACAAATATTAATTGGTTTTCCTAACAAGACTATCAATAGTATAGGCATATTTATCAGCAAAATAACCAAATAAACCATTATTGCTTATAACATCGCTTTATAGAATAAACAACATGAAAGCTACCATAAAACATTTCTTATTTCTCATTATTAACACACCCGGAGCAACTAAGAAATAAAACCACAAAAACAAATTCCGATAATAATCAGTAACATCGTAATGGCAAACAATGCGAATGATTATTTCTTCGTTATTAATATACCTACCTCCTCGAAGATGTTTTTAATAAAAGTTGATACTTATACAGGATGACCAAACTTGATTAGTAAACAAGAAATGTATATTTTTGGTGTAAATTAAAATATTAGTAAAATGAAAAAGAGATCAACACAGTTTTGATGATTTTTCCACCCAGCCAGTTTTGGCAGAAAAACAAAATTGGTTTTATCTTAATTATTTAACAGCTGTCATCAATGATTCACCGGTTGTACCAACTCACTTTAACAACTATTAATTTTTATTGATTTCTTTCTAAAATTAGTGCCTTCTATAACCTGATCAGAACTGAGTGTTAATGATTATTTTACCATGCCAGTTTTGATAGAATAACAAAACTCTACTATTTGACATCTGTCATTTATGAATCTACAGTTGTACCAACTCACTTTTACAACTAGATTCTGGTAATTTCTTCCTACAATTAGTGCCTTTTTGGAACAAGACTAACAGAGTTTTGAATGATTTTCCTACCACGCCAGTTTTGATGAAAAAACCAAAATGATTTAACTTTATTTTTTGACAGCTGTCATTTATAATTTAACAGTTGTACCAACTACCTTTATAACCAAATTCTGGTAATTTTTCCGTGACTTTACTACCTTTTTGGAACGTCAAACTGACCAAAACTAACAAAGTTTTGATGATCTTTTCACCCGGCCAGTTTGGAATGTCTGCTTCAACAGTTGTATCAACTTAACTTTACAACTATATATAGTCGATTCAGATAGAAGCAGGGTGCGAAAATATCCGATATTTATTATAAATATCAAAATATCGGATATTTATGATATATATCCGATATATATCAAGTTTGATATATATCCATTTTGTATGAACGTCATGTTGTTATTTTATAGTATTATTTATGTATATTTGTTGCATACGTTTTACATAAGCATAATAAATTATTAAAAAACAATGAAAGTTTTAAATGCTTTCTTATATAGTACTTAAGTCTTAAAATGAAGGCTAGCGACAGGAAAACCTGGAAGTCTATGCAGGAAGGCTACGTCGAAGGACTGCCGAACTAATGTTAAGTTAGTTGATAAAAAAAACCTTTTTATAAATATATAAATAATTTATAATTATAATAACTCTAGAATATATTCAAACATTTTTTTAGTTATTGTTATTATTCAGTCTCATGTTCTGACTCCGGTCCGGATACATCAACAACATTTTGAACCAGATTGACGTCGTTGTCTGACTTTGACGTCTGAGTAAAATCATCGTGTGTAGGATCTGATATCCAATCTAAGTTCCCTTTTTTTGCTAAAGGCTTGATGAGGCGTTAAAGCATGTACACCAATTTATTAGTTTTGGCAATTCCCAAACGGTTCCTCAGCTTCGACTGCACCAGACCAAAACTGGAGAAAATCCTTTCAGGACCCGCTGTTGAAGCAACAGCTGTCAAGAGTTGTTCACTTATATTTGAGAATCTTCTTTTGTGTTCTTTCGACGATATCTCACGAACGAATCAACCGATTTTAATTTTCAAAACAGCATTCGACGTGGTTTTTTAAGCTTGAGAGCTGATTAGGTTCATTTAAAAAAAAAAAATTGTTTTTTTTTTAATTTCTCGAAATCTAACCGTCCTAATCGGCTCAAACTTACAGGGAATCTAAGTTAGATGAAACTCTTTGGAGCGCTCTTTACTTCATTCCGATCGGTCAAGCCGTTCAAAAGTTATATAAGGTTTACATACATCCACACACACATCACACATACATACAGACACCCTCGTAAAAATAGTCAGGGGAGGTTCCAAAGACCTCAAAACGTTGAGTTCCGATGAAAACTCGATTTTCAAAAAACGGGGTAGAAACAGTAACTTCCCGATTTTAAAAATAAATTTAATTTTTTTAGCGGGATGTTAAAAAAAATATTTTTTTATAATTCTATCAAGAAAATGTAATTAAATCGTGTTTTAACAACTAACAAAATCTAGCAAAAATCATATATAACAAAATCCGATTTTTATTTTATCTACAAACAAATGAAAGGAAGTTAAGTTGAGGGGAACTTATTTTTATCAATGCAACCCCTGAAACAAAACTCACATATATTAAAAGGTATTCTTAAAGGAACTTTTCTTTCTGGTGTTCACTTTTAGACTATTTTTCTTTCTGCCATAACCCAGTGAAGCACCCTTTTCACCTCTAGTTTAGAAAAGGGTATTGTACTTAATAACTTTTAATAAGTAATTTGGAAAAACCGTAACAATCCCACCGGAAATTCTAAACAGACCTACAACCGTCGAACATCTTTAATCAGGAAAAACCCAAAACTATTTAAACTAATAAATGTTAAATTGGTATAAGTATTAAATTCAATGCCCATTCTAAAATATCTGTTTACGATATGGGATTAGTCAGATAATACCTAAAAGGGTCTTTCAGTAAATTTTAGCAAAAATGAATATTTATGTACTTAGCTTATTCTAGGTATCTAGGTACGCAACAAGTCCACCGCGGTCGGCAAAACAGAAAAGCACGTAAAAACTGCACGAATGACGAATATATTGATATATATCACAAAAAGTCATTGGATATATATCGGATATATATCGGATATATATCATGATATATATCCATTGATATATATCCTTCGCACCCTGGATAGAAGTGTCATCAAGTGGGCTGGGTACGTGTGAGATCATCTTTAACTTTATTACTAGATTCAATGGAAACAGAACTTTAGTTAGGGAATTATATGTCATCGCGATGTGTCAAAATGTTTATAGTTATATTGAGCATATCTAGCAATCTGATCACAAGCTGGCTAATATTGCGATTCAAATATCACTAAACGTGGGTGCTGCCACTACAAATTTTAATTTTCCTGAGACTACTTGATGACACTTCTATTTGAATCAACTATAGATTCAGTTGATTTCTTTCTAAAATTAGTGCTTTTTTGGAACAGGTACGAGTAAGGTTCGAGTCCTGCTGTATGCGACAATTTTTCAATTTCTCCTTAATGCCATCTTCTTGTTTGTATACTTTCTAAATTTCAAAAATCCCATGAATTATATCTCAAAATAATTAGTTTACTAATTGTATTCGACAAGCTATAACCTTTCTTTTTACCTAGTCCAACAACTGTTCGAATGGATGGATGATGAACATGCAAGTGTGACACCTTTCAAGATATTCTCTTGTTGCTCTTCTTTAATAGCGATGTGTATTAAACTACAAGAAGTTAAAATTATCTTCACTATCTGGTTTTAACACCAAATCAACGTACCTCCGACCGGCTAGGGTTTGTTAAAGTGGTAATAATGAAGTTTTTGTTCCCAGCATAGTACCTTCCGTTCCTACTTGTTATCTTGGGACAGATCTTTCAGCCTAGAGTCACGATCAGGTTCCTTAGCTCTGAGAATCCGAATTCTGTGGTCATTTGATCTTATGCTAATTGTGGTCTCATAAAAAAAAATAATGACGAATAATCAATTGTACAGTTTTGATGTTGAAGATACCAATTTAGTCGATCAGTTCCATTCACACCTGTAGCTTTCAGAAGTTCTTGCAGCGCTGGATGAGAAATACTGAGATTTCTTGTAGCAATTTGCAAACAAATTGTTCCTGTTGTTGAGTTGTGATTCTTTGTCGTTTTTGTCTGCGTATGCTATTGAGGGTTCCTAGTTCCAAGTACCTGTTTTCGATACAACGCACTAACGCAGTGGGTAAAATACCTCTGCTACGACTGTTTGAGGTATTCTTTGTTCAATGAGGGCAAAAATTCTTTCCCTCTGCTAATCCGTTATTCCAACATAAGGTATTTTTTCGCAAAAATAAAATTACAGGAGAATCGTGATTTTACTACTGAACACAAAATTACTATATCATAAATCACAATTGTCGTTTCTTGTTTATTATCAAGTTTGTTTAAAACAAAAAGCCTTATCTTAAAGTTGAATAGCATTTTTTTTAAACACCATGTGTTCAGAAATACAGAGTGGTTCTATATAAGTTTGGTCTTATATACAAACTGTTATTCGGCTTCGTAGTTTAAAGATATGAACTAATGAGAATTGAAATTCTACAAGCTGCAAATTTATTTTTTACTAACAACATATTAAAAATTAGAACTTTAATAATGTTGTTACACTTTAAATTTATTTTTAAATAACCGATACTATAGTGTTATTGGTAAATATTTTTGTGCGACACTCTGTAGAACATAGAACCTTATCTGCTCCGCAGTTATGCTCATTGGAGTGCTTCGCTCATTACACTTGGAGATACCCGAGGCATAAGTAGGTGATATGAGTTATAAGTGTGTAAATAATGAGGGTTCTTTGTTTAATTCATGCAATAAAAAAATGTAACATCTGCTTGGAATTCCAACTGACGAAATGTGATGTTAAATTTAGAGCCAACAACTTTTTGCGTCCAGTTAATGTCAATTAAAAAAGCAGGCTCAACATGAGTGGAATTCAATAAAAACTCAGGCTGGGATACCACAAGAAAGCATATTTGATCGTCTGAAATTCATATACATATAATAATATTAAAAAAATTACTTTACAAACACTTGAACTCGATAAAATTCGTTGATTTTTGTTATTTGTTTTAAATAAAACACCGTTATCTGTTATCATGGCATCTATTCAATTTAATATATCATTATATCCTCTGTTTTAATTACTAGACGTGTAAAATATTGTTTACCGAAGTCCAGTACTTCAGAAAGATTATATTAACTCTTGAAATTATATAAATAGATGAGTAAAGGTAAAGTGGTACTCAAGATATCCGGAGTTGTACATTTTTCCCAAGCATAAAATTTACTTAAAGTAAGTTATCATCAAACCATTTAAAGCAAAAACGTTTCGTGTAGGTTTATTGATTAAAAATCCTGTAGGTATCTAAGCCCATGACATTTTAAAAAATACTGTCAATAATTATAGCATACCGTACTTTAGATGTAAGTGTTATGTAATGCACAACTTACAACACAGGCAGAATTACTGCCTTACTATTCATAATATATGTTCATACTAATTTCTGTATTTAGTCATAAATTTGTTAGGGCAAGCGCACACTACAGACCTTTTATCGGCCGATAGTTTAGTTGGATGCTTTTTTAGTATAGAATCGTAATCTGAGTCCGCACATCTAAGCGATTCCAGTCGGCCGACTGAATAATCAGAAACAAGTTGGATAGGCTTCCCAATTCTGAATCAATTACAAAGTTCTACGCCGAGTTCTAATCAGACTGTGTGTTTATGAGAGTGCGCAGAGCCACCAACTAAACAGTCGGTGCCTGCAGACTCCCCAAATAGGGTGCACCCTTTTGCTTGTTTACTTCATATTTCTTCTTCGTGCAATGATAATTGCAATAATAGCTTTCCTCGATAACATTCTTCAATACTTTCAATACAACACATCAAAATATTATATACATTATACATCAACAACTGTTCAGACTTTTCAGTTGGTGATCTGCGCACCCGCACCGAACCGAACAGTTTTGTTTGAGTAGTGTGCGCCCACCTAACCCAACCAGACTAAACTATCGGCCGATAAAAAGTCTGTAGTGTGCGCTTGCCCTAAACTCGGACTTAGAAGTTGGTAGTTAATTAAATTGTGTGTTCATTATTTGCATTTAGTAAATTCTGTATTTTAAGTCAGAATTTAACATAAACAGTAAAGCGTTTTTTTGTGGCCAGTCTAATGCACTAAATCTCAACATGAGTCACACTCATATCAGGTAATCCACTTAAGCAACCAATTCAGTACAAAAAAAAAAATCGTAAAATATTAAAATTCTTTTGAAGCAAGTTTTTACAGCCGTCACTACCTGCCGTTTTGGATGGGTCGTCAGGCCCCCTTTTATGCCCTTTGTATATTTATATCAGCTGCTATTTCCTTAGGGCCGAAGGGTCGTTTGCTCTTCTCTCGTGTGCAACAACCCCTCGCTGTTTTCGACTTAATTACGGGGTGTCTAACGTGGTGCGTTTCGTACAATTAGGCACCCCACACATCTGAGACCTTGGGGGTGTTTTTATGTTATTCGATACTGAATAGCGAAACCTTAACTTGTGTGTCATTTGATGATGAATCAAGGCCTGTTGTCGCTTTTTTAATATTTTATTGGGGTGCGTGAAAAGCCGGTTATTAATTTTTTACATCGTAAAAATTGCCTGGGGGATACGCTCATAATTTATAGTTAATTGAAAATGTTTCAAAAGGTTACGGTAATTGATAGACGAACAAAAAGTTGATAACATTTAATTTTTACTTGATTGATTAGATTTTTTTGGGTAGTAATCAAACGTATCAATAAGTTAAATTAATAAATATTTTTAATACAGATTTGTCAATGCCTCCGACTATTTCACGCGTAGGTTTTAATACATGTTAGAGTGGATACGTAACTTTAATTAATGTGTGCAACAGTTTCGTTTCTATTATGTTTATTTATAAGTTGGCGAGAGATATGCCGTGCAATTCTTATTCGCTTTACGATTTTCCCGTAGTAATAAGGTCGAGAAAATTAAATCATTCGTAACAGCAGGTGTACTTTAAGCTGACGTTTTTGACGTTCTGCAGCATTTCGTAAAATCGACCGAAGTTGCCAACAATCTAAACGCTACTTCAGTGTTAATTTAATTAGTCTGTATTATTTTTTCGTAATTGAATAAAATCATGCAACGCAAACGTGAAGTTTGTTCCATAATTGAACAATACCGTTGGATGGATTCTTTTAGAAACTTTTGACTCGCGATTCGCACAGTTTGTGAAGATTCAGGTACTGACTAAATTATTGTTTGGTAGAGTGAGCATTCGTATGATGAACGAATAGCAGAAGAGAAATTATATATAACAATCCTCTACCGTAAGAAAAAATTACTAGAGCCTTGACGTGAGTAACAAATGCTTCGAAACATTTATATTCGCGTTGCAGGTTCAGACACGAACTATATTTTAAAGTTTGTACTATGCGCGAAAATTATCGCAAATATTTCATCGTGATTCGCGCAGTTTGTGAAGATTCAATAGACTTGTCTGGTAGATTTAGGATTCATATGAACGAAAATGATGTACAAGATCGGTCCCAAAAACATCCGATCTGTCTCTATTTTTCGGCGTTTTGCTTATTCTTCGTCATCTGGTTGGTGGCATCCTTCGAAGTAGTCCCCATTTAATTGAAAAACACGCTCATATCGTCCCAAAGCAGTCTTAAAAGTCAGTTATGGAAATCGCCTATAGTGCATTTGACGCATTGGTTTCAACTTTCTTCTTGTCCTTTAAACGGCATTTTTAATGACGGAAACAGCCAAAAGTCGCAAAGAGCTATGTCGGGACTGTATGGAGGCTGCCGAAGCTGTACAACACTGTGTTTTGATAAATACTGCTGTATAAGGTTTGATGCATGCTCTGGAGCATTATCGTGGTGGAGAAGCTATAGTCACCGGTTTGCTAAAACTGTGGTCTTCCTCTTCTAATTGCATCTCTCAATCTTTTTAAAATTTCAACGTAGTACTCTTTGTTTATCGTCTGACCTGCAGGAGCATATTCGCATAAATGCAGGTCGGATACTTTTGGGACAGACCTCGTATAACAATGCTTCGAAACAGTCACATTCGCGTTGTTTCGCGTAGCGTGTAGTTATCATTTTTTGTTTTCTTTTAAATACTTCTCATCATGTAAACATAAAATAATATATAAGTACTACAGTTAGTATTACGCGTGAATGTTTAGGCAAACATTCTGATCGCGATTCACGTAGTTCATGAGATTCATGATACTGAATAAATTGTTGTTTGGTAGATTGAGGATTGGTAGAAGCGACATATTGTAATACAAACCTTTCTCTAAACACGAACATGGTAAAGTTTGAATTAGATGTGAAAGTAATTGTTTGGAAAATAAGTAAGTTGGTGCTTACACATCTTATACTAACTTTCTAACTTTTAAAATCTTTCAAAGTGATTTTTGTAACATTTTCAACGAAGTTTTTAGGTACCTAGGCTCTTAAAGCTTACCTAAGCACTTCAATAGATATTTACAACTGCTAAGATATTGGTAACGTCTATAATAGTTGATGCTTGCAAACCTTTCAGGTTGTTGTACAGTTTCTAAAGGCTTCTGGTCTCATTTTTAAATATTTTTTCTACTTCTTAGATACTTGAAAGGCTACCAGAGGTTTGTTTGGTTTCTGGCAGTATTTCCAGAGATTTTTTTCAACTTTTTTGAGAGGTTTGTAAAAACTTCAGAACTTCAGTTGGTGCTTAAACACTTCTCACTACATTTCAGTTTAATGTATTGTTTCTATAGGCTTCTGGTCGCATTTTCTAAATTTTCTCTACTTTTTACACTCTTGAAAGATTACCAGAGGCTGTTTTAGCTTACGGTAGTTTTTACAGGAATTTTATATTACCTCTTAAAAGTTGGCAACGTCATCAGTTTGTTCTTTCACAACTTATGCTAACTATACTTTTGACAACTTTCTATATGCCATAGCGACAAAGCGACAACTAAATTATTATAAAATGCGATATAAACTCTCCGGTTTAATTGTCGTGGTTAGACTTTTAATTGGTTTTATAATAATTTAGATTCTCTGCTCCGGCGCCAAGTACAAACTTCACAAATCAACAGCTAATCTGGATGCAACTGATTTGTTGATAAAGTAAAACTGTGTTAAGTTGTAAATTCAGAAATAACTGAAATAAGGAATGTCGTTAAGGAGAAATTTATATTGGGTAGGACTCGAGCCTGCGTTTTCTATTTATAGCCGGTTGTGTATTTGACCATTTGGCTACAGATGCTTTAGGGGTTTTGGTTATATATTTTATAGAAAACACCTGTTCAGCACAATTCGTAAAGAAAAAACAATCGCATTAAGATTTTGGTTAAAAAAATTTAATTTATATTAAAATAATTCTAAATCTTTGCCAACTTTTCTGAAACTTGCAACCTATAAGTTAATACTACTAGTTATTACTAACAAAGGGAGGTTCTTCCCAACAGTCATTTAAATTGCTTCTAACGAAAAATCAAAACTGGACCGAGACAAGTTTTTATACATAAATATTGCTCCCTTTGTTGGAAGTAGTATCCATGCATAATACGTTAATTATAATTGTACCAATTTGAAATTGCTTAAAAGATTTCGTTAATGTATAAAACCAACCGGAAAGTTATTGAGTAAAAATGACCTTAGTGGTTCTAATAGCTAGTTATTGGTTCTTAAATTGTTGAGGTTCATAACAAATCACTCAATACTGAAAACAAATTTTGACAGTTTAATAAGTATAGTTTTTCCAAAGGAAAATGCCAATCATTTTCACGATTTTACCAGGGCTACTTTAGAATAACGTTATTATGGAAATGAACTTATTGAAATTCCTATTTAATTTTGCTTACAAATAATAGAAGCAATCACGTATTGCTTTTAAGACAGCCAACTGGACAGTCGGAAGATACTGCCTACCAATCACGTTAGGTATCTACAAGTTGAACAAATGAGTCGCAGCCAAACTATTACCTAACGAGATCTTTATTGGCCCTCTATTTGTTTGACTGTATGTTCTACGTAGTAAGCTTAGATCAGTTACAATAAGCGTTCCAAGGTTAATCTAACAGTGTTTGTGTTAAAATGTCTTTGGCTTTCTGGAGGCCTTTCGAAGATGATAGCTTTATGTTCGCATTTCGTGCCTTTTACAATAAAGGAACCTTGTGTTTATCAGATTTAAAAATTTTCTGATTGCATTTATTTACTGTTAGTTACGTTAGAAAGTGCACAACACTTATTAAAAATTCCTCACATTTTAAGTGTTTTTCAGAGAATATTACTATAGTAACAAAGAACAATAAATTTTAAACTGATCACGATAAGAAATGCATGGATTTGTATTCGGGAGTGTCTGTTACTGTAACATTACCAATATTTGATTACTCTATCGGAAAGGTTATTTTTGTTAAGCTCACTTAATGGTTATTGATAACGTAAGTATTTCAAATATTTACTGAGCTCTAGAATTTATTTATCGTTTTTTATCGTTATATTTCCGCGAGATTTATTACATGCTATGCTATACTGTAATGAGAATTGATATCGATTGAAAGATGGCTTACATTTATTGAAAATAGCCGTGACATTAAAGCAAACACTGTAAAACAATTGTTCCCATTATCTGAATAATATAAATGTTTACACAGCTCGTTTAATATTTACCCAACTGCTAATGTAAGCACATCAACCTAATTATACGTACGTTTTGGATATTTTAACAACGATGTGTATATTTTCTTATTTTCCGACCAGAATTTTTTATAGTGCGTAAAAAATAATAAATGTCTTCACTACAACTTCACACCTTTAATTAGAAGCCAGAATTTAATGCTAATGGTTTATTAAAATTTTGTTATAAGTATATCGTAACAGCATGAGATATTTTATTCATTTAGAAATTAATTATTTATTAATATAAACGTAATTGGTCTAAAACTTTAATATGAAAATATGTAAGGGTTCTACACAGACAAAATGAAACCGACCTTCTTAACCATAAAACAGACTATAAATTTCCGAAAATTTTGGCTGCACTAAACCCAATTCTAGCCATCGGATTACTTCAAGATTTTAGGATATCTCAACCTAAAAGTGCAAAAACGATTCTTGACATATCGAATTCCTAAACATAGCTTCCCCAGACAAGCCAGTTCTTTCAGAGAGAGAGAAAGAGAGAAAAAGAAAAGATTGACGCAATGTTTGCTTCTTTTTCAGAGCATATCAACCAAGTGATATTGAGGTATATAACAATGAGGTATTAGTTTTGCTTTTTGTATGAGTGATTACAAAGAGAAGCAAACACTGCTTTGATATTTTTTCTTTCTCGCATTGGGTGAGCGGGCTAAAGTCTACAGAGGAAAACAAAATAAAACCGAGCTTCTTATCAAAGAAGTAGAAATTGTAATTAAACCTTAATAAATTTGTCTAAAAACATTAAGATCATGCATTGTCATCGAGTTCTAAGCGACCCTGAAAGTTACAGATCTGTACCCAGTCGGGAAGTAAGTTTAAAATCGATTACAAAATTACAGAATTCGTATAGGGCTTAAATACGTGAAATCTGACCAAAACCTACATTCTGGTAGAACAATTCTGCGGGTCAGATTTGAATTTCGTAAAATATCTTGAGTGATTGCATGTTATTATTACTGTATTTTTTTTAACAAAAAGGATCTTTTAGTATACCTTTTAAATTACTATTTTATAAAGTTTACCTGTCAACATTGCATTTCTTTGTTCCTAAATAACACATACTAACTAGAGACTGCCTTCAATACTCGAAATGTAAGCCTAGTAACGACAGAGATAAAATAAAACTATATGCTATTTCTCTCTTGTGTGTCGCTCTAATTGGGGATCGTGCATTCTTGAACTCTAAACAACCAAATCGTGGTGTGGTTATTGTTATCAGAGCGAGATACAAGAGCATTAAAGGCTGCCTCAAGTTAGTATATACACGAAGGGTACAACTAATAAAATATTTTGCTCATAATCTCGACTGCTGAGCAAAAGGTGTACCCTGTTTTTATTAAGGATTCTATTCTCTCATTTCAATACATACAAGTGATATTTTTTTTGTAGTTTTAACCATGGTTATTAACTAGGGTAATTTGTGTTATAATAAATTTACTGTTAGTAGCAACAATGGTTAATTGTAGAACTTATCTTCTACAGCTATCTGATCAATCGTAAATGGACGATTTTTGGTAGTTACTGTTTTTTGTTTGATGTGTTTCGTAACTGAAAACTTAAATAATCGTTGTTATACTCTTGTTACAAACTAGAATTAAAATAACAGCAAAGTCATGTGATATTTGCGATATCATAACACGAAACAGGTCAAATGCAATATATTATCCGTCACTTATCTTTAAAACAGATCGTCATTCCATACTTGAAAAACATGGTCGTTAAAAATAAACGACTGAAATAAGAAAAAAAAAACTTGGGTCTAACAGCCACTGGGTTTAGTTGTTCTGAGAAATTATGGACCACAAAGATTAGTGTGCAGTGTTAAAATACGTGATGGTAAAGATGGAACAAAAAGACCCTTCAAGCTACAATTTTAATTTGCATTTTAAGCTTTTAATGGGTATTTGGCACGATTCATTTAATTCAAAATAAGATTTAATACCTTTTTATACATATTATTAGATTGTATTAATTGGATTTAATATTATTTTAATAATATTTCCAACTTTTGGAATTTACTAATATTTGGTACATATATAAAAGAATGCGTCTAAATTCCATACCATTTTTAGTTTTAATGGTACATTTGACTTAGATGAATGTATAAGCAAATTAGTGGTAACAGATACACCTGCGACTTATAAGATCTATTGTGTCTCCCTTTTCTTGCTATATTTCTGATAATTTTCTCAGACTTATAGCAGCTCTTCTAGTCCTATCTTTCTTAGAAAGTTAAGAATATCGTTGGGTTTCAAGTTAGGTAGATCTTCCTCTTCTATTTCGCATGACCCTAGGTATTTGACCCTAGAATGCAATGCATTCAGAGAGTATGTGTATTAAGGTTTCATTCTCTACCTCACAGAATCTACAGTTTGCTTCATCTACCAATTCTAGTTTCTTCATATGTCCTCTTATTTGGCAGTGTCCGGTTAATATTCCTGTTATAATACAGAGTTTCTTCTTACTAAGGTTAACACAGCTAAGAGATCTCTTCTGGTTGTAGTTTCGATTGTCTTAGTCCTTCTAGATCATTCAAATACTTGGATTTTTCCTTAGATTCAAAGATTGTACTACTTCTGATTGCACAGGATGGTTGTGGTCCCAGGTATGGGGTTTCAGCTCCATCTTTTGCCAGCTTATCTGCTGTGTCGGTTCCTTCTATTTCTATGTGTCCTGGAACCCATAGGAGGGTAACAGTGGCTTAGATGAATAGTTCTATCAGGTTTTTTGATACAATTTGGTAAATATATAATAAGCTAAAAAAATGCATTACTGTAATTAAATTCAACTGATATTTACTTAGTACCCATACTTAGTACCGACCTTCAAAAGGCATGTCAATTTGACAGCTTTCGGACAATTAGATCCTGAGATATAAAATTGTGGGTAAAGCAACTGGAACCATCAAGAAATCAAGAGGTGAAGAAAAAATCAAAACGTGGGAACATTGATGGAAGGTAAAAATACCTCGGGCTCATTCAGTTAAAAACCGTGAGAGGAAAAATTACAAAGGAAAACCTATGGTAGAGACAAAAGTCAGAGTAGTTACCATGATGGGAGATAGAAGCAGACCATATGTAATAATTGTTTACAAATTATAAAATGTACAAAAATAATCACGGAGGTTGCGTCCATTCGCGGTAAAAGCGATGCTGTCGGCAAACGGTGATCCTGAGAGTGTGGTCCAATCGGGTTCACGTCTTTGTAGAGTTCAATAGCTGTTACTGCTATAAGTTTCTAGGATGTTACTGTGATTATGGTTAGGATTGATGATGTCAGTAGTTTTCATAGTAGGTATTGTGTTACTGCAAGAGACAAGGCTTCCTGAGTGTCCGTGGAAGTGGTGTCTGGGGTCTCGGTAGAGGTGTCCTTATAAAGAATTGGCCAAGGAGTATTCTCTTTGACGTTCCTGTTATGGAATCTTGATTTTGATCAGAAAACTACTGAACAATCAATTTATTGGTTGAAAAAACGTTATCGCACATCTGTTTTTTTGAAAACAACAGTTTATTAGTGGTTTAGTGGTTATTTGAAATGCGTCGTAAAAGAAGCAAGAACTCACTTTGCTCTAGACAAGCAAAAAATACTACGAACGCGGAAATAGTAAAGCATCTGTATCTAATTCTTTCGGGTGACTGTAAAGTGATGTTGCTCAATTAGCTGAGACTGCTAGATTCTCAAAATAATCGGTATTATATATTTTGCACAATGTTTTGGATAAGATATCTGTCTGTACTATGGGTGCCTCGTTTGCGGATCATCGACCAAAAAGAGCAGCTCGTTGATGATACAACGACCGGTATGGTGTAATCAAGCAGACTATTTCTTTGATGTTTTGTAAAGATGGAAGTAACGTGGATCCATAACTATCCAACTGAGCCCAATAAACAGTCTGTAGAGTGACTGAAAAATCACCAAATCGGCCAAAAGACCGATGTTTCTGCAATAAGCGTGGCATAATCTTTATCTATTACTTGCAGAAGAATAGTTACGGGAGACAAATTATGCTGCGTTATTGAACGACGAAATAAAGAAAGAACGGACCTATATGGCGAAGAAACAAGTTTTTTCCATTAACTTGCCTATAAATATAACTTTGTCTATAAAACGCTTGTTTTTATTAAAAATTCCGCGACTTTTCAGCCCATGTAGTATATGTTTAATAACTGGGATTTCTCATATTCTGGAATAAATTTTAATGATAAAATCAGCTTGAACATTACATTTTCTTGGTAATTACAATATTTTTCTATTATTATTTAACATCATTACTGCTTGAAAACGACAGCTGAAACACGTTTAAGATACTTATCAAATTCTGCATAACATGGGCACTTAATAATACAATAAACTACTATGTAATTAAGTGTAAGTATAATTACATAAATTCGACTCTTGCGTGGTATTATTAATTATTTAATTCAAAGTTTTCAATTAAATTAATGAGTAGGTAAGTAAGTTCCTTGTGAACCGTCGAAACGTTTTATTTTATATCATTAAAATGATTCAATTCCGACTTTAATTGCAACATTTTAAAACTTTTAACGTTCTTCATTTGAAGTTTATGTCGCGTAATAAATTATTTATGGGAAGTGTGTGATTAATATTTAATAACTCGACAAAGATCAAAATTAATAGTCTTTTTTTTTGTCTTTAAAAGTTATTAATTCCTTTTGTAGATTATCATTATCATAAACAGCATACTTTAATACTTCTTTGTATTTTCGTATTCTCTCATCTGATCCTATAATTTTTGTGCCCTCAAACATAATTTAACACCCAATCGACGAAATATTTTCTTTCTCGATGTTTTTAACTTTTTCAACATCCTTTTTCCATTCTTCAACTGAATATTTTTTAAAAAATCCTTTAGAAAGTGTTTGAATTGAACACTCTATATTTCTTTGCACAACATACTTTTTTCAAGTTCCCCAGCAAGTTCTATGGGATTAAGATCAGGATGGAAGGGTTGAAACTGTAACAGTTCGTGTCTGTTTCTACTTAGGTTTGTGTATTTTAACAATATTATATAAATTAAGTCGCAGCATATTTTCATCGAAGGGAATATTTTTAAATTTTGAGCCGTTTCATCTTTCCTAGAGGAACGTATGGAAGCTTGGTTTTTCTGTTTATGATGAAAGGGTGTATTGTCCATTGTAGCGAGACTATTTGCAGGCTTTGTTGTTACTTTTTCCTTTAATCATTTCTGATGATTTCCTAGAGAGGGTTAATGAAAGGTACATAAGGGATTAATACCAAATCTCTACATTTCAATCAACATGTATATACATCATGTGGTTGGTCAGATCGAGTGGTCATTGGACAGGAAAGAGTCCTTGGGCGTATTCATAGATAACGAGGGAGCTTTTGATAAGTCCAAGTTCCCTAAAATAATACCTACAACAGTAAGCGAGTGGATTCTCAGCATGCTCTCCATGTGTGTAATAGAAATGAGTGTAAATGACGTCAACATACGAGGCAAGGTTTCAAGGGGCTGTCTACCAGGTAGGGGTTTTATCACCTCTATTGTGGAACATGGTTCTAGACAGCCTCATACACCGCCTCAATGGAAAGTTTGAAAGCACCTTATGCGACAGAATGCAAATGGCTTTCAAAACTTTGGAAAATTGGTGTAAAGAGCAAGCGCTCTCTATTAACCCCAAAAAGACAGAAATAGTTCTCTTCAAGCAGAAAAGTAAACCTAAAGTCTTCTCAACGATAAATTAATCTATGCTACAGAAGTAAAATACTTTGGTGTTATACTTGTCAGCAAGCTGACGTGGGACTTACACATAGAAAGCAGAGTTAAAAAAGGATTTATATCTTATCATCAATGCCGTCGAATTATAGGACATACATGGGGATTATCCTCCAAGGTCACCATGTGGATTTACACGGCAATGATAAGACCTATGCTAAAATATGGTGCTGTCGTGTGGTTCTAAAGTGCAACAAACGACAGCTACCATCGTACCAAGACTTGTCTTTGACAAACCCTACAAAATATTACAGATAAGACAGCAGACCCGCCTATACAGATGGATCAAAAACTCAGCAATATGTGGGATGTAGAATATACTATAGATTCCTTTAATGCACTGAAGACACGAAGTTAATACATTCACAAATTTTGGGAAAATAAAACTAATTTAAAATTTTGTTTTTATGTTAGTGCGCATCATCAAGTAAAGGTTCAATTTGGTTTGGCCGAGTATAAGAGATATTGAAGTGAGTAACACGTATGATGAGAACAACACAAAGTAAAACTTCAGACCAGCAAATAAATAGAGGAAAATTCTGAAATACGTGGCAAAGAAATGCGATAAAACACTTAACTGACTTCTATTGCTTTATCTTAAAATCCTTTTTCATTTTTTTCTAGTTTTTTCTCTGTATACCTATTTATTCGAATACTTTTCATATTCTTTTAAGTTTACCTACATTCTTTTAGATTTTTTTGTTTCTATCCTAGTTCTTATTTTAACTGGGATCTCAGTATTGTTCGCATATGAATCTATTCATCTTTTGTACTTTGTTTTGGGTTTCTTTATTTTTTTTCATTCGTAGTTTATATCGAATATGTACTGAAAATAATCGACATCGAATTGATTTACACAACTTTCATGTAGGTTGGTAACTCTTCTGCGTAGATATATATCTGGGCTATTAAATGTCTCGAAGATATATTTTATATCCAAGAATGATGTAGGTTCCAAAAGAAGCGTTTCTTAGAAAACAACCCACCTCGCACCTCCACAGAAAACATAAAATCAGGTAGACCTCGACGTGTTAAACTTAAACTTATTAAACTTCCTACAAAAGGTTAATAATTGATTTTCTCTGAAAATACGCTTCACACAAACAACTGATTGATGGTCCCACCAAGGTACTTATTAACTGAAATCATAACTGCGATCAAGCAAATAAACCTTTTTTACGATTCGAGTGGATGGTATCGGGTTAATGGAAGGAGAAATTTATTAACTGTGTTATTAGACCAGTTTTTTTATCACGAGTGTATTTATTTAGTTATTTATTGATGTTTTGCAGGCTTTGAATATTAATTAGTCAAAATACATATTATTAAATTTCTACTAATTAATTTTTTGACATATTATGTTACTGTTTCTTTCGTCAGCTTCCCTTGGGCACTTAACATAAAACTTTCCAATGTTATGACTATCATTTTAATTATTATTTTACTTTTTTACTGTTCTACTATTCTACTTTTAGAGTTTTGTTGGTTTTTTCTGCCTTTGGTTTATTGTTTTTTATGTAAGTTCTTTTTCCATATTTTTCATTCTCGACCTTATCACGTCATACGTATGTTTGGTCAAATAACTTCAGAGCGTGATTATGAGGAATCAAAAAAAATTAAGAAATGCTCACAACTTATTTCACTAGTAATGGCAAGCGACTAAGAAATCTATACCCTCTCTCCTTAATCATTTTCGAAATAATATCTCGTTTTTGTAGTTATACCTCTTTTAAACGTTAAGAAAAAATGATGAGGTAAATTTTAACGATGCGTGCGCACACCGTCACGAAAAACCGACATGACACCTTGAAATAAGCTAGCTTTTTTTATTATTTATAATAATATAAACATGATATATTTTGTTAATTACCTAATTTTATGACCATTGCACTCCAAATGGCAGTTTCGCCGGTGAATAGATACAGCATCAGTAAAATGCCATAAATATTAATATTAATTAATATTTTCAGATAATTTGTTCTGGTGACTGATATTAATTAACAACTAGCTGACCCGGCAAACTTCGTAGCACCAATTAATCAATGATTTCTTTTTTTTTTCGTTTTTTTTTGAGTTTTATGATTTTTTCTTGGTTTTTCCATAATTTTTTTTTTTGTTTTTGTTTGTTTAAATGTTTTCAATACTTTTTTACGTTTTGTAATTTTTCAACATTTGTTATATTTTTCAGCTGTTTCAGTTTTTTTTTAATTTTTAATATATTTTCTCGTTTTTTCTTTATTTCATTTTTTAGATTATTTTCCTTTTCATTTTATTTATTTATCTTACAAATTTTTCGTTTTTGTTTTTATTCATATTTTTCCGTATTTTCTATGTAATTTTGCTAGTTTTCTTTTTTTCATTTTTTTTTTATTATTTCTCGCGGTTTGTTGTAGATACTTCCTAATAATTTTGATTTTTCTACATTCCAGACGAAGACAAATCCACATACGTTTTTTAATTTAGAAATAGAAATACAACGCTATCTACCGGATGTTTTTGCAACCTAGTGTTTTTCTATTTTATTTTTGTTTTAATCGAGTTTTTTCTTTTCCGCTCAATTTTTGCTTTTTTTACAATTGTTGCAATTTCTGTTTTGGTTTTGTCGATTCTATTTTTGTTTTTTTCCTGTTTTTTTTTCGGTTTCGTATTATTTTTTGCTTCTTTTAAGGTTCTTAACCATTTTTCAACTATTTCTATTTGTTTTTTTCTGTTCCTGTTTCTTTTTTCGTTGAAATTTGTAATTTTTACAGGTTTTTCGCTTTTTATTAATTAATTTATTTTCGATTTTCCACTTTTTTATTTCTATTTTTTGAGATATGTTCTTGGTTTTTCTTTCTTTCTTTTTTTTAGTTTTTTCATTTTTATTTGTGTTTTACCAGGTTTGTAGCCATCTGTGACAGTTTTTTCATATTTTTTTTCATTTTCCACAATTTTATTTTTTATATTTTTTTGTTTTTTTTTGTATATATTTTTTTTCTTTTTTTTACTTTTTCATACGTTTTTTTTTTCTTTTTTTTTTTACTTTTTCATACGTTGTTTTTCTTTTTTGCTAGTTTTTCATCTGTTGTGGTGTTTACTGTTTAAATTAAAATTTTTTCCCAATTCTTAAGAAGTTTTCATTTAGTTTTTACGATTTTTATTATTTTACGTTTTTATTATTGCAATATTTTTTATTTTAATAGCTATTATTTCATTTAGGACAAAGACAAATCCAAAAAAAAAGAGTGTGCGTGTAACCTTTACGCGCGATTGAAGTAAAACTTGTTGACGTACGTATCGGAAAATAAATATTTAATTACAATTCAATCATATTTATTGCCTATATACTTTACAAAAAAATGAGATGTTATATATTTGAAACCGTTTGAAAATTTCATAAATAAATTTCGAAAATTTAAGCTCCTCCCATAGCTGAAATTACACAGTTACTTCCATCAGAATCTTCCGTTAGAATCTAACGTTAGAGTAACCCCTAGTCGCAACTAAAGAAGTTTTGCTTCAATAATAGGTAAACAATATTAAAAATATACACACCTTACGTTTAGAATGTGTGATTTTGTAGCTGTATCTACCTTATTGTAATACATCACAACACAAGAGCCTTCGATAGTTAGATAACCATATCATTTTGTATCATTTTATAGCATATTCCATAAAATTTAAAATCCTTAGTTAAGTTTGTTTCCTTCACGTCTACGAAGGATCCTGACTAGTGGTTTTATGGCCTTTATGGCTACCTAACCAAACCTAAAATAAGTATAAGAAAGGGTTAAAATATTTCGAATATTATTATTTTATGAACAAAAACGTGCAACATGCTTCTTTACTCAACGTAAAGATTCCGTATAAACAATTATTTACTATCATAATATGTATATATATAAACTTACTTAATCAAATCATAATGAATGTGGCTGTCTCGTCATTTTTTCATTTTTGTCATTTTTCTTCAAATCTTTCTGGCGCTTATAATATGCCCTTTGACGTTCACAATTTCTTTTTCTTTTTAGCTCTTTAAGTCTATAAAACGAAAATAGCTAGGTATAAATAATAGGTATAAATAGTGTAATTACACACCAAAAATAAAATTTATGCATATAGAGTACTCACTCATTTTCAATTAATATTTTTTCATCACCTTCTTCATTAATAAATCCACTTTGTTTATTCATATTTAATACAATCACTTTATACACAAAAAACTATTTATATAAAGCAGTATTTCGATTGACAAGATGATCAGCTGTCAATTCATACAATTACAGATTTAATTTTATTTAATATAGGAGGCAAAATCGCATGAGCGCCGCCAGGATTATTTTCAGGGGGTGCATCTGCATCTACACACTATTATGATCTAATATATATATATATATATATATATATATATATATATATATATATATATATATATATATATATATATATATATATATATATATATATATATATATATATATATATATATATATATATTGTTATGGTATTCAATAGTTGGTCTTTATATGTAATATAAGTGTAATTAAGACTAACTAGATATTAGAATTGAATAATCAATTTATGCAAATTATCAAGGAATCATAAATAAAAAAAAATTTGGGTTGCGAGGTTTCTAGGGGGATAAAAAAAAAAAAAAATTATTGATAGAATGTCATAGAATTTTGGAGAGGAAAGTCAGAGAAAAAGTTTAGGGAATTATATAGAATTTTAAAAATTTAAAAACCATTATAAAGTAAATATAATAATAATAGAAATTGAAAATGAAGATAAATACTGAATGTTAATGAATATAAATATAAAAATTATAAAAGAAGATTAATGTATGAATAGAATGTTATAATAACTATATGGTAGAGGTAAATATGGAATAAAATGGATATATATAGAGAAGATTAATTGGATATTTGCATAGATTGGATTTTCAAAATAAAATAAGCATAGTTTATAAAGATAAGTATTTCTGGTATGATTTGTTATCAGCTGGTAATAGAGGTATATTAGAAATAGTTATTCGGGGATTTTAGGAAAAGAGGGCAAAATTTCATTTAAAATTAATTAGTGTTAAGTTTATGACAGGATAAATGATGAATGTTATATTGTTTTTTAAAGTGTTGTAAAGAATTAATATATTTATATATTAAATGATGTTAAAATTGAGATGGACTTTTTAGTTTAATATTATCGAAGAACCCAACCTTGAAGAGTCACAAGAATACAATTATATGAGTATAGAGATCATAACAATTATGGCGAGCCAACGTGTGGCGTGAATAAAACAAGAATCCAGTTTAAAATAGAACAGTATATTGAAATTGAGAGGGTGATATAGACAATTGAAGTGATTAGAAAATTAGAACAGTGAAGAATTGAAATAAAACATAAATACATTATAATAGAAATAAGAGGATTAGGTGAGAGCTTTAAGTATATTTATATTTATATATAAAGACCATAAAATTTTGAAAATTTTAAAACTAAATACAAATCGAATAAATATAATAAAGTAATATAATAAGTTAACATTATAAATTAAATAAATATATAAAATAATTAAAAGATTTGAATAAAATGAATACAAGACAAAATAGAAGAAATAGAAGGAGAGAAGATGGAATACAGGAATCTAATGAAAATATGCATGAAACAGAAAGTAATGATGGATCGTCGGAAGGAGAAGAAAAAACAATGTTTCAAGTGGTACAAGCTGATGTGATAGGAGATGCGACTAGTTCAAAACCACATCAAGAAACAGAGATGGAGAAAATGTTTAAATTTTTGGAAAATAAATTTGATGAAAATAATAGAAAAATGGATTCTATGAAAAAAGAAATAAGAGAAGATATAAAAAAAGAAATAAAAGATATGAACAAGAATATGGAAACATTTAAAGATGAAATGAAAAATATTATTAAAGAAGAAAATATCAAAATACAAAAAGAAGTCGATCAATTGAAAGATGGAATTAAGGCGATGGAGGAAATGGGTAATATACACCAGGAGAAGATTAATAATATAGAAAAAAATGTGAAGGAGCAGAAAAATGAAAATAAGAAAGAAAATGAAAGAATACTACAAACTATGGAAAGGAATGTAATGGAAGTAGCAAAGAAATTTGAAGATGAAACAAAAAAATTACAAGAAATGCAAAATGAAAGAACTGAGGATGGTTCCTATATGATAATACATGGAGGAGAAGGAGCAGTAAAATTTACAGGGAATATCAGTATATTACATCCATGCACGTATATGAATATGATTAAAACTAAGACTAGGAACAAAAGAGATTGGAAAGAAATTATAAGAAGTTCTTTGAAAGATAATGCTGCATTATGGTATGCAACACAGGAAAATGAAATATTAACCTTTAATGATTTTGAAAGGGAATTTCTTAAATATTTCTGGGGTGAATCAAAACAAGGGGTGAGTAGGGAAAAATTATATTTCGGAAAATTCAATTATAGATTAGGGAATAATTTAACTAATTATGCGTTACAATTATATAATGTTGCCCAATATTTGGAACCTCCTATGAGAGAAGAGGAAATAATTTTATATATTTCTAGACATTATGATATAACAGTTTCTGAAACAATAGTTATACAAAATATTAAAAAAAAAGAACAATTGATTGAGTATTTAAATCGAGTTGAAAGAAATTTAAAGATTAATGAAAATAGATCACAAAATTATGAAAATGATAGATTTAGAAATTATCAAAACAGAAATGGATATAATAGAGTAAGAGAAGAAATGCGTAATAGAAACAATGGAAATTATAATTATGGATATAATGGGAGAGAAAATGGAAATCGTATAAACGGAAATACATATAGAAATGGAAATAATATGGATAATAATAATAATATAAGAAATGGAAATAACAGAAATGAAAATGGTTTTCAAAATGTAATAACAGAAGAAACACCAACATATTTAATGTTAGGTCAAAAACCAAAACGAAATTGGGAAGAAGAAGAAGAAAGAAAAAAATATGATGAAATTATAGAAAAAGTAAGAAAAAGGTTAATGGATGTGTGGGAAAAATATTATAAAAAAATTAAGAAAAAAGTGAAATATCCTGTAAGGTTTAAGAAAGGAGATTTGGTAATAATAAAAGCATATATAAGTGGAAATTTAAAGAAAAATGAATCAGGGAAATTAAAAGCTATATTTGAAGGACCATATAGAATAGTAAATGAGGAAGGTGTTAATAGTTATATTGTTGAAGATCCGATAACAAGAAATGTTAGAGGAGTATTTAATATTGAAAGCCTATATAGGTATTTTGAAGAAACTTAGAGTATTCAGAATTTGTGTTAATATGTTAATTGTTATATACTTTAAATTTTAAATTATTAAAATTTTTTTTCTAAAATTTATAAAATTTTAAATTTGGGAAATTGTTATGGTATTCAATAGTTGGTCTTTATATGTAATATAAGTGTAATTAAGACTAACTAGATATTAGAATTGAATAATCAATTTATGCAAATTATCAAGGAATCATAAATAAAAAAAAATTTGGGTTGCGAGGTTTCTAGGGGGATAAAAAAAAAAAAAATTATTGATAGAATGTCATAGAATTTTGGAGAGGAAAGTCAGAGAAAAAGTTTAGGGAATTATATAGAATTTTAAAAATTTAAAAACCATTATAAAGTAAATATAATAATAATAGAAATTGAAAATGAAGATAAATACTGAATGTTAATGAATATAAATATAAAAATTATAAAAGAAGATTAATGTATGAATAGAATGATATAATAAATATATGGTAGAGTTTAATATTATCGAAGAACCCAACCTTGAAGAGTCACAAGAATACAATTATATGAGTATAGAGATCATAACAATATATATATATATATATATATATATATATATATATATAGAATGTAGAATGATTTGGACAGCAACCGCGACGCCTTTAGTTTTTATTCAAACAATAATTTAATAAAAAAATTAAAAAAATATATAATTTTCTGGTAAATTCAGGTATTTTTTTCCATAGCAGGGGGGTGCAAGCGCACCCTCTTGCACCCTGCTGCCGGCGCCCATCAAAAATCGTGTCAGGTATTTTGTAATTAGGTTTTGTTTCCGGTTTCTGTTATTAGAATGACGTCACGTCCGTTAGAATAACGTTTTTACTCCTAGTCTCGCTAAAGAAGTTTTACTTCAATAATCTTTCTAGCTCTATTATTTATAAATCTAAATACAACGTCATCTGCCAGGTGTCTCTGCAAACTACATGTCAAATGATGGAATAGATTAACCTATATCGATAAAATAAGTTCCACTTAAGAATTTATAATACTAAATAATATTGGAAAATTGGAAAATTCAATTGTTATTTTAAGTACTTTCGGTTTCTTATTATTTTTGTTTCTTACCGTTTAAACCTTTCCTAAACTTAATTCAAAACCAAAATTAGCCAAATCTATCCAGTAGCTCTCGAGTTTTAGCTAGACTAACGAACAGCAATTTATTTTTATTTATATAGAAGATTTATAATTGAGAATTTGGATTGGTTATAAGTGACAAAAGGAGTTGTTACATATTACTTAAAGTAGGTACGTTTTTTGAATTTGAGGTTAGTTCTTAACTGCGTACATAAGTTTTAATAAGTTCACACCTGTTTTATTTTTTAATATTATGTTTGTTTAGTTACTAAGCTAAAAAGCTTTTACTAAAATATTGTAATATAAAATTTACCAATACACATTCCACATAATTATAATGAAGAACGGTGAATATTTGTTTGTAATACTTTTCTAGTTATTATAAGGAAATAAATCTAGAACAAATTGTTTATTTAAACATTTACTTACATAGGTGTAATAAACAATTTTTTTTTGGGTGACGCTTAAAACACTTTAATAGTCAATAAATTTTCATCTATATTAAATGTGTAAATTCCATTATCTTTATAACAGATTACTTTCAAAGTTTGCACAAAATATTAGTGTGTGCTAACAAAAATTTTCCTTGAATGTTCCTCCAAAATTATTATTTATTTGTCAATTTAACACGCAGTGTAATATTGACTCGACTTAAACACAAATACCGGTATTTAACAGAAACCTTTAGATAAATAACATAAAATGTATTTCTGGATTTTGTGAATGTAACATTATTTGCTGCAGATAAACCATTTTAAATACGTAGAATTAAAATAAAATTGTACAAAAAAAATTTAAAATAAATTAAATGGAAAACCACAACCAAGATTTAAACCTGAAACTTTCTACTTTCTATACGGATGTTCGACCAACTTAACTAAGTCCTCAAACGTTACTCAAACTCCTGAATTTTAAGTTGCTACAGCATCTACCTTTAACTCAAAATATAAAACTAACTCCTAATTCAGAAATAATCAGTTTCAAGAAAAAATCCGGTATAAAGTATTGTTTGAAATAATAAAGATAGAAGTTGGCATGAACATCTCTAAAAATATAACAATTTTCTGCTCTAGTGCGGAAAGTGACAGATGTTGGCAAACGACAAATTTTTATTAGGTTTTGTATTTGGAACAGCCAACTTTCAATTGTGATCGTAAAAAAAACTATATCGATTTTAATTTCCGCTTCAAAATATAAAACTAACTCTTTATTCAGAAATACTTAGTTTCAACAAAAAATCTGGTATGAAGTATTGTTTGCAATAATATAGATAGATGTTTGCATGGACATCTCGAAAAATATAACAATTTTCTGCTCTAGTGCGGAAAGTCACAGATGTTTTTGGAAAAGCCAACTTTCAATTGTAATCGTAGAAAAAATGTTTATCGATTTTAATTTCCGCTTTAAAATATAAAACTAACTCTTCATTCAGAAATAGTCAGTTTCAAGAAAAAATCCGCTATGAAGTATTGTTTGCAGTCATATAGATAGATGTTGGCATGGAAACTGTTTTCCTTAAGAAAATTGATTTAAAAATTATTTATTATGTTCGATATCTTTGATCTTTATCATTAACTAAGTACGTATTGAAAAAAATATATTAGTTAGTTGTTTTTGTAAAGCAACAGCGCAATAAAAGATACAAATTGCATTTTTATTCAAACATCTGCCTGGAATTGGCGGTTCTGTTTCGCTGTCATACCCGCATAAATTTCAACGTTATGTAAACGAAAACGCGACGAGAAAACAACGAAAGCCAAAGTTGAATGATCACCGTTACGGTTAGAAGGACCATGTAAACGATATCTAGGCGAAATAAAAATAAGTATCGAATTAGTTTCGGTTCCATGGAGCGAGGAAATACACCTCGTTTCACACTATCGCGCTACTACCGAAGCCATCGCAAGAACGACTACCGGATTCGTACAATTGGGTATTATACAGAGGATGGTAAAAACAAGCGGTAACATAGAAAAGGAATTAGTCGCAAGTGAGAAAATAGTAGTAGAAAGCTTTTGGCAATCAATAACGGTCTTGAATTACCATTGTTATTAACACCTACAAAACTGTAATCAATTATGGCCGACTCAACGAATGCCTCATTGTTATAATAGGTGTCACGTGATTTTTTTAACATACCCACTTTAACGAAATTTAAATATCACATTCATTTTATTTATACAAAGGTAACTAGTATTTATATTACATTTGTGTGGGATTACACAATCATATAGACTAATTTATTAGAGAATTTATAACTTGACACGGAAAATTGCTGAAAACTTCGATGAAGATATTTTCTTGTAAAGGAAGGCACCACTTTCACCTTTAGAGGAACTGAATTGTGTCTCAATGTCTTTGAAACGAAAAATTAATAAAACTTACCTTGTGAATGCAAGAATTTGTTGGTGTAGTTGGAAACAAAGCAAATAAAACTGCTATACTCAGCTAACGGTATGGCTAAGAAAGCGAAAGCAAGTGTCTATTAAAGAGCTTATGGGGAAAATGTACCTCTCAAAAAACTTATTCGAAGACGTTTATTTACAACGAAAGTCGATTAAATTTGTCCTTAGAACTCAATTGAAAATGAACAAAATAACAATAATACTAACTAATCTCCTATTCGACTAGTCGAGACGTCGTTCTACTTATTCAGAATGGTCAATATCAAAATAGTCTCTACCTACTTCTTCATCATCTCCAACAAGTCCTTTAACGTTCTTTGCAACGATAAATCGATTAAATGTAGCCTTAGACCGGAATCATTGAATGCTTTTATTGAAAATAATTTTTAATCTACTCGACCTGAAAATAATGCAGAAAGAGTCTGTGAAGACATGTCTCCATCTACTTATTCAGCACTTGAATTTCAACAAGACATTTATAGAAGATTCCAGCGCAACAACTGAATGGTATATTTCAAAATAAAAACATGGATAGTAGATAAATTTTATCTTTTCACATCTCTTTTATTCGCTCTGTGATACTGCTAAGAAAAATTAACAATTGGTTACAATAACAAATATATTAAAGTTATTAGGACTGTCAAAATAACCTTCATCTATGTTACGTCTTCAGTATCTTCAAAATGTCTTATAACGTCTTTGTAAAACAAGAATAAATATAGCTTTTAAGTGCAAAAATTTGATGATATTCTAAAAAGTATGAAATAAAGAATAGAAAATGTGTTTAATTGTTAATTTAATCACTTGGTCTAAGAAGAAATTGCAGGAAGAACCTCTAGACAAATTGATCATACCGGATAGACATTCTTTTACTTATTCAGCATCTTTAAATTGACCAAATTTATAACGAGAAGCTTATGGAAGCTAGCCTTGAAAGGCAATAAATTGATGATATTATCGAAAACAAAAATATGGATAGTAGAGGATATTTTTAATTTTTTACATTTCTTCTGCTAGTTAATTTATATGGAGCAAAAATTGGAATCAATAGAAAGAGGTCGTTTAGATAATAAAGAAAGAGCTAAATACTAACAAAAAGCTTGGAAGGCAGTAAGAAGGAGGTTGTGAAGACTGTAAAACAAAACTTGTGGAGACAGTAAAAAGGAGCTTTAGGAGACCGTACAGAAGAAGCTTGATGGAGGCTGTAAAAAAATACAACAACTTGTGAAGACATTAAAAAAGAATTTATGAATATCTACTTATTTATACTTGAACGAAAATATTTCAAACTTTCACTGTTCTTCGAATCAAGAAGCATGTACATGGCGTTAGTTCTGTTGAAGTGGCTAGAGGTACCGTATTTCAAATGTGATCCTTGGATTTTACGTTAAACATAAACGTTGGATTTTCAACTTTGGATTTCACAAAACTCAATAGGTGTTTGTTTGACGACAACCAGCTTAAGAAAGAAAGCCCTTATTTTCAATATGGCCAAAATAACCTTCTTCGGCTTTAAGAGCTACGTAATAGTATAAAAAATAAAATATTAAAGTTGGAATATCTTACAGAAAATAAATTATAAGGCGTTGACCAACATAGGGAGTAACTAGTTGTAAAAGTAAAAGCAAATTAAATTTTTTCTCTGACACAATTTAACTTTGCAGATAACGATCTTTCAACACCAAAAAATGTATATACACTCATTTTTTGTTAACAGATAACCTCCCATCAATTAAAATGTATTATTCAGTTATACAATTAATTTTAATTTATCAGCCTGTCGTTGTTGAGTCGTGAAAGTAGAGTATTTAGATTATATCTAGTCATTTGAAACTAATAGCCAAATACAATTCATTTCAACTGCCAAATAAATCATTATGAAAATATAATTAAGTTGTCGTGCAGTTATTATCGTTGCCGAACTATAAACCTTTAGAGCAATCGATTAAACACTTGCATACTAATTTATTTTTATCCAGTTTTAAGGGTATATGATTCACATGAACACAAAAAATATAAATTTTGTATCAAATTTTAAATATTATGGAGATCTAAAAATAACCCCCTGGATCTGGATCTGGAAATTTGGGAAGGGGTGAGCAAGTGCTCTGCCAGCACTGAGGTCACATAGGGCCCATTGTGTATCTTTCTGTGTGTAGGGATATCCACATCTCAGGCTGTTATCAGGCCTAGAGGTATAAAATAGGTGATAAAGCTCCCGAGTCGGATCTCCCTGACATCGGCTTGTGTAAGCCCAACACGGATCTTCTGGTTTTAGAAAAAGCATTATATGCTCTACTGTTTCCTCTTCTTGTTCACCTCTTTATAGAGGAGATTCTGCTAATTTCATCCTAAACAGGTGTTGCGGCAATTGATCCCCAAAGCTGTTTGGAGATTTTGTCTGGTGAATGCCTTAAATTTTCTTGCTCTTTCCTCGCCACGATGAGATAATAACTCTTTGGCCATTCTACAGTTCGTTGTTTTATACCAGCACTGTCAAAATAACCCCCAAAATCCACGGAAAAAAGTGTTAGGATAGTATTATACTTAAAAATGTGGAAAAATGTTTAAGTAGAACTAAGAGTACGGGTGCCATGTACGTTTTCGTTGACATTATTATGTCATGGCATTACCCAAGTGCTTTTGATGTATTTTCACCTGCTGGTAGTAACTTTTCGACAAATGGTAAGAAAATTTGTTGTTAAGAATTTAATTGTTTAAATGGCTGTAACTCTAAAACTAAGAAAGATAGGAATTGTTTTTCAAAATATTCTTATCCCTTATAAAAAAAACCTGCACTTCCCAATTAATCACCACATAATTTAGCTTACTAAAATGGTATACAATTAAATTGTTAATAATAAATTTTTTGAGGATTTGTCGAACAGTTTCCCTCAAAATTCATAAAATATAGATATAAAAACCACTTGGATAATTCCATGACCTTATGCAAACGACAACGTACCTATCGCCCGTACTATAATCTATATTCTATATAACCAAAAAAATATCAATGAGCCTTAATAATTGTAGTAAATAAATTAATCTAGCTGCCAGTTATGATTAGAGACCACTTATAAAAACAATGGCATACCTAGATATCCGTGATTATGGACCATTCCGTAATTTACTATTCTAATGCACTTAATTTAAGTGTCGAAATTAAGCTATCACTCACGGATTATCTATAAAATATTTGGCACTGTTCAAAATAACAAGAAGCTTAAATATTAAGTGGTTACATAAAACTTTTAGCGAAATAAAATTCAATCGGCCTCATAAATTTTAGTAATGGTTTCAGTTAATAAATTTTCGGAGTGTTTATATTTAGAATTGAATGTATTTATTATAGTCTAGGCGCGATTGGATTGGACATTTTTCATAGGAAGCGATTTTTTTGCTTGAATCCCTTCAGGATGTGCCCCCATCGATAATCACAATATGCACCAGTAGCAGACCCTGTGCTAAATTTTTTATTTAACAAAATCTGAAAAAAATTTAAAAATTTTAATTGTTTTGCTCGTATTTTTGTTTATAATTCGGAATATTTTGTTAAATAAAAAATTTAGCACAGGGTTTGCGACTGGCGCATATCATGACTATCGATATTGAGCACATCCTGAAGGGATTCCAGCAAAAAAAAATAGAGCTTCCTATGGAAAATGTCCTTTATGGTCTGCATTTCGACAGATTTATTACAACTAACTTTTTCTATGACAAATTAAGGGATTTTTTAAGAATTTTTGTTTAGGAATGAAATAAACTAAAGGAAAAATGTTTATATTAATTTTTGTTTTAGGTAAGTCCTTCGATGAAGCCCCATCAAATAATGGTTAACGTAAGTACACATTTTATCATTTCATTAAAGAAAAATGTGTTAGTTTTTCATTTGATTTTTTTTATTAGTTTTCTTTTTGTAGAACTTATGGGTGTATATGATTAATACATTTATTTTGCTTGATACAAAACAATAATTATCAGTTAGTTTATCGAACGAAAAATATAGTAATTACATAATAGATAACAAGAGTGATAAAAATTAGACGCGAACCCCGTAGCGGCGAGTGTAAAATGCATTACCAATCGAGTAATGTACTATACTTTATCTACGTTCACTATAATAAATTGAAAAAGATAAAACTGAAGGTTTTTTACTAACATAGTAAATATAAAACTAATTTTTATTGTAACAGTTACAGTAGAGTTTTCCAATACTTTAAAACTATCGGAATAATTTATATACAAATTAATTATATTCTCGATCTGCATTTCGGTCCGCATGTCGGTATGTATCTTTGTCGCTCACTAGCAGCGTTGCCAACCCAAAACTTTTGAAATAGGTATATTGATACAAAAAAATTAAGTAGAAATCGGTAAATCTAGTTCAAGTTCTCACAAAAAAAATCGCCAAACTTAAGCGAAATAGAGATCAAAGTATATCAAAGGCGGCGCGCAGAGTGATCCTACAACCGTATATAGACAAGAACATTAAAATAAAACTTGGTGAATTTTAATGGTCTACTCTACGCGAAAGTGGTAGCAGTAAATAAGCTAGGAAGGAAAGGGATTAGGAGAGGAAGTTCCGTTACTTTTTTTGTGACAGTTTCTCTGTCGCAACATCTTCGAAACTTCGCCTTACATACGTGTGGAACGGTAGATTCCGTTTAAAGTAAAATTTTTAATAATATCTGGTTTTAAAAGTGTAAATAATCAATAAGGCAAGTAAGATGAGTTAGTATAGTAGGAACAGGGGACGATTCGTTACTAATTTTTGTGACGATTTTTCTATTGCATTATCTATTGGAAATATGGTTAGTTTTTAAAAACTTTATTTAGCGTTTTACTTAAGGATTTGATAAATATGTAATAACACTGTCAAGAATTAAAAAAATACATCAATAGACATGATAATCTAGCGGTTTCATGTATGAAATATATCATCATTTCGGTCTCCATGTCGCTCTTCAGAAGCGTTGCCAACCCAAAACTTTTGAAATCGATAGATTGATACAAAATAATAAGTAGAAATCGGTAGATTTAAAATATACGGCAAATTTATATCAGCAGATTACTTCCTAAATCGGTAAAACTACCGAAAAATCGATAAAGTTGGCATCGCTGCTCACAAGTTAGTTCTCACAAAAAACGTCGCTAAACCTAAACGAAATATAAATCAACGTTTATCATAGACAGCGCGCAGAGTTATCCTACAACCGTATATAGACAAGAATAGTAAAATAATTAATGGTTTACGAAAGTGGTAACAGTGAATAAGCTAGGAAGGAGAGGGATTAGGAGAGGAAGTTCCGTTACTTTTTTATGTGACAGTTTCTCTGTCGCAACATCTTCTTCGAAACTTCGCCTTACATATCTGTGGAACTCGGTAGATTCCGTTTAAAGTAAAGTTTTTAATAATATCTGGAACAGGGGACATTTCGGTACTAATTTTTGTGACGATTTTTCTATCGCATCACCTATTGGAAATATGGTTAGTTTTTAAAAACTTTATTTAGCGTGTACCTTGACGATTTGATAAATATGTAATAACACTGTCAAGAATCAAAAAAATACATCAATAGACATTATAATCTAGCGCTTTTATGTATGAAATATATCATCTTAGTTGTTAATATATAACAACAGGTTTACGTTATGCATTACAAGGCGCCCTCAGCACAGATGACAATCACTGCAAGGTAATTATGTGTACAATCGACCACTTTCCTGGTTACTAATAGCCTATCAACATTGCTGTGATCATTAACAATGTACTATTATATAATTATAACAAACATGATTCATAATCCTGTAGACTAAATATCGAATAATTGTATGATTAGGTTTATTTTTCTATCATTATAAACTAATTGATGTATGGTAACTTCAATCGTAAGAATTATCATAAATCATAACATATAATTTTTCGGTATTAACACCAACATGGTGCATATTTACCAGTTTAGGTATGAGTTTAAAATTTAGCACAAATTATGAGGATGAGAACAGAAATATTTGATATCAAAATACTTATTCTAAAAATATTCAATACTGGTTTCTTATCTTTTTTTGGGAGGGGGGAGTTACAGCATTAAGTTAGGATTTTCCCAATTTCATTATGGTTTTATCTAAATTTTTACGATTTTTAAGATTAAGTTGGATTTTTTACGATTATAAGTTATATAGATATTTTTACGGTATCTTTCGCGTTTATTAAATATTATACGATATATTGTCATCAATTTTTGCGATTTTGTGCGATTTTTTATATTTTGTGTGATTTTTACAGTTATCTGTAACATTAATTCCGGTTTTTTATGTCTTGCTTTGTTCATATTAAATTAAATATTTTTGGCACCTTTTCCCAATTTCGTATACTAGTAGGTATTCCGACACATAGACATAGACCAGACACCCACAGACAGCAAACTGTTTAAAAGCTGTTCAAAGCTGTTTAAAATTTGTTTAAAGCTGTTTAAAGCTGTTTGAAAGCTGAATAAAGCTGTGTAAAAAAGTTCATCCTGTTTTCAAAACCAAACATGTTTAATCAAGAATTTAAAAAGAGACATATTTTTTTTTTCGATATATTTTATCTTTGTTTAATTATTTGCTTTATTTTTTACAATTTATTTTAATCTTGAATGATTAAATTTCTTGTATGTGTTCAAGTGGACCCCTGAATGAATTAGATTCCCTATTTGGTCCACTGTATTAATATGGTGTTTAATTTTATTTTTATTTTTATTGCTGTGTTTATTATTTAGTTCTATGAATTTCTAATAGACGACGCTGGAAGCCAATTAAGAGATAGAACTCGCTACCATCGTGTTTTGATTTCTACATTATACAGTAAAGAAAGAGGAAAAGAAACAAAATAAAAAATACGCAAAAATAGAAAAAATTGGAACGTATAAAAGGCTAAAAAAAAAGAAATGGTAAAAATGGGTAAAAAACAGAAACAAAAAAAGAAAATCAGATAAAGTTAAAAAATAAAAACGAAAAAAAATTGAAAAATTGAGAAGAAATAGCAAAAATTGGGAAAAACAACAAAAAAATAGAAAAAGTGAAAAAAGTAGAATAAAAACTGTAAAAAACGAGAAAATAAGATAAATTCGAAAAAACAGAAATAAAATGAGTAAAAATAAAAAAACCAAGAAAAAAATGAAAAAAGTGGCACAACAAAAAAAAACGAAAAACTAAAAAATAAATCAAACAATAAATAGTTAAATGAAACAAAAATGTAGAATAAAAAACAAAAAAAAAAGAAATGAAAAATCGCAATATTTTAAAAAAATAAGGAAAAATGATAAATAGGAAAAATAAAAGAAATCATTGATTATCATGCGGTACTAAATGCGATGATTCAGCTAGTTTTTATTGAAAAATTGAGCAGAATCGTTGCTTATTTCAAACGATCAAAAAATTAATCAAATGAGTGGATTTAAGCGTATTAATCGATTAAAAATATTATTAAAGGCAAATAAGCAATTTAATTTCTATAATTTTAGCGTTATCTTCAAGAAGTCAAAAAAACACTAAGCAGCAAAAATGTCGATCATATAAACCATTAGCGGTTTACTACCAAATAAAAATAACAAAAACAAGACCACAGATTAATCATAGTTCTCGGAAAACTAGTTTATCTTCTTTCTCGACTTCATTCAACCGCAAAGAAGGATATAAACTAATGGTTTCCTATGAACGACTGAGACATACAAATTGATGAGGACTGAGAATGCCAACGTTGTGTTAATATCTCGTTTATTTTTTTGTCTATTTGTTGTTCCTGTGGTATTTCAGCGGTTGATAGCTATTATCGCATTTTTTGTTTCCCATAATGTTCTTACTGCGAATTTAAAACAGTCGAATTTTGAAACAAAAAATAGGATCAATATTAATGTTAAAGTATTTTAATTTTAAGACTAGACACATCACTTTACAGTCGCATGAGCGTGCTACTATTTAGAGAAATCTGCATGAAAGGTCTTTTTTTTGGGTAACAAAAAGGGACAAGAGTTGGTTAGCGAATTATTGTTGGCTTATCAAGCATTGGGTTGCAACATGTCGCTTAAAATCCATTTGTTATCCTCACATCTGGATTTATTTCTGACAATTTAGCGCGAACACGGTAAGAGGTTCCATCAAGACAATTCTAAGATTGAAAAGCGCAAGTGGAGCCCAAATAGGTTACGGGAGGATGCACAATGGACGGGAGGATATGTGGCCTCAATGCTGGCTGAGCACTAGCTCGCCCCTCCCCAAATTTCCAGAACCAGATCCAGCCCAAAGAGGTTAGCAGATTACTGTTGGACATTTAAAAGGGACCAACCAGGAGATAAATATTTAGGAAAATCGTAGATTATCACTTAATAACAAAATAAATATACTTTTAACTAACGAGATAATTATTTTTTCTTTATTATGTTTAATTACTCGATAGAATAGCCTCATTACAGTTGCACATTATTCCATGAGCGCACTAGTGTCTATTATTTTTTTTTCAATTTTGTATTTTTGTTGGATGTATTTTTGTCCTTATTTTAACATCATCCCCTTCAATCAAGATAAGCTTATTGCTTGTTTTTACTTTCCAATTTTAATATTATTTTGACCTGTTCTAATTCTGTGAGTCGAGATTGGAAATGGGAAAAGGAACTTAGTGCAACCAACTACAAAAACACTCCAGACAAAAGACAAGCAAAAAGATTAATACGGCCTTCACTGCGCTGGTTTAAATTACTGTGAGAGATTTAAAAACCTAAGTTTTAAGTAATCGCAGGAATTCTCACAGGACACTGTCCACTAAGGTATCATCTCTGAAAAATGGTCAAAGAGGACAGTGAAACATGCAGATTCTGTGAGTAATTGTTCGCTAACGATATAAATATCTGGGATAGGTCTTCTTAGAGCCTGATGAGGTTACAAACGTAAATCCTAATCCGGTAATACATTTTCTTAAAAGATTAGACATAATGGACTTTTAATTAGATAATAGACTTTGTTAAAAGTAAGATCTTGTACTAGGTCGAAGTAGGTATACTAAGGCCACCTGACCACTTATAACCCACTACTACTAGAATTTGTTTTTGTCTCCAATCTACATACTCTTTAACCAAGATACTGTTGTTGCCAACTTTCTTTAATTCCTCAGCATCATTACAGTTTCAAAATATTTCATGAGCGCGCTAGTATTTCTTTAATAATCTTGGGAATCTTTCCTAATTATGTGAGTATAGAGCCCAGTTTATAGTTGGACAATATTCCATAAACGTACTAGGATTTATTTTTGTCTCCAATCTCAAATCTCCATAGATAATATCCTTTAAAAATATTTTTTTACTTCAATTTTTAATAATATTTGCAAATCCTTCCTAATTGGGCGAGTATACAATTTTCTGTTCAATATTAGGGATTCTCTTTGAATATCATTCAAAATCAAATAAACTGCTGACAGGTAAATTTTACGATTCTTAATCACAATCCTCTTAATAAAACAGTTGTTCCCTACTGTAAATATCGATGTTATCTGATGATTAAAAGAAAGTCGTTGGATTTTCAGAAAAATCTATCCAACAGTGGAATTCAATCAATTCGAGTCAGATAAACTGAGATAAAATGTCGTTTAGCGGATTTGCGGTTTCTCCAACTGCATTCATTGTATTCTTTCTGAATACATTTCTTGGCTATCTTCGATCTGATGTATGGCTAGTGTTGCCGAACTCGAATGCAGCAGCCTCCAGTTTGATATAATTGGACGATAAACTTTCCGAGAACATTATATAAACTCTCTTCTTTCGACTTATCATTATTTGATATCGGATAAGTTAGTTGTTGTTCTCTTTATGGTATTGACGATTTTCATTATTAAAAATCTACATATACAAGGTGTTAACTCATACTTACAGCTGGAATGATAAAATTAAAGATCAACTTTTAATAGGTAGGTACTAATAAGAACCAAAAGATAGTAAGAAATCAAAAATTGGCAAAGAATATTTTTTTGAAAAATCGTATCAATTTGGGTATTAAAAACCGTTACACTTAAGGGAAGAGAAATAATAATAATGAGGGTTATAAAACAACACAAAACACCATAACTAAAGAGGATTTAGATAGTGTTTTCGTGTTTGAAATTTTATTGGTTTTTGACCTTTTGTTTGGGCACCTGCACAGAAAAAATAAAACTCGTTTGTGTTCATAAGTAGTAGCCTATAACAGATGATACTCATAAAACATATTTCCTAATAAAGTTGGTGAGATTGTGTTTTATTCATAAGACGTAAACCTTGGTGGAAAGTTTTCAGTAACCCAATAGAATATAGATTTTTGTATCCCAGAAGAACTGTCCCTAGAAGAATAAGAAAAAGATATTGGAAGATATCCATTAATAAAAAAGTATAAAGCACCCAAAATTTAATAGTTCAAAAACTAAGGACAAAATGGACAAAGAAAGAAGTTAAAAAACATACTTAATGAGAAAGTAAAAGTATATTTTACACACGGTATTCATTTACTTTTACCTTTTGAGTCCAACTCTGGAAACTCCTCTCTCGTTCTCTAAATCTTCACCTTGTTAAAGGGGACAATTGATCTGTTATCGCTTGCAATATCTACAGAGGGCACTATTTCAACGTTTCCAGAATAGCTTCGTTAATACACAGGATTTCAATAGCTGCTTTCCTGTTTATATTTAGAGTTTACTTGAACTGCTGTTGTCTTGTTGTTTGTTTAACAACAGTAGTGCGTATTAACCCGATAGCTCCTAAAGTTGGATAAAAATCCTGTTTATCAATGTTAATTCGCTTCAGTTTCACTTGTTATAGGGTACACTCATTTTCTTGTGACCATAGTGGTAATCTAAAGATAGTTGAAAGTATTATAAACCTTTTAAATACGATTTGCATACTGATAACTCCAAACATACCGTATTCTGGGTAATAAAAAAGTTTGTCAAAATGAAATGCGTGATACAGGTAGGTACATTTGAGAAACAGACCCATAATTTCTGGAGACCAAGGTTGTTGTCCATCCCTGAACAGAAGACGCGATTTTATTATGAGTAGAGGAGAATCCAGAAATCAGTTTGAGAAAAATATTGGAAGAGGTAGGATTTGGGGTTCCTATGGTTTGGAGGATCCTCTACGAACATCAGCTTTACTCGAATTATGTCCAATACGTGCATTCACTCAATCTTACTTAAGTGCGTTTTTCATTGAACATTTAAAAGAATATTTTGTGTGACTAGTTACTACATTCGATTGTACTACCAGACTGATTAATGAGAGCTTATGATTACTTAAACTTTATACAGAACACGTATAGGGTGATCTTTTAGACAATAATTCTTTAAGAAATCATATGATAATTCACCTCGTTGGCAAGAAATCATTTAGATAGATTTTTTGAACAAAGATCGATAGAAAGGGCGGACCTGTACCGTAGCCGGCAAGATCGCCTGATTTAAAACCCCTTTGCCTTTTTTGGAGATTGATTGTTAAACTATCATAGTTTTTTATGCGTTAATAAAATTGTTTTAAACACAAAGTGGTCAGTAATTCAGAACCCAAAAATTTACAGATAAAGGTTACTTAAGACTTTTCTATTTATTTTGGGACATACTATCCACCATTTCACTTTGTGACACTTTCTGTATTCCTTGTGGAACTTTTTGTTAATTTGTAATAATTGTATTGCTTCCCTCTTCTTTTTACCATTAATGCCTTGTAACGTAGCGTCACTAATATGAAGTTTCATTTATAATTATCCATTTTGAAAATAATCCAGGGTTAAAACATGAATGAATATTTGAAATATTAATGACCAAACATCATTTTTAAAAATGTTGAAGCAAGAGTTTAGACAGACGTCGTTTATACGAGAAGAGCCTTCAATAAGTTATTATCATCATCGACTCATCCAGAGTTTTAACAACGGCTTTCGTTTAATATTTATAAAGTTTTTTTCAAAGAAGAATAAAGATTAATTCAAAGTTAAATGCGAGAATAACGGCATCGCAAACATCCATTTATAAAAAATTCATGGCGGCCGGGGCCGTTCACGGATGAATGAAGCAGAAAAGGCCGGAATTAACCATTTCAAAAGCTCGAGCGTGACAAGATAATATTCTGTGATAAAATAACCCACACGGAGAAGGAATAGAGGAGTAAAAAAAAGTTGGTGATTATACATTCACGGCATGGGCACCTCGTCTATACCACGCAATACCATCAGTCATCACCCCCAGGAGGCGCTTTTTTATAATCACTTTACGCTGAAGTAATCCGAGTTACTGTCACTGTTTTACTTTACTCACAAAGTATTTTGTATTTATTGCAATTCATTTATTTGACAGTTTAAGTTTTATCTTCGCAGTACTGTGTAGATAAAATGTTATTATAACTCCTGTAGATTGTATTAAATTACTTTAAAAAATCGTCTAGATGTATCAAAGTATTTTTGTTTAGAGATGTGTTCAGTCAGGAAATTCCAATAAACTCCCAACCTAACAATAACGTAACAGCACAATCAAGAAGAAATCGTTCACAAAAGTATCTGTCAACGATAGAACAATCATGTAGTATTTGTCGTTCTCTTTAAAATAAATCCACTGTCTTTTACTTTTTTTATTAAAATATTTCAAGTAGAAAGTGTAAGGGAGAAAATAACATATAGAATGGTAAAAGAAGGAACAATCAAGGAAAGACCTCGATCAATTCAATTTGCTCTAACTTCGGAATTGCCCCAATATGACACGCCAAAGAAATTTAACTTAAACAAAATGCCATAAACTGGTATACGGATGGCTATTAGACAGATAAAGGAAGAGAAACAGGGTTTTTTGGACCTAGGGCCAAATACTAAGAAAGCCTTTTCAAGTGGAAACCCGTGCCATTGAAAGATGTGTAGAAGTTCATATAGAAAGGAACTATCGTAGACAAAAAATTGTATTCATATCACATAGTTAAACAGCCATCAAAGCTATAAACTTACATACAATCAGTTTAAAGATTGTCTAGAAATGCCTAGGCAAACTAAATGAACTAGAACAAAATAACACTGTTACCCTCTTGGGGGTTCCAGGACACATAGGAATAGAAGGAAGGAGATAGCAGATAAGCCAGCAAAAAAAGAGCTGAATCCTCATACTTGGGATCAGAACTATCTTATTGAATTAGCAGTAGTACAGGAAAGAAGTGGATGGAGACAAGTTAAAATGGTGTCGTGGGACACCAGGTAGGAACTAAGTTCCTTCGGCTAATGTAGAATCAACACATAACACTACTCGCTTCTTGCTTGTGTATACGACTGTAGCGCCTGCGCACGTCTCATTTAACGGTCAATATATCAAAATCAGTGAAATCTTGGCGTTAAGAAAGAAGCTTCTTTAAAATTCAAGGTGAGCTTTAAAGAGTAATGTATACATTTATTTTTTCTCACCTTTCCTAACTACTTTCAACTATCAAGATTTTAAAAAATTATATCTCATATTACTTTAATAAAAATAGGTAAATGTTAACAGATATATACAAAAAAAATTTGCATCGGCCGAGAATCGAACCCAGCTCATTTTTCGTTACGGTTTTTTACTATTACATTTTTTTCAGTTCGGTCACGCAGCAAAATCCATATCTCATCCAAGCCTGCCGTAAGAAACTTAGTTCCAAAAAAACAAGTACTGGAACGATCTAGAAGGACTAATACAATCGAAGACGCTCCTGGGAAATGATAACCAGAAGAGATCTTTCAGTGGTCTAAACCTTGGTAAGAAGAACCTCCGTATTATAACGGGAATATTAAACGGGCACTGCTGATTAAGAGGACACATTAAGAAACTAAGATTGGTTGATTAAACAAAGTGCAGATTCTGTGAGGTAGAGGATGAAACCTCAATACAGGGTCATATACCTAGGGTCATACGAAATAGAAGAGAAACTTGAAGCACAACGATATCCTAAACTTTCTAAAAAAGATAGAACTAGAAGATTTGCTATAAGTCAGAGGAAACATCAGACTTATAGCAAGAAAAGGAAACACAATTGATCTCATAGGTCTTAGGTGTATCTGTCACCCCTAATTTTGTTCATACATATATACATACATGACTGGAGATGGTTGATCTGAAACGGAGGGGAAACCAGTTAGTTTCAATATATAAACCACAGCTATCATATAATTGAGTTTGAAGGGTATAAATGGTCAACAAAATCTATTCTTCTTTTTCTCAGTGGTGGTGAGGGATAGTGATGTTAAAACGTTAATAGGCTTGTTATAAGTAATAATATAATCTTCTTCCAGTTCAGTTTTTTTATAGATAAAAGTTCTCCCTTTAAATGGATTATTTATTGGATCCATCAATATCTACTAATAAAAAAGTTTTACTATTATTGGAACGACTATTTTTAGTTTGTCATTGACAATAAAAACTAACATTCGGTATTTCATAAAAATTAATACTTTGAACTGGAATCCGTTCCTGTAATAATTTGTCTACCTGTAGATATTTTTACAGCATCGTAAACTTCCAGGTATATATTTTCTGTTTCTTGATCGCATGTTCTAAATAAACTGGTGTCCGATACTTTTCGTGAGAGCACCTGCTGTTTTTTCAACTAATTTGTTCGGACGCTAAACTACAAAATAAACATCGTTTAAAAAATAAATTGGTAGCGTAGGTTGAATTATTACAGCCAAACACCCACCTAAGTAGACTGTGTTTCGAGTAGATAATTGCCAAAAATTGTTTTTAATTTTATGCCATTATTCACGCATAATGATAGTAATAATTATGGAGACACATAAAACAGCTATAAAATTTTACTCAATTACAGTCAACATTTGTTAAAAATTGTTATGTTGAGTTAAAATTAAAAGGAAAATTAAATATAAAAATATCGGTACCCAGAATATAATTTTAAGGGGAGCATCCGAATTCTGCCACAAATGAAAATTTTACCATATTTTTAAGACTTAAGGGATTAGTGAACAGTCTGAACTCTATCAGGACCAATTAAGTTTACTCGCATTAAGTATTTAAATATTTAATACCTAAAAAGTTCCAAAAGTAATAATAGGGTAATATTAAGAAGTAAATAGTATAGTGTGGCAAGGGGTGAAACAAGACGATTTCTGACTAGGGCAAGAGTTGACTGCCCGAGCGAAGCGAGGGCTGTCTTCGCCCGGTCAGAAATCGTCTTTGTTTGATCCCGTGCCATACACTATATTTTTCATATCACATGCAGTGAAACAGCGAGTTTTGATCTTTGTAGCCAGTTAAAGTAAGACTATTTCAGACAAATAGCGTAGTAATGTCTTGGCAACGATTTGACGACAGCTGTTAGACGATTATGATTTTATTCGCTTTTGTTTATTACAAATGCGATTCTGACAGACTTGAAATAAAGACATAAATAATAAATGAATGAATGTGAGGGGCAGAAATAACGTTGTTTCTCCCTTAGGACAGAAAAAACTGTCAGTTTCTGACTGACTTCTGAATTTGTCTTGTTTCGACAGGCAAAACAGGAATCAAAATAAGCTGTTTCAATGCATGTAATATCAAAAAGTAGTTTCTTATCATGGAAATGTTCAGCTAGCGTAGTAGTAGAGGTCAAAGGAGAACACAATCATGGTTTTGAAAAGAAACTTTTAAGAAATTCAGTAAGTAATAGTTTAAAAAGGAAAGCAATTTGTGATCAAGCTGAGAAACCGTCAAAATTAATAATTCAAGGATTGCAATCAAATAATTTTGCGAAGAACATAAACTCAGAAGAAAAATCTTGCCAATATTATCTAAAACCAAGAAGAGGTGTTCAATACTGTTCGTGAGTTACCTACATCTTAAATCGCGGGGAAGAGTTTCTGATGGTGGCAGATCAGACAAAAAAAAGTGTTTTCCTGATTTTCTAATCTAATATTTTTGTGTATTTTAATGAACGGAACATTCAAATTTTGTACAAAATATTGATCTACCACACGTTGATAATTCAGTTTTAAAAATGGCTATTATGTAGGTACTGGTTGTTTTTGTTTACTGTTCGATAAAACAACAGATTTATCTTTAAGTGTAAAGCGTTGGGTTTAGATCTTAAACCTAAAGAGATTGTTGTAAACTTTGAATTTAGTATTCATAATGCAATAGATAACTATATTGGAGAAGAGCTTATTCCTTTGGATTGCAAATTTCATCTCTGAGGGTACTTTTTGGATACTCACATTGATAATCTCTTCATTGATTCGGAGAGAGTCCCTAATGATTTTGGAACCTAGGTAATCTTTAATACTCTATTCCGTGGCAGAGTTCGGACACCAATTTTTCGTTATCTAAATCCCCGATTTATAGTATTTAACATAGATGTTTCATTTTTTCCAGAAACTAACTGTATTTGTGAATATTCAGTTTAGTACTCACCAATAAAACAGATAAGATTTTGCTTTAAAAAAGAACAAATTCTACTGTGTAATAAAATCAGTGTCCAACATATTTTTTCATAATAGCAACAATACAATGCCAACTTTATGATATCAAGTTACTTTTCAAGTATATATCGGAGCACAGGTGGTAGAAATCGATTCGAATTTAGTGAAAGGCCGTAGGGGATCCTATTGGAGTCCGTTTCAAGTGCATTTCACCGAAAAAGGTTCTTAAAGTCATTCATAAAAGAAACGTCACAAATTCCTAACTGGTAGTTTGGGAAGTTCTTGCGAAATTCGAACGATTTGTGAAGTGCCACTTTTGACAGAGACGTATTAAGGGATTGTAAATTATTCTGATATTTCTTTAAAAAAACATAAAATATTTGTATGTTCTTTAAATTTATTATATTGAGTGAGAAATAAATATATCCAAATATACATCAAAATATTTTGAAATATAAGAAGAATAAAAACAAAAATACTAAAAATTAAATTAGCCCAAAGAAAAATACATTTAAAACCATATTTATTTAACATTATGAAAAATGAAACAACGTTCTAAAATCCATCAACATAGGTAGAAAAAAATTGTTCTTATAATACCAGGTACCCAATAAATAATTTAGAAAATACAGAAAAATAAAGAAAAATTAATTAAGGAAAAAAAAGTAAGCACAAGATTATATTTAAAAATACTGAAAATTAAGTTGTCATAAATAAAAGAATTTTATGTAAAGCTAAGCTTTTAAAATTTCTGTACCTAAACCATCTGCACCTGGAGTCAACAGGCACTGGGGCGGGAATATATGGAGTCAGACCCAAGGCGCAGTTTTGCGTAAGCCTGGGTAAACTGGCTACTGTTTTCCAGGCTGAAGTTGTTGCCCTATCCGAGTGTGCAAGAGTGTGTTTGGAGCGTGGCCACACCATATACATAAACTCGGACAGTAGAGCAGTGCTAATGGCACTTGACAGTTTTGAATTTACCTCTAAGGCAGTATGGGACTGTCATTAGGCCATGAAAACCCTGGGAGAGAACAACAAGGTTATCCTTAGTTGGGTTCCGGGGCACATAGAAAATGCGGCGAGGAGGAGGAGACAGCCTTCCACGTGATATTCATGTGCCCAGCCCTGCAAGGTCTGCGTGTGAGATCCGTTGGCCTACCGACCGGTGATCAAAGGGAAGAACGGGTAACCATAGTCAAAAGGATCTCATGGTTCATTAAGAACCTGGGATTTAGCGGAGAATGAGGACCTGTGAATAAGGGTGCACAATAAGCTGTACTAGCTGTACATGGTCTCCCCTAAGCCTGGCCCTCTGTTAAAAAAATCTGCACCTGGAATTGTTCCGTTTTTACCACTTTTTATCGTCGCCAACACTTATTATTATTATTATTATTATTATTATTATTATTTTTTTTTTTTTTTTGATAGGTCTAATGTTTTTTTAATATCACTCTCTTGATCATTTAACGTGCATTTATTTCATTCTAATACAATTTTATAATTACTTTGTTTGGTGTTTAATAATACATTTCTAAATAAAAATTTTTCAAGGTTTATAAATTTTTTCTTATTTTTTAAAGTTATTTATAATTTTTACACAATTTAATATCCCAATAAATAGTATAATGTCTTTTGGTGTTGTTTTTTAACGTTTAGTACAATCGCCAGATCTTCGTTAATTAAAATTCCAACAACAAATAACATGTAATCATCTCATACAAAATGTAACTATCAATCAAATTATGCATACAAACCAACATTTATCCAAATTTTCAGCTTGTTAGTAAATACCAACAAGTCATTAGCAAGACAAAAAGTGAGAAATTAATTTTCCATTTCCGTAGATCTGCGTGTTTCGTTATTCTCAACCAGTAAGCATATTTTCTCGACTGTTTTGTTTAATTTGACAAGACTATCAATAAAAATAAAGACACGAAATGCTCTTCGAATAAGGTAAAATGACTTGAATCTGAACAGCATAGTGGCACGCATATTACATTTTCTATTCGAAGCTAACACGCTACTTTACTTTATCACCTACTTACTGATAAGCCAGTAATTTAGAATGACGACTTTATTTTTGTCACACGCAAACACTGTTTTATTAAAAACAATAATGATATGCGACGTTTAACAGAATATATTATACCTCTATGTTTTTCTAAAGCATTCACAAAAATACTCATTTATTGGGTGCGTTACCTTCACGCGAAATTGACGCAAAATGTTGATATATTGCGCACTTTTGTGTCAGTTTTAAACCTTATTACTAATCCTTCTTTCAATATTTGTAAAGAGATTTTTAGAAAAGCACCCAAAAAATTTTCTTAACCAACGCTCACTGTTGACATTTATGTCTATGCTTTTAGACTACATTATTCTTATAAAACTGCATCGATGCTTTTATGGTACGTTTACATGCTTGGTAAGTCTCGGCAAATTTCCACCATCACAAGGGGTCAAAAAAGAACACGTTCTAGGTAGGGTTTATACTGTTCATCCAAACATTATAGAACCTGCGAATGCGTCTACATGAGATCAGAGGCCCAATTTCATTTGAAGCGTTGAAAACTGTAGATGTCACTTACATCCCACTTTCCAATCCGCGTGCAAGGTTCTAGATCTCGAAGATGATAGGGCATTTGAATTCAGCTCTTGAAGAGGCAGCACTTTGTCAAACACCGCATATGATTCGAGAGCTTTTTGCAATAATTGTATTGTTCTGCCAGGTTTCCAACCTCTTATGCCTTTGGAAAAAATACAAAGAATACCTTTCTGAGGACTGTAAAAAAAACTGGAAAGTTAAGGTGACGTGGATGTAGATGTCGATATTAGAAGATGCCGTATTATTATTAGGCGGCCGTCCACTTAAAGCTTGGATTACCTCAGCCAATAACATCAATACAATTTGGAGATAGAGAGTACATGAAGGAGACCAGTTACGATACAGTGGCATTAGAAGACGCAGTTAGAAAAAATGAAGCATCCTTGAATGACGAGCAACAGGAAGTTTATAATACAATAATTAAAAGTTTAGATGCAAATAACGGTCGAATATTCTTCTTAGACGCTCTAGGTGGAAATAGTAAAACCTTCATTATTAATTTATTTTTGGTGAAAGTATTTGGCTTGGCTTGCGTGAAATGGGAAGAGCTGCACGAATGCAATGGCGTCAGGAGCGTAAGCTATGACGACAATGGCGAAATGTTCTTTTCTCCGATGAAACAAATTTGACCTGGTAAGTAACAGCCGCAGGGAAAGGGTATGGAGGGGTCCAGGCAGACTGGAACGAATAATTTTTGCCAGAGAAGTTGCTCCATACCAGTCATGTTTTGGGGCGGTATAATGTACGGATGGCGAACTCCACTTATTCTTATCGAGCGGACTATGACAGGTGCCATATAGGTCGAAAACATTATCGAACCCTTGCGCAATGAATTTGGTGACAAGTTTATTTTTCAAGATGACAATGCCACGACACATCGTATGCAAAGGCTGCAACTCGCCAAACATGAATCCGATTAAATATGTGTGGGACCATATTGCTACGTCAATAAAAGAAAAAGAAAATCCTCCAGTAACCCTTTAGGAACTGGTTATAGCCGCCCAAGAGGAATGGAACAACATGGATCAAGCTTATATTGACAAATTCGCGGTATGCCAAGACGTGTTGATCAACTCATTATGGATATCCTCGCAGGTATAGACCGAAAACATCTATTGGGGCACAAGAGGCAATTTATTAATTTCGGATCTAAGGACTGCAAGTTAGGACGAGTGGGGAAGACGTGAAGGAGTTCCACAATCTGGAGACCCTGGGAATGAAGGAACGATCGAATCGATCTGTCCTCGATATCTGGCACATGGGTGCATGGAGTTGGCACGTCGCGTTGCTGCTAGTCTGGAAGTGGAAGCACTATAAAGCGGAGTTCTTATGAGCAAAATCCGCTTAAGTACCTATCGCTAAACAAAAAGATCAGACGCTCCTTTTCGGTAGGACAATGGGGCTAGGTTTTTGGTGATACTGGTGTCGTTTATTAGTCGAACTGCTCTTCTCTGTATTGCATCAAGAACTCTGAGCCTTGATATTTTATTATAATTGTAAATTTAGATTAGTTATAATTAATAACTAAAATATCAACTTGGGCTAAAAATGCACTCTGTAATAATAAAATATTTGATTGCTACAAAATTCCAGTAAATATTTGTATTTATATACATAAGTAGACCTAATCGGCTTATTTCCGAATACAAAACCCAAATCCATTTTAATTAAAATTTATGTTAAAATTATCAACTGAGGGATTAGTCCGTTACATATGAAATAATTTATATATAGAATCAATAATATATGATGTAAATGCAACCAGTTCTCTCCATAATTGAACTCGTCATGTAACGGACATAAAATAATTTATAAATTCATTTAGGAATACATTACGAACGCGGTTAATGATGAAATGATTTAGCCGCATTACGTCAGTCAGCCGCATCATTAAATAACATTGATAATTAACTTGCTAACTAATAAAGCATTTATTACTGAGCTAAAAATATGGAAATTGTATTATTTGATGATATCGAATTATGTTTGTAAATTATCAAATACGAGAAACTATTAAAGGGCAAGTTAAAAGTGCGTATTTCCGTTCAAATCAATTTATTTCTGTTTCCAATAACAAAGTTATTAGCGTCAAATATTGATAGCAATTATGTTATACTGGATATATTGACTGAAAAAAGAATTCAACATTTTATAAATTTATGTTAAAGTTTGAAACTGGTTTAAAAATATTCAGCTTTCAATTTCTACATTCCTTATCAAACTTTATCAGTATAAATTACTATGAAATGAAATGTGAGTTGTTTTTGAAAGCACAGCAACTGGATCACTGATATGTATGAAATCTGAAAACGTGATGTCACGACCGTTACGATACGTCACCTCGTACATAAGTTCGTTCAAATAATACTTTATCTACTCCTTTGATAGTAAATGTCATTTATACTCATTGTCACCATGCAGGGTAAGTAAGCTATAACGCACAGTTGTGCGTTATGAAACGTCATGTTGGAACGCGTATTTATGCATGTAAAACAATATATTTTGCTTTTTTAAATAATTGTTACATTAAAAAATGGTTTTTCAGCAAATATCTAACCCATACAATATTATAAATTAAAAATATATAATAGTTTTTATTAAAAAATAAAACAGATTTAGGCAACATATATTACATTTTAAATGATTATTTAATCTAGTATGTTACTTAATGTCACTACTTTGATAGATGTTATTTTAAACGTAAAATTTCGTCATATATTTTTTTAGAGATGTCAAATATTTAGAATTAAAATTAAAATATTGACTCGTAGATAAAGCATAGTACGTAACTCGAGTGGTAAGAGGTATTACGTACTCGTGTAATTACGCACTCGCCGCTACGCGGCTTCGTGCGTAACTTTTCCACTTGTACGTAATATCCTACTTACCACTCTTGTTACGTAATATACTATTATAGCGTAATTACAAGTGTTTATAAGTGATTTCATGTGATATTGAGTGATTGCAAGTAATTAAAAGTGATTGAAAGTGCAAATAAGTAATACTTACTGATCACGAGTGATTATATATGGAGTCCCCTTATAACCTTCCTCTAAAATATTATTAGTCTTTCTTCGTCTTTACTTGTGAGGCACATTGTCACAGTTGCGTATGTACATAGTTACAGGTCTGATTGCCACTTTGTATAGTTTCAGCTAAGTATTTCTAGTTCTAGTCCTTCATAAGGTCATGGTATCTCCCATATGTTATTTCGTTACTTCCCTTATTTTCCCATTATCCCATTATTCCCAAGTATTAAAATTATTGAACGTAATTTCCTATGTTAATTTCTTTTATGCACGACCGGGCTGTAAAGTACAGATTATTACATACATTTAGCGGGCGTAAAGTGCCACTTTAGCGCCCGTGGACTACTTTACCGCCCGCCGGGCGATAAAGTGTAAATGGCGGGCGGTAAAGTAATTTTTTGTCTTAAATATTGAAATACTTGCAATCATCCAAACTGACAATGAGTCTAAATAAAAATGGCCACCACCTATTTTGACTTTGTTGTTAGGGTAACGACAATATAGGTATATTTTAAAATATTATCTCTAGCCTCTGTGCATATTACTTTCAATCAAATTTTTTATTTTAAATAACGAATGAATACAAATTATTAGGTGAATGGTTATACAGGGTAAGTTGTTAATAATATCGAGGTTTGAGGTATAAAATTCATGCAAGTTGAAATGGCATTTATATTAAATTGTTCACAAAAAATAAAAATAAAATATCCTTTATAAGTATTATTATTAAAAGAATCGTTGGCATTGACAGTTGATATTTGACAGCTGACAGATAATATTTTACATGTGACAGTAGAGATTTGACATTTCAAATTTAGCATTTGACAGTTGAAACTTGACAGTTGACGTTTGATCTTTGACAGTTGACATTTGACAGTTGACATTTGACATTTGACAGTTGACAGTTGACATTTGACAGTTGATATTTGACATTTGACAGTGGACTTTTGTCAATTGACAGTTGATATTTGACAGTTGACTTTTTTCAATTGACAGTGCAATTTTTTTTATAAATGATTATTAAATCGGTCGTGCATAAAAGTGTGTATGTATTTCGGGCGTAAACAGCGTTTATGGACCTTACGTGTTAATAGCCCTCGCCTGCGGTTTGGGCTCATATTTACACGTTGCGGTCCATAAACGCCTGTTTTACGCCCTTGATACATAAATAACTATTATTTTGTTATTATCTTTTCAAGTGCATATTATGTATTTTGTTTTCCCTTGATTGATTTCTAACCCTCTCTGCCTTGCTTCCTTTGCTAGGGCTGTTCGACTTTTTTCCCGACATCCCTTGTCTTATCTCTAAGGTCTTTACTGATCCCTCTATAACGCTATGTTGAAGAGAAATGTTGATCAATATTGTTATTTAAGAAACAAATTTACTTTCAAAGATAATTATTTAAAACTTATTACAAGTTAATTATTATTTAAAACATTTTACTAATTTCATATTAATAATAATGTATAAAAACAATAACATTGCGTATTTACCATAAATTTTAAGCGATAACAAAATTGATAAATAAAAAATATGAATCAAATATAAATCTTGTGATTAAAATTTGGAAAATACCATAAAACAAATTTTCTTGACACAATCGATTATAATATAAAACACAAGTTTCATTTATGCTTTACGTCTTGTTGGCACATGATGAATATGTATAATTTGTACCAACGAACACACATTATGTCAACATATAGAAGAGTAATAAACTCGGCAAATATTTGGTCTCAAATATTAACACTGAGCAAACAAAAAATATAAATATTAGTGTCTCCGTGAAGCAATATTTGACAACTTCAAATTAAATATGTCAATTGCAATATATAACGTAAAACATTTTGTAGGACAACATTATGGTAGATAATCGAATTATACAATTAAAATAAATACATAAAAAATTATTATCCTTAATCTTTGATAACGAAATTTTGTATGACGAAACTGTATTGGTTTATTAAATTTAGAAATTAGGCAAACAAGAAATGAAAATTGGAGAATTGAAAAAATGTCAAATCTTACATCTGCGATCTCTTTCTATAACTGATGGCGCTTTAAACGGTTTTGCCACGGAAAAAATGTCATATCATCTATACATATAATAAAACTGTAGTAATGTATATGTTTGTGCGCGCATCACATGAAAACTACTGATCCTATTCAAATGCGGTTTTTAAAGACGTATTTGTCTTCTTTCAACTTAACATCTCCCCCACCCCTTTAACGGGGTGAGGAAAGAAATTTTTATACAAAAATCAACACGACGTCGCTGGTACATCGAAATAGAACCCAAAAATGTGGTTAGATTTTTTTGTCTGTCTGTCTGTATGTTTGTGCGCGCATCACATGAAAACTACTGATCCGATTCGAATGCGGTTTCCACAGGATTTCAACTTAACATCTGGTGTATAAAAATTTCTCTCCCATTCCTTAAATGGGGTGGGGTAAGAAATTTTTATACAACAATCACACACCACTTGAACGACGTTGCGAGTACAACTAGTTTTTTAATATAATTTGGTACGTAAATACTGTCTTAAGGAGTTAAAGGATGTTCTAATATAAAATGATAATGTTGTAAAAATTTGAACTTCCTGTTTAAAAGTATTTGAGACAGCTTTAAAAAAATTTCTATGATCGTTGAGGGTGGATTATGAAATTTAAGACTGTTTTGAAAACTGGAATTGGGACCACTTTTTAATTAAAGCATCAAAGAAAAAATATATTAAATAAAATTATAAAATTAATTTATTAATCTCTTGATGATCTTGTAGCGTGAAAAATGTTCGTTAATAATTTAGTGCTGTCATGCAAGAGAAAGTACACTTAACAAACCTAAAACACACTCAAAACGACTACTTAAAAGCCAATATATTACTACACAAACAACAGCAGCGCTTTTTAACACAATCAGAAGTAGTTGATCTTTCCTTTTAAAGAATACCATGTGTTATTTACTGAACTTATTAAGTACTTCTTTACCTTGTTTTTGTATCTAACTCCAAGTGAGAGATGATTGTGATTTCTAGAGAAAAGCCACCAGGAAATAATTTTAAAACATAACAAGTAAACACGCAATCCTTATTTGTTTCAGCTACGATTGTATGCTAATTATACAGGTTCGGTTTCATAGACACAAACAAAATGAGTCGACAACGTTTGTGGCTGTTAGGAATGTGTATATAAAAAGTAGTGTTATGCAACTATCTGTCAGGTAACTGTCAAACATCTGTCAATTAACATGCTTTTAACTGTCAAAAATATGTCACTGATGTCAAACTTTTACTTGTCATATATATTACCAAATAGCTTTTAAACAAGTGCTACATAGCTGTTACACTTCTGTCAATGTCCTTGCTTGCCTATATATTCTTTTAGGTAAAAGACGTAAAAGAAACAATCAGTAAAATAATGAAATAAGGGGTACATTTTACTTATAAACATTTATTAGACCTTTTTGTCTATCATAAATCCATCCTAGACTCTGTTATTTCATAGAGACTTCTTCATTTAATACTAGAAGAAAAAATACCAGCACCACCTGCACCCAAATAACCTTGTTTACAAAACACAAAAATACTTCTCGGTTTTAGATCCTACAAGTCACACACATGCTAAAGAGGATCCGTCGAACACACTGGAATGGAGGATTAAAAGCAACTGAAGAATAAGATCCCCCTGTCAAGCCTAGGAATCCTCTGGACATTAGATCAAGGATTTATCTATTAAGCTCAACGAAATACTTGACCCCCAATAACAACTGAGTTCTTCAGGAAATTTTCTGTCGTTTCTTTCGTCATTACCAAATGGCCACAGCTGCAATTTCTCAACTCCACTTTCTACAACGTGGGGCTACACTACAACATACACTTACACTCGAGATTTTATTGTTTAGGTGCGTTCTTCTAAATAAGAACATCGCCTAAAAGGAGAACTAGTATTAATTTCCAATATCCTACCCCTGAAAAGGAGATTAAGGCATACTAAAGGGACCTAAAACCAATGTTCAACACTTCTCTCTTAACCTAACTTTTTTTCTCTTCTGTTTTGTTCTTTTCTGTCATGAAATTGTCACACTTCTGTTAATATTCTAACGATAAAAGTATTTTGGTTATCGAAGAAATGGAAAAAATGCCAAAGAAACCTATTGGAATCTATAAGCATTTGTCATTCAGATTTTTATATTAAATTTTCTGGGTAAAGATTATTTGAGAATTTATCGCTTTCGATATTGCTTGACGACGAAACTTTTAGGTATTAATAAATCGGTTAAATTTGAAAGTTGATTTGATTAAAAACCGACCGGTCCTGTATAAACCTACACTTCTCGCTTCAGTCTTTCTAACACAATCGGACATGTTTTCTGTTTTCTTGTTCATTTCACATAAATAATGCCTTTTGTGTAGCCGGTTTACCGTAACGTGCCTTCGGTCTACAATTTTGCGGTCTGCAGAGCAATTAGTCGGTTCTAAAATTCCAGTACTTAATGCTCAACGGTTGAAATTAAACTGATTGAATTCCGAATAGAATTGTTGTTGAAAATGTGAAATCTTTCACTTTATTGTACATTCCTCTAATAACTCTAAAATTAATTAACTTCCACGGATAGTAAGCTATTAAATTTTACAGAAAATAAATGATATATCGACCACTCTAATCATTAAAGTAGATACGTAACTGAGCTTGTGAAATTTCATTATTTTAGAATTGGAGATTTCTTCACTGTGCATTTTGTCACCATTGCATGTAGGCTACAAATAAAAATGCTCAAATCGATCTGAGACTTTTGTTCACACAAAAAGAACAAAAATAGAGATGGGATTTCTGAATTACCATTTATGGATTTAAATTAGGAACACTTCTACATATATTTCTAATTGTAATTGTAGCTTACTCACGAAATCAATCATGTTATCATTAAGATTGCAGCCATATTGCAGCATAATCAATCGAGTGTAAAGTATTATATTTATGTTAAAATCAAATGCAATTAGTGTATTTTATAGTAATCGAATAACTTTACTAGCAGGTAATTGGATTTTGCTTCTAACATAAAATTATTATCAATACGCAACACTTTTTTTCTCTAAAGAATTTCTTAATTATACATGTATGTTAATTTGTGCATATTTTTAAATCAATCGATATTATAGCCAATTTGCAATTTTATAGTAGGAAACTAATAATATATTTCTCAATATATGAAAATACAACTATAATGAGTATCTTTAGAAAATCATTATAGACCTCATTAATTATATTTAAAATAATATCCTCCATACAGATCTGTGAACTTGCTAACTGATGATGATGTACACAGATAGTGGAATCTACTTTTATAATTTTTTCTATTAATTATATTCTTTATTAAATAAACATAAATTCTTAACTTTTCTGCAAATTTCTGCTGGAAAACCTTTTAATAATTTTCTTGGCACTTTATATAATGTTTCATTAAGAAACTTGTATAGATCGCCCAACGAAAGTTTGGGACAGCCACGTGGCCTCTCGTTCAATGCGCAGTGGTTAGTTTACGAGCGTTACGATAACAACGACCGTTTTGAAAGCTTGTCAGTGTGGTAGCTGGAATGGTTTTGTAAACTGTATTTAGCTACGAATATGCTGAGAGAGTTTCTGAGTTGTTTTTTAAATGTATGTATTTTTTAGTTTAAAGTGGGCAGTAACAAATTTATATAAAATAAATTCTTCTTAATTATGTTAGCATCATACATTAAAAATTAATTTAAGATGTATAATATATTTTTATTTCTGTCCGCCACTGATAGAAAGACTCCGCCTACCTGCGCCGACTAACACGTGGCTGTCACAAACTTTCGGTGGGAGACCTATATAGATCGCCCAACGAAAGTTTGGGACAGCCACGTGGCCTCTCGTTCAATGCGCAGTGTTTTTTTTTACGAGCGTTACGATAACAACGACCGTTCTGAAAGCTTGTCAGTGTGGTAGCTAGAATGGTTTTGTAAACTGTATTTAGCTACGAATATGCTGAGAGAGTTTCTGAGTTGTTTTTTAAATGTATGTATTTTTTTAGTTTAAAGTGGGCAGTAACAAATTTATATAAAATAAATTCTTCTTAATTATGTTGGCATCATACATTAAAAATTAATTTAAGATGTATAATATATTTTTATTTCCGTCCGCCACTGATAGAAAGACTCCGCCTACCTGCGCCGACTAACACGTGGCTGTCACAAACTTTCGTTGGGAGACCTATACCAACGTATTCTCTGCAAACTAAGGTGTTAATAAAAGTGATAAAAAAAATGCTAGATTGATTTATCTAATGTTGAATAAAAAGGAACAGAAACGGAGAATCAGAAGGTTACAAATTGCGGATGGCACTCAAGGGGTAGGTGGAGAGCGAGTCGTGAATTCAAGATGTTATGGTGGTCAATAACGGAATAACGGATAAACTAAATTAAGATAACTGTAAAATAAGAAAAATATCTAGAAGGATGGTATTTAAGGCGCCACCTTATTTTTATAAAAACAAGGAAAAATGAGTGTAATAATAAAGATGAAGAAAATATTATTTATTTGTAATTTTGAGAAATTCAACATTCAATATTTAAGTCCTGATGTTAATGTTTATAATGTGACAAGAGTATGACCAGCAACTATGTTCAAAACAATCGCTGAACAAGCAAAATAAATTCCACAAAAAATGAATTACTAGAAAAAATTTCGATGGTACTTCACTTGTGTATCCATTTTAAATTATTAAATTGTCCATTGGAGGTCCATAAAAGGAAAAAAGATCATTAGTTGCTTACGATAAGTTTAAAATAATATCTGTCATTCTATTTAATAAATGATATCAATCAGTTCTGACTACTTACCAAAATAATTCAATTAACAAGATTATTATTCATATGTTTTAATTAATAAAATAAATCATTTGAAATTTTTAAGCTAGATATGATAAATGACTATTATACTAAATTGCATTTAATAAAAAAATATTGTAGATGTAATTTGAGATCATTTATAAAAAAAAATGACTTCTAGGTAGAAAACATAATAAATAAAGAGTTTCTGGATTTAAGAACTTCAAAACAAGTATGATGGTATTAAATGATTTATCATTTTTTTTGAAATTGATATAGTGTTTTCGCAATCGGCACGGAGTAATAAACCTTTCGGTTCAGGCGGTTTCAGGTGTGGGTGCCTTTATTTATTTTACAGGGTACTTAAAATGAGCATTTAAATAGTTATTTGTGACACAAGGACGGAAAATGCCATTTTGCAAGAGCGAGTAAAGTTTGTGTAGCCGAGGGGCGTAGCACCGAGGCGAAACAATACGAGCACTTGCAAAACATTTTGCGGACGTGTAACACACACTATTTTTTGGTCCGACCAATTTTTAATATTTTCAAAAGTTCAAAAACTGTTTATTTTGTGACATACATGATTAGGTGTATATTGACATTATTGACATCTTAAATCTATTGCACGAATAAAAGAATTATCAATAAGGAGTGATTTTCTGATAATCGATTTCACGATCCTTAATTTTTATACATACGAATACTGTGCTAATAAGCAGCACAGTAAAAATTGTTATATTGATAATATTAATATTAATATCTAATAATTTTATATAAAAATAGCAGAGGCAATGAACTATATAGTTCAATGAGCAATAATAAAATCGAGATATGTATTTTCATAATCGAATGATAAGTAGTTGTAAATTGACATAAATGTCAAATTTAAAATAAAAGTTGTGAGAGCACTTAAATGTAAGTTTGAATCCTGCTTACCTTTAGAAAAAGTTATTAGTTTAGTAGGTATATTATACGCTGTTTTTAAATAAATTTAATTAAAATTTGTAGTATTCATTATGTATTTTTGATGACTTATAGCGCCATCTCTTTCGATAATCTAAAAGCTACTTTGCCGGCCTAGGCCGGAAAATGTCATTTTCCGGACGATTTTGAAGTAATTAATAGTATTGTTTCTGGACGGAGGACCAAAAAATATTTTTTTCGAATAGATAGGTTTTGGTATTATTTCGGTATGTACTTTATATAATGGATTGTATTAAACTTAAATACGATAAACCTTTATATTTTCTCTAGTTTACAGAAAAACATTTGTTTTTATTAATATTAAAGGTTAACCTTCAAGAAATTCGTATTTTTACAAAAAAAAAACACTTTGCGCCATATTTCTTGCATAAAAAATTTAAAATGATTGTAATTTTCTTCCGATTTTAAAGGTTTAAAATCCTACAACAAAAATTAATAATACACCCCTGACTCTCCCAACAGTCCTATCAGAATTTTAAAAGAGATTAAAATAAGAATCGGCTATTGTTATAATAAGGGTCAGCTATGGTTATTTCCTTAATACGGATGGGCATAGCTACAAACAAGTCTTCTAAAAGTCTTGAATTACCAATATTTTTAGTGGCAGTGTCTATTAAGTTAAATATTTTGTTTGATCCTCTCGTACTGCAAATTTCTTTAAAATTTGGATTTATTACTTCGTGTCGATTGCAAAAAGACTATAGCTTAAACTTTCTCCAAGAAAATGTAATAAACACTTATCATCTGCCAATCCGGCCACAGTCATTCATAAAATACTTCACGCTAAAATTAGTTCTTTCTGACCCCACTCTCCCTGTTGTCACGCTGTGTCATACTTTGTGTAACCCCTCATAAATATTTCTTTACAAAACTGACTACCCCTGAACATGATAAATTTCGATTGTTGCTAAATTTTGATACATAAAAAGAAATTAAAACCTATCGTGACAAAAATTGAAAAAAAAGTGCAGTGAAATGTTCAAGTAAAATTTTTTGATGGACAGCGACCGTCACGTTACCGATACCCCTCTCCCCCTTGTAAAATTTAGTCACACTCATTAAGACCCCTTGTGTGCAAACGATTTTATGAACAACCCTTGTATACATACTAGGTAAATATAAAATAGTAGCACAGCGAACGGCGGTTGTCAACAGGAACCCAAACGACCCTTTTACCTGTTTTGCCGAAAAGGTTACTTAATCCCTTTCATCAATCGCGCCCTAAGTCTTATTTGGAATATTAAATATTATTAGGACACCCCTAATTTATTACCATTCATTTAAACTAACGGACCCTTCTAAATGATGTTATTGTTATATTGTGATAAATTGTCAATTGTAATTAAGTTATCTTGATAAGCGATAGCAGTATATCCTTGTAAACAGTGAATGTTTAAAAGATTTATTGACATTTTAAAACTCTTATTATTTAAAACAAATTTGTTAAAAAGGCTTTTTGTGGTGTCCTTAAAAAATTGTGAAAGTTTTGGGTCAAAATATTCACTATTGGACCAGAACAAGGGACGAGTTAGTATTATTCGTTCGGACTGACTGATCTAAATAGCTACCTAAGCAGTCACTTTAAAACTGGAGGTCCATAAAAGGAAAATAGGATCTATATTATACCAACAGATATCGCCTGTAGTTTTTAATTAGTTTACTGAATTACGGCATGAAAGCAAAGATGTTTACATTAATATTCAACACCTGCATTTGGGTAAAAACCCAATTATCTATGCACTTTCTATTTGACCCATAAATACTCTTGTTAATAGATTAAGATACCACCTGCCTGAAGGAAACGCTGTGCGTTGAAACATGTCACATTAGTGAAATAAATTAGTGTAGATTTTAAGTGATAGTTTCATTTTCTATAATATTATATATTATATATACACCAGGTATCGGCTAAATCAATTCAACATCAATTAAAGCACTTATTTCGTAATTCGCTTATGACTCTAGTTTATTCAAAACAGAAGGAAAAAAAATGACAGTACTAACGATTGCACACAAAACAAAGCGATGAAATGGCCTAAATTTGAAAATGACTTCTGACTAGTGTACGTTAGTACTCGCCCAACACGGATCTTCTGATTTTAGAAAAAGCAGAGCAATCATATATTATATTCTCTACTACTGTTGCCACTTCTTATTCGCAACCTCTTCATAGCGGTGATTCAGCTAATTTCATCCTAAAGAGGTTTTGTCGCAATTGGCAGTGAATTGTTAAGATTCCCATAGCTATTCGGAGATTTTCTATGGTCCATACCTTAAATTTTCTTGCTGTTTCCTCGCCAGGATGAGGTAGTAACTCTCTAGCTAGTTTACAGTTCGTTGTTTCATCCCAGCACTGTATAAAGTTATGGTAAGAGTGCTGCTTGATAAGGTCCACGACAGCCGACAATGTTAGCTTATTAGATGGGCGAGAGCTAACATATTTGTAGCCCGCAGCCCTCCTTGCTAAATTGTCCGCAATCCGGTTACCTTTAAAGTCCCCATGTCCTTTGATCCAGCTCACAAATCACAGCGTTATTCTGGCTGACCTCAGTTAGAGTTTGGTGACATTCTAGTACTAAACTTGAAGTGATACGTGGTCTATTCAAGGTCAATAGTGCCTGTCGGCAGTCCGTGTGATGTTCCCATTAATTGAAAATGACTTATTACAATTTTTATTTTTAATACACGTATTTATGCCATATATAAATTCCTTACTGTTAAACAATACTTAATTTATTATATCTTATACTAACCGCTTAATTAAAGGTTAAAAAACGCAATTAAGTTTAACGGTTCGGTTCTGAAAAATGTTTAATGATAGGCATAAAGCTAGTAACGAGGTATACATCATTAACAGTCTTAAATGCTTGAATAATGTAGTAGACAACGTTATTTTTCTATATATTTTTATTTTATCTAAATGACTCTACTGATATTCTGTAATGACATAATGAACTGTTATTATAATGTAAATTACCAGTGCCCTACCATCGTCTATATTACCAACTTACTGTAATAACCCAAAAGTTATTCACCTTAGATTCTCTTTTAATGAGTTGATAATAATTTGTAATTTTTATATCTTCATATTTGAAGTATACTTACGTTAAATTAGTATTTTGTGGAAAATTATTATTAAAGTAAGGTAAAAAAAAAGTATTAAACGGTTTTAATTGTAATTAATGATGTTCTAAACGTTAAAACATAATTATATGTCCGAGTCGTTTTACCACTCTTCTTAGTAAGACAAGAAAAATAAAATCGTAAAATCGTAGGAAAATATCCTATAAAAATTTCAACATGTGAAAAATTCTGATCAACTCTTCAGAAACTGAAAAAAAAATTAAAAAATCTAAATTTTATAATTAAATTCTTATTTTTCCATGGTTCCTTGACATATTCTGGTTTTTTCAATTTATTCGTTCGTTTTATTGTTTTTTTTTATTTTTCCGATGATTTTTGTACTTTATTTATTTTTTTTGGATGTTTCGCGTTTTCTTAAAAAAAAAAAAAATTTAAAAATCTAAATTTTATAATTAAATTCTTATTTTTCCATGGTTCCTTGACATCTTCTGGTTTTTTCAATTTATTCGTTCGTTTTATTGATTTTTATTATTTTTTATTTTATTTTTCCGATGATTTTTGTACTTTGTTTATTTTTTTGGATATTTCGCGTTTTCTTAAAAAAAAAAATTAAAAAATCTAAATTTTATAATTAAATTCTTATTTTTCCATGGTTCCTTGACATCTTCTGGTTTTTTCAATTTATTCGTTCGTTTTATTGATTTTTATTATTTTTTTTTTATTTTTCCGATGATTTTTGTACTTTATTTATTTTTTTGGATATTTCGCATTTTCTTTAAAAAAAAAATTAAAAAATCTAAATTTTATAATTAAATTCTTATTTTTCCATGGTTCCTTGACATCTTCTGATTGTTTCAATTTATTCGTTCGTGTTATTGATTTTTATTATTTTTTTTTATTTTTTCGATGATTTTTGTACTTTATTTATTTTTTTGGATATTTCGCGTTTTCTTTTTTAAATTTTTTTCTTTTTTTTTTCTTTTTTTTTTCTTTTTTTTTTCTTTTTTTTTTCTTTTATTTTACTTTTTCATTTTTACCGTAGTTCGATTTTTCGGTTTCTTCAATTTTCAAAAGTTATTCACCTTAGATTCTCTTTTAATGAAATGATAATAATTTGTTATATTTATATCTTCATATTTTACGTATAGTTATGTTAAATCATTACTTTGTGGAAAATAAGCAGGCAGAGCAATTTAAACATTGTTATAAATAATTGGACTTATTAGTAAAATAAGGAAAAAAAATATTAAACGGATTTAATTGTAATTATTGATGTTCTTAACGTTAGAAAATAATTATGCTTCTCAGTCTTTATACCACTCTTCTTAGCACATTAATTAGACACTTAAAATAAAATCGTAAAAGCACTGGAAAAGGGAATGTTAAAAACAGCAAAAATTATTCAGATTTACGAAGTGTAAAAATGAAAAAATAAAAAGACTTGAAACAAGTTTAAAAAATCGTAAAAATTGGAATCATAAATTTAAAAAATATGGTAAAAAAATTAAAAATATTTTAAATATTGGAAAATGTGGAAAAATGGAAAAAATTATAATAGAAGAAAATATTGGAAACAAATGTCATACCGAAAATTGTATCTTAATTAACCCTTAAAAGTTAAAAATTGACGTTGGGCGCCAACTTTGTAACCTTAAAATTTCCCTAGGCTAGCTCCTGAGGGTCGTGGCTTCCTTCTGTGTTTTGCTTAATTCCCCCCAAACATCTATTATAGGGCACGAAGTACAGACACACAAATAAAATTCCAAAAATCAGTTTTAAGTTAATTTATTTCAAGATTTAAGTAATTAAGCCAAAAAATTTTAATTCAATAAATTAATTTAATCTCTTATCTTTTTTTTTGTTGGTCTTCCTGTCGGAGTTTTTGATAGTGATGAAATCAGCCCGGATGGAAGTGATTTTCCTGTCTGTGTTTTCGGTAGAGATGGAACAGTACTGCCCAAGTGGGTGGAAGTGGTCTTCCTTAAGGGAACTTTCTCTGCAAAAATCCCGGGAATGGATGGTCGGCTTCCAAAATGGCCGTCGACAATCAGCAATATTTTCAGAAATGAATGTCTGCAATCTCAGTAGGGCCCTTCTCAGATTTGGCATTAAATCCAGAAATAAAGGGCAAAGGTAGTCAGAAAATAAAATCTGAATTTACCAAGAATCGAAGACGAAATGCACGAGAAGAGAAATCATTCCGTCGACGAAGCAACAATTCCCACTACCAAATCGGCAATCGACCTTCGCATCGGCGCGATAAAATTAAACAGAATCAAAATGTATAGTCTGGATGAAATGCTTGAAAACCAACTTACAAACGTTACAAAATATTAAAAAGTAAGAAAGTATTTGTAAAAAAAAATTAATTGGAACAAACGCAAATATAGAAACATATCTATAAAAAAATTTAAAACATGTAAAAAATTCAGAAAAAATGGTCAGAAACTGGTTTTGCGCTCGACGATTATTAATATGTATTATATTAAAACTTTAATATGTATTTATAAAAATTTTTGTTTTAATTTAACAATTTTAAATTTAATATTTTCTTATTAAATTCTTATTTTTTTATTTTTTCTGATCTGTTGAAGTTTTCTAATTTTTTCCATTTTTTCTCGTTTAATTAATTTTTTTTTGTATTGTTTCCGATGATTTTTCTGCGTTTTTTATAATTTTTCGATATTTTGCCATGTTTTTTATTTAGGCGGTTATCTTACCTGTTAATTTTTTTACTTCGATTTTGTTAGTTTTTTAAGTTTTTTCATTTTTTGTTTTTTTTAGATATTTTTTGCGAATTTACTTGCTTTTTTTAAATAATTTATTTCATTTTTCAATTTTTTTCATATTTTGTATACAATTTTTCTTTATTCATACTTTTTAGATTATTATGATTATTGATTATTTTGTTTTTTCGAATTTTCTTTAATTTTTATTTTTTTTTTATTTTCTAATTTTTGTCGTTTTTTTCTCAGTATATCCATTCTATTTATATAAAATATTTAAAAGAGGTCGGTTTTTAGAATGCCTTAAAACTATTTTTCACTTCTTTAAAGGTCTTACTTTTTCCTAAAAAACTTCAGGCGCGCCAGCAGAAGTATTATTTTTAAAAATATTGATTTACATTTAAATCAATGTAAAGTTATCCTGTTTTAATAATTTTATTATTATATTGTTTCTTTACTAATATTTCAATTTTACTTTAAATGAAAATTGTAAAAGTTTTCTATGGTCACTATATTTTTGTTTCACGGGTCCCTGAATTGAAACGCTTCTCAGAATAATTGCGTAACGAGTGAACAACTAGGTTAACAAGAAAACTGGTAAAACACTTTACACTATTATTAAACTTTTACAGTTGAGACGATATTGTTAAAGCAAGTGTGTTGAAAGATCCAGCGTATTTGTAATGATGCTTTTTCTTCTGGAAACTGATGTAATTAAGTGTAATTGACTACCGACAACCATAACTAATATGTGGGAATGTTATACATTATGATTTTAATTTATTTTGGTTATAGATTTAATAAAGTTTAATAAGATTTTTTTAACTTATAATAATACTTGATTTCACGATTTTATTTTAATCTGATCAATACCCTCGTTTGGTGACTCATAATTATTAAAATAAAAGCAAGAAATATGTGGATAACTTAAGTTTGGTATTAGTTTAGCTTTGGTGATTTACGTATAAAAAAAGAGACACATAAAGAATAAAAAGGAACAGTAGTGTCAGTAATACAAAAATAGCAGTACATTCTTTCCCAACTCTGGTAGTTCTTCTTTATTACTCATAAATTCTTTATACTCTTTATTAAAGCAGATTTTTATGAAGTTTTGAGAGATAAAGAATAATTTGAAGCCTTTGAACTGTAAATGAAGACGTTAGAAACAGCTGAGAGCATCATTTGGAACTATGGATAATGTAGCAAATTTACAAGAGAAACCAAAACTAAAGGGGAGCAATAATACCATAAAATTGGTGAAATTAAATTTATGTAGCTTTATTAGCTTTGATAAGAATCTTTTACAAGAAAAATCCGTCATTGTGCTTATTTTTGTCTTTTATGGCGATAAAAAATTATGACTGAAGGAATTGGTAGATTTTACTAATGCAAAGAATGTGAAACAATAAATTGTACAGAACCAAACTGTAATCCTTATTCAGTATATAAAAACGTTAAAAAGTAGTTTCAAACAATAGCGGAAAGTGGTTGTAGAAGAACTAGTAAATAGTACCAGGAATATGAAATTTAAAATTGGCAAATACACATTTCTGGAAACAATATAGGAATAAAAGCGAATACTAAGAAAATGAAATCTTGTATTTCTCGTTTATTACTTTATGACCTCTTTAAAATTCTTTGTAGTTGTAAAAGCTAAAAAATATTAGGAACTGTAGGTCCATCTAATAAACATTATTGTGAAATGCATCTCGGAGCATCAAATAAAAAATAATTATATTTGCGATTTACTTAGTACTTTAAGTATTTATGTACATTTTAAAGAAACAATTCGCTCTGAAACATGGTGGTTAAACCAACAATTATATATTTACCTTTGAAATGGTCGCAATGGACTCTATAAAGAAATGTCACCATCAAGCTAAGTAAAGTTAAAAAATTTAATTTCCTTTGCATAACCGGGGCTCTGAGATTTTATTCTGTTAGTTATGTTTGTTAGACTAATATTAACATCTCGAAGATGTAGTTAGACCACAAATACCTGCCTAAAATAATATTGCAAGTGAAGAATGGCACCCATCCTTTAGGACTATACCTGGTTCACAGATGGGTCTTAAAATGAAAAAAGTTCTTGTTATTCCTTTTGTGCTTTTCCATTAATGAATCACATGAGTACTCTCTTCGCGATGAACAAATCCCCTATTGTCCTTAGCATTGTCCATTGTCTCACGTTTTCTTTTCTACCAACTCCTCTCTTCCCTTCGATCTTTCCTTCTATAACCAGTTGTAATATTTGATAGCTTTGGTTTCTTATTACGTGGCCTAAATATGCTGCTTTCCTGCGCTTAATGGCGGTTAGTAATTCGTGATCTCTGTTAAGCGTTCGTAGTATTTCCTCGTTTATGTTTTTGGCTGTCCATGGGACTTTCAGTATCTGCCTGTATACCCACATTTCGAATGCTTGGAGTTTACTTTTAGTGTCCAGCCCTCCATTCCATAGAGCAACACTGACAACACGTAATATTGGTATTGATAAGAACATTTTTAAATTTCTGGCCATCTCTATTCGAAATTTGATTGCCAAATCGGATATCCACTCTTACACTTAGGTACACAGCCACGTGCCTAAATATTTAAATTTGAGTACTCATTGTATTAGACAACCGTTATGTCTTGTGTTCCCCCGGATTGCGTGAGACTATAATAAATTTTGTCTTCTTGGTGTTTTAATTAAGGCCTTTGGCTACTTCTATCTATGGCATTAAGAAGCTCTCATGTTGTCTGCAATTAGGACTGTGTCATCCGCATTTCATATATATGATTAAAAAGTTTTAAAAAAGTTCAGAAGGAAGAAATTTTGCGTGATGGAAATGTGAAGTGTCTTACTGGAAACATACATCCAATCGGATCAATAATGAAATGGCTATTGTGAAACCTTAAACAGCCCTAAGATAGTCTTTCGACTGGTATATGAGTACTGTGAAGTTCTAAGGGTAATAATAAGTACTGAAAGCCTGAGAATATTTGTCTAGTCAAGCACAATGCAAAATATGTTTATGTGTGTATATACATATGCAGGAATAGGTAAGTCATTATCCGATTCCTTACGATAAAGACACACCTGTATACCACGGACTGTTTACTGAAGATCCTAGTAACAGATTAACAGATTATGCGATTGGAAACCGGAATCAGTCAAACACATACTGTCATTGTTACTGTGCCGGCACTGGATCGCAAAAGACTTCAACATGACTTGGTAAGCATTGGATCTGTGCAAATTAGTAAAGGGGAACAAGATCCTGAAATGGGTGTCATGAACAAATGGAAGAAGTACAATAGGCTGCAGTACGGTGACAAGCCAAAGCAAAAAAGGACAAATTCTGAGTTCTGGAATCCTCCAATATGTCCCACGAGTTTGTTTTAGTCCGATCAATATCCTAGAATGGTGAGGATAGAAGTATAAACATCTATTATTATTATTGGTTAGATAACCATGTAATATGTGTATTAAAAATCAAACAGAGTATGATTGTTACGTTTAAAAAAATAATGATCCAAATGTCTTTCCACCATTACTATTCCAATAATGGATAAATTGTAATATTGGTAGTAAAAATGCAAATACAATTTGTTTGTATAAAAAAGTAATTTTGTATTTAGAATTAATATTGGTAACAAACCGTTTTGAGAATATAATTTGTAGCTTGTTTACTAATGAAAATTCATTAGTAAATAATGATTGAAATTTGTATATGCATTTTAATAGGCAGCTGATTATTCCACCAACGTGTATATAAATTTGTTAATAAATGCAATGCAACGGTATAAATATATTAAAATGATATAATCCAATATATTGTAGCCGAAAATTGACAGGGCGGATTTAACTTTGTGTATGAAAATTATTTATGTGGTCCCAAAATTAACGACAGAAAATCTAATACGCATGTATGTTTGTGTAATTTGATTTTAATTGTTTCATAAATATAATTCAATCTGTTTAAATTATAGAATTTTGTTCAAAAATCAACCCATTTGTTATTTCCTAAGGGCCAATAATTATATATACCATAAATAAAAATTAAACTGGATTTGATTCAATTTTTGATCAAATAATTCAAAATTTATGACAATAAAAGTTAATTCAATTTTATTAATATATTTTATAGAGTACATGTTTTTAATTCATTAAAACAAATAAAACATAAAACATGACTACGTAATTAATGATAATAAAACATAATAGGTATTTCAATATAATATGGTTATATAAATTTATTTAGAATTTAGAGCGTTTCCTAAATGGCTAGCTAGTTAAATAAAATAATTTAATTCCATAATTTTTTTTATCCTCTAATATACCACTTCAATAAATCAAAGGTCAGTAGTTAAAATATTATACAATAAGAGTGTTTAAAAATCAATAAGATGGCCTAAAACGCCGAAAACAAGATATTCTATTGTTCAAAAATCAAGCAGTCATCAAATCAATGAGATCAAACATAAAAGCATTAAAGTCATTCCGAATCACCCTTAAAATCGTCCCTTAACCTCCAAGGTTATTCTAAATCAGCCACAAAATATTGTAAATCATTGGATTCATATTTCAACAGCCCTAAAATGAAATCAAAACCTGAAGGTACTTCTGATCAATACCAAAAAGATCTCAAAATATTGAGGTCATACCGGACCAGCATTAGAATGATTTTAAAAGTTTGATCCCATAGCTAATCAAAGTCATCTTCCATACCATTGAGTTTATTTTAGATTAGCTACAAAAATAATTTAAAGTACTAAACAGATACAAAATGATCTTAAAAGTCTGAAGGCTTTCCTGACCAGCTCCAAAATAATCTCAAAATACTGAGGTCATACCTGACCAACTCTGAGATCATAGCTCATCAAAGGGTTATTCTTGATTAGCCACAAAACTGTTTTAAACCAATGAAATCATTTCCAAACAGTCTCAAAATGATCTTAAAACCCTGAAAGCATTCCTGATCAACACCAAACTTATCTCAAAATACTGAAGTCATACCTGAGAAGCACAAAATAATTTTAAAATTTCTAATCAGTACCATAATACTCTAATAACCCGTGAGGGTATACCTAATCAACCCCAAAATGATATCGCATCTCTTAGATCATACCTGATAAGTCCCAAATTAGCGTCAAGATCACACCAACATGCCTGAAAATACAAATGAAAACTTGGTAATCTTTTTACTGACTCCTGGTTACTACCTTCGAGGATGTACTGCTTAAGACAATCTTTTGTGCTGCTGATGCGAGAAGAATATTAGAATATGCTATCTCTTTAGAGTTATCAGCTTCCCTGGCTGGTGAATACTCCTCTCCATCCTCAAATTGACAATGCGAAAGAGATAGCAAATCCTAATATACTGCTCCGTCTCTCTTACACCGGTCTTGTATCAGCTGCACGGAAGGCTGTCTCTATTAGTATATGATCGAAGGCACAACGAATTTAAGGGCAACGAAGTATAGCGGAGAAACTACAGAAAAGGGGAAAAACCAATTATGATACTGATACCTTTTGGGGAAACATCAACAATCCAAATATTAAAAGCAAATACAACTGAAAATATGTAACTTTAAACATTAAAAGATTTGAGGAGTGCATTGGTCTAATTAAAAACAGAGTCTGCATATCGGTGACATTTATAACGAAGTAAATAACATAAATAACTTTTTATACCTTTTTGGTTTATTAAAATGTATTATATAAAATCATAGAATTTATATTTTTTATGGGGACATAAAAAATCTTCTGTCAATTTGTCGAGAATTTAGCCCTAACCAAAGAGACCCTTTTGCTTCATTTCACGATTTTGTATGACATTAAGGCCCGCCCGGACATTCGAGAGCACTTTATTTTCTATAAGAATAAACACGTTTACCAAATGTTCGAAATATCTAAACAGTGACGTAGTAAGAAAAAGTAGGTAGGTACATAAAGTAAATATGTTAAATGTAATGGAGAAGTGATTTTCTTGTATGGTGCAAACAATTAGAGGAATCCATGAGTAAAATGTGTTATGTAGAACAAGATTTTCTCTTCTATTATAAAACCCATCATATTGATTTTATTAGCTTATTTTTGTATAAGTAGTGGGGCATCACAAAAAGTTTAAGAAACTAATAAAAAACAAATAGAAACATCGAGACAGTTCTTTGGTGAATAAAATGAACTTTATGACTACATTATACCAAGGATATTTTTTGTAGTATAATAATCATTCAAAAGTTTTTATTAGATAATTTAAGATTCTTCTATGAGACTATCAGGAACTTATAATTATTTAATATTTCTAATAACTAATGAGGTTTCGTCAAAATTCCGGTGTCTTAATAGCTATCTTGTAAATAATTATCTTTCGTCTCATCGCATATTCGATAATCTTGATCGTCGTCGTGTTCCAATTAGAAATTTTGATTAAAAGCTGTTCGGGAGCTCGAGTCGTGAGAAACAGACCGTGATGCCTGTTAATTTCTCAATTTCTAATATCCTCCTATTTGTTTTAATCACTTTTTTTAAGGTAATGGTATTTGGCTTCATGTAAATTGATCATTTTATACATACCACATCAAAGGCACTCAAGTTTCAAGGGGAAAAAGGAAAGGAAAAAAATAAGCCGTATACCATATATGTGTGCAAATTTTAAAGAGCAAAAAATCGTTACAATTGGACACCAATTTGTAACGTAATGCTCTCATATGGTTGTAATGTTTAATGAAAAATCAAAGAATTTACTTTTTCAGGTCGAGAGAGAAATATAGCAAATATCGATAATAAAACGTAAGTAAGCAAAACACCACAAAAAGACAGTAAAAAGGAATGTCTTTACGTTTAGCATCTGAAATTAAACAATAAGAAAACTAGCAAATACAAATATAGGGTGAGATATTTCTCTTTAAGGTTCTCAGTGTTTTGCCACATGCATCCTAATCACAAAAATTTGCCCCTTTTGGAGTTTTAAACGGAGGATTCAAGGATTCACTGAAGGTGCAAGTAAGTCTATTAGTTTACGAGGAAATTTTTTAGAGAAATATTTCGGTATCTTTATCCTATCCTCGTATGAAACAAAATATGATTTTAAAGGATGGTTTGCATCAGTTGATGAACTGCCAATAATTGTGCAATACGTAACTGGAAATAACGATAATTTTAAAATTTAAATTCTAATTTCGTTCAAAAGATGGAATGATCACGTGAACGGCAGGCACTCTTTGAATATTACTCTCCCCAACCAATGTCACAAGTCCGATTTACATCACTCAACAAAAAAGTACCCACCCTCGATGCTTACAGTTTATATTATCCCTGGTATGAGTACAGTGTAGACTGTCCTTCGTTATTTCAGTTTAGAAGGCGTGGCATCGTACGATTACGCCGGCCAGCCACTGATCACGCTTCCTTGAATTCCATCTTTTGAACAGATCGAGTATAAAAATAAAAATTTTGATCATAAATGATCATTTTTACCTTAAAGTTTAAAAATGACAAAAAAGTGTAAAATCCACTCAAAATGCGTAAAATCGACAGAAAAGTCCTAGTTTTGTGGTGTTTTTGTATTTTGAACTCAAAATGACCAAAAATGAAAATTTCGACATTAAAATGCAAAGATGACAAAAAATGCTAAAAATCGACTGAAAATACGTAAAATCGACTTAAAATGCTTAAAATCGACAGAAAAGTGCTAGTCTTATGGTGTTTTCGTATTTTTAACTCAAAATGACTAAAAATGAAAATTTTGATTATAAATGATAATTTTTACCTAAAAATGCAAAAATGACAAAAAAAAGGGTGTGGCAGTCAGTGGGACTGCCGGCAGAAGTTATACTTCTATGCACTGTTAACTAATAAAACTTAATAACTACAAACATAGGCAAATAGAAATAATTTTTTTTTAAAATTAACTGTATTCAATTAAATAAATACTTAGAAAAATAAGACCAGTTGATGTGTGTCCTTACTTCAAACACGAAAACTAAACAGTAAAACGATCAATGTACAAAAAAAGTGTTTACAAAACCCCATAGTGCAAACTTTTTATATTTAAAATAAAATAAAAAATATTTTATATATTTATTGTTACAACCTATCAAGATAAACTTTGTAAGATTGTTCCGAACCGACTATAAAGACTAAATCTGATTAAAATTAAATCAATTAAACGGCTTCATTTGTTGTAATAATGATATCAAATCTAAAGTCGCCACTATTTGACATCTGCATAGTGCATGAAGTAATAAGCATGTAAGTAGCGCTTGTACAAGATCACATATCAAGTTTCTCAATAATGAAAACCTGCTGACCAGCAGTGACAGGTGTTTTGCCTCGGAAACGGTGCGGCGAGTAGCCGATGGCGAGGCGAATAATAATCGAAACGCCATTATTCTGCTTACCTAAATCCCAAATGTCGATAACATACCATATGCCAGTTTCTTAAAATAATAATGATATGATTATTAATACACGTTTTAATTAAGTCTCTTTTTGAAGGTTAACGAACTAGTAATTTTAAAAAGGCAGACAAATTGAGCACTTACTTTTTAAGGAGAGCAGTTACAATCAGAGAAAGTTATACATTAAACAATATATTTAGTTACATATTTAACAGTTAATCTAACTATATATAAAAGAAAGTGGTGTTAGTTACACTATTTATAACTCAAAAACGGATAAAGGAGGCGTAATTGATATCTTATAAATTTAAACAAGCAATTCTTACTTAATAAAGTACAATGACGCTACTATAAGATGGCGCAGTTATTATCCAATAAATATAATAAGCAATTTTTACCTGCAACTGCTGGTAGCTCTAAAAGAAATGGGAATACATAACAAATTAAGAACATTAATAAAAATGACAAGAAATAGTACCTAAATATAAAAATCCAAGTAGGAGACACTGAAGAATTTGTCATAAATAAAGTGGTTAGACATGAGGATACGTTATCAGCAACCTTGTTCAACCTTGCCTTGGAATACATACTCAGGAAAATAAATAACTTTAGAACGAGAGATGGACAAATAACAGCAGATGTTGTTGATACTGTGATCATAACCAAAAATAGAAAAACGATGAAAAGGATGTTAGATTAGTAATAAATTAAGAAAAAACAAAAATTATGAGATTCGACAATAAAAAGATTAGAATAGGATAACATACATTTGGGGAAGTTGAACAAACAATAAAGAAACAGAAATGAAAAAATAATAACAACAAGTAAGGCCTATGATGCTAGTAAAAAACTAATAAAAAATAAACAGAGCAAAAAAATAAAAATGAGCCGAAGCCATTTGCATGACAATATTAGAATAAAAATAAATGATAATGAATTTAGACAACGAATGAACTATGAGATAATTAACGAAATTAAGGAAGATATAGTGACGAAAATAAAGCAAAAAAGAACAAAATGGTTAGGGCATATATGGAGATCAGGACCAACCACGTTAATATACTCAATATTAGAGTGGACACTAAGTGAAAAAAGGAGACGAGGCTAAGATCGACATGGTTACAAAAAGTAACAATAGATCTAATCAGGGCGAACGTACGGAAATGAAAAGAAAAAACAAGAGAGAGGAAATTGTAGCTGAAAATAACAGAAAGAACTAAATAAAGAAATCGCTGACTGATCTACCTCACAAAAGAGATTTCGAGAAATTAATTGCGGCGTAACCCCTGAGGAGATGTTTAGCCACTCTATATATATTCTTACCAAATTAAGTAGTTTATATCCTATATATTTAAAGGAGCAATTCCTTTTAAACAAAGTACTATTTCTCAAATATTTAAACGAGCAATCAAATACTATGACGCCACCGTAAGATGGCGCCGTTAATATTCATTAAATCTAATCGATAAGTTAAAAAATACAAAGTCAAAAATTTGAGTCGGCTGTGAAGGTTATCGCCGCCACGGATGCCTACTTTGCAGACCTCCAGAAAACGTATTTTTCAGACGGGTTAAAGAAGTTAGAGTATCGCTGGAGCTAAAAGGAGACTATGTTGAGAAATAAATAGCCATTTTTCTTTTGTAGGCTAAGTACTTATCGGACCACCTTTGTATTTATCTTATATGATTACAATATTATTTATAGAATAATTCTGTGAAGCTTTGCAACTATTTAAAATTTTTATCTTAATATTTAAATTGACTAAACTACTAAATTATCTGTGTAAGATTCGTGTATTTTCACTTTGCAATAAATATCGTTACATCGCTGAAACAAACCACTTCAGACATAAAAAACGAACAAAAAAAAAACACGTAAACCTTGTGAACACTATTAGCATTATCTCGAAGCTTACACCATGAACCTAGAAGATCGTGTAAGTAGAAAATTAAACGCCAGGTGGCCGACTTTCAACACACCCACACGCCTCCAAACTGCACTCTGTATCTTCTAATTACAACATTTCACCACTTAATTGCCTCTAAGCAGTATACGACGAGTTGCGACTACGTAAATGACTACGAGAGGGACTACGAGTTTTAACTCTCTCGCCACTTGCCTCTGATGCATTACTCTTTGTTGCGTCTTCTCCAATGTCGCTTTTATTAATTTTATATGAGAAATGCTGGTTTATTTTCAGAGTTTCACTAATTCTGTGGAAAACATGGTACATTCAACTAAAACTAGACGGAATACTTTTTGCTGTTCAGCTTATGAATAAAATTTGTATGAATATACACCACATGAATATAAAACTCTCTAAATTTTAAATACGAAGAAATTAATATTAATATAATATAAGTTGGCTTTTAACTAAGTAAATTTTTAATAGTGGTTAATTTTCTTATATTCAGTTGATACGGAAAATTAACACAATAAAGCCAAATGAAATTGTGTTTTATCATTTTATGCGAAAATAATACCAGAAACTTTATCCTACCGGCTGCGCCATATAAAATTAGATTAAAGTATTTAACAACTATATATATATATATCTTTGCTTGTTGCTTTCATTTTTTTTTGTGTGACTTTTAATGGAGTTTAGCATTATCTTTTTAAACCGAAATAACTAATAAAGCAAATGCCAATCAGAATATATACGAGGTCTATCTCAAAGTAAACAGGACAAGAAAGTCAAATTAACAATTTTTTTTTGGAAATAGAATTTATTTTATTTAGAATTGTTATCTTTAGAGTTAATATAGCGATTTGTAAAAGTTTTTTGAATGAGGATTTCAGCTTCCTTCCAAATGGTACTTGATGCCTTTTGGATAGCCCCTACGTGGACATACCGTGTAAACCACTCGTAGACTCGGCTACGAGATAAACAATCATCACCATTAACTTGTTTCAATAAACGACGCGTTTCGGTAAATGTTTCACCAAGTTTAAAACAGAAATTTGTTTGATGCTCATTTTCCGACCGATATTAAAAAGGTACTTTTACTTTAAGCGCGATAACTCGACAAGAAGTGGTTCGATTGTCATGAAATATTGACAGAACGTCAATGAAAGATTTACCCATCGAACGCTAACCCGAATAACAGATAGCGCTAATAGTATCGGATATTTCTTAAAAGTCCTGTTTACTTTAAGACAGGCTTCGTATATATATAACGCATTCGTGTCTGTAAAATTCTTACTTCTGATAAGAGAACTTATACACCACAAATGGCACAAATGAATCAAAGATAACAACTAATTCTATTAACTAATAGAATATTTAGAGATAAATACGAGTTTCTCTATAAAAAATCGGTTAGGACTGAAAGTTTAGTTTTTAATTTGTTTTTCAATAATTTCCTTTTCTGATTGAATGTACGTAACGAGCAATATCAGTGATTTACTGCAATAAATAACGTCTGTTTCTTTTTAAATGTCTTATCTATCTTTTAGTAATTGTTATTTGTTGCTTCCTAAGAAGTTAATATTTACTACGAATGCACGTGAGTTGGTTAAAAATGCATTAGTGAATGATTGCGTTATTTTATTGGTAAAGATACTAAAAATTCTAGTCAGGTTGTACATTGTTTCGTTTCTAACAGCTATAATATAAATTCTACTTTTTACATTATCTTGATGTATTTCTTTTTATAGACCTTGACCGCAAAAGACTTACTTTTAAATCATATTCCTACTTCTAGTATTCTTCAGTGTGCATTTGTTGATACATTTATAATAAAACTTTAAAAAATGAAATATTTGAGAAATGAGGTATGTAAGGGAAAAAGTCGTTTGACAGAAAAAGAGAATTAATTTTTTTTAAGATTATTCCTACCGTCTATATGAATATAGTGAATAGATACATTTTTTATATAAGAAACACTACTAAAACTTTTAATTTTAATTGATAAAATATCTTATGTTCTATACAGTAAAAGGCCATACACTCATAAATGAGAACTTTTATGTATCAGTTGTTGTTATGTATCAGTTGTATCAGTTGTTGTTATGTATCGCTTTTCGGTGCCAGAAGCAGCCGTTGATGTATTTAAAAATCATGTTTTGGAATGGAAAGTGTTTTGAAAATTGGTTTGAGCGCATGAAAAAATATAAATAGCAATTCTCGTAAAAGAAAATTTTAAAAACTAATAGACCTAAATATTTGAAACTTATGTATTTGATAGAAAATAGTTATTCTTTCAGATTTTTAATAAAATTCTATTTCTATAAACGCAATGTAATCTTGTACGGTCAAATAGTAAATTAGATTCCATTATCACCGATAAAGTTCTCGTTACAATTCAATTCTGCAAAGGTAGTTGGTTAATTGACATTGTCACGGCTGTCGTTCGATAATTAAAAGTCATTAAATTGTCTGAAATCAATTACAATTCTATATAAATTAATTGAATTGTTTACATATTTGTTAATGTGTTTTCGGTCCAATGCATACACATGCAATCTAAACTGGTAAAAGATTAATGTTTACTTCCAATTAAATATTTACGTTATATAAACTATAACTAATGCTTTTAACTGTTAAAAGTTTAATTATCATAAATAATAGTTCATAATAATGAAAGTACAAAAACAAGCAAATTACGAGATACAGGAATATCGATCTTGATCTAGTAAAGATTTGTTTTTTGGTTAATTTGTCGATACAACTCTCTAACATCGTTTAATCTCTGGGTTGAATAAACATCTGGTAGATGGCGTTATGTTTCGATTTCTAGATAATTCAGTTAGAAACAATCTAAATAAAGGAAAAAATCTAAATTCTAAAATCAGGCGAGATAGAACGGCATTAGCAAAAAAAAACAAAATATCACAAAAATTGGCAAACACCAAAAAGAAAGAAAAATAGGAAATAATGGAAAAAGTCAAATAAAATACAAAAAACAGGACAAAAATGTGAAAATAAGAAAAACATGGAAAAAAAGAAACGAAAAACAAAATGATCGGAAACAATTTTAAATGCAGGAAAAACTGACAAAAAGTCGACAAATTGGAAAAAATCAAACAAATTAAAAAAATATTAAAAATTGAGAAAAATAAAAAATATAAAAAGATCAGGAAAGTAAGGCAAAAGCAAAAAAACAAAAAGTAATAAAAGGGATTGAGTAAAATAGAATAAAATAATAAAAAACAAATTAAAGTAGAAAAATAATCTCAAAAAGTATGTCAAATGCAAAAATGAGGAAAAAGGAAAAACGGAATAACATAAACAAATAAAATCGATAAGAAAAAAAAAGATAAAAATAAAAAAAGGTAAAAAGGAAAAAAGGAAAAATATAGGAAAGAATTTAAAAATTGAGAATATTTGCAGAATTAAAAAACAGGAAAAACCAGCAAAAAGTCGAAAAATTAAGAAAAATAAAAAAATAAAGTGACCGAGAAAGTAAGACAAATTAAAAAAAAAAAGTAAAATGGGTGAGAAACAAACAAACTAAAAATTCAGATAAAATCGGATGAAATAAGGAAAAAAGAAAAAAACAAAATAAAATCGAAAAATAAAAAAAATAAAAATTGTCACAAACAAAAAAAAGGGGGTTGAGTAAAATTCAGATAAAATCGGATAAAAAAAAGAAAAAGAAAAAAAAACAATATAAAATCGAAAAATAAAAAAATCTCACAAAACAATGTCATATGCAAAAATAAGAAAAAAGGAAAAGAGGAATAAAATGAAAAAAATAAAATAATAAAATCCATAAGAAATAAAAACAAAGGTAAAAAGAAATAATAAGTATCGGAAAGAATTTAAAAATTGATAATATTTACAGAATTAAAAAACAGGAAAAACTGACAAAAAGTTAAAAAATTGGGAAAAATCGAATAAATTAAAAAAGTATCAAAAATAACAAATAAAAAATTTAATGAGACCGAGAAAGTAAGGCAAAATTGGAAAATAATAAAAGAAATTGAGTAAAATGGGTGAGAAACAAACAAACAAACTAGAAGTTCAGATAAAATCGAATGAAATAAGGAAAAACAGAAAAAACAAAATAAAATCGAAAAATAAAAAAAATCTTAAAAATTATATGAAATTCAAAAATGAGAAAAAAGGTTAAATTCAAAATTTTGCGTAAGTACTATATATGGATGTAATCAGAAACAAATTATCTTTACGTTTCTGAGATTTATTTATTTTTATTTACAAAAAATAATCACATATTTTTAAATTTAAACAATAGATTGTAAAATTATGAATGCATACAACCACATTTCCAATCACGAGTCTAGGGTCGAAAAAGGGTCTCTTTTATAGCTCATTTATAGACCGCTCACTGAGCTCAGGTAAGGGGTGACTTCAAGGACTCTTTAACCGCTAATTCTATAACTTTTTTCACTAAATATTTCCCTTTTTTATATTCCTATTGATTTTCCGAAATATTTATTTCCATATGAAGTTCCCACTGTTTGGTGTCAGTAAATTTGTATTTTGTGGTCAAAAATAATTGCTCTCTCCGACCATATAAAACCGCATATTACCGTAACAAGTTGCTTGATATCAAACTAAAGAGTATCTGGCAACATTGTAGGGGCATTTATACGGGTGGTGGTGCGACCGCAAAACCACCGGCCGTGCTCGCCGCCGTCGCCACCGCCGCCGCTGTTGCAGCCGCTGCTTCAACTTTCACAACCTACTAGGATGTAATCCGATCATTCTGTTCGTTTTGTCATTAGCGAAGCCAGATAACTTTCATAGTGCAGGATTTGCCGTGTTGTTAAACCATGTCGAATCAAATTGCTCGCTTCTCTGATTCCTGATCTGTTAGATTAAGTTTTGTTCGAGGACGATTGATTATTTTAATACGTTATTTTTTACTTTTTTTGGCAACCGACAGGATATAAACTGAAATGAACTTGTTAATGATAATGCGATTAGAAACTTTGAAACTTATAGAAGATATCTAACACCGTTTGTGAAGTGATACCTTTATTTAAATTTAATAAAATTTTGCTTCAAATCGTAATTAACGTTCAACACGCTGTTGTATGGAGATGTTTCTGTAGAACACTTATGAGGTTTGGATTTTTTCTGGGCTAGAATTATTAAGAAAGAAGAAGAAATACAGCCCAAGAACTCTGTCAAAGACTTATCTACATTTAAACTTTTTCTACATTCTCCAGGTGCTCAAAGACGTAACACAACTCAAAAACTCAGTCAATGACTTCACCTACTTCTAAGACACTTTCTATAATTTCTGATTCCTTAAACTGCTACAGAATACAATTTACACAACTCAAGAACTCTTTCAAAAATGTTAGCTATGTCTATTATTGTCTCCAGTACATAGGGAATCTAGAAATTATAAAAAGTAGCTTTTACTAACTCCACCTACTTCTTAGACTTTTATACAGACACCAGGTGCTTAAAAACTCCAACAATTAACTAATATAACCAATAGATCTTTTCCTAACTACTGCTTTTAGACTGCTAGTGTTTCCAGATGCTTAAGAAATCTAGCAAATCCGTAACACAACATAAGAATTATTTCAATAACTAAATCTACTTCTTCGATGTTTTTTCAACGACTTCACTTAGTACCAAAACTATTGTACAGTTTTTAGATGTTAAAACAATGTAGTAAATTCGTGACACAACTCAAAGACTCTTTCAATGACTTCATTCAGTTCTTTCAGTTTTGTACACATTTTACAAATATTTAAACTAATTTAGAAAACACTTAAAACAGTCCAAAGGAGTTTTCAACCTTCATTTACTTTTTTAGACTTCGTCAGTCTCCAGGTACTTAAAATCTGGTAAATATCTATCACACGTCATTGACTCTTTTTACTTACTCCACTTAGTTCTGCAGTGTTTAAAAAAACTATCAAACAAATAATACTGCTCAAGGACTCTTTCAATAACATCACCCACTTCTTAAACTTTTTTACATTTTTCAAGTACTTAAATATATAACAGAGCTTAAGGACTCCTTTAAGACCTTCGTATACTTGAACTCTTAAAAAAATTATCAAATATATATACACTTCAAGGGCTTTGTCAGTGAGTCTTCCTACTTCTTAGACATTTTATAGTTTCCAGTTACTTAAAATATTGAAAAATAATAATTCTTTTAACGATTCCACCTATTTCTTAGACTCTCCAATAGGTGCTGCATTTCCACCTACTGTTGTATTTGGAGGCTTTTTTATTTACTTCTTGTTAGAATGTGACAGCTTGATGGTGTGAATTTAATCCTGAAAATTATAATAGCGTTTAAATGAGAAGATTTCTAAAATTACATAATCTATTGCTGTTGATACAGTAATTATCATGTTTTAAGCAGATTATAAATGATCCTTTCAAATATTTTGTTAACCGTTTATTTTCTATGTAAATTGTAGAAAGTATCACAAAAAAATGTTTTCACATATTATTATCTTGGTATGTTAGTGCCGTCGACATGCGATATGTGTGCTTGAATTGTTTGTAAAGGTTGAAGAGGAATAGCTGCCGGATATTACGTCACTGTATATTTATTTGTTCCAAGCAAATATTAGTCCTCGGCCATTCAGGAATGTACACAAGCTGCATATCGTTTCCTTACAAATATTCTGTCTTTCTAGATTAAATATTGATTTTGGAAGTAGTTTACAAAGGAGCGTAGTAAATTATATTTATTTATGAAAAATTGTCTTGACATCCTCACTCTGTCTAATCCTTTATTATATAGTTTTTACCAACAAAACATGATAAATAACGTTTTTATTTATAATTTCTTTCTTATTATGTTTTACTTAGCAATTCTTTTTGGAAACGGTATTTTTACCAGTTTGTAATAGAAACATAATCACTCCATTGTTATTTTTCTATACAAACTTAGCACACAAAAAAGATTTTACACCCTATTTCATTTCTGCGAAAAAATTCCATAAAACACAGTCAATTTAATTTTCACGGTACATAATGCCCCATCAAAGAGGTACAAAAATAAAAACAGAAGTGCAACAAGAAAAGAACAAGATTAAACAAAGAGGTGTGCCAGTTCCGACACAATCTCGGCTCTCACAATCAGTTTGGAAGTAAAAACGAAACTAGTTGTTCGGTGTGAAATCGAGCTCCTCTTTTTTACTTTTATTACGCTAAAGTCTGTCTCCGTCTCTCCTTTCATGTGAAATTAATTGGGAGACAGCGACAGAAACTGTGTACAATGCGTGTGTGAGCAACAGGATTTGTATCGGGTTACGCTCTTCGCATCGAATTTAATGGGTTTACAATCTGTCTAGCGCGAGGTGTGGTCCATTCTCGTTCAATCTTTTTCTCGGTAATCAAATTTATAAAATTCCAACATTTATTACACTAAATATTCTACACTTGATTTCTTTTTATAACCATTATTATGGGTAATAAAATATACGTCGTAATAACATTACATGGAACTGTTTAGAAATCGTTCAAACAAACATCGTACGGTTGATACTGCAGATTGTTACTAACGTGGGTTGTCTTTTTAGTTTGGCATCTAGCTAAAAATATATAGACTTAAGGTACTTTATTGCTTTTCAAAGTATGTCCCAACAGAACCGATACACTTTTGCATGCTTTCAAACCAATTAGTAAAAGACACCTGCCAAATCTCTATTTTGAAGCCATTGATAGCTTCTTCTGGCCACCGAAATCGCTGCCCATGCATTAAATTCTATAAACGTTTTTTGAGCTTCCTTTGTTGAATGGTTCCAATGTTTTTCGACACCAATTGACGCGAACCTTTCTTTGCTCTTCTGTGAGCAAATGAGGGATCCAAAGGAAAACCAACTTCGTAACACCCAGTTCTTCATATAGGATCTTTTGGATCGAGGTCTTTGAATTGCCTAAAGATGCCTCCATCTTCCGGTATGTTACACTGCAATCCTTAATTAACGATCTGTATCAAATTTTTGCTGTGTGACAGCTGTTTTAGGGGGACCAGCCTGGATTCGTCCGTAGAGCGACCATGTTGAAATTTGCAATATCAGCGGGAAATAGTTGACTGGTTTGTGCTTCATTATTTAGTAACTGCTCGAATTAGTAGGTAGTAGGTATTTTATTGGGGTTATTAATTGTTATTAAAACTGAGTCAGTTCTGGTTATGAAATCCCTGATGGGATAGCAAAAGAGGAAGAATCTGTAATTACTTTAATGGGGTTAATTAATCGGTTGGTACTTTTTTAGATCCAGGCCTTTTGTTGGAATATTAAAAGAGCAGGATACGAAATAGAGGGATGAGGTTTTGTAGTACATTTGACTCATTATGTATACTTCTAAGAAAGGAAATGAAATGAGTAAAAAGTAGGGTTTGAAATTGCTACGATTGACTGTATTTTGATGAGATTAGTTAACGATTTGGTAATTGCTTCTGGATTCTAGCCATCTTTGTTTATGCTATCCCTATAGGAATCACGAGAAAGTGAAGAGTGATAAGCATTTATGCTATATTTGTCCTACAGTGCCTTCTTCTTAGAGAAAAAAGTTAGTTTACGAATTACCGGATCTTTAGACATATAGACTAGTAAAGAGTGGTGATAGCAAGAGAAATGGATCAGCATCTGTTCGATAAAATATTGCTAACTTTGGGTGAAAGGAAGAAGTAACTAAAGCTTTAAAATCTTTAGGAAGAATTGTAAGAAAATTGTGTATTTAAGGAAAAAGGTAGAAGAAATATCAAGCGTAAGGTAGAGTAGATAGCTCAGACCCATCAATGCTTAAATTAAAGTAAAAAGAATAGATTTTAGAAAAAATTTTGCTTATTAGCAAGCAAAAAGTTGTTTTTTAATTAAAATAATGTAGTGAAAGTTATAGGAAATAATATCTTTATAAAACACCCAGTTAGAATAACAGAACTGGTAACATTTAGCATCAGATACCATTATTATAATCACACAATAATGATCAGCTACATTCAAACCAACAACAATCCGTTTCGTTTAGAATAGACCTTATCAAGTCTTTTTATCTCACAAACAAGATCGATCGACGATCAGCCTCGATTCTCAAGATTTTAACAAGATAGTCGGTAGACGTTCTACGTCGGGACTTAAAAGCTTCTGTTCAGTCACGATTTAGATGTTTTGATGCATTCTATAATTTTATATATATTCCGTGTTCCGCTCTTATTGATGTCACTTTTCATTTCAAACAATATAAAGAGACGAATTCCTTAGAGATTTCAAAAACTGAGATACTGTTATTACAGAATATGATATAATAGACAGTTTACACAAAGCAAGTTCAACGTACTCAAATATAAAATCTTTTTTAGGATACCCAATATTTAGATCAAAAACGGAACATTTCTGTATTTTTCGAGTATCAAAGATCTTGTTCAGTGTTGCAAAAAATATTCTAAGAAAATGAATACATCAAGATTAGATTAGTTGTAAGATGGCAGTAAAAAAATATGCTTCAGTTCCTGAATGATAGCATTGTTCGTTAATCAAAAGAATTTCTTTTATAGCGGTTTACTATGGACACAGTGGCGTAGCTTTAAAATGAAAATAAAATATTACTAGTCCTTTTAAAAAATAATAAAATATATCAAATTTATATTTATAGAGATCCATTTGGATGACCTCCATAACTTCTATGAAAAGTCTTAGAATGATCTGACAGGAAATATATTAAAAATACCGTAAAAAATGTCGTTAATTTAATAATTTAATTTAGTCGATTTTGATATATCCTAAAATTAGTTTATGTTGAAAAATATAATGGATTTTTTATTTTAACTATCTAAATGACGCCTAAATTTATCTACTGTATAATGAAATGGATATTATTATAATGTCATAGTTAAAAAATGTTTGAGTATGGTATTTTATGTTTTGTTTATGTAATAAGATTAGGCTATAAGCAAAACCCTCTTGCCGAATAAGTGTCTTAAGTGAAAAAAAAACTGTTTGTTTTAAAAGAATTAGTCCTAAATATAAGATAAGCATGGGAAAGATGATAAAGATACCAGACCATCACTTAAGTTTAGATATATAAATATATCTTAAAAATTAGTTTTCAAAAAAAGTTGTGACAGAGAGTTTTGTGAGTAAAGATATTCTTTTCTTTGGCGGGTTAAACAGAATAAAGTGAAATTAAAGGAGTGATATTAATTTGTTTTAATATTCCAGCCCTCATAAATCCTAAATGTTTACGAAAAAGTTATGTGATTGGTAGTTTATTTTGTTAAGTATCGGTGTGGACAATAAAGTGTGTGTAGTTCAAGGAAGTTACGCACCTTATAGGTTAATGGATTTTTTTTTTCAAAACAGCGAAGAAGAATTGATCAATAGATATAAATAAAACACAGAGCAGGAGCAAATAGAAGAAGATCAGAGATAGAAAGTAGAGGATCGGAAGTAAGCAGATAGAAAGTAGAGGAGCATAAAGAACGAGCTAGCGAGAAGAGGAGTAGAAAGAAGAACAGCGACAGAAAGAAAACAGAAAATTGTATATATTTCTTTGTAATAGCAGAAGATTTCCTTAAGTGTAGAATCCTTAGCCCGTAGAATTTTATTAAATACTAGCTGAACCCGGCGCGCGTTGCTACGCCAATAACTAAAATAAATTTAAGAAAAATAAAAGAGGAGAAGAGGTAGAGTAGAAAAGAAAGTTTAAAGTTTTGTTTTACTTATCGTACCAAAAATATATTTTTCGAACTTATATTTATACGAATTCGTATAGATATCTATTAATCAGTATTGTATTTGATACATGGAAGCGCTATCTGGTGGTAACTTCAATTAATACATATATCATATTCATCTTACCCATTAAAAATACATCATCATACCGATTTTCATGACAATCGGTTGAACGGGGCAGAAGTTGCTAATCTGCAGCGCCACCTGGTGGCGAGTGGCATCAATGAACATAACACACAAACCTTCTCCGTAGAAAAATACATATACATACCAATTTTCATGACAATCGGTTAATCGGATGAGTGGCATCAATGAGCATACCATACAAACCTTCTCCGTGGAAAAATACATATACATACCAATTTTCATGACAATCGGTTGAGCGGAACAGAAGTTGCTACTCTGCAGCGCCACCTGGTGGCGAGTGGCATCAATGAGCATATCACACAAACCTTCTCCGTGGAAAAATACATATACATACCAATTTTCATAATAATCGGTCCAGTACTTTTTGAGTTTATTGAGTACATTCAGACATACAGACATACAAATATAAAGACAAACATACATTTTTATATATATATAGATATGTACTTTTAAGCCTTTAAAAGTGTATTTCTATATGAAACAGTATTTATACCAATTTTTTGAATCGATGAGCTTCTTTCCCCTATTGTTCGCGCGCCACCGTCGCTCAAAACATGTAACCAATTTTATATACGCTATCAGTACATCTCTTTATTACATATTATCTATGTGCGCACCACTCTACCTGAAAGGGAGTAGGGTGTAGGGTTAATTTAAGGTTTATTTAATTAAGTAACCACGTTTCCGAACAAACGATGCTCTTTCAATATAGTCTATTGCTGTGAATGACATTGACATTCGTTACGCCCGTTTTTTTAAAATATGCAAAATTAAATGTCTATTTTTCAATATTTTTGAGAGATTTTCTTAATATTTTCTTCCGTAAGAACCTTCTCCTAATAATAACAAATACAACACAAAAAGAATTAGTAAAATCGGTCCAGCCATTCACGCGTGATGCCATGACCAGGAAAAACGGGTTTCATTTTTATATATATAGATATCAGTACATCTCTTTATTACATATTATCTTTGTGCGCACCACTCTACCTGAAAGGGAGTAGGGTGTAGGGTTAATTTAAGGTTTATTTAATTAAGTAACCACGTTTCCGAACAAACGAAGCTTTTTCAATATAGTCTATGGCTGTGAATGACATTGACATTCGTTACGCGCGTTTTTTTAAAATATGCAAAATTAAATGTCTATTTTTCAATATTTCTGAGAGATTTTCTTAATATTTTCTTCCGTAAGAACCTTCTCCTAATAATAACAAATACAACACAAAAAGAATTAGTAAAATCGGTCCAGCCATTCACGTGTGATGCCATGACCAGGGTTTCATTTTTATATATATAGAAAAGGTGTTCCATAGGAGGAATTCCATGTCAAAACATGTAAAGGCTCTATACCGTAACTAAAGAAATTTCACTTCAATGTTAAATCTAACCACACTTCTTCAAATTTTTACTAAATGAGAGCAACTGCAAATTATCACGTTATCTAGTAAACGATTAATTTGATATCTATCATGGGATTGTTGAAATTTTAGAAAGTATACAGACCAGAATATATTAAATGACATTAATGAAAAAATGTCGCACTCAGCAGGACTCGAACTCGCAACATTTGCCTCTACGCTGCAACGTTCTAACAACTAAGCTATCAATGCTTAGTACTAATTTATCTTTTTGGTCGTCAGATGTGATACTTGCTCACTTTCTCCTTAAGCACATAATACATGACGTTAATGAGAGGGTTTTTGTCAAATCGACAAATGGAATATTAAATTCAAAGTCACTTTTTTTAATTCGGTTAGAAGACCAAACCATACTTTCTAAAATGACAAAAATCCTATGAGGAATATCTCAAAATAATCGTTTAAAATAAATTCTTCGGTCTTCTAACCGATTTAAAATATAAGACAAAAAAGTGACTAAGAGTTTGATATTTGACAAAATCTCTTTCTCATGCTTTTCTCATGTGCTTAAGGAGTAAGTGTCACATGTGCCGTGAGTTGAATTTAACGACCAAAAAGCGAAATAATTACTAAGCATTCATAGCTCAGTCGTTAGAGCGTTGCAAGTTCGAGTCCTGCTGGATGCGAGATTTTTTTCAATTTCTACTTAATGCCATTTAATATATTATTGTTTGTATATTTTCTAAAATTTTAAAATATCAAGTTATCTATTAGAAAAATAGTAACTCTATATAAGTATAACTTCAGAATAATAAATTACAAAAAAAATTGTACCCGCTCATGTAGATACAAATTATTGTAGTGGTATATCCCTTTTGGTAACAGCTGTTAGATAAGCATACTAAGAGTTTTTATTCTTCGAGTACATTGCAAAAATAAACTATGTAAATATGGTGTTCTTAGTGGTTTGGAAGATATATTTGCACAACAAATAGCAAATCTTGTTCCTAATCAAATCTTCAAACATGACCTCTTGGCAAATATTGAATTTGGATATTTTCTATTTGTATATCTACTAAACTGTGTGTGATAATTTTATAGTAGCTATAAAAGAGATTTTCTGAAAACCCCATTAATAAAGAACCTTCTAATTTATTTAGAAAGTACACTATTTTAACTTTTATTGATATTCGTGACAAAGAGAAATTATTTTTATTAATCCATGACATCGACACGAAAATGAATAAGACGTTTATGGATATACCTTTAATCGAGTATTCCCTTTAATCAATAACGTGCAATTTTCTTAATTAATAATTTGTGTCAAGAAACAACACAAGAAAAAGTTTTTAATGAGAAAGGAATACAAACGGCACAGCGAACGGATTACGTGTAAGAAATTAAAAATTTATTTAATTTTCAATTCTATACAGGTGTGCCGCGTCTGTATTACCTGCAGTTTCTTTTTATTGAATAAATTATTATGACACTCGAACAGTTTCTGATAATTACATCCTGGCCGGGAACTCGAAGTACATGTTTGTTTTTAAATAAATAACTTATGGGTTTATACAGTGGTTACGTTTACACATAAAAAGTAGCTCGTTTTCAGATTACTAATACCATCGAATTCAATTTTCTTAAAGTATTTTTATTTGAAAAGAACTATCTAGTGTAATATGTGCTTGATTAGTAGAATTGCTACATCAAATCACACTTTGTTGGCACCGTATTAATTTGGATATAACCATAATGGCAGTAGGATTTTTAAATGTTGGGAGTTAGATATAACTTGATATAACAATTTGCGATAGATTTTACTATCTCTCTTTACTAGAATACTCGTATACACGTTTGTGTTACATAATCAAATCAGCTAATATGTAATGTACATAATAGATGATGTAGATAATAGATGAAAGTGTGGAGGTAGCATTACCAATTACAACATACGATGTCTGGCAATTAAATAACGAGACTGGTTACGAAAAAGAGTTTTCTTACAAAAATTATTCTACATTCGAATGCTCTCCTTCACACAACTTTCTATAAGTTTTTTCCATTAATCAAAGCAGTGCTGGAACTCTTCTTTGGTAAGGGCCTTTAGGAGCTCTGGCGTTTTTTGCTTTACCGTTTCCATTGACTCAAATCGGGTCCCTTTCAAAGCAGATTTTATCTTCGGTACCAAAAAAAGTCGCACGGTGCCAAATTTGGTAAGGGCCTTTAGGAGCTTTGCCGTTTTTTGCTTTACTGTTTCCATTGACTCACATCGGGTCCCATCCAAAGCAGATTTTATCTTCGGAACCAAAAAAAGTCGCACGGTGCAAAATCTGGCGAATACGGTGTTTAAGCACTGGAGTGCGTTTATTGGCCAAATACTGCTTCACAGATAGCGCGCTATGGACAAGTGCGTTGTCCGGGTGCAAAATCCATAAGTTGTTCTTCCACAACTCGAACCGTTTCTTAGGAACTCCTTCTCGCAGTGTTGCCAGAGCTGACAAATAGTAAGTCTGGTTGACAGTCTGACCCTGTAGAATCAATTCAGTCATCACGATACCATTAATGTCGAAAAAAACGATTAACATTACCTTTTGATTTTGATTTGGACATCATTGCTTTTTTTGATTCAGGCGTCTTCCAATTAATCAGTATACTGGTTGTTCAAATTTTACAATTAATTTTATAAATAAATTTTCTTTTTAAGTATTGAAAAACATAACTTTTGTTTTATCTCTTTCAATCTATTGTAGTGGACGTAGATAAAGTACGCTTTCGTGCGTTAGTGTTTAAACCATTACTTACCACTCATGTTATGTAATATACTATTACTATATGCATATTACATTACATTATAAAATTAGGCTTTAGTTATCAGAAGAAGAAACAATGAACCGTTGTAATTTTTTATGTAAACCTACCCAATACATTTACAACTTTAAATTTTCAAAACACGGATACATGTAACAGACTTGACAAAAGATACCATATTTATTACTAGGATGTATTTAAAGTACTATACATGTTTATTACAAGATTTTAAATTGAATACATGCAATTAATGCAAATATACATGCTATTTTTTATTCAGACTAAAGTGCTAAAGGTACAGAATTTATTAATTAAGTAATAAACATTTCATTTTTAAATTGAAAGTCTTGTAATATGATAGCAATAACAAACGAGTATTCAACCTACACCAATAAAGCCGTATTTGTACTATTACAATGTAACCATAATAATAAATATTCTCACACAGTGTGTGGAATATGATAGTTGATTTAAAATTAAAAAAAGTCCTTTACCGACAGGGATTGAATCTTCAGCTAGCTCTCAATAAAGAGCGCATCACCGACAACCCACGGTAATACGAGTAAAATTAAACGACAAAAGTTCTATATAACTTAATGAGTTTTAAAAAATATAGTTGTATTTCACAAGTACTATAGTCTATTTTTTATTATTTACATTAAAAAGACTTAAGAAACCAGTCGAATACAGGTAGAAATATTTGTTCAGTCTGTAAGACATTTAATGGATTCAAACTCGACGAGAATGATTTACTATAGCAACTTAATAAAAAATAGACTATAGTAGAAATAGTATAGTATAGTATGAATCGTTTGTAATAGCTATTTCACGCTAGTGTAAATATTATACCTGTCTTCGGCTTGTACGAAAAAGTTTTTTACTCGCGTGGAATATAGTGGACTTGTTACAGAATATGCTTTTCTGTAACACGCTTTATTTTATAGAACTTTTAAAATAAACTAATGTAACTTTGTACAGAGACTATAAACATGTTTTTAAAATAAAATTCCAATACGAGTAGGTACGATATGGATTCGGTTCCATTGAAATTCCCCAGTTGCACAAAGTTATGATTATTTGTAGTTTATAAAATTTAGGGTGTTTGGGGATCTGTTTTTTAATATCTAAAAGAAGTTTGTGATCATCGTTAGCAGATTTTGAATATTTGTTTTTTTGGACTCTGGTCGTAGAGAGAAGCCATAATAGAGAAGGCAAGATCAAACATGAGAACCCTATGAGTAAAAGGAATGAGACATTTAGAAGCACTTGAAATGTGGGTATTCCGAAGAAATCCTTAACATTCTTAACATCCGAAGAATGGTGAGGATCTCTTGGACAGAATATGTAACAAATGAAAGGGTAATGCGAATGATGGGAACCGATAGAGAACACTTAAGAATTACAAAAGCTGGTTATCTGGGGCATACTTACCGAGGAGAGAGATACAGCATTCTACGATTAATAATGGAGGGAAAGATTGACCTTGGCTAAGGAACATACGGTACTAGACAGGCATGGACATACACACATTATTTAGGGCAGGGAACAGTTTTCCACAATTATAGCCAACTTTTAGTAATGGAGAGGGCACATTAAGAAGAAGATCGTTCATTTTCTACAGTACACAGATTGCACTATTGTATCGAAGTTCGAGCGTAACATCTTGCATCTACTTTTTCCGAATACTTTCTCTGTAGGACTTCGACTCCAGTTCTGCACATGCAGTGATTTTCTCACCGGCATCATTACAATCTGTGTACTGTAGATTTCTATTTTTAGATATAATTTAATTTTAAAAACAAAATGTTTTTTTTTGCATTTTTTTTTGTAGTGAGATTCCAAAAACTCTGTTTTCTTACTGATCTATTAAAATCACTTTTAATTTTTTACGAAAAAATTACATTTCGTGTATATATGTCAGCAACAAATATCACTTGGCCGAGTTTTCTCAGTGATGAAGTGTGTGCTATTTACTAAATGAGATTCAACTCCCACTCGTACATAAGCTCGAGTGAAACTGTTTTCTGTATACGGCAAACCCCAGAAACCACTTATCCCAACAACACACAATATGTAATTAATTCTCTAGTCAATAGTGCGGTAATACTAATAATTAGAGATAGTAAATCTCCCTGTTACGAACAGACCCATAACAATAAACAACTAGATAAGTTCATATAGAAAATGTTTTCGAAATAAAATATATTACAAAGAAATAAAAATAGAGTTCAATTCGTTGTATTCTACTACGATTAATTGTAGAGTTTGTTTCTTCTTCTGAAAAAATTAGATAATTTATTCTATAATTGACAAAATTCGTATATTTTTTGGTCATTATGTTTCATTACCATTGTGTTTATAAATAATAACCTATTCTTATGTTTGTGATTTTTTTACAGGGTCCTCCACAACCGGGTCAACCATTTAAATTTACAGTTGGCGAATCGTGTGATAGGATAAAGGAAGAATTTAGTTTTCTACAAGCTCAATATCATAAGTAAGTATTACTTTATATATACTGATTATAGATTATCTTATATTGAAAGCAGTATTGGTTCAAATTCGATTTTTTATTTTATTTTACTACGCTAAACAGATATAACTGCAACCGTAACGATTTGACACGACCGGACACGACAGACGTTGGTTGATGCGATGATGCCTAATCGAATATTATTTTAGAGGTATAAGAAGAACATTTCCTTCTGCTTCCTGTTGCGTAAATTTTAAAACCGAGTATATAATTTCACTAGCTTGTGCACTCAGAATCCGATTTTTTTACGGCACTTACGCGATTCATTTTAATAAAAAATTATTTCACCTCTTAGTTTTTAATATAAAAATTCAACAAACAATAACTACTTCACGATTTACGAAGTTATCTGACAACGTAGCAAACGCACTAGAATTGAAGTACAATGTTAAGTATACGGATGTTAACGCATCGGGCGTTTGAATGCAACTGACTCTCGGCTCCTCCCACTATCGATGAATTGACCTTGAAAGTTGCAGTTATATCTGTTGAGCTGTACTCGACGCATAACACTCAATGATACTTTTTATTTTTTCGATTTTCCTTTTCTTTTAAAAAATCCTTATTTTTCGATTTATCGGTTGTTTTACTAATTTTGCTTTTTTTATTTTGCCGTTTGTTTAAGTTTTTTTACAACTTTTTCTGATTTATTTTTCAGTTTTTCGTGGTTTCGGTTTTTTCTGTTTTCCCATTTTTTCAATTATTTCGTTTTTTTTAAATTATTGTATTTTTTTGTTTTAATTTTGCAATTATTTCTCGTTTGTTTCCATATTTTCGTATTTTTGATTTTTTTCTCGTTCTTTGTTTCTTTTTTTATTTTGTCTCACTTAAATCGATTTCTTTATTTCTCTTTTTTTTATTTATCGGTATTTTACCGATTTTTGCCTTTTTTTCTTTTTTTTTAATTTATTAAATTATGTTTGTTTTCAGTTTTTTATTAGTTTTTACCCCTTTTTTAAATATTTCTGAATTTTTTTGGTAGTTAGTCTTTAGTTTTTTCTCATTTGTTCCTATTTTTGCGTATTATCGATATTTTCGTGATTTTTTTCTTTGCTTTTTCGATTTCTACATATCTTGTTTTTTCAAATTTTTAATTTTATTATAATTTTGCGTTTGTTTACAGTTCTTTTTAACAACTTTTTCTGATTTATTTTTCAGTTTTTTTGTGCCTTTTTGGTTTTTTCTTTATTTTCCATTTTTTTGTTTTTCTACAATTTTTACGATTTTTCTACTTGATTTCTTCTTGTTCTTTTATTATTATTATAATTTTTATTTTTAATTTTACTTAACCATTTTTACCTATTCTTTCTTTAATTATTTCTGTTTCTCCGTTTTTTATATTTTATCGATTTTTTCTTGTTTGTTTCAATTTTTCCGTATATTCACTTAAATCGATTTCTCATTATTCGGTATATGTTCTGATACGGTTATGATTTTTCGATTTTTTGCCCTTTTTTTGTCGTTTTTATTTTATTTTAATTGATTATTTGTTTGTTTCCAGTTTTTATTCATTTTTTTGTTTTCTAATTATTTCTATTTTTTTACATTTTTCGTAGTTGTTCTTTTTTTTCCATTTGTTTCCATTTTGTCCTGTTTTCAGTTTTTTCGTGTTTAATTTTATTCTTTTTTTCTTTGCCCTACTTTTTCGTTTTTTATATATTTTAATTTTTTCGAATTTGTTTTGAAGTTTTTTCTATTTTTCGTTATTTTTTGGTTTGTTTACAGTTTTTTTTTCATTTCATTTGATTTTTTTAAATTTTTTAATTTTCTTTGTTTTTTATTTTATTTTTTTATTTATATTTTTTTTGGATGTTCGTTTTTTTTTCACTATTATCGTTTTTTAATTTTTGTTTTTAGTTTTTTACTAACTTTTACCCATTTTTAAAATTGTTCCTGTTTTTTTCATATTCTCCCGTTTTTGCACGTTCATTTACATTGTCCGTTTATTTTATAATTATTTCGATTTTTTCCTATTTTTTTTTAACTTTTTTCTCACTAAATAAAAAAGAGAACAGTTTATTGTGCATTCAATCTAAACCATTCTCAAATTCACTTGAACACATTCAAAAAATATCATCAAAATCGGGTCAGTCGCATAAACACGCCCCGAAGATTTTTATATATGTATAGAAATTTATAGTGGAAATTGATCTATAAATGCTAATATAGACTTGTTTTGTTGTGTTAAATAAATTATTTCTTCACTTAATAGTAAAAAATTCTCAAGAAATACCTTGAAAATCTCTTTAAGGAATGGTATTTCATGACAGTTTATTTGTAACAGTACTGAATTGATAAAATCAACTAATTATTATGATGTTGCTTTCTTGTTATACTTGGAAAAATTGTAATGGGTCACTAGAGAGTTGACAAACTGCTTTTCTTGTCATAATTAACTTTTTTCTTGTTAATTAGTTTTATAAAATAGTTTTTTACCATCACTGTATATAGAATAGCTGAATTCCTATCATAAAATGAATATATAGAGAAGCCTAATTTGGCAAAAAAACAAATATCCATTTTATTTACGATACTTCAACTAAAAACTTTGTATTTCAAGTGTGCAAATTAAATATTTTTGCTTTTGATAAAATTATTTATAGTATGGACACATTTATATATATTTAAATGTTGTAGTGTATTGTTTATTATAGGTAATTAATTACTACATACATAACATAACAGTTATATAAATTTATTTCCTTCTAAAATCGGTAGGTGAATATTGAATAGCAAAATTGTTTGCAGAAACAGTACCTTATAATAGTAGCGACATCTAGAAAACGTGATATCCTGAAGCACATCCTTAGTAACTCGAGTCAATAAATAATTTTAGATTAGTCAGTAAGACTTGAAATGCAAACTATTACCTCTACTTTTATTCAAGGCATAACATAATAGTCATTAAATTTCTTGTTTAGTAGTTGAGAACATTATATTTTATTATTTTAAATATTTGACAATAAATAATGTGAGAACAAAAATTCCTGTACTCTAAATTTTCTACATGCACAATTTGAATTATGTGCTGTGCTCTGTATCTCTGTTTTTCTCCCCCTATGTATCATTTTTTGTATAGAGTTTTCTTTCTTTGGCTTTTATAAACTCTTTTTTATTCAAAATTACCTAACTTTTCTTTATACATTTTTCATGCAGCCTACGTCTAGTGAGTTATGCTTTACCAAGTATATATAAGTATATACCTACGAGCAAAATTAGGGGTGACAGATACACATGCGACCTCTAGGATCTATTGTAACCCTCTTTTCTTGCTCTAATTATGATGTTTCCTCAGTCTTTTAGCAGCACTTCTAGTCCTATCTTTCTTAGAAAGTTTAGGATATCGTTAGGCTTCAAGTTAGGTTGATCTTTCTCTTCCATTTGGTATCCGACCCTAGAATTAAGTAATGCAATGCATTATGAGAGTATGTGTTTTGAGGTTTAATCCTCTACCTCACAGAATCTGCAGTTTGCTTTATCTACCAATCCTAGTTTCTTCATGTGTCCTCTTAGTCGGCAGTGCCCGGTTAATATTCCTGTATTCCTTCTTACTAAGGTTAAGATAGCTGAGAGACCTCTTCTGGTTATAGTTTCCCAGTAGCATCTTCGATTGTTTTAGTCCTTCTAGTTCGTTCCAGTACTTGGATTTTTCTCCAATCAGTTCTAGTTAGTTTTTTTAAGACTGTACTACTGCTGATTCCACATGATGGTTCTGGTTTTAAGTATGGGGTTTTAGCTCCTTTTTTGTCAGCTTATCAGCTCTTTTGTTTCCTTTTATTTCCACGTGTTTTGGAACACATAAGAGGGTAATAGTTTTAATTTTGTCCTAGTTTATTTAGTTTGCCTAATCCTTCCCAAACTATTTGTATGTGAGTTCAGAGCTTTGATGGCTGCTTGACTATTTGGCATGATTACAGTCTTTTGTCTGCGATAGTTCTACAAATCTTTCAATGGTACGTATTTCCGCTTGAAAAATGCTTTGGTACGCACCCAAGCTTTCTGACTAATTGGCTCTATTGAATAATTAAATAAAAATAGAGTTAATATAACAAACGTAATTGTTAAGCAATTTTTTTATTCGATCTTAGTAATAAGGTAAAACCTTAAATATTTTCCAAAAAAAAAGTAGATGATGATACGGAACCGTGCGTAAGTCCAACTCGCACTTGCCCGTGTCTTTTTTTTAATGTAAGTATACTTATTTACTCTCACCCTCTAGTTTTTTTTGTTGTATCTTTTCTTTAGGGTTAGTTTTTTGGTTGTAGTTGTTTTTCCCTTATTCCTTCACCTTCTTTATGTCTCTGCATATCTTCTCGATCCAGTAACATGCGCTTCTTTGGAGAAATGGTGCGTTCTTTGTTCGTTCTAACAGATTTTCTTCACAGTTATCTATAAATTTTATGTTCGGAGTCTTTAGGTTTTGTTTAAGTCTATTAAAAATATAATAAATTGTATATTGTTCGAATTTAGTGTATAAAATAATTACTGTCCCAGTTTTTATTAAAAAAAAAATACATTTTATGATATTCTTGACGACTTTATTTTATTTTCTTAATTTCACGCTTAAATATATAATTCCTATTTATTTAAGATAAAATCTACGCCTCTGTAACGGTTCTCAATAAAACCGCCATTGTTGTGGTTAATAGCTCGACCCTGAAATGATAATGCCTGATTTCTTTTAATCTAATTGATTTGAATGCGGTTACACTTTTTTATAATGCGATAATTTTCAAACGATTATAACAAATAGATAAAAATCTACTATAAGAACTTCTATGTGAAACATAAAAGTTAATTGAATTATTTTCTCAGAAAATAATACTTGCTGGAATGCAATTACATTGTCAATTATGATTAAACCAGATAATAATAAGAAACTTAATAATATAGATTCCAATTTATAGCAAAGAACGTAGATACATTACGTAACGAGTGCGGAAAGCAGGTGTCCCCATCACCAGTGCACGAGTGATGGGATTACCTGCGCACCGCAGGAGTTGCGTATTCTATTTTTCATCACTCCGTGAGGAAAGCTCTTGAATTTGTCTAAAATAAAAGGAAAGAAGATTTTTATTACAAAATTATGTATAGTTATGAATCTTTGTTAAACACGTTAAATGTAATGTTTGAACAGTTGCTTGATTCTATATACATACTTTTTTTTATTCAACTTAAGTATATTAGATAATAATTGAGAATCAACAAAATCTTTATTTAGTAATAAAACGTTTGATTGATTATACCGTGGTGCATTTATTACCGCGTTATCAGATGCAAAACAATTAAAAAATTCATCCTCAATTTCTCTTAATTCACTTTCTATCTCATTTATTTTTGATTGGAAAACACTATCAACTCTGTTTCGGTTATTCATTGCTTTCCGCACGGTCCTGCATGGTCGAATGCAGCGCATTCCGCACGGAGTGATGAAAAGTTTTATATTTCGTAACGTTGAAGGAAGCATTGCTTTCCGCACGGTCCTGCATGGTCGAAAGCAGTGCTTTTCGCACGGAGTGATGAAATAGTTATTTACGTAACGAGTTATGAAAAGTCCAATTTTGTTTAACGAGTGTGATGTTGCAGCAAGAGCGAAGCGAGTGCTGCAAATGAACACGAGTTAAACAAAATGGCGTTTTATAACGAGTTCCGTACAAGATTTTTTATAATTTTGACGAAATTCCATAATTAAAGAAAATCATAATTATCTAATAATAATTAAAAACAATACATCTAGTTCTCGTGTTTATTTTGCATTGACACCTTTGTAATGACAATTCTATTTAATACAGATATAATTAAAAGGTAAGTTTCTGATTTACCTAAATATTAAGTATACCTACTTATTTAATTTTTTGTTTAAAAATGTCTGCTTTTAAATATTTCTTTAATAAAGTTAGTATAAAATATTTCTTAGTTGTTTACTTATATTTGCTTTATATTTTTCGTAACTTGTTTTGAAATGAACTTTTCAAAACTAGTTACGTAAAGTTTTACTTTTCAAAACTAGTTATGAAAAGTAATGACTTTCAAAACTGACAGCAGTTTTGAAAAATGTCACTTTACTTGTCAAAATTATAAAAAAATACTTTAAATGGTTACATTTCGAAACTGCAACATATCTGTAACTAAAATGTAGATAAAATATTTAAAAAAATATAATTCAATTAACACATGATTATTAATTCAACATTAAACCAATCCTCTTAACTATAATCCATTAGGATTTAATCTGTTGACTGTTTTATGTAATAAAATTCCTTCAATAAAACTCGTTTCTCCACTTTTGTATATATAGTGAGTTTTTCGATAAAAATTATTTTTTACAGTTCATTTTTTCCTTTTTTTTATCTTTATTAACTACGTGTCTGTCGGTAATCGAGCAAAAATTACTGATGGCAATTTTGTTGAGTGAGTTATCGGTATTCGAAATCATTATTACCGCTATTTTGTTCCCATTAATTGCTAATAGGTTGATGTTTGGATTTCCTAATATGGATGGATCATTAGTTACAAACAACCATTTACTATATCTTTCTACTTCATCTAGATTACTTATTTCTAAAAGTAAGCGATGATAGAGCATTTTTTTAATGATGTTTCTGTTATACTAATAATACAACATCCGGTGCTGCAATGATTCAGAAACTTAAGGATTTCTCTTTTCCTTAATATTTTAAATATGATTCAAATTCCTTCTGCTGCTTTATTATTTTTTGAATTGTCTTATAAGCCCATATTTATAAAAAAATACCTTTTGCTTTCAAAAAATGACGCATTTGCTTAAAATCTAAAGGATTTGCTTCAAAAAAGGAAATCCAGGTTACAGCAGCTTTTTTTCTTATTTTTTATTAGTTGTCCCGTTATCTCAGACCCTGCATCTTACAATCTTGTGAATTTGTTTTGGATTGTTTAGTCACAGTATTAGTAATGGCTTATGTTGTCCATTTACATGCAAGAAAATATTACAAACCAAGACAGCTCGTGAATCAGGTTTTAAGACGCTGTTTAGATTTGTAGTGTGGTTGGCAAACCACTTTCTTGGTATGGATTTTAAAACTGTCACCTGTGCAGAAAATGAAAATATTTCTACGATATTGTGCGAACCCTGAATTTTAGAGTGGAATTGCTGAAGAATTGGGGTGTACTCAGCCCACAGTATAGAGAATATTTCATGAAGTGCTTGAGCAAATTGCACAAGAGTCCCATGGATGGATCAGATTCGCAAGAAAATCAAAGACGAAGTTCCGTTTTCCTACAGTAATTGGTGTTATCGACTGCACGCATGTTCGTATTAATGAAAAGCTAGCCCAATTTAGTGACGGATATGTTAATCGAAAGAATTCTGTTATAAGTAGTATAAATGCAAGTTGGCCATGATGCTCGCATATCGAAAAATTCGGCAGTCTGTGAAGTCATAAATAATAAGACAAGAAAAACTCTTCTTCTTGGAGACAGTGGGGATGGTATAATACCGTGCCTTATGACTTCTTACACTAACCCCCAGGAAGAATATCAGTGGGTCTTTAATAGGGTGCTTAAATCAGATCGGATTATGATTGAGCATACATTTGGGCAACTAAAGCGACGATTTTCTAGTCTGAACTATGGATGCAGAGTAAAACTGACTAACATTCCAAAACTTATAATGGCATTGCACCAATAGCTAAGCAATTAGGAGACGCAGATATTTAAGCAAACGGCGACGAACAAGAAGAAGAACAGGTTTTATTTAAACTCAAAATAGTTATAAAAAATTACAACTCAATACTTAACTAAACTAAACTAAACAAACGAATTATGTGGAGTGGCCCATTTTGATCTATCAGTAGCAAATTTCTTCAAAAGTCTCTAGTGAGTTCCGATTAATTTCTCTTAGTTTTTCGTAAATTCGAGTTATAATTGTTCTACTGCTTCTGCTTCCGAGCCTCCATGATAAACCTTACTAGCCAGTAAAATTCATCGATTGGAAGAACATGTGGCAAGCGCATATGGTGTTGTTGATGCCAGTTTTGGGTATATCTTGAGTAATGGCTTCATTATCTTCTGATTTCTTACATTTCTATTTCTGGATTGTTAATTTCTGATCTTGAGGATGGAAATGTGTTTATCCTTTTTTACCTTTTTGGGTATCTCTTTAATAATGGCATCATTATCTTTTGATTTCTGACATTTCTATTTCTTGATTGTTAATTTCTGATGTTGAGGATGGAAATATGTTTATCCTCTTTTTTTATATTTTATTTCACTGACAGCTTTATATCTTTGTTATCGATTTCAGATGGTACAGAATTAAAAATCTTTTAAGAATTATTTTTTTATGTTTTGTTTTTCTGTTGGATTTACGGTCATCGTGGTCATCAATATCTGGTCTTTTAAGACTAAAAATCTTTTTTTTTCTGTTTGTTAATTATCAATTTCAAGTTTCTGTTTTGTTGACTCTTTTATATTTTGATCGTCAATTTTAGATCTTTTCCAACTATCTACTAATTTTTTCTTCCTGCTGTGGTTTTGATGTCATCGGCTCATCTCTTCAGTGGCCTACCCAGTATTCTTTTGTGTTCTTAGGGCCTCCATCTGAATACTCTAGATATTCATCTATTACTATCCATCCTGGCCACGTGTCCTGCTCATTGCCACTTGAATCTGGCCATTCTGTCGGCTATGTCTGTTATTAGAATTGGGTAATAGACACCTAAAAATATTTGTTTATAATTTTGGATGTTTTCTGTTCTCTAAGGTTTTCATATCTTTATACATCAATTATATTTTTAAACAATACTTGTTCTAGACCATTACATAGACAATTAAATATGATTTAAGCGTTATTTATTTTCTTAGAGCACATCGAACTTTCAACAATTCATTTGAAACCCGCTGTGAACATATTTTTTTGTTAAATAAAAATTATATTATAAAATGTTATAACCACTTGAAAGTTTACCGTAAACTCTCGAACAATAGACCCACAATTATTTATTGCAGACGTGCCGTTGTAATTTAAACTCGAGTTTCTAAGTGATTTACATTATTACTTTGCCACAACCATTCTTGGTAATAATCGTAAAGAATGCCTCAAGTACACCGACGATAGACACTTCTTAGCTTGCCTTTGGTATTTAGTTCTCATCGTTTTTTCCTGTTTCTCGCGTGTTTTAAGTTCGAGTAATTGGCTATTTTCAAATTGCATTAGTAATGGGTATGAGGAGGATTAAACAGAAAAAAATACATTGTCGGTTGATATAACTGATTGTAATTACAGCTATTTAATTACTAGTTTGTAAATCGATAATTGAAAATAGGTTGGAAATGTATATAATGATGAATAAACTGTACTCGTACTGCCATTGTTACTGCTACAACCACTTTCTTTAGCAGTGTGAAAAAGTTGCATGTTTCCATACTAACGTAGCCGAAGAGTACTTTACGTTGCCACATTTTTTTTATGTGGAATTAAGGATATACTTACAATTTGTTTTGAGCAACAGTTGGTTGTGACTCCTAAAGTTGTTAGAAAAGATCACAAAGTTGTTAAAACTTGTAGGAGTGTTTGAACAGTCTAAATAATGTTCTAAAAGTACTCAAAAGTTAGTTAATCACCTTAAGAGCTGTTAAATCCTTTCAATATATTTAAAACTATAGGAAATTGTCTTTGGGATTTTTTGAAATAATTTGATTATTCGCAAATTCTATGCTGTAGAACATTTCAGAACTTTTTCCAGTTATTGAGATGATTGTCAAATAATTTTTGGTTTACCATCTCGTTATTATTAACGCTAAAAGTGCTTAAAAGTTACTTAAATGTCCTTAAGACCTATCTTAATGCTTTAAATTGTTTGGTCTTCGAGATTGTTTGTAATAATCTGAGAACAAATTTGACTGTTCGCGAATTCGCTATTTAGATAAACATAATTTCCTTATAAGATTGTGTTGTATATTTAAAGCTCTTTTATGTCATCCTGATAGGAATACAAAAGTTTAAAATTAGTCTACGAATAGTTCAGAACTTTTTTATAGCTTTTGAGATTGTTTGAAACAATCTGACAGTAATTTTAATTAACTACTAATGATAATTTAGATTTTTGTTATTTTATTATCAAATTACTCAAAAGTAACTTGAACAAATCATGGAGATTTAAATATGTACGACGCTTGTTCAGTTGAAACCAATCTTTGGTTCAGAGAAAGAGTATTGACAAATATTATACCAATACAATTAAGGAACATATCCCATTCTTTCACAAATCGATGTATACCTTTTAACTGCTTTTTCAGTAGCCTACATAATATGTCAAAATCGCATCGCAATAACTCATGACTATAGGATGGATGCTCTCTGGATCTCTGGATCTAAAAATTTGGGGAGGGACAAGCTAGTGCTCTGCGAGCACTGAGGCCACATATGGCCCATTGTGCACCCTCCCGTGTCTAGGAATATCCTCACCTCAGGCTGTCACCTGGCCTAGAGATTTAAAATAGGTGATGAGGCTCCCGAGGGGTGGATGCTATTATATCCTCCATTTCTTTCGATGTAGAGTTTCTTACACTTCTATGGTAAATTGACAAGTTTATTGTCGTGCAGCATAATTACGCCAAGTGTGAGCTTCCCTGGTCGCTTTCGTCTATTGCTTGTCAAAGTTTTATTAGGTATATAAAGGTGTATTGATATGCACTTTAGGTTCTGTAAACTCAAAAAGTACTTGATCTATAAAAAACATGATCTTTGCCTACAAAAGGTTGAACTTTAAATTTTTTTGGTAGCGGAAAATTTGCGCCGTTATATCGATAATAGCTTACTGGTGCATCAAAATAATGACACCTAGATTTGTAGCCAGCAGTTATTGACGAAATAAAGTCATAACCAAGTGAAGAACCCATTGGGCACAAAATTTACTATAACCCCATTTGTGTATAAATAATATGGATAAATTCTATACTCCCAATACCAACAACATTTTCTGAAATAGCTCTGATTGGAAATTGGACCAATGGACCACATTCCTAGTCGTGGTTTATTACTCGTCTCCTTTCTTCCATTCCTAAATTTTTGATACCATTCCTTTAGTGTTAAATAGACAAAACATGCTTTTTTGTCTACTGCTTGCATTTGCGCATAAATTTTCAATAGTAACAAACACAAAAATTGATTAGTAACAACCAATGCTATTTTTAAGTGGCAATGTTTAAAATCACAATCAAAGACAAATAATAAAAAACTGGTAAGTGTGATGTTTACGAACACAACTAACATTGCAGTTTAGACCAAGGCTGCCCAACCTACGACACGATTTTGTGAGGTCCACTTTTTCGCAGAAACAAAAAAATCCGGATGTCAACCCCCGTACCTCAATTTGTTAATAACCCCCCAAAACTCAGAGAATGTTGGCTCGCCTGGCAACCAAGACATTACAACGTGGCCCTTGTTAAACAAAGTTGAGAAACCGTGGTTACGAATATACAAAAAGAAACCAGTATGATTAAAAAGTAAATTTTATAAGTTGTAAAATTATTTGTATTTTTATTAGAAAGTTTTTTATATTTTCACCGTGTTCTTTGTCTCTGTGTCATTCCGCGGAATTTTGTAATCGAATTTAAACCTATTTCCCGATTACCTAGAGCTCTGAAATTTTCAGGATAGCTAAGAACTGCATGACAATGCATGTTTCAAGTGTGTTTAGGCATATACATAAATTTCGAAATTTATACTAAATTAATATGAAATATGATATAAATTGTGTATACATGTTATCAGTTTGAAAGTTTTTAAATATGTCGTTCGTAGCCTAGTTGATTAAGCGTCGGATATGAGTCAAGGTGACAGTTCTGTTATGTTATCATAATGGGATCGACTACGCGAGAGAGAAGTTTTTTTTGTTCTACATGTGACAACAGTAATTATTATTTTAACTGTTAATAAAATAAACTAGTTTAGAAAATTTTTAAAATTTTTTTAGACTATACTGTGGACTATGCCGTAATCTATCTCGGTATAGCGCTATTTGCCAAGGGAGTAATAATTTAATAATAGTAATATGACTTATAAATCACAAAAAAAAACTTTCTACTATAAAAAGTTCTATTTATAAATTGTGATTATTACAAACACTTTATATATCAAAAAAAGTAAATAACAGTGTCGTAATATTGAAATGAATTTTAACGTCAACGATACAAAACGAATAACTAATCTCTAATCTGTAAGGAGGGAACAGTTTGGAACAAGTAATCATAAAAATAATTGAATCAGCATTTTTATGAATAATATGCAATTTAACTCTGCTCATTACACCGACTTCGCAACCACAATTTAAATAATTTATGCATCACCATCGAAGACAAATAAAATTATTATTAAATTGGCATGTAATCTATTCCAGTCTAAAATTCTCCACGGTCGGCTGTTTGATAAATGACTGGAATTATCGAGAAAATTTTTACGGAAGGAAATAATGTTGCCATTTGCAATAATAACATAGCATTACTAATCGCCTAGAAAATGATTATCATTTGCTACGCCTTATAATTACATTCCAACACAAAATACATTTTTTTCTTTTTTTAATGATAGTTATTTGTTAATAATACACCATGCCTCAGAAAGGTTACTTAAATAAAGATAGGTAAATTTTATATTTATAATATAATTTTGAGAAAACTATTTATGACTATTTCCTTAAAAATTCATACTTTTTTCAAGCGCAAGTAATTTTTTAACTATCTGGAAAGGTAATATTCAAATCTATCTATATCTATCTATTCTATACTTATAATAAATCTGTAGAGAGGTCAATTTGTACATAAAATATATTTCCAAAATATCTATCAGGGGGTGATTAGGGATCGATACTGATGCCAAAAACTACTCGACGGATTTTAACGAAACTTGGTACAATTATTTTTCATACTCCTGTGCTGGTTATTGTATACTTTTCATCACGCTACAATCAATAGGAGCAGAGCAGTGAAGGGAAATGTTGGGAAAACGGGAGAAGTTACTCCATTTTTTAAGCTTACGTCGCGTGTGCAACCTTAATGGTTAAAGCTATACAGGTTTGACACTTTGCAAAATAGTTATTTTTATAATTTTGAGGTCAGTTGTGAACGGATTTTACGAAATTCCACCCACATGGGGGGTTGCGGGGGCGTGAAAAAAAAATTAAAATCTATAAGTCCTACAGGTTTAAAACTTTGCAAAATAGTTATTTTTATAAGTTTGAGGTCAATTGTGAATTGATTTTACGAAATTTTACCCACAGGGGGGTTGCGGGGGCGTGAAAAATAAAAATAAAAATTAAAAATCTATAAATCCTACAGGTTTGAAACTTTACACAATAGTTATTTTTATAATTTTAAGGTCAATTGTGAACGGATTTTATGAAATTCCACCTACAGGGGGTGTTGCGGGGGCGTGAAAAAAAATTAAAATCTATAAGTCCTACAGGTTTAAAACTTTGCAAAATAGTTATTTTTATAAGTTTGTGGTCAATTGTGAATTGATTTTACGAAATTTCACCCACAGGGGGGTTGCGGGGGCGTGAAAAATAAAAATTAAAATTTTAAATCTATAAATCCTACAGGTTTGAAACTTTACACAATAGTTATTTTTATAATTTTGAGGTGAATTGTGAACGGATTTTAGAAAATTCCACCCACAAGGAGGCATGCGGGAGCGTGAAAAATAATCTATACATATAATAAATCTGCAAAAATGAAAATTCTGTACATTAAAGATATTTAAAAAATAATTAGCGGGGCGTGTTACTACATCAATATAGAACCCAAAAATGTGGTTAGATTTTCTTGTCTGTCTGTCTGTATGTTTGTGCGCGCATCGCATTAAAACTACTAATCCGATTCGAATGCGGTTTTCACAGATGTATTTGTCTTCTTTCAACTTAACATCTGGTATATAAAAATTTCTCCCCCACCCCTTTAACGAATTCGGGCGAGAAATTTTTATATAACAATCAACACGCCACGCGAACTACGTCGTGGGTACAGCTAGTATTCAAATATATTCATTTATTTAGCTTTAGGGGATAATATTCTATAGCTTTCGAGCGATTATTTCAATTACTAGTTATTTATCCAATTACTCATATCATGTTACGTTAGCTTTGATCGGTTTTTCAATAAATTTGTTGATTTAGAATTATTAAATATAAATTCTTAATTATTACAACTTTGCTACATAATTAGTGATAAGTAGTGGTTTACATACGAGTGGAAAAATTACGCAGCAGTTACGTAGCGGTAAATATGTGATTACACGAGTCTGAAAGGCATTACCATTAGAGTTATGAACTATTGCTACGTGCAGTACTATAAATTAAAAAGATAAAACAGAAAGTTATATTTTCACTAACACAATATTTTAAACTAACTTTTATTGTAATAGTACAGTTGTTAAAAATTAAAGATCTTTTTATAGAGCTTTTTATGTAAATTATGTTAAAAATAATAAAATAGAAAAACAGAATTTAAAATATAAAAAAATAATCTATTGGTAGATTTGGACCCGCTATTATACAAAGCCAAATTTCATCAATCCACCAGCTACCTTAATAGTCGGCAACTAAATAGGCTTTTCTGAATTGTGTTTATATACTATGTATATTCATTACATTAATATTTGTACTCCCCTGCTAACGATATTATTTATATTTTTAGTATTTCATTTCATTTTTTATACTTTCTCATGTAGGAAAGTTCGGCGGGCACAGGCATGGCCCGGACTTGGTTCAACTATGGGCAAGACTTATAAGCCAGACAGCCCAGACTTAGTATAAGTCTGGATTGATAACGCTGGCTCAAGACCCAGTTACCACGACTGCCCACTCCTGGTTTCCAAGACTGGGCCAAAGTAAAGTATCAAGTCTGTTCCACGCCTTTTTGTCAATACTGGGTCATAGTAAAATTTTAGGTCTGGTTCACGCCTGGTTGCTAATAAAGGATCATAGTTAAGTTTCAGGTCTGGCCCATACTTGGTTGCCTGGACAGGTTAAGTTTTAAGTCGGACCAAGCTTTATTTACAAGACTAGGTCACGCTTAAATTTCCAAAAATTGGCCCAAAATTAGCAAAACTGACCCAAAGTTTAGTTTATGCGATTAGCTCAAGATTAAATTATGTAATCATTACTATTATTAATAACTTGAATGATGTTATAATTTCTATCATAATGTTGATGGCGTGGAAGACTTTATCATAAACTTGATAAAAGTGATGAGTATAAGGAATCTTTAAAGGTTTTATCAGCTCATTTTACACAAAACACATAAAGCAATTTTGGCCGTTCCATGGCAAACCCATGTTTGCCCAGGCTTGAATAATCATTGGATCGGCAAAGGCTAAATTGTCCAGTTTTTTTGACCAAAGACATTCTTTGGTCATTCTTTTGCATACCTTTGTTGTCTTGGGTAACCATAGGATCGGCAATACTAGGTTGCCTTGGAAATTTTTTGAGTCGGCCAAGGTGAATTACCTCGTCTTAGCTCAAACATGAGTCAATATTGGGGCGTTAAAGCTGGGCTCCCCAGTAGTTGACCAAGCTGGGCCTCTTCCTTCAACTCTGGTGGTTCCTACATGGGTTTTTATTATTTCGGTAGTACATCTGTTTATAAAACATTTTAAGGCAGTAATTCTGGTTTCTGTATTTGTTTACATTACTGTTTTACAGTTACCTATAAGCGTAGATGAACAATTATAACGAACTCCTTAGTTCTTGTGTAGCTTAATAGGTATTGAAGGATTAATGAACAAACAGGAAGACAACAGTTTTGCTATATTTTCTCATTTTATTTCTATTAGAAACTATAATATTTTATGATTAAGTTATAGATTGCAATTTTAAATTGCTTTATTAAACATTTTTCTTTTTTTTTCAGTTTAAAATTAGAATGCGAAAAATTGGCGAGTGAAAAAATAGAAATACAACGACATTATGTAATGGTAAGTGTGTTTTGTAATTATTAACTAGTTTGTATGTAGATATTATTATTACTTGACATATGACAAATTCTACTTTGACATTTAAATGGTAACAGATTGATGTATGACAGGAAACAGATTGGCGTGTGACACGTGACATATTAACGTACGACAAGCTCAAACCAAAATAATCTGAATTATCCACGATATAATTTATGACCTCCCACAGGGATATCGTTTTTCCATTATTTGAACTTACCTAGACACTTATGACCATATTTTTTAATAAATGTGAATTTTACCCCAGATATACTGGTCTATAATTTAATATCCAGTTTCCACGCCTCAATTACTATAATTAGACGTTAATATAATTTATGATTATATCTGCTAAACCCGATCTGATGATGATGGTGGCTCTCTGGTCCGTAATATTCCTAGAATTTATGTATGCTATTAACTGAAAGACTTCATGGCACGCAAATAGTCCTTCGTCGTCGTCATTTCTGGCATCTTTGATGTTTCTTATGGCACTTTAGGCAAGATAACTGACATGGGTGGTGATAAGATCAGTCTCGTTTCCGAGCTCTCAAAGACAAGTAGTTTTTCGGTTTAATTTTGTTGAAATATTTAAATGAGAATTACGTGAAGGATACTATGAAACATTTAAAATTCATTTATAAATATCGATTAAGGTAAAAATTAAAAAGTTTTCATTTTTTAGAGAAAATGTTTTATAGAGACAGAGAGTCTAAATTAATACGTTTTACTAAATGATTGATGAGATACAGTAGGTAATATGAAGATCTGTACTATCCGGGTTGCTACAGGTAAAACTATTATCGTCTGCAAAGATGCAGAGTTTACCACTAATTTCCAGATAAGCAATATCATTAATAAAGAGCATGAAATAGGACCTAGAACTGAACCTTGAGGTACCCCATAGTCAATTGGCTTACAGGAAGACGTTCTCATATTAACCCTTACCAGCTGACTTTTAAAGGTAAGATAAGACTGGATTATACATTGTCAAAGACCGAGAACATAGCATCATTGATGGATTTATTGCTCAAGAAACCAAACTTTTAGGGAGTTAGTATTTTATATTTGCATAAAAAAGATAGCAGTCTTTGTTACCAATCTTTTAATAATCTGCGACAACGTGAGGAGGAGTGCTATCGGGCGATAATTCCAAGCTTGATCTCAATCTCTAATTTCACAACAAATTTTAATTCTGTCCTTTGTTTTTTAAGATTTTTCCTAAAATTCAATAAGTAATTGTTGTTGTTGGTTATTATCTGATTTGTTGCTGTTGGTGTTCTTAGTAGTAACTTGTTATTGTTGACATAAAATATGAGAATATAAAGTGATTTGAAATCGATGAACATAACGATACTTAAGACATGACCAATTACGCGGATATAATCGAATAAGATAATAATTTATAGGCGATAATAGATGTATTTATCTATAATTAGCCTGATACGAGCAATCATTGTATCCGATATCTTGTGAGAATTGGGAGAGGTTTTGATTAAACACATGTTTATTAGTAGGTAACTAACTATCGTGTAATTATGGGAATGCTCGAGGTATTATCATCATATATTATATAGTTATATTCATTGTTTGTTTTTCAAGAATTTTATGTATGCTTTTATCATTTAAAGGTATTTTTATTATGTTTATGTTATTAAAAAGAAATATGGCATGATGTACTTTATTAATGTTTGTTATTTACAATTAAATTAAATATTTACATAGCAGATCTATAAAATAGTGTTGTTACTTATAATATATACATATGTAGATAGGACTTTTTTTAATATGAAAGCCATCTGGCAAATAATCACCGTGCCTACTGCAGCCTAATTAGGCTTGACGCAGTCTTTCTATTCCGATCATGTGCCTCGCAATGGCAGAATATGTGTTTAAACAACTCCATGCTTTGTAGCTTTTCTATGACCAGTGCATGACCCGTATAAAGAATCCAGTAACAACTAATAGCTAATCTTGATGGTTTTACCGAGTGTTTCAGCTCTTTTGGTACACTTGTGTTCATTACACATTCTTCCCTGTGCTTGATCAGAAATATGTTCCCTGTATTTCTCGTGTTTTTTGGTACCCTTGTAGCTATCTTGGAACCGTAGAATATTGTTGCTGACCTTTTCTTGCAAGTTTATCAGCCTGCTGGTTGTCTTGTATTTCTCTATGTCCAGGCACCCATTATATGTAGTTAGGTATTTTCCACCAGGATATCAAGTTCTAGTCGGCACTCGTGTACTAGTCTGGATACCACTTTAAGCATCTTCACCAATAGCCTATCTGTGAATATGTTGAACCTCTTGGATTTATAACCCCTTAAATTATTTTCTGGTGCGCATTGTACGATTGCATATACTACTGCTTAAAACATATAGGGAGAAAATTCTCTCACAGCTGGAAATTTGGTTGGTTAAAAAGTTTTGAACCTAGTAGAGAAATCAAAATTTATACTCCATTGTGATTTGTCAATTCATTCTTTGTGGTACAAGCATTTGGAGTTGACGTATCAGTGTTCTTTGTAATATTTTAGGACACAGAATATCGTGCAGTGATAAAATTCTTTGTTTTGGAAGGTTTATCAGCAACAGAAATTCATCTGTTCCATCTGCTCCATCATTAGCGGACGTCCAAAAAGTGCAACAACACCAGCAATCATTAAGCAAGTCTATGATATGGTTTGTGAAGATCCAAGTTTGACTAAGCGTGAAACTTAGATGAACGAGTACTTCATATTTTATACTATAAATTACATATGAAAAAGCTGTGTGGAAAGTTAATGCCTAATTCGTTAACAATTCAACAAAAATTGAATCGAAAACAAATTTCTTCACGTCGTTTGGAGCTTTTTAAGCAGAATAAACCCGTTTAATAACTACTTGGATCTACCATCTTGTTCCTAACCTGAAACAAGAATGTTTACAGTGGACTAAAGCTAGTTCTTCTGGTTCAAAACATGTGTCGTCAGAACAACCGGTAAAATAAGGTTATGGCATCAGTTCTGTGAGATGCAAACGGGGTGTTGTTGATTATGTTGAAAAAGGTAAAACAATTATTGCAACCGTTTGGACTAGTGACTAGTTGAATAAAATATTCGTGAAAGATGACCCAGTTTATAAAAGAAAACAATCATTTTTCATAAAGACTATACACGTGTTCACATAGGTTTGTTGACGATAGTTAAATTGAAGGAATTACAATACGAATTGCTTGAACCGTATTCACCCTCCGATTACCTCTTCAGAAAGAATTCCTTCGGGAAAAGCATTTTCCGTCGAATAAAGAAGCTATTGCAGCAATGAAACAATATCTTGTAAAGCTTCCAGATAATCATTCTTTTATATTTCCTTTTTAAAACTTTTCACCCAATTTGTATCTACCTAGAAAGTTTTCTTAGGCAGGTATTCGGGAACCATGTGGTCTAATTTCATCTCCCAAGTGTCTTTACCAATTTCCTATTTTATTTTGTTGTTTCCCGATTTAATAACAAAAATGTTACTCAGATTTTCTTATAACCTATAGAAGTCATCCTTGCCTTCCCTTTCAAGACAATGTAAAGAGTAAGAAGATCAAACAAAAATTCAATTGCTGCTTTTGGAGTGTCTCTCAGTTACTGGATAGTACTTAGCTTATATTTGTTTTATAGTAATCATTGTTTCCTATTTCTTGATAAGATATAAAAAAAAATGAATAATCACAATTTCTTATTATATATTTTTTTCATCTACTTAATATCAATAGTAATATTATGAAATTGTTCATTCTACACAACACATTGCAAAATACAAAATTTGTAAATGTTTTCAATAATAATTCGCACCTACGCAACAGCAATATTCATTTGTTTCCATTAAAACTGGAAGGCAGGACATTGTGCAGCTGCTCGTTTAACAAATTTTAAATTCTGCATTAATGAATATAAAACGCATTGTAATTGAAAAGCATTATATTGACCACAGGGCCGGATTTTCATGTGAGTTTTTAAACAGTATTAATTTTGTATTTGTTGATATATTTTATTTTAGTTTGTTTAAATACACAAAGATAGATATTGGGGCTAAGCCAATATGCCACAAAATGGTATACGGCTACAAAAAGGATCAGGAACAGGGGTTTTTGGACCTAGAGCCAATACTCAGAAAGCCTGGGTGCACACCCAGGCATTTTTAAGCAGAAATTCGTGCCATTAAAAGATGTGTAGAATTTAATATAGAAGGGAACTATCGTAGGCAAAAGATTGTAAGCATGTTAGATAATCAAGCAGCCATCAAAGCTCTAAACTCACAAACAATCAATTCAAAGATAGTCTGGGAATGCCTAGGCAAACTAGAAAAACTCTGTTACCCTCTTCTAGGTTTCAGGACACATATGGATAGAAGGAAACGAAACAGCAGATAATCTGACAAAAAAGGAGCTGAAACCTCATACTTGTGACCAGAACCAGCTTGTGGAATCAGCAGTAGTGCAGTCCTAGAAAAACTAAGGAAATAAGTGAATAAAGAAAAATCGGGGACGCTTCTGGGAAACTATAACCAGAACAAATCTTTCAGCTGTCCAAACCTTAGTAAGAAGAACTTGCGTTTTGTAACGAGAATATTAACAGCGAACTGCCAATTAAGAGAACACATGAAGAAACTAAGATTGATAGATAAAGCAAAGTGCAGGAAAAAGAGGAAGTAAAATAATACATTCCGTTACGTAATTCTAGGGTCAGATACTTAGGGTCATACGAAATAGAAGACCTACCTAACTTGAAGCCCAATGATATCTTAAACTTTCTAAGAAAGATAAGACTAGAAGAGCTGCTATAAGTCAGAGGAAACATCAGAATTAAAGCAAGAAAAGCGGTATACAATAGATCTTATACGTCGCAGGTGTATCGGTTACCCCTAATTTTGTTAATAAATACATAAATATACATGCAATTCATGTTTTTAAAAAGTACACAGAGAGAACGAGTTCAACTTATTTAAATTTCATACAAACGATATCTAACATATTTCAATTGAATAAATATATAAATTTTACATTCAAAGTGAGTGATATATTTATTTGAAACACGATAAATTACCATATATGTATACCTTAACAGTATTTTAAAATAGATATTGAAATCGTTTTAACGAGTTTTCCTGACTTAGAATTCCTCACAAGATAAATGTTTACTTTTTTTGAATTCAGAATTAATCTTCGTGTTTATAAGAAGTCTCAACAGGTTTTTACAATGGTAAAGTATCCCAAAGAAAATAATACTCGACACTTAATGCTCCATCTCATCAGTATTCCGTCGGTGTTTTAGTAGAATTTGAAAACTGAAATCACGGGTTTCTCCATGTAAGCGCTACATAAACAGCCATTTTAGTTCTTCAGTAATAAATATACACGTCACCTTGCGTTATTTTAAGCGAATTCCAACTGTGCGCTGACGACCAAAAAAAATCAAATTAAGAGAAGCTGTTTTTTAGGACTGGTATTCACTCCTTTTAAGCGTTTTAAAATGGATTGACAGGTACACGTAAGGAATCAACGGCGCATGTGACAGTCGGTTATATGACTTTACTTTTTTGTATACGAATAAACGTCATATGCGTGGTAAACAGAGTGTAAACTTTATCTTTGTTTGCACGCTTTGTTTATTTTTCGATTAAAAGTTTTATTTAATTTTCTAAATTTTTTTGATTTTTTAATTGTTAAAGAGGTAATAGTTGGGTAAGGATTTTTGATAGTATAATTAGGAGAAGCCATAGATGTCTTCTTCTTCTTTATGTACCGTGTTCGGTCCCCCGGACGTTGGCGATTACATTGGAGATGGCTTCTCGATCTTCAGCCATTCTTAAAACTTCTCCAGCTTCACGGATTCCAGTCCATTCCCTGATGTTCCTAAGCCAAGATATTTGTTTGCGGCCAACTCCACGCCTTCCTGATATCTTACCCTTCATTATGAACATTGCAACAGACGTTATTTTTCTCCTCGTAGGACATGACCCAGATATGCGATTTTTCGACATTTGATATTTGTTTGCAATTTGCCCTACGCAGAACTTCTTGGTTGGTAAGGTCAGTCCATGGGATCCGCAGCATTCGTCGGTGTAGCCACATTTCAAAGGACTCCAATCTGTTCAACATGCCGACTTTGAGGGTCTAGCTTTCCACGGCGTATAGCAGAACCGACCAGATATTACATCTGACCATGCGTTGTCTAAGCTTTAATTTTAGGTTGTCCGAAAGGTCACTTTACCTGTTTCGATGCGACTCTTAATATCGATATCTGAATCCAAATCTTCTGTGATGATACTACCTAGGTATTTAAATCGGTGCACTCTTTCTATCACGCAATTGTTGAGAGTCCATAGTGCGTTCTTGTGTTGCTCACGGCTAAATATCATGAACTTGGTCTTATTAACGTTTTTATTTAATCCCATCTCTATTCCACTCAAGTTAATTCTATCAATAAGTTGTTGAAGTCCGATCATCAGCGTATCTAATTGTGTTGAGCAAGACACCATTCGTTTTAATTCTGTGGCCTGTGTTCTCTAAGACATCTTTGAAGATCTTGTCTGAGTACAGATTAAACAGAAGAGGAGACAGCACAGCACCCTCTGTATTTCTATTGCAGATCTTCTTATTGCACCCGATCGAATTTTAGCCGTCTGGTTCCAGTATAAATTCTTAACTATTCTTATATCCTTATCATCCAGCTGAATTTGTTTCAATATCTTGATTAATTTTGAAAGCCTTCTTGTAGTCTATAAACCAAGCAAAATTATCCTTACGTTGGTTGCGACATTTCTGTAGAAGAACATTGACAGCAAACAAAGCCTAACATGTTCAAAAGGCATTCCTAAAACCCAATTGGGCATCGTCTGTTACCTCGCCAGTATAAGGTAATAACTCTCTGGCCAGTCTACAGTTCGTTGTTTCATCCCAGCACTGTATAAAGTTTTGGTGAAAGTGCTGTTTGATAAGGTCCACGTCAGCGAACATTGTTGGCTTGGTAGATGGGCGAGGGCTTTCATAATTATAGCTCGCAGCCCTCCTTGCTAAATTGTTCGCAATGCGGTTGCCTTTAGAGTTCCCATGTCCTTTGATCCAGCTCAAAGCGCCTTGTCTTGTTTGTTAATATTTTGTGGGGTTTGTCAAAGACAAGGCATTCATGTCTGCCTGTAAAAGTGGTATCACCTTTAGCGATCCCTTCCACAGACTGTCCGTATGGGTGCCGGTCCCTACAGTGGGTTCGATACCAACTTTGCGAAAGCGTACCATGGTCATCAATTTGCACTCTCAGTAAATTTACTGTTAGTTTAGTTATTATTAAAAAAACAATATCGTAAAAAAGTAAGTATCTTAAATTCTTGTAAACCTTTAAATAACATTATTAGATACATTTATTTTATTTATTATTAACAATTTAGTGATTTTATAAGAGATACATAATACTGTATCCGGAGTTATAATATACAAAATTCCCCTCACGTATTTTTCCTTTTAATTATCGTAACATTTATATTAGATTATAATTACTATTTCAAATATTCCAAATTAATATATTTTGTATAAAAGAACCGAAAATGAAAATCATTAGCATTACTGAAGTTGTCTGTAACATAGAAGTACGACATTGTAATCATTAGTTTTAGTTATTTTTGTGAATAAATAGTTTTAAAAAAGTAGTTTTCCAAGTTGAAGACCAAAATTGGCGCAGTCACAGTAGGATCCAGGAGTGGAAATTGAGAAGAAAAACTGTTTTCACCTTTGGTTTCAACCAATTTACCTGGACGTAGAAGAACCACAGGAAACACGAAGAAATAGGATCTCTGAACAAGTAATAGTAAGTGTTGAGCACATATTTCCTTCGTTTTTCCCATTTTTTCCCTTTTTCCCAAGTGAATTTTAAATTCATAGTTGAGAAAAATCTTTATTTCTTTTATTTTATGATATTTTTAATTTTGGTATAAAGGTATAATTTTTTCTTCGAATAGAAAACGAATTTTCCTAAAAAACCATATAAATACTCTATTTTTATTTTTTTTTATTTTATTTTTGTATACGTTTCAAGTTTTGATTCTTTTGCGTTGTTACTTGCAACAAAAGCAAAAGTATATTCTTGGCATAAAATTTCTATGAACGTAGATCAATTAACTAACACTTTAAATAATTTAAATATTAATTCCGAAATGGCAACAATTGCAGCAGCCAAAGAAATTGCACACACCCTCCGTAACTTTTCCGGGCGTAGTGAACATTTAGAGTCGTTCATAAATGCGACTGATAAATTTTTTAATAGATATGGAAATACAACGGACAATAGTCTAAGCGAATTTGTCTTTGCTGCTATATGTTCCAAAATTGTTGATGAGGCCGGAGACTTTTTGTTATGCCGCCCTGATTTAGCTACGTGGCCGCAAGTAAAAACTGCCCTCCGCGAAAAATTTGGCGACAAGGTAGATAGACACGTATTGCAACAACAATTTATATATTTAAATAGATTTAAAAATGAATCAATGCCAGACTTTTTAGAAAGATTAAAATTAGTTAAAATGAGACTTAATTTAAAAATTAATTCTGACCCCACAATCGACCAACCTACAAAATTAGTGTTAATAAATCAAAATGAAATAACAGCTATAACCGTATTAATATCGAACTCCCATTCTGAGTTACGAACCCTTCTTTTACTTAAAAATCCAAGAACAATAGAAGAAGCTACATCCTTAGTTATTAATCATTCTCTTCTAGAACAACAAGTCAACTTAAAACATTTCAATCAGCCCAATCCTAAACCCTCTCAAAAATATAATTTCCAAAATAATAAACCCATTCAGCCCAACTATTTTTCAAGACCCCAGCAACATATTAATTCATTCAGAACCCCACACTATCCACCAAGAGGACATCAACAACACCCCACTTATCAAAATCAATCGTCAAACTTCCCCAATGTCCAAACAAACACATTTCCTAGTCAGCCCATAAATATTCAGACTAGACCAGTTCCACAGAAATTTTTCACTAACGAACAAGTTTTTGGAAAACCAACTAATGTCTTCTCACCCAAAAATTCCTACAAACCTACAGGAAAACCAGAACCAATGTCTACAACCAGTAGATTACCCTCAAATAAAAATTTTTCCCAAAATTACAAAAGACCTCAAAATCATTTTCAAAATCAGTATTCCAATAATGCAAAATTACCATTTTCCTTTGAAGAACTGACAAATGTAGAAACCGAAAATAATAATTATTTACAAAATTTTTCCGATAATCAGCCAAACTATTCCGATGATCAGCCAAATTATTCCGATCATCAATATAATGACCATTACCCAACTAATGACACTAATTATTACGACGAATATACGCCTGAAGAATTCGAACAACATCCTGTCGAATTAAACCAAGAATTAGCCCAACAACAAAATTTTCAAATACTCGATCCTCAAATAAACGAAAGGTAGATCTTAATAATTTTTTACCCAATTCCTTGCCTTATATTCAAATTTCAAATCCACCCCTCAAATTACTTATCGACACTGGTTGTCATCCTTCCTTACTTCGTCCCTTTGTTGCAGAAAAATATTTTCCAAATAAAATTTTTCATTATAACACCCCTATTGTCACTTGCAATGGCAATAGCAACGCGGATTCTAAAGCCGACATACCCCTTTTTGATGAATTTAAACCCCTTAAAGGAAATTTAGAATTTATTTTATACAATTTCCATGACTATTTCGATGGAATAATAGGCATACGAGATCTTCGTAGATTCAAATTAAATATAGATTTAGAAAATAAAATTCTTTACAACACTAACATAAAAATACCCTTACTCTATAGAAAGCAGTTCAACATCCAAAAAATCGAAATTCCTCCATATACGTCAACTATAAAAAAAATAAATACTAGTTTACCAGATAGTGAGATTATCATCCCCGCAATATCAAATAATACCATTACGATACCCAGTTCAATTTTAGAAATTAAAAATAATTCAACAATATTAGAATTTTCCAACCCTACGTCTAAAACTGTACTTTTGCAAATAGACGAAAACTTTTTAAATCCATTCGCTAATAAATATCAAAATGACGAATTTGAATGCTTTAATATAGAAGAAGTATTACCAAAACAAATAGACCAACAAAACAATGACTTTGACTTTTCCCTATTTAGAACAAATCATTTGAACCCCGAAGAAAAAACAGCCATAAAAAACCTCCTAATTAAATATAAAGATATTCTACATAGACCAGACCAAAAATTATCCTTTACCAATAAAATTAAACACCAAATTAAAACCACAGATGAAGTACCCGTACACACTAAGTCATATAGATACCCCTTTATCCATAAGGAAGAAGTCCAGAAGCAAATTTCAAAAATGCTGGAAGATGGCATTATTCGACCGTCACAATCACCCTGGAGTTCCCCCATCTGGATCGTACCAAAGAAAGTGGACGCCAGCGGAAAAAAGAAGTGGAGAATAGTGGTGGACTATAGGAAAATTAATGAAAAAACCGTGGATGATAGGTACCCATTACCGAACATTACGGATATCCTAGATAAATTGGGAAGATGCCAGTATTTCACAACCCTCGACTTAGCCTCAGGATTCCACCAAATCGAAATGCATCCAGACTCCATCGCTAAAACAGCATTTAACGTTGAAAACGGACATTACGAGTATCTTAGAATGCCGTTTGGACTAAAAAATGCTCCTGCTACTTTTTCACGAGCTATGGACAATATTCTAAAAGGTTTAATTGGTAAAGTATGTTTAGTCTATATGGATGACATAATAATATTTTCAACTTCCCTTCAGGAACATATCAATAACCTAAAACAAGTTTTCGACAGATTAAAAGAAGCACAACTAAAAATTCAATTAGATAAGTCCGAATTCCTAAAAGACTCAGTCGAATTCCTAGGACACGTAATTACACCGGAAGGTATTAAACCAAATCCGAGAAAAATAGCGGCAATTGAAAAATTCCCTATTCCCAAGAATCCTAAGGAAATAAAATCGTTCCTTGGTTTAGTTGGTTATTACCGAAAGTTCATAAAAAACTTTGCTAAACTAACCAAACCACTAACAAACTGCCTAAAGAAAAATCAAAAGGTAGAACACACTCCAGAATTCGTTAATGCTTTCAATACTTGTAAGAAAATATTAATGAATGACCCCATCTTACAATATCCTGACTTTTCGAAACAGTTTAATTTAACAACCGACGCTTCAAATTATGCAATCGGAGCCGTTTTGTCTCAAGGACCTATCGGATCTGATCTCCCAATTGCATATGCATCCCGAACATTAAACCCTGCTGAAACTAACTACAGCACAATCGAAAAAGAGCTCCTAGCAATCGTTTGGGCAACAAAATACTTTCGACCTTACCTTTTTGGCGTAAAATTCAAAATTATAAGTGATCACAAACCACTACAATGGCTATTTTCACTTAAAGAGCCAAATTCCAAATTAGTCCGTTGGAGACTGAAATTGGAAGAATATGACTACGAAATCGTCTATAAAAAAGGAAAGGCAAACACAAACGCAGATGCACTTTCTCGAGTGGAAATTAATCCAATCGAATTCGAAGACGTAGACATAGACAACCTATCATTAGTCGCAAACCCTGAAGATCTAGACAAATTAACAGATTTTGACTATAACGAAATCGAATCCCTTCTGGATTCAATACAAATAAATCTGGAGAAATCCCCACAAAACCAAAAACCTAAAATAATAATTAACAGCAATAAACTTATAAAAGCAGGAAAGGATTCTACACCACCTGAAGAAGAACAAATTAAAACCGACAACAAAACACCAGAAGATGAAATTATCCCAGAAAACATTCAACTTCCAAACAATGACAATTTCCCAGACACCGACAATGAAACTGTACACTCTAGTCACGAAAATCCGATCATAGGTATTCCTCAAACGAATAAATCTATTAATACTTTCAAAAATCAAATTATTATTTCAAGTCACACAAATACAGAAAATAATCATCGAAAGGTAATTAGAGAAAAAATCTTCGAGAAAAACCGAATACAACTATCCATTCCCAAATCGGATAATGAATCTATTATCATAGACTTTATTAGAGAATATCTTGTCCCTAAACAAACCTATTGTTTCCTCTTCAAAGACAAATCTTTAGAAACAATTTTCATTAGAATTTTCCAAAATTATTTTAAAAATAATGCATTTACTTTATTTAAAACAGACACGATTCTCACCGACGTTACAGACGAAGACGAACAAAAAGAAAAACTAAAACTTTATCACGAAACAAAAACTAGTCATAGAGGCATACAGGAAAATATAAACGCCATCAAGCGAATATTCTATTGGCCCAGATTAGAACAAGACGTTAGAGACTACGTGAATTCATGTGAGATATGTCAAGTGACAAAATATGAAAGACACCCCACTAAACTAATATTCAAACCAACACCTATAGGATGTGAATCCTTTGATCACATTTATACAGACACGTACAAAACACACGGGCAATATTTTATCACAATTATAGACAGCTTTTCTAAATTTGGTCAGGCCTACCCTCTAAAAACCCCCAATTCAGTAGAAGTGGCAAATAAACTTATACAATACTTTAGTCACTTTGGACTTCCTAGACGAATAACAACTGACAACGGCACAGAGTGGAAAAATGAAGTAGTACAAGGCTTATGCAAAACTCACCATATAGAAATTCACTACACAACCCCTTACAACCCTAATAGCAATAGCCCCGTTGAAAGATTTCATTCAACTTTAAGCGAAATAATTCTCACCCTAAAAAATTCGAAACCTCAAGAACCAATCGAATCACTAATGAATTTAGCTTTACTATCCTATAATAATTCGATACACTCTGCTACTGGTTATACCCCATTTCAAATTATCCGTGGAAGACTTGATTACCGAAACCCTTTCGAAATAGACGACAAAACAAAAATCACACAATACATACAAGACCACACCCAAAACCTGCGAACTTTAAATGATCTTATAAAACAAAAATTAGAAACAAAACAAAAGAATACTCTTGACAAGATTAACGAAAATAGGAAACCAACCGTAGAGATAGACACTAAACAACCTTTATACAAAATTAAGAATAAAAATGCCTCAGAAAAGAAAAGAACAAATCGCTACGATAAGTTAGAAGACCCCACTGTAGTCAATGATATAAAAATTAAATCAAAATCTAAAACTTACCATAAAAACTTATTAAAACCACAACGTCACATTTTAGGAAGAAGAGATGAACCAATACGTCATCGCTACACTCTTCGTTCTAAAGGCACTAGAAGCACTAGACATAAACGAAATTAACAACCCCCTGTTACCTGTATACATTGGACGAGCACACGTAATTACCTCAAGACATACTTTTCTCTATCACATTAACTTAACGTACCCAGAAGACTCACTTTCTCAAATTAAAAATGCATTGACAAAATTAGAAACTACACTTTATGACTCAAAGACAACTAACCACTTTTCAACCTTTTTGAAACAAAAACTTAAAAATGCACAAACAATTACTGACATCATTTCTAGGAAATTAAATTCTTTCTCAGAAAACAAACGAGTAAAAAGAGCTTTGATGAACTTTATAGGAAAAATGCAAAAATGGCTTTTTGGTAACTTAGATTCAGATGACGGAGAATATATAGAACAATACTTAATGAAATTACATGCAAATGAACAGACCCTGTACGAAGACTTAAAAACCCAACAAAGTCTCATACAGCAACTTTCGGAAACATATAGTAATAACTTCGACAAACTAAATGAAAATCAAATAACTTTAGAAATTCAAGTTAAGAATTTATCAAAAGAAATCAGTTCACTTATAGACTTAGAACATTCTTTCTCATTTTCCAATATTATAGATAATTTATTAATACAATTACAATCAATTGAACACATATTGAATAATTTAGAAACTGCAATTTCTTTTGCAAGAATAAACATTATGCATAGTTCAATAATAGAACCTAATTATATAGAAACAATGCTTGAAAAACTAGAGCAAATATATGGAAGTATACAAGTACCAAAATTAAAACAATTACTAAATTATTACTCTTTATTGTCCACGCAAGTAATCATTCATAATAAAACAATTTTATTTAAAATTCATGTTCCTCTAATCAATTCCCAATATAAACTATTTCATTTGTATCCTATACCTATATCAAATTACACCATCATTCCTGAACAACCCTATATGTTGCTCAATACCGAAGAATTCTGGACCACCTCAGAGATATGCCCAGAAATAGAAGATTGGTATTTCTGTCTTAAGACCAACCTAAATAAGCATCAAGCCTGCCTAGCAGACCTAATCAAGACGGGAAGAAACTCATGTCCACAAACAAAATTGCACTTCTCCGAGACAACAACATCACAAATAAATTCGAAAACGATCCTAATAATACCAGCAAATAAGACGACAATCAAAACATCCTGCGATACCGATGGAATATATGAAGTATCTAAGCCATGTACCATATCGATAGGAAAATGTAAAATCTCAGTTAACGGAAAAACCTTTCAATCCGAAAAAACTAGCCATGAACAATTTGTGTTTCAACTACCCCAGATAGAAATCAACCAGCCAGAAAAAGATGAAGAACAAGAAACAATCCATCTTAAACAACTCGACATGGACGAAATTAATAAAGTAAAATCATTAGGCGAACTTCTAAAAACAAGAGATCTAGAAGTTACTCCTTCAGGACATACATGGATTAATATGACAACCTCACTGGTTATACTTGCCATACTTTCAATCATCATAGTATACTTGTATATAAAGAAATATCATCCAAGAAGAAGAAGAAGAGAGGAAAAAGCCACCCAGGAAATAGAAGCCACCCAGAAAATAGAAGAGCCCCTATTTTCTGATCTGCGAAGGGAGGAGTTATAATATACAAAATTCCCCTCACGTATTTTTCCTTTTAATTATCGTAACATTTATATTAGATTATAATTACTATTTCAAATATTCCAAATTAATATATTTTGTATAAAAGAACCGAAAATGAAAATCATTAGCATTACTGAAGTTGTCTGTAACATAGAAGTACGACATTGTAATCATTAGTTTTAGTTATTTTTGTGAATAAATAGTTTTAAAAAAGTAGTTTTCCAAGTTGAAGACCAAAATTCCGGGTATTATTTTAATAACAATGTCAATTTGGAAAATGTTGAAAATTATACAAATACCCCGGTCGGTAATTAATAAACCTTTCATTAACGTTTATTTCAACTGGAAATAGAGAGGACAAAACATATAATCGGTAATCATTGCAAATATGCGGTTGATTGCGTACATTATTTTCATTATAGAGAGTCCAGTATTGATTTCGATTGTTACATTTTATTTGCCGCTGAATATATTAATGTACTAGCCGGTGTGGTTGTTTATTAAAATTTAACGCTATAAAACTTTTAATTGCAATTATGGGATTTAATATGAAATTGTTCGGAGTGTTTATGTTCGTTTTATGTTTTGTTTGCTTAAAAATATTAACGAACAATGAGCATTTTTAAATGTTTGTTTTAAATAAAATATTTTTGTTATTTTAAACTAGCATTAATTATTGAGTTGTTCTAATTAATGTTTTCCGTTTCGGATATCAGTATAATAAATTAATTTTGATTACCATAAATATTTTATTATTAAAATAAATAGAAATATTTAGGAAAACGTTAGTTCGTTATGTTAAAATTACAATAGAAAGAGTAAAACATAACAAAAAAAATACGCTACTTCACATATTTACAATAACAAAAACACGAGAAGTGGCACTGCAGGAATGTTCGAATCATATACGTATGAATAACATTTTCATTTGATTATCATTCCATTAAATGTATTTTACATGAAATGTGATAAACCGAAATGTATTAATTTAACTTGCTGCTCAGCGTAGTAAGGGTGACAGGAGAAGTAAGAGCCAATGAGTAATTGGAGCAGTAGATAGATAACAAGATGTTTATTGGATTGACTATTAGCCTGTATCACTGCGACCTTTGCAGATCTATTGCAAGGCCTTCACATTGGCATAGAACATGAAATGCTGTTTTCTCCTCCTCCTCTTGGCAGTATCGACAGATGTCTTCATTTGCTAAGTTCAGCTGACTGATGTGTTTTCTGAGCCTACAATGTCCTGCCGAGTGTCCCTTTATGAAGACTTTGGACAACCCGGTGATTTTTCCCACCACTCCTGGGCCTACTCTAACCTTCATTTCTCAATAGCTGCCTTTCTGAATGTATCAGCAACTCCGCCGAATGGTTCCGGGCCAATCATTGGAGTATTTGCTCCCGCAGTAACCTACGCAATGAGCCAATAATACCAAACACAATCACTATACCCACGCACTCTTCTCAAATCACCAAACACGCGGAGCCAACAACTGGACTAACAACGTGAGACTAAAAAAAGGCACCAAAACGCCAAAAGAGAGTTGGATCTTTGACTTCCTGGGAGAGAGGCAAGACTATAACTATAATATGTCTTTTAAGTGCCAGTGGATTTTTATACAACTCTTGTTCATCTACCCCCACCAGAGACATTCTTCCCAACTCGAAAAGGATGTCCGGTACGAGCTGGTTAGGACCACTGTCACAATCGCTGGACGTATGAGGAAATATTTATAAAATGGCTTCAACATTTTGTTAAAAATGCCAATCAAAAACTCATACCTTTATTTTTGGATAATAATTACAGCCATGCTACCCTTAAAGCTTACCAAGAAAGCTTCATAACTGTGATCTCCATTCACCATTATGCACCTTACAGGCTACAACCAAGTGAATGAAAAAATTTAAAAAATTACGCTTTAGTAGCTGGCCTTTTCAATACAGCTATTTGAGAGTAGCTTCTGTAGAAAAAGGCGTCAATGGCTTTGCGTCCACATGTATTTTTCCATTAATTTTCATAAATTCAAGAATAAAGAATTCTTTTAACTTTCTGAAGTCTGCGTTGAACAACCTTTTTCTTCAAAAGACTCAGTTCCACCACAAGTCCCTGAACAAAGGCCTTCAACTAGCTATGATGTGCTGTCACTAAAATCAGACAAAAATCAACCATATTATGACTCTGATAGTTCAAGTAAGAACGACGTTTTCTAGAAAAGATTGGACCTTCTCCTTACCAAGCAAAGAAAAAGGAAAGGGACCACAAAAAAGCAATCAGAAATATTGACTTTTACACCAATAAAAAAGATTTTGAAGACAAAGCAATGAAAAGAAAAAGTTAAAGTCTGAAAGCTAAAAAATACTTGATTTAATTCTATTATTCGTCGAACGTCTCAACTTCAACAATTCATTGTAAGTACCTACACCACAACTTTGAATTCAGGTTAACTTAAGATATAGACCAATTACCTTTTAACTGAAGATATAGATTAACTTTTAATATTAAAATTTGATTAATGGCGTCCTCTATATCGTAAACGTAAAGTTTCAGAGAACACTTAAATTTATGATAATTCTTTTATAACAAACCTGCTAAACGTTTGTGCTTTCAATAATTTTAATGGGCAAGAAAAGATAAAATCAACATGGTGTGAATAACCTATTAATGCAAAAAAAGTTAAAAAATAAAACGCGATTGCAGCAACATACAACTATTAAAAAAGCTGCTTTGATAGGATCGATTTGAATTATTTCCTCCACCAGCAGTTATTAAAGACTTTTTTTGTTAGTTTGATGTTCGTTCCTCACGCGATTTCGCATTTACCTTTATCATAACATAATACGTTCCGAAGTAGTAGTTTTATTGAAAGGATCTACCATTAATAATATCGGTAGTTGGCACGATTATTACCCATTTACTCAGGTCACTTGCTTGAAAAATGTGTTACAAATTCTTTTAAAGACAGTGACGTTCTGAAAGAAAATATATGTATACAAACAGTCCCTAATAATATTGATAAAATTTTTATTTGATTCTTACGAGTGCCGTATAAATTAAGAAAAAAATTCTTAAATTAAAGCGATTATTGTGCAGTGATTATTTTTTTGTTTTGAAAGGTTTATCACCAAAAGAAATTCATGCAAAAATGGTGAAAGTGTTAAAGGAATTAGCTCCTTCATTTCCAACTGTGCATTGATGGGTTTTAGAATTTAAACGTGGTCATACAAGCTTCGAACATAAACTAAGTAGCGGACGTCCAAAAAGTGCAACAACACCAGAAATCATTGAGCAAGTATTGTTTGTCCAAATTTTACTTAGCATGAAGAAGAGAAGAGAGAAGATAAGATTAATTAAATATTTAAGGAGTGGTATTAGATTTAAGGAGCCTGTTGTAGGACTCATGTCCTTTTTAGGGAATGGTTTGGAAGGTTTGGGTGTTGTTAGCATTGATCGTCGGCCCAGCTCCCACAAACTTCTTCATTTGTAGCAGGTTGGATTGTTGCTGTTGTTTCTCCTGCTTCTTGCCATCCATGGTACTTGAACGTGCCTAAAGAGTCTTCTTCCTTTGGTGTGTCTGTGAAGTGTTTGTGTTGGAGTGTAACCCACGTGGTCCAATGTTGGGTTGGGAGATTGACGCTGTGACGTATCTCCTCCGTCGTGGTGCCCCTCCATTTGGCGAGGGCGAAGGGAACCACAGATACTTTTGCCAAAGACCCATTTTTTTTGTTGTATCCAATGGTGGGCACATCTAGCGGTAGGAAAGAGGGTTTCCATGTCTACAGGAAGGTCCATGTCTATGGATTAAGGGAGTCTTAGGTTAGGAAAGGTGATCTTGTTTTTCGGGACTTTGGAGTCCGAGCATGAAATTATATATGAAATATATTTGAAAAAGCTATTCGGAAAGTTAGTGCCGCATTCATTAACAACTCAACAAAAACTGAATCGGAAACAAATTTCTTAGAGAAATTTTAAGCAAAGTAAAATCAGTCTTATGCGCTGTTTTATAAGTATGGATGAGACTTGGATCTAAGAATGTGTATAGTGAACTGAAGCTGGTTCTTCCGCTCCAAAACAGGTGAACGATCGGCAAAAAAGGTCATCAGTTTTTTGGGGTGCAAAAGGGATTTTGTTGATTGATTATCTTAAAAAAAGTTTATTCTGGATCTTATTGCAACCTTTTGGAGCAGTTGGATAAAAAAAATCGTAAAAAAAGACCCGATTTTTAGAAGAAAACAATCATTTTTCATCAAGACAATGCACGTGTTCATACAAATTTGTTGACGATGACTAAATTGAACTAAAGTACGAATTGCTTGAATACCCACTGTATTCAACAGATTTCGCTCCCTCCGACTATTACCTACCTCTCCAGAAACTTTAAACAATTCCTTCGAGGAAGTGTTTATCATCGAATGAAGAAGCTATTGCATCCGTGGAAAATATGTTGCAGAGCTTCCGGAAATTTTTTACACAGATGGTATAAAATTACTGGAGGATCATTGGTATAAATGTGTTCAAGTTGGGGGAATAAAAAACCAAATACACATTCTTTCTTTTTTCTTTCAAAACTTTTCAACCAACCTGTAAATACAGTATATAAATCACTGATGTAATTTATGAGGTTTATTAATTTGTTAGAAATACCTAAACACCTCTAAAAATTTATTACATGGAAAAATATTACGAAAACATATGTATATAACTCAAGCCATGAATTATTTTGTTGTAAACAACTTTACAGCTGGTTTGTTTCTAAAAAATGTTAACAAGTAATTTTCTAATTTGATTCACTGCCCAACCAATTGAATAATCTCATTTATCAAATTCTATTAACTATACAGAAAGAATTATAATTTATATATAACCGATTAAAGGTGTGTCGGTCATTTACATAATTTTATAGTAAGCTTCATCGATAACTTTTATGCATTTAAAATAGTTAGGTACTGGTGAATAAGTAAGCGATTGTACAATGCTGACGTATATCTCCTTACTTTTGATCCTTGCGAGATATCAACATGAAATATACGAGGTTTAGATTTCAAATACCGACACTGCTTATGAAAAAGAGTTTTATTTTTAAAATTTATTGCACCATCGAGTAACTCCTTTAATTTATTCTCCCTTCCTTGCTACACACCGTTCCATTCGTTTTTTTTTATTAGTCAAAGCAATACTCGAAATCTTGTTTAAGAGCATTTGGGGCTTCCTCGATTTTCGCTTCACTTTTTCCATCGACCCGAACCGGGTTCCTTTAAAGTCAGATAATATTTTCATATAAATAGGAAAAATTTACATGGTGATAAATGAGACCAGTGTTTGAACACTTGTGTGCCGCTAGCCGCCTTACAGACAGGTGCGTTGTCCTGGTGTAAGATCCACTATTTTTTTAAAGCCAAGAGAAATCTTTCTGAAAAAGATCGATTGATATCAAAATCTGATTAGTCGATAAACAGAAAAATCGAGGCCGATATTCCAAAAATTGATCTTAATTTATTGTTCTATTATCATTTTCAACTAATTAAAGTTGCTGTTACAATTATATCAGTATTTACTTTACTATTCGCAATATCTCTAATCGTTAACCCTACCATTTCGTTCGCAGAGTTATCATATCTTTTAAATAGTGCATATAGTTTACAATTTCACACTCTAAAACCCTTTCAGTTATGACAATGCTGTTGATGCCAAAAAACAACTGGCTTTAAATTTTGATTTTCCGTGATGACGATGTGCAATGTGCATGGATTGCCTTTTAGTTTCATCTAATCTCTTAAGAAAAGCTGAACAGATCTGATCGTGGGCGAGCTTTTGGTCAGGAGTAAACTTTTTTGAAACCAAATTCGCACTGACTCTTTTTATGTTTAAATCTTGATATAAAATTTTTCTGATATTTTCTTTATTGACATTTTCAGTGTTAGCGACCATACAAATGCTCATACGATTTGTTTCGCAAATAATTTCAATGATTTTGATTTTTAGTACTCTCTCTACCTTTAGAAAACTTTTTATACCATTAGAAACTATACTTCATACTTCTTATTATAAGTGTTAAAGTTATAGATCAAAAAGTCATTATTTGTTTTACTCGGGTTGAAATCAAATCATCCAAAAAGATACTCAAACTGTTCTGCTTTTACTTGCTAATACTAAAGTAATTATATTACACTTTTTGATTAAGTATATCCTCAGGATTCAAATTTAGTATACTAGCACGCCACTACAGTGGGCCATGTCTGGCCATCTAGTTGAACCATTCCCTCACCGGTTTTTTTATCAGTAAATTTCAATTTCATCAATAAATGGTTGAATTAGCTGCTAGGCTACAGTAAATTATTATATACATATAGAACTTATGATTGCTCAGAATTCCTGTTCTTATATATATTCGGTGTCTTAAAAAATATGCGGGTTCACATCAGACAAACAACGAACACTTCCTTAAGATTAATAAACGTTTTTTTGCAGTTTTAATGTTGGTTGAAACACTGCACACTGCACATATTAAAATCTACTCTGCGTCTGCTGTGAGTTGACGACCATGGTTCCAATTTTAATCTGTTTATCAACAGGAATTGGTTTTCGGCTTGACTCTCTAGCTTTTCTTATATAACTGGTCATTGGGAAATTATCAAATTAAATTTTATCACATTGTTTTATTTTTTTATATGTTAAAATATACTAATTATATATTTTTTGTTGCAGTATTATGAAATGTCATATGGTCTCAACGTAGAAATGCATAAACAGGTAAGCTAATAAATATTTCTCAATTTAACAAATTCTTAAGAAAAAGACAATATTCTTAACATATTAAAAAAAGAGAGTCAACACATATTTTACTCAACATAGCACAGATTCAAAATTGTTTAAAACATAATAACTTTAATTTTATATAAATATACGTACTTGTATACGTTCGCATATAGGTACCTGTATGTAATAATAAACTGGCATAAACTTGCATATGTGTGCAAATTTTTCTCTTACCGTGGGCATTACCCATGTAACTCTTTCTTTTGTGACTCTTTCGACATTAACTTCGTCTACTGAAACGTCATACAAAAAAAAAACAGGTGTGGCAGTCAGTGGGACTGTCGGTAGAAATTATACTTCTTTGCACGCGCTCGGATTCATAAATTTGTATATGATTGATTTAGTAAAATCATTATATGATATTTGTGTTCAGTGACCCCAAAAACCTCCTAGTACCGAGTGCACACTCATTTTGTATCGAATTTGCATAAAACTCATGGAAACGGTGTCTGTCCTATTCAGCGACCTAAAAAACCCACGAGTGCCAAGTGTGCACTGATTTTGTTTAGAATTTTCAAAAAACCCCAGGAGAAGGGGTAAATACCTGGGCACCAAGTGCCGCAGAGAGTTTCGGCATCATGATATTCGTGTTCAGCGACCCCAAAAACCGCGAGTACAAAAATTAAACCTATTTCCGGCAATACTTACCGAGTAGTTTTTATCTGTTCGGAATGCAGTTTTGAAATGCAATTTTCGAATGCAGAAATGCAATTTCCGATTTTTACATTATGGAAAATAGCGACAAATTCCTGATGCTCTAACGAATCGAATGCAAAAAACCGCATTCCGGTCCAGGTCCGTCTTACCTTACAAATTTCGGAGCTTTTGCTGATTTTAAGGCTTTACTTCCTCGACTATTCTTAAAAACTCTGTTTATGTAGCCAACAACCTCAAACGCATAGTGCAACCATGTGATGGTACTTTAGACTACAATACAATACTCATTACTGAATATTATTATTAATATTATTGATATAAAATACTAAAATTTATATGTATACTTACGTGTATGTGATACGTCACTATGATATTAATACATTAGCTAAGACTGTTTTTTGTATATCTATCTCCTATTTCTGTCTCTCTCTTACTCACACCATTACATATGTAATGATTTTGCCGATTTAATCTCATACAAATTTTCACCGCCAGGTCCACGAATAGAAGTATAACTTCAAAAATTATACACACCTCAATAACCCATTTACATCTAAATGGACTCAAGCACGTATGGTTGAAACTCCAAAAATAAAATAAAATATCTTCTCATTAAATATTCTGATACAACATTGATAAAAAACGAAACAAGGGAGACTGAATTAATGACAAACAGCTAGCAAATTAAATCAAAGTAAGCTTTGCTTTCAGTCATTGTGAGTGGGCTTGATGGGTAACACCCTGATTTTTCATCGATGCGTAAAGTTAGGGAGAGGTGTTCACTGACCTGAACCAAGCAAACATGTTACACAGTTAATTAAGGGGATTCCAAAAAAAACGATGTTCACGAAACGTACGTTTTGTTATCGCTTGTCATGATTAGCATTTTGATCCTGTCATAATAAAAAAAAACATATTTGTTAGCATAATGATTTATCTTCTATACCGTTTGTTCCAAAAGCTTGGGCACAAGATTCAGCCTCTTTGTTTACCTTCAGTTAAGAATTACATCTATTGAATCTTTTACTTAGATATAACTAGTTAGTGTCTAAATTAATTTGTTTAGTAAACATTTTGTGACATACTCTATGTACAAAAAACCTTTCCTAATTCATCAACAACAAAGAAAAGAATATAAAATTGAAGAGTTCTTTCTAAGAACAATTCCCCAACAAATCTCCCTAAAGCTACTTCGGCACAACAACGGCAATTAAGTAGTAAGTGAAGACCAGTTACAGGGGCTATTTTACAACACGGCGAAGTGCTTGTAAATCTCCGCCCGTCCTTCGTCGGTGAGTAACTGCAATGTAAACTTCCTCGCAACTCCCGGAAATGACTTCTGTTCCGGCCTCAGAGTCGCGACCCACCGGAACTTTTATTGCGGAACACGTTTATCAACTGCGCCATGTGTCATGGCGGCGTCGTGGAAAGAATTACGTACGAGTTTCGAGTGGTGTTTCGTGTTAGGTGAAAGACTCGTCACGGATAGTAAAGTTGGGGCCGAAAATTGGTTGGTAAAGCGTGAATGGCAAAGATTTTAAAAGAAACTTTACTTTCATTTTCGTTATAGCACAAAATTTAGGAAATGTATTTATTAAATACATATATATTAAATATATTATACTTTCATAATAAAATTTTCGGTCCTAATTTTCTTTGTTTATTTTTTCTTTTCGAGCATTATTTCTTCATTTGGCTGGCGATTTAATACAAATATCATTCTTGAGAAAATTTCTATAATGATTTTAAAGATTATTAGAATCATTTCAATGGTGATATCAAAAAGTTATAAATTTCGAGAATATTCCATAGAAAGTAGTAAAATGAATCAAATGGTATTAAATAAATTGCTACGCTGCAACATTCCGTCGAACGAAAAAGAGAATCCCGAAATCCAGTCATTGATTCCTCGCTCTTCTCTCTACTCCCCGAGTTCTTCTTTTTTTATTGGCAATAAAGGTCCAACTTCAGTGCATGTCACGATAAGGGCTCTTTTATCACGCTCCAGGGAATCGATTTCAACTAATAAAATACAGAAAGGAAAACGTCATGTTTGTAGAGCACTATTACCGCTTGTGGGATTCGCTAGACTACTTTTCAATGCGATACCATCATTGTTTCTTTTAACAAGACACGAAACTGATCCGTCTCCAATTTCAATTTCTGATCGTGAAAAGGAGCAGTGGTGTGTAGACTGTTTGTAGACGATAACATTCATTTTGACGACAAGAAGGAATTTCAAATTGATCTGTCTCTCCGTATGATTTTATTTAATTTCACATTTTTATAGTTAACAAACCTTTACTAATAATAATAGTTAATGTCAAATTATAACGTGAGTTGTCTATTCTTTAAATATTATAAAAGATGTGTAGGTATTTCATGGTGGCTAGTTATTTGGGGAATTAGAAGAGTTAACAAGGTTTAACATAAATAAATAAACATAAATAATAAGTAACAGAAAATACTAAAAACGACAAAATTAATATTCCAATATTTATTTAATTTATATAAATCTAAGTATTATATAATTTTACATCTAGGTTACGGAAACATTTGGTAGATGGTGTTGTATTTCTAAATAATTCAGAAAGATTATTTGGATTTGTTTTGGTCCTGATTAAAATATATAAAAAAAAACGTAAGAAATTTGAAAAAAAACGAATAATTATAGAGGACGTTTGTTTGTTAGTAAAGCACTTACGTAACTGCATCTTGTTTCACCGGTAGATATAAAGTATTCAATACGGAAGTCTTTACTTAATTCACATTCCTAGTAACCGTCATGTACGGCTCGTTTTTGAAGGGTTGAATTTATTAATAAAAATTCTCTCCGCCATTGGTAACTTGGATGACAGTTTAATCTTATTTCAGTGATTTTTAACATCAGATCGGCCAAAAACGATGAAATGGACTATAGTATCTAACTTTTCATGTAAACATTTTACATGACTTTTGACTTCTGACAACGACAGGTTTGACATCTGTTAAAACATCTGTTTATTAGCACGTGTCAAAAGTGGAATCAACTAACCCTAGTAAAAATCTTATTTTCTTAAAACCTTTCCGACTGAAAATTTTTTTTTCATCACTTGTTTTTATCTGAAAGTGACAAGTCGTTGGTTATATAAAAGTAACTCCCTCGTAATAGCGAAAATCTGAGCTCATCATAAAACTGAATCAACTTCATCTAACCTTATATGTGGAACATCAATCAATAAATATCATCCCTCCTTGTCTTTTTTATCTTTCTTCGAATACGAATTTCATGAACCCATATCCCATATACCTACCCATATAAACTTAATACCATATTCGCGTCGTAGCAAATCTAGCGCGGTCTCTGGAGTCACTCCATTAGATTACACTTCGTATTTATTAGGCCAGGTATTAATTTGGTAATTATTTCATTTAATTATAATAAATTACTTAGCTAATAGCCAGTTATACGTCATAGAATATTTGTAGGAAGCTGTAAGTGATCATTTGTATGTTAATAACATATTGAAGTGTAAATGGGAGTAAAAGGTATGATAAAATAATCACAATTTATAAAAAAGTTCTTTTTATAAAAGAAAGTTTTTTTTTTGGTGATTATAAGTCATATTACTATTATTATTAAATTATTACTCCCTAGGCAAATAGCGCTTTACCGAGATAGATTACGGCATAGTCCACAGTATAGTCTAAAAAAATTTTCTAAATTAGTTTATTTTATTAAGAGTTAAAATAATAATTACTGTTGTCACATGTAGAACAAAAAAAAACTCTCTCGCGTAGTCGATCCCATTATGATAACATAACAGAACTGCCACCTTGACTCATATTCGACGCCTAATCAACTAGGCTACGAACCACATACTTAAAAACTTTCAAAATGATAACATGTATAGTCCATTTCACCGTTTTTGGCCGATAACAGAAATCATACTCGAAGTAAATTTAGAGTTACATCTCTCTCAGATACAGGCAAGTTAGAAATTTAAATGAGGACGTTTGTTTTTTAATACAGCACTTACGTAACTGCATCTTGTTTCACCGGTAGATAAAAAGTATTCCATACGGAAGTCTTGACTTAATTCACATTCCTAGTAACCTTCATGTACGGCTCGTTGTTGAAGGGTTGAATTTAATAATTATTAATGTCATATTTTTGTAGATGTCAAACCACACTGATAGTTTCAGAAACTTACGACCTTATTTAGACAAAAAAAACTCTCCGCCATTGGTAACTTCGATGACAGTTTAATCTTATTTCAGTGGTTTCTAATATCAAATCGGCCAAAAACGGTGAAATGGACTATATACACAATTTATATCATATTTCATATCAATTTAGTATAAATTTCGAAATTTATGTATATACTTAAACACACTTGAAACATGCATTGTCATCCAGTTCTTAGCTATCCTGAAAATTTCAGAGCTCTAGGTAGTCGGGAAATAGGTTTAAATTCGATTACAAAATTCCACGGAATGACACAGAGACAAAGAACACGGTGAAAATATAAAAAACTTTCTAAAATATTTGGAGAAATTCTCAAAATGTATGCATGGGGAAAATTTGAGTAGATAATCTCTTTGGGACAAGTCCTTAACAACAGATGTTTACAAGAGGTTATTTATTTTTACTACCCTTATGACTTTTATAATGAAGGCACACTAAATGTGAACAAACTATAAAGTCCATATTCCTAAATCCCTGATTTTCGTGTTTCTTTGGTCAGACCTATATTTCTGGCATCATCCTGAATTCTGTCCAGGTTGTTGGAAGCAACTCGTGCTCAGAATACGTTACAGCAAGAAATTACGAAATTTATTAAGCGAACCACGTCCGCGACCCATTACCGCGGTGGGTATACCAACGGCTGGTTGATTATCGTATTATCGTAGTGTATTGTAGCGCACTTGATGCCGCAAACATACTCATTTGTTCCGTGAAAATTGTTAGCAGAACTTTAAGAGACGCCGTTTAAAGAGGATTATGTATGAATGGAATATAATAATTTTATTCTGTATTTACCTGAAAAGACCATTATTTTGTTCTATTTAGACAGTATATTAATTAAACTAAAGGAAGTTAATTAAACAAATCGAATATCATAAGGCATAAGGTGCATGAAGTGCTAGATGTCAGTGTCTTTAATCGAGAAACATTTTGGATGTGTCGCTTTATTAGATTTAGTACCTGGATGATTTAGCTTTGCTTGTAAATCACCTCAATCATAAGACATTTCCGCGCTAACGGCGCCGAAATTATCGTACCCTAACAACCATTTTATGTGGGAAAATGATTTTGCATGAAAAAATGGAAACAACGAATTTTCCCAGACGTGGTAGCCAGCTAGATCGTTTTTTTGCCTCCGTGTGCACCTACGTTTCAAATTTCAACGAAATCGTTATCGCGGTTTTCAAGAACCTATGGCAATACATGCAGATACGAGGGTTGCTTTTTATATTTCGAGATATGGTAACCCTAGTTTTGCAATCTGGCAACTGACAGCTCTATCGTAAAGTTTGTCATTTTTGAGGTTATACGTACTCAGAACGTTCTGATATACGAGCGCTATTTGTGTTTATCGATGGTATGGTGAATTCAATCGTGGTCGTAGTTCACTCCAAGACGAATTTCTTGAAAGTCGTTCAAAATCAGTGGTTTTTCCGAAAACCATTGATGCTGTGCGCGAACAGATATTGCAAGATCATCATGTGACCTATCGTAAGATTGAGACAACCTTAGGCATTAGTGGGACCAGCATACATTCAATATTGCATAATATTTGACTGTCAAAAAAATGTGTTCGCGTTGGATCTCACACAATTTGTCAATGGCTCAAAAAAAAGGCTCGTGTCAATTGGTCGAAGTTAATGCTCAAAAAATACGATCATGGTGTTTCGAAACACGTCTATGACATCGTGACAGGTGATGAATCGTGGATTTACGCGTATGAGCCCGAAAATAAAAAGCAGTTGACTGTATGGGTGTTTCAAGATGAGCCAAATCCAACTAAAGTTGTTCGCAGACGAAGCACTTCCAAGCAAATGGTCGCCGGTTTTTTGGAAAAACTGGACATGTCGCAACCGTACCACTAGAACAACGCAAAACAGTCAATTCTGAGTGGTACACAACCATTTGTTTGCCAGTTGTCTTCTAAGAAATTAGGAAAACCAACCGCCAAAGACGGATAACTCTTCACCACGACAATACGAGTTCTCACACATCGGCTCAAACAACTGCATTCCTGAACACCCACAACATCGATTTGATAAGTCATTCGCCGTATAGTCCTGACTTGGCACCGAATGACTTCTTTTTATTGCCCTACGTAAAAAACAAACTGAGAGCAACGTTTTTCGACACCTGAAGAAGCGGTTACTGCATTCAGAATGCATGTTTTGGGTGATACCTCAATCAGAGTGGCAGAAGTGCTTCGACATTTGGTTCAAACGCATGCAAAAGTGTATAGATTTTCATGGGAAATATTTTGTAAAACAATAAAGTGATTTTCAATGTTTAAAATTTGATTTTGTTCTCTAATCCCGAAAAATAAAAGGCAACCCTGGCAGTGGCTTGCTTATTATTATAAGATTTAAGAAACAACGTCGTTTATACGGAGAAACTATATGGACAAAGTAATGTATATTTACTTACTTATGTTATGATCAATTAGCTGTTAAATGTTAATAGGTATATTGCCTTTTGACTTGACGTTTGCAACACACTTTGTAATATATAAGTGTCAGGAAAAGATCTATATAACGACTTGGTAAATTTATCATCTCTACACTAAATGATGTTACAAATGACAACTGGTCGACTTAAGGAGCTTCCCACCATAAAAACTTGACATGGATCTGATCGTCTACAAAAAATTTCATAAGAAGAGTTCATACATCTAAACTCCAAGAAAAGAGCCCTTAGGGCGGTCGACCCTAATCATCTCTTGTCGCAAAAAATTCGGCATCCGCCAATGCCCCACGTGTTATATCCCAATATGCCCGGGATCGTGACTACATTACATAAGCGACTCGTCGATTTTTTTTCATATATTTGTTTTAGGGTCTTATTTAAATTTTTTATAGGATCCGCTAGAGATTTAACAAAAAAAAACACTTGGCTAGTAAGTAGGTAACTTATCGTGTCAAAAAAATCTGTACCCTACTTTTGTATGTTTAATGACATTACCAGCTTTTTTTTATTTAGCGCAGTAAGTACTCTCCGATCCTGGCACTCAAGTGTATTATAGCTTTGATACCTTTACATCGTTCCACTCTTCCTTTGTATTGATACTAATGAGATTCAATTATAATGACATAAAAAAATCGACGAACCGCCTCTGACTACTAGTAACAGTGTTTGGAGAGCTGTTTGAAGAGGGTCGGCTGGCAATATAGGGTGTGTTAATTGCCGACGGCACGGTTTGTGTATCCCGATGTTACCCCATGCATGTTTGCATATGTAAGCATCACGTGTTTGTTCTGAGACGCTCTGATCTAATCTCTCTCACTGATGTTGCCTTTTCTCTCTATTTAGGCTGGGAGCTCGCAGGGTAACGGAATTCTATTAATAGTTTTATAACAGGTGAACTGCCAATTAATTAAAAGTCAATTAAACTTTCTGTTACGTTTGTAAAACTGTTATCAAAGCAAATTTGTACTTCCTAAATTATTTAATGACATAAAGCACCTAGACTCTATATGGTACATTTTTATTTTTTCATTTAACTGCTTGCTTATATATTTTTAACAAGTCTAAGCCATCGGTGACTTATACTCTAACCAATTTGGACCACCCATATTTCCAATATTAGCTTTTTGATGACGCTAATGGTACTGTCAATTTTCACCTCTAGTTGGAACTAGCTGTGATTAATTCCCATAGAGGCATTATAAATAGAGTAAGCGACCCAGCTATCCAGCTGTATTTTGATTAAAAGGAGAGAGAAGATCGCGGTACCCACTTTATCTCTCACAATGTGCAACAAATAGTTTTTATAAATATTCTCCTCTATCTCTTTCTTCATCGATAATACATCTATTTTTATAACAGTACGAAATAAATAAGTGTAAAAAAATAGATGACAGCAATGACCAACTATGTAACAATGACAATAATTGTGTAAATCGATGCTCCAACTAGAGGCGAAAATCTGAAATCAAATTTATCCGTACTGTTTGTATGTTCATTTGAAGAAATAACGGAGCAAATTTAACAGCTCCTTTACTATGGACAGATGGGCGATAGAGTTGAAGGGCAAACGCTAAATGCCCCCCGAGACTAAATTTGAATATGGGCGGGTGTAATTTTGTTGTTTAATGGAACTTTGTGGTTTTTGAATGATGGCGAAAAGGGAAAGGGACATTATCTGGTAGTGTTATCGAGTGGTGAGAATGAGAAGGACCTACCTAAGCACGTAGGAAGAGATTTAAAGCAATGACGGCTGTGTGGGTCGAAGATATAAATTTAATTCTAGGTTGGTATTAACGTTGTTACGTTTTGGAAAATTAAATACTGCTGATAGTACAGTTAGGTATGTAAACTGATTCGAATAACTTAATATAACTTAATAGGGGTATTGTGAATTAATAAAATTGTTAATGTTAAAGTCTGGCTATTAAATAACGAGACTGAACGTGTTTTTTTCTCGTGCAAACTTGGTGCAAAAAAAAAATTGACTCCTGACCAAAAGCTCGTGCGTCAACAGATTTCATATTTTCTTGAAAGGTTGAAAAAAGATCCCGGGCTGATAAAAAACATTATTACTTGCTACGAAACATGGATTTTTCAATACGATGTAAAATAAAGCGGAAGAACAACTCTTGGATTTTACACAAGGACAATGCACCTGCCCATAACACGCTATCTGTGAAGCAGTTGTTGGCCAATAAACGCACTCCAGCGCTCGAACACGCGTCGTACTCGCCAGATTTGGCACCTGCGACTTTTTTTTTGTCGGACCAAAAATGATCAATGAAAAAAACGTATGGAAAGGTGTGTGGTAAAGGGAGGGGAGTATATTTCAAGGGGAGCGCTCGAATGTAGAATAATTTTTATAATGAAACCATATTTCGTAAGTCTCGTTATTTAGTAGCTAGACCTTATATACTAATATATTTAATAGTTCTGTTAATATGGAATACTTAGTTTATTATCAAATAACCCCCATTTGGTTTACTAATTTTAATTGTGTTGTTCAAAATCTACTAAGATTCCTACATTCAAATAGCATGGTCGCTGTTGGTTTTTAAAACAAGAAATAAAAATCAAATTATTTCTGGTAGATTACAGTCACTAAAAAACATTCGAATCTGATGAAAATTTCCCATGCAGAACAAGTAGTTTGTTGCGGTACAAAATGACGAGATATATAAATTTCAAAACGAATTCCGGGAGGGTTATACATTTTTTTCCTGCTTTGATCACAGTTTCACAATGTTTGCTATAACAAGGAAAACTTTTCTGGATATGGAAATATCCCCAAAGGCCCGAACGTAATAATATTATTTGAATTTGAAATCAGCCCTCGGATGGATGTATCGATAGAGCACCGAGTTTAATATGGAAAACAAGTAGAGGTTTTATTTCAGAAAGATTTGAATTTTTTACGAATCTGGTGGTATTTCGGTAAGGAAACTCTAGAAAATTAATTTCCTAAAGAAATACAGTTAAGGTGGCTTTTCGTTTAGCTATAAACTAATAATACGAGGATTGTGTTTTTAGTTTTCAATTTGTATTTCCCAGTGCAGATCTTCTCTTCCTCCAAACATGGTGCTTGAACGTGCCTAAAAGACTTTTTTCTTTGGTGAAAGTGTAGGTGTAGTGTGGAAGTGTGACCCACGTGGTGCAATGTGGGGTTGGGAGATTGACGCTGTGGCGTGTCTCCTCCGTCGTGAAGTCCTTCCATTTGGCAAGGACGAAGGGAACCACAGAAACCGTCGTCAAGGGCCCATTTTTTTTGCAGTGTCCAGTTGTTGGGTTGGGGGCACCATCTAACGGTAGGAAAGGAGGGTTGACTTCTTATTTAAACTGATCTAAAATGCGAATATAGTAATTAGTTAATATTTTTTATTATCGTCATTCCAAATATTAATTTGTATATTTTTAAAAATCCAATTGGCTTTCAGCTACATATCTTTACTCCTTTTATTTTTATGCATCGCAGAAAGCCTCAAATCCACTTCCGTTTAATTAAAAATTCCACGAGGTTCATCCTCCTGTTAGTCGACTCTAATTCCCATCATTCGAAAAAATATGTTCCTCGAAAACAGCAATGAATTGATCTCCACTTAAATTAATTAGCAGTGTTGAAGGGGGAAGCTCATGATCTCTCTCGAACGTGATACAAAAAGCGAGGGAGGTTTATTTGACCGTCGCGTAGGGATGAATATCAGGGGTTTAAATCCCCTGTAGTGAGAAGCAACTTCTGCGCTACTTGACTGTGATCCCTTGGTGACTCGTTATCGTATTTTTTTGGTTTCTATAAGGGAAATTACGAGGTCGTCTTTTCATTTTTTAAGGTATTGACTCAACGCGTTATTATGCTTTTATTAGAACCAGTGGATTCGTTAAACACAAAATAATGTCAAATAGGAGTAAGGTTTTAAAGGAAGGCATCTGTCATTCTTGTTCTCTCCTTCCATTTCTAGAATTAAACAGTTTAGAAGAAAGATATCTTAATATCTATATTATGGTGTTCAGAACTGATATCTTTTCCTGTTTGCTTGTTTATCTTTTCAGATATACTCACTCCAGTTTAAACTTCATTGTCACCAATTTTCTATCTCTCAAGTTATTTAGTTTATAAAGTTATGAACTTCTTTCAATCGTGCCCTAAGTACATGATATAACTCATTTTCGAAATTTTTTTTTAATATTTACATTTGATAAAGGAAAGATTATTTGATAAAAATAGACAAAAATCGACATTTCCAACAAAAATAATCGAACAGAGCGATAGGATAATTTATAAACTGGGAAATCGAAACAAAAACAACAAATAGCCCGATAAAAAAGAGATAAACGATTTGAAAGGCTCCATAAAAACGCCAAATACCGCTGATATATCCTATAAACGATTGAACGCAAATGCCATATGTCACTTGCTTGTCCAAAATGGGGGATACTGTAAAAAGCAAATTCGGCATGTTAAACGGTCCAATAAGCATCGGGGTATAGTCGGCGACAAAATAACACTCGATTTGTACATGCGTCGGCACATATAGCCGTTTACAACTGTTTTATTAACCGTATTACCCTCTCATATGAGCGTGAATGTAAGCGAGGGTCGCGATATTACAGGAAATATAATCAAATTGATGATACACTGAAACATGATTGTATTTGAAGGGGTTCTTAATAACGGAAATAGAAAAATTGCATGGGGCTAGCTACAACGCAAGTAATTGTAATGTTAATATAACCACAGAAAAATCATTATGGATTATCGTAATGAATCAAAGTAACTATAATAAAGTTAAAACTATATTTCTGTACCTATTTATGATCTGGCTTTTATAATTAGTTGAATTTTATCATTTTTAAACCAGTTGCCACGTTTTTTTCTTCCTCACTTAACAAAAGGTTAAGGACTATTTAAGAAAAATCTAATATCAACAATTAAACAAACTGCGCAAGGTTTGTTAGTGGTCTCTCTACTGGTAAATTAAGCCCGAGCTCAAACGTAGAGGGATGTTAAACTAGTGAGCCGCGCCACCGACTTAGACGGTACAAGCCGGAAACCCCTAGATGTAACAAACCTTCCACAATCCGACAGAATAAGATAAAGTGAGCTAAATAAAACAAATCAGTTTCGTAAAATACACCCTTTTTTAATATAAAAAAATTTATGTTGTAGACCTAATTAAAAGAAATACAATTTATACCTGTTACAAATATACACTGGCGCCTTAGTTATAAAAAAAATAATAATAATAAATGAGTGGTATAGGTGTAATCACACTTGCGCATTACAAAATTAAGATAAACTAACAGTAAAAAAAAAAGAATACAAGATAGTAAATCTTTTGCTTATCTGTTCTGACAGAGGTGGCTTCCAATCAGCAATTACAATTGGTTTCAAAAAAAAAACTTCTGACCGGTTCTAGACTCCGGTAATTCAAATGATGTTACTACCAAAATTAATGCCAGAACCAAAAATAAGAAATGCGGGTACCAAAAATGATGCCAGTACCAAAATAATTCCGGTGCTAAAATGCCGGTACCAAAGACTTTGGTACTAAAACGCCCGTACCAAAAAAACCCTATACGATGGAATAGGGTAATAAAAACTAATACCAAATACCAAAGAAAAAACTTTAAGTCTCGTACCACAAAAACTCTGCGTTGTTCCAATAACCTGGGACGTTGATTTTGCCCCAAAAGCCGTCTTTATAGTGTGCTTCTGCTAAATCGACTCAGAAAATCTTTCTACAAATCTCACAATGTGGTTTTTTCCACTGGACACGAAATAACCCAAAAGTATAACCAAAACGTAAATGGATTCGATGCATTCTTTTACCACTTTCTTCCATTTACTTTTGTCCAATCCTTTTTCTTCCCAGTTCTCAATGTTACTTCTTTGCAAGTGTTCATACACGCGTTGTCTTTCCATCTCTTTCGTAGTCTACCTTAAATAATACTTTTAACTAATTATAGTATGGCACAGTATAGACTAAAGATGTTAGATAACAATATTAAAATAATTGTAAATAAATACTCTCCCTATTATTTTTTTTATATCCGTTGTGAAAGCTCCGCAGATTCTAAACCACTGAAAAAAAAGATGTATCCTTTACTAAAAGACCAGTTACTTGTTACTTACATAAATACAATTATTTCTAATAAAACTTTTCAGTATAAACTCCTTTTTGCCGTTAAGATGACTCTTTAGTTCTTCTTTACTTCTGTAGAATTTTTTAATTACATACTGAAAACTATACATTGTTCACATTTAAAGATCGCACACCAATGAGGCTTGAAAATCCCGACAAAGCTCTCCGGAAAGTGTGAGAAGCAACGAGAACGGATACAAAAACGAGGAAGATGAGAAGAGTGAATCGAGTGAGAGCTTTTGTGTAACATCGAGCCCGCAGCCTCAGGAAAGTGGCCACTGATGTGATCACGAGCCGTGCAAATCGATGTTCGTTTTACCCCTTAATAGACGGGGTCGAATCCCTTTCTATTCGGGTAAATATTTTCCTGGATAATCGAGTTCACTTCAGGAACGATTTTCACCGAGAAGGAATTAGTTTTAATGATTTCTTTTTTTTTGTGGGGTCTATAAAATAGTCGGGAATTATCTTCTATACAATTTTATAAAAAATATATCGTTAGGTATGTACATGAAATAGTGGCCGAAGTATAATATTACATTGTGGGTACTAAATATTTACTGTTTTGGTATCTGTTTTTAATTTCTCGTATTTTTGGTACTTTTGTTCATCTTTTGTAGATTATGGTTCTTATAACATCATAATTTAGTTCTCTGAAAAAACTTTATTCTTTCAATATTTATACATTAATGATCTACTAGAAACCACTAATAACCCTAGATATTTTGGAGGAGAAGAATTGTATATGAGTGGGGAAGACAAAGACATGTTGTCTATCCAACAAGAGGTAAACATTACACTGGTTGGTATAACGATCTCCCAGGACTTACTCTGGAACAAACATATTGCATCCATAGCAACTGCAGCAGGAAAAAAGTTAGGCCTTCTTTTTAGAGTACGAGAAGATTTCTCTTCATCCAACTTTGCTACTCTTTACAAAGCAATAGAGAGAAGAGCAGTTGGACTTATAATAAACGACACCAGTATTACCAAAAACCTAGCCCCATTGTCCCACCGAAGAACTGTCTGATCTTTCCCTGTTTTACCGATACTTAAACGAATTTTCTCAGAAGAACTCCACTCTATAGTGCCTCCACTTGCCAGACTAGCCAGAACAACGCGACGTGCCAACTCCATGCACACTTATACTGTTCATTGCCAGACATCGAGAACGGTTCGATTCGATCGTTCCTTCATCCCCAAGGTCTCCAGATTGTGGAACTCCTTACCTTCCCACGTCTTTCCTACTAGTCCTAACTTACAGTTTTTTAAATTCCAAATTGATAAATTGCCTCTTCTGCCCCAACAGACGTTCTCGCTACATTTGTATTTAGGTCTAAGAGGACATCTTTGAATAAAAAGAAATAAATAAAAACTGCACTGTAACTTCAAGAGAATTAAATTTAATTACAATGGATATTAACATTGATTTTAAGAGTGAAAAGGTCTTACTTTATCTCAAATCTCATTTCGAAACCTATTTACGTCAAGCTATTTTCTTATAAAACTAGTTCATATGATATTAAATTTTACTTTTACAAGAAGCCATAAAATAGTAACATGCGGTTAACCGAATTTTTGTAAGAATGTTTATAGTTTATGATCCATAAAATAATTCGAAATTGGAATATCATAAATATCCAAAATAAATGTGAAAAGTTGAAAATATTATCTATAAGATGCTTGATATTGTTACTAATTGTTTAGTTTTATATTGATTCATTAAGTCACTATAAAGTTTCTTTTCTAATGGCAGAATATCCAATTAAGAAGTATTCTTTTTAATTCAAGACAAACCTTTTGTAGACATAATGAAAATGTGGACTGAAAAATTAAAATAACTTTTCTTAGCGTGAGCCGATCAGACATTCTTTTATCTGCTGATGTCTAAGAGAATGTTTGAAATAAATAGTTCAGGAGCAAAGACCCTGTAAAAAGGTTTTTTAATGTCTAGATTGTATAAAATTTAAGACATTAAAATAGTTAAGAGTTTGCAAGGCATTGATAACAGAAGATTTGACAACCCACAGATCGCTAAGACAAAGAAGGAAAGCGAAGAGTTAAAAGCCACCATTAAAAAAGAATTCAGACTTATTGAAAATTAAGACAGAGCAGAAAAGTAAATAGTTAAAAACAAATTTTTAAAGAAAGAATATTTAACATTTCTTAAGAAATATAGTTGACACCTGCACGATCATTCAGTACAGACCATTAATACAAGGCAAATGATCCTATTTGAAAGTAGTCAATATAAAAAAAATTTATAGATAGTATATTTTGGAACTCGAACCCAAAGTTGTTGAAGCCGCTGCACTATTTTAGAGTTCCATTGTTCGGATGAAATGAAAAAAATTATCCTCGACGACTAAATCTGGATTTCTTTCATTCCCAATTCTCCCTAATTCTTTCATCCCTCATGGAGTATTCTCGTAATGCGCCGATTGTGCGGCCATATCTCGTAATCTCGTCTTTGTTCGAAATAGAAAGCATCGCGGGTGGAGAGTGACGAACTACGACGCGCTTCGTCGCACCCAACCTTTATTGCTTATCATTTGTCATTTCATTATACGGAATAAATAAAATAAACAGCATGCTTATTCATCCAATTGATGCCCTTGTTACAAAAAAGGGGAGCAAAATTGATAAACTAAGTCCATTTATAACAGCATTTATAAAATCAATAAATTACAAATCAAAACGTGATCAAAATCTTCTACAGCTATAAATACATCGTGAACGTATGTAACTTTATCAACATGTTTAGTAAAGATATATAAAAGCATGTATGACTCTAAAAAAACTGAACAATATTTTCTGATCTGAATTCTTAATTACGATCATTGCTAACATTCTGGATCTGGAAATTTGGGAGGGGCAAGCAGGTGCTCTGTCAGCATATGGCCCATTGTGCATCCTCCTGTGTGTAGAGATATCCACACCTTAGGCTGTCATCAGGCCTAGAGATTTAAAATAGGTGATGATGCTCCCTATAGGTGCTCAGAGCGTTCACTACGTTGGGGTCTGCTATCTTGTGTGTTAATGTTTTGAAGGGTTTGTCGAAGACAAATCTTGGTACGACAGCATAGGTGTCTGCCTGTAAGAGTGGTATCGCATGCAGCGATTCCCTCTAAAGACTGTCCCTATGGGTGCCGGTCCCTACAGTGGGTTCGATATCAACCGTGCGAAAGAATATCATGGTCATCGATGCTACGTCCTTAACAAATATATCACACGTACAATAATCCAGTTTCTAATGCGACCATCAGAAGATGCGTTATTGCCTTTGGGCTGCTTTCTAGAAACCTCTGATGTGTTGCAAGCTTATTATCTAGACATAGACAGTTACGGTAAGAATGGACTGGTGGTCATCAAACTGACGTTTGTTCCAATGGTTACATGTTATGTTCTTGGATAAGGCACGTATTGGATCGATCATTAAAGATCGTTGATGTGAATTCTAGACCGCAATTTTTTTTTGGAGAAGAGTTACAGTTCGAAGTCAAGAGTCTTTTGCGTTCTAATCATGTATAGAAGTAGAATTGCCTTGGTTCATGTTCGATCTCATCCTTCAGCCCATTTTGCACCCAACTCAAAAAGAGGAAGATCCCAATTTCATTTTTATGAACGATAACGTTAGTCCACTTTAAAGTCTTTGAACTTGAGCAGTCCAGGAGAGTAAAATCAGCAAATTGGAGTGACCACGTTTTTCTTCTGATATGAATCCCATCGAGCATATCTGGGACTACTTGTCTAGATCGATTCGTCATCTTTTAAACCCACCTATGCACACTGACGAGCTTATTGTAGTTACTTCTGAATAATGAAATTAAATTCCTAAAGAATACCTAAATAACATCATTCGACGCATGCACAGATATTCAATACATAAGTCTGATTTTTTTATTAATAAAATTATTATTTTTAAGCACTTTTCCAGTTGTCCTAATAATCATTAATTGCGTAAGTGCCAACACACTCTAAAATGTTGAAAAACACAATAGAATACTACGTAATATTTGGTGCTATATACAATATTAGAACTTTTACTTTAAAAAAGTAATAGTATTATATAATATAACGTGTGTTGGCCACAATGAATAAATGTTTTTAAAAACCTACAAATATTAAAAATTGATACCAAAATATAAAGTCTGTAACATCAAAAACTTTTTGTCACAGTTAAACTAGTAAATTTTAATGATTCGAATGACCAAGACCAAAATTGAATTTGTATCCAATTTGCTTCTGACAATCCCAACTATAACCACATACAATTAAAGTTAAACACAATTGCATTTGTTGCAAACCCCTGTGAGTTAGATTATTTGTTTCTGTTTACCACAGGTGGAATGATATACGATCCATTTAGATACAAATTTAGAAAATGAATATATTGATATGTACAGCCAAATATTTAAAAACAAAAGTTAAAAGAGTGCTACGATTTTATTAAATCATAGTTGTTTTATTAAAATAGAATAAATAACCAAATTTTAATAATTCTAATAAATACATTTATGGTTATTATATTTTCTTTAGTGTCCATTCCCTATAACAGTAGATAAGTAATTATGAGCGTCCACCTCTAAACATTTCCAATTTACCAACTCAGTATCTTACTAGTTAAGTATGCTAGAGATGGGCTATAACTTTTTAAATAGTTACTCATTATGAAAATATAAAACTCATTTCAATAATAATAATATATTATGTTATTTGTTTATTATCACTTTCTATTATATTTGAAAGATTTCTTAGTTAGTTTTTAGATTTTAATATATTATAAGCACTGAGGATGCACAATGGGTCATATGTAGCCTCAGTGCTGGCTAAGCACTAGCTCGCCCCTCCCCAAATTTCCAGATCCAGAGCACTGATGTTTTGAAGTGAATATTAAAAAACTTAATTTGTTTGAACAAAAGAACACATAAAAAAATTGTAACATATAATATCAATCATTTTTTCGTAAAACTAATTGCAACTTTGTTTTGATTGTCTCATTATCGCATTAATATTTTTTTTTGAATTTTCAAAATCTTCGCCGTTTACTTTTAAAGTTCAAAGTGTTAAAATGGCGTCAAGGGTCATGGATCAAATATTTTCAAAACAATTAATCACCAGATACAAGAAGAAACATTTTGACAAAACAAAGGATCTTTATTGCAGTGAAAAGAAAAGCTGAAGATTCCGAATTTTCCAAAAAGAAAAATGATAAATAAGAGTCTTGCAAGGATTTCTGTCCATACTGACTGATGAAGACTCCAGTCATGTTGGAAAAAAATTAAATCAGGCTCAACTAAAGAAATTTTCAACACTCTCAAAGTCAACTGAAGAGTTTTATACATACGCCAATTAAAAATATTACACAAACGTGATAATATTTTAATCTAAAACCAAACTGGAGCTTCTTTGCTCTTTCTTACTAATAGATATAACATTTAATTTTTGCAGTTTACCGCACTTCGGCTTAAATTTCAAAGGGCCTAACATCACTTCGATATCAACCTAATTTTTAACGTAATTTTAGATTATTTAGAAATCCTCCAGTTTAGAAAGTATCAAATCTTCCTAATATATATGAAAATAAATTTAACATAAAGAATATACATATTGTTTTGAAATTAACAAATTAGAAAAGCAAGAAATGACAATAAAGAGAAATTCATGTGGCTAGAAATGGAAAGCCCATGTTTGATTCATACGGTTGGTAACATTTTTTCAATTTCTCACTGTCATTTTTTGTTTCTCTAATTTCTAAATTATAAAAAATCCCATGAGACATTCCTCAAATAATTAAATTACTACCCTATATATTGCGTGACATTTTCCTTAATCTGACCCTGCTCAGCTTATCAAATGCCATATATACCTGTAATGTATTCCGAGGATGATCTTTTCAGTATTCCAGTCGCAGGGAGAGATTTGTTTCGTAAAGAGGGAGCTTCGTGTATGTATGTAACATATAGGGGTTGGCACTTTATAATTTATGCTGATGGAAGTATTTGGGTATAATTTAATTTTCCATTTATTATTTACAAGGGTGTGCGGTACGTCATGATTTTATGTTGACATTTTTTGTTTGGGGGTGGTTGAATAGAGGGTTTCAAAGTAGGGGGCTTATGGAATTAGCTGCAGGTATAATTAAATTTAAGGGTGTCGAGTTGAGTCACAGATGGCATTATATTACATCAGTAGATTTTCTTTAAATTAATCGAAACTGGTAATGTTGATTTGAAATTGACTGAAAATATTTCACATGTTACTAAAAAATACTTAATTGAACACAATAGGAATGAAAAAATGAACCAGAACTTAAAATTTAAGAAAAAGCATAAGGATTCTTTAAAAGAGGAAGATAGATGATTTTATACCGAGAAAGAGACGGTTAGAGAAAAAAAGAACTAAAACTGTTGAAATTAAAGAGTTTAAAAATCATTTTTTAAATCTACCGATTTCTTTTTTTTTTTGTATTAACCTACCGATTTTAGAAAATTGAGGTTGGCAACGCTGCTGGTGAGTGACTAAGATGTAGACCGAAATGCGGACCGATAGCTTCGGCGGCACGGAACCAGTTTAAGTTTATTATTTTTTATTAAACTCTGGATACATCATCCAAAATAAACAGACATTTCTACTTGGTTGAATTATTTATTCTATACTATCTGGAAGTTTATTACTTCACGTGCTAGTAATCTATATAGATCACGTTTTTTTTGACATTATTTATACTCGATGGTTTTATGTTAAAAATGCATTTTATATTTTAATATTGTTTGATACAAATAAATATTATATTAATTAAAGGATTAACGGATATCACGTTCGGAATATTTACAATAGATGTTATTTTTGCGTGTAGAGTAGAAAATAAATATAATTTGGAAATATAAACATACAGAAAATTAGTACAGAATCTAATAAATACGTTTTCACCAGCTGTAAAGCAATATATTAGTAAACAAGAGCTGCTAAAGTGGATATCATTTTTCCAGTCGAAAATTCGTATCGAAAACAAAACACAAAATGCTAGTAAAAAGCAAATCGTTTAACAACTGTACTCGAAACAAAATTGATCATCGGTAAATAACGTCACATTATTTACCAGCCGGATACAAAATCATCCGAACAAAAATACACAGCGTATCTAGAAATAAACCCGGGATTCGCGCGCTCCAAAATAATCAAACAATTATTCATGTTCTGCTCTGACAGGCAATCAAAACCAAACCGTGAATTAATAATTAAACAGACAGTTATTCAACATGGGAGAGTAACATAATGATAGGTCACGTTTTGATGCCCGATAAGCCTCCCCAATATACGGGGGTGTGGCAGATACGAGGGTTATTCAATACACATTCATCGTGTGTCAACTATACAACCCCAATACCCAATCCACAGTAGCGCACCAACAATTATCACATTACACACTTTAAAATATCTTGAAAAAAATATATTAATACTTCTTGGGTATTTACGAGGTCTGGCTATTAAATAACGATACTGGTTACAAAAAAGGATTTTAGTATAAAAAATATCCCACATTCGAATGCTCCCCTTCAATATACTCCTCTCTCTTCACCACACACATTTCCATAAATCAAAGCAGTGCTAGAAGTTTTCTTTGGTGAAGGCCTTTAGAAGCTTACCCGTTTTTTGCTTTACCGCTTCTATCGACTTAAACCGGGACCCTTTCAAAGCAGATTTATCTTCGGTGCCAAATCTGGTACAGACTTCTGTTATGTGTAAAATTTTTCTAACTGTTTTTTCATCGGCATTTACAGCATCCGGATACTTAATCGATGATCTGCACGCAGAATTTGGTTGATTTTGGTCATTGTTGAAATAGTGACAGAACGCTGGTCATCTTCAGTGCTCTTTCGGCCCTCACTGAAGCGCTTGTACCTCTCAAAAACACGCGCACGAGATAGAGACTTGTCCCATATGCCTCTTGCAACAATTTTTAGGCCTTAGATTTTTAATTTAACGAGAAATTTGAGATTAATACGTTACTCCTGTTTTTCGTCACACATGGTTTTCGGAACGAGAAAAAAGACGTTTGTTTCAAACCGCTACTGCACAAATAGTGACGAAAACGTGATTCGGTATCTGCATAGAGAAGACTTCTAGATACCCAAAACGCGCAGAGTCTCGTTATTTAATAGTTTTACCTTTTTGTAACTATTTCATAATTTTTTATCGTAGTTCTAGATTCCATTTGTCAAATAAAGTATCCTATAAAAAAATAGAGATCTTGGCTTGATTTAAATCGTTTATTGATTTATAGTGTAATATTGAAATATAGTTATTTTTTTCACCTTATTGCACTAAAAATTGCTCCTATAGACCAAAAACAGATATCTTATATATTTAAACGAGCAATTCTTGTATATATATAATTGGAATCTCGGAATCGGCTCCAACGATTTTCATGAAATTTAGTATATAGGGGGTTTCGGAGGCGATAAATAGATCTAGCTAGGAATTTTTAGAAAATGTCATTTTATTCGTGTTTTATCGATAATTAACTTAAACTGAAAAATATGACTCTTCCTGACATCTATTGGCGAATACTATTTTTGTGAGCAACTAATTGCTTTAACGACACAACAACCGCTGAAGCTATTCCAGCAGATGGCTTTGTTAAGTAACACGAAGTCAATGAGTGTTTGCTTTGAGGTTAGACTAAGAAAATCAATTGTTTATTTATATTATTTGTGTCTTCTTAATGCACGTGTTCACTTAAAAATGCCTAAACGATCTTGAAAAAAAACGCTTATAAACAATCTAACTGCACGAAGTCGCAACTCGTCTCAAGAACACCTGGAAGAGCATCGTCATCAAACTGATCAGGATTCTCAAACTTCTCACAGTGAAGACTCATTTTAAGGATACCGTCATGAAAATAATCAGGTTTCTGCTCGTCTCACACGTGCTGCTAAAGTAAGATGCTTGCAAAATTTGACTGACATTACAAGAGCAAAGCTCGGTCATGTACTTTTAATTAAAAGAAAGTAATTTTAGACCGAAAAACTAATTTTATTCCATTAAAAACTTTTTTTTGCAATTAAAAAACGCTTTTAGATCAAAAACTGAGTTTTTCTTTCCAAAAACCAACTTTTAGATCAATTTTTTTTAAAAAAATGCACCTAAAGATTAAAAAATGGTTCATTCGTTTAAAAAAAGTTCTTTTTAGATCACAAAACTGATTGAGTTATATAAAACACATTTACACAGAACTGTGGTCCCTTTTCTTTAAAGGAGGCTTTTAAAGAAATAATAGTATATTACGCTACAAGGGACAAAAGTTGAATTTTCGGCCCTGCGCGAAAAGCCGAGGGCAACATGACGCGCAGGACCGAGATTTCAACTTTTGGCCCGTGTATACTATTTTTCTTCATACCTCGGTCGAAAGTACTTGCGGAACGAGCGAAGCGAGTGCAGCTGGTCGTGGGACAGGCATCAAATACATTCGAAGAGTCAAGTTTTGTCATTGATGATTATTTTTAAGGTTATAGATAGAAATAGAAATGACACGAGAATAAACAGTCCCTAGTTACAAGTGTAACTACGCATGAGAAATTTTTCCTCCCGCCGTAAACAGGGAGTAACTGTTAAAGACGACAAAACATCATGACGCGCAGGGCCGAAAATTCAACTTTCGTCCCGCCGTAAACAGGGAGTAAATGTTAAACTTTCTTCCCTGCAATTAGGGACGAAAGAACGTACTTTCGACCGAGGTATGAAGAAAATCTGATATCGTCATTCAAAAAACGCTCTTTTTGATCAAAAACTGATTTTATTCTTCTAAAGACACTTTAATATCAATAAACTAATATTTAATTTGAAAAATTCTCTTTTAAAGTAAAAACTATTTTTTTGTTTAAAAAACACTCTGCAAAATCCAAATATTAATCCTAAAAAACAGATATAAATTAAAACCAATTAATATCGATACAACAAAACAAATGAATACTGCACCAGTGATCACATTTTTTGTGTCTTCACATCATTGTGAATGGCTTTCCATTATCGGTATCCATTTATCCATTCCATTGTCAGCTTTTCAATTTTTACTGTCAATGAAACAGCAACGAGGTCGTCAAGTTATCGGTTTCTTTAGAGGAAAATAGTAAAAGAGATGGATGATTGATTGAATTGATAAGATGTCGGAAACATCGACATTTACAAAAATGAACCTTTTTATTTTTACAGCAAAACTTTTCGTGGAAATGTTGGTTTTTGTTACAAAAAATAAATTGTCAAACAACTGACTATGCAATTTTTTTTTCACTTTTCACAAATGCCTCAATATCAAATGTTTCATGTTGAGCTCGAAAACTTTTCAAACGTCTCCGGAGTTTCCGTACGAACAAGAAACAAAAAAAAACGGGTCTGGCAGTCAGTGAGACTGCCGGCAGAAGTTATACTTCTATGCACGCGCATGGATTCATAAATTTGTAAGCGAATGATTTAGCAAAATCATTATATGATATTCGTGGTAAGCGACCCCAAAAACCTCCTAGTACCGTGTGCACACTCTTTTTGTATCGAATTAGCATAAAATTCCTGGAGACGAGGTCCGCCTTAAGCACCAGGTGTTTCAAACACCATCGCCATTATTATAATCGTATTTAGGGAAACACCGAGCACTGATTTCGTAAAGAATTTACATAAAACCCCTAGGAGAAGAGGTAAATACTCTAGACACAAAGTGCCGCGGAGACTTTCGGAATCGTGATACTCGTGTTCAGCGACTCCAAAAACCTCGAGTATATAAATTAAACCCATTTTCAGCAATACTTACCGAGTTGTAAGTTTTCTCTCTATTGTCTGTTTGGAATGTACTTTTCGAATGCAGAAATGCAATTTCCGTTTTTACATTATTATAAAATATAGCGACAAATTTCCTGATACTTTAACAAATCCAATGCAAAAAAAACGCATTCCGATCCATCTTACGTTACAAAATTCGGAGGTTTTGGTGCTTTATTTCCTCGACTATTCGTATAAACTCTGTTTATGTAGCCAACAACCTCAAAAGCATAGTGCAGAATATACTGCAACCATGTGACGGTATTTTAGACTACAATGCAATACTCATTACTGAATATTATTATTAATATTATTAATATAAAATACTAAACTTAATATGTTAACTTACGTGACAGAATTATAAAATAATCTGTCAAATATTCATGTGGTCCGTCACTATGATATTCATACATTAGTTCAGACTGTTTTTTGTATATCTATCCCTTTTCAATGTACTGAATGTTGAAACGGTATTCAAAGGACTTATAGTTATGACTAATAACATGTGATAAATATTTCATCTTTGTTTTTACCGACCAATATACCTTATAAGTGTGTCTGTCTCTCTCTCTTACTCACACCATTACATATGTAATGATTTTTTCCATTTAACTGTACACAAATCTTTTCCACCGAGTGCATGAATAGAAGTATAACTTCAAAAAATAATAAATAAATTAAAGAAAAACATACCATCAAATGGTTTCCTTATCATTTAAATCCATCTTCGATATTTTCCTTCTGTAACAGATACATCATCTAATTAGATCCATTAACGAATAAAACTGTTCTCAGCAAATATCTCGGTCTGAACCATAATCCCTCAAATGTTCTACACCTACAAAAATAAACAAACGACTTTCATCTCCCTAGTTTTATTTTTTCTCTCGACGTTTTTCCACCCAGATTCGTCATTTGTCACTTAGGTACGTTTGCACATTGTCTGCTGGTGTTCTATTAGTCTGGATACAAAAAGCAAAGTCAATTTTGTAGTTAATTATTGTGTAAAGTAAATATGTTTGTTAGAAGTTTGTTAAAGCACTTTTTATAGTATCCTACAAAAATGTTGTTTTTCAGCAATTGTTATATACAGAGAATCGTAAAATTTTAACAGTAAATGAAGTTCTTATATAGCACTAGAAACTTGAAGTAATTATTATAGATATTAATCATCATAAAAGCCTTTTGTGACCACCAGCATTATTTTTGTTAAATAGATGTCAAACAGCGTCTAATAGCATATTTTAGATAATTTACCACGAAGAAAATTACTGACCAATCTATTGAGCCACATTTATAACCTTTTGAGTAGAATATGTTAGAGGCGAGTAAAGACGTAAGGATCTAAAAAAGAAAATGTCTAAATTACAACCATAACTGAACATAGTATTATCTAACTGATTTAATTTAACACATATGTTTTAACAAAGATAATTTATTAATAGTAACCCCCGGACTAGTTCAAAATTCGCAACATTTTGTCAAAGTGGACATCTTGCAGCTAAAGGTTTGTCAACAAGCTTACTGTGCAAATATTAGCCTTGGTGGCGAGATTGTTTTGGTTGAGTTATAAAAGCTCTTATAACTGGACTCTTGTGATTTGCTAAGGATAGAATGCTTCAGTGTTTATAGATTATATTCTGACATTGTTATACTTTACCCGGAGATGTAATGCGTTTAACGCTTCTTTGTTGTAGTATTTTTACATATTTTTTTTTTGTTTTGGTCGTTTCTTGGTTTCTTTACAGTTCTGTTTCTATAGTCTTGCTGCTATACCCTTTTTTGATCTTCCGAGATATGTAGTCCCAAGGTGCTCTTCGTTTCTTGGAGTTTGATGAAAATTTATAGAAAATTAGTCGAAACTCCTTAGGCGGAGGGTTTTTGTGGTTGCTGAACCCGAATATTATTACGGTGACGGTCCTTAAGATACGTTGTTTTATCTTGGTATTCGTGTTCATCGATCAATTTCTTTTTCAAGTTATGAATTTTTGGTGAATGATGTCTTGTTTTTGTACGCATATAGCTTTTATTGTTGTCGTATTAATTATGTAATGTTCCGTTGTAATAAGACTTCCATGTCTTATTATCAGTAGTAGAATTTTTAAGATCTGTGTTTAGGTAGTCGGAAGTAAGTTTATAATCAATTACAAAATTCCATCTGGACAGACAAAGGGAAAACAAATGATGAATATAAAAAGGTAATAAAATATTAAACGTTTTTGTGTACTTAAGTTAGTAGGTAAAATATTAATTAGAAAATTTTATAGTAATACAATTTTTTTTATTAACATCCTTTTTCTATTATTGTCAATGTTTATTGAAAATAACTAAATCTATACATCTATCTATATCTATACATATAATAAAACTGTAGAAATGTATATGTTTGTGCGCGCATCACATGAAAACTACTGATCCTATTCGAATGCGGTTTACAAAGACATATTTGTCTTCTTACCACGTAACATCTGGTGTATAAAACTTTCTCCCCCCACCCCTTGAACGGGGTGAGGAAAGAAATTTTTATACAAAAATCAACACGCCACGCGAACGACGTCGCGGGTGTATCGAAATAGAACCCAAAAATGTGGTTAGATTTTTTTTGTCTGTCTGTCTGTATGTTTGTGCGCGCATCACATGAAAACTCATGATCCGATTCGAATGCGGTTTTCACAGATGTATTTGTCTTCTTTCAACTTAACATCTGGTGTATAAAAATTTCTCTCCCATTCCTTAAATGGGGTGGGGTAAGAAATTTTTATACAACAATCACACGCCACGCGAACGACGTTGCGAGTACAACTAGTAACAACTAAACCATTTAAATAGTTGTTTTTTATCATTAATAAAACCATTTTAAAACTTTCTTATTTTTTTTTGTTCATCCTTTTTCGAAATAAAACGACGCAGACAGAGGGTTAAAAGCGTTTTTTGGCCTTTTTTCTTCCTATCAACCCCATTCTTGTAGTAACGTGTCGGTTGTTTTATTACCAAAGTTAGAGTGGCTGGTATTTGGGAGGCAGTTTTATACGGTCTTTGATGGTGAAAACCTGTTTTATGTTTTACACATCGTAAGAAAGCAATTTATGAATCCTGCAGTTTCTTAGAAGTTTAACTTTATTTACAAAAAAAAAGTAATTTTATAGTAATTTACCACTCCGTGAGTTTTATTATAAAATTAACATCGCATGAATATTATTTTCACCAAATACTCAATTATCATCGAAAACTCTTTTGTTAGACTATCAACGTACCATTAAGTCCTATCAATTATGCATCAGATAATGATAATAATAGAATACTCCACATCGACCAGGCATTCATTATCCGCTAATTATTTATCCTCCACACTCTGAATAATTGAAAAATAAATTAAGTGTCACGTAATCTTTGTTGTAGCTGAACCGGTAGTTGTGGTTTAGTCGATGAATTATTTCTGGAATAAATCGACCGGAATTAATGTGACTCTTCAAATAATTGATATACAAGGTTTATTAAACCAATATCCACAGTTTCTTCTAAAAATTAATTTCATAGTGGTTAACTCAATGTCAACTTGTTAAATTCGTACTTAATTCTATACCACCAAAAATATAAAGTTAGTTAAAATATAATACTTGTACGAAAAATGGTTACACACATATAGAAATGTTGTTGAGTTTTACATCATTTGAGATAGATAAAAAATCTAAAAGAACAATTTCTAATTGAAACATTTTTCGAGAATTTAGAAATTAGATAAACAAAAAATATCAATAAGAAGAAATCGAACTAATGTGACATCGTATCAATTAGAGATGCCACGAATGTTCGGCTACTATTCGGTATTCGGCCTATTCGGTCACTTTTTTTAATATTCGGTATTCGGCCGAATAGCATGTAGTATTCGGCCGAATACCGAATACCAAATTATGGAAAAAACACATATATTATTCAGCGTTTGTTGATAGCAAACGGTTGCGCTTTTCTTCCGAAAATATCCTCTCACTATAAATACTACTGCCTGGAGTTCAGAATGCAGGAGTTGATAAATAGATCTAAACAAATTTAATCAGGTTTGCATACATTGTTCCATTTGCTGACCACAACTTGTATGGTTCTGCCGTCCGATTTAGGCGAATACTTTTTAAATAAATATCGATCTCATCACAAAATTTTTTTCTACATTTGGGTCATTTTGCATATAGTTACTCTGTAGAGACTTCCTCAAAACAGTTCCAAACACTGTCGTGTGATTTCGTTTTATTTTTCAGTTTCATAGTTGTATTTTTTCTTACGAAGTGAAGAAAAATCATCATCGGTACTATTTGACTCACCACGAATCATTTTCAGAGCATCCAAAAGAATTTTTTGTTTTGCTCTTTTAGCTCGAACTAATCCCAGGAAACTGGTTTTAAAACGTAGGTCAATAAAATTGACAATCAAATATTTGTCATCGAATTTGAACTGGTTTTAAAGGTGTTCTTGAAGTGACGATCTCATACTAGTTAAATTTGGTATTCTCTTTCTCTAGGTACCTATTTTAACAATGTGACAACATGTGGAATGACTTCGGAGATGCAGGAAATACCTGAGCTGGCTATTTTTATAATCTCTTCGAACGTTTTAAGGAGATTGATATAATTCATTCACTTCTTATTTCAATCTCAGTAGACTATGCATTTTATTTCTTGGATTGGCACTTCAATTTGTTGGGTTGGTACCTACTGTCGAAATATTGACAGCACATTGTCAAAGGTAAAATTGTTGAAGATTCAATAACGAAATATTTGATGCTTTCTTAGATTCAATATACAATGCCAAAAAAAATAAGTACAGAAATTCACAACAGCATCGTTAGATGTTATGGTATGTTTAGGAAACAAGCTAACAGCTGTGAGTGTTTATTTAAATCAATTGGCCGAGGTTTTTCAAGTAAGTACGATTTTATGTGTATTTCTTTTAAATCAATGCTAGTCGCTAACATAAACTTATATATTTTGCATTAGATTAATTGAGAGAGGTTTTTGTAATGAATTTATAAATATGTATCACTTTTTTAAATAAAATTTATATTATTAAAAGAACACATAACCTTTTTTGACAGATATCATAATAAATTATATACAATGTTGTCAGATTTCAAATTTCGAAATTATACATTTTTGTAACTATAATTTAATTCAAAATTTTGTTAAATATTTTTAAATCTCTTAACTACCGTTGTGTAACTGAGGTATATTTTTTGAATCTAATTAATATGACAAACATTCTAAATGCTTAATTTTTTTAGATCAGTGTATCGAAAATACGGAAGATTATTAAAGAAGGATTGAAAAATAATGAGAAAGTCGCAGATAAAGGATGTAAAACTGATACATTTGAGAAGTTTATTTTAAAAAAAGACTTACAGCGACAGATTTGGATGTACCATGCTAAAACTGAACATTTTACTTTAGACAAACTTTTGACTGATGCTAAACAAAATTTTGATTTTAAAGGGGGACGTACGACACTATACAAACTTATAAAATTAATGGGATACAAATTTAAAAAAGTAAATGGACGACATATTTTATGTGAACAACGACACGTTAAAATTAGAAAGATCGCTTTCATTCGGAAATATAAACAACTAAAAAGTCTTGCTGAGAGAGTTAGATTCGTGTACCTAGATGAAACATGGATCTATCAAAATGGTAGTTCAGTGCGTCAGTGAGTGCACGATTCTGACCTAAAAAGTAATCCAGCTCGTGTAAAATCCGAAGGAAAGCGATTTACTATTTTACACGCAGGGACTGATACTGTATTTTTGGAAGGATGTGACTTGTTACTAGACTCTTCGAATACAGACCTTGACTATCACAAAAGTATGAATGGTGACCTTTTTAAAAACTGGGTTGTTAATCAACTCATTCCTGCTCTATCAGTATTTCAAGAAAAATGTGTGGTGGTCATGGACAACGCGCCATACCATTCAGTTCAAATTAACAAACCACCCTCTTTTTCAGCGAAAAAAGCAATGATGCAGGAATGGTTGATTAACAATAACATTAGGTTTGACACAAAAATGACAAAGAAACAACTGTACTCTATAATCTTACCTTATAAAACTGACGAAAAGACATATGTAGTGGATGAAATTTTAAAACAACGAGGACATGAAGTACTTCGACTACCACCATACCATTGTCACTACAATCCAATAGAACTAGCATGGGGGTTTACTAAGACATATTATAACAAACATATTACATCTACTTATCTTGACCAGGAAAAAGTTAAAAAAACTTGGACAGAAGCATTGACTAAATGTACACCAGACATGTGGCAAAATTTTTGTAGACATACAGACGAACTTATTTTGGCAGATTGGACTACTTACATGGGAAACTGCTCACATGACAATATTCCTCCTTTAATTATTTCATTGGAGGAATCAGATTCTGCCGATTCCGATTTTGGATTTGATAGTGACTCTGATTCTTCCAGTGAAATAATGGAAGAGGATTGATCATACAAATACACCGACAACATTTACATGTTACATCTAAATCTGCATCTGTATTTGTTTTTATTTGCTTTTATGTAATTTATTAAAATATTTTTTTCATTGTATCGGTTTGAAATGTCTAACAAATCTTAATTTTTCTGAAAAATTTCTGTTATAAAGAACATTATTAAAACATCAGCATATTTAAGTCAAATGCGACACCACCTGGGGCGGACCAGGAAAATCAAATTTTTACTGGAGTATAGTTTCCTCAATTAACCCATTGGATGTGAAATTTTATTATCCTACAGCCACTAATACAATAATGTTACACTACGATGCCATTTGGATGTAAAATAGAAGACTTTAAAAAAGATGGATACCTATAGACTTTGAGTACTGTGTTTTTATGTTAAACTCAAAACTGATGAAATAATTTTTTTTACCACTGCTTGAATAATTTAAAAGTTTTATTATACATTTGTAAAAAGGATCTTTTACTATTGCTTGAGTAATTTAAAAGTTGTATTAAACGTTTTTATTAATATATGTATATGTGCTACATTTTGAATTTTACTTATATTATTTATTTGTAATAAAATGTAAATATAAAAGTATATTTTTCTACAAGCATGCGTAAAACAACACTTTTCCGCACGCATTTTAATTCAGAAAATATCTCTTTCTCTTTTTTTATTAAATGAATATGTCCTTCAATAACCTTTTGGAAAATTATTGTATTATTACTTTTATGTTGTTGTACCTACTACATACAAATAGTAAAAAAAAGATTATTTTGCATAAAAATAGAGATTTTTAAAATGTTTGTTCTTAAAAAAATCATAATTTATTAAAACACCTCTGTAAACGTTACTCAAAGCAACAACAAACTTTAATTGTCACAAATTAAAATTTTGTTACATTGTTAGGAGTTGAAAATAAAATTTAAAAATTGAATAAAGTATCTTTTTTATGCTTTTAGAAAAAATATTGATCCTAACTCTTGCGGGAAAGTATAACTTTCCGCACGTGATAGGATAATAACTATTTTCGTTCTAGATCAATAATATAATATGATAATTGACTATAAACAGGGATCTGTTCTGTGCAAAGGAATGTGTTATTTTGAATATCAGTCAAAATTCATGTGAATTTAAATAGACCATTCTTGGATATTAATAGTACCTACTTGCAGCGAAAACTGACGTATCTACTTTAGTACCTATTCAATTTAATATTAAATACATTGACTTATTTTCGGCAAGTTTTAAATTTGGTTTGCAGATTTAATTACTTAAGATATTTGTAACGAATACACATATTTTTATTGAAGACGTGACAACATCGTATTTACAATTAATAAGACCACAGAACAATATGAACAGACGTGTATTATACTGGGCGAATTTCATGTAACTAACAGAGCCTACTGAGATGGAAATAAAAAGTGAATGGCTTATATATTGTTCCATGAAATCCCAGTGAGAAGGTGTCAAATTGTTTAAAGATTTATGATCTGTAATGTTTAAAGAGACATTTCGCTTTTGCCCTAATAATCGCTCCATTAAATAATAGGTGTGTGTGCGTGTGCTTATATCTTGTACAAGTAGGTGGTTTGGCAAGTTAAGTTCTTGACGAAAGGATTTCAGCTTTTGTTGTGCTTGTACCAGAGTAGTTATAATTGATCTCACAGCAGCAATCATCTGTGGTATTTTGGTTTGAGACTTTAAGTCTTTAAGACATCTTTGTAATGAATGGGTAAAACACTTTCCAGAATCGTAGTCTGCGTCCCGTACACCTTTCACCATATTGGCCCCACTGTCGTGTACAAGAAAGTGGATGTTGTTATAGTTTATCCAATCTAAATGTGAAATTTTGTGCTCTTTGGCGGTTTTTAAGAGCCTTTGATGACATTTCCGACCATTGGCGTGGAATTAAATAAAAAAAGGTTCATAAATTTTTATTAATTTTTGTTTTAAATTTCAAAAGAAAAACGGTTTTTGTATATTTGTAAATTTTGTATCAATTTGAAAATTGTCAAATAACAAATTAATTCTTTCAAATTAAAACTTGTTAATTTTAGTTATTAATAAGAACATTTGACTAATTATTCAAATAGTACATAACTCATAATAAGATTTTAAAACAATTGTCTACAAATAATACTTATTTTGTCTGACAATCTTAAAAGATTGTCTGTCCAGCTAGGAACACGAGGAGGGATGAGCCTTCCTTGCCTGGAAAGGAAAGGGTTGGGTATGTTAGTAAGAATATAAAATTAGTTTGTTTTTGAAAACAAGTTTTCAAGATACATCACGATAGCTGTAAAGGAAATTGGTTGGAATGACTAACAAGAATTGTCAGAGTCTTCTGAAGTAGAATCGTATCCAGGTTGAATTACTAATGGTGCTATTGGCGGTAAAACAGGATATTCCTTTTCTATTTTTATAACATGTGTTTCGCAATTTTTCCATACATCGCTATTAAAGCCACTAATTACCTCTCGAATATTATCAAGAACAACTGCGCTTAAGGTTGGTGACTGATTATATTTTCGTAAACGTTTCTTTACAGTACTCCAAACCATTTCGATTGGATTAAAAATACAGTAGTAATGAGGTAAACGCAAAAGGGTATGACCATGTCTGCTGCAAATGGTGTCAATGACGTATTCATTTTTAAAATTCTGACTTTTGATCATTCTTATTAATTCCTTCTTTACTGGAACCTTTTTAGGAACATCGATATTTTTGATTGCCATAAGTCTTAAAATTTCATTCTTTTTTTGTGTTATTAGGTATTTTGTTTAATATGCGGAAATGATACGACACATTGTCCATAACAATTACTGAATTGTAAGAAAACCCAATAGATAGTGTTGAATTTCGATTCATAAATAAATAAATAAATAAACGAAAAACTAAGAGAAAGTGGAAAATTAAAAACAGAAAAAATGCGAAAAAAATAAAGTCTAAAAAAAATACCTTTCTAAATCAAATAATATAACGCCACCGTAAGGTGGCGTAGTTATTATCTTATATATTTAAACGAGAAATTCTTACTATATTAAGTACTATCAAGCCACCGTAATATATAATATATCTAATATAAAAAATCAATAAAAATCAATCACGCTACTGTGTACTGTAATGGGGAAGAAGACTATTGGCGGTATTTGACTGTTGTCGCATTTTGCAGTTTTCCTCTTTGAAGTTTCGTTTGATAAACAGCGCACCGTCGGCATTTGTTTGCGTTAAGATCAATGCGTTACGAACCGACTTGAAAATCCGGACAGTAAATACACAATGTTGCCGGTATTTAAAAATTTCTTTAAGTATAAGTAATATATACAAAATTGATATCATTAGAAGTGAAAACTGTTTAAATATGAAGAACGTAGTTAATTAATTTAAGTATATATTTTGTAAGAATATTTTTATATTATCTTTCTAAGAGTCATTGACGAACAATTAAATATTAAAGTAGAGAGAAAATTTTCAAAATATATAAACTTAGGAATATTCGCAAATATATCTGACAACCTAGATTCGAAAGTCCGTTCCTTTGTTGGGGTTAAAGGGCGTGGTTATGTTTTCACATTAATATTAGTTAAACCATACATAGCAAACACACAGCCAGTTTATTACCTCACTAAAAACCACGTAACAGTCACAAATGGGTAATTTCTTATTGGAAGATGCCATTCTGTAGTTTATGACAAACAAGCCGTGATATTTTAACACAAAAATAAACAAATAATGCGTGTCGTATCCCGATGTACATAGAAATAGAACAAATGCGCCCACTCCGTTGCTCCCGCACGTGCCGCACTGAGACAAGTCATAACCTGTCGCGTGCAAAATGCGCTTTTTTGCCAAACATTCGGCTGCCTAATATTCGGCGCTTCGGCCAAGTGCAAAGCCGAATATTTGGTATTCGGTATTCGGCCAAATCACTATTCGTGGCATCTCTAGTATTAATGTATCAATGGTTTTTGGGCTGTTAGGCCGGCGTCGATTGTCATTTTGACTTGACGTTTCGCCAACACGAGCGGTTGGCATCTTCAGAAGTTGCTTTCTGGTTGACAGTCTGCGAACTACATCTACGATTTCTACCTAAAGAAGTTAGCGCCTGTAGCCATTCGATTGCAGTTACCTAAGTGGTTAGTCTTTAACCATATCTTGATTTAACTTACGTCCCCAAACACAAATGTGACGTTAATAAGAGAGAGATTTTATATGTCAAATCGATACCTTAGATAGTCACTTTTTTGTGCCCTCTGATATTTTAATTGTCGAATTTAATAAATAACGTCATATACCTATGTGCTTAAGGAGGAATCGAGTTGACTTAAGATTTAAGCAAAAAACGTCGACTTATCATCAAGGCATCTGTGACCGAATGGTTAAAGGTGCTACCAGCTATAGGTAGATTGCAGTTCTAAGTCCTGCTATATGTGACGTTTTCTTGATTTCTTCTTAATGCCATTTTTGTCTGTCTAATTTTTAAATGTATGTCTCAAAAATTTTTTTTTTCATTAGTCACAATATTTGTTTAACAATTATTTTTAAAAATCTGACCACCATTAACTCCAATTACAGCTACAGGTTGGCGCTGCTAGTTATTATTTCCATAACCCATATCTGTTATTACCTTCTTATTTATAGTTTGATGCATATTTATTTAATGTTAAGAGCAGTTTATGTAAATTAAGAAAAATAGTGTATGTTTTTCTATGAAGTCTACTTAATCTGCTCAACTTGTTTCGGATGTTTGAGTTCCCGGTATACTATAATCTGAAATTGGTCTGTAATCTGTTGGTTAACCCCTTATCAATTTCGAATTGAAGTCATGAACCCATCGGTTGTTAGCCAAAATGAATAAAACATCAATAAATCAAAGTCATTAGTTCATCGCACTGAAGATGTAAAATTTATTGGACGTAACATGTCAATCCGGCCCATGTTAAACATCACTGATACCGTGTGCGCATTTATCAATGCGACCGTGGCCCGTTTACAAATGCATTACGTCAAATCGTTCTCTCGAACTACATATGTTAATGTTAATATGGCCGCAAACCGCATTTGGAGCGGTTAACCACGCCATGTGACGTCACTATGTTGTCGCGGTTTACCATCGCGTGACCACATGCCTCGATCGACGGTGCTACCAGCTAGCGATCTAGAAATTTTCAGTATACGTTTGTATAATAATAAATCATAAAACCAAAGCTATACAGTGATTGGAACATTTACATACATTACATACATAGATATAACAAACGGAGCGTTTTTTAATAGTCTTATAACATAAAATGATGAAAAATGATACAAACGTATCTTGAGCCATGCTGTCATTATATCCAGATACATTCATTAGTGACTAAAGAGGCAACCTGTACTGTACTGATGAGCTCTAATTAGATTTTGCCCTTGTATGGACTAATTAATATTTATATCTATGTCGCAGCATCATATGCTTTGAGTTAGGAATTCTAACCAGGCACAAATCCAGGTTATGTATCTGGTACAGCTTGGCGCAAGATATTTATCATTTTCCGGTTGCTAGGAGAAAATCTATAGTTTATCGCCACCAACAATACTATAAACTTTTTTTGAGTTTCCTTTGTTTAACCCTTCCTGTGATTTTCGACACCAAAGGAAGCGAACCAATTTTTGCTCTCACATTAGCGAATGGGGTATCCAACGGGAAACCAAATTCGTAAAACCCAGTTATTCATGAGGATCTTTTGGATCGAGGTCTTTGAATTATGGAAAGAAAACTCCCAGCGATCATCCTTAATTAGCTAACAAACCGCATCAATATTTTACTGTATGAGTGCTGTTTTGGGTGGAAGTTGAGACTGGAGCGACCACGTTGTAATTCAGGTAATTCTGGATTCAGGTCAACAAAAAATTAAGATTAGATTTGTGGGTTAAAGAGTCTTTCGCGTCACCTCTTACCTGAGCCCAGTAACCGATTTGTGTCTGAAGATTTTATCGGTGGCGCCTTCTAAGCGGCTATATGCAAAACTAAAAAGACAAATCTCGTATTTGTCAAGTACCACTTATCAAATAAACCTTACTCAGCATAATTTGAATCATCAAAAAGCAGAAACACACTAAAACCATGGTAAAATCAATCTTACTTACATAGCAAAAAGAATTCAACTTCATAAAAAATGATTATTCTTATGTAATATATAAATATTTACACAGCATACAACATCCTCCAACATATTTATTGCAGAAGTTGGTAGTTTCAAGGAATTTTTATGTACACCCTCCAGTCATTACCGTTTCCAGACTTTTTAATCATAATTTGTCTAGACCCTGTTAACTCCTCTTAGATCTTAGTAGTTATTAGATATTGCCAGCGGCATGTTTCTTCTACCACAAGCTTACCGCTGTGTTCGTATATAGAAAGATAAACAGACTCAACTAAATTCAAACATAATTATCATATCATTTAAATTCAGAACCGTCACGTTAATCAGAAGTAACACAGAATGAGGAAATATCAATATCATCATTTGTACTCTATTTCTCTCACATTTGTTAAAAACAAATAAGTCAATTTAACTATAAATACTTAGATAATATTCTCAGAAACTTTTGTGTTAAACTAGAACCCACCCTTCTAGATCTATCTCTATAAAAAAATCTGTCTTAAGGAAGACGTCTACTAGGAAAAATGATTGAAGTGCTACTTTAAATTTCAAATAAATCAAAGTGATCATAACGTGAAACTTATTTCAATTCTTGTAGAACATCTAGAAGCTCCATAATCATTTACAAAAATAACTCTATGCTCAGTTACTACCTATAACTTTTAAAAAAGTAATTAAAACGCAGACATTTAACACTAAAAACCAGAATACGTCTAATACAATGGTAAGATATGGTCTTTATATTATATGGTGTTAAAACCTGATCACTCAAAGCAAGAACTGAAAAAGAATCAAAGCTTTCGAACCATCGACAGTTTACCGACTACTTCGTATTTCTTGTTTCTTGGTCAGCTCATATTACAAATGAAGAAGTTTTAAGGAGGTATGATACAGAAAAACAAATACTCGAAATTGTTAAACAACGTAAACTTTTATACTTGAGGTATATATTAAGATGATCCCGATACTTGATACAAAAATTAGATTTAAAACGTAAAATAGAGGGAAAGCGTATTTCTCGCAGAAAAAACATTCATGCTTGGGAGAAATAAGAAGCTGGCAATCATTTTTCATCAAACCAAAGATCCTTGGTCATTATATAGTCTTTGAAGATAAATAGACAATCGATCGCTAATGTGCGGAACCCAGAACTCCCAGAAGAATAAAAACACACATTTTTTTTATATATATATATGAACATTTTTTAATTTACTTGCTTCTACGAGTTCTGTAATAATACCGATTGAATTGTAGTTGATGTATTAGATTAAATATCCGGTTCCGGACCTGTTACAACATTGCAAGTTGAGTTGTTTGTAGATAAACGAGCCACATTTTCATCACAGATAATACTGAGGGTAAACATCGGGCCGTTAGTTTTGTTAGTTCAGCAACTCAAATAATTTACCCAATAGAACTGCAGGAGTTAGTTTGTTCGGGGTTGTGGGGTAAAGGCGGAGGGGTAGCGAGGGCGATGACGAGACACACTGTGTACCGACCACGGAGTGTCAATATTTGGTCATATAGAAAGACGGCTGTTATTAGGAACGTTGGTCTCTAAAGGGTATTTGCACAATGCCTTTCACATCGGATATTTCCAAAAGTGTAGTAGGAGTTTCATTTGAGTGTGATTGCCATGTTTCATATGTCAAAACTAAAAAAATATTCAACTTACTATTAGAGGTAGCTTTATAGTGATGGCACAGATTTGTACATTGCAGTAGAATAACAGACATGCTAATAATAGAGAAGTGTTGAAACTGTTAGATATGAAACGTAGAACCAAAAATCAAAAGTAATCCGATAATAGAAACTTGAACAACGAGAATGAAGAAATATACGACTGGAAGCATTCAGAGTAAAGTATTATGGGTAATAATTTCAAGGAAGATAAGTATCCAATAAATTATCAGTCTTCTGATATCTGGAAACCCTTCAGAACAATAAAAATCTTCAATGATGAAGATAAAGCCCAGTATTACTAAAGGTGCGTCCTTAGCAAGTCGACATGCTCTTCCATTTAGAACGGCAGCTATTGAGAAATGGAGGCTAGAGAAGGCCCAGGAGTGGTGGAAAAAATCACTAGGCAAGCGACAAGCCAAAGTCATCATAAAGGAACACTCGGCGAAATTTACTGTAGTACTGCTATCACAAAGGCGAAACAGTGTCAGAATGATTGTCAGTCTCGTGACAGGACATTGTAGGTTTAGAAAACAGATGAGTCAGCAGATGAAGACATTTGTCGATACTGCCAAGATGAGGAGAAAACCGCATTTCATGTCCTATGCCAATGTGGATTCCTTTGACTAAGAATCTATTGTCATGGGATAGCAAACTCTTAAAAAAACGCTACAAGAAGAAGATTCCGTAAAGTTGTCTGCTAATAATATAAACAACAATAGGTATATCAAAACAATATATGATACAACACTTTAAATTCTCTTAATAATTCCTACTGAAATTTCTAGTTTTATAAGGAAAAATATATATTTGTTTTGTTTTCTCTTGGAAATGAAAACATTTTCAATTTGTAAAACCCTATTAATTTTAACTATATTTTTTAACGAGTCCCCACTGGAAAGCACAATATGGTTGTTCTCATTTTGCCAACAGCGTGAAATCCAATTCACACCCGGTCGGAAAACTTCTCATTGGAAAAATCACCGAATACCGCCGGGATTGACTCGATATATATTACCGGGAAATCAGAAGGAAGGATAACTTGTTTATCATTACTTAAATTAGAAAAAAGAAGCGAAGAGGAAGAACTAAAAAGATTAGGTTGTTGGAATCGAAAAATACGTGTTATAAAAAGATAGAAATACAAGAAGAGCAAAATTTTAACAACTTTTTGTAAGTTAATGGAGATAAGAAGAAAAACAACAATAACAATATTATACAGTGTGCGTGCGAATAGGTACCGTTACACCTGAATTTGTTCTGAGGTACTTCTGATAGATAGATAGATAGATAGATAGATAGATAGATAGATAGATAGATAGATAGATAGATAGATAGATAGATAGATAGATAGATAGATATTCCTTTGCGACCTTTACAGATCTATTGTGAACATCCATCATTTCTAGAACAAGATTAGAGCACCTTGTCTAGCACTGCTTTCTTAATGAGACTTGACAGTGGCCTCTCCACATAACTTGGAGCAGCCGGTTTCTTATCTTCCAATACCAGGCCTTCACATTGGCATAGGACATGAAATGTGGTTTCCTCCTCATCTTAGCAGTATCGACAGATGTCTTTATCAGTTGACACATGTGTTTTCTGAGCCGACAATGTCTGCAGTAAAGTTCGCCGAATGAAGACTCGCTAACTTTTGATGTACACTGTACAAACTTTCCATTTTGGTCAGCAACAAAAGTAATTCATAATTAATTATGTGTCTCACTAGAAACCATATCTTTTGAATCCGAGATACCATATTTAGAGGTTATTAAACATATAATAAATTATTTATATTCCAATAAATTATATAATCGTCTATCGTTAGTAAACAGGCCACCCATTAAAAGAAAAAACATACAAATTAATCTTATTTCGCAACACAATCGCATTTATTCAATCCACAAACACGTTTGTAATAAAAATTATTAATTATCTAATCATTGTAAACCAACACGTAGCTATATTAACAATTCATCGAGTTATAACTAACTATATATGATGTTTCTCAACAAAAAAAAAAACGATCTATTAACAGAACATTTTAACATCCCACACAAAAAAATTAATAGAATAACAACTAAATTACGCAGCTTAAATTTCAATTACGAGTGAGTAGCTCTCTCTCTGTGTGGTCGAGATTAGATTAAAGCATTGCATGTAATGAAACGAGAATAGTGAATAGCGGAGTGATATACTACGAGTAATTACGTAAAGAAACGTTGAGGTGTGACTATGGTTCGTGCGGTTACAACACGAGAGAATGAGCAATTTTCTCCATTATCTAATATAATTTTAGTCTTGTTTCAAACTCATTCGTTCATTTAATTAACTAGTTAAATATTTATGCGAATTAAATCAAGTAGAAACATCCCAGGAAAAAATAAACGGATAGTGTCTGTTCAGTCTGGAATTTTAATCAACATAATTGAACTATATGATGAAGAAGTTGGATTTCTGAATATTCTCCTCTTTCTTAACGATTTTTGATCCTAAATTAGACATTTAGGGAAGACTAGAATGCATAGAATATCCAAGTGACATGGTCAGTCCAAAATTTGGTCGATAAATGTACACTCCTTTAATTTTTGTGTCGCCTGAACCCAAATCAAATCAGTTAGTTTATTCCTTACCTTCTAGCTTGAAACTACCAACGAAAGAGTGAGAGAAACAAAGACAGAATCTAAGAAAAGAGAGAACGGCTTGATTTAAAAAAAGCCCGCTCTCTCTCTCTTTCTGGATAACTGTAGTAACGAGATAAACTTTATGATCACGATGTTAAATATCTGAATCTACGATCCACCTCAATCATAATGATTTTTGACATTAAGTTAGGTGTTTGGGGGAACCGGTAATATCCGACTGAGGTGGGAGGTACAAAATTTGGTCGATAAATATACTCTCCTTTCATTAGTCTTCAGCACTATCGTCCCCACCGGAGTCGAGTCAGATTGTTTATTGCTTGCAATTTAGTTTGCAGCTACGTATGAAAAAACGACAGAACCGAAGACAGAGAATGTGAGGAAAGAGAAAACGATTAGGTGTAAAATGCTCTTTCTCAGTCTCTTTCTGGAACTAAAGAGCTATATGATTTCTGAATCTACTATCCATCTAGCAGCTTTGTTTATTGGTTGCTTTCTTACTTGCAGCTGCTTACGAAGGAGCGATAAAGGAAGAAATGATAAGTAGATGTCTGAAAGCTGTTAAATGTACTTTGGCTCTTTTTTATTTTATTTTTAGAGCTGCAGAGAGGAGAATACGTCAATTTGATAATTAAAGCTAGTTGGGGAAACCTACAGTCTTTTTATCTTCTTTTTTACCACAACTACTGTTGTCTGCTCTTAAATGTTGTAGTTATAGCTTGAATCTCCTATTACATCTTCCCCAATAAGGCCTCAACGACTTTGGATCTCCAGTGGAACAGAAAGGTCAACTCCTAGTGTTGTTAGCTTTCGGGAATTATGTTTTTGGTCTCTTCAGGTTATTGTTGCGTGCTTTTCTGTCATATAGATCCAAAGATGAAGAGTATGAGGTGTTGGTGAACTAAATCTTGTATTTACGTCTTTGCTGAGGAAATTTCAGTAATAAGGTAATATGTAAGTCGGTCATTCGAAGAAGTGTCGTATGTCCACCCGCCAAAAGCTTCCATGACAAGCATTGCTTCAACAAATGGAAAATATCTGGATTAATTTCACGACTAACATTAAACAATATTTATTATTATGATAATTATTAATCTTGTTTTTGGTCTTCTAATGCTTTGAATCACTAGAACAGCTCTTTTTCTTTAGATCAAATATATATACTACCTATAGGTAATATATAAATTACGTTAAATGTTTACGATGACTTAACTATTTGTTGATCAAGATATATTGAAATCAATTTGCCCTCAGCGTCATATTTGAAAATGTAGTCAGCGCGATATATCCCTGTAGCGTCCCCGACGACCACCCACAAACAAGCACCTAACCATAGCAAACACAAATGTTGAAAGTTTGTTTTGCGTACTCATTGTTGGTATATGTTAACTGCATGTAAACAAGCTTCACTTGTATTGTAAAGCCGTTAATTTTGATAATAACGACACAAATTCATTTGGGAGTATAAATTATTACCCCGATACTGTCTTCTCTTTCTGAAACTAATTCTCTATGTGGATGGACAAATGGCGAGCTTTACGGCGCCCAGTGCTTGTTTTGCATAATTTTGTAATTGTGATTACTACCCGGATGAGGTGATGGAGAGCTTGTAATGATGAGTTTGTGAACAATATTGATGATAATTTTATCGTCTGGGGATTAACCAAAATATACAGGACGTGCTAATTATATTCTACTGTTTCTAACTAGTCTGATGAGATTGGATAACACATATAAGTTTCTTGGCATATATTTAAAGCTGAAATAAAAGTGGCGCTATAAATTAAAGTACGAACAGCTACAGCCATCAAACAACATCTTAGCAATAAAATTTCAACCAAGAGAAAAAATTGTTGTCAAATGACCAACAAAGTTGGATGGAGCTCCAATATGGATTGTAGATTAGAAGCAGGGTCGATTGGCACAGGTCACCTTACAACACTGCGACCTAAAAGATCTTTTATGTATACTCTACATCTACTTATAAATCCATAAGGTCTAGACCATTAAGAAAGTTTGTTATCCGCTTATAATGTTTCTGTTTCATTTGGATACTCACAGAATCTCCATGTTCCACTGTCTACTTTACGAATTTTACAGAGATGGCACCTCAGGTTGTTTTAACCTTTTTGCTTGTCTGTTTGCATTCCAGGCTGTTTTGGACTCGAACGTGGTAGAATGTGGAGCCTTCAAAGTAGCTCAGCTATCAGAGGCAATAAATATTTTGGCTGAATTAAGGTATTTTTAGGTATAAGGACTTGTAACTTTATACCTATTCCTTCTGGTGGTTTAGACTCATCAGTTTATAAGTGAGGAGTCCTTTTTATAAGTAGAGCGATTTCGTTTTCTATTAACTAATCGTTTAATACTAACATAATAACTTATACATACAAAAAAACGATAAATGAAGATACCGTAAACAATTTAATGATTTCTGTTGTTATTATAGTCGTTTAATTTAAAGTAGCTGGAAGAAGAGATAGATCGATGATAAACAATAATGACAAATGGATACTTGATGAGACACATAAAAAGACAAGAAACTGTAAGATTGCAAAGTATGTATTTTCCTTAAACAACGTCATTATTTTATTACAAAATTTACTTAAAAATTCTTACATTCTATCAACAATTTATCGAACTGTATAAAATATTTTCTGTTATCAAACATTTTTCCACTTCGTCAACAGCAGAATTCAGGAATGTTATTTTTTCCATTGAAATGCTGTGAACGTTTTCCATATTTCTGTATACTTATCGTGCTTGAAATGTAATAAGAATATATTTTATGTGCATACATCTGTACAATCTAATCCCTATACTCGAGCAGAGGCATATCAGGTGCAACTGTGCACGTAACAAAATACTTTATTACCAAGCATAGGCGGCAAACACGCAAATTCAATATTCGAGAATGGTTGATAATATAATACTCCGAAAAAAAGATAGATTTGATAAAATGTATTTGAAAATGGAAATAGAATTCTAAATTGAAATATCAAATAAATCATATACAATATGCTCCAGATTTTTTAATCATATCCGTATCTCCATATCTACGTGGGTAATCAGAAACTATTCAACGGTAATTAAACCTTTTATAACACTAATAAAGAATTCTCACGGTGTAAACAGTATTTATAAAAGACCCAACCAACATAAATATGATTCTGAGGAAATTAATCGCAGCAAAAATGAAAACCTCAGTCACGTTTTTACTACATCGCAAAATTTTTATTTTCCTAAATTGGATGTATTGGTTGCAGAATACTATTTTGAGAATAATAACGGTACTAAGTTGGTAATAACAGATGACAGTAATGACAGGCAATAGTTGACAGTAGTTATATATGACAGCAATGACAGGCAATAGATGACAGTAATGACATATGACAGCAATGAGAGGCAATAGTTGACAGTAATGGCAAATTAAAGCAGTAATGTTAAAACGAATTATTGTATAACCAAGTGATTAAAGTTAAATGAATTTCGGAGCACTGTTTGATAGAGCCAAACGTATGTGACCATCAATAAAGATAAAAACTTAACAGAAGCTGTCTCAGCGTCTAAAGATCCGTTTACAAAAAATCTAGTAGTGGAAATGGAAATGAGTATGATTAAATTTTGGTTTGTGGTTGTTTGAATGGTTAAACTTTCATAGTAAATGAGTTTATCACACAAACTCAACTTTTCAACAAACACATACATTCTTGATAATACTAATATAATAGATGACAGTAATGACAGGCAATAGTTGACAGTAATGATATATGACAGCAATGACAGGCAATAGATGACAGTAATGACAGACGACAGCAATGAGAGGCAACAGTTGACAGTAATAACAAATGGCAAATTATAGCAGTAATGTTAAAACGAATTATTGTATAACCCAGTGATTAAAGTTAAATGAATTTCGAGCACTGTTTGATGAAGCCAAACGTATGTGACCATAAATAGAGATAAAAACTTAACAGAAGCTGTCTCAGTGTCTAGTGATCTGTTTACAAAACATCTAGTAGTGGAAATGAGTATGATCAAATTTTGGTTTGTGGTTGTTTGAATGGTTAAACTTTCATAGTAAATGAGTTTATCACACAAACTCAACTTTTCAACAAACACATACATTCTTGATAATACTAAAATAATAGATGACAGTAATGACAGGCAATAGTTGACAGTAATGATATATGACAGCAATGACAGGCAATAGATGACAGTAATGACAGACGACAGCAATGAGAGGCAACAGTTGACAGTAATGGCAAATGGCAAATTATAGCAGTAATGTTAAAACGAATTATTGTATAACCCAGTGATTAAAGTTAAATGAATTTCGAGCACTGTTTGATGGAGCTAAACGTATGTGACCATAAATAAAGATAAAAACTTAACAGAAGCTGTTTCAGTGTCTAGTGATCCGTTTACAAAAAATCTAGTAGTGGAAATGAGTATGATCAAATTTTGGTTTGTGGTTGTTTGAATGGTTAAACTTTCATAGTAAATGAGTTTATCCCACAAACTCAACTTTTCAACAAACACATACATTCTTGATAATACCAAAATTTCTAAATATAAGGGAATGCGAGAGATAATAAATTTAATGTAGGTATGTAATATTGCGGTGTTAGAAATTAGTTTAATTAGTGTAATCTATTAAATCTCGTGAGAACAGAAAGAGCGAACAAACATCGACAGAAACACAAACCGTACTGACAAGAGAAACAGAAAGACCACAGAACACAGAAGAGAAGACAAAACCGCACGGGAGAGATGTATGAACGTAATTAGATAAAGTTCTGGGCTGTGGCCGAGTTAATCTGTTTCACGGCGATCTGGGTAAATTATGCATGCGCGGTCGGCCACAATAGACTTCGACGTCCAGGGATGCCGTCGGAGGTACATCGACGTCGGCGTCGTTGTCAATTAATGCCCTCGCATTTGCATTCACACCGTGGCACCGCGTGAATGTTGATTCTCTTCGAAATACGGCGTTTAGTCGGTGCTATGGTTTGAATAGTGATAAGGTATGACGGTAGGGGTCGCAGACAAGAGGGAATCGTCAGTATATTGGTAGTCAATGTGGAGCGGATCCTGCGATATAATCGGATTTTCGAAGCGCGTGCTTTTGTGTTCAAATAATTGCGAAATGTGACTCTCTAACTTCAAATACGAACTGATTCGATATAAAGGGCAGACTATCATACTACATTGAATATATATCATACCAAACTTGCTTAATTATTACAAAATTTTTTATAGCGATCTAGTAATTAAATTACTATATAAAAGATCGTTTATTCGATCCCTAGCGGCACTAATGAACTAATACCAAAACTTTTCAAATTGTTTAAAAACATTGAAAAATTTTTAAATAGCTACAAAAAATGACAAATTTATTTTCAAACTATATAAAACGAACAAAATTTGTAGGAAAAGGAAAAAGGACCTACTTTTAGAATTTCCTAATGAAGACGTTAAGAAATCCTCTGAAGGTTCCACCAATAAAGGTCAGACTATCGTACTACATTGGATATACCTATATCATACCAAACTTGCTTAATTATTGCGTTGAATTATAAATGGTTTGGTACAGTTCACAATTTTTCGTCAGTTTACAATCTCGCTAGATAAATTATAAACTAACGGTGTTTATAATCTTACGGTGACATATACCTACACTATATTGAAAAAAGCATAAATGTACCTACAAAACATTACTTAAACTATAGATAAAAATAAGTCAAATTCTTCCACCAGTCAGGCTTCTTCCAAAAGTCAGGCTTCCACCATTCAGGCTTCTTTCACCAGTCAAGCTTTTTCCATCGATTACGCTTCTTCCACTAGTCAGGTTTCTTCCACCAATCAGGCTTCTTCTACCAGTTAGGCTACCTCCACCAATCAGGCTTCTTCCATTAGTCAAGTTTTCACCAGTTAGGCTTCCACCAGTCAGACTTGCCTTAAATGGAAATAAAAATAAACAAAAACAGAACTTGTGTCAACTATCTGATGCTGCTGTAGAGAAAGTTGAAGATGTAATTAGATTAGTTATATATATATATATATATATATATATATATATATATATATATATATATATATATATATATATATGATTATCAAATACATATTGACCATTGTGTACATTTTTGGATCTGCATATCCAGTAAAACTTTTGTCACCTATCGGTAACATACGTGTTATTTATATCAAATACTGGAAAACTACATTTTTTCAACCTATATTTTATATATTTATTTTCATTCGATGCACGAAGCCGTACAGCTTTAGTCTTCACATCACCGTGTCATTCTAGACCATATTTTATCCCGGCAGCAACTCACTTGATCCTATAAAACCTGACAAACATATCAAGATTCTTGTCCTTTTACCAAACATCCTGCTGGGACGGTGAAGTGTCATCAAAGGGGGATTTTGTCGTGTACATCCTTTGCAGGAACATAACGCTGACTCAGCGCACTGCTTTTATAGTCCATTGCTTGCCAAGATGTGAAAATGAAAGGATTTATAACCAACACCGTGCGAGATATAAGAATATATTTAATATGATACATTGAAGAACATATTCGGTGTTCTATTTTATGAAATTCTAAAAGTTAGTTCCGTGATTGGTTACTCTTATTATATTTAGGTCATAACTATCGTTATAATATAACTTCTTATTAACTTTCTTAAGCTTAATTTTAATTACACGTTTCACAGGGTTAATAGAGTCTTAAAATTCCCCACTTCGTTGACGCGGACGTTCTCAAAGGCGTCGTAAAGGGGGTTAATTTATGAATTACTTAATCGTCTAAAAAGTTCATCAGACTCTAAAAAGCGAGAAGTTTAGTACCTATCTAAATTTTTATTAATAAAAAATCAGTTTGATTATTCAAATAATATTTATAAAAACTACTAGATTTTCATGTCTGTCTAATTTTCCTTTTGTACTGGAAAAGTAGTATAAAAGGTAAGGTACTTTTTACAATGTCGAATTCAATGCATTATTTTTTCAAATTTTTGAATATTTTATCGAGATTTTGGGATATCTACCTGCCAATTTAAAAAACCTGTATAAGGTGGATGTAAATTGACACAAGCTACTTATTTATTTATTTGTAGGTTGCAGAAGTGATAGTATTACTAACCAGGAAAGACATGCTAACTCTGAATTTTTTAAAATCAATTTTGATAGCTTGATGTACGATGAAGCACCATGACTTATTTTACATCTACCATTATTAATTTTTAAAGAAATGATTTTATCTGAAGTGTGTTCTTGAAATTCCGATAGGTTTGTAAAATTTTATCAATTATATTTAATTTATGTCAAGATTATACTTAAAAATTAATAGCTATAAACAAGTATATCTAATAACATTAACAAACCATAATTCAGTTCACCACAAAGAAACAAAATATAAGGTGGAGGAACCGGTGTGTCCGGATTGCGGCGATTGGTATCAAATGCTAAAGTCAAACAACCGTATTGCGGCCGTCTCAGTTTTTTGCCCTCAATACCCCATGACCGGATTGCGGCGGGCGACAGGTAGGCCAATAAAGATCACCCTGTCGTAATGACAGGCTGATCTTTATTAGCCTACCTAAAGTTTTGAATAGAGCAGAAAACCATGCCATAAACTTAATGATTATTTAATGAAACTACCCTTACTCATACCTTGCTCCTTGTTGTTAAGATATTATGGATTGGTTGTCCTGCTGGAAGGGATTGATATTTAAGTCAAAAATCCTTTAATGTAGGGGTTAATTGCCCTTAATACGTCTACCTGATGGCTACCGCCGCAGTCCGGTTGTCGTTTCATTTCTACCTGTTTCTTGGGAGCTACGAGTGATAAATTATCGCCGCCATTCGGCCCAGCCCAGGGGAACACGTACAGTTTTACTTATAACAAGAAACGTGCGAAACACTTTTTTAAATCTGATTTTTTATTATATAAGTAAATACAAACTCTAAAAGAACAGAAAAGTATTTCTACTACGGTCTATCTTTGTTTAAGAAAGCGATGTTACTTTTGGCATTTGAAAGCTGCCTTAGACATGCATTAGTCACACAGTAACTAAGTTGGGCTTATTGTAATTTTTTTAATTGGTTCATGGTACCGAGTTCAAGATTTTAGTACCATGCACTTATTTGTTCAGGTCTACCATATGCTTGCGGAATCACTCTAAAGTTTCTAAAAATTGACTGTATCTGGCATCTCGGTGTCTTGCATTGACATTGTTTCGAGTTTCCTACCAATTAATCTGTATCTGGGATCTATCAAAAAGCTCCATGGTTTGCCGGTATTCCTTTACTTTTGAGGGGTCAATCAGAGATTCTGTAATAAATCTTAACTGGTTCAGTGCTTCTACTCTTTTTGCACAAACATGTTTAATATACATTTTGTCGTGTGCTTGACCAGTGAGATGTTCCTAGTGATATTTGTGTAGGTAGTCTACTGGTCAATAATTTCATCTGGCTCCAAATCGTAGTTTTTGGTAGCAATAGAACTGCTCTGTACCTACTGTAGAATATTGTGACTGCTCATTGCCTTGTATTCTTAGCGTTCAAACTAGTTTGACACTCTGCCTGAGTGCGTGTTTCCAGTGAGACGAAAATTTTCACATATCTTGGGCCCATAAGTAAACCAGGTGTAACTTTGAAGCCGGGTTATGTTCTGGTGATGAACCATTCTTCTCTTTGGAATAATATTTAACAAAAATGTTGCTAAGATTTTTTGCAGCCTGTACAAACCCATCCCTGTCTCAGACATCGCAATAATGTGAAAGAAAAGAAAATTTCTCTCAGAGCTCCTGTTTTTTCATCGCAAGTTAGTCTTTGAAGCTCACGTAGCTTGATGATGGTTTTTCTTTGTTAAGGCGCATATGCGATTGTTGGTTTAACCACCATGTTCAAATAAGCTTTGAAAGAAGTTATGTTACAAATAACATGCTCTAAAGATGAAAATCAATATATTTGATATCACTTTAATATTCAGTGACTTCAAAAAATTGTTTACTACGATTTAATTAAATAATTGTTTTGATATTGGTTTAAATCATCTAAGAACAAAAAAAGTTTAAAGGACACCCCTGTTTTGTTATCATCACAGTCATTGCGACGCGTCGCGCGTTGCTAGTAATGAAGTTTAGAGTAATTAGCAATTTTCCGTGTTTGTGGCCCTTCTGAAACTTATATCCTTGGGGGGTTGTCGTGGAATTTTTATTGTGGAAAGTATATTAATTCGAAAAGTCATTTAAGCCGAGAACTTTTAGTTTAGCTCTTCATTAAATTATAATTGAATGTCTAAGAAGTTTGAGGACAATAATTGACTTTTTCTGTTTATTTCCTACTTAAATTGGATCTAAATTAGCTAAATAAAGACGTTAATTTATTAAAATAATAATCTAAAATACCATTTTATTACTCAGAAAAACTATGAAAAACATTAAAAGTATGAGTTTATTTTTGTACCTACATAAGATACAGTAAGATAAGTCAGTATACAAAAATTAGATTTAAGAATTTTACTTCAATCCAATTCAACTAAAATTACAAACGAACAAATGAATTGAATTGGAAGGGAGATCAAGAAAAATCTAGGGACAGATGAATTGAGATAAATATAAACTAACTAGGAAATAGAACTTTCCCTTTACTTTTAATGCGAAAATACTCGCTACGTTTAATGTCGTTCTTACTTTAATTTCGCGCTTTCATATTTCTCCGATAGAAATTGTTTTTTTTTTAACTGTGAAAGGCTTTTGCGGCCATTGTCTAATGTATCAATGGTTTTTGGCTGTTAGGCCGGCGTCGATTGTCTTGCTGACTTGACGTTTCGCCAACACGAGCGGTTGGCATCTTCAGATAAATCGGATTAAGTTTGAGGAGACCCAAGTCCTCGCTACTACATCAGCATACCATTCCAGACTCTAACTCTATATAGAAGTCCTAGAGATAGAGAAGCACCCGAACAACTTTAATAAAAAAGAGGAAGCAGTCAAGATCAACAAAACATGGGTGCGAAAACTCTACCCTTAACGAACAACACCGACCAGAACCGATTGGAATCGAAAGCAACTGAGGCCCTGCCCACTTCCTTCCCGACGTATAAATACGGGCTCCGTCCACTCAGAGCTCAGTAGTTCGCAGACTGTCAACCAGGAAGCAACTTCTAAAGATGCCCACCGCTCGTGTTGGCGAAACGTCAAGTCAGCAAGACAATCGACGCCGGCCTAACAGCCCAAAAACCATTGATACATTGTTTTTTTGTCAGTAAAAATGACGAACACTCAGTAAGTGTAGAGTCAGTATAAAACATTCTGATTTCTTTGACACGATACTGTTTTTATTCAAATCCTTCAAAAGTAAACCAAATAAAAATTGTAAAATAAACTTAAAATAAAGAAAGAACTGGAAGGAAATAAGATATTTGACTGAAAAAATAATCATCATCGACCTGTTCTTGTTTTTGTGGAACGCATTCTTTATAATTATATTATCAATTTATCGGATATCAGAAACTTCCATTAACCACTGACGCAGATCCTGATTTGTCTTACTTGCAGGATAATGCAAATGTAAAAGATTGGCTTAATAATAAGAATATTACACTTTTACCGTAGTCAACAGAATCACCAGATCTTAATTTTATCGAGCATGTCTGGGATAAGTTGCAAAGAAGGATTGCTCCTTATCTGCACATTGTTCATAATCACCAATGTCTTCCAAAACCGCATTAGGAGGCAGTTTCACGATATAATTAATGCTGCTGAATAATACAAGAGTTGTCTTCTTAGTAAAGACAAAAAATATATATAAAAGTACATTATTGGGCTTTTCAAAATATTTCCCACCAAGACTTTTGCATAGGTTCAAACCAATTGGAAAACAGTTGTCCCAGTCTTCAGTTAACACCTGCAAAATCGTTGTTTTAATTATAAAGGTATCGATGACTTCTTCTGGCGATTGGAATCGCTGCTCACGCATTGAATTCTTGATCTTTGGGAACGCGAAGAAGTCGTTGAAACTTTGGTCAAGATTGTACGGTAGATGATTTAAAAATTCGATATTTTCAAGCTCCAAACACTCGATTGTCATTTGGGTAGTGTGAGTTTGTGAGTTGCTTTGTCGGTGTTTCTTGATAACTTCTGGTAAACAAACGTTTATATACCAACCGTAAGTAAGCGTTCTTCGATCTTCTAAAACAACTGTTGCCACATGACCAGATTTTGAAACAAAAATTACGACCATTTTCTTTGACACACTTCGAGAGCGGATCACTTTTGTAAGTTTTTTCTCATTGTGAAACACCCACACACCAGAATGGTTTATTTTCCGGTTCGTTGGAGTAAATCAAGGCTTCAGTTGACACCTGCAAAATCTCTGTTTTAAAGGCATCGATGGCTTCTTTTGGCGACTGAAATCGCTGCCCACTCATTGAATTCTTGACCTTTGGGAACTTGAAGAAGTCGTTGGGACTTGGGTCGGGACTAACCGGTGGATGGCCTAACAATTTGATGTTTTGAAGCTCCAAAAACTCGATTGTCTTTTGGACAGTGTGAACACTTGCATGTAGGATGATTCACCGTTATGTGTTGCTTTGTCGGAGTTTCTCGATAACCAATTGGAAGTAACCGTTCATCGATCTTCTAAAGCAATTGTTGCCACGTGACCAGATTTAGACAAAAATGTTGCGATCTTTTTCTTTGACACACTTCGAGAACGGATCACTTTTGTTGGGTTTTTCTTGTCGTAAAACACCCACCAAGCGGATTAGCGTTATTTTCCGGTTTGTAAGAATAAATGCAAGATTCATCACCACTAACAATACCTACTATAATTTTTTTTAAGCTGCCTTTGTTGAACCGTTCTAATATTTTTCGTCACCAATTGACGCGAATCGCTTTTTGCTTTTCTGTGAGCAAATGACTGATCCAACGGGAAACTAACTTCGTAACACAAAGTTCTTCATGTAAGATCTTTTGGATCGAGGTCTTTGAAATGCCCAAAGATGACTCTATCTCTCACTATGTTACACGGCGGTCATTCTTAATTGGCTGACGAACCGCATCAATGTTCTGCTATATGTCTGCCATTTTGGGTGGACCTAGCCTAGATTCGTCGCTGAGACTGGAGCGACTACGATATTTGCAATACCAGCAGGACTTTTATGTTAAAAATTTCCATTAAATTAGTGTACTTCCTAACTTTTAGTTGATTATCGTAATAAAAAGAAATAATATTACCCTGAAATTAAGATTAATCGGGCAATATAACGGTATATCATATTTAAAATCGAATTTAAATTGATGTACACGTGAGGAAAAATTTTTCATGTCTGTTTTTTTCTTCGATACTTTACATTACATCGACTTTTAAACGCACTGTAATTACAAATTGGCTTAGAAGAAACCGACATGATTTGCAACAAGCACTTAACATCAAATAAAGTTAATCAATGCGCATTGTACCTGATTACAAGAATCTGTTAACCAGTTTCTTGTGGGTAAGCAACACGAATTTAACATTAGCATGAGGATCATAAAAAAAATAAAACAGCTTACGAGACTGTTAAATACAGTGGCGTTACTAAAATTCTGATACTATAATTAAAATTATTTGATTTCTTCAAGAGATTGATGGAATTTTATAAATAAAAATTTATGTAAGTATACCTATACCGCTTTTATACTAGTTTAAATATTTCAACATTATATCTTGCTTTCTACAAGCTGAATATTTTATTTAGACTGCATAAATTGGAATTCGTAAGATGCAATCATTTTAAAGTAAACAGCTATGATATGAAGGAAGGCGTTCAAGAAAGGTGCACATTTCAAATGTCAAATGCATTCTTAAGAGGATGAAGGAGGTGCACAGATGGGTAATTGAAATTCAAATTTTTATGTTTTCTCTCTAAATATTTTAGTACATTGTGTTTCTTAGGTATTTCAGTACTTCAACAAATTAACTCACAAACTCGTAAAGAGATTTCAACAAAAATTTATGTACTACAAAAAATGTCAATTGATTTTTGAATTTCCGTACAAACCGGCCAGTTTTATCGAGTTAAAATATCTCAAATTAAATAAAATGTTCGTAAATAGTACCATAACTCGTAAAAATTGAACTGGTAGCTCTGCCAAACGCGATGGTGTTGTAAGTTCCATCACAACTGATGGTATGGACAACTGGTACCACCGATAAGTAAGTCTTGAATCATTTTCATCGAGCCTGGTGTAAATGTAAATGCGACCTATTATCATGAAACTGGTTTGGAAGCCTGCTTTAGAGCACACAATACTTCTTGAACGTTTTAGCAAGACTCGACATCAACACATAACGCAAAAATTAACCAAGAATGGTTAAAAAATCATGTTTCACGCTTCATTTAAATTTACCATTACTTTTCTGTTCGAGGTATTTTAGAGCGGTGCAGAAAGGAGTAAGAGTGGACGTTACGGCTGTGATCCCACAGGTGTTCATACTGGGTCCTAAGCTATAGAAGCTGGCATAGGATTGGAGTGTGGAGAAGGGGTGCCGATGACCTCATGGTGCTAGTAGTAGCATTTGGTCTTATTGGAGACTGGATGAGAGAGAACGGTCTGAGTCTGGCGGCAGATAAAACCGATGCATCTATGTGGCAAACGGAATGAATTAGGGCGGAATATGTGGCTCAGTGGACAACAGAACTTGGTTAGAGTGTAAGCACCGTTCTACGGATTACGCTCTGGCCCAGGTATTGACTGGGCATGGGTGTCTCCCTGTACCGGTTCAACAGGGCAGAAATGTCTGAGTATCCATACTATGTGGCCTTGGACATACGATGAATCCGGTAGATGGACGCAAGAAAGAGAGTTGTTGAGCGTATGCGGCTAGAATAGCAACTCAATTCATGATTTAGTTTCCCGTATAATCAAGAACTAGAATGTGTGGAAATGCGTACATGGGTATGTACCTAAGGTGTGTGATGAAGACGGAGATGGAGGAGGGAAGAGGGTATCCTGAGAATAAAAGAAAAAAGGGCTAACGTGAGTTAGAGTGTGCAAGGCTAGGTGAACAAGCAAATTTTTATGCCTAAACTACTGCGGTTTTCTGCTCGTTCATCCGTGTGGAGGAATGGTTTTAGTCGAGTAAATCCGACACGACCGGGTTCCCTTCCCGGTCCTGTCTTTAGATTTCCTACCCTCATAAAAATGTCATTATGATTGCACTGAAAAAAGCGATTGTACGTAGAAAAGTTAAACTACCACAAGATTACATTTAGACAGCATGCAACTCGTTTATTGGCCGTTTAAAGGCCTCCGTTAGAGCAAAATGAGGCAAAATCGTGCCAAAGTGAAATTTTTATAGTTTTCGCAAATTTTTATCATTTTAATTCATACAACTAATTTTACACTATAAAATAATAGTCATGTAAATAGGTAACAGTTTAATCAACTAACCCTAATTCTTGAAATTAGTTTTTGTTTTTGGGTTAGAATTTCTTTCTTTGATTAAATTTGCGCAAAAAATTACGCATTTACCTACATCGATAACAAAATCCGTTTGTGAGTTTTATTGTCAATTCCCTGAGGGAACCAACTACGTACATATACGAATGAAATCAAACTTCCGTCGAAGTGGAAAAATAAACAACAGAACGAGACGGAGTAGGTAAAATAAAGAGGGAAAGAACAAACAGTGTTTGCAGTAGGCTAAGCAAACACTCGTCAGCAAAAGCACGGCATTCGAAAAAAAATTGAAATAAAAAAAGTTACAATAGCAGACAGTATTTATTTTTTGAGGATCGCTCAGTCCGGAGGCAGCCAAGCATAGTTGATACGAGAGTCTTGTTGACATTTTACTTATGTTAATCCTTCAATTTTCATGTTGCCTCTATGTTTTCTCTACGTTTTTACCACCAGCTTTTTGTGTACTCTTTTGAGAATTTTTTAGATGGAAAAATTCCCTGACATAACTCGTTATGCTTTTATTAATAATGCTGTCACTTCACGCGTTTTTCGTTTTTAAATTAAGAAAACAAATATTTATCAGAGATTTTTGACTTGGTTATTATCTCAACAAAACAAAACTCAACCAAACGTTTTCAAATATTATACATTTTTTATAAGCTGTGTAATTTTTAATAATCTTATAAATTAAGACTGGTTATCACTACAATAAAATTGGTTAAGTCCGGTCGAAATCGATTTTAATCCTTATCGTTTCTATAATGAGACTAAGCAATTTGAGCAGAAACCGCGATGTGATGTGAACATAAGCCGACTGTAATTAAAATTTCAATTAGTAGCTTCTCGTTCAGTTACATCAGAGATTTAATCCCCAACGCGTTCTCAGCGGGAGTTGAGGAATCACAGGCTTTAGATGTCGAGTCAGTTGAACAGATGGATCGCTAATACTTAGTACAGCTAACTAGAGGGGATCAAGTTAATTCTATTTTGCATCATCGGGAGACGACGAAAAATACAATTAAATTTTAAATAAATACCTTTTTGGCCAACCACAATAACTATTTGAAGTACTTATTACAATGTTTCAAATTATTTTTTTGTTGCAGACTGAAATTGCTAAGAGACTGAACGCTATTATAGCACAGATCTTACCTTTCCTTTCACAAGAACACCAACAGCAAGTAGCTACAGCTGTTGAAAGAGCGAAACAAGTTACCATGACAGAACTGAATCAAATTATAGGGGTAAGTACCATAAACGTTATTAATAACATTTACACAAAAATGGAGGCTTTATTCTTAAGATTTAAAAAATCTTCACTGTTAACTTATATAGTGCTTGGATAGACTTCTGCTGGCATTAAATTGTTACATTTCTTACATTTCTTCGAGTTTTTTAAGTTTTTTTCTCTTATTATTATTATTATTATTATTATTATTATTATTATTATTATTATTAACGCTTTTGGGCCCTTATACAATCAGTACCTCTTGGGTATCAAAGGCGTTATAAATTGATAAGATAGTAAAGTATACTGTTAAAATGAAACAGAAAAAAAACAAGATGTAGATCTCCTTCAAAATGAAGATTAAAAACAAAGAAAAGTTGATAAAATAAAAAGCCTGTAAACGAACTAATTGCTGTTTACAAACAATTACTTTTATCCAGAAAAATAGTTAACGACTTTATTGTTTTTTGGAGTGAATAAAAAATATTCCTTTAATAATATCTGACCACAATGCTAGGTCAGAACAGAGTATTTTCAAACTCTCCGGGGATTCCTCGTTGAGTGAGAAAAGTGAGCTTAAAAGACCGTGTTCGCATTCCTGCTCTTTGAAAATTTCAGCATCCGGTTCCGGAATTGCTTGGAATGCACCTAATGGAAATTTGCAGTGGTGGCGAATATAAAAAATATCATGTAACTATTTGGAAAGTAAGTAAATGAATTGGCCTCATCAACAAAATGGAATGTCAAAATAAAATTGGGCTAAATTATGTTATACGGAGTCTGGCTATTAAATAACGAGACTGTGCGCCTAGAGGGCGCCTAAGGGGTAGAGAAAAACAAGTAGTGCTTTGGGTATCTCGTGTTTTTTAGTGGAATAAGCGCTACAGTGAGGGCCGAGCGAGCACTGAAGATGAACAGCGCCCAGGTCGCCCTGTCGTTGTTTCAACTCCGGAAACAGCGACCAAAATCATCCAAATTGTGCGTGCAGATCGTTGAATTTGCATCCGAATGTTTGGCAAGGCTGTAAACGCCGATAAAGAAACGGTTAGAAACCTGACTTCTGACAAAAAGCTCATGCGTCAACAGGTCTGCTCAGATTTTCTTGCAAGGTTAAAAGAACATCCCAGGCTGATAAAAACATGGAAATGTGGATTTTTTAATACGATTTTAAAACAAAGCTTCAATCGATGCATTGGTAGACGCCTGAATCGCCCAGAATAAAAAAAAAGAATGGCAAACTCAAAATTCAAGGCAATGTTGATCGTTTTTTTCGACATGGGGTATGGGGATGACTAAATGGGTTCCAGGGAGCCAGAATGTCAATGTGAAGCGGCATTTGGCCAATAAATGCACTCAGAGCTCGAACACGCGCCGTACTCTCCAGATTTGGCACGTGCGACTTTTTTTGTTTCCGAAGATAAAATGTGCTTTGAAAGGGACCCGATTTGAGTCAATAGAAGCGATAAAGCAAAAAACAGCAGAGCTCTAAAAGGTCTTCATCAAAAAAGACTTCCAGCACTGCTTTGATCAATAAAAAAACGTATAGAAAGGTGTGTGGCGAGGTGAGAGGAGTAAATTGAAGGAGAGCATTCGATTATAGAATAATTTTTATAATAAAACCCTTTTTCGTAACCAATCTCGTTATTTAATAGCCAGACCTCGTAGTTATTAGGAGATGAATCAGATTGGTAAAATAGCAAAGAGAACTATACTTTTAATTGACAAAAATAAAATATAATGTCTCCAAAACGAATAAAAAGGCGACTTTTATTTTAATAAGACTAATAAATGGTAAATCAACTTTTTATTTACACATTATTTAACACTACTATTATTTTTAATTAGATATTCTTGTTTTGTATGTTACTTTTTGTTAAGTTAAAAAAGTGAGTGACTAAGCTGGTTATTCATTTTAATTAGCATATCTATTCAAAGTTACTAATGCGTCTTTTAATGATTCGAGAAAATAATCAATGAATAAACAGAATTAATAAAGCTACTCTATACTTTAACACAATTGTTCATGGCTGGTTTCAAAGCTCGGCCGCTAATTGTCTTAATTCGTTATATATAGAATGCGGTGGGTTTCCTTCTCTCGATGTTTCAAGTTTGTAAACATTATTCCGTATTAGGCGCGCTATGTTAAAACGGCCATTTAGAGCCAATTAAAATACTCATTGTGATTCTATGAGATAGTTTAAGCCATTGTTTAATGTCGTTACGTCAAAAGAAAAAATCTATTTGCATGAAACTGCTTTCGTGTAGGCGAATAAAAATTCTTGTCGGAGAAGATAAGATGAATGAAATTAGATTAATGATATAAAAGAATACGTTGATGCCAGATATTTTATTATGGAAATTAATTTTATACTTAATAAATAATGCACTTTAAAAAAGATTTCATTAAAATACCATTGGATCTTCAGCATGAAAATAAAGTGTCTTCAAACAGGCCATAGAATTAATATACGGTATACCAGAAGATAAAGTAGCGTTGTTGAATGATAGTAAATACATATAAGTATAAAAATATATCTTAAGATCTAGACTATTTTAAGAATATATCCTTTATTAGTACCTTTGAGCATATATAAACTACAGGCATCGTTCAATGCTCTGAGTCTGTATCTGGAAATTTGGGGAGGGGCGAGCAAGTGCTCTGCCAGAACTAAGGCCACGTGCATCCTCCCGTGTGTAGGGATATCTACACCTCAGGCTGTCACCAGGTCTAGAGATTTAAAATAGGTAATAAGGCTCCCGAGGGGGATCTTCCTGGCATCGCTGGTGTAAGCCAGTACTCGACCAACACGGATCTTCTGATTTCTGAAAAAGCAGAGCAGTCATACATTATATGTTCTATTGTTTCCTCTTCTTGTTCGCAGCCTCTGCATAGCGTCGAGTCTGCTAATTTCATCCTAAAGAGATGAAGATGTTGTCTGATCAAATGCTCTGAGTGCGAATCGAGTAACGAGAGATAAAAATAGAATTATGTACTATGATGATTGGTTCCAAAATGTTGCTTATCTAACATTAATGTATCAATAATAATCAAATTAAGATGATTTTTCATCTTGATATTTTCATCGTTCTACAAATTCAGCTGGTAAGTTTAGTTCTTTGTTCAACCAATTCTTAATACGGTTCTGGAATCAGATATAAAAAGTAGCTAAACAAGGGAAGTAGAACTTGTAGGTTCTCATCCTTAAGGTTGGACACACTCTTTACATAATTTGCAATTATAATATCTCACCATTGCTTATACTTTACAAGATGCTTCTAATCTACAGTTGATCTATCAATAACAAAAAAACTATGATGATTTTTTGTTGTTGGTCTTTTCATCGTTCCACAAACTCAACTGGTTCTAGTGTGTTTAACTAATTCTTAATACGGTTCTGGAATAAGATGTAAAAAGTAGCGAAAGAAAGGAATGAAAACTTGTTTGTCGATTTTCAACCCTAGGGTTGGAGATGTTCTTTACATAATTGTGTATTTTCGTATTACTGGTTATAAGTTTCTAATCTAACCTTGATGTATCAATAACAATCAAATTATGATGATTTTTTTGTCAAATTCAACTGAGTGCTGAGTTTAGTTCTTTGTTTAACTAATTCTTAATACGGTTCTGGAATCAGATGTAAAGTAGCTAAAGAAAGGGAGGAAAACTTGTAGGTTCTCGTCCCTAGGGTTGAGGGTTGAGGTAAAGCGAGTGGATGGTTTCCTTCTTTTGTAAACCGACTGAAGCGGCGGCGTTGCATGAATAACAAAAGAGGATATACGAATAGGAGGCAGGGACGTCCCCCCGGGTGCAGAATACCGCAACGAGAATAATTAGAAAAACTGGGTCAGTGTGCTTGTACTGAGAACAATAAAGATTTTTTCTATTTCTTTTTTAGATATTAATTAATCGCAAATCTTTACTGTGGTGAAGTTCGGTTAGAAAATCGGTAATCACTGAATTTATTTATTTTATGGTAAATAAAAAAAAAAAATTTCAATGGAGTGCTGATGAAATAGAAATATTTTAGCTGAATAAGATTACAGTTTTAAAGATGTAACGTTTGTTTTTGAGTATATCCTCCGGACTATATTTTTATTTATTGTAATTTTATCGCGCTGGTGCGCATGGTCTGTTCGCGTCGATTTGGTAGGAGAAAGTTTGTTACTTCGTTAGAAAATTATTTCAATTCTTCCATTTTATCTTCCGTTTCGATTCTTCCTGTTGGAGCTTGATTTCTGTGGATCGGAACTGCTCTAAATCCAAACGTGGATGGAAGTGGTTTTTCTTGCAAGGACACTTTCTTTGTGTCCAAACCCGAGATTGGTTTCACCTTGTGTCGACTTCTAGATCAAGATGGCTGTCTGTTGTCAGTGAAAACTTTCCTGTTTTACGGTAATCTTTAATAGGGTCCTTCTTTGAAGTGGTAATATACCTAAATGAAGGGCCAAGGTAATCAGAAAATATTTCCGATTTTATTCAGAATCGAAGATAAAATGGAAGAATTGAAATAATTTTCTAACGAAGTAACAAACTTTCTCCTACCAAATCGACGCAAACAGACCATCCGCATCGGCGCGATAAAATTGAAATAAATAAAAATATAGTCCGGAGGATATACTCAAAAACGAACATTACAAAGAGACCATTTTTAATATAAAACTGTCAAAACTATGAAAATTGTTAGTTTAGATATTTTTTTATAGTTTGATTAACATTTTATTATAAATGTCTATTCTAAAAGATTATTTTAAAAAATACCAACATATACAAGTATTAATCTCTTTAGATCTTCATACAAAGTAGAGGGAAATGTCAGTATTTTTTGTATAAATCAACAAAACGAACATCCAAAATTGTCTTCAAAAGAAAAACGCATTTAGAAAAAGGAATAAATGAAATCAGGCGAAAAGTGCATATTTTATATAAAAGTGGAGAATAGAAAATCTCTCTTGAAATGATAATGAGTTCCAAGATTAGTATTAGAGCTCCGTAGGCGAATTTTAAGAGTGTTCCTTAGATTTTAAATTTGCACAAAATTCTCAACGCTTCCTCGAGATTGTTCCAATAAAAGAAAACAGTAGCGTCGTTAATATGAGGATAAAAAGTTTTTTTACTTAAATTACTTCTTCTTTTTCATTAGTTGTCACTCAGCTTTACCTCTTCTGTTATAAAATCCTTATACAAGAATCTCCTTGACTTAGAGCACAATATGTAGTCTACATTCCTCATCAGACAACAGATGCAGAAGAAAAGGATCGAGACAATCATTAAGGATTCAAAGAAGGCGAATTTTGAAAAGAATAATAGCATGCAATAGAACGTATTGTAGATACTATAACCTGATGAACGACAAGAACTTATCTAGAAATATAAAGCTGAAAGTATACAGAGTGGCAATCAGACCTGTAACTACATACGCAGCTGAGACAATGTGTCTCCACAAGTGAAGACGAAGAGAGACTAAGAATATTTGAGAGGAAGATCATAAGGAGAATTGTGGGCAAAATAAAAATGGAAGACGGAGTAATAAGAAGTAGAATGAATCATGAAATAGAGGACACATAGAAAGAAGAAAAAATGCCTTCCTGGTAAAAAAGTCACTAGATAGAAACCAGAGACAGAAAGACCGAGAGGAAGACCGAAAGATAGATAAGAGGACCATGTGAATAGATATATTAAAGCCATAAAAGTGAGAAACTGAAGAGTAATAGAAAAGAGTAGAAGAAAATTGTAGAGAAAGACAAGTCGCATAATAACTTATGACTTATAACTTTAACCACGTTAAACGAATCAGATATCTCCCTCTATGTAGAACAGCGGCAAAAATCCCACTAGGAAATGAAACGCCTTATTGATGATGATGATGATGTACTCTATACAGACCTATAAATCAATTTTCTTTTCTTTGATTTGTATTGATTTATCAAATCCAAACATTCTAGTACTTTTAATTTCATTAAATTTAAGTAAAAAAACGTAAAATGTCAAGACAGTAAGAAATCTCTCTTTAGATTGAAAATATTTGTTTCATGTAATATATTTAAATACCAGAACATTTATATGAATTCATATTACAAATTTACATACTTATATCTTTTATATACACATAAAACATACCGAAATATGTCTGAACTTTGTTAATTGAGGTTGTGTCAGTGAACTAAATTTGTGGTGCGGGCTTATATAAAACAAAACGCTTATAGACAAAAGTAGTAAACTGGCTGTCCAAACAAAACTGGCTTATTTGAAGTTCAAATGCGTTTTCTATTTGCTATCCGTTTTTATTGTTCAGATAGTTTGTTTTTCAAGTAAAAGCCACAAACCTGTTTGTTAAACAAATAGTTGTATTTTAGTAGTTGAGTTTATTGAAAATATAATGATGTCTTGTTTAAACAACCGAATATTTTAGAATTCCGAAACTAGGTTTGTTTTTAACTTACTCGTGTGTATTTAACATTATTAATTAAGATTGTTTGTTTGTACTTTAACCAAGCATCAAGAAAAATATTTATTAAACTATGTAAAAAAAAATAGTTATTTGTATCAGTGTAACCCTAATTTACCCTACGCTAGCTCCTTGGGTCGTGGCTTACCTCTGAGTTTTATCAGTTTTCCCCAAACATTTAATTCTGGGCGCAAAGTACAGACAAACAAATAAAATCGCAATCAGTTTCAGGTGGATTTATTTTATCAAAAATTAAGTAAATAAAATTTTAAAGTAAATAATTAATTATTTCTCTCATCTTATTTATTCTGGCTTCTTTTTCGGTGGAGTTGTTGAATATTCTACAATCAGGATTTTATTCCACCAAATAATTCTGAGATGAAACTGCTTAGACTTTGTCTTCGAAAAGGAATACAATAAAAAATGGAAAATGGCTGACGGCTTGTCACGTTCTCCAACAATCAAAATTTCGTCTAATAGGGCCCTTCTGGATTTGGCAATTACCCTAACAATGAAATCACAATCAAAACTCCAACCTTTAATAATTTTCAATCAAGTAGATTCGCTATCTGGTTCTCCATATTATCGAAAAAAAATTAATTATATTTACATGTTTATAAATTTTATGATCACAAAAACTGACCTTAACGATAGCAATCTACTTGAAATTAATGTGTTAGTAATAAATTAAAATAACAAATTTAATAAAATAAAAATTAAAACTGAAGCTAAAGAATAACTTACTTTTTGTAGGGCTCCGTTCAGAAGAAAAATCAGCGAGTAAATAAACGAACCGATATCATAAACGAATAAGGAAAGATCGGTCGATTCGTTCCCACTTAATAATAGCAATCGTGCACAAAAATCATAAAATGAATATTAATCCTTAGTCAAGTGGATTTCGGTACAAAACGGACCCTGACCGTTACATTAGTAAATAAAGACTTGAATCGCCTTCAAAAAATGAAATCCTTATTTCTTAAAAAAATTGTAAGCAACTAGGAATCTGATTTCGAATTCCTTGAAGTTGGCTCCAATGGATTATATCATTGTAAAAGTTTTGAGTTACTAAAATTCGAAATCTAGATTTAATAGCTAAGATTCAAATAGCTAGTAATTTGTCAAAACCTTCAGAATACCAATTTGAAATCAAATTAAAATGTGGATCATATAAAATTCTCCATATCAAACGTGTAATAACCAACAAAAATCATCATTTATTCCTTTAAAAACCCCCAATATTGATATTGATATATATCGCAAAAATACTTTTTTAAAAATCACATCAAAATTGATTTAGTTAATTGTGAGATAATACATGCATACATGTCAAGCTGAGAACCCTGTAGTTGGTTAGTAAATATCGAATTTATTAAATTAAAAATTAAAGAGGATTTATTCTAATAAATGGTGAATGCGCACTGCTCTCACCATTTATTCTAATAAATGGTGAATGCACACTTGCTCTCACCATTTATTCTAATAAATGGTGAATGCGCACTTGCTCTCACCAATTTTTTAATAGTAGAGGCGGTTAAATACAAATAGGTGAAACTCAGAAGTTTATTATTTTTTGTAGTCTGTTAAAATATCAAAATCTTTTCCTAAGCCTGAAAATACAATGCTAAGAACCAATTTAAAATCAGTTGAGCCAAACGCAAGATAATATCTCACAAACATACATTCAGGACAAACTAAGAACCACTCTTTTTTAAAGTCGGTTAAAAAATGGCATTTATTTAGATAATTATCTAGTTAGATACAAAGATAAAGATTATAAATACCAAAATACCACACAATATTCGAGTTATAAATGTCAGCTACAGACTTTATAACTAGAAATGGAGAAAAACTAAAAAAAAATTAAAAATTAAAAAAAAAATCGTTTTTTAACTGACCGCTAAGAAAACCGAAGATTTTCAAAAATCGAAAAGTTATGGGTATTATTCTGTATTGCAAATATCGAGTTTTCATCAGATCTCAACGTTATAAGGTCACAGGAAACTACCCTGACTCTTCTCGCGATGTAGCCGCTGTGTGTTAAAAAAAAAAATTTTTTCAAAGCAACTACTGCTAATATAACGACGCCAGCAGTCTTGAGAACTAGACGAAGTCTCTAAAACGGAAACTAATGGAATTAAAAGACGTCACTATTTAGTGCTCAATTAGTGCTGCCAGTACACAAAAGATTTTTGAGAAATATTTTTTTTCAAATCAACTACTGCTAATATAACGACGATAGCAGTCTTGAGAGCTAGAAGAAGACTCCAAAACGGAAACTAATGGAATTAAAAGACGTCACCATTTAGTGCTCAGTTACTGCTGCCAGTACAGCAAAAGAGTTTTGAAAAATATTTATTTTTTATTTTTTTTTCACATCCACTACTGCTAATATAACGACGCCAGCAGTCTTGAGAGCTAGAAGAAGACTCTAAAACGGAAACTAATGGAATTAAAAGACTTCACCATTTAGTTTAAAGCATTCCTGGACTTTTCTTTGAAAAGCCATATTCTTACGGTATCAGTTTGTAGCCCAATTTACCATCATTATTATTATTATAATCGTTTTCTGAAGACGCTACCATCGATAACGAATAAAACAATTGAAGATAATGAAAGTTTAGAAAGACTTTTAATAGAGTTTAATAAACTCTAACAAAAAACTTATTAAATTAAAAATTCAGTTATAAAATTAAGTGTGGAATTCCTGCCCACACAAAATTGGATTGAAGAACGTATAAAGTCATATCGGTTAAAACCTGTATATAAGATAAATATAAAAATAACGCTGTAACATAGCAATGTGGAAGTTTATGATCCTTTCTCGGGACCGGGCACACTCCCAATGCTATTATACTTTAGCTTTTACGATAAACTTATGAAAACCATAAAATATTAATATTCTCTCCGGCATCTCGGGATACTCTGTGAAAATCAACTTAAAAGTCTTATCTTATATTTTAATATAGTCAAGGAGAATAGTACCTAAGTGTACATTTTCCACAATTAAAACGTTTGTGAACAATAGGATGAATATTATATACGATGGCTGACCGAAAAGTACCGTCCTTTTTATATATTCCCGTCAGAGTATCCATCCAACTTTGCCGCGTTGAGGCAAAGGTTGCGGGTTCGATTCCTGCTGGATTTCAAAAATTCTTTGTTGTGTGCTTCAAAAATTTAAATGTAATAATACCGAGGAAGTTCTGTGTACGTTGAGAAAAGTATTTGTCTACAATCCTTTTATGCTTTTTATTTTAATAATCATTTCTGTTTGTTAAACATTAAACACTGTATAAATACTCAAAAACGCATAGTTAAAGTTAAAGTGTGACATTGAATCCAAATAGAATCTTGTTTATAATAAAAATATATAAAGAATTACGTACTCAAAACCGATTTCTTTTAATTGCCACATCGATTAACATTTTTGGTATGTTAAAATTATCATGGATTAGTCGTTTTATTGATTTAAAAGTTTTACACTTTTCATTTGTAAAAAAAGTAGGTAGACATTGACAACCAACAGTATTAACTCGTAAACCGTGAACCACTTTAACCTTAGTGTTTTTCTCTTTTGTCGTCTTGCTTTTACGAGCTGCTAGAACGATGCTACCAGTAATTTCTCGTGTTGAACTTTTTTACCTTGCAAGATTGATCGCCCGCAAACTTGAAGACACTAAAACTCGTTCTATTCCACTTTTTTCCCTACGTTTTTTCTCTTTCTTGTTTAAGAGGTCTTCGAGGAGTCGACGACTGTTTTAATAATTTATCCGCTGTGGTTTCATGTGAAAATGAAGAGAAACACCGAGCGGAATTTTAAGTAGAAATGTTTTCAAAAGCTCTAATTAGATTATTTAATGTTGCTAAATGTATACTCATCCGTTAACTGTCGACGGAATTGGTGTAAACTGACAGTAAGAAGTTTCTTCAACAAAAAGTATTGCATATCTCTAAGTAGAATTATAATAAAAATTATTTTTTTTTATATAAAGTTTGTTTACCTCAACTGTCATTTAAATATCAAATTTAATGTTAAAGTGTCAATTAAATGTCATTTTTTAAGTTTGTTTATGTCAACTGTCATTTAAATGTTAATCTGTCAATTTAATGTCATTTTTGAAGTTTGTTTACGTCAACCGTCATTTAAATGTCAAAATTATAGTTAATCTGACTTTTAAATATGTCATTTGTAAAAAATCTGTTTACTTCAACTGTCATTTAAATGTCAAATCTGTTGAGTAAATGTCATTTTTAAAGTTTGTTTACATCAACCGTCATTAAACTGTCTAAATTAATGTTAATCTGTCGATTAAATGTCATTTTTGAAGTTTTTTTTTTTCGTTAACTGTCATTTAAGTAACCAATTTAGTGTTTAACTGTTAACTAAATTTAATTTTGAAAGGTTGTTTACATCAACTTTTATTTAAATGTCAAACTAAATGTCATTTTTAAAGTTTTTGTTTACCTCAAATATCATTTAAATATTCAATTTAATGTTAAACTGTCAATTAAATTTCATTTCTTAAGTTTGTTTACGTTAATTGTCATTTAAATGTTAATCTGTCAATTTAATGTCATTTTTAAAGTATGTTTACGTCAAGTGTCATTTAAATGTCAAATTTAATGTTAAACTGTCATTTAAATGTGATTTTTGAAGTTTGTTTACGTCAACTGTCATTTAAATGTCAAAATTATGGTTAATCTGACATTTAAATGTCATTTTATATCAAATTTAATGTTAATCTGTTGAGTAAATGTCATTTTTAGAGTTTGCTTACATTAACCGTCATTAAAATGTCTAAATTAATATAAATCTGTCGATTATATGTCATTTTTGAAGTTTTTTATTCGTTAACTGTCATTTAAGTAACAAATTTAGTGTTTAACTGTCAACTAAATTTCATTTTTAAAGGTTGTTTACATCAACTGTCATTTAAATATCAAATTAAATGCAATTTTTTAAGTTTGTTTACGTCAACTGTCATTTAAATGTTAAATCTAGTGTTAATTTATACTATTATTCAAATCCAAAAAATAAATTAATATTAACAATTTTTTTCTCTAAAATCTTACATAAAAAAAATATATAAAAAGGAGTGTAATAAAACTGATACACATTCGAAAAACATAACAAAAATAGTCCAATTTCTGTTCCATATTGCCAGATCAACCCGCCTTTGAAATAGCGAGAAAAACGAAACCCCAACAGAGTGACAAACACTTAAGGCAGGTTATTTTCTTGAGTCGAATTTCCCAATACCCCAATCACCGACGAATCTCTGTGAAAAACGATTCCCGTCGCGTTCTTATTTCTCAATTTCTTTTTCATCCTCCGAACCCGCCGAAAACATCAAAGTCTCCACCTCGCGACCGTATTCCCCAATCGATTGAGGAAGAAAATAAGATTTCCAGCATCAATCCGTACTCACCCTCGACTTCATATGGCTGGGGCTGGCTGGAATGCCGCCGTCGACGACTCCACTTAATTTTCCTGTCGGGAATTGGGAGCCCTTCGCCCCCGATAAAGTCCAAAGGTGATTGGAATGTTGATTAGGGAGCCGTGAAGAGGAAAGAGGAACTGGTATCCCTTGAGAACTTCTTTCTAATTCAGCCCTTCCTTTTCAAAACGAGAAATATGCTTTAGTCAATGGGGAATACTTAAGGAATTAGGGATTCTTATTTATAAAATAATAATATCTATTTAATTGCATCAAACAAAATATTTTATATACAGTTTCCTGCTAATCAATTGTCATTTTAGTAAAGTGTTTATCAAATAGATGTCAAAGGTAATAATAGTGTAATATTATTATAACGTTTTACAGAGTCTTTGAAAATCAAAGAACATTAGATCGTTTACTAAGAACCAACAACTACTTCTCTGGCTATATGCCCCGACGGACATTGAATTACAGTTCAAAGTTAAACGGGGTTAGTATATCTGCAAGATAGAACTAACGATTTTAGTTTGCAATTTGTAAGGATTTCACTTGTAGACCGGTTTCGGCGTATTGCGCCTCATCAGTACATCTATTTGATAAAATATTTTACCCTTGTTTTATTTTAAACCTAACTATCCAAATAATAGTAAGTTGAAAAAATTACAAAAGTAACTCAGACCACTTAGGGCGCCAATATAAGATAGAATCAAATAAAAATGTTAAATAAGTTTATTACACTGGATATCGGTATTTATAAAGCTTATAAGTTATAGAGACAAGAGGAAATCCGAAAAAGAAAGTGCAGCTTTGTATACACGAAAATTTGTAAATTGTAAACTTATGTATATCTAAGTAAATCTATTGAAAGTAGAGTCTTCAAATTCATGACTAGATTTGTTATGAAAGGTACAGAAATGTAAAATGTTTTAATATATAAGTTGTTGTAGAATCTGAAATTATTTTACAATCCTTAATATGGTTGTTATATTCAGAAAGTGTACGAATCCGCTCCCAATCTGGCAGCTACTTTCCCAAATTCAACAAGCATAATCCAATTCCTAGGTGCTCCCGCACATTGATATTCACGTTGGATAAAATCTCCTACATTGGAGTTTTTGCACCCAAAAGAGGATTTTATCTCGCTCCCTACGCGGTTCGATGCATCCGAACGAGTTCTGCACAAATTTACCCTCATCGTTTCCGAGGAATTTAACGAATGCAATCCACTTTGGCACACCCGCCAGATGGGGTTTTCGAATAATTCCGTTAAAAGTGTTTCCGATTGTTAGGCTACATTTTATTCTGATGGAACAAGGAAAAAGTCAGGAAATGCAATCTACTAAATAAGTGAGTTGAGAACTCCGTTTCCACATCAAGATAGAAGAGATTGTTTGCTATTCTTTATGGGTAAAGGTTTAGAATGAAAACTTGTTCGATACAAGTTAATCTTTCAATTTTCCTTATTTTAGTGTTTTATTTAATATTACCTACATGAGATTAAAAGGGTAAAATTTATTAAACTTTTTGTTTTCTTACAGATATCAACATGATTTTAATTAAAATAAATATTCCTTATATTCTAAGAGTAACTGATACATACCCAAAGTATTCTGAGTACTTAAAAAATAATTCATGAACTTTTTGAATACGAATATTATAATCGCGATTGTCTCCGAAACACCTGGTGCTTAAGACGGACCTCGCCTAGGAGGTTTTTGAGGTCGCTAAACACGAATATCATAAAACGATTTTGCTAAATCATTCGCAGGCAAATTTATGAATCCGGGCGCGTGCATAGAAGTATAACTTCTGCCGGTAGTCCCAATGACTGCCACACCCGTTTTTTTACAAATTGATTTAAAAGAATTTTGGCAGGAAAATATCAATTCGTATCATGATTGCATAAATGTGTGTTAAATAATTATCTTATGTGGTATAAGTCCTTTATTAAGGTAATTAATGTTACAACCGACATAATTCCACGATTAAAGTAACAATTTCAAAACCGTACCGTGACACAAGGGTTATTTTAATTCCACCTCAAACGGACCTACAAATATTTTACAATAGGGTTGGCAATTTTCTTGTCCAAACTCGAGAGTTCGACAGATAAAACAATTTCGGATTGCAGACCTGAATGCGAAATTAGGTTGTTCGAAGAATAGGTAGGTATCATTTCAGTAGCGTTACATTAAGGTAAATTAACAAGTTAAATTTTCTCTTTTATTGTTTTTAGTTTCGTTAAAATAGATTGACTTTTATTTATCTGTAAATTTTAATAGCAACGTACAAAATTGTTGTTGCTATTAGACCATAGAACCTTCAAGAAAATCATGCATTTTTATATATTGAAGATAAATCTTATTTGACTTATATTTGAGTTAAAATCTTGTGCCAGATTTAATATATTTCAAACACAATTTTGATAAAACCTCTTCGGAGATACCGCCAGCTCAAAATTTATTCAATCTCCGCCTCTGCAATGAAAAGTAGTAGTGGAATCGAGTGGCAAGAAATTTGAGGAAAGAAAACGCTCACATCCACTTACTTTACCGCGAAGGTTTTCCGTTCGTGTTGGAATTTACGCCGCTGTCAATCCACTTATCTTTTCCTTTTGGCGTTCTTATCGGGCTTGGCGTTCCTTCGCTCGCATGAAATATTTATATTTGAATTTCAGCGTTTGCCAGAGAGCAAATCTGGAAGTACACGCCAAAAGATACGTTACTCAATTCCTTCTATTTTCGTATTTACATTTCAATAAGGAGCTTTACAGCTCTGCTGGCATCCTTTTGCTTTTGAAGTTACATATTTTTCCATCGTAACGCTCTAACCCTAAATTCACCAACTATTCAAAAAGTTTGTACAATAATTTTTCCTTTCTAAAGGGTTAATTAACACTTTAGTTTATTTTATTAAGCATTTTTTATACATGGAAACATAAAACGTACACTATAAGTAGCAAAAAAAATAATTCCTACTATCACAAAAATGGGTTTTAGTTTTTTACGAAAATTTGTGTAGTAATGCATAACATTTTGTGTTTAAGTTTGCTATTCTGTACACATAATAAAACTGTACATTAAAGATATTAAAAAAAATATTAGCGGAGAGTGTTACTACATCAGTATAGAACCCAAAAATGTGGTTAGATATTTTTGTCTGTCTGTCTGTATGTTTGTGCGCGCATCACATGAAAACTACTGATCCGATTCGAATCCGGTTTTTACATATATGTATTTGTCTCCTTTCAACTTAACCTCTGGAGTATAAAAATTTCTCCCCCCACCCCTTTAACGGGATAATAGAGGGGGTCAGATTTTGTATGAAAGTATCTCATTGATCCATTTAAAAATACCACTGAAATAATACACAACATGCATACATAGGTGCTATAATTTAATTTTTATATTCGAAACTAGATGGCGCTATGAGGTTATTAAAATTATTTTTTTATCGCAAGTATTTATACAAATGACTCACCAATAACTATATCCTAGAGATGATTAGATCCAATGTAGAACTGTCATGGATTAATATTATAAGATAGTCATAATCGCTGTTGTATGATTTATTATTATCAAAATTTGTTTAGTGGTTGCAGAGTGATTGACTGACAAACATGAAATCTAAGAAAGAAAGTCGTGTTAGTTAGGTACACTATTTATAATTCGAGAACGGTCATTAAATCATTTATGAATGTCCCAATTCCACGCGGGCAAAGCCGCGGTTAAAAGCTAGTTCTTAAATATATTCCTAAATTACTACTAAAACACATAATAATATGTACTGCTATTTTCGAGTGCTAAAAAACGATTTACCAAAATTACCATCTGATTTCAATTCATTATTCCCACGTAGAAAACAAACTAATAAAATTGAAGCGCCTCATGACTAAGAGAGAAGAGACAGAACTGGAAGTAAATTACCACATCAAGTTAGTGCTGCAGACATTCCGATCACGGCTGCTATGATATTGCGTCGCCGACAAGACATGATGTAATTATGTAAAACGTCTGGACGTAGAGCTGCTTGCATGCCCGCTACGAGTGCTTCGGAATGGAATACAACTACGACCAAAGTTACGAGTGTCGAGCAGAGATGTCTATACAGGGTAGCACACATTCCATAAAATAGAACTTTTTTTATACACCCTGTAGGACTATTACAGTACTATATACATTAAATTCTGTAGGATGTAGGATCCATTTGTGAAATTCCAGTGGTGTTTTAAGAAAATTTCTAGAGCTACTACTCTTGGTTTAACGATCAAAAGATATTATATTATTAAGGCACTATAAACATAGGTATTATCATCAGCCATTTTCTGTCCAATGTCAACCACACAACTAGAAATAATAGAACAGATCTGTTGATAATTAATGGCAACAAGTTCCGACATCAGCGCGCCATGTTTAAAACCATTCACTATCCTTTTACACCCTTTTTAAGATTAAACTGCCTTAAATTTATATTGAACTAAAATTGCTGGCTCTATACAGCCATAACTGCTTTTTTGCTGTTCTCGCTACCAGCTGATCATAGTTTGCTGGTTTAGTTCCCATTTTCACCACTACAGAATACGATTGCGCGTCTCTTGAATTTGTCTATGGTCTAACACGTTAAGTACCTAAATGATATTGGACAGAAAATAGCTGATAATAATACCTATATTTATAGTGCCTTAATATTACTAACAAAGCCAAAAATATTGGGATATCAACTTTGCTTTATCATGGAAATAGATCTCCCCTTATCTTTTCACATTCATATATTTAAACCCAATTTTTGTCTGTGAACACCTTCACATCATTCCATAATCCATGTCTGGAACTCTTCGAAATATTATGGATAATCATGTGATTCTGTCATATGTTCAAAGTTATAAAAATAAAGTATTTTCTTATTAAAAAATACCAACAAGCTTCCTCTTCATACACTTTCCTCTTTCATAGCTTGGACTTGCACTCTTATAATACTTTGGCTCAAGAGGGTGTCAATTTAATATTTTGCCAACCCATCTTTTTAAATTAATACAGATAACGATAGCAATAACGATAGCATTCTACGTTGCAGATGTAACGTAGATTTTATTATCAACCAATATTAAATACCAACAAACTTCTCATTATTTTGCCTGCTTAATCTCACAAAGGAGCTGGTTTAATATTTTTAAGCCTCTTTGGAAGAGACCGGGTACTTAACCAATAAAGAATGTTAACAAGCTTCTTCTTCTTATTCTTTGCTTGATGTAGACAGATCTCTTCTATATCTATCTACATATAGTTTGTACCTGATATCTTCCTTAAACCATTCAAGGCATTGTAGTGCCAATTTAACAGTTTATTGACGTATCCAATTTACATGTAGGTACTTGACTTTTTCTTCTCCTTTCTAGCCTTGTATGTATCTTTAAATGAAATTTTAATTAATGTAGTTTGAAACCTCGGTCTATTACTATATCTGTATGTCATGTTTTGGGATCTTCTCATTTTCTCCTCGGGCTCTGTCATTGTTTTATTCCTTGCTCTTCAATCCTTGGTTTACCTGCGTAACCAATCTAGCAGAGTTCAACCATATTTTGAACTTTTCTTAAATTTATACGGTATTAAGGTAACATTGCTTACTTCACACCCTCAGGCTATTTCTATCATTGCTCTTCGTGCAAATTGGGGTATATTATTGGTCCATCAGAATCATAGAAATCGTGCTAGAGTTAAATACTAGAATAGTTGACTACAATCTTCTTCTAGTTTTCTTTACTTACCTAGATTATATAATTAAGATAAATGTATAACTAAAATAGAATATGTATTTAAACACAAATTATCACAAAATGCAGAAAAACAGAACTTTGCTTCTTAGGCTATCCTTGGTCTCCATTGCTTGGTTAATCTGTGAAAATTATAGAAATCACTTAAGACTTATATACAGTCTAGTTGAGTCTAAACATCTTCTAAACAAAGATTATCTACCTAATCATAGATTAATAACTGGACAAAAACTGATCTTATAACGGATTGATACAATATTAAGATTTGCAAAATTCTAAACAAATTATTGTTCGTACCAGGAAATTTTCAAATAACTAATTACATAATTTAATTAAGTTTAGTTTCCTATCTAACCTAAGTATGTCTATCCTGTATATCTTCCTAGTTCTGTGACATCCGTTCCAGTGAATTGCTCCGAGAACGCTCTATTAAACTGTCGACGGATACGAGCAATGTAGAGGGCGAAAAGCTGTTACGTATCCTGAAACAGAGCAACGGGAATAGTGGGATGTCAGGAATTGAGAATTGATCAGATAACTGTTTTATTGCGGGAACGTAGCAGCATCGAATTGGTCAGGTTGAGTCTTAAATTATTCCTGTAAAGCAGTGCAATCAATTCGAATTTCATTTGTAAGAAATTATTTCTCAAAAATCGAAATAAATATTTAACAAGCAAATATATAGAACTTACTGCGTATTCATATTATTTTTAATAAAATAAAAAATTATAAAATAAATATATAATAAAAGTTAAGATTGTAAGATATTAAAAGGTTTTACTATAGTCGAGCCGTTCAAAAGATGGAATGATCACGTGAATGGCACGCACTCTTTGAATATTATTCTCCCCAACCAACGTCACAAGTCCGATTTACACCACTCAACAAAAAAGTACCTACCTTTGATGCCTACAGTTTATATTATCTCTGGTATGAGTACAGTGTAAACTGTCCTTCGTTATTTCAGTTTAGAAGGCCTGGCATCGTACGATTACGCCGGCCAGTCACTGATCACGCGTCCTTGAATTCCATCTTTTGAACGGATCGAGTAGGTATAGTGATATGGCAAATTATGGAAATATAATAGACAAGGGAATCCGATAAACTGAGAAGGATATATAAAAAGTTATTCTGTTTCTACTAGGATTTTAGGGATCGAGTATAGTGATATGGCAAATTATGGAAATATAATAGACAAGGGAATCAGATAAACTGAGAAGGATATATAAAACGTTATTCTGTTTCTTCTAGGATTTTAGGGGTAAACAGAGCTATTTGTTATATACAGACGTACTGACAGATGAAGAACTATTGAGTAAAAAAAGCACACAGTGTAATATAGTGCCGAAAATAGTTAAGCTAACCATATAAAAAATCATTAAATAAAGTCAGCTTGCAGTTATTGTAGCTTATAGATCATTAAAAAATAAAGGGAACAAATGCTTAATGAAGGACCACTGAATAAAAACAGAGTAAAGTTTTGAAAACAGAAGAGCTAACAAATTTTAAATCATCCTACTAAATTGAATTAACTTCCCAAGTTTTTGACACCTTATTTTAAGAATTTTCGTTTCTATTTTTTTTTAACATCTTCCTATCTAGTCGATAAACTAGTGTTTGTTGGCTTTCAATTTTTTCCAGTTTTTCAAGAATGCTTTTGGTTCTTATTTCCTGAATCTTACTGATATTAATAAGATTTTAACTGAAAATACTAATTAATATCAGATATCAAGAACTTGAGTATACGAAAATATCTTTAGAAGATTCCCCTCGTGAAACTTGCAACTAATATTCAATTACTCAACGACACACACTAAATCTAATTGACAAGTAGTTCCTATACTCATCAATTAATTATGCAGCTGTAATCACGATGGCAACCCGCAAGAGGGCGCTTGATACAGTTAATACACTAATTTGTCATGTTCGATACTACAAGGAATCTACTTTGTAGAATACATAAAAGAGGAGCGAGTTTCACTCTGCTATCGAGCTGCAAATGTAGTGTAAACACAACTCGAGCTTTAAATTGAGCAGAATGGATCTCAGACACGTGACAAGAAAAATTATATTCTTATCGAGGGGTAGATACAGTCGACCAGATTTGAAGTGAACTTCAATTCTTTTACTTAACTAAATATATATTCAGATCAGGGTTTATTTATTAGATTTGAGTTACGTTTGGTATGTCTTGTTTTTTTGTTTCATGATTTTCACTTAAGTGTTTAACTCATCATCAGTAATATTAGTGTTTGTTTAAGGGTTTGTTCCTGTTTAATAAGGGATTTATTTTCTTAAGAGAGTAATACTTCCATGATGCCCATAAATATTTTATAATTACATATTAAAAGTTGATTATCGTTAATATCAAAGACCATATCCAAAATAGATGCCAATGTAATCAAGACTGTATTTTTTATAGAAATAGAATCGACTCTTGGTTGTAAATTTGCTAAGGCTCTCCATTGATTATCATACTAAACATTTTTTTAGAGTATAATTCTTTCTGGTTCTTTATTTGGCCAACTGTTTAAGCTATTATTTAAAATTCTTATTGCTAAAAGCTGCAAATTGATTTCTTTGCTCTACTCCCCTTATTTGCGTCTCGCTCCCCGCAAATACTTTGTCCTTTCCCGTCTCCACGACCGCCGCTTTCGCTACTGATGGATTTCATTATAATTACATTTTTCTAGTTGGATTCGAGGGCGCTTTATCGAGTAGAAAAAGTTTGCTTTATTTCTCTTTCAGATCCAACCAACGTTCGTCTTCTCTTTTTTCATTTTTTTCTTTTATGCTTTGTTCGAATAATTGCTATTAAATTTGCAAAACCTGATTGTACAGAAAGCATTTGTTTCAGAGGTTCTTTTTAGTACTCACAATCGGTATTATAGCTATTATTTAAATATGTTTTGTTTTATAATCATTATTTCGTACAAACAGTTGCAGCAAATTGGATAATCTTATATCCTACGTTTACAATGATATTAACAGATTTTTTAAAATTTATGAATACGTTTTTAATTAAGCAGGCACAATTATCAGATGTTTCAATTCTGTCGGTACTACGAGGTTTGTATTTTTATTTTTGCTTATAGTCACAGACTTAAAGTACTTTATTGCTTTTCAAACTATATCGATACACTTTTCCATACGTTCAGACCAATTGAAAACATTTATTCCAGTCTTCAGTTGACACCTGCAAAATCGCTGTTTTAAAGGCATCGATGGCTTCTTCTGGCGACTGTAATCGCTGCCCACGCATTGAATTCTTAATCTTTGGGAACGTAAAGAAGTCGTTGGTAATTAAGTCAGTATTATCTGGTAAACAAACGTTTATATACCAACCAGATGTAACCGTTCTTCGATCTTCTTAAGCAATTGTTGCCACATGACCAGATTTTGACACAAAAGTTGCGACCATTTTCTTTGACACACTTCGAGAACAGATGATTGTTGTTGATTTTTCTTCATCATGAAACACCCACATAGCTGATTGGCGTTTATTTTCTGGTTAGTAAAAAGAATCATTGCCACTAAAAATACTATAAACTTTTTTTGAGCTACCTTTGCTGAACCGTTCCAATGTTTTCTGTACCAATTGACGCAACTCGCTTTTCGTCTGTGAGCAAAGAAGGGATCCAGCGGGAAACCAAATTCGTTACAGTAATTTTACCTAGACATAACTCTATTCATATTCATACAAAAATTAAACCACAGCAGAAATTTTCTGCACTTCAACTCAAAACTAGTTGAACTTTTCAATCAATAACAAATATTCAGCAGGGACTTTAAATTGCACAACTTTTCGACAAAAATGTCAGATTTAATTAAAAGTCTCATAATGAAAATCCCTGTAACCTCAGTGGTGTGAAGTGGAAAATCGTAAAACGGAGCCTGTCGTTCAAAATATGCTAAGTTTTGAATATTAATCAATATTTTATTAGTCAAATGTAACGCAACAATTCCAGTATTGCATTGAGTTTGAATACCGTCAGGATGTAGATTTTTTCGGGTTTTGGATGGTCAAAATATATTATCAACTTCTTTTTCTTTCCAACACATTGAACTAACTTTGATACTGTCCTTTTACAGTTTCACAATTCTGTGCCTAGTTTTTTATAAATTTTCTATTCCCACTTCAAACCAAGTTTCAAATTCACTACTTAATACAAAGATAAAAATTTCCTAATATGTTCAAAGTAAATGAGCAAAACTGCGTTACCTTTATAGAAACGTAAAATAAAAATAAATATTTTTAAGTGTGGTCTCAACATCAAGGGTCGAAACCCTAGAGTTTTAATTTTAAAAGTTCGCTGTCGACGTTAGCGTCGCCTAGCGTCAGTCACATCGACTGCTAATTGGATTATGATAGTCCCGCTGGTCGGCAGCTTTTTATGTCGGCATCATCTGGCAGGCCCTTTGTGCTCTCTAGAACAGAGATTCTCAACCAATCTGCTGAAAAATTTTACCAAAAAAAAAATAATGCCAAGAACAACTGTGAAAACTGCAAATTTGGACCCTCTTTTTGGTTTTAGCTATATTCAGCTTTAAATTTCGAGACTGCTGTAATAAATTTTATTGGATCCGTTTTAACTACTTTAAAAAATAATATTGTTTCAATTGTGTCAGAGGATAATGTACAAATGACTTTTATCTACTCTACCTCTTATTATGTATCAATTTTTAGTTCGTTTTTGACACACCTTCATATAATCAAATATCCTTAGGCCGATCGCATACTTACAAGACATATGTTTGCAACATGTCTGCGACATGTCGCTTCAACACAGTTGAGCACCAATGTAGGAAACAAAACTCCGTAGTTCGCACATCAGTCTACATTATGTCGTCTGATGTGGCAATATTATCGGTTCTAATATTGCGAAGGCGAAAGAAGAAAAATACTCGAAAATATTGGGTTCATCCATATAGTAAAGCTAATCTTCATCGCAGTATATTTATTTTCAACGATTTGCACAAATTTTACATTAAATGTTGGATTATCTTTCATTATTGAACCCGTGCATTCGGAAGCAGCTGTCGGCCACAAATGACGCTTGAAATTGGAGCAAGCAGTGTCGTATAAAAGTTGTTTTCGACAAGTCTTATCCTGTCCGCGGCGTTTCTGTTTGGTTTACGACTCGCCATAAGAACCGCTGTGTTGGCAATGAAACGACATGTCTGCGACATGTCGCAGACATGTTGCGAACACATGTCTTGTAAGTATGCGATCGGCCTTAGCATTCGCGTTGCCATGGTGTTGCTATGGGAGCATTAGTTTTGTTAGTATCTTGTAAATGAATTGAAAAGAAATTGCTTTTTTGTAATTATTTTTATTTGATTATCGTAGATAAAATATTGTATGAAACTGTGCGTGAAGTGCTTTTTGCGCACTTACGCGATATATAGCACTCGCTTCGCTCGTGCTCTAAACATCGCGTGCGTGCGCAAAAAGCATACTTCACGAACTGTTTCATAAATAACTATTTTATTATTTTAAACTGGTTTGTAATAATTGAGATCATTCAAAATTGTTGAGACTGCTTTTATGACCGGTAGGAGAATTCTATATTACTTTTGTTATTGTTGATACTGTTAATTGTGTCTGAGGATGTTGTAAAAACTGTCTATTGAAGCTATTGTTAAAATTCAAAACTATATTTGATGAAACTCTTGTAATCACTTATGATTATTTTAGTCATTGATGAGGCTGTTGGAATTGTTGTTTGTTTCTGTTCAGTCTATTGCAAGATGTGAGACTTTTTTTATATACAGACACTAACATAATTTTCTGTTAGGAAATTGTTTTGGTGACTGTGGAGGTATTTGAGACAGTTTTTCTAAGCAATTCTAATAACAATTAAAAAAATTAATTTTTTGTTAGTCAGAGTAGACCCAAACATTTGCGATGTCACTGTTTTTAAGTGAGAAGAAATAGAAAGAGAGATATCCATTGGGACCAACTCGCCAGTCTGTTTAAACGAGCGGATTAAAAATTGAGTGGCTGTTTTTGTTCTTTTCGAGTTACCCTTTTGAATGTTATTTGCTGTTTTATAGCACAATTATCGCGGATGCTAGCCTTCTCTGACAAAAACGTTTACTGAAAATTCACTAATTTTGCCGTCGTTCACTACGTTTTTTTTTGCTTTTTTATTTGTTACACTAAATGTTCTATTTAATTTCTTTATTGACAATTTTACGATTTGATTTTTTTTATTACTTAGGTAAAGCGATTATTGTTTGATTGTTGTTTTTGATAGATCTAAACTTTGGTGTGATATCGATTCTGTATTGGAAGTAGAACCTCAAACTTTAAAGAGTCATTAATGCAACTTTATTTTTTGATTGACTTTTTGATGTTATTATAAAAAACAAAGCATTTATCACGAATTGTGAGACGATTGATTTACAATTAATTCAAACTTTTTGTTTCAGCAACAAAGACCAGATCTACCAAGGCTACTACAGCAAATGCATGCCCAACAATTACCTACGCATGCAGCGCCACCTATACCGATGATGCCTCATCCAGGTTTAGCTGGTGCACCTCCCAGTACTGCCGCGAGTTTGTTGGGTCTCTCAGGAGCCCTTCCAGCTCAACATCCCCTATCAATGTTAGCATCGAAGCCAGATCTTCATAGGCCGGACGACGTAAAATCAAATAGCGGTAAATAGATTTTATGATAATTCTGTAAATTAAATAAAAAATGAAATTGTTAAATAAAAGTATACTATCAAGTCTAAGACGAATTAAAAGTTAAAGAAACACGTAAATTTTGCTTTTGTACGTAGTCGACAGTTTTCTGTTTTAAATGAATTTTATTTTTATTAGTGTGTGTATTTTTGTGTTACATTTAAAATAATTTATAATTCTTACGTAAAGCTTGGTTACAAATACTAATACTTCAATGCAAATTAATTATAATACGTGATATACTAAACAAGAGAGTTGTTAGACATTACGCCTTTCACAACATCAGAAATAACTTCCAACACAAACTAAAACTCCTTAATAGAACGCAGCAGTAAAATTTAAATTAATAGGAAAATAACAAAGTTAAACTCTGGAGAGAGTTTTGAGGCCGAAATGGCATAAGTCGTTAAGTAAGTTGTTTTGGGATAATAACGAGAAGAGTTTCAACTAAAAACAAAGATTAAATGAATATATTTATGCGAATAGAGTATTTTACAGAGAAGGTATATTTTACTTGTAAAAGAAGTTATTTTATCCATCATTGAATTTGAAAATCGTTATTAAAAGTTTTTATTTATAGAAATCGTTATAAATGAATAGATAATCTTCTAAAATGAAAAATTTTACTACCAAATCGAATTTTATATATTTCACCTACACAAATTGATATTTTCTTGAACTCAATATTTTCTGTCGTCACAAAAAACTCCTTTGAAGAGGTGCTTAGCTTTTTAAATCAAACAAACGTATGTGAGTTGCATAGAGAGCTTTGCTTTCAAACGACTGGTGTCGCCCCCTTTTATCATACATAAAAAACGATTTCACGCCTCGCTACTTTATGCTGCTTACCCAGCTTAATTCGTCGCATTTCTTTTTCCAGAAATCGATTTTATTAATCTTTTGTAGTTAATCCTTTATAAGTAATGAATTACAATTTCAATACGGTTTTATTTGTAGGGTTTTTTGTGAATGCAGTTTATTGATGCACCTAATATAAGTCCATTTAAGGAAATTGAAACGGCTCAAGTGTGAAACGGTATTTTTTGCGATAAAAGAATCTTTATCGCGAACGCGAGCTATATTACCAGTGTGGATTAAACGCGAAACTTAGCATCTATACACACGAACCACCAGTGTCCGACACCGGTGGGGACCACCGGTCGGGCGAGTCTTTACACATGAAGCCACTTGTGTCCGACACGGGTGGTTGCCACCGGAGGCGCATAAACCGGGTATACAACTAGAAAACAGATGAATATATCAAACTAGTCATTTAACCTATATCAGTTTCCTTTCTCATTAACATCTTTCACAAATTCTCATAATAAACGGTCAAACAATTTCATGATTCAGAGACACAAAAAGTGGTTGGTGTGTACACCTCTATTAAAAACAATGTACTGCTAAAAATAAAATACAGGAAAGTGGCCCGGCCGGTGGCGAGGGTAGGACACTAGCGTAGCGGCAGTCGAGCAGCTAAAAGTGGTGTGGTCCGCAATGTGGCTCGTCTGTAATCGTACATTTAAAACAATGCCTTGATATCGGTGGTCGCCACCGGTGTCGGACACTGGTGGTTCGTGTATATAGCCGCTTAGTGGCAAATGTTCAAGCCTTAGTGTCTATACACACGAACCACCAGTGTCCGACACAGGTAGCGACCACCGATAGCAATGCATTGTTTTAAATGTACGATTACAGACGAGCCACTTTGCGGACCTCACCACTTTTAGCTGCTCGACTACCGCTACGCTAGTGTCCTACCCTCGCCACCGGCCGGGCCACTTTCCTCTATTTTAATATTAGCAGAACGTTGTTTTTAATAGTGGTGTACACACCAACCACTTTTTGTGTCTGAATCTTGAAATTGTTTGATCGTTTATTATGGAGAAACATTTTGAATCCAATACTAAGGATTTTGTAACTGCTATTGAAGGAGAACCTTGTATACCCGGCTGATGCGCCCCCGGTGGCAACCACCGGTGTCGGACACAAGTGGCTGCATGTGTAAAGACTCGCCCGACCGGTGGTCGCCAACGGTGTCGGACACTGGTGGTTCGTGTGTATATACGCTAAATTTCGTCTAAAGCTCAATGTTTAAACGATTACAGACCTATGGAGTGTAGAGGTAAGAAGAACCGTCTGATATGGAGGGGAACTCAAAAAAGTTCTGAAAATAGAGTTTCAAGTACCTACCAGAATAGCGCTGGCGTACGAAAAATACTATACGAATGCAGGTGTTTTATAGTGAGGGAAACAAGCTAAATGTAAAGTATAGCCAGTGAAATACCAATATACAGAATCTCTACTGCTTGCGTAGTTGTAAATAGTTCGTGAGTCCTTGTTTATTTTTCTATCTACTCTAACTGCGTGTGGCACGTTGCTTAAATTTTATCCTATGCTATAGCAGCGCCACTCTTATTTTCCCTGTTTTGATGGACACTTTTTAAAATACTGAGACGGTTCTCGTTACCTCTACCCTCCATATTCAGAACATAAAACAGAAGGTTACTTAGAAGAGAATCTCCTAACAGAAGCAATGCGATATTTTTACTTTTTTTTTTTCTTCTAAGACCTTCATCCAAAACCAAAACAGACTTTCTTTAAGACTAGAGTACCTGGTTTTACACATTTACAAGCAAAGTGCTTCTCTTAAAATAGTTTTGTTTATTAAAATATATGACTTCAAAATGATTCCTAAGTCCAATCCAATATTAAGTAGCCAAAAATTATTTTTGATACCTACAAAGCCTAGCTCACAAAAAAACTTTGTCTCTCTATTTCCATATCTCATGGATAGGGTGTTTTTTATGAAAGCATCAGAAGTTTTCTTCGCCCAAATAAAACCACAAAAAATTTTCAAAAAAGGAGAAGATTCACAATTCGACCATATTTTTTTATGTATGTTACCGATAATCACCGGTATTTATAATCCGATTTGAAAAATTCGTTTTGCTTTCAAAAGAGTAGAGTGTCCGTGTGGTCCCATAGAAATTTGGTTATAATCTGGTCGTCAATGTGATAATACCACAAAAATCAACAGAATAAGCTCTGCAGTTAAGTTAATATGTTAATAATGATGTATAACATAAAAAAAAATAATTAGTCCTAAAGCCAAAGGCATCTTCTTACAAAGAGAAGGAATAAGCATTTAATCAACACGCTTGCTCACTGCAGGTTGCTGATTTTAGACAATTAAGTCCACGTTTCATCACGATGTTTTCCTTCATCGTACGTGCTAGGTGATTTGAACTATCTAATAAATCTATTAGATTCTGTAAAATGCATATTATTCGTTTTTATGACTATGATCAGTAATATAATATATTCGAACATCTGATAATTTCTTTTTTTTTCAGCTTGACTTACAACGGTAACAATTTTCAAAGTGTACCCAAGTATATAACTCAATTGTATTCGCTTGATAAATCACATATATCTTCTAAAGAATCGATATTATTTTGTCCCACAGGAAATCGTTCCATTGCGTCAACTGCGGAAAATGTATTTCAGTTCTTTTGGTGTTTCCTTTTTTTTTTTTAGTCAAGTTAGGTTTTCGTTTTAGTCGGGTGACTAAAGTGAAATTTCTGTTAAAATAGCATGTGTTACCCTGTATTAAGAAACCAAAATGATGAAGAGGATTAAATGAACATCTTAAAGCAACAGTTGCTGCTACATGCACCTGAGTGTAATAAAGATGGAGATTAAAACAAAGCTCTCAAGTCACAATCTAAATTAATTAGTAGTCTTGAAGTTGCAAAGACGTTGCTGTTACTTGATTCATAATAACGACCCCCACGTTACGGTAAAAAGGATTTAGATGGCATTAAATCTGAGGCAGTAGCACTCCCAGGAAATTACACAGCAGTGCGGATTAAGAAATAAATTTTTAATCGTTGACAAAATTGATTTTATCTCAATTACTGATTTATTTGTTTTTCGTTTTTCAATTCAGTAATTGGAATAATTTACTTATTGTCTAATAAATTGTTCTAAAAGCCAAAGATCTAAAAATAAGTAGTATAAATTTTATTTGATATTTAAAACTAATTCATTTGAACAGTATACGAGGGTTGTCTTTTTAGTTTTGCATAAAGTCATAAAAAAAATAAGACTTTGCATACATTTAAACCCATTATAAAAACAGTTAACAGTCTTCAGTTGAAACCTGGAAAATCGCTGGCTTCTTCTGGTGACTGGAATCGCTGCCCAGGGATTGAAATCTTGATCTTTGGACACTTGAAGAAATTGTTGGCACTTAGGTCGGGATTATACGGCAATTGGTCTAACAATTTGATGTTTTAAAGCTCCAGAAGCTCAGATTGGCTTTTGGGCAGTGTGAGCACTTTTATTGTCCTGAAAAAGGATGATTTGCCGTTTATATACCAATCGGAAGTAACTGTTCTTCAATCTTCTAATGCAATTGTAGTGACCAGATTTAGACAAAAAAGTGGCGACAATTTTCTTTGACACACTTCGAGAATGGATGATTTTTTGCTGATTTTTCTTCATCTTGAAATACCAACACAACGGATTGGAGTTTATATTTCGGTTCGTAGGAGTAAATCCAAGATTCATTGCCACTAACAAAACGTTTTTTGAGCTTTCTTTGTTGAACTGTTTCATTGTTTTTAACACCAATTTAGTCAAACCGCTTTTGCTCTTCTGTGAGCAAATGAGACATACAACAGGAAACCGACTTTTTAACACCCAGTACTTTATGTAGGATTTTTTTGTATTGAGGTTTCTGAAATACCCAAAACTTCCTATATCTCTTGGGTATTTACAAGGTGGTCATCCTTAATTAACTGATCTATGTTTAGCTATGTTGGGAGGACCTGGATTCGTCACTGAGACTGGAGCCACCATGTTAAAATTCGCGAAATAGTTGAATTGTAAAAAATTATTGCTCTAAAATCTTCTTCACTAAGATCAATTTCTCAACCGACTTGCTATTTTTAAAAATTCACTGTACCTACACGACTTGTTGTATCGCAATGAAACTCTGGATGTATGTCAACAAAACATTGAGGTTAAATTTGTGTATGAAGATTCTACTGGTGGCGCCTTCTAAGCGGCTATATGCAAAACTAAAAAGACAACGCTCGTACTTTTAGTCAGGTATTGTATATTCACTATGCGACCTCTGCGCGAGAAGTGTACAAGCTGTGGTTCTTTTTCGTTGAGGAGAGTGGTAGCTGATATCAGCAGATGCACTCTTGGAACTATTATACCATTCTTTTATTTTTGTTACGGCTACACACATATTTATAAAAGTCTTCTGCATTAGTTTGTAATAAAATTAGATTCAAATTGGTTGATCTGTTTTCTCAGCTATTTTTAACAATACCTATTAAAATCCGACGACCAAAAAAAGCTTTGTAATACAAGTTACGCATGAACTATACCTCCCCCCATAGGTGTTTGGGAGGAGATTTAGCAAGTTTAAAAACAGCATAGCTGAATATTTGTTAATAGAATATCTAACTTTAAAACTGGCGAAAGAAACGTCTAATAATACTAAAAAACGAGGAAAACCCGGAAAATTTGGAAAGGTTTTATAATTTTTTTTATTTTTAGTAAGTCTAAGAAATATCTCACGCTTTAACTGTTCCCTAAATTTCAATTAGATAACTTTAAAATTGCTATTCATTGCGTGTTTTAAAACAACCTTCATAAGGTTTATTTTTAAATTTTGCAGATACTTAAACAAAATGTTAAAAACCATTAAATATGTCAAATAGTTTAATAAATCATTTAGGTAAACATTTTTTGTTGGTTCTAAAAACCATAAAAGAAGAGTGGCGTATTCAGCGACAATATACTCAATTTCTGATTCATATTTTTATACGAAGTTGTTGCTCATAAATTTGCCGTAAACCGTTGGCCGGAATAGCGCTAGTTGGAAATTGTCAGCAATGCGAATTTTATGACAAAGAAAATAACGGTTTTCCTACAAATTCGGTAAAGTTTTATGATCCGCGAATCGCCACACTTTCAACAATAAAACAACGAAAGTTATAACCTAGAAAATAGTAAGGAAGCAACAGCTAAATTTACAATTTCAAAATAATTATGTTTAAAATAAAATGTCTATGTTACTGACATACTTTCTTCTACCTCTTGGTCTTAATCTTAATTTTAGGTATTCTGCTATCTTCTTTATCATTTTGGTTGAGGTACGCTTTCATTTTATGCACATATTATCTAATGGAATTTGTAATAATGTCCTATTCCTCAAACGTACCTACTTCTTTTATAGTAAAAATTTTATGGTTAAATTCGTTGGTGATAGAAAAATCGTTACAAAAATAATGAGTAATGCAACTTCTCCTAGGTTGTCAATTTCTCGGTACTTTCAGTGATTCAGCGTTTTCCCACTGAGTTACACATGTTTTTAATCATGTTTATTTGGAATACTGGATTCTGCAAACTTTTTAGGTTTAGTATATTTCTATAGTTTCCTTTTTAGTATCCTGTAGATATATTGATTACTAGTAGCCCGCTCCGGCTTTGCACGTGGATTAAAGAAAAATAACAAAAGCCATTAAATTTATTGGGTCAACGCTGCCCTGTAAACAATATTACATGTTGTTTTATTTTCTGGCAGCAAAATAAATTGATTTTCAGGTGCTCCGACCCGCCTTAGGTGGTTGGCCATGAGGAAAACCGATCCCTACTATTTGACCTTGAGACTTATTATTAGTAAAAGCGAAAGATTTTTTGATAGGAAATTGAAGCGGTTTAAATGGATTTGGTAGATCAGTTGGGATCATCGGTATCCTCAGTGTATGAGCTAGTTGACCAGCTGGTGGTTCAGTTATATTGGTTGCTACAACTTAATTGTCCTTTAATTCCTTTATAAGTAGCCTCGTCCCATTGCACATGCTAAATTTGTGATATCTGTCGTGATTATGAAATAAGTTATTTTGATAAGGAATAATACCAAGACTTTTAAAAAATTAAAAATTGGTTATTGTGACGTAACTATAACAGTTAGACATATGCTGTCGCGGCATTTTTTGTAGATATTTATATATTCTTCAAAATCGTAGTACATTATTTTATTCTATAATCAATAGTATTCTCAGCGCACGCGATGTAAGGATTTTAAGGTCATTTTTGGTTACATTAATGGCATTTTAGTAAGGATCCCTATTTTTTTTTAAATAAAACATAGCCTACGTCACTCGTGAATAATGTAGCTTGCCAACGGTAAAAGAATTTTTGAAATCGGTCCAGTAGTTTCGGAGCCTATTCATTTCAAACAAACAAACAAAAAATCAAACCTTTCCTCTTTATAATATTAGTATAGAAGTATAGATTACCCATCTCTGTTCTATAACAGATATAACATTTTTTTAACAATGAAATAGACTGTAAGACTTGTACACGCTTACTGAAGTAAGAGGGAACAGGAAAACAAGTATTTTTCTTTACGAAGCGTGTATTGAAAATTATTAAATTGTTAGCTGAGGGCTTTCGGCCTAAAAACCGGCCATCATCAGAGCTAAAACTATATTACAAATTAAAACAATTTACTTAAAATAACAAATTGTTAACTTACGTCAAAGGTAAATCAATACCCCAGGGGAGAAAATGAAAAGTAGACTTACAGTCATCCAAAATTAACCATTCCATAGGAAATACCATGGGGTGGTCGAAAAAACAACATCAAACATATAAAAGTTAACTTCCAAGCTCTTTGAAGAAGAGAATGAAAGGGAAAATTATAATTAATATTAAAAACAGTCAAAGATGGAGCTGCAAGAAAAATTATTTTTTAAAAATTAGAAAGAAAAGTACGAATAAAGCACGAACTTACTGTGAGGCCACAGATGGAAAATAGCCACATCAGGTACAAATAGAAGCTCGCACTAGGCATTGGAGTGGTTAAAGCCAATTAATGAGTAATATAATGAAAATGCGGTCGGCTTCTGGGTCTAACATCACTAAGTCCGAAACAGAAGGTCCATGCTACCAATAATTTTCAATACACGCTTCGTAAAGAAAAATACTTGTTTTCATGTTCCTATTTTTTTAACACTTGTAAAACACCATAAATTCATTTAAAGCTATAAAAAAAGTATAATAATCGCTATTTGAAGCTGACATCACAACAGATAAATGTTTAATTAATGATTGGGGTGGTTTACAGTAACTCCTGCTAGAAAACTACGAGTATTATTCAGAACAATTGTAAACCTGCTTTGTCTCCAGTCTCGAACTAGGATATAATGATTGACACCATAATCATTTATTTTCATACAATGTGACTAAGAAATTCAATACATATAATTATCAGCAATTTTAACAATTCAATTCGGATAAATAACCAAAGAAAAAAATAGTTAACCTTTTAAACTGAGACTAAGCGTTTGTTTTGTGTCATTAAAGTGTTGTTATGAAGATGGGTGTAATTTAAGGGTCATGGTATAGTGATAGTGATACAGTTTAAGTACATTTACATAATTCACCATCTTAACGTGTTTTACACCAAAAGAAAAACAATTTTTTATTTCCTTATATGTATAAACGGAAAAGAGATAGTAATTAAGAAATCATAGTCTTGACCAAAAGGGTATGGCGAATTGTAATTATAGAAATTGGATCAAAAAAAGTCAGGACTAATAAAGATATATATCAATAATCAAATCTTTAGCAAACCTATTATCGAAATATACTTACTACATAAACTGTTATAGAGGACTGTAAATTTTAAAAGACAACATATGATTAAAATGAACAGAAAGAAACCGTCATTCATAAATAAATTCACTCAACTCAGCTTATTTGCTTTTTCTTTTGACAATACGAGGAGATTTAAAACGCGAGACGGAAAGCAGCGTTTTACATTATTTTCGGAATTTTTATCCCTCACAAGTAAGCTACCGCAACCCAAATCTCCGGGAATAATATATTAGCGGATAGAGATCGAAATAAAACCCGAAAAGCAAAATTGAAGGGGATGTCTGTGAAGAAATAATACTATTGAATATTATTATTCACTTTAAAAAGTAATTTAGGAAGTAGATGTAAAAGAACGATTTTAAAGATATATTTTTATAATTGCATTTGTTTCTTTCACTGAGAGTATATTCTTGTAATCTTGTAGATTGTAACGATAACGATAAGTGATTGGTCCAAATGACCTAAAAGATCTTTTGTGTATACCTTCAGAATTTTAAGGAAATCTACTATCCGCTTAGGTCGTACGTTTGTAGCCTTATAAGTCTCTAAGAAGACCTGTCCCAGATATTTATATCGTTAGCGAACAATAACTCTGCATTAACATAAAATATGCTAACTCGTTTCATCTGCATATTCACACAATATGCATATTTCGCGGTCTACTTTGCCCATTTTACAGAGATGGTAACTCAGTTGACAGTGTTCTGTGAAGATTTCCGCAGTTAATTTGAGTTCAGTTTTCTCAAGCTGTTTTCTTTGGTGTGGAATGTTTTTCCTGTAGACTGCTTTTCCTTATTTCGAATTTCATTTATAATTCGGCATTTTAAGTTACCAAAAAAGTTTCAGGTCCAATAAAAGGATTACCAGTTCTTTAGCAGTCTCGTTTTCGACAGTCTCTTGCTGCTTTGGCACCCACATTAAAGTTACTTTGTTGTGCTTAGCCAGTTACTTAAAAGACTGTTTGCAGTTTCACGCTGTTTTGAACTAGGACGTGGTAGATTGTACAGCCTTCAAAGCAGCTTGGCTATTGAAGGCAATAAATATTTTGACTGAATTGGGGCGTTTTTTAATGCATTCTTGAGCACAGAAGTCTATTGCTAAAAGTTCCGCTTGGAAGATCGTAGGAGGGTCTCCTCATTAAGAGCTCTACCGTCTATACATTCTCCTTCGGCGGTTTTAGACCCATCAGTATAAAAAGTGACATTTGTTTTTGTATATAGAGCGATTTCATTTAGTGTTAACACTCCACTCCTTAATACACTTTATTTGGTTTCCCGTTTTGGAAACATTATGATTGCAGGCATCTTCACGGATTGAGTTGCTCTGACTCTTAGAATAGTTGTGTTGCATGGTTTCAGAGACAAGCCTGTCTTTGCCTTTTTTGCAACTCTATTATTGTCATTAGCTACATTGTTTTGTTTCAACAAACCAGCCTAGAATAGGTGATTAGAAGTCTGACAACTATTAGACATGACCAATAGATTATTCTAGGTTTAAGAGCCCATGTTTTCTTAAAAAGCAAAGTACAGGTCCACATAGCTCTTCTAGCTTTAGAGGTTATATTTGCGAAGTATGGATTTCACGTAAGTACCCTGTCGAGGATAACTCCGAGGTATATTACATCTCCTGACAATAAAAGTGTCACTCCATTCATAACACAAGGTTGAATCATTAATTTCCTTTTGTTGGTGAATGTTGGTTGGTTGTAGTTAAGGCTCTTTGCATGTTGTCAGCAATAATACTGTCACGCTTACCTCTTACACAATAATTTAATCATCAGTATAGCCAGATCACGATACCCTTCTCTTTTAACCACAGTAAAAACGATAAAACTCCTTCTTGGGGACATCCTTTTACTGCTTTGATGGTAGTTGATTGATATCCAAGTTAGGTTACTATATTCCGAGTGTTTAGTGTAGATTTGATGATTATTTTTTTTTTTGAGATAGCGGTAATAGATTCATATGAGGTGTTATCAAATGCTTGCCTTATCTATAAACGCTCAGAAAGCCACTTCATTTTTTTTAATATCCTTTTCAAGCTCTGTTACGAGGTAATGCAAGGCATCTATTGTAATGTTAGTTTCTCCTTTAAATTTTATTCCCAACATTTGTGCTCAAACAAATTATTCTTTTTAATTTTATTTATATCTATATGTGTAAATATAAATATAATAGATACTTCCATATACATATGTATTAATTTGTATTTTTTACATCCCTGTTCATATATTTTATATTCTATTAAACAGTAAACGACTTTCTTAAACCACATCATTTCAATATGCACCCTTATAAATTCGCTTATTTTGCTGAAGCTTCTTTCATCTCTTCCCGAAATCTTATTCAACGCCCAGAGATAAAATATCCTCATCCTCGTCTCCTGAAATTCTTCTTTCCAGACAGTTTATTTCAATAATACTACCTTGTTCCCGTCTTCTTAGATCCCCATTGGAATCTTGTTAGAGAAAAAAGGGGAGCATATTTCAGATCCATCAGACAGGTCGTTTGGCATTTTATTAGAATGAAACGGATGCGCAAAGGACTATAAACAGGATGGGTTTCGGTGTTTATAAATAAGGACCGTGTTGCAGGAAACAGGAAATCAATTCTGAATATTGGCTTTATCGAAAACCGTTACGGTTTCTTTGTTTATTTTCATTAAAGTATTGGTAAAGTACGGGTAAAAAATGTCCAATAGTTTAAGTGATTATTTACTAACAATAAGTTACGGATATGTTTATTTTTTTTTGCTTTTTGTCAGTTAGCTAGAATTACGAAATAATAGAAATAATTATCAATTATTCTCTACAAAAATAATTTTTTATAATTCACGTTGACAAAGTTTCTATTTCGACACTAAAAACAGTATCGAAATAGATTCATTGTAACACTGTTTTTGGTAACTTTTTGTTTTACACAATTGGTAGCACTGCACTGATTGTCAACGAAAAATGAAAGAGTTCAGGTAGTAAATTATTAACTAAATAATGATAATGATATAGCGATATTGCGAAGTTCAGGATATTTAATACAAATTTGACAAACAACCAAATTTAAAATCAATAAAACTGTAAGGGTCAAAAGTGTCAAGATTGCCAACATAAATAAATAATTTCGAAAAACTCTAATTGTAATTTTATTTGTTTTTTATACTTTTAAAAGTACATTATAAAAAATAGTATGTAACACTCGAATTAAAATGACAGTTTGTAGTAGGTACTCGTACAAAAGATTGCCAATGATATTTATCAGAGAGACATGTCTGTAATTTTGGGTGTTTGTGGGATATTTTCAAGGTATGGGGATTAGGATGGTGATTCAGGTATATAAATGTGACATTTGACGTTAAATTTGTCAGTTTTCTTTAAAATTTAACATACAACATTTAAAACATTATGTTACTTACCCAATTTGGTATATTTAAAAAAAATATCACATTTTTACTCAAATGTGATATATATTTATAAATACAGACATTTTTCTGAAAATGTGTGAAAACCGAATGCGATGCGAAAGTATTAAATTTCGAATCAATTTTATACTCCACATAGAACAACTTCTCCAATTGCAATTTTACAATTATTTTCTTTAATTTTTTCAAGTTGTTCTGTTGTACTTTTTCTATTTTCCTTTGTGTAGGTACTCAAGTAAATTCTGAACTTCTATATGTAAGTTTTCGTTTTATATACTTAAAAAAGCTCTAGAGATATTGAGGACGTCGGTGGAGACCTTGTTAGTACATGTGTAGACAGTTTTTGATGTCTATAATTGGTTAAGATTGTTTTAAACTAAATATTGAAGAAATAAATGTCGCTATCGATAAGATCTTACTCAGACAGGCTAGAAATATATTGAAATGGATCTTCCGTCTGGAACACCCTTCTTCAATGTAATTATTGGTCGTGGATTCCAATATTTCTATATTGATTATCCTAAAAAAATATAAACTTAAAAAAAATATTTTCCTCCTCTTCTTCCTATTTCACTTCTTTTCTGTTGCTCAGCTCTTTCTCTATACCTTCCTCTTCCTACTATTTTCCAACTCCTTCTTTTTGCTGCCTTTCTTTTTATCTATTGCCTTTCTGCTCTCTTAAAATTTCCAACTCTCTGCTTTTCTATACCTTCCAAGTTCTGGTTTCTTTCTATTTGCTCCTTGCTTTATTTATAATTCTTCTAATATTTATTTTTCTTTCTATTTACTTTCAAAATGAGATTTTTTTATTTGATTCAATATTTTTTTATTAATGACAACAATGACAACTATCTCTTACAAATTCAATGACAATCTAATCAATAATCCATCCCAAAACCAAAACAACTTATAATCTAAACAAAAACAATCAAAATACAAAAATACTTAATCTAGACAACCAATTTACAAATAATGGATCACGTTCCAACATTCCATTGAAGGAACATGCACCATGAAGAAAAATCCATATCAATATACTTCAATTCTTTTTTTATAGTTTATTTTAACTTGTATAATCAGCTGTAATGTATGAAAATGAGGTGTATAGAAGTTGGTAAACCAAAATGATTTAAATAAAGGAAAAATAAAAAATAATGATTTACAAAACTTTACAGAAACAACCGTTTTCCACATGTTTACGAGTTATTTTCCATTGGCATCTCGATGCTTGCGCTTAATTTTTCATTATAATTTTATGTGTTTTCATGTCCTTGCAGATATGGGTCTCATGTTCGTTTTATTGGGGTTTTTTATATTCCATTCGTCCGTTTTGGAACCATAAGTGCAAGCAGAAAGCACACATCGCATAAAATTCCTATATACTTCAAAGAAATAAAACCCAGCTCCCACAATCTCAAATAAAACTGCTTTATGGCCAATTTCATTCGTTTACTCCCTGTAATAATTGTTTAGGTTAGAAATATGGCGCGCCAATTTAATAATATCGCAATTAAAGAAAGCTGTTCCGCGTGATCGTAAAGCCGAGTGCTTAGTACATTTTACAACTTAGCATTATCTTATTAATGGGTATATATATTTAATTCCATCTTAGAAGTTTATTACTGTCTTCAAAAGTTCACGACTCTGCATATTAGTGTCGAATGAAGTCTTAACCTTAATAAACGCTGCGCTAAAACTTTAAGATTGAATGCTCATCAATCGTTAAGAGCTACAACGTCTCATTTTATTACCAAGATATGTAAATTCTTTCAATATATAGCATCTCTTATTCATTATCTATATAGTTCTATAATAATTATGTATTTTATTTATACTTTATTTTTTATTTATCGAGGCTTAATTACTACCCTCTTTTATTGGAAAAGTTAAAATATCAAAAAAGGTCATACAATGTTTACAATGTTTCCTGCGATTTAAAAAATGGTTCTGTAAAAAGTATTTGTTTATAAACGGTGTGAACACAGAAAGACCAACAGAAAAAGTGTTACACTCTAACGGTAACGGGGGTATATCTTATGCAACGCTGTTCTCTGTCGCTCTATCTACATTAATTCCGTTCACCAAAATGTCCTACAAGAATATTTTTAACAGTGCCCTTTTACTCTACTTTTTTTGATAAAATAGCTAAAATCTCAAGAAAAAAGTTCTTGCACATACTCGAATTTTTGGTCTTAAACAACATCCCAATTTTCTCCCTACCAATTTTTCCCCAAAACCAAAGAAAATTTTGTAGTTAAACAGTTCTTTAAATATATTAATTATAATGATAATTCTTTGTTAATTTAAAAACATTAATTAAGAGATTCTGTTACGCCTCTGTGGAACAATTTTCTTTTGCAAATAAATTTTCCTCAGCAGTATGCTCTCCTTTTTCTAAGCACTTTTTGATCTTTCGAAAAGTCCTAAGAGGTGGTGTAATAATGCAAATTTGCCGACGTTTCTTGTTGGTTTTCTCCTTCGTTGTTACGCCACCCTTTCAGTTTATTCACTGGAGAGGGGACCAAAAGTGTAAATTAACAGCGCAAATTATCTCTTTGTTTTTATATGCAAACGATATCTTACAAATAAATTTCGATACTTCTAAATGGTATATATATTCTTCTATCGGTTTAAATGAAAGGTGAATAGTTAATTGACACATCGTGTTTAATACATCTTTTATTTGTTCTCTTCTCAAAAGATACATTTTCTTCTGATTGTCGGTGAAGTTATAAGTTAAAAAAACATGATTTGTGTTACTTCTCCTTAATCATCAATTTATCTTCTCCCTGAACCTGCTGAAAATAAAGTAATCTACTATCTATCGCAAAGTAAACAGGACAAAGAAAAAAAACAATTTTTTGGCAAAAGGAATTTATTTTTTTCGAAATAGCCCTCTTTAGAGTTAAAACTGCAATTTCTACGGTCCACAAGTTTATCGAATAAGGATTTCAGCTCACTGACCGGTATGTTCTTAAAAATGGTCTTTTCGGTGGCCTCTACCGCTGTCCCTCCATGGGCAAATGTAGTCTACCGAACAGAAAAAAGTCGCACGATGCCATACCCGGAGACTATGGGGAATGGTTGATGGTTAAAATGCTATCATTTGTCAAAAAATCGATCAATGTGATGGTGCATTATCTTGTAACAAGTGCTAGCTTTCTTCTTCACGATATTGTTACCGAACACGAGGAATACGAGAGAGTAAACGCCTCGAGTTGGTAAAACAAAATAAACATTGTCTTCAATTTTAACTTTTCCAAGTGGCTTTTTTTTTCGGATTTGGCTCGCTTGGGTGCTTCCATGCAGAACTTGGTTTCGGGATCGTATTGAAAACAAAACATTTTGTCACCAGTCTTAATGTTCTCTTCTTTAATGATGTCCCTCGAATATTGAATTCGAAACATTTTTTGGTCATCCGTGAAATTGTGCGGAACAAACCGCGAACACACCTTTCTCATGCCCAAAATCTCAGTCAAATTGCGATAGATCGAAACTTTGAAGATATTTAATTCCATTTGCATGCATCTTAATGAAGATTTTGGCACATTTTTAATAAACAGACGCACTTTTTCGACAGTTTCTATTGTAATTACAAATTTTAACTGGCCAACATGTTCGTCTTGTTCCGGCTCACGACCCTCTCTGAACCGTTTGAACCACTCGTGGATTCGGCTACGAGATAAACAATCAACATCACAAACATGTTTTAACAATCAATGCGTTTCGTTAAATGTTTTACGAAGTTTAAAACAGAACTAAACATTGGCAATTTGTTTAATGCTCATTTTTCGACCGATATTAAAAAGGTACGGTCACATTGAGTGCGATAACTCGGCGTGAAGTGGTTCGATTGTCATCAAATTTTGAGAGGACATCAATGAAAGATGTACCTATCGAACTGTAGCCCCAGTAACAGTTGGCGCTAGTATCGGATATTTCTTAAGAGTCCTGTTTACGACAGAACTCGTGTTGAAACTATTCTCTTACATTATAAAATATCTCTGCAAAAATTTAACAATGTTTTCACCTTGCGTAAACGAAAATGTAACATGTAGAAAATTGTTGACATACGTACTTTATAAAAGTTTATAAATAAAAATAGTTTGAAATAAATTAAAAGAAAGAGTTAAAAGTTAGTTTTTTCTAGTCTATACTGGCATATGGATAAAATAGCATTAGAAAGAGCTAACTAAAAACTCCACACACGTTTTTGTACATTTTATCTCAATTGTTTTCGTCTCGATTGTTTCATGTGTCTGGTTGGTGTTGATGGTGTTGCTGTTCCTGCTGTTCCGCCATCGCTCTCCATTGTTTTCCATCGTTTCCATGGATATTGCGCTCCGTAGGTATCAATTCTGCCGAGGAGAGACACGTAAGTACCAATTGAATACGTAATTTCATTATGTTATACCTTTTTATCCTGGGTGCTGTTTTATTTCGTTTTTGTTTTTTTTTTATTCGATTTCTTTTTCCGAGTCGAGTTTCGACTCTGTGCTCTTTAATATGTGTGTGTGATATATTATAGATGTTTTTGAAATTTTTAAAATCAGTTTATTAAGGATTATAAAACTGCTTAATTTATGACTAAATTATTTATTTTATGCTGGTTAGAACAGCGTAAAAAAAGTATATTCACTTGATTTAAATCTTACATGCATTTTTGGAACTAAGCAAAGACGTCCGATCCTTTATGCCAATAAAGATAGATACATTTGAAAACAATATTTTTCTATTTTTAAAATAATACGTACTAGACAACATTCATTTTAAGCACAAAAAAAATAAATAAAAATAAATATATTTTTTTTAAATCAGTATAAGAGCCTGCCCTAAGAGGGAATGCTTGTTGCGCACACTCACAGGTGCACGTGCTCCTGTGGGTAGTGTTGGGCTCGGCCGTGAGACCCCTACCAACTAAACCCTTCCTCCTTTCGCCCCCCTCATGCCATGGCATCTGTCCTTTCGGAAGTTTCTTCACCGGCATGTTTTTTGAAGTAAAACTTCTTTAGCGAGACTAGGAGTAAAAAAGTTATTCTAACGGACGTGACGTCATTCTAATAACAGAAACCGGAAACAAAACCTAATACTGACACGATTTTGCATGGGCGCCGGCAGCAGGGTGCAAGAGGGTGCGCTTGCACCCCCCTGCTATGAAAGAAAATACCTGAATTTACCAGAAAATTATATATTTTTTTAATTTTTTTATTAAATTATTGTTTGAATAAAAACTAAAGGCGTCGCGGTTGCTGTCCAAATCATTCTACATTCTATATATATGTTAGATCATAATAGTGTGTAGATGCAGATGCACCCCCTGAAAATAATCCTGGCGGCGCTCATGCGATTTTGCCTCCTATATTAAATAAAATTAAATCTGTAATTGTATGAATTGACAGCTGATCATCTTGTCAATCGAAATACATTGCTTTATATAAATAGTTTTTTGTGTATAAAGTGTTTGTATTAAATATGAATAAACAATGTGGATTTGTTAATGAAGAAAGTGATGAAAAAATATTGATTGAAAATGAGTGAATAGGTAGGTACTCTATATGCATAAATTTTATTTTTGGTGTGTAATTACACTATTTATACCTAATTATTTATACCTATTATTTATACCTAGCTATTTTCGTTTTATAGACTTAAAGAGCTAAAAAGAAAAAGAAATTGTGAACGTCAAAGGGGCTATTATAAGCGCCAGAAAGATTTGAAGAAAAATGACAAAAATGAAAAAATGACGAGACAGCCACATTCATTATGATTTGATTAAGTAAGTTTATATACATACATACATATTATGATAGTAAATAATTGTTTATACGGAATCTTTACGTTGAGTAAAGAAGCATGTTGCACGTTTTTGTTCATAAAATAATAATATTCAAAATATTTTAACACTTTCTTATACTTATTTTAGGTTTGGTTAGGTAGCCATAAAGGCCATAAAACCACTAGTCAAGATGGCTGATCTTTTACCACCAATAACAGATCCTTCGTAGACGTGAAGGGAACAAACTTAAATTTTATGGAATATGCTATAAAATGCTACAAAATGAAATGGTTATCTAACTATCGAAGGCTCTTGTGTTGTGATGTATTACAATAAGGTAGATACAGCTACAAAATCACACATTCTAAACGTAATGTGTGTATATTTTTAATATTGTTTACCTATTATTGAAGCAAAACTTCTTTAGGCACGACTAGGGGTAGATTCTAACGGAAGATTCTGATGGAAGTAACTGTATAATTTCAGCTATGGGAGGAGTTTAAATTTCCGAAATTTATTTATGAAATTTTCAAACGGTTTCAAATACATTAATGGTATTTATAGACTAAAATCTATGTTTCACATTTTAGTTATCATAAACCTATTATTTCATATATAAAAAAAATAATGATAACTTTCAAATTCCTATTTCTAATGAATAATATAAATATAACATCTCATTTTTTTTGTAAAGTATATAGGCAATAAATATGATTGAATTGTAATTAAATATTTATTTTCCGATACGTACGTCAACAAGTTTTACTTCAATCGCGCGTAAAGGTTACACGCACACTCTTTTTTTTTCCTTGTCACGCACCTTTCCCCTCAGGTTTTCACTCTTCTCCTCTTTCCCTTGCCTGCTGCTCTCTTTCTATTTCTTCTTTCCACCTCATGATTTTTCTAATCATGTTGTGCACTTGTTCCCATTTATTTTTGCTTTTTACCATTGTTCTTACAATGTTTTCTGCCGTGAGCCTTTCCTCGAGAGTTTCCTCCATTTCTCTTCTTACTTCCTCGAAGTAGCTGCACTCCAGAACTGTGTGTTCCGGCGTGTCTCTCTCCTCTCCACATGCTCTGCACGCCGTGTTAAGTACAACTTTGTGCATCTATCTAAACGAAAATAAAAGGTAAACAATTTTAAAAAAATTGTGCCTCTAGCAAACCACAGCATTTCTAAAATTCAGAGAAATCTTAGCATATTTTGTCCTTGTTTCAAAGATGCTCTAATATTTTTTACAATTTGTTACTTCCGTTATAAACTAGATAATTCCCAACATCTATTTATAGACCAGGGTAATAAGCAAAAACAAACCCTTTTCGTGACTTCGAATAATCCAGGTATACTGCTCCTAAAATAACAATATTTTCAAATATTGAAATCTGAGTAATCCAAATATTAAAACGTCTCAACTCAATGATGTTTACTTAAAAATGTTTTCGATTGCGTTGGTGGGGATATTCATATCCCAAATTGACCTAGAACAATTTTTTTTTTTTGAAAATTCGTGTAAAAATGCCAGCTTTTTAAATATGTAAAAATATTTTTTCTGCGGATAATATTTTTAAAGTTATTGTAAATGTTTATAAACTAACAATTTTAATAATTTTCCATTATAATTTTAGACTATAATAAATAAATTTTTTAATTTTTTTTTTAATACATATTAATATTATAAGTCTTCTACTTTCATTAGGCATTTGCAGAATTGCCTTATCTTTATTATTTTCTGTCTTATGGTATTGCAAAAAAAAGTTCTCTGGGATAAACAAATAGAATAACTTTTAAACTGATTAATGGATCGGTCTGAAATTTTAAGGGTTTATTAAGTACCCCAATGCCCAACTTTGGGTGAAATATTAAAGATCCAGATTAATTTTAATAATAGTTATTAAGAAATAACGGTTTTGCTTTATTTTGCAGTTTGCGGAGCAACAATTTGATTTTCTAATTTTAAAAAAACGCCATTTTAAAGCATTTGCAATGTTCTTAAAGATAAAATTTTGTAATTGTATGTCAACCATTTACCTTTTTACTAGGGATGCAAAAACTGAAAAAATCGCGTTTTTTGCACTAAATTGTTAATAATTAAAATACCGCTCCGAATTCTGTGCAGGAAACCGGTAGATTTTCTTCCTATAGGTCTATAATAACAAAAAAACTTGTCAGATACCTGGATTATTCGAAGTCACGAGAAAAACTAACTTCCCTGGACTATTAGTTTTTCTCTTGTTTAATCCACCCAATCTTGACATACTTGATAAAATGCATGTTGTTGGTGTTTTTTATTCTATGCATAACATATTTTGCTAAAAAGAGCTTCCCTGTTTACTTTAATGAGATTAGTCAAAGAAATATAATATTTATAGTTGGAAATTTTCTAATAGAGCTTGCTTCTGATCTAGTTTTTCCATTTCTGGCAACCGACTAATGCATCTTGATATTACTTCGTATTCTGTCCATTTAACAATACCAACTTCTAGTAAACTCTTCTTAGGGTTCAAATTATGGACGTGATTACCGAAATCTTTTTTGTGTGTATCAGATGCAAATGGTATTGCTGTATCTCCAAGATCGATAGCAGTTTCTAATTTCTTTTTAATTTTAAATACCTCATTTTTTAATGATTAAATTGGGAAAGTTTATATATGGAAGAATCGAGTTTGACAAATTCTTCATAATTTTTTTTTATTTATATTGATATGGATCTTCCTGCGAGAACACCCTCCAATCAATGAAACTACTGGTTGTGGATTCAACAATTTCTAAATTGATTGTCCTAATAAACAAAAAAAAATATATATAAATATAAAACAAAATTATTTTCTTCCTCTTCTTCTTACCCCACTTCCATTTTCTGTTGTTCAAAAAATGTCGTATTAAACAAATTAAAAGAAATGATGAACCAATTAACACATGTAATCCATGAAATCCCGTTGCTATGTAAAAAGATAATACCTTCTTTCTATTTGCTCCTTCTTTCTGCTGCTATACTTTCTATTTCTTGCCTCTTAGCTCCTCCCACCACTTTCCAGCTCTGACCTCTCTGCTTTTGCTTTACTTTTTATTTAATGTTATGCTTTTTGATTTTACTTTTTCTTTGTTTTTTCTTTAATTTTTGTATTAATAAATTTAAATTCATTTAATCAATTCAATAATTTTTTACTGCTTTTCTTTAATAACAACCTTTCTCCATTCCTATGCCAATCTAATCAATAATAATCCAAAACAAAATAATGTAACAAAAACATATCAATCAAAAATACTTAATCTAGACAACCAATTTACAAATAGCAGATCACGTTCCAAAATTCCATTGAAGGAACGTGCGCCACGAAGAATAATCCATATCAATATATAGTGATAATTTAAAATGAAATTATATAAAACAATGCCTTTAAAATCTAATCCTCGAAAACCCCTATTAGTAAGTTCCCGGATATTTTCGTAAAACCAGCAACGTAGGAGAGTTATCTCTGCTACAACCGCAACTTGAGTGCTCAGCTGCGGTTTTCATGTAAACATGTACAGTGCTGCGGTTGGCTCTCGGTTTAGAGGAGAAACAAGACACTGCCGCTACCGCCGCCGCCTCGGCCACCCCCGCGCGACTCATCTCGTTGCAGACAAATCCGCCCTTTGGCTGTCTTCATACTTAATAATCAACTGCGTAAACAACAAGGCCATCTTGTGTATTTTCAATGGAACAATTCTCGTCTCTCACACTCACTCGTCTCAACTAGATGCTCTACACAATTAATAGATGAAAACGGTAATCAACATTTGATCTAACATGAATATAAATTAAATCACTATTATTTTTGTTAAAAACATGAAAAATATAAGTCAGTAGGTGAATTCTCTATAGGAAATCTCTTCTTTCAGATGAGAGATTAGAAACTTTTTGCTGAGTATATAATTTCTAATTAATTGAATCCTCCTTTTCTTCTTTTCTGCTTTTTTCTTGTTATTTCATATCTTATATATTTACGAAACAACCTCCTTTATAGTTGTACAAAGCTGCTTCTGGCTATTTTATTGATCTGACCAGGGCCTTTGAATCGAAGGCCAGAACGGCATAATGAATTTCAACGTATAAAGTACAGTTATAAAATGCATGTGCTGCAGAGTGGTAGGAAGTGTCAAAAGGGCCTGAATAATATCGCATAATCAGCCAAATGCATTTTGATGTATCATCTAGCGTTGTAACGGAGATGAGCTAAAGAACAGTAAAAAATGGCGAAAAGACCTAAGTGCCAAACGAGCCTTGGGGCTATATCACTTAAACAACCAAATGAATTTTGACGTATGATACATGGAATGAGTTGGGAAATGGTAAGATGTAACAAAAAGATCCTAATAAGAAAAACTTAAAAGGATTTCGACGTATGATGTAATTTTATAGAGAGGATGAACTATAGAGTGGAAAATAGTGCTAAAAATACCTTAATAAAAAGTGCTAAACGGAGATTAAGGCTTATTCTCATAGACTTTCAAACCGATTTTTAAGTATGACCTATCGTTGTAAAGAGTATGAGCATAGAGAAGTAAAAAGTGTCAAAAATCGTAAACGATTCAATGGGTTTTGATGTAAGACATATCGTTGTAAAGGCGATGAGTGGTAAAAAGTATCCAATGGTTCCTAAAAAGAAATATAATAACAACGTTTGGGCTATACCTCGTAAACGGCCAAAATTTAAAAGTATGGTGTATCGGATTAAAGGAGATAAGCTGTAAAAAGGACCTGTCAACTGTCATCATCTCACTTTTTTACGATTAGGGAGAGCTAGCTACCACCAGCTTCACCAACCACTCAGTGCTATTAGAATTTTAGCATTTTTATTACTTGGTTTCTGTTTAATCTCGTCTACCTTGTTATTTTATATAATATTCAAGACTCGGTCTTCTTCAATCCTCCATATTTTCTCATTTTTCTTGTACTTGAGTTCACTTGTATCTGCTTTCTTCCAACCACTTAAGAGCTATCCGTTTTTGAGTATTTTTCTTGTATGTAAGTTTTTTATTTTCATTATTATTTTATATTGTCCAAATTCAAGCACTTTTATCTTACTCAATTTCGCTTATCATTTTTTGCCTTATTATGTTACATACTATGCATGACTCGACCTTCACGAACTCCACAGTTGATCTTAATTACAAGACTTAAGTTTATTAAAGTGCTGTTAGTATTAATTAAGTTTTAGATTACTCTCATTATTATATTATATCTTACTTAAGATTCAGTCTCCTCCAAAAGTACTCTTCTACTTAATACAATCATGCTGTCTGTAATTTCTCTAAGGACGTCTCTGTATGGATCTGAGTCAACTTCGCTTGTTTCAGGCACGTTGCACAAGCCAGATAGATATGGCTTGTTGCCTCAAGATTGGTTTGTTTCAGTGTGCAGATGTATGTAATGTGTCTGTATAGAAATCGTTCAGGTTGTATTTGCATGAGGATAGAATGTATAATATTAGCTGTGCATGAATCTACAGAGGCGTTACCAATGATATTTTCTTGGTAGATACTTTAAAGAATCTAATCTAGCCAATAACAAAATTTTTACATATCAGATAGACTAACACATTTGCTAAAATAGCATTTCTTTGTAAAAATTCTAACTGATTTAGTAAAAACGTAAAAGCAATATTTTGTAAACAAAAAGTCATAATTCTACCCCATTCGTAGTATTGTAATGAGTTTCAAAAGTAATGTTGTCTTCCAAAAGAAGTAGGTATGTTCAAAGTTTCACTTGGTACAATAGGACTCAAAAAATCTTTTTTCTTTTCCTTATTTGGTTCTTTGAATTCATAACATATTAAAATACCTTTAAGGGTTAAAAATTCAAAATAAGAGTGTTATACACGATAAACAATGGACTTCTAATTATTGTTAAAGACAAGCCATAAAAATAGCATTGATTAAAAGTCTGTTTTATCCAGATATTTACAAAAAAATTGCATCTACACACTTGTTGGAGAGCTTTTATTTAAATTAAAAAATATAGCAAAACATACTGAGAAAAAATCCCCTCAAGCTAGATTTATAAATTGTAGTGTCAATCTGAAAATGTATCGAAAAAGAAAACTCGCAAAAACTGAGAAACAATAAATATCTGTGATGTATCGGAACTCCTTTAATGGAAAAACAAGCCTTGAAGTATTCAAAAGAATATGCGCCCGTTTGCCGCGACATAAATTGAATTGAATTTTTATGAGCAGAGACGTGTAAGCAGCGTATCGAGAAAAAGAAGACACATTGAAAGAAAACTAAACAGAGACAGAAAATAGAAGAAGAAAAGTGAGTTCGATGGCGTACGGATCACGAATTCGAAATATATTTGTATGTTAATAAATTGTGTTGAATAGGGTGAAAGGTGGATACGCTTTCCTTTGAATAAGTTTGAGTAAGTAGTTCGTATGTAAGGCATCATTCTTTTTTTTTTCACTGTAAACGTACTTAGGCTTGAGCTTTTAGAGATTGATACCAGAGGCGGGCAGAATTTATTTTTATTTAAACTTTTTTACCTACATAATAAAATAATTTTATTTAATAAGTAATTAAATATCACAACAGAAGAAAAGGGGAATTACCCACGTTTACTGTACATGGAATTTTACTTGTCAAGTAAGCAATAAAAAAAGATGATTATAGCTGTCAAACAATTTATCGATATTAATTTTATAATTTGAATTATCTTTAGGCCTTAGTGTCAACGATTACTAAGACTTCTAACAACAAATACCAGCCAGTCTTTACCGGGGATGTCTCTTCATTAGTGACTTAAGAGACAAGCCTGTAGTTTTTTGAAAATTTTGAGATTTTGGGTGCCACATTTTTTCAATTTCTCCTTAATGTCCTTTAATACATTCTTGTTTGTATGCTTTCTAAAAACTTTCAAAATTTCAGAATTTTCAAAAAATCCAATGAGAAAAATCTCGAATAATCGTTTACTAAAGCCTGTAGTGTACTGATGAGGTCTAATAGACCGAAACACAGTGTCTACAGTTTGATTTTGCACTTTTCTATACTGATTGATATTTATATTTACGTCGCAGCTTCATATGCATTTGAGTTAGGAATTCTAACCATGCACAAATCAAGGTTATGTACCTGGCTATATTGACAGCATTGCGCAAGATACGATTGTATCATTTTTTATCTTTTTATGTTATAAGACATATATATATATATATATATAGTGAAGATTAGTACTATACTAAAATTAATATGCATTTATTTATAGTAGTTCCATCTATGTGTCGTCGAACTATTTAAAATTTGTTGCATAAAATTTAAACAAAACTCTTTGCCGTAGTGTAAACTTTATAAACAAGTTTTCTTATTAATTTACTTTTTATAAACTAAATCTGCATTAATATAAAAAACTCTGGAGATTTACCAGTAAACTTTCCTTGCTCGTTCATTAAGCTAACGATTGTTGCTACCCTTTTAATCTGCGAAACCAATTTTCTTGTCTGGGATTTTCGATCCAACGAAGAAAAATAATCACCTATTAATAATGCAACTCTTTTACCAAAATTAATAAAGTAATTCTCTCGTAGACTGAGAGAAAGCGTTGAGTAATGGGAGACCCCTTCGGCCTTTTTTCTGTTGTATTTTCCCATTTTCTCCTAATTTACGGCTTGAATCGAGCCTGAATGCTTCAAACGAAAAATCAGCGGTTCTCAACAATAGATTTTTATAAGCAGAGAATAGTATTATAAAATAATAATTTAACAAATATCAAATCATCGTTAATGTAATAAATGTTTTTTTTTTATAAATAATTTTTCTGTAGGTCGATTTTTAGTTTTGGCACCTTACTCTGGCGTCATAGTAAGCACTTTGTTAAGTAAGAATAGCTTGTTTGAATATATGAAATACCAACTGCGCCACCTAACGGTGGCGTCTTTGCACTTTATTGAATAAAAATTGCTCGTTTTAATATTTGAGATATTCACTGCGCCATGTTACGGTGGCGTCATAGTACTCAATTTACTAAGTATTTTCGTACTTGTTATTTGCCTTTTGTTATTTCATGTAAGATGCATTTTTGTTATACCCTGTTTTATACCCATCTTCTAGTTCTGAGCTACCTTCCTACCAATTTTCAGCCAAATCGTGTTAGTCGTTCTTAAATTATAAATAGTATAACTAGCACGACTTTTTTAATATATGTATATCTGGTATTGTTCAAACAAACAAATTTTTAAAATCAGACTAAGAATTTAAAAAGAAATTTTTGGAGTCTCTGTATTCCAAAAAGATATTTTTCCTTAAAGAAATTTCCTGGTTTTTGCAAAGTTTTTCCAGTTATTCCGGTTGCAAGAGTGATTTATGGTTATGTTTCTTTTTATAATCTTGTCTCTGGGTAATTTCTTCCGGATAGAAATATTAATTTTAATTTCGTCATGAATTCTCCATTTATTTCTTGGATTTGATTTGAACAATTTTCCTTTTAGGAAACTCCTTGTGAAGGCTAATTGCACTTTCCGGTATTTTCTCTAACTCCATTTTTATTTTTGTTAATTCTTTTCCTCGGCGGTAACATTTGGGTAGAAATTAAATACTCAGAGAAATCTTAAGAAACAAATAATATTTTATTTTTATATTTAATTCTTTCGTTTCAAGTAAATATTATTATCATTTTATTTGCTCTTTATAAAAAGTTCTACTACTGAATTTTTTACTTGGTGAACTGTAGTATACTCTTCTTATTTCTAATTTTTTACTGTTTCATTGTTTTCTACTATTTGTAGACCACAAAAATAAGGCAAAAGATTATTATAAAGTTTGAAATATACAGATATTTATCAAAATCAGACTACTCTGTAAAAAATTATGTGTGAATACATTACCAGTAAGTAAACAATCAATCATCCACTGTTTACTTACCCTTAGGGATGAATTTGTTTTCAAATTTAAATGGGACCATCTTTCCCAATGCAATAAAAAAAGAATTATCAAAATCGGACCACTATGTAAAAGTTTGTCGTGCTCATACATAAAAAAATCTGGTGTGGGCACCACACGACCTTCCGAACAAGAGCGAATCCACAATTTTTATTTCACATATTTCCAGTTTTTGATAAAAGTGTCAATATCTCGAAAACTAATGAAAATATCAAAAAAATGTTTCCTTCAAAAATGTCGGAAATTACATGTTCTTCCCACAAAGTATAAATATTTTGCCAATAACTATATGAAAACCCAATATTTTTAAAAAATTCCATTTTTTGATAAGAGTAAACGTCCACTTCCGGTCGGCCCATTTTACTCAAATTCTATCAGATTCCTCCGATGGTGATTATAAGTAAGGTTTTATAGTTTCATTCCGATCCAATTAGCCGTTTAGCCGCAAATGTGTTCACAGACACACAGACAGACAGACAGACATACATTTTTTATTTTTGGGTTTTTTAGGCTCAAGGAACCCTAAAACGCGTATTTCCGCTAAAAACCCGAGATCGAAATTTTTCGCGATCACAATACCTTCCTCTAAAAGCGTTGCTGTTCGGAAGGTAAAAATATATACGCGTCGACTGAAGAACCTTCTCCGTTTTTTGTAGTTAAAAATTTAAATAGATTTATACCAATATCGTATATAAATCAATATTTATTTTATTCTGGAAAAATTTGCATAATTATCCTCGCTACTTACTGATAAGAAAAATTTATTTTTTTTACTTAGTTTTTTTTTACATTACACCATTACCTAAACGCTATTTTTTGATCCACAAATTTTTCGATTGAGAACTTCAGCTCATTGACCGAGATATTTTTGTGAATAATGCCCTTTAAATGGTAGAAACATTGTCTTCACTGTTTTTTTTTATTTGGCGCGCTCTGGTGCTTCCATCCAGAACTTTAAGGATTGGTTCTGGAGCATATTCAAGACACCCCATTTCGTCATCAGTCACAATGTTGTACAGAAAGTTTTTATCTTTCTTATCCTCTTTAATGATGTATTTTGAATGTTGAATTCAAAGCATTTTTTGTGGAACAAACTTTGAACACACCTTTCTCATGGCCAAATTCCCGGTCAAAATACGATAGATAGAATCTTTGAAAATATTTATTTCCAGCGACTCACGACCCTCTTTGCACCTTGTTTTATCAAGTTTAAATCAGAACTTAATATTGGCTCTTTGTTCGATGCTCATTTTTCGACCGATGTTAAAAAGGTACTGTCACTTTGAGCGCGATAACTCTGCGTGAAGTGGTTCGATTGTCATGAAATATTGAGAAAACATCAATGAAAGATGTACTTATCGAACGCTAGCTTCAATAACCGAAGGCGCTACTAGTATCGGTCCTGTTTACTTTGTGATAGACCTCGTAGATTACAAAACTCAAGAATAAGTATTTAAGTTGACTATAGATTAATTTTTGATTATAACAATTTCATAAATTACAAACGGACACACATTATATCAATATATAGAAAAGTAATAAAATATTAACATAGCTTTCTTAACTTACTCTAATTCATTATAAATTAAACTACTATCATATAGATTTAATATTACAATAAAGATAGTATAAGTAAACAACTTGGTAGGTTTATAATCAATTGTGACCCATAATAATAAAATTCCTTTTACACTTCTGTCCAAGTGAAGGTAAATAATTCCAGTGCTTGTCGTAATTTATCAACACCTCATAATTTCCTACATTCAGCCAGGCGGTAAATCTTCTCGCAGTATATTCTGAAAACATCAAGTAGTTGAAGGTATAACGTTTGGGGTGAGAAGGTGAAATACGAGAGTTGAAAGGGTATCAGTGTTGTCACATTTCAACTGTTTTACACATATATTAATCTATTACGAAACTTGGTTCACTTCTCATAAGTTCATTTTTAGTGGTTGCATAGCATCATACGGTACCATCAGCTCTAACCTAATTTTGTGTTTCTATTGCTTTACACAATTTTCATCGATAAAAAAACACCGTAGAATCGATATTTGATTGAACCAAAGGAAGTATAGATTTATTATTTTGGTAAAACAATAAGAAAATAGTATATTATATTATAAGGATTAAAAGTGCATATTTTTTTTACGAGCAATATTTGCAGTTGCAAGGCGGAGCGCAGCGCAGCCGAGCGAATGCAAAATTGCGAGTAAAAATAGGCACTTTTAGTCCGTATGATATATACTATTTTTTCTCCAACCAAGTCAAAATTAAAATAAATTTAGTTTTATTCAAAAATCGTTAATAATTTGGTAATAAATTTGAACACCTATTAATTATAACAGCGATAGCAAGTCGGTAGTCATGGATATCTGGTATTGTTGGTAAATATTGATTGTCAAGTAGACGTCAGTAGACGTACTAATCATATAATTTTTGTAGTAGTTTTTACGCTGCTTTTAAAATGAATCCCGAACACAATGAAAATATACCTGCGGATATATTGGAAAGTGCCGAAGCAGTATATCTAAATCTTTTGCCACCCAAATCTCGCCAAGTTTATGAACTTGCATATCAGCGATTCATGGATTGGTGTAAAGAAAAAAATGTGCAAATCTATGCGGAGAGTGTTCTTATGGTGTAATATAATTGCCCAATTAGTTTGTTTCACTAAGTTTGTAAGAGACAATGTTTTTTTCTTCAAATTTCAATTAGAGAGCTCAAATGCAATTACTTTTAGTCCTAGGATTAAAAGTAGCGTTTTTAATCCTAGGATTAAAAGTGTTGCTAAGCAACGAGCATATTTTTGTACGGTAAGGGAATTGATGGCTTTTGAACCTGAAAATAGTACAAAAATGTCAACATTTTTTGATGGTTGGAGAAAAAATATATTATTTGCTCACACTATCTGAAAAGTTAAAAGAGTCAATGGGGTTGGTCGCTAACGAGAACTTTCTTTGATCATTTCTAATTTCAGGTTTTAAAGGGAAGCTTTTTACATGAAATTTGGCGGAAAGGCGTGAGCTGAAAAAAAATGCCAGCGTTATTACCAACGAGCGTTACCTTTCATATGTTTCTCCCGCTTTTGTATGTTGATATCCTCTCTTTTCTGGCATATGCTTTTCTCTCTGATTACATTTGAAAACGATGTACATGATATGTGATATGCAGTCGGTTAAAAGTATATATGTAGAAATATTGTTCCCACTGTTTAACATTATCAGGTTAGTTTCCAACGGAATTACCGAGTTCCACACTCCTTTTTTTATAACATGATGATTAAATAACAATTTTTCAAGATTTTCCAATATTAAACTACCTTTCTTAATCTTTTAGTCTTATTTTTGATACACTAAAAAACGTTACAGAACAACATCTGTCAAGAATACCTGAGCGGGTGAAAAAAGATTGGATGACTGCAGAAATAATAAAATTGATGGATCAAAGAAGGCAACAAAATGTAAGAACATCACTAAATATAAACAGCTAAATAGGGAAATAGATTGGCAAAAGGAGAAATGTGAGGAAATAAAAAATCTACAAGAGAGGCATGACCACTTCCACATGTACAAAAAAAATAAAGAATTCACATATAACAATAAAAACCATTCTCAACATTTACTAGAGGACGAAAACAGACATTTAATACAGAATACCCAGAATAAACTAAAATAGTGGAAAAGATACATTTGAAGGCTTGTTTGAAGAAGGTAGAGATGATGACCCTCCGATCTAAAATAACAAAGGACCAGCAAATCTTAAAGGATGAAGGCCATAACACAACTTAAAATAAATAAAAGTCCTGGGCCGGACGTTATTTATTGATCTACTTGTTTCTTGTTTATTTGGTTAACCAGATTAACAATACAGGTGGAATCCATATTTATTCCTGTACCAAAACAACAACATTCTCGTAAATGCAGAGACTTTAGATTAATTAACCTGATGAACTACGCTCTTAAGGTACTGCTTAAAATAGTTCTCATCAGACTGTTTAGAAGATGCGAATCGGAGCTTGGACAGGATCAATCTGGGTTCCGGAGCGGTATGGGGACCAGGGAAGCTCTTTTTAGCCTTCAGTTGATGTGCCAAAAATAATACGACCAACAAAAGGATATTTATCTTTGTTTCATCAAAGGCTTTCGATCGAGTTAAACATACAAACAAGTTAAACATACGAAACCTACACCCATTATCGTAAATAACAATATACGACAACAAGTTAGTCAATATAAATACTTGAGCTGCTGGATAAACAGCCAATTAAATCCTGAACAGAAAATAACCGCCAGAATTGCACAAGTCAGAAACAGTTTTGTGACCCACATCTCGATATAAATATTCAATTAAGATTAACTAAATGCTTAAATGGTCAGTTTTACCCTACGGGGTTGAAATTTGGATCTTAAAAAAATCTAGCATGAACAAATTAGAAGCCTTCGAGATGTGGTTATTCAAAAAATACCTTGAACAGATAAAGTACGGAACGAGGAAGTTTTAAACAGAATAATCAGAGAGAAAGAGAGAGAGAGAACTCCTTCAAACGATTAAGAGGAGGAAGACAGCCTATCTGGGTCATTTGCTTTACATCCCTCAGCTAATTATAAAAGGCAAAATAGAAGGTAAAAGAGGCCTAGGAAGAAAGAAGCTCTACCTAAGAGAGTGGCTGAGAAACAGTAGATGCTGGACGGGATTGCCTTTCGTAGAATTAATGAGAGATGCAGAAGACAGAAAAAAGTTTGCCGTTGCAATCGCTAACCTCCAGTAATGGAGATAGCACCCGAAGAAGAAGAGACATCTAATAGAATTATCAACTTCCTACAATATTCTATTTAAACCAGCAAAATGTGCTCTTTATTTAGTTTATATTTTTCTTCATTGTTGCATTACAAGATATAAACTATACTATATATCACACAAGTAAGATGTAAAGCCGTTATTTCAATGTTGGTATCCCAAGAAAGTATTTTCTAATTTGGTAGTAAAATGTAGCAGTTTAATAGTTTGTGAAAATGGTGGCAACATTGAATAGAAAGTTAAAATATGGAGTGAGACGAAAAGTCGCGAGGCATTCGTGCATGTATCACGCGAATGCACTTTCCTTCAACTTTGTGATGTTACATCAAATATTTATGCTTCGTCGGAGCTTTTATGTCCCGAGGAGATTTTTATGCTCGAAAATTTACGGCCGGAATGAAAGTCGAGTTATGCTATTAATTCCGGATGAGGGCGGCTCCTCGTCTCTTTCTCACAATCTTTAAAACTTCTGTCTTACTCACTCTTTAATGTTATCTTCTACAATTCTACTACAATTCAACTAGTACAAGTAATGAGTTTAATTTAAGTGATCTTTTTAATTCATTATGATATTATTTTATATAAAAACTATAAGAAATTCTCTAATATAAAACTAGAATTTATTACTGAAAACCCTCTAAGATTATCCTTTCTACTTATACAGAACTAATAGGGTTTTGACAGAAACATGACAGTAAAAATTAAACGTTTACAAAGCTTTCTATAAATAAAGGGTAAAATACTAAAGGCAACGTCAAAAATTAAGTGGTTTTCCGGCTGAACATAAATATCGATCTTACTGTCAGCTGCTCTTTTTTTAATGTAGTCGATTAATCCTAAATAGACCACTAAACGCACAGATTGATTTTTACAGAGATTTCTTTTTTTAATTAAATCTTGTATAAAATTGGATTTAATGTTTTTTTAAAGCATATAAATATCTATCGTATTGTCACGCCAGAGGGAGTTAAAAATGTGCTCTAGTGTTTTGTGATGAGGGGTAGCTTTACTAGACGCATTTCCCACCTAGGTTGTAGTTATCTAAAACCCCTGGTTTGGTGTTCGGCTGACCGGCGAAAACTAACCAAAGGGAAGATGCGAGATAAACAACAGGAAACAAACAACATATATCTTAACAAAGAAAGATGTGATACGAATGAATAATTAAAATATGAATAACGAATAACTAAAAACAATAATTTTCACTAATCTTACCAAATAAAACTGTATGGTGACATGTCACACTTACTCACGAAAACTATGTTAACAGTCATAATAAACGGCCAGACCCGAGGGTCTGTTTTAGAAACACCCCAAAGGGTGACTCTTACAGACAACCTCAGACTCCCAACTCCTCGAGTGCGACCTCAACGACGCTCTTTTATAGCCAATTTATATTTTACGTGAGAATAAGGATTTAGGCTTGCCTTGAAATCTAAAGTACTGACTTTTACCTACATAATAACAATAAAAAATAATACAGTGATAAACTACCATATCATCGTATGTGAGAGTATTCTGTTACCTGGATGATCAGAAGTAGGTGAAGACGTATGAATACTAATGGAGACTATTCGCTGTTTTAATCAAAAACACCGTGTATATATACCTTGAAGACTAATTTAATTAAAAAGAAATGTAATATGATTGTATAGATTTTAAATTTTCTTTTAGTAAATGTCGCATCCCCTGGTATATACCTCACCCACAGTAATTTCTTAAAGTTCTTGGGGTTAATTTGGTAATTTACTGCGCGAATGCATTACATCTCGAACTTCGGAATTCATTATTCATTTTATGAACGGCTTTCATTTGCATAAATGCGTTTCTTACCCTTCCATACTTTCCATTACTTTCCATGTTAATCATCCCATCCATAAATTTGTTTCATCGCCCTCGTTTCCACTTTTTACAATCCGCTGGTTGAAATACTACAACAAATTAAGTTGATTTCCAGTTGGAATTGTTCGTGGGGTTCGTCGTTTTTTTTTCTTGTTAGTGGAATTAGGAAATTAGTACGAGGGGAATTTCAAATAAATATTGTAGAAGTTTGAATTTAATCAATATGCAAGGATCTATACGATGTGTGCCCGAAAAGTATTTGACCAGCTGTTATGTTGGCAGTGTTCGGGCAGTAATGCCTCACGAACCAATCGGTTCGTCTATTTGTATACGAAGGCTTTTTTCCTGTCGTTGGATTTTGCTATTGTTCAAAAACAATATGATACATACTCTAGATCCCTAAACCTAAAACTGAAATAGGCTATGGATGGCTTTTCAAGTGTAATTCAGTCAGAACACACAGGCATAACCATAGGTGCAAAAGAATTAATCCATAGGAACATCAAAGGCAGGAATGTAAATGTTTACACGGACTGCCAACAAACACTACTGACCTGCAAGTTTAGTACTAGGATGTCACCAAACTCTATATGAGGCCAGCCATAATAACGTGGTCACTCTGAGCTAGATCAAAGGACTGCAAGGATGGCTGTAGGTTACAAATATGTTAACCCTCTTCTATCTACCAAACTAACAATGTAAGTAGTCGTGAACCTTATTTAACAACACTCTCACCAACACTTTATACAGTGGTGGGATGAAATGACGAACTGTAGACTAGCCATAGAGGAAACAGCAAGAAAATTTAAGATATTGGCCAGACAAAATCTCCGAACAGTTGTGGGATTCTTATTCTTTACAAATCACTGCCAATTGCGACAACACCTCTCTAGGATATAATTAGCAAAATTTTCCCTATGCAGAAGTTGCGAACAGGAAGAGGAAACAGTAAAGCATATACTGTATGACTGCTTTTTTTCGTAAATTAGAAGATCTATGTTGGGTGAGTACTGGCTAACACCAGTCGATGTCAGGGAAAAACCCTCTCGGGAGTCTCATCACCTATCTGGATCTAAAAATTTGGGGAGGGGCGAGCTAGTGCTCAGCCAGCACTTAGGCCACATATGACCCATTGTGCATCTTCACAGTGTGTAGGGATATCCTCACCTCAGGCTGTCACCAAGTCTCATCACCTATTTTAAATCTTTAGGCCTGATGACAGCCTGAAGTTAAGATTTCCCTACAGAGGAGAGGATGAGCCATATATGGCCTCAGTACCAGCAGAGCACCTGCTCGTCCCTTTCTAATTTTCCAGATCCAGATCCCTAATGTTATTAAATGTTTTTTCTAATTATCTTGTAAAAATGTTTCTGTAGTCAAGTTATTTTCTATAATTCTTTTCGTAACTAATATTTAATTCCATAAGCTCTTGCCTTCGGGAGATAGCAATCCGCTTCTAGATACTTTCTTTAATAAAAATGAAGATTTTCTCTCTCTGTGCATTACACAAATTAAATTAATATTATCTAAGAAACTTCTTTAAGGACATTTTAAATTAAATACAATAAAAGCTCGTTTTAGTTAATAATTTTACATTTATTTTTTTAATTTAACAACAATTTTAATTTGTTTAGTACCGATTCTTGGTAACTTCAACAAACTATCACGCATTAAATTAAGTGACAGGCAATATGGTTTTCGCCAACAAAGGTCAACAGCCGATCTACTAGCATATGTAACTCATGTCTGGAGTCATGCCATCCACCGCTAGACTCAAATAGTATCACTAGACATCTCAAAAGCATTTGATCAAGTGTGGCATGCAGCTCTTTTAAACAAACTGCCTTCATACGGACTCTCGCAAAACCTTTGCAGATGGATATCCAACTTTCTCTCCAACAGGAACATCCAAGTTGCTGTAGATGGACATTCTTCCAACCTCTACAAGATCAACGCTGGAGTTCCCCAAGGATCGGCTCTAGCTCCTACTATATTCTTATTACATATTAATGATCTACTAGAAGCCACTAATAACCCGATACATGGTTTTGCAGATGATAGCAACCTACACTGTAGCAAAGCGCACAACGGTCCCATACCTCTAGATATTCTGGAAAAGGACAGAAGATCCACAACGGCTTCTCTCAATCAAGATTTGAGAATTGTAGACGAGTGGGGAAGAAAGAATCTTGTTAATTTCAACGCTTCCAAGACAAAGACATGTTGGCTATCCAACAAGAGGCAAACATGCGACTCATCCATTACAATCAATGATCAGACACTGGTAGCGGGCGACTCCATTACGCTGGTTGGCATAACGATCTCCCAGGACTTACTCTGGAATGAACATATTGCATCCATGGCAACTGCAGCAGGAAAGAAATTAGGCTTTCTGTTTAGAGCCCGGAAATATTTTTTCCATCCAACTTGGCTACTCTTTACAAAGCCCAAATACGGCCTAATCTTGAATACTGCTCGCATGTATGGGGTTCGGCGGCTCCGTCAAGGCTCGGAGTTCTGGATGCAATACAGAGAAGGGCAGTTCGACTAATAAACGACACCAGTATCACCAAAAAACGAGCCCCATTATCCCACCGAAGAGCAGTGGCTGATCTTTCCTTGTTTTACCGATACATAAACGGATTTTGCTCAGAAGAACTCCGCTCTATAATGCCTCCAGTTGCCAGACCAGCCAGAGCAACGCGACTTGCCAACTCCATGCACCCTTATACTGTTCAGTGCCCGACATCGAGAACGGATCGATTCGATCGTTCCTTCATCCCCAGGGTCTCCAGATTGTGGAACTCCTTACCTCCCCACGTCTTCCCCACTCGTCCTAACTTGTAGGCCTTTAAATCCCAAATTAATAAATTACCTCTTCTGCCTCAATAGATGTTCTCGGTACATTTGTATTTAGGTCTATACCTACGAGGACATCCTTAATAAAAAAAAAATTAAACAGCAAGTTCCCTTTAAAATTTTCACATTTTCACACAACACTAAATGCAAATACTAACTATTTTTTAGAAAAACAATGTAATTGATGCTGAAATTATTGTACTGAAAATAAAGCATGCAGAATTTATCAGCATGGCGGAAAATTTTTAAAAAGCGTAAAATAATATTTTTACCAATAAAAATTTCATAAACTTCTCTTATTCTATCACTGACAAATGTTTTGTTTATAACAGTGCCCATTAAAAATTAAAAAGTAAAATGGAACTTTGTAAAAAAAACATTGATTCAATTACAATTTGATAGAGATAAATTTTTTAAACAAGCGTTATAGAAATTTTCGATTGATATAGTTGAAACTGAAATATTTAAAACTGTTGACATTGCTGTTAATGGATTCTTTTTTGTTGAATTTTGATGTTTGTGCTGTGTCTGCTGTGTTAAATGGATATTAAAGCAAATATTTGCTATAAAAATACCCCCTATCATATGGCAGTACTGTAATTTGTAGATAGTGCGCTTTGTTTAAATAATCGCCATCTTTTTTTTCTATTTTACATATACATTTTCTACCCGACAAACAACACTAGCCTACCCCCATGTTTACAAACATATAAAATATTCATTGCCTTTCTATACTGATTTATATCGGAAATATAGTGAAACCGATTTTTTTTATTTAAAGCTCTATTTTGCTAATATGCCTTAGATTCAATTTTACCAGAGAATTAAAAGAAATCGAAATCATAAAAAAATTATTTTAATCCATCTCTGTCGATTTTTCCCATCAATGACGATAGCGAGAAGTCATCCATCACAAGCAATAACCATGCAATTAAATATTCGTCTCCATTAACATCTCAGCGATTACCCACCGACTCGGGTTAATTAAATGTGTGACTTCCTCTTGCGACCTCCGACAGAGGGAGTTGGAGTGGTGGCGCTTTAATTACATTTTGTCATGCTCGCGGCTGCACAAGACGTCTCTTACTCCGCTACTCCTAGAGTTGTGAAGCCCCCTTTACAAGCCCCATTATCTCGCTTCTGGCGTCGCTCCTTTCTTAAAAGTACCCAATCAAGTGGTCTTTACTTTGTAGGTAACGCATTAAAGTATTTTCTGCATAAAGTATATGTTTTCTTTTCTCTTATACACCTATAAACTATAGTTGAAAAAAATATCTTTTATTAAAGTTTCACTATTTTCTGCATAATACATCTTCTTTATTTTTCCTCGACACCCCTTCAGACTACATACTAATGTTTTAAAAAATATCTTTTAGTTAAAATATTACAATTTTCCCTAGAGCATACTTTTAAATAGGTACCATTTGTCCAATTGTTTCATCTCCTTATTTTCGAAGAGAACTTCAATTTTTTATTGTTCTTTCTTCTTTGTATCTTTATTTATTTATTATGTTGTTCGAAATTAAGTCCTTGACTTTGTTGAAGAAAATTTATCTTGTATTTGTTTATGTGTTTATGGTACAGTATTTTACATGTGACGCTGATTTTTTTTTTTTTTTTTGTTATCTACAGGTTTATTGGCAGCGTGTCTTTTGCAGTGTGTTGTTTAGTTAAAATTGATGCAAGTTATAACTACTGGGTTACCTTTTTAAATAAAAATTCACTCGATGAGGAGCACTTAAATATTTTCTGTCTCCCCTTGCTGGTTGGTCGTGTCGCTTGAGGCGCGTGAGGTTCATCTGACGCTTTAGATCCTTGAGCGTCTCCTTTCACCTTTATGGTTTCTTCTGTTTTTTTTTTGTGTAGTGGCTTCAGGTGATTGCCTTTGGGAATGTTTGTCAAAATATTCTCGTTTACCGTCTTTAATCTAGTAGATTCTTTGATAACAGATTAGAATGTCTTGTTAATGCCATCTTGGAATTATGTTTTGGTTAATACAATTCACTTGTTTTAATTAAATTTAGGAATTATTAATTTTTGAGTGAAGTTAGTGGAAAATTCACTTAATACTTCGAAAACTTTTCCAAACACTAATTCAAATTTAAAATTGTTGATTTTTAAGGTCCAATTTAAATTAAATTTTTATATTTCCCATTTTGTACTCTAGGACGTATTACCTAACCTTATTACCGATTTAGGAAGTAATCTATAGATATACCGTTTTATATCTTTATAAGATCTTACTTAATTTAAACTTAGCTTTTCTGATTAAATAAACGCTTTTTTAAATTTGCCGCCATTTTTTAAAATCTACAGATTTCCTTTTTTTTATATATCAATCAACGTACCTATTTCAGAAATTTTTGGTTGGCAACGCTGCTAGTGGGCGATGCTACTATTCTTGTCTATATATATGGTGCTATACAATGGTTCTTTTAGGGCACTAAAAAACATACCGCTTTTTATCCAGTGTTACAAAAATTCTAGTTTACTTTTGCCTCACAGAACGATTGTAAATGTTTGATTAATACAATTATTTATTTTAACCTAATTTAACCGAGAATTTACTTTTAACTTCATTCCAGTAATGACAACAATGACAAGACAGTGACATTTGACAACGCGGACGGTAACAATAATTGTAACATCAGTCTCTTGTCAATGTTGTCATTTCCGGTAATAATTTAAAAATTGAATTGTTAATTAATCTGTATTATCAAAATTATTATTATTATCCAAAGAGACTTACCTATCCAAGATATTCTCTTATACTAAAATCTGATATACTTTATCTTAAAATCTTGACACTTTGTTCGTATTCGGGAAACCAATTAACTCATCTACATCGAATTTTGTTAAATTATCGCTGACTTTTAGAGATTGTAAAGATCTTAAAATGATCTGCTATAGAGCCAGCAAATTTCAATCTGTTCTATGTCATTCAATCCCTCTTTTAGTAAAGGGTAGGTGGAAATGGGGATAGTAAACCATAATAAGGGGTGACAAATCACGAATCGGTTTACGAAGGTAACTGTTTCCGAGATTATGCCACACTCGTCTGACAAGATTAAACTTAGTGTGGAACATCGATTTGATGGCGTTATCTCGTGATGTCTTTCGCCAAAGCTATTACCGGCATTACGAAGCATTACCGGCATTAAAATGTAATTTCGGGGTGCTTTCGACGATGGCATCGTTTTACCTCGAACTTCTGTAATGGCAGCTAACTTGATTTCTGCATGGTGCGCTGTTTCCACGGTTATGTTGTTCTAATTTGGTTTATGTTCTTCATTAGCTTTGGAAAATTAAATACACTGAAAAAAAACGACTCTTTAAAGGATTTTAATTATTCTCTTACTACATAGATTAATCGCTATACATAAAGATTACACTTTGTTTTAAACACTAGGGCCAAACAATCTTATACCGAAATTTATTGGTGAAAGGAAAATTCTACTATTCATTTGCTTATAGAACCATTTGACTGACGAAATAAATTTTGAAAGAAAGGCAGAAAAAATTAACAAATGTTGCAGAATGCAGAATATTAATTATTCTATCGCTTTACGAGTTTTTTAAAAACATTTTCAAAGACATTGACCATTTAACTAAGAAGAAACAACTACTTCTCGGGCTATGTGCCCCGACGGATATTGAATTATACTTCAAAGTCAAACGGGGTTGGCATATCTAATAGATAATTTAAACCAACCATTTTGGTTTGTAGTTAGAAGGGACAACATAACTTGTAGACCGGTTTCGGTGTATTTGCACCTCGTCAGTACAAGGTATATGTTATCCGTCAGTGAGCTTAAAGCATAATCGCTGACTGAAGACTACACTAAAATCACAATCAATATATATCTTTCAATAACGAAAGTGTAAAAGATGTGATAGTAGTGACATCTTCACCTCTAACGGCAAACCAAAATTCGACTTGATAACAAGACTCACGCCTTGATACTATTAAAGTATTATTACAAGAAACTGTAATAGTGTCTTATTTAGCTAATTCTTACATAAAGACTAAAAGAATAGCTTCTGTCTGTAAGTTCAATAATTGATAACTTTTTTTAATAGGGATCTTCTTCAAATTAGTAGGTTGTTTTCACTCAGTTATCACTTTCTGAACAATAAGTAACACAACAAAATCTATAAGTTCTTCATCTATTTATAAATTATATCTTCTAGTGTTAGTATAATAGAAAAAAATCAGTTTTTAAATAAGTTATTCAATCTAATCTGCTAATACAATCCCTTTTATATCCTTAACAATACAGAAACGAAATCTGCTGCCCTTCTTTCCGATAAAAGTCTAAAGCGAGAAGAAGATGTAGAAAAGCAGATGGAAAATAGCAACCCGCCATCCACAGCCTCGTGACAATACTAAGTTACCCAAATTAAATTTCACAAAACCTCTCGTCTTCTTCTGAGCGAAACCAGCCATAATTCAGAGTTAATTAAATTAAGAAAACTGCGACGCCTAAGGAAGTGGCGTCGAAAAAGGGTTTTAAAGGAATTGTTAATAAATGGCGTACCTAATGTAGTGTGATTTTTGTATAAAAATTATTTAGTATTCCAAAAGATTTTTAGTGAAATCTACATATCAGATACTTTAATTTAATTCTATTTTGGAACAACTGATCTTACATTAAATTGTTTTCTAAATCGCGAGAGACAGTTTGGCGATCTTCTGAGAACAAGATTCTAATCGAAATAAATAACTTTATATCGAACCGTCACAAAGTATAGGAATCTAAATATAATAATAGTAAAAGCAACAGATACTCCTTTAAATTTTTACTATATTTAGAACATTTTATTAAAAAGATTGAATGTTATCTGGGTTTTTAAGCTCCGACTATGTCTCTATGCCATCATCGTGTTGGTAACGAGATCTTTTGTCTTTGGTATAAACCAAAGGGTTTCTGAAGTGGTGTGCTGAAGGAACTTCCATGTAATTTTCCTCCTTCTTTGTGTGTCAAGAACTTTTTTAAAGCGGGTTTTGGTGTCATATTTTAACTCGTTTGAGAATGACGAATTAGATTGTTGATTCCAAGTACCGTTTCGTTCAATAAATTCAGGAGATTTTAGATTATTCTGGTGAAATTGATTACAAACAGAAACTGTAAGTTGTCTTCGCAATGTAATAAAATTTTTACTGCAGTTTGAGTTTAAATGGTTTCAATTTTTTAATTGGTTTAGTTTCAAAAACATTTATAAACACAATCTGCTTTCTATCTATTTATTACAATATAATAACTTTAGTGCAGTATTTTTGTTCATTTCCAAAAAAGCTTTATGGTAATAATATATTACATAACAAGAGTGGAAAGTTGTGTTTTACTCACGAAACATCTATGAGTGTATAAAATGCATTATCACATGGACTTTAAAAATCAATCAATTTAATAGTATCGGTGTCGTTTCTTATAACTTCCAATTGATCTTAATCCAAGTTATTTCAATTAACCTCACTTTCAGTGGTAACTGTATTTACATACAATCCCAACTAATCTAACACCTCCTTAAATTGATATCTGTGTTACATTTGAGAGTGAATTTTATTAATGTTATCTCTTGTCGCACTTATTACAACTTTAAAATGTCCTTGTCTTCTTATGTAATGAATCTTTCTACATAAACTTAATCCAGTTGTTTTCATTCTGTGTAGAAACCTCATTTTCTATCCTTACACTCTTTCACGAAATAGGCTGTTGAATTTAAATTTTGATAGCCTTTCTAACATCTCCTTAAATTGATATGCTTACGATAAGGAGCTCTACACGTGTGAATTATAGTAATTCTAGTAGATCTTATTTTCATTTGACCTCAGTTACGATTTTGTTAACCAGAATATTACTATTTGTTCCCCAGTTAATATGTAGCGTTTTGCATTTTCCATTTTTTGACAAATAATCCGATGTTGAACTATTGAATTTTGATCTTAACTGTATAATGTTTAATGTGAAATTTATAATTAAAACACTGGGTTTTGACTAAAATACCTATATGTTAAAAGTTTGCTGATCTTCAAGTAAAAATGTATAAAACACAGTGAAAAAAAAGGAGCAGCCAATGAGAGAAGCCATACTCATTTTTGTGACGATTTATCTATCGCAATACGTCAATCACGAGATCCTGAGCTGCCTTGATACAGACAACCCTTTAAGTGACAGGCAAATTGGTTTTTGCCAAACAAGGTCAACAGCCGATCTGCTAGCTTATGTAAGTTATGTCTGGAGTATCACTAGACATCTCAAAGGCATTTGATCAAGTGTGGCATGCAGCTCCCTTGAACAAACTGCGTTCATACGGACATTAGACATAGACATAGATGGACATTCCTCCAACCTCTACAAGATCCACGCTGGAGTTCCCCAAGGATCCGCTATAGCTCCTACTCTATTTCTTTTACACATTAATTATCTACTAGAAACTACTAATAACCTGACAGTCTTCCATCACAATTAACGATCAGACCCTAGAAGCAAGCGACTCCATTACGCTGGTCTGTATGACAATCTCCCAGGACTTACTCTGGAACGAACATATTGCATCCATAGCAACTGCAGCAGGAAAGAAGTTAAGCTTTCTTTTTAGATCACGGAAATATTCCTCTCCATACTACTTAGCTACTCTTTCCAAAGCCCAAATAAGACCTAATCTTGAATACTGATCGCATGTATGGGGATCGGCGGCTCCGTGAAGGCTGAGAGTTCTTGATGCAATACAGAAGAGAGCAGTTCCTTCATCCCCAGGGTCTCCAGATTATAGAACTCTTTACCTTACCACGTCTTCCTAACTTGCAGTCCTTTAAAACTCCAAATAATAAATTGCCTCTTTTGCCCAAATCGGTACATTTGTATCTAGGTCTATACCTACTAGGACATCCTTAAATAAAAAACACCTCTTTTGAACCTAACATTAACTGCAGTTAAATTGGTTTATTATAAATACTGCTTTGCAATCTTATTATTTCGAGTTAAAAGTTGCGTGGTTCATGTTTAGTACGCCTATGAAGTTGTCGTTTTGCAAATGAGTCAGAATTAATACGACGCCTACCTTATTTTTCGTGATACCGTGATATGTCGCGTGAGAACAAGCATTCCCACTTACTTCAATAATATCAAAGAATTGCTTACAACGTCGATATTTTGTTCTTTGTTGGTCGCAAGAATGCCATATCGCATGTACGCTATCTGCCTTCTGCATATTCACAGTTTTAATTGTTTGTTTGTTTGTTTTTTACCGAGGTTTATTTGACTTTCTTCCGACGATAAGAACTTTTTTCTACAAGATTGTTTGCACAGTGTTGAATTAGAATGCAGTGGGCAAGTAGCGTTTAAAGTTTTCATAAATATAAAGTTTTAAAATTTATGGCTTAAGGAAATGAAACTTTATATAGCGACGTACGTTAAGGACAATTGGGAACTATTAACCCAACTAACAATTTATTGTTATTATTATTTTATAGCTGCAACAGCATTGTTCTATAACCACTATATAACTACTTCAGACTATATAAAACTATTATAATAAAACTATAAAGCTAAATCATTGTAGAAACTTGCGTTTTTTAGCTTTATAAGTATTAAATTAAGTTATAGTATTTCCACAACAAACGACAGTACATATAGGTACCTTAGTGATACGTAAATGTTCTTACTGTGTTTATAAGATATTAAATTGTTATAAAAGACAATTTCTGAGAGTGCATAAGTAAACTTTAAATTCTTATACAAAAAAATGTAATATTGCGGTTACATTTTTACTCGTAAAAGACATGATCAGAAGTTGAAAAAAAAAACGGCAATATGTCTCGTTCTATATCTATATCATTGGAATGATCATAAAGCTTTATACGAGCCGTTTGCTCTAATATGAAAAGGGGAGCCATAAAATTGTGTACCCGAGTTGAAGTAGCGATGCGAAGGGTAAAAACCCCTCGAGATATGGCTGACAGCTACAAGAGGAGGACGAGGAACGTCGATGCACAATAAATTCCCTATTCGATGTCGCTTAAGGGCTCGTAATTTATACGTGACGATTTCGAGTGGTATATTCGGTTGGAGTATATTTTCGATGGTCAATCAATGCGGTTATTGTTTGATCTATTGTTATCATTAATGGAGATATAAATTAGGCTTTTAGGGATCGATGTTAAAGGTAATAAAATCTATTCGATTTGTGTATACATTAAGAAATTTATACTACAACCTTTTGTCATGTTATTAATGCTAGATTATAATACATATTGCATTTTAATTAATTCCATTTTTAAGCATTGGTTTAAAGAATTCTTAATTAAGTTTTTGATAATTGCCTGATAGTGATTTTAATGTCATTTGTGGTGAATTTAATTATCTTGTATGTATGTATGTATGTATGTATGTATGTATGTATGTATGTATGTATGTATGGTATGTATGTAGTTAGGGGTAACACATACACCTGCGACTTATAAGATCTATTGTGTCCCCCTTTTCTTGCTATATTTCTGATGATTTCTCAGACTTATAGCAGCTCTTCTAGTCCTATCTTCCTCAGAAAGTTTAGGATATTTAATTATCTTTGAATACCTACATTCCTGTTTCTAACTGTTACTTTTCATTTTTTTTTCCTTTTATCACATTTTCTTTTTGGTTTTTATCTGTATTTATCGATGTTTTATGGTTTATTTATTTTTTTATTCGTAGTTTATTTATTGATTAGACTGTAATTTAAATTTAGGATCCAATCCTGGATCAAAAAATTCGTAGCACATTTTTTGCTAACCTTTATAAACTCGCAACATAAAACAGGCAGCACAAACAGAGTTTTGTGAATATGGTACGAAAATGTAAAAGCGTGGAACGAAAAGTAGAATCTCTCTCAAAAGCGACTTTGATCAACGAACGTTGAATGCGGTGGTAAACAGAATATTCGGCTTTTGGTCGACACAGAAAGGCGTTAAAAAACGTTTAGTGTATGAGGTGTGGCGGTCTCGGTCTAAAGAGAAAAACATCAGAAGCATACTATTAATACACATTCGTTTGTGTTTTGTCAATGGATAAATGCAGATTGGCTTAGTCTTTGTGGAATTACTCAGATCAGGACTATACATAATATATTTTCAACCATCTCTTCTGTTGGCTACCTACTTGCAACAATTAAATGGATTTAAAGGTACTGTTCTAATTAAAATTTCATAACCAGTCTTTCTCAGATAGATTTCTTGCTGACTTTCTTTTTGAAATTCCTTGCATCCATGTTGTTGGTGGTCTCCTCGTTTTCTTTTCTCTGGTGGTACACATTCTAATATTTTTTTTTTGTAGCCTTTCTTCCCCCATACGTCTAACATGTCCGTACCATATTAGTTGTTGTTTTTTGATGTCTTCTATAATTGATCGTTGTACTTTCATTTGTTTCCTTATGTCCTTATTTCTCACACGTAGATACTAATCTAGACTTCCCCGCTGCTCTCCTCCAAAAATCCATTTCAACTGGTACTTGTCTCTTGCTCCTTGCTCTAATAACGATAGCCACACTACCATTTGGTTTAAAAAGGGGAGAGATGTGCAAGCTCAAAACTATTCCTTAATCAGAGCAAGGTACAAGAAAGAGATAACACATAGTTTTATTTTATTTTTTTATCGCTACTTGCTTCACGTTCAGAAGGCTACCTCTAGTTATTATACAATCAACGACAATGAATAAGTAAGCGGAGTTGCTTAGAATGAATTCCAAATCCTTTATATTATATTAATTATTAAAAATTATATCTTTTATATTTTTTTTTTTGACCTTATAAATAATCTCAGTACACTCGTTTCCGCACTGCTCTAATTTTACATGCTATTACTTTATCGTAACTACTTTTATTACTACACAGAAGATTCATAAAAATTTTTTACATGAACATATTCCGCATTTTCTCTTTTCTTTTAATATTCGTATTCACGTAAATGGTTCACTCCCCTGTTCACAAATGTAATTAGTTTATTTTAAAAGGGCTCTAAAAAAAGTATACTTTTAAATCAAATTTAGTCCACAGTAAGTGCAGTTAACACTTCGTTGGCTTGGAATGCATTTTAATTTAATGTAGAGGACGAAAGAGTGGGTGTTTCATGTTAAGAATAAAGTGTAATAAGAGTTAAACTAATGTTTTATCATTCTATTTTTTTATTCCATAAAACTTTAATTAGTTAGAATAATATAAAATTTAAATATTTAAATTTTAATAAAATTCTTAGTAAAAAATTAAGAGAGATATAGCAAGATATCGTGACTCGTTATAATATTAAAAATGCCTTTCTTTAACACTACTCTCGACAACAAACGTGTTGTCAGTTGGCATTAAAATCTATAAGAAGCAGCGGAGAATTAGAAATTATAAACTACCTACTTGAAAGAAATGTGGAGACGAGGCACGAAGAAGTGAAAATAATATAAAGAACAGTGTATGTTCAGAGATTTTTTTTCCTAATTGACTCCCGAAAAATATTATTTTTTTGGTTATTAAAGAAGATGAATATTAAGTTTTTTATTTGTATAATCCATATATGTATATAAAGACAATTTGTATATAGTAAATGGTACTCAGAGCCTTGAGTCGTCTCTGGTTTCACGTAATTGCGTATGATGGCTATCAACAACAGTATAATTAGGAGTGGGTTCAACAAGTGCTCAAAATTAGGATGTTTGCCACGCCACTGTACGGATAATTACAACGGTAATTAGACCAATTAAGCGAACTTGCGCCGTTACAGGCTTGGGGCTCTTCAGACAACTTGCAACTTCACTCGAGCGAATTTCGGTTAGAGCTGGGATATCGTAACGATAACGTAACAGATAATATATTTTAGTTTTAAATTTATCATTTCAAACATGCAATCTTCATTTACACAAACAAATTAACTAATCGTTTTAACAGATTGTGCGATTTGCAAACTTATAGCATAAAAATTAATTAAGATATCCACTTCTGACTTCTTTTGCTCAAATTTTCATGCCAATCAAAACTTTGGAACTACTTAGACGATCGTTCTCTACACCTCCAAATTCTTAGTACCATCGAGTTTAAATTTAAACTTTTAGGAATAAGTATACCTTTCTTCTTCTGGATCAATTCACTAACTGTTCTTGAACTGAAACTAATGTGGATCTGCCCATACCTCGTTTCTCTTCTTTTACTATTTTATCATCAGCAAAGATGATGGATATTTATTGGCATTATTCAAATATTTAAACCAGAGAATTTTAACCATTTAATGGCTTCATCCTTAATGGACGATCTTTACCTGCTGAAGACTGACCATATTGTCTCTTGAGCTTTGGTCGTTTTCTAATTATTTCATCATAACTTTGTGGTTTCATACTAATTCTGTTTACTTCCGTGCCTTACTGCAGAGTTCTAATGGTTGAGCAGTTAATCGTCGGTTATTTTGATACAAATCTTTTAGCAGATTTCGTCTTGCTGGATATAGTCTCATTCATTACTAGCCGCTACATTGAACTACCTACTTAAACTACTTGAACCATAATATTAAATTTAATATATTTTATAAAACCTTAGAGCATCTTAACATTAATTTTGGCAACGAAATTATGTTTTCCAATATTAGGTTAAAGCAATGAATGCTTGAAAGTTATGTTCAACACTATTTACTCAAAAACTTTTCGTTGTCCGTATTCAAACGATCGTATTCTCTGAAATAAAGCCATTCTAAAACCACAATAAAACAGCCATTTGCGTTATTTTTCCTGTACAAACAAAGGGAACAACGCAAAATACAGGAACAATAGATTTAAAATGGTCGGGTCATTTCTTAAGACTGCATCGTCGCCAACGATATTTGCAGGTTTTTGGCAATATTCCTGAGAACCATTCATATCGAAAGATATCCGCAGAAATGGTGAATCGTTTTTTGGAAGCAGGCCAGATTTGATTGCACGGAAATTCGATCTCAACGATTAAAAGAAGTGGTGTATAAATTTTAGAGATTACATAAAAGGCGCAGTTATGAGTTTTTTATATAAACTTATGTAGTTGTCGTATTCTTGAGGAAAATTTTTTTCGATTTATTTTTATCGATAACTTCATTACTATTTAATTGTTTCTACTTTTTTCTAAATCTGTTTATCTTTTAATAATTTCTTTGTATTATTCTCATTATTTTTTTTCCAAAACTTCGCATTATTGAAAGCATAGCTTGGTCATGGTTCTTTACGTAACAACCACTGAGACATAGGAACTCCGAAAATCTGAAAGAACGCAGAGAACGAGCCAAACAGAACTAGTTGTCTTACAACGTAAAGATTACTTTGTAGAAATAAATTTAATAAATGAACTAAAAAAATACAATTTTTTTTCACTCTCCTGATCGTGGTACGAATTCTAATACACTTTGATTCACTGAAAAGGGCGCCAAAAACTAACTTAACAAATAAAACTCAGTATGCAGTTGATTTTATTCAAAATGATTTCAGTAAAACAGAAATTTAAAAGCAGCTAGAACTCATATCCCAATGGTGAACTGTTCCCGGCAACGAAAGATTTCCAGTAAACACCACTACGGAAGGCCTACTCATCAGACAAATGGATACTATGAAAGCAGGAGGTTCCTGGACAAAGAATAGATATTTCCTGTGTAGGAGTTCTGGACCAATGCGTCCAAAGTTGTACTAAAGGCCTTCTTAATCAGATCTAAACTTTTTTGTACCAAGAAGGCTTTTTCACAAGATACTTTTGCTTGTAACTCTTATGAAAAGACAAAATTATTAAAGATCGAACCACGTTTCTCAAATGATAAAGGTTACTAGTTTCGAAGAGAAACTACGAAAAACAATTCACGAACAAATTTAAAACTGTTGACAGAATTTATTCGCAGATTTAGAAAAAGAGTGTAATAAAGTAAAAACAGAGAGGAATGTGAAATTCATTATGTTAAACAACAATTTTTATTGATAAATTAACACAATTTTACTACGATTGATATATTTTTATTGCTACACGATACACGATTTTAATCATTTTTTAAACAAATTCTAACCTTAATAACATTCTATTACATCATGTTATTTAAATGTATGCTTGCTCACGTAATACTTCAGACGTTAAAAAAGCTATGCTTCCCCTTTTCGGTTATTCCAGAATGACACATCTCGTTTTATTTTATTTCATCGGTTTGAGCATGCGAGTCTCAATTTCTATATTTAATAACTGAAAATCTTATATAAGATTCAAACTTATTTTGAAGTCTGCACATACTACCTACTTCATAAATATTATTATTGGGATGGAATACAAATTGTCTAACTTAAGAAATGAAGTTTTCAGTAAAATGTTATGAGACAAGTTTAAAGCGCACTTTATAAATGTAATAGCTTTAACAACCCCTTTTTAGTTCCTAACCTTCAAATTTTCAAGGTAGTTCAGTTGGTACTGAGTCATCCTAGAAAGTATAAAATCCCTGGTTAAAACTTAGGTCAGGGTGATTTTGGTTCTTATAAATTTATAAGATTTTAAATAATTGCAAAGAGCTTTTAAAACTTTGAATTAAACACAGTTTTATTCTTTTGGTAAACGTCAACATCGTTCCCGTTTTGTACCTAAATTGATTAGGCCCTGAAAGCCTCTGCGATTTTTCAGAGATGACTCGATTACTCTCAGACGCTTCTTGAATGGGTGCCATTCATTCTAATTTCGAACAAGTGACGTTCCCAACACGGAATTGAGAGGAACTTTAAATTGTTATTAAGATGAATTAGCTTCGACGTTTTGTGAAGCTAGATGCTGTCTCTAGCCAGATATTGATTACTTTAAAATCAAATAAAAAAATATTGTAGTCTTAAATCCGACGAACTGGAAAAAGTTATTTGGTATATTCATTACATCAGCTGCAGTCAACTGAATTTATTGATAAAGGTATCTTCTAATTTGGTACCCTCTAACTACTATGTTAATTGAGGTGTACAATACATATACTAATTATCATTTGTGCTGCTTCTGGTATCATTTTTTTTTTGTCTGTGTGCCAGAAAATCACTTTTGTTAATCGTAATCAAAATTATACGAGGGTTGTCTTTTTATTTTGAATGTAGCAGCTTAGAAGACGCCATTAATAGAACCTTCAGACACAAATCTGGCTTCAAAATTTTATTCACATAAATCCAGAGTTTCATTGGGATAGAACAAGTCGTGTGGGTACAGTGAATTGAATTTTTAAAATAAGCAAGTCGATCGAAAAATGGATCTTAGCCTAGAACATTTTCGAGCAATATCTTTTTACAATTTCCGTGGTCATTCCAGTCTCAGTGAAGAATACAGGATAGGTCCACCCAAAACAGCAGACACACAGCAAAAGATTGATGTGGTTCATCATCTAATTAAGGATAACCGCCGGGAGATAGAGGCATTTTTGGGCATTTTAAAGACCTCTATCCAAAAGATCCTAAATGAAGATCTAGGTGTTAAGAAGTTGGTTTTCCATTGGATCCCTCACTTGCTCACAGAATTGCAAAAAGCGGTTTGCGACAATTGGTGTCAAAAAAACATTGAAACGGTTCAACAAAGGAAGCTCCAAAATCGTTTATTGTTAGTGGTGATGAACTTGGATTAACTCCTACGAACCGGAAAATAAACCCCAATTCGCTTTGTGAGTTTTTCACGATGAGGAAAAACCAACGAAAGTGATTCGTTCTCTAAACATGTCAAAGAAGAGGGTCGCAACTATTGTGTCAAAATCTGTTCATGTGGCAACAATGGCTTTAGAAGATCAAAGAATGTTTACTTCCGATCGGGACAATGCAAGTTCTCACATTGCCCAAAAGACAATTGAGATTTTGGAGCATCAAAAATTGAATTGTTAGACTCGACCTTAGTCCCAACGACTCTTCACGTTCCCAAAGATGCCTTTAAAACAGCGATAATGCAGATGTCAACTGAAGACTGGAATAATTGTATTAACAATTGGTTCGAACTTTCGAACATATGGAAAAGTGTATCGATGTAGGATTGACATATTTTAAAAAGCAAAGTACTTTAAATCAATATATTTTTTTTTGTCTTTATGGCTATATGAAAAACTAAAAGACAACTCTCGTAATGCATTTCTGCTACATAATAATCGCGTTTCTCCCTGTAAGAAATAAATATGGTGTAAAAACTTTATTGTATCAAAGATCACTTACTTACGCCTATGGTTGTTAGATCTGTAAATATTAACCCTTAATTTTGTTAATAAAAGCTCCAAAGTTTCTCAAAGCGGATTTCAGTTCCTCTCAACATTTTTTTTACTAAAAGAATGGAAAAGGCGGAAAACTGGGGATAAAAATAAAACGCAGCATTAACCGCCTCTGACAGGCAAGGAATACGGTCGTTAAATGGATTAGATCCAGGCAGGAGGAAAGAAAAAATATTACGCAACCAGTGATGATGAAATAGGCACAGGGGATCAGTTGTTTTTATATTTTTTTATTAAATATGTAAAAAGCACAATCTTCAAAGGATATTACACTTATAAAAAATTTGATTCCATAGATGCATCTATGCATATTTGGAACATACTCAAATACCTAAAAGTACCTTCAAAGCAGTTTTAAAACAAAACATAATTTATCTAAACACATTGTTTTGTTTAAATTATAATTGAAATAACAAAAAAAGTGTCTGAAGTGGCAAAAACTGTAAGTTAATTTTATTTAATTCCGGTTCTGTTGGATCGGAACAAAGTACTCAGAGCTTCATTCTGTTTCGCCCCTAGAGAAAATAAAACTGCCACAAATCTCTCTGTGGAACAAAAAAAAGCCCATTTCCTTCTACTACGGCATTCACATCATCACAGTGTATAACGAGTAAAACAACTGCTATTTTTATTTTGGAGAAAAATTTTAAACATACAACACTCTTGAATCAATAGTCTTATATATAGTAAAATAACAAGACAGATATTTTTTTGAATATTGAATTTTTTACCGAAAATATACGTAAGCAATATCTTAATTTGAAAACACAATTACTGTTAATGGAAAATTCCTACTCTACTATATTTTAGTTTTTCCATATTGTAAACCCAATTTTTTAAATATATATAAAGAGTTCTTATTTTGTTTATTCACTTTAGCTAGATTTATCTACTCCAGAAAAGAATTTTTTAATTAATTAACTAGTAAACTCAACTCTTCTCTTCTATAGACAAAGGCCCATTAGAACCCATTAGGGGATATAAGCGTGAATATTATCCGGGAAAAGATATTTTCGAATAATTACGTTACGAGGCCCGAAGATAACCGATAAATCTAATCTAAATTCCCGCCGCTGTAATCCCAGATAAATAGAAATCCAAATGAGCATTCATCATTTCGGCAAACCTTTTGGCACACGTCTATTAGCAACCACTAAAGACATGGGCGTAACATGTTTATTTGACAATAAATTGTTAATGAACACAGACTTGAAACGTGCAGAGATTAAATGATAAATTCGATAAATATATTCCTTCATAGACAAAAGAAAAAACATGGATTGCAAACTTTGATCTGGAAAATCAAAAAGTCTGCAAAACCATGACGAATGATCAATTCGAGCTATAGGTAAAGGTAAATGAGATTGAACCAAAAATTTACCATTTTAATTTAAGAGTATTTTTGCAAAAAATTGTTTCTAAGGGCAAATTTGCATCCATCATCATTTTGGGCTTATCCGATACAAATATCATGGTAGCATTTGATGATGAATTAGAGGAATCTGCTGCTTCATAAACTACTGCTTAAACATGGATTAAGGATTATGAAAGTAGTCGTATAAGCACCTATCTGGAACATCAAAAATTCCGTCAAGCTAAGGTAATTAAGATCATTGGAAAGCATGAATTATGATCTAAACCAATCTTCGCAATACCTGTTTAAAACCTACAAAGTCAAGCAAGAATTGGATAATGAATTGGAGAAATTTTCTGTATTATAAACAAGTCTTTAAACATGCATTAATGATTTTACAATAGGTCATATAAGAACTATTCTGGAAAATCAAAAAGTCGATCAAACCCTCAAGAATAATCAATTCGAGCTAACTGAAGTAATTGAGATTATTGCAAAGAGCGAATCGTGTCTTATAGGTATAGAAACAAAAACTATTATAACCTAACAGTCATTCTGCAAAGATTCGTTTCAGACAACCAGTTTGCATCCATAATTGAATCAGATTGTTACACAAAATGTTTAGCAATACATGTTTAAAACTGACAGATGTCAAGAAGAATTAGATGATAAAATAATGGAATCTACAATTTAAAGATTTTAAAGTCGATCACATAAACACTACCAATGTTTGACAGGGCGAAAGAGGTCTTGAGCCAAAATTTTACCATTTTAACAAAGCAGTATTTTTGAGGGGATTCTTTTCTGACAGTTAAGTAAATGAAATTGTTCAAAAAAAAAATTTAACTATACACATTTATATCATGTAGAGAATTAGATGATGAATTGGAAGTATATGTTGCTTCAAAAACAACATTAAATAATATGCAATAAATGATTTTGCAACTCAAGCTGAAAAATTGTGAGAAAGATCGAATCGTCTTCTAATCAATATATTTTGAATATTCGTTAGACGTATCGAATACTACAATCAATTATATCAAAAGAGTGCTTTTTAGTTCAAAAAATCTGATGCCAGATAGACCAAACAATAGACATATAACAAGAGAGAACCAACATTAAAATTTTAAATAGTACGATAAAGTTATGCTAACTACGCCACTGTATATTTTTCACTACATAATGAATGGATCCAGCGTGAAGAGGCTATCAAGAAAATGCGCAGAGAATACCTTAGTTCTATGCTTCATTCAGTCTTTCTCAATTAAAACTTAGTTGAAACATTTACGCTCAGTCAACTTTGTTTGGGAAACTCGAAACTGAAACCACTCAATTTGTACCCGACTGGATAGTGGAATTGGGATGCCAGTATGTCGTAATAATTTACACTTGGTTTTGTTTCTGTGTACTGATTTATTTATATTTATTAATGATAAGCAGTAATAAAAGTACTTGTAAATTTTTATATATAATATTGTCACACACTTATAGTCAAGTTAAGCGCTCGGGCACACATCACACTTTGGTACCGAAATATTCTTAATACTTTCTTAAACTCAAATATACGCGAAGCAGCGTTTCTCGAGCCTCGCCTAGTCTCGCTTACGACTTACGACCCGTCGGCGTCGGATCCCCAGTCCTCGTTCGTTGCCTATTTATTGCTAGTTTTTTGTTTACACAACGGACGTGGACTGAAGTATTAAATATTTAAAAACCCCACGGTGTATACCGTGTGTTCGGAAAAATTAACTTGACTATAAGTGTGTGACACCGACTCTTACACCCGACTTACCTGGAGGTGAGCGTGACAATATGCAATATAGAGTAGAAGAAAAAACGATGTGTGGCACTTTGTGAGCAAATGAGAGATTCAAAGGAAAACCAACTTCCTAACACCCAGTTCTTCATTTAGAATGTTACACGGTGGTCATCCCTAAATAGCAGACGAACCGCAACAATTTTTTGCTGTGTGACTGCTCTTTTGGGTGGACCTAGCCTGGATTCGTCGCTGAGACTGGAGCGACCACGTTGAAATTCGCAATACCAGCAGGAAATAGTTAACTGGTGTGGTGCTTCATTCCCAAACAAAGAAATCATTTCAGCGAGAAATTGCTGTTGAGATAATCCTCTCCGAAAATGTAAAAAAAATATTTCCCGTAAATGTTTTCGGCTAAGATCCATTTTTTGACCGGCTTGCTAGTTTTAAAAATTCACTGTATCCCAATGAGACTCTGGATTTATGTGAACAAAAGATTAAGGTTGGATTTGAGTCTGAAGGTTCTTTTGATAGCGTCTTCTAAGCGGCTATATGCAAAACTAAAAAGACAACCCTCGTATATGATTTTATCACAGTTTTAATAATTTGCAAACTTTGATTTTTCAACTAGAATATACAACTTTACATTAGAATAGGTATAATATACTAAAATTTTATTTCATAGCTCAACGCATATACTGGCACTCTGTTTGGAAGTAGTATAACTGTAACAATTGTTAAACAACATTATGGTTACTTTAGTTTCAAGAGGTAATTTTGCTTGTATCCCTGAGATATTTATTTTTCTAGAATTTAGAAGATAAATAATTTATATTAAATAGAAGGTAATTAAACATTTCCTTTTTGAATGTTTATTAGTTCAAGACAAACAATTTACTTCTTTGCGATATAAATCAATTATAGTTGAATATAGATAAAAATAAAATAAAATAGATTGCTGGTATTAAATTCTTCTAAAACCGAGTAAATATAACAGAAAAATTCATTTAAAATGAAGCTTCTTTTGTGAGAGTACAAATCATTCAACCCGGAAATCAATAGAAAGAATTAAACTCTTCAGACAAATTGGATTTCATTTCTTAAGTTTACCGGAAGTTAGAAAATTGTAGTAGGTAATAAAAGATTAAACTATAAAACTAACAAAAGCGCTAATAAACATTCAGTATTAACAAAAGACAGATAAGTAAGAAAAAAACTAAGTAATGAAAGTATGATTAAATATTGAAATTGAAAGTGATACGTTTTAGATTGTATTATTAATAGTTAGTATATTCGAGGTTTGTTTGATTTGTTTCGGACATAACAAATAAACAAGGCATTTTTAAAGTGAAACTTTTATTAGATCGTTTTAAGTGCATGTTGCATGTTGCATGTCGCATGTCGGTCGCACGCCGAGTAGGTATAAAGTATAAAGTAGGCGGCGCTTATAGTTTAATACAAAAATGTACGGGAGTGAGCACATCTGCTAATGAAAACAATCCTACTATTCGTATTAATACGAACTTCGACTGCGTAAGTATCTACGACATGTAACGTCGACGGTTATATTTTACCTATTCGTATTAATACGAACTTCGAATGCGTAAGTATCTACGACATGTAACGTTTTAAAAATATTACAGTCGTAAATAATAATTTTTGAAACTGAAAATATGGAACTTGAGCAATAAGTTATGTAACATATATTAAATAAAATCTTTTAAAATTAATCAAAACACTTTCATTTTTAAACAAATAAACTTTGTAATTATCCTACCCTTGTTATATATATTTATTTCATTCTTTTGTCGATTTACTGAAGTTTTCACTTCTATCGTGTGTGAATCGCACACACACCTTTTGATTTTGATTTTGATTTCGATTTTGATTTCGATTTCGATTTCGATTTCGATTTCGATTTCGATTTCAATTTCAATTTCAATTTCAATTTCAATTTCAATTTCAATTTCAATTTTATTTCAATTTCAATTTCGATTTTGATTTTGATTTTGATTTCGATTTCGATTTTGATTTTGATTTCGATTTCGATTTCGATTTCGATTTCGATTTCGATTTCGATTTCGATTTCGATTTCGATTTCGATTTCGATTTCGATTTCGATTTCGATTTCGATTTCGATTTCGATTTCGATTTCGATTTTGATTTTGATTTCGATTTCGATTTTGATTTTGATTTAATAAAGCGATTTTTATACCCTTAATGGAATATGATTCGAATAATTTTTAGTTAAATGTCTATAGGGTAAAAAAAAGTTTTACTTTTACCGTGGTTTCATAAAACCACACAATGCTTTTTTTTATCTTTCTCTGGTAACTATCTCCTAATCCAATGAAACTCTCTGTCCTCTTTCAATTTCATGGTAAGAAAACAGGAGAAAGTTGCTGGTACAAAGATATTGCGTAGGTTATGGTGCATGGTCAAAGAATTTAAGTGCAGTTTGTGAATTTTGGTCATGAAATACCAGCAGACGAGTTGTACTTTTGGGAAAGCACTTTTTCATTTGTGGTCGTTTTTGCAATTTCTTTGTTAAGTATACCACTTTTCTTTTTAAAGATAATTATTAAACAAAATTATGTGGTTATCCTCAAAACCTTCCCAAACGACAAAACCATCTTCATCTTGTGCAGAGCATGTTCACTTTCCACCGCTTTTACTGTTCTTTCATTTCAGGAAAATAAAAGTGGATACCAATTTCATCTTCAGTTATAAATAGAGGCAAAAATCAGACTTGTTTCACTTAAAGCACTCCGCTCCGAAATGTTTATTCAAATAAGTTTTTTTTCAAAGGGAGCAAAAGCAGCACTAAACGCGAATGCTCAGAGCCTTTGCTATCTCTCTGTATATATTATTTGGTAAACTTTGTCGATATTATCGCTGGTTGTTGCAGTTTTTGGCCTCATTTTTTAAAGATGGAAGTTGACTGACATTTAGTCACGTGCTTTAGACTAATTAGGTTTATTGTACTTCTTCCATTGGTATATGTTAAACTCTCAAGGATCTTTGTACCTTCTACTAGTCTAAAGGATGGGTGCCATATGTTTGTAGAGGCATTCTAAAGTCTTTAAAACTGACTGTCTCCTGCAATACAGTAACTAACAATGGGAACGGTACGTGTTTAACTGTTTTAGGTTCCATGTCATATAATTTGCAGCGTGGGTGTTTATTAAACAGTTCCATGGTTTGTAGGTGTTCCTTGACCGTTGCATGGACCGTAAGGAGTCCTGTAATGACTCGTAGCTGATTCCTACTGGTTTTACGTAGTGTTTCATCTCTTCTGACACACGTCTGTACAATGTAGGTACAGAGTTGGTTGAATTGTCTACAGTTCCATGCTTTCATTCGGCTTCGGACTGTATTTTTTGATACCCCTAGAGATGACTTTAGACCGTGGAGTATTGCAGCTTACCTTTTCTTGTAAGTGTATCATCTTACTCGATGCCTTCTATTTCTATGTCCTGTGATATTCCGCCAAGACATCGTGGCATTCGTGTACTAGTTTTGAGAACACTTTCGAGGTCTTTAAACGTAAAAAAGCCGTCTGAGTATCTGTGTATATGTTGATGTTTGGCCTCCCTGAACGCTCATCAGTTTAAATTTAACTACCTAAAATTTTACGGCAGTAGATGTTGGTGCAGATTCTCCTTATACGAAGTTATATTAATTAAACTTTAAAAAAGTAATGAATCCTTATAGAAGTTTACAACCTTTAATTCACTCGTTACAATTATACTCCATTTTGATCTTTGTAGTGAAATACTGGTAGGGATTAGCGAGGGGATTAGTTAGCTTAAGCTATATATTCAAAAAATTACATTGAATAACTTTAATCCATCTCTGTGCAATAGAAATATAGGAAGACAAAGAGTGAGAAAATAGATGTACGACGCCTTAGGAGGTTTAGAATCCATCCCGGCGTGTCCCGAGCAATTTCCCGAGCGCGACTTGCGATTCGATGAAGCTTTTATTTCCTCCAGGGAATTTGTCCAAGTCGAGAAATGAAACTATACGGAACCGAAACACGTATTTTGTCACCAGAATGTCGGAATCTCGCAAAAAATAAAAGAGCAATTTCCCGCTACTGTCGCGGAATACTCTCGTAGCCACATGTTACTCTCCTCCCTGTCTCTTTCGCTCTTTTGTTTCTTTTCAAATTGTCGTTGCAAAACGAAAATAAATGGGTTTTATTGTGCGGAAGGAAGTTTCCGTAACGACATCTGCTTCTGAGACTGAGGTCGCTTTCTTTGTCTCTTCGATACGCTCTTGATAAGACGTAATCGACCTACCAATTGCTTCCTTAATCACTTTTCTTACTAAAAGTAAAAAAGCACCTAAATCAAAACGTTCATTACTTCTTTTATAGCTGAGAAAATAAATATTTTGTTGTAATATTCCAATTTTTATTTGACTAGAAGAGTTATATCCGAGCACTTTAATTATTTTAAATTTTTAAATATTTTACCATTGTTTTCAGTTTTTTACGATCTTTGTATACCCTTTACTATTTTTTTCTATTTTCTATGATTTTATGCAATTTTTTAAAATCTGTCAGAAATTAGTAGGTACTTTCCGGTTTATTTTTAGGTCAGAAAATCTCATTTTGTCGGACAAGGCCAGAAAATAAAAATAAGACCGGTACAAGCTTTTACCGGGCTATCAGAATAATTTTCTGATCCGGTCCGACAAAATGAGATTTTCTGACCCAAAAATAAACTGGAAATTACTAATTCTGGCCGGTTTAAAAAAATATTGTACGTAATACGTCCCAAAGGTGCTTTTACTGGACTCGCAGACTTGCAGGACTTGCCTGCGGCTCGCCCTGCAATTGCCCTCTCATCCAGTAAAAGACCTCGGGACTTGTTACGTAAACTACTAATTTTGTACTATATATTATTATTTTTAAAAACCTTTTTATATTTTTAACCCTTCACAAAGTTTTTAAATTTTCACTTCTTGTTATTGCTGTGCGCTATTTTCTAGTTTTTACAATTTTTTATGGTTTTTCTCTTTTTCTTCTTCTAATTTTTAATGAATTATTTATTATTATTTATTTTTTTATATTTTAAAAATTATTTTTTTTACGATTTTTTATATTTTTTGCTATTTTTTATTTATTTATTTGATTATTAAAAATCACCTATTAAATTGAATCAGATTCTGGTGTAGGTATACAGATAAAAATCCGTCCGAACAGACTTTACCATCACGTTTAAATATGCTTTCAGGATTATGTTTTTAATTTATTCATTGGACTTTTTTTGGATCACGGGGCTATTTACATTGTTTTACCGAAAAAACACATCAAATTGTTATTACGGGTATTATTGTTGTGCGTTTTTGATTCATTCTGATTTAAATTGTATTCCATAAAAAAAAAACTCTCCACCCCAAACGGTTTTCAACTGAAACGAATTTATACCGTTTTGATTGTTTTTAATTCTGGGTGTAAAGTTTATTCAGAGTATTAATGGTTTGTTTTTTTAACCATTATATGCATAACTATAGGTTAATAGTATATTACGTAACAAGAGTGGTAAGTAGGACATTACGTACGAGTGGAATTACACGAGTACGTAATACCTCTTACCACTCGAGTTACGTACTATGCTTTATTTACGACTCAATATTTTAATTTCAATTCTAAATATTTGACATCTCTAAAAAAATATATGACGTACGTACTGTACTGTTATCTACTCCTTTGACAGTAAATGTCATTTATACTGATTGTCACCATGCAGGGTAAGTAAGCTATAACGCACAGTTGTGCGTAATGAAACGTCATTCCAACATGACGGTTCATTAAGCACAACTGTGCGTTATAGCTTACTTACCCTGCATGGTTAGATTAGATGTTCCTGCATGGTGGCAATGAGTATAAATTACATTTACTGTCAAAGGAGTAGATAAAATTTATTATAAAAAGTCAAGCTTGTTGGTAGTATTTTCTTTTTTATATTTAACCTTTTTTGTTTTATTTCAATATATTTTCTATTCATTATTTGAGATCATCTTCTTAAAATCAGTTAACACTGTTTTTAATTTTAAATTTAAATTTTCTTATAATCTTTTAATGTGACTTAATCAGTTAATCTGGATTATGTAAATCATGCTTTTATTCTTATTTTCTACTCCAAGGTTTTTCCGAGCCTTTTGTATTTTTTAGCACCCTTGCACATTTATGTTCAGGGTTAATAAGATTTCTTGTGATGTTGACCATTTTCCTTAGGTAATTTATTACTTTCAAATTATCATTTTAACTCTACTAATATTCTACTAATTCGTTTTCAGCCTCAATTACTAGGTGATAAGAGATAATTTGTAATATACGAATTTTGAAATTGAAAATTGCACAAACAACACCATTAAAGTGAATTAGAGGGAGTTTATTATTGCTCTTTTTTTTGTAATCGATTCGGTTTGATAGAATATTTCGCAGTTAAGTCCTTAAGTTAAACTGAAGAGTTAAAGCAAATCAAAACAAATTAAAGTTTTGAAATTTTATCCTTAAAAGATATCCCATTCTCTTTGTGAGCGTGTACGTATACAACAGTTTTTCACGAGGTCGTGCCTGCCTTATAATTGTATACACACAGGACACAGGAAGACACAGGACACGAACCTATGTTTATGTGTAGTCGAGTACTCTACATAAATAAAAATATACATAAATGTATGTTGTAGCATTTTTAAAAAGCAATTAATTAATTTTTCTTTAATTATTTCTTTTCGAAATACAAGCCAACCCTTGTGTTAAAAACTTTCCATAATTTCAAAAATCAGTTAGAATAGTCTACGTGACAAAATTACCGTATTACTTACATCCGATGCTACGAGAATTTTCGAGAAGAATCTAGTTAGTGTCCAACCAATCATATCCCTCTTTTTAATCACGTGCGTTTGTAAAAATCTATTTAAAGATACACCCGAATTATTTTGCGCTACTTTGGGTGGAAGGGTGTAACCATCCCATAGTCAAAGGGTATTGTTTTCCCGGCTTATTTTTCTCGTTTTTGTAAAACTTACAAAATGATTGTGTTCCGAGTGCCGATTATTACAACAAAGGTTGGTAATTTATTTGAAATGGGTTTACGATTACCACCTTCAACTAACTATTGAATGAGAGATATGAAGATATGAGACTCAGTAACTAGCTTAATTTTCAAAAAATCGTCTATTCTCTAAGAATAGACGATTTTTTGAAAATTAAGCTAGTTACTGAGTCTCATATCTTTTTTTCTGTATTTCTGTATGTTTTCATAACTATAACTGAATATTTAACTCGAGTTAATAAGAAAGCAAAAGGTTACAAAAAAATAGGTATCTTTCACCTAAGAATAAGGACTTTTTGAGGTAGGGTATTATGATTTTAAGGTAGGGCAATGCCCCACAATGCACCCTTCTAGCTACGGCCACCGAATCCAGCAAAATTTTGATAGTGATCTATGAAACAATGGGAACCTCTGCGTTAATCAAAGGCCTGTTGGCCAGGCGCTTAACTCTATAAGCATTTTTAAATTAAGTAATGATCAAAGGGTCGAATAAGACCTTTTAATGTCATTAATTTAAATATTATAAAAAAAATGATCAATTTTAGTTGAGTTTAAGTCTTGAAAAACTGCAAAAATGCAAATGACCAAAAAAAGCTCTTATAACTCATTTTTATATGCAAATTAAAAGCATAGTTTTTACGTCACGGTGTATCCAAAGAGATATTTTAAAATTGAATTAACACAATATGCTTTTATCAGAACTATTTATCAATATTAGTTAAAACTGAAATAATCAGTTTGGAACTGTAACAAAGTTGTTAGTAAACAAAAAAATTTCTAATAAAAGCTCTATATAAAAACATTATTCAAGTGGCATAAAATGATCGACCAATTTATTTTCTATCATCAGAATCGCCGTTCCAAATGAAAATCAATTTCATATATCAACATGTGCTGGATGTACAAGCTTGTTTCTGGAATTTGTAATAATTTTCGCTCGTAGTTTATTCATTTGTAACATTTATTGCTATTAAAATTTACTGGATGAATGTTAGTATTAATTTAATTCCCATTATGTACAATTGGATAACATCAAGTATAGGATTATAGGAATGCGAAATTGTGTACAGATTAAAAAAAAAAAATTAATTGTGGGTATTCACTACTTAATAAATACAAAATAATACGCTTTTTTACATTTGAAATTAAATAACTTTGACTAGAGTTTTAGCTCGGTAAGTTTATATATTAATATATAGGGAGAATAAAATAATAATTACAGAGTCAAAAAAATCTAATAAGCCATTGACTCAACTATATGCTCACACTATTCATTTCATTAAACTAACAAATTTATACTGAAAACTACAATGTTTATTGATCGCGAGCTTTGATACCATTGAGGATTTTTAAATGACTACTTCCCTAAAAATCCTAAAGGAGACTACAAGATCACCCATCGGTGACGTCAATAGACTCAGTCACTTAACTACTATCACGTCACGTGAATTAAAGTGACCTCACGCAGACTCATCTCACGGCCCTTGTTTTGCATGGTTCGTTATGAACGAGAACCACACTTAAGCCACCTCATATATATCACGTGGTGGCACAGGCCTCACGTGTGATTTCACGTTATTGTTTTCTGCGCTTGTACATATTTTGTCTCCGTGAGCTCATAGATTTTAGTAGCTTTCATCTGATTATAAGGACAATGAGCAAAGTTTTAATATAAAAAGTTCGGGAACATCAATCAAAAATCAAATGAACATTGTGATTAGCATATTCACCAAGAAGCTTGGAAGGAGATTGGAAGAGAATTAAATTTAACAGAAACATATTAATATTTAAAATTCTTTATTGTTTTACATAAAAAGTATAAGATATTATGTATTAATTCTTCCTCTCCGAACACTCTTTTTTGCCAACCAAACTGAACTACCATTATCTGAAATAAAATAGTTCTTATCATTTCCTTGAACTTCGAAGACTTTGCAATTGCAATTTCTTCTTATGGGGTTCAAATTTAAACACGATGTAAGGACAATTTTGTCAACAAAATCTGGTTGTACTTCTAAAAATTTCCAACGAGCAGCGAATATTCCAAACGCAATTGCTTCTTTATTTTATTTATATCGTATACCCATTTGGGTTTCTATCACATTTATCCAGAACAGTACAACCACCTATACTTTTCAGTTCTTCTTCCCATTCTGAGGAACTAATTGAGCTATCAAATTCATTCGCTATCTCAAAACAAACACTGCACTGAAAATAAATGCAATACTCAAGAAAATTACCCTAAAAATATGACAATGTGACGCCATATAAGCTCACGTGACGTGATAGTAGTCTGTTTCCATGTTTCCAACTTAATAGGTAACATTTTATAGCTTCGCTTTTTATTATTAGGTATATGATAAGTTTTTACAAATAGTTTTAAATCTTGCACTACCAGTTGGTGTTGTTTGAACTAATTGTCGTCTCTCGTTAAAATTTCATTTATGATTTGAATTTTGCTGACACCAAAATTCTACATGTAAATCCTCTAACAAACGTCCTCTTTGATTAACATACGCTGATTGCTCGGTCTACACAATTCGTATAAAGGCGAGCGAAATATCAGAGAGGGTCGTATAAACAGATGAGAGAATGTCAAAGTCCCTAAACATAGAATCGGACGGTGATATCACGGGACAAGTAGAACAGAGCCATGCATGCATGGAAATTGTATTTCGATGTGAACTAGACATTTATCACGTTAGCACGTTAGCACCAGTTTTCATTATTTGCCTAGATTATTATTACGGGTGCCTTAATTACGGAACTTGTCACTGACTCCTCCATTTATTGGTTAATGATATGTGGCATTACATATCAACTATCGAGGTTGGTATTAAATGAACTCGATCTGATAATAATCTAAAAATCATATGTTAATGATTTACCATGATTTTAGATTTTCTTAAGGAAAAAGTTTAGTATAGTTTTCAGAGCTCAGAAAGGTTCAAAAAATTTATTTAAAAGAATTCAATCTTGTAGTCTTTGTTTTACTCAGGTAAAGTGGTATAAAACGCTTCGAAAACAAGCGCCATCACTTTCTTGCAAAAGTATTTTGAAGCAATCGTATAGAGTGCAGATTTTTAGTATTCTCTACCCTGGGTAGACAAATAAGGTGGTCCAGTAATAGCTCGCCTATGAGCCATTGTTTTTCTTTTCATTTAATACTTGTTATATGGTTTTAACTACTGCGTTCGTGCATAATAATAATGATAATGGAAATACTAAAATGCTAAAATCAGTATTAATTAAAAATATTCCTTATTGCTCATATGATACAAAATAATATTATACACAATACAAATACAATCCTGTCGATAGAGGTGATGATTATCTATTTTAAGGAAATAGAAGAATCAAACTTTGTGACATCAATTAAAACGTTGTTAAAACATTCCTTAGACTATCCACTTTCTCCACTCTAGTCTCTACTTTACAATACATTATCGCCAATGAAGTTCATCTGCTAGATTCGTAAATGACCGTTACAATTCTATTCTACGTGCTAGATTAAATATATTTGATTGATATTAAATAAAATGAGGGTTTGTATAATCAGTTGAGTTAAGATCCCCAAATTAATTTTCGAAAAATAACAAGTTGTAATTCCGTCTCTGCTGGCGGGTGGTGTGGGTGATGGTAAGTGAGAAACATGGGTGAGGCGTCGACGGACGTCGGCCGGAGGCGGCAGAACAAGCCAGGAGTAATTGGGGGAGATTAAGAGATCGGCAGCGTCACATAAACAGAAGCCTCGCTTGCTCAAATAACTTTCCAATTCAGGATCATTGAATAATTAATATTGACTCCCTATCGTCCTTACTTTGGGATTGTTATCTAATGTCTATTAGTCTTTTTTTAAACTATATTGACTCATAATATTGAATCTTATAGTATAATTATCTACTTTAATTAACAGCTAAATTTCAGGAGCTATTGTGTTTATTCTCAATTAACAGTTTAGGGATTAAAACGCCATTGTTTAACTGTATTAATCAGAGTCACTTTAGTTATATTTTAGCTTTAAAAAGTGATCTTAATTGAAGTAGAAAACTGTTTACAAATAACATATGCAGTAATTAAATAACTTGCAACCAGTGGTAAAATTAGAATATGTTTTATTAATTAAGCAATTTTTATCCTGTAATCAACCCTAATATATATTTTTTTTGTTAAAAAAACAACTAGCTAGTTTCACATCTTATATCTACTTCATCTCCGGAGCAGCTTTATACCGCAATTTGACACGACGCCGTCGGAAATTTAACACCGTCCCGTGGGTATCACCATCTCCTGGCACCTTTCAAACGTCATCCCCATTCCCAACGCCGTAAATACCTTGGAAAATTTACTATCGGGTATCGCTGCAAAGAACTTCAGCAGCGTCGCTTGTATTTTCACAAATAAAACCATGGGGTGTGTAGATTTTTATCAACAAGATAATTCCTCCCAAATATTTGATCCATAGTTTTAAAGAAACGTTAATGTAAAAAATATTTTGCTTTTCAGCTAGTCCTGTTCAGATTTGAGAATAGTGTAGTGTATTGTTTTCTTCTGTTTACCGGTTTCCTCGAACAACATCCATTCGGATTATTTAATTTAATATTTTTAGCGAAGATAATTTTTTTAGAACCTTTTCTATTTCTGTTGTTATTAAAATATGCAGAACACCTTACAGAAAACTGCTTCAATTTATCATAATTAATAAATAAATATCTCAGATGATACCAATATATCAATTTCAATCAAGCTTCAAAAATATTCCAAAGGTACCTATTTTGTCTGGAATTGCTAACCTGTCAATAATAATAGGGGAATCCTCCACTTATTCCGATCCCAATCTCCCAAAATCGGCCTCAGGGGATCAATAGATAATTTAATTACCTACAATTTAAAAAAAAAAAATTTAGGCCAAAATTGAGGCTTCTAGAGTGAAATGAAAAAATAAAGTACCGAATGCATATCTGTTAGCTGTGCCTATGAGCTAGTTTCCTTTATTTTCTAATATTGTTCTTTTCTTTCTCAATTTTTTTTTTTTGATAGTTAATTTGTGTTTCTAAACCCTTATTAGAACCTTCTATTTATATTTGATTTGTTTAAGATATTTCTTATCCTCTGTTAGCACTCCACTGTTTAAATTTACGACAAGGTATACCTTGGATGCTCCGCGAATAAGATGTTTCGGATCTCGCACCCAAGGTTGTAAATTATGTCTTTTGACCTGTATTATCGATATACATTCCCGTATTCTTAGAGTTGTTTTGCATACATAGAACAGTGTAGTTTTATTTTATGATGATTTAAGAAGACGTATGTCGCTGCTGGATCGTGTTCGAAATGTTTTACGTGAAAATTGCTGAGCAACAAAACACACGAGAAACGTCATCCGTATCAAATGTTTCGACGAAAGTATTTTCTGAAATGAGTAGAATACCAAATAGATCGAGAATGGAATATCAAACTATTTTCTGTTGTCTGTGAATATATTAATAAATCTTACGGTTAAATTATACACCTAATTGGATTATACCTATATGTATATAAAAAAATCTATCATGTATAATCTAACATTTTTTTTTTTTGGTAAATACTTGATTAAGTTAGAGTAGGTATATATGATAAATTCTCTTGGGAGATGTTCCATATTAAAATTATCAAGAGATTCTTATTAATTTGCATATTAAATCAGCATGTTTTTCGAATACCAAGGGCGTTTAATCTCTAAGCCTAATTGGGAGTCTCTCTTAATAAAAATGCAGATATTCCAGCATCTCTTGCTCTGTTGCTGTGATTGATTTCCTCTTTTGTTAGCCATACAAAGGAAAGCAGAAGTTTTACTCGTTTAAAAGTTTCTTGAAACGCTAAACGTGATACGAACTGACTTCTTATTGATTCTGAAATACTTAAATTTACTTGGCGTTAAACAAAGGAAGCATCAACTGCTGCTTAAGAATTTATATATTTGTTGATCAAACTTCATGAAACGCCGTAAAGTTATTCAATCAAATACAAAGAAATTATAAATAATGATTTAAAACAAAGCAAAATATAATGGTATGTTTTTTTTGTTAAAGTTTCAAAATTATCAAGTAAACTTTAGATTAAGAGACCTTAAATTGATGATCTTTTGGATTTATAGAATCAGGTTTTAATTTTCAATAAATAACTGAAAGTTTATGTGTATATTTCAAAATACTAAATGTAGGTTTTTTTGTTGCAGAGGAACTCTATTTCGCCAGCAGAAAAATACAGGCCAAGAACACCACAGGAACCAGAATTAAAGAAACCGAAGAAAGAAGAGAAAGATCTTGGTCACGTAAGTATGAAAGTACGTAGCTTTTAACAATACTAAAACGTGTCTTAAATTAGTTGTTTGAATGTTTCTATATTTTACTTTCTTCATCTAATCCTTGTAATTTTACTGTAAAGATATCTGTTAACTCCTATATAACTCTTTATTTATTTTTGGAACTTACAAACCTTTATATTGTATCTAAGTGACAAATGACTAATGGTAGAAAAAAATTTATAAAGATATATCGAAAGACCTTTTAAAGTTTGGACACGGTAAATTTTACTCTGATGGAGTAACTGAGACACAAGAATTGGTAAAAGATATTCCATATTTTAGTCAGCGACTTTAGGAACGATTTGAAAACCTTAAGCATATAAAAATTTCTTCTTCAACAGTATTTATAAGACAACAAATGCACAAAAATGATTTTAAAAAAATCATACAGGAATTTAACGATTCAATTGCCCTCAAATTCACCAGGCAACAATTTTTCTATTTATTCTATCTTAGAGGCGAATCTTCGAGATAGAATGTGTCAAAATTCTTCCCGATAACGTTCGTCAGTCTATAGTTCTTGCTTTAATGAACAACACACTAACCAATGAACCCATTATTTAAATTATCTTTTAATTACACGTCTATCGTATGATATTAAATAAATTTATTACTTCACATTCTTTCATGAATTCTCCCTGTAAGTTTTTGTTGTAGCATAAATCCATGCGGCGATCTTCGTACACGAACAAGACATGGCTGGAACATGCAACTGATTTGCGATGAACCAGATAAGTCTTGTGTCCGTGGGGGCCTCTTCTCTGAGTCGAGAGTTGAGATCAGGACTCCCTCGAGGCTGGAGCGTAGGCCACTCTGTGACAACTACGGTCTATTTACCATATAATAGGCCGTTTACGGTGTCGCTTGATATCTTGATATCACGCCAAGATCGTAAATCGTATTAGCCGTAGCCAACAACTTTTCTCTTTTCTGTCTTTGTCATTATGCATATGATTATGTTCGTTTAAAAAGTATGCTATATAACAACTACAACAAGAGGTTAAACAAGCTTAAAAGAATATTTAAAGAAAAACATGTAGTTCCATCGGAATGATTGCAGTTTATATTGTAGCACACCGCTGAGTAAAGTAACGGTCATTTTATAGCTAGTCGTAAAGGATATTCCGAAATAATGGCTATCAATTTAAGCGGTTTCTCGTGAGGTATTTTAGTCTACTGATCAATCTTTACAATTTAGTTTGAATGTATTGTTTTCTTATTTAACTGTAATGTCTAGAATACACCAATATTTACAGTGGAGAAGTCCATTATAAACTACAAAAATATTTTATCCAAAACAACATGTAAACAAAACTCTACAAAAACCTGTAGAAAGAGTAAATTTACTAACAACTTTCCATATATTTTTACCTTTACACATGAGGCACAATTAAACCTAAATCGCTTCTCTTTCGCTTCTAACTAGGATTTATATAATTATGTCATCTGGTATCTTAAAGTCTCATTCAGCTACGCGCGACAAAAACAGGATATTTCGGAAAACGAGTTTCATTGGTATAAATTCCGAAGGACAGCCCACAAATTCTTTATTCAAAGCCGATTTCCACTACATTGAGCAACTCTCCATCATCTTCTGTAAAGAATTTTAAATTGAGCCTACGAATTACTCAAAAATCAAGTGTTTGTCGCCTGTCTCTGTCCCATGTCTGTTCATCCTCTTCGCTAAAGAATTTTAAATTGACCATATGAACTACTCAAAAACCAAGTGTGTCGCCTGTATATGTTGTCTATATCGTCACCTGTATCTGTCGCCTGTCTCTGTCGCCTACCTTTGTCGCCTTTCTCTGTCGTCTGTCTCTGTCGCCTGTCTGTTCATCCTCTTCGCTAAAGAATTTTAAATCGGCTATATATACTACTCAAAACCACTAAGCGATTTATGGCTCGCAAATCGTTCCTGTCATCTAACTCTGTCGCCTATCTCTGTCACCTATTTTTGTCGCCTGTGGTGTGGCTAGAAAGAATATGATAAAATACCATGTAAAGCAGTCCGAAAGAGACCGATCTCTGTCGAGTGCAGCTAAATTGCACCTAAAAAGCATCCAGAAAACGACATTTAAATAATTTCATTTGATTTAAAATCTTCTAACTTTATTCAACCAACATTTTATTGTTACGCTAAACGTATAGATATAATATACACAAAGACTGTTTTAACAATTTAAAAACGTAGTCTTAAAATTTTGTTAAAAGATTTATTTATAATATTACCTATGCTTATTCACATTACAAAGGAAATTCACTTATTTTTACCTTGCACTTAGAAAAAGAACTTATTTGTAGTTTTCTTATAATTGCAGTAGATAGATAGTAGATAATAAATTTCATTTTAATTGATAACTACGTTATCTAATTTATTTGAATTTCAGCATAGTGATGGTGAAAAAAGTGATCAGGATCTTGTTGTGGATGATGCTTCTGAAGATCCAGTTTCACCTCCAAATGGAACGACATCTCCTCGAGAAAATGGTATTGACAAACTACCGAAAAAAGAACATCCAGGTCCTCACAGTCCCAGATCGGGCACTTCGAGTAACGCATCAACGCCTTCAACGAAAAAATTAGAGGAAAAACCAACGACACCGATCTCAAAATCTGTAACTCCAACATCAGCAGCAGGATCGTCATCAGGAAGTGGTGCTTCTGGTGGATTAAAACCATTAAAACAGCAAGGATTGGGACAATATCCTCCTTATCTTGCTATGTCAAACGGTAAGTAAAGTAACATTTGTTTTCTTTAAAAAAAAAATTTGATTTATTCAATTAATCTATCCAATAAGTAGAGAAGAAGTAGTTTTGGTACATTATTCTACTGATTTGCATTATATTTCTACGCTTTCTGTTTTGGATGAGTTTTTGACAAACTGTTTCAATGATGTTTTCACAGTATATGTTCGCTTGAACTACAAAAGTGTTCTTTTGCATTCCAGACCCTATCTCGTTTTTGGCCACATGCTTCCTTTTTTATTTATTTTGACTTCATGATCTTGAAATTTTGATTGGAAACATCTCACAAGAAGAAACCTTTATTGTCTTTAAACTGCTCCTGCAATTATTAATTTCAAAATTTAAATTGTTGCTGGCCCTTTCGGCAACCGCCCCATCTGCTTCACACAATGAAAAACGAAAATTGACACCGATGATTGATGGAATGTGCAAGAAAAAAGATGCAAACGCGAATGTGTTGAATACGGCGCACTTGGCGAACACTAATGCGCCGTTCGATTCAACTTTGATCTACAAAATGTTTAGAGGGTTACGCACGAATTTGATGGAGGGTAGGCAAGAGGATGCCGAAGAACTTTTGGGGTTGCCTTGAATGGTTTAAATGATGAAATGTTGGAGGTTTCTGTTGTAAATTGCTCATATTTGAAAAAAAAATAAAGACGAAAAATACCTTTCTAAATCAAATAATATAACGCCACCGTAAAGTGGCGCAGTTATTATCTCATATATTTAAACGAGAAATTCTTACTATATTAAGTACCATGAAGCCCATCGTAAGGTAGTGCAGAGGATATCTAATATAAAAAATCAATGAAAAGCAATGACTACTGGTTACTGTAATGCGGCACAAGTCTCTGCGCGGTATTTAACTCATGTCGCATTTTGCAATTTGCGTCTTCGATGTTTCGTTTGTGTACAACGGCGCTTAGTAAAGGCCGTCGGCATTTCTTTACAATAATATCAAAGCGGCGCGAAACGACTTGAAAATGGGAAACTAAATACACAATGTTGCTTTACTCAAAAATGTCTTTAAGTATAAGTAATATATACAAAATTGATATAAATAGTGAAAACTGTTTAAATATGAAGTACCTAGTTAATTAATTTAAGTATATATTTTTTAAGAATATTTTCATATTTTCTTTCTAAGAGTCTGTGGCGAACAATTGAATAGTAAAGTAGAGAGAACATTTTCAAAATATATAAACTTAGGAATTTTCGGAAATATATCTAACAACCTAGATTCAAAAGTCGGTTCCTTTGTTGGGGTTAGGAGGCGTTGTTGTCTTGTTACATTAATATTGGTTAAACTATATCATATTCATTGCGATTTTAAATATTCGTTTTTAGGATTTCATTCCCTTTTTTCTTTAAAACCAGTCAAATATATTATTTCTATTTATTATTTATAGGTGGCGCTCCTCATGAACTACAAGCTGCAGGAAATTATGCCGGTTTACACAATAATATCCCACCCGCATTAAATAACTATCCCAGGCCTCCCTTACAAGTTGGTTATGATCCCCATTCGCAAATGAGAGCACCAGTAGTGCCAGGACTTGGAGGAATACCGGGAGGGAAACCGTAAGCTTTTTTATTTATATTTTCATTCATTTTAGTAATTTCACTAATATTTTTTAGGGCTTATTCCTTTCATGTGAGCGCGGATGGACAAATGCAACCGGTGCCATTTCCACATGATGCTTTAATTGGACCAGGTATTCCCCGACATGCAAGGCAAATAAATACTTTGAGTCATGGTGAAGTGGTTTGTGCGGTCACGATTTCAAACCCCACGAAATATGTATATACAGGCGGAAAAGGTTGTGTTAAAGTTTGGGATATCAGTCAACCTGGTTCAAAAAGTCCTGTATCTCAATTAGATTGCCTGGTAATTATTCAAACTTTAAAACATTTATCAATTTTAATTCCTTTAATTTGGAGCTTTCGATTTAATTTGTAGTGTGAGCTTTTTAACATATTTTATGTTTTTTTTTTCAGCAAAGGGATAATTACATTAGATCTGTAAAGTTGCTACCGGATGGAAGAACACTTATAGTTGGAGGTGAAGCTAGTAATCTATCAATTTGGGACCTAGCAAGTCCAACACCACGAATCAAAGCTGAACTAACTTCAAGTGCACCTGCATGTTACGCTTTGGCAATTAGTCCAGACTCCAAAGTGTGCTTCAGTTGTTGTTCTGATGGTGAGTAATATACAAAAAAGTACTGCTAAAGAATAAAAAATAGATACACTAAAAAATGCGATTTAGTCGTCATGAATTACTTAACTTCTTTACTCTTCCAGTAAATTTATAATACAAAACTTTATAGAAATCTTTTATTCTTTTTAGGAAACATAGCTGTCTGGGATCTCCACAATCAAACTCTTGTCAGACAATTTCAAGGTCATACAGATGGTGCGTCATGTATAGATATTTCATCAGAAGGTACCAAACTTTGGACTGGTGGATTAGATAATACAGTAAGAAGTTGGGATCTTCGAGAAGGAAGACAATTACAGCAACATGATTTCAGGTAAAAAAACTAGTTTCCTTCTTTATCAGAAGATTCAATTAATGTAACGTCATACTTTAGTATCTATTTAATTTTTTTTTTCAATAAGTTTGTATTGTGAGATTTTTATTTTTGTAATTATGTTGTAGCTCTCAAATCTTCTCACTTGGGTATTGTCCAATGGGTGAATGGTTAGCAGTAGGTATGGAGAATTCGAATGTTGAAGTTCTTCATGCCAATAAGCCTGATAAGTATCAATTACATCTTCACGAAAGTTGTGTCTTAAGTTTAAGATTTGCTGCTTGTGGCAAGTGGTTCGTTTCAACAGGAAAAGATAATCTACTCAATGCTTGGAGGACGCCATATGGAGCTAGTATATTCCAGGTAAGAATTAACTACTTTTAACTTCTTTCCGCTAAGTGTTGTTTTCTCCAAACAGCAATTGTGAATTTCTATATCATGTGATATGAATATGCTATTGTATATTCTAAGAATGTACCATCTTACCATAGTTTTTTATGACCATTTAAAGGAGCACATTTATATCTAATATTTTTTTTTTTTTTTGGTTTTCAATCAGCTCTTGTATGGTTATGGGTGGGTTGGGTCTCCTTAATATAGCTCTTGAAAGCATATCCAAATCGGATTCATGTCCGGCTAACACATTTTGGATCCTTCTAGTGCTATGTGGATGGACGGTGTAATCCATAAAAATGATCTTCTTGACCGCAAATTGGCACCAGCCTGCCTTCTTCGAATTGTAGGCCTAGAAATGAACCTTCCGTACGTTCTTCTGAAATGCGTTCTTACTTCTTACCGGTGTGACTGTGATACTCCGAATGCGTCGAACAAAATTGACTAAATATCGATCCTAACACGATGACGCCCACTACCAGATCTATTCACAACAAGGTCTCCTATTCACACCTCCAGTTTCTTGAAACAGTTGCACTATTCTGATAACAGACCTCCTAAGAATGCGAAGACTTGCTAAAATCCTATGATCTGACCAGTTTTGTTGATGTAGAGCGATTATTCTAGCTCTATCAAAACCTGAAATTTGATGGCCATGCATTTTTAAACAATTGACAACAAATTATTCTTTTCGAGATTTATACGAAACTGCCAATTTTCAACAACTCTTAAATTTTCGCGAGCATAAACTTAGTTGTCGTGTTTTTAAATTTTTTTACGATTTTTATATATTTTCTTTTGATTTTCTGTTTTGTATGAACGTTTAGCACGATCACAACAACGTCTTATAAAAAACATATTATAAGAAATAATTAAAAAACAATAACTGTAATACTATATATCTATATGTAAGTATACGTGCGCATATGTAGGTAATAATAAGCCTGTTATGCGATGAATTCTAGTAGGGTAATGCATTATCCTAGTTCCATTACTACAGCCAAACTGTCCCATTCATACGACGCATAGCTTTAAAAATTGTCAATAATTTGAAGAAGAAACGTATACCAAAATACCGTATAGCTTATATTATTTCTAACGATATTATTTGCACCAAAAAATAAGATAAAAAGTGTATTAAAATTAAGTGATTTACTAAGATTTTTTTTGTTTCAGTCGAAAGAATCTTCAAGTGTGTTGAGTTGCGATATCTCAGCAGATGATAAATATATCGTAACAGGATCTGGAGATAAGAAGGCAACAGTATATGAAGTTATATACTAAACTAGTGAATTTGAGATGATGATAATGGAAGGATACGAGACTCTGAGTGTAGTTATAATATTAATGAAAATGTGATAATTATGTGTAATAATAAACATTATACTTATATATTAAAAACTGTCACGTTTTAATAAAAGAAAAATTAGTGATCTGATGTGAGATACTAGATTTTTAGAAGCAGTGATCTCTCATGACAATTTTAAAATAACATTTTTTTAAAATTATTTAATGTAAATAGCAACCGATATAAATACATTTAATTGTTGACACACATCGCTGAATAAGTGAAAATGTTTTAGTAAATACTTATTATTTTTTTTTTAATTATAAATTCTTATTTTATCTTTTCTAGTATTGTACATATATCATCCATATTAAGCATTAGGTGCATTGTTTTTTATTATTTTTTTGTTACGCATATTATCCTAAAGAAATAAATGTTTCAAAAAGGGATTTTCTACTATATTAATTTCTAAAATATAACCTTATAAATTTGTTATAAATTTTGACTTGTTTTGATAGGTATAATCTTTCTTCTATATACTTTATTAAAATATACTGGTAAGTAAGCAAAGGAAAAATCCTGACAGGGAAAATATTGGTTCATTTTTTGATTTTAAAAATAATATAGTAGATTACATCCCGAAGCGGAAAGTATTTTATTTCTCTCGAGAAAAAAATTACACTTTTACCGTGTATACAATTTTTTTAAATAAAATATATAATTAAATTAATATAGATCTGACAACCCACTAATTAATTATATCTATATAAAGTTTCCTTACTTTTTAGTAGGTTGAAAAATACATATATCCAAAAAAAAGACAAATAAACAAATGCTTAATTTGAAACTTCTGCTTCAATTTAACGTAGTTTAACTTTTACTGCATTTACAATTAAATACATCAAATTATTTTTTTAATACGAAAGATGAATTAAAGCAGAAGATAAATTTGTAAAAGGAAAATTGCATTTTATTAATACATCGCAAAATTCTGCATATTTGCATAATATTTTAGGATTTTACATTTGATACCTTTTTACTTTTTTTTACAATTTTTCTTTCTTAATTTCTTCTTGGATATATTTATATAAAAAAAAACAGATTTTATGATTTTGCACGAATTTTTCGATAAACAAAACCAACAGTAAAAACACACATCCGATCCACCTATAACTAGCTGTACCCGCGACGTTGTTCGCGTGGCGTGTTGTTTGCTGTATAAATTTTTTTTCCCCTACACCGTTAAAGGGGTGGAGGAAGAAATGTTTATACACTAGATGTTAAGTTAAAAAAAGACAAATACATCTGTGAAAACCGCATTCGAATAGGATCAGTGTTTTTCATGTGATGTGCGCACAAACATACAGACAGACAAAAAAAAACTATCCACATTTTTGGGTTCCATATTCAGTTTTATTATATGTATAGATAAGAAATTCAGACAAACATAGAACATCACAGTAGTGGCGTATATTCCAGGTAACACTTTTTCTGTTCCTCTTTCTACGTTTACTGCACCCGCCAAGACGTTCCATAAAAGCATAGTTATAAGTTATACGGGTATTATTTCAACAATTTTATCGCGACTAAGTTAAAGAAACAAATTCATGAATTTATTCAATGTTTTCCTTACGACAGCGTTCGTATTACACGAGTATTATAGTTCACCAGAATGAGGTTGACCAACTCATAAAGATTTTAGTAGTTTGTGTTTTTAGCTTTTATTCTTTATACCATGCACTGCAAACAAAACCTACTGCGAAAAATTACAAACCCGACTTACCAATAATAAAAAAAAATAAGACAAAGGTGCAACAAAAATTATTTCTTTCTTTGTTGTCATTTAATAAGGTTCTCATCCTGAATTCACAATAATATTTTTCTGAAATCGCTTGGAAATATCTAGTTTCTCGGATTAAATTCGAGTCGCAAAATACACTATTCATGTATTTTAGTCCGTTGCTGAGCAACTAACTTTTCCGTACTGTACGGGAATATTTTTTGGGTACCTGTGTATGGGAATGATCCATAAAACGTTTATAAGCAATTATAAGCAAATTCATATTTTGCGCCTTGATTTTATTTGGCAATAAATTTAAAACGACATTAGTAGCAGTGTTTAGTAACTCTGGAGGCGTTTTGCACCTCTGGACATCATCGTCACTGTCCATTTTTAATATAATTTAAAATATTTTAAGCAATATGTAACTAACCGAACTGACACTTTTGTGACACTAATAAACAATGATTAACAAACAATGTCAACGAAACGGTTTCATAGAAAATACGATGATAATCAAAAAACAGTTAGGTATGCATATATAAAATTTTCTTAGTTTACTATTATATTTAATGCGAAAAAATAGTATGTGTATCTCGTAGTAAAAGCATATTCCCGGACTCCAATTTACATTGTCGTCCGGGAATGTATCTCTTTTCCTACTAGATACACAATATACTATTGATGACAATCAGACCATGTTATAATTTTCAAAGTTGTACGAAAAAACAAATACTGACATTGAATAAGTTCATGAACTTATTCAGGATAAAATTGTAAATGTAATATAAGTATTACAAATTATTGGTTTTACAATCTTTTTCAATTTTCAACAATTTAATTGTTTTTTTTTTATCTTTTCTGAATTTTCAATAATTTATTTTATTACAAATTTTTAGTGTTGTTTTCATATTTTTTATTTTTTTATCTTTTGCATTTTCCCTGATACAATAAAAATTCAAAAAATATTTTGAAACTAGTTGAACAAGAAACAAACTTTCTTCAAAAAAGCATTACTGTATATTTTCGTAATATATTTCATTTCAAAGTACATATCAAAAAAAATCTGACATTCTAGGAGCCAGTACGTGAGCGGTGATATGGAAATAGTTTTTGCAACCCTTCGAATACAACCGATTAAAGAATAATTAAAATTAGAAGATCGATTCTTTCATGAACTATCCTTTATCAAATTTGGACCAATTATACTGTTCAATGTTACGGAACATCACATTGCCACGAAGGCATAGGAGTTTATTAGATATATGGTTTTTGTGCCGACCAAACGACCCAAATCAGAAGGCTCGTTTTTGAAAATAATTCCTTAGATTTTAATGAGTGAATTACGATTATTATCTAAACATTTTGTGACTTTCCGTTTCCATCCCCCTCCCCACATTGGACTTAACATGGATGACCATTCGTCAAGAATTGATTTAAATACATTATCTTCCATTAAACTTAATTTTCCGGCAATTTAATCGATCAAGTCTGCTTAACAAAATAACACTCTTTCCTCGTAGCTACATCAGTCTTTCCGTCTATTATAATATCGTTCTTTAAATCTAAAGACTTTGTTGATTTTTTGTATATAAAAAATTTATAAAGTTTAATATTTCTGACTAATATGAATATAGGTATAAAGTTACAATTAACAAGAAAACAAAACTGCACTTTAATAAGATCATTGCAAACGAACTCTAAAGTCATCGCCCGGTCAGAAATCGTCTTTGTTTCATCCCGTGCCACACACTATATTTTTCATATCACATGCATTGAAACAGCGAGTTTTGATCTTTGTAGCCAGTCGAAGTAAGACTATATTTCAGACAAATAGCGTAGTAATATCATAGAGATATAAGATATAGAGCACGTGAGCCATAGGAACGCACACAAGTGAAAGCCAGCACGGAATAGAAAGAGAGAGACTCGCCTGTTGCGCATGTGATTAGACAAAGATAAACCGACGCACTAGTTGTCCTCTATCTTTCTATTTCGTGCTGGTCGTATCGGCACCGACAAACTAGTTGTCCTCTCTCTTTCTATTTCGTGCTGGTCGTATCGGCTGGCTCCCGTGCTCTATATCTTATATCTCTATGAGTAATATCCATGTAATATCTTGACAACGATTTGACGACAGCTGTCAGACGGTTATGATTCTATTCGCTTTTGTTTATTACAAATGCGATTCTGACAGACTTGAAATAAAGACATAAATGATAAATAAATTAATGTGCCGGGCAGAAACAAGTTCTCCTCTAGGGCAGAAACAACTGTCAGTTTCTGACTGACAGTTGCATTGGTCTGATATTGTCTTATTTCGACTAGCAAAACAGAGATCAAAACTAGCTGTTTCAATGCATGTGATATGAAAAATAATATGTATTGATAAGTGCAATTTTTAAATGTAACTACCTAAGAAACGTAAGATCTAAAAAGATAATTAAAGTGTAAAGGAATAAAAAATTACCTCTTTATTGTATGGAATATATTTCTTTAGGATAAATAAGTAACATGTACTAAATGCAAAAACAAGAAAATGTATACAAATTCACACAAATGTATATTGTCTATATATAATATATATTTGTAATTAACACTAGTATTGATAATTTAAAATAAAGTATCGCGATGTTGCCTATGTACACAGAAATTTCGCTCCGATTTCGCATAATGTGCAAAACTAATGGTACCTCGTTGTGTAAAATCAGTGTTTTTCATTTCTTATTTAGATAGCATTTACAGTTTATGTTATAGATTTGTAGATATTTGGAAAAATTATATCATTGTTTTTATTTTTAAATACTAATGACTTTTATTTACAATCCATCTCCTAATTTTCCTGTTATAATACACACATCTTCAAATACTGGGTTCCCCTAGTATATTCTTAAGCCGTTTACTGAAGAACGACAAAAATTTGTACATAAAATCTTACTATTCTTATCGAGAAATAAAAAAAAGATATTTAACGCTACAAAATGTTACCAATAAAGCAATAAATTAAATCTACTACATTTTTAAACTTTAATGGTATTAAATTTTTAAATATTTGTGGGTGGCAAGAATTTTGGCGGTTTGTGCATGTATAACTCCAAAAGTAGAGATGATGCCTTACCTGGGACCAACGGGATGCCAATAAAAGATACCTTTTCCCCGACCTTAAATTTAACAAATATATGTATGTGTTTAATTTTTTATAAATAAAAATAAATAAATATCAGAAACGTATATATAATTTTTTTCTGATTTCAAACGTATATAAGCAAAATTTTAAAGTTTACACACTAGACACCAAAATATTCTACATTACTGCTATTTTTATGTTCTTCTTGGTAATCACTCTTATTTTGTCAGAGTTTAAGCTATTTTCCATCTCATTCAAGTTCATTTCCCCCGATTTTTTGTTGTATCTGTAGCATAGATCTCTGATCTGTAGACATTTTTTTTAATTTCCATAAAAGAAACTGTAATATAACGTTATAGCTAAAGTTATTTTTCTCTGAAAAAGTTGGTACCTATAATTAAGAGAATTCGAAAATTGTTTTGTTAAAAATTGTAATTATGTACAAAAACTAGAATATAATTTTCACTTCGCTCTACTTTTAATTAACATGTAACGTAACCGGCGATATTTCCATATTGCTTTGAAAATATGGTAATCATCAACAAACTGTATTAATTTTAAAAAATAACACTAAAATAAATTTCTATTTTAAATACGTTTAAGACAGTACCCATTACTCTGCCATTATCTCTGCAGTACCCAGACCCAGAGATGTTCATAGACAAATTATCTCTGGAGATGTTACACCAGCCCATGGTCACCAGCCTAACTCAAAATCAGTACTGCAAACTGTGCAGAAAATAATACCCTTTGATGAGTGCAACATGAATATTTATGTTAATTAAAATTCTTTATATATAACATTATAAAAAAGTCAAGATATTTATATAAATGTATTATATCTGCTTTAAAAAATATAATTAATTAGAATACAAAGTAACAAATTTATGGGTAGCTGTATTCCCATGTACTTTTCAACCTACTTGTTCAGCAGCTAACTTCATTGTTGTTTATTGTTGTGGTACATTCGTAAATAAACAATGCAGTAATTTGATGTTGTACAAACTCAAAAACCATATCATTATGTATGTACAAAACAATATTAATCAAACTACAAAAAAATAAATAACTACTCTTGGAATTTGTTGCTGAAATTATTGAACAAGTGGGTTTGTGATCATCAAAAAATTTTTAAATAAATGATCAGGCAACAAACAACTAATACAAAGTAAAAACTATTTTTATGATGAAAGAAAAAACAACGAAACTTCAGAATGAAATCACACCATCAATACAGGAACCATTGCCAGATAAAAATGAAGGAAATCCAAGATTTGTATCACGCGGAAGTAACAGTTTTGAGAAAACCAGAACTGTAGATATGATCAATAAAATAAACATATACAAAGGAGCTATTGGAGGATTGATCATGTTTTTATTTATAGTTGCTGTGATAATAATTATATCACTTTTTGGAGACAATACATTAATAGTATCATCAAAAGAAGAATCTAATCCTATTGCATATACTAGTTGTGGAAAAGTTGAAGGGTTAATGGAAGATAGTGCTTATACATTTCGAGGTATCCCATATGCTAGACCACCTTTAGGTAATATATGTCAATTAACTTGGTTATATATTTAGTCCCATTTTCCTCTGTTTTTTCTTTATACAAATTTCAATATTCCCCATATAGCAGTTGTCCTAAATATTTACATTTAGTAAAAATAGTCTACTTACACCACATAGTTTTCAAACAATATCAGTTACTAATTTTTTTTTCTTATGTTAATAAAAAACTGATTTGAGTGTGTCGATGTTGCCCCTTGATGACAAATGCATATTTAATAAAATCCTATAAAAATGTTGCATGTCAGCGGAAATTGTATTGAATGCAGTGGGGGATTTAAGCTTAGTGCCGCCCTAGGCCCGGTCTGATACGCCGCCCTTTTTGATCACCAAAATTTCTACGTTTTGATTCATAATTGTTATTCAAGCTAGTATGAAGGGTTTGATGAAAAAAAAACTATCTTTTAATAATTAAATTAAAATTTTATTATTTATCAAACTCTTACATAAAAAATCTGAATTTTCATCGAAATATCATGTACCTACTCGTGTTTGACTTTCTCTGAAATCAAGTGACTGTCCTCTGAAATCTGCCGCCCCTAGGCCGCGACCTATACGGCCTATTTATAAATCCAGGACTGATTAAATGTACGTAATCTTATACACAAATTAGTTTATCTAAAGCGTATTTAAATCCAATATTACCCACCGTTTTTCTTTATTAATTATTATTTCAATGACTTGCTAACTCTAATAAACTATAGCAGACTACAACGAAAATTAGTATACAAATACAAAATTTATGGAAAAAATAATAGAAGAACCAATAGTGTACGGAGACTTTTTTAACTAACTGTAAATATTACTAGAAAATAGAAGTTTTCTTCTATGGGCCTATGAAGTTCTATTACCCTGTTCAGTTTACTAAAAGTTTGTCAAAAATATCAGAACGTTTAATAAGTATATTTCAAATATTAATTTTAGGTGAATTGAGATTTAAAACTGTTCAACCTTTAGATAAGTTAGAGTATTGTTGGAATGGTACATTTATGGCTAATAAGGATAACACACAATGTCTACAAATTCTTGGTAATGGCAGTATAGTGGGTGAGGAGGACTGTTTAACTTTGGACATAGTAACACCATTTGTTCGTTATGATAATCCACTACCTGTAATTGTATTAATTAGTACAGATAACCTTATTGGAGGATCTCCAGGTGAAAGATAATCTATTCTATATAAAACTGTATATAAATTCCATTTATTTCAGGAAAGTTACGACCATCAGCACGGTATGCAAGATCTAGAGATCTGGTATTTGTAAGACCAAATTTTAGGTTGGGTGTACTAGGATTTCTTGCTTTGGATATTCTTTCTGAAGCAGATTATCCTAAAGTTTCTGGAAATTATGGATTGAGTGATATACTCGCAGCTCTTAAATGGGTCCAGTTGAATATTGAACATTTTGGAGGAAATAAGAATGCTGTGACTATATTTGGACATAGAGCGGGAGCAACTCTTGTGACAGGTAAAAGAATATCATCCTATATAAGTTAAAAACCTTCCTCAAACTTTGATTTTTATTTTTCAGCACTTACAACGATTCCTAAAGCTAATAAATACTTTTTAAAAGCTTGGGCATCATCTGGGAGTGCAATATTACCCAAAAAGGATCTCAAAGATTATCACAGAAAAAACCGAAGTTACTTAAATTCCGTACACTGTGAAGATGTAGCTTGTTTAAAAACATTAGATGCTAAAAAACTTATGGCTGCTATTGAAGATACATGGAGAGCATCACATTATGATTTACCAGCTGAAGGAGAAACTTCAGAGAGTAAACATAATTGGCTTGTATTAGATGGTAAAATATTAAAACCAGATCCTGACGAAAAGTGGGAATCGAATGAACGTCCAGTTGATTTGATTATTGGTACCACAGCTCATTCTGGTAGTTCTGAAAAACTTTTAATGAAACACAAAGATTGGAATGAGGAATTAGTCAAGAAGCATATACAACAATCAGCTTTATTTAGAACTGATTTAAGTGAAGATATTTTTAAAATGTACTCCTTAGATTATAAAGGTAACTTCAATTATACTAAAGTTGTTAGTATGTAATACAGAGAAGAATTGAGTAAGAAAATATAGATAAACAATTTAAATATAAATCAGTATTATTTAAGTTTTTTTTTGCTAGGTTTCGTGAGTTTTCCTGGTCTATCTATCTCTCGTTGCTCTACCTCTTTCGAGTAAGAACGCTTCATACCTCTCCTCTCTCATTCCTTGCTCCCACTTTTGAATACTGTCACATACGATGAAGGGGCAGTTTTGCCCTACATATTAATTTATTAGTTTATATTTTACTGTATTGTTTTGTATTACATTTTACTAGGTCAAAGTCATTGCGTTCGATCTCGACACCTGTTTAAATAGTTTAATTTTTATTCTCACGTAGAAAATGAATTGGCTATAAAAGCAAGTTGTTGAGGTCGGGGTCGGACACGGAGAGTTCGGAGTCTGAGGTTGTCTGTAAGGGTCACCCTTCGGGGAAGTGGGAAGTGCCTTCAGTAAGCTACCCCTCATCCCAAAACACTAAGGCACATTCCCCTATCCCCACGGGCGTGACAATACACGACTAAAATCTTTCTTTCTGTTCAAATTCACGTAGTTCTATAAGTTTCCATTTATTTATTGAGTGAACTATTAGGTTTTATCTAACGACAAGTTCTTTTCAACCATTGTTTAAATCAGCTGACCAGTTATATTCCATGTGAAACTGGTGAGGAGGAGTTTGGATGAAGTAGCTTATTTAAATAACTTTCTAAATTGTTTTGATGTTTAGTTTAGTTCCTGAATATTTTTTACCTTCGTGTAGTATTTGATATAGCGCTATTTGGTCTTTATACTAATTTGAAAACTGTTTAAACACACGTGGTGCAAATTTCCAGCAGCAAACATTGTAATAAGAACTATTTGTTGTAGGTTTGAGTCAAATGATTTCTGATATCAGAATTGTGTGTCCATTATTAATAATGTCATCACAAATGCCTAAAGTTTCATTTTACGTTGTGACCCAAACTAGATACGAAGAGGATATTGCTGATATTGATTCCGATGTTGATGCTATTCTTGGAAGGTAAAGTTTAATATTTACGGTTTGAATTACAATTGATTTTTATGGATATTCATTATAGGTATGAACCAAGAACACCAGAACAAAGAAGATATTTTTCAGCTATGCAAGGACTTTTTTACCAATACGTATGGAATGATGATATTGAGCCAAATTTTATTGGGAAAAAAGTGCTAATAGTCGGACAAGATGTTTTACCAAATATTAGCTATTCACATTGCGATTATTGGGTATCGAAAAAAGTTGTACCACAGTATGCCACAGTAGATTAATATTTTAAGCTTTAAGTACTTAAGGATTTTAAAAAGTAACGGTTTATCAAATAAGTGCCATGTAATGAAAATAATAACAAATCGTAATATTTTTTTGTGAATTTAGGTTTGTTTAGACATAAAATTTAAATTCTTTGTTTGTGATATTTCTGGTGATTTTTATTTATTGTGATATATATTTTTTTAAACATACAGTAGTGAGTAGTCTTTACCAAATATCAGTATTACTTTCATGTAAGATAAATATTTTAGTATTATCTTTAATAATAACTATTTTAGTAATAAAATATATATGTAATATATATGTTGTTTAACTATATTTGCCATGTACAGAAAGCGATAAGTTACAGTTTTATTATATGTATAAACCCATCCTGTTTAAATCTGGAAAATTTGAGAGGGGTGAGCAAGTGCTCTGTCGTCACTGAGACCACATATGGCCCATTGTGCATCCTCTCGTGTGAAGGGATATCCACTTTCGTCCTTCCGTGGTGGTTAAACGTGCCTAAAAAGTAATTTCTTTTTGGCGTAAGTGTATGTGTTGAAGTGTAACCCACATGGTGGAATGTGGGGTTGGGAGATTGACGCTGTGGCGTGTCTCCTCCGACGTGGAGCCCTTCCATTTGGCAAGGACAAAGGGAACCACAGAAACCTTCGCCAAGGGCCTATTTTTTTTTTTCATTTTATTTTTTATATATTTTTTTGTATTTTGTTCTTTTTTTTATTATCGTGTCCAATGTGGGGTTGGAGGCACCATCTATCGGTAGGAACGAGGGGTTTCATCCAGCAGGTTTTGCAGGTCTTCCGGAAGGTCCAAGTCTAAAGCGGATTGGAGGAGTCTTAGGTTAGGGAGGGGAATCTTCTTTTTTGGAACTCTGGATCTTCTTTGGAGTCCTCCATTCCAGTGTGTACGGAGAGTCCTCTGGGCAACGATGTTGGTGCCCTGCAGAGTCCGGGCGACGTAGCGATGTTGGAGCGTCTGAAAACGAGAAGGGAGAGGCAGTATATTTGTGTTATTGTAGACAAGGCGGCTTGGATAGAGGCAGTGTAGGTTTTTCACTTTCCGTAAGATCGCTCTCTCTGTGGCATGGATGGAATGTATAAGTCTCTGGGGAATGGTAGAGTATGGTACAGCCTTGTAATCAACAAGAGGTCTGATAAAGGTTTTGTATGTGTGTAAAAGGGTTTTGGTATCACTTCTCCCGATTCTACCGCCCAGAGCACCTAGGAGGGAAGCACGTTTCCTCATTTTGTTGAGTGTAAGCTCAAAATCGGTATCCCACCTGAGTGTTCGAGTAAATCGAACCCCCAGGTAGGTCACCTGATCCTGAGGAACGATCTGTTCCCCCCATGATTTCAGAAAAAAGCAGAGCAGTTATATAGTATATGGTCTACTGTTTCTTCTTCTTGTTCACAGCCTTTGCATAGGGGCGATTCTGCTACAATTGGCAGTGACCGGGACTGTCTCTAGAACCATGTTCCATAGTAGAAGTGATAAAACCTCTCCCTGTGGACAGCCTCTCGTAATCTTGCCTCGTATCTTGACGGCATTTACAGTTATAGTGGATTTCCCTGTTGTGTATGCATGTTGATTGAGATGTAGTGGTTTGGTATTAGTCACTGAATCCCTTATGTACCTTTGAATTAGCCTCTCTAGCGTTTTTAGATCTATCCTATAAAGGAAGATACTTTGAAGTTTAACAAGCAGATCACATCAGATAATTATCACAATACAATATTTAAGAAACGACAAAACAAAGTGCTTTGCTTCATTGGTGACTTTTTCAAACATTACAGTGAACTCTGCCTTAACGGACTCTTCTTCCAAACCGACATTTTTTATTACAAAAACCTTGCAGATGTATTACCCTATACATTTAAATCTCCCTTCAACGGACACGGACACTAAATTATATAAAAAATATATTTCTAACGGACAAATGTTTTAATACATTCGTCCAAATATTTACAAAATTTTATTGAAAACCAATTTCATTTTTGTAAATACCCCCAAATAAAGATCATCAGGTAACGTAGATAATTAGGATTTTCCAAGAAATTTTGAGCATCTGGGCTTTTTGTAAATGCATAATTTCTGTTTTTACAATCGTTGACAATTATCGGCTTGGAGTTTCCCAGAAATATTTATTGTCCATCTAAACACTCACTACAGTCACTACCTACATAAATTACAATAACGGAAATAATTTTAGTTTTGAACGTTTTGCGACGAGACACTAATGAAGCATATAAAAAACTTAAAAATATTAAACTTTTTTTTTGTTACGGGGGAATTCCAACATAGCCCAACAATTATCTCTATCTCCAGATTCAATAGAAACACAAATTTTAAAAAATAAATTAAGTATAATAAGCAAACCACTATTGAAATTTTTTTTAAATAACAAATAATATTCATATTGTAACGGGATAACCGTAAAGGAAAGGACCTTAATTTGAAAGATTGTTATTCTAGAAACTTCTAAACACACTAACTAGATTAAAAGATGTTTCTAGAAAATTGTAGAAAGTTCTAAACACACTGACTAGATTAAATAATGTTTCTAGAAAATTCTAGAAAGTTCTAAACACACTGACTAGATTAAATAATGTTGTATATAAGGGGATGTATGGGCAGTTAACGTCAGTTCAAGTTCAAATATTAACAAGAGTTCATTGTATTGTCAAGCAGTTTAGACGTTATCCAGCAGAGTTCTGTGTATCTTAACAATTTTGTAAATAAAATTGTGTTAAAGTCCCCATAAGTGTTTCAAATTGGTGTCAGGTGTGGGGTGAAGATACAAGAATGCCTGGAAAGAAAATAAATGAACTATTTTGGTGGCTGAGCTCAGAAAAGAGCTCGAAGAATTGGAGTTGGAAACTACTGGGACCAAATCCGTATTGTTGAGTAGGCTCCGTGAATACTACTTAGCTAACAATTTAGACCCTGACGCTGTGGAGTTTGAAGATCCGATTCAAAAAGCCATTTTTGAACAATCGCAACAACTTTCCCAGCTGTCGCAACGAATGACGAGCCAACAAGAAGAACAAACTCAACAACTTTCCCAGTTGTCCAGTCAGATAAGCAGCCAGCGCGAAGATATGTCCCAGCTGTCGCGACGAATGACGAACCAACAAGAGGAGCTACCCAGTCAGATGAAGAGCCAGCGCGAAGATCTGTCCCAGCTGTCACAACGAATGACGAGCCAGCAAGAGGAGCTATCCAGTCAGATGAAGAGCCAGCGTGAAGATATGTCCCAGCTGTCACAACGAATGACGAACCAACAAGAGGTGCTATCCAGTCAGATGAAGAGCCAACAAGAGGAGCTATCACAACGAATGTCTACCCTATCAGATGAGTTATCCAGTTCGTTCTCCCAGCAAATATCACATCTTCGTGACGAGCAAAATCAGCAAGTAGACAACTTGAATCAGCAAGTAGACAACTTGAATCAGCAAGTAGACAACATGAATCAGCAAGTGACCAACATACGAGACGAGCAAAATCAGCAAGTTGCCAACTTGCGAGACGAGATCATCCAGCAAATGCAGTCCGAAATAAGGAAGCTTCAACAAGAACAGGAAGCTTGTCGTCGCAACCAGCCCATCCACCACGGCGACGGAGATGCAGAAAGGATGGAGACCTTCCACGTAGACATCGACCGACGAGGAAATGGGGAGGCGACCCAAGTACGAACCATTATTAAGTATATGGTACGAACTACGATGAAACCCCCAACCTTCGACAGGAAGACTTCCTGGCCAAATTATCTGAAACAATTCGACGCAGCGGCCAGAGCAAATTGGATGGTCATCCCAGGAGAAGGCATTGTCCCTAACCGTAGCTCTGCGAGGCGAGGCTTTAGACGTCTTGCAATCATTGACACCGGATGAATCTGACAACTTCGATTTATTGGTGCATCGTCTAGAGATGCGTTATGGTCAAACTCATCTAAAACCGGTGTACCGAATGCAGTTAAAGAGCCGAAAGCAGAAAAATGGAGAGACTATCCAGGAATTTGAAGCGGAAGTAGCAAGAATGGTACGACTTGCGTATTCAAATGCAGCGGAGGATTTCCTGTAGTGCCTGGCAGTCCAAACCTTCACCGATGGTCTTCGAGACGTCGAGTTGCAGCGGGCTGTACGGTTGGCGAGGCTGAAGTCTCTTGTGGACGCCTTGACCATTGCCCTGGAGTTTGAGGCGGCGACGGAGGCCTCACGTTGAGTTGCTCGACTAAGGGAAGTCACCGGTCACTACGACCATGCCGTTCATTCCGTTAGCGACGTCGAAGCGGTAGTAGAGAAGTTATCTCCAAAAAGAAGGCGCCCAGTGAGATGCTGGAACTGCGGAGAACTAGGCCATATAAGAAATACTTGCCCCCAAAAAGAAAACTCTTCTGCTGAAGTACCCCAGCAGCAGGAAAACTAGAACGGGTCGACTCCTGGAGGGCGAAATCGACCCCAAACATTCCCGAAGCCCCTCACACCATTAAGTTGGCAACTCTGCGACATCACGTGGACAGCTTATATGTGGATGGCCTCATTGATGGGAAGAACTTTAGCATGCTGGTAGACACTGGAGCTACGAAAACTATCGTTCGACCATCCATCATTATGCGAAAGAAGATGTGGCCTACCAGTTGGAGACTGCGTACCGCTACCGCAGATTCTGCTAGAGTCTACGGTGAGATACAGGTGACGCTACAGTTTGGTTCAACCTCTCTTGTTCACTCGGTACTGGTGGCTGACGTTGATGAAGATGTTGTTCTGGGCATGGACGTTATGCTCCACTGTGGTTTTCATTTGGATCTTCGCCGACGTATCCTTCGTACTGGTAATGAAGAAATATTCCTGCACCGAAAACAAGTTGACAATGCCTCGATTAAGCTAATCGATGATATTGAACTTCCGGCAAGCTGCGAATGTGTCGTCACAACGCGGTTGGATGGACTGGAGCCAGATGGTGCCCCAGCCATGATAGAGCCGAAGAACCATGACCATGAATTGGGAAAAGGCCTCCTTGTGGGTAAGACTCTTGTTAGATCCGCCAAAGAGGTACCCATCCGAGTTATCAACTTGAACGATCATCCAGTTCTTTTCCGAAAGGACACGGAAATGGGAAGTTTAGAACCAGTAACGGACGAGAATTATTCACAAGTTAAACGCTACGGAAACAGATGAGACCAACGGAATTGAACAATTAATGACAAAATTAGATCCATCTTTGTCAAAATTAGAACAGAAACAGGTAAGAGATCTACTTTACCGTTATAAACCTGTATTTGGTTCTAAAAGTAAAATGGGAAGAACTGATGTTGTACAACATAGAATTGACACTGGTGATGCACGTCCGATTCGACAGGTACCCCGAAGGATGCCTCAAGTTAAGAAGGAAGAAGCAGACAGCCCAACCAGCAACGATACGTATACAAAACGTTTGAAGTACGTTATCATCTGACTAAAGATACGTACTTTATTGTACGTAGTACGTACACAGTACGTTTTTAGAATATACATTTTCCACAATGCAGTATGTCCAAATTACGTACAGAAATTACATACAATAGACGTACACACATACAGCTAATCAATATTATGTATGTACATAAAACGTTTGTATTTTGTCTTGTTTGTACCAACCAGAATAGTGTACATCCAACTGTTGTAATATGTACGTACACTGTACATACAGTACACTGTATGTACATTGTATATACACTGTACCTACACATAACTACTCTTTTTTTTACCACTAAAACCAATTATTTTACAGTATATGAATATAAAACTTAAAAGATCTATTTTATATTTGTGTAATATTACTTTAACATAGCCTGAGAAAGTGTCTACCAAAAGGGATAATAAAAGTCAAAATCTGCAACTTCTTTCTATATTCAATATTAATTATTTTTATTGAATGCCCTCAGCCTCTCTTGAGTTCTTCTTAGCCAGCGTGCTATCTCCTGCTCCGCTTCCTTAGCCTCTGCACATTTTTTTGATTTTAATGCTGCAAAATATTTGATGTAGAAAAAAGTTTCTTGAATGCATGCTAGCTACCAAAAGAGACAATAAATTTGTGATTCCATGCAAGTTCTAATTAGATGCTGAAGAGAAACTTTTTTTTATAACTAAAATAGTATATTGTAATACAAGTGTTACAATGACAGAGGTTTCGTAGTACGAGTTCAGTTTGTGAAACGAACCGCGAAGCGGTGAGTTTCGCAAAGAACGAGTACTACAAACCGTCATTGTAACTCGAGTGTTACATACTATTTTTTATAATGAACTTGTAAAAGTATAATATAAAAAAAGTAAAATAAGAGTTTTTCGAAATATTTATTTATGTTGGCAATCTTGACAGTTTTGACACTTGTCAGTTTTAATGATTTTAAATTAGAATGTTTGTCAATGGCGATTGCCGAGTAGCAGAGCCATACAATAGACAAGGACAATGTTTGTCAAATTTGTATAAAATATTCCGAATTTAGCAATAACGCTAATAATGTAAATAATAATTTACTACAACATACTTCTTGATTTACTACCTGAACTCTTTCGTTAAAAATCGGTGCAGTGCAACTAATTGTGTAAAACAAAAAGTTACCAAAAACAGTGTTACAATGAATCTATTTCGATACTGTTTTTAGTGTCGAAATAGAAACTTTGTGAACGTGAATTATAAAAAATATATTTCATACTTATCACTACTTTGGCTACTTCATAGTCACAAAACTTTTTCTTTTCTCTCCTTCCGAGCCAACTGAATCCAACTGCCATCTGGTTACCTATCAGGTTCCCCCATCCACCTTCTTATAAAATCTGTTAACTTTTCGTATATCAACCAACTACACAAACTAAATTTTAGGGTCACAGCGTAATAAACACAGTTTAACACAATCAAAAAGTCATAAAGAATACTAGTATTTTCAACATTTAAAGGTTAGGTAAATCTTCTTCTTTTTTTGCACAGTGGCAAGACATGTCAGTCAATATCAAAATGTACATATTTTGTACATACAAAGTTTAAAGTGGTTACTTAGTTTTAGGAACCCAGAAGGACAGATACCAAGATGGCTCGAAAAACTGCAAGAATATGCACAGACCTGGAACAAGACATCGTAATGCTGATGCACTTTCCAGAAGACCATGTCGACCTGATTGCCCCCATTGTACCCGTATGGAGCAGAACGAGGAAAAACTTGCCTTAGTTAAGGTTGTGCCAGGAGACGAGAGCTCTATGCTGGAGGAGCAACAAGAAAACGATCCCGTTCTGAGAAAGATTAGGGAGTGGAAGAGAATGGACCGTCGTCCGTTGTGGAGAGAGATATCCTCATCCTCTCCTTCTTTAAAAGCATACTGGTCCCAATGGAACTTTTTAATTTTGGACGGAGGGCTCGTTAAAAGACTTGTAGAAAATTCCGAGGGCACAGAAACAAGGAAACAAATAGTGGTCCCAAGAAATGCTGTACCGGAAATTTTAAAACAAATGCATAATGATAGTTCTGGAGGACATCTGGGTATCACGAAAACGCTGCAAAAGATCCAAAATAGATTTTACTGGGTAAATTGCACTAATGATGTTAAAGATTGGTGTCGTAAATGCATTACATGTGCTGCCAGTAACGGTCCGCACCGAAAACCGAAGGCGGAAATGCAGCAATACCTGGTTGGAAGTCCTTTTGAAAGAATCGCAGTAGATGTATTGGGGCCACTTCCACAGACCGATGTAGGAAACAAGTACATCTTTGTTGTAATGGACTACTTCACTAAATGGGTTGAAGCATATGCAGTTCCCAATCAGGAAGCTACCACTTTAGCAGATATATTGGTTGAAGAATTCGTAAGCCGATTTGGGGTACCATTAGAATTACATTCAGACCAAGGAAGAAATTTTGAGAGCAAGCTGTTTCAAGAAGTTTGCCAAAGATTAGGCATCCACAAAACTAGAACCACAGCGATACACCCTCAGCCTGATGGAATGGTGGAACGAATGAACCGGACTATAACCAACTATCTGTCAAAAGTGGTGTCAGATTGTCAGAGGGATTGGGATCGACATATTCCACTATTTCTAATGGCAATTCGATCGGCCATCAACGAATCAACTGGCCAAACGCCTGCGAAGGTCCTGTTCGGTAGAGAAATGAGGCTACCATGTGACTTGGTGTTTGGTTGTAGACCTGGTGAAGAAATGGCACGTGAACAATATGTCGCCGACCTTCAGAATCGAATGGAAAATATACACAACCTGGTGCGTGGAAAACTACAATTATCTAGTGATCGGATGAAGAGGTACTATGACACACGGACAATGGAAAAGAGTTACCAAGTTGGAGATTTAGTCTGGCTCTATAACCCCCGACGGCGTCGAGGTATTTGTCTCAAATTACAAAAGAACTGGGAAGGTCCTTACACCATCAAGAAGAAGATTAACGATGTCATTTATCGGATCGTAAAAATTCCCAGACGGAAACCCGTCGTGGTCCATCATGATCGTTTGGCGCCTTACCAAGGAAACCACAGTGGAGATGTGCAGCAGCTCCAAGAAGATGGTTTGGCTGGCTCAAGGAGTGTGCGGGATTCCGATTTGGGAAATAACATTCCAGGAGGAATGAATCTAAGGAGGGGGCAGTGTAACGGGATAACCGTAAAGGAAAGGACCTTAATTTGAAAGATTGTTATTCTAGAAACTTCTAAACACACTAACTAGATTAAATGATGTTTCTAGAAAATTCTAGAAAGTTCTAAACACACTGACTAGATTAAATAATGTTTCTAGAAAGTTCTAAACACACTGACTAGATTAAATAATGTTGTATATAAGGGGATCTATGGGCAGTTAACGTCAGTTCAAGTTCAAATATTAACAAGAGTTCATTGTATTGTCAAGCAGTTTAGACGTTATCCAGCAGAGTTCTGTGTATCTTAACAATTTTGTAAATAAAATTGTGTTAAAGTCCCCATAAGTGTTTCAATATGTACACATTTTAATTATATACTTAGTGATAAAAACTTGTGTTTTAATTAAGTAAGTACAAATTTTTTTCTTTCTTTAATGGACACCTCCATAAAACGGACACTTTATACGAAACCAGAAACCACTGTGTCCGTTTAAGAGAAAGTTCACTGTATATTAATATATGGCTTGCATTTGCATACGCCAAGTATCATAATTTTGCTTATTGAATTTTTCAATGTGTGTAAACGAAGAACTCAATTTCCTCTGAGTTTAGGCATGATTGTTTACATTAATATCCTGGGCCCACAACCTATAGGTTTTATTATGAGGAAAACTGTAAAATCACAGAACGTTATTTCACGTCCCTGGACTCGTTATAGTGCAGCGGAAAAGCATTTGGGTCATTTGGGACGATCAAGGATGACAACACCTCATATCGACCAATATGTTCAGTTAGAAGCGAGAAGAAATCACACAGGGGCGCCATGGCAGTTAATTAATCATCTTTGTGGTGCTCATAATGTGATTGTTTCCAGACATGCCATGTAGGTACAAAAGATTGAGGGAAGGTAATTTAGTAAGCCGAAGGATATGCCAACCTTTAAATCGAGGGAATCGCGCCAGTCGATTACGTTTGGCACAAGAACATGTTATATGGGAGCAAAATAAATAATAAAATGTTCTTTCTACCAATGAATCTCGGTTTGGTTTGAATCCAGATTCTCGAAAGATACGCGTATGGAGAGAACCTGGTGCAAGAAATGGAATGCAACATACACAAGAGGTAAACAGCTATACACACTGGGCAAAATTATGGTATGGGCCCGAATTTTGCTTAGCAGTAGAACTGAGCTCGTTCTGCTGGATCGTTTTTATCATCAGAGTGGTACGTTACAAATATGTCCTAAAACCTGTAGTTCTTCCATACGCGCAAAACATTGGTTCTGATTTTATCTTGATGCATGACAATGCTACTCCACATACAGCCAGAGTGACAAGAAATTTCTTGAAAGAGAAGAACATTCGAGTTTTGCTTGGGATATGCATCTGCGAAGAGTTTTTCAAGACCAGAATCAATTTGAATAGGCTGTTTCAAGTTCTTCAACAGTGCTGGTTGGCTATTTCCCAAGAAGGTCTGGATAACTTGATCCTTAGTATGAAAAGACACCGTAGAGCCATCATAAATGCACGCAGAGGCCACATTCCTTATTAAAATATTTTTTTCTTTGTTCCATTATCAATTTTTTTTATAAAAAATTGTTTTTTGCATACATTTTAAATTGTTCTTATTTTTTTTTATGAAAATGAGTAATTTTGCTATCTTCAAGGTTCATTTACCTCTTCCCACGTATCAGGCTTACACACAAGTGAAAGACTTTTGATCAATTTTATTAATAAAGTTTTTAAATATTCCTGGATTTTGAGCATGTGTGTATTTTACACCTTTCAAAAATTTACATAATATAGTTGATTCAAATAGAAGTGTCATCAAGTAGTCTCTGGAAAATTCAAATTTGTAGTGGCAGCACCCACGTTTAGTGAAATTTGAATCGCAATATTAGCCAGCTTGTGATCAGATTGCTACATATGCTCAATATAACTATAAACATTTTGACACATCGCGATGACATATAATTCCCTAATTAAAGTTCTGTTTCCATTAAATCTAGTTATAAAGTTAAAGATGATCTCACACGTACCCAGCCCACTTGATGACACTTCTATCTGAATCGACTATACATGATTTTATAATTCATAAATTTATAATATACGTAGTTTACGCACAACGTTGATTCACCATATCTTTATTATTTTCATATTTTTTTATCAATATGTTTTTTGTTAGAAGTCAATATACCTATTTTAAAAATAAAGTACTTCAGAAATGTATATCTTAAAGATAAACAAAATTGCCCACTTATATTTATTTTATGTACATATAACTATATACATTAAATAAGCAGTTTGCAAATACAGTTTCGTTTCATATATACCTAGGTATGTTTTTATTTTATATAATACTTTTTAGCTGTGGCCTCTTGCAAAGTAGTAGTAGTCACTAAGGGGTTCTTGATGGAGCGGAGTTTGTTAGTTTATTTTGATTTTTGTGAAAAAACAATCCATAATTTTACTCGTAACTAATTTAATGTTTATAATTAATTAAATAAATCTTTACATATACAATATGACTACTATAGCACTAAATGGTAATTTTTAAATGAAGCGCTAAATATTAAAGAATAACGAGGGGTGAATATATACAGAATGAAACACTTCTGCTGTAAAATAGAAGGATTTGACTGTCACTATTATCTCACAGTAACTTTTTAGGTTATATTTACTTAATTTTTCGAACTGTGCATACCTACTTTCTCTATAATGCATACACTCATTTGATATTAGCGCCAATTCGGTCGAATTTTGAACTGTAATTTACTGTTTACTAGCCGACACTTGTTCGCTAAATTCTCATTTGAGAATTTGAGATAGTGCTCCCTACCTCTACCCTCTATAGTTTAACTATTAAATTTTTTATCTTTGAAAACGACCACCGATCTGGTTGTCAAAAGCTGGGAAAAACCTTAAAACATTTCTTATATTTACTCTTAGTATAAACAATAACTAAGATTTAATAAGAAGAGATGAACGTTTCTTATAGCTCAACTTAGTTGTCACTGTAACTGTTTAAAAAACCGAGAGTGAATTATCATAAAGAACAACAGAACAGAACAAATATTAAAGAAACATGTTCACATAAGAATTTGTGTGTAGGTAAGTGTTTAGCGATTTAGTGAGATGCTGATGCTACAAAACGACGCCTGGATAAAACTGCTGTCTGTAATAATAATAAAAAAATAAAATAAAACAGGTAATATTTGTATAGATCGGATTGTGTGTGGTTTTCATAACATCAGTTCTGTGTAGATTGTATGTATGAGCAAAATCAAGGGTGCTATAATTCCAATGTTTCCTCAGACTTATAGCAACTCTGCTAGTCCTATCTTTCTTAGAAAGTTTAGGATATAATCGGGTTTTATGATAGATAGGTCTTTCTCTTCTATTTCGTATGACTGTAGCAATCTGACACATGAATTACGTAATTCAATGCATTTTAAAGGTACCTATGTGTATTGAGGTTTCATCCTCTACCTCACAGAATCTACACTTTGCTTCATCTACCAATCCTGGTTTCTTCATGTGTCCTCTTAATCGGCAGTGCCCAGTTAATATTCCCGTTATAATAAGGAGGTTCTTCTTACTAAGGTTTGGACAGCGAAAGATCTTTTCTGGTTATAGTTTCCCAAAAGCATCTTCGATTGTTTTAGTCGTTCTAGATCGTTCCAGTAGGTACTTGGATTTTTCTCCATCCACTTTTGTCCTTAATTTTTTTTTACTGTACTACTACTGATTCTACAAGATGGTTCTGCTCACTTAAATCACTTAATTTTTTGTTTGTATTAGTCTGGATTTCTTTTATTTCATTTTTGCATTCCTTTTTGAATAATTGTTTTAATTTTTACTTCTTGTAACTCTTTATTCTCGATATCATTTCTGTTTTTGGTTCATTCACGTCTTCTCTCATTGCTTTTAACATTTCCATAATTTATCTATCCCATGACTATCCTAACTATCCTGACTATCCAGTCTCTCAATGTTATTTCCTTGTTCTGACATTCTTTTCCCCCTCTTAATTTCATAAATTTACTTTTTTTTTTTAAATTTAGATTTAGAATTAAAAAAAATACACTCTGTTTCACTCCTGAATCCCACACATTTCAACATTTTTTTTAATATAGCTTGACACCTGATAATAAAGAAAAACATCTTACGATCAGTGCCAAAGCCCTACGTTGGGCGCAGGAACACCCTTCTATCAATTGAATTTCTGGTCGTAGATTCTGGCAGTTCCAAATTGATTGCTAGTAACAAAAATAAATAAAAAAAAATGATATCCCAGTCACTTATTATACAATACACAAAAACAATATACAACTTTCTTTCTTTCTCTGTCTGGTCTTTTCCTCCATGTATTAGCACCTTTTTTCTGCTTTGCTATATCCTTTTTTCCACCCTGATACTTATTACCTCAAATATTTCTCTCAGCGCCTCTACCTTCCAAGTTCTGGTTTCTATTTGCTCCAGCTTTTTTTCTATCTTTCTAATTCTTCTTATCTTTGTTTTTCTTTTTATTTAATTTTAAAACAATATTTCTTTGTACTAATTCATAAACTATTTTATTAATAACAACTCTTTTCAAATTCAATGCCAATCTAATCTATAATAAGCAACAACACAAACAAAAACATATTTATATAAAAACAACTTAATCTAGACAACCAAATTGCAAATTTCCAAAACACTACTGAGAAAACGTGTGCCCTGAAGAGATTGTCAGTTACCACATATACCTATATTTTCCAGGAAATTTATTACTTACTGTATCAAATGCTTTCAATAAATCTATGAACACAAAAAGCAATTACCATGAAGAGAATACTGATAGGTACTGGTGCCTCGACATTATTTATCTATTCAAATATTTAAACAAGTGTAACAATAAGTAAGTACATACACAAACATCGGCTTTTTAAAATTTATTTAAAATTACTTATAATTTATTAGTAGTCAAAATTTGTTTTTTTTATAACAGAGAATATTTAAGATGATCCAGAGATTTCGATTTCACACAAATACATTTTTTTAATAAATATTCATCTAATACCCATTTCTAACATTCAAAATTCAACAAATTATATACCTACCTACGTCAATGCTTATTTAATTACCAGTCTGAAGGTCAAAGTGAATTAAAATAATAAAATATTCATGTTCAAATAAAAAATTAGAAAAAAACATAATACTTGACAAATTTTAATCCAACAATTAAAATCCATCCTAACTTAGCTTGTTTAAATAAAATAGAGTTAGTCCATTATGAATTTCCTAAATAAATAAATTGAGTGTTGTGGAAAGAAGGTCTTTTTCACTTTTTGGTTATTCTATCGCGTATCAGAGGTACATAAAATACCCATACAAACTATTATATCTAGAAAGTAACTGGTATACAAACTGAGTGCACCCATTTGACCCCGTTTATTTTTTCAGTCAACATTGAGAAGTGCGTGTATATGTTATGTTATGAATGTAAGTAAAAATAAGATGTTATTTTAAATAGTAAACATATATTTTATAGAATATTTTTTATTCTAGAGGCGTTATATATTGACGTTCATTTTATTTTATTTTATTCTTTAAAAAAATATCGTGCGATTTTATCAATATTTTAAATAGTGTTTGAATAAAATAAAATAATTTTATTAAAAAAATAAATGCAAGGACGGGTATTATTTCTACTTTCTGAGATCCAAAAATGTTTATTTACTTTATATGTTTATCAAAAAATATCTTTTTTTACTGATAGGACAAATTCACTTATATAACATTTTTAATATTTTATTGTTTCGGAAATATTACAGTTATTTTAACATTTATGAAATTTTCCAATATTTTTCAACAGTTTTTTCTTCAATAATTTGTTTGTTCGTTTTATGATATCAGGGGTAGGTACATTTTTGTCATAAAGTATCACATCTGTTAATTGTATTCTATTCTCTAGGTCTATGAAACAGAAAAAGGCTGGCTTATTATATTCTAATGATTTCTCAGCTATTTGCCTTATCACAAAAACTGCATCGTTACTGATCTTCCACTTCTAAATCCTTATTGTTCATCCGATATATTTATGCATGCCATTTTTTTGAATGCGGTGCTCAGTAGATTTATCCCTCTATAGTAAACTGGGGTCTGCCTGGGATGACTGTCTGGTGGATCGAATTGCTTGATAGTCGTCACAGACGGTCCCAAGCCCGTATAAAAGTGAAGGGTTGATAAGCAAGGTTAGCAACCTAACTACCGTAAAATTAACCAGTTCTCAAAGAACCAACGGGATGACAGACAGGATAAAGAATAGGGCAAAGAATAATTGGGCAGTATTCTGTACGAATTCCTGCGATTACTTTGAATACATATTCCTGTTGCTCTAAGAGTAATTTAGAGTAGCACAGTAAAGGCCGTATTAACCTTTTTTCTTGCCTTTGGTGTGAAATGTTGCACCAAGTTCCTTTTTCTAATTACGAACTTCATCTATAATATGGTATTTTGCAATGCCAAAGAAAGGTCCAGGTCCACTAAATGGAGTACTAGCTCCTTTTTTTCAGGTACTATCGACAATCTCTTTATGCCCTGGTACCCACAGCAATGTTACTTTGTTGTATTTAGCCAGTTGATTAAGTGATTATTTGCAGTTCCAGGCTGTTTTGGACTCGAACGAGATGGATTGTAGAGCCTCCAAACGAGCTTGGCTATCTGAGGCAATAAATATTCTTGCTGAATTGAGGCGTTTTTTAATGGACTTTTAAGTCTATTGCCAAAAGCTCCGCTTGGAAAATTGTAGGAGTATTTTCCGGAGCTGTTGAGAGCAAAGCGTTCTATTCCTACTCCTTCTGGTCGTTTAAACCTATTAGTACACTAAGTGTGAGTTGAGCGATTTAGTTTTGTGTTAACTCACACTTATAAATACTCACTAATAACGTTCAGTTTGAATCCGAAATCTCGTTTTGAAGACATCTGAATAGTCATTGCTCCGACTGTTGGATTCCTGAGATCACCGGATTTTAAAATCTTTTTTAACCTATAAACACTTTCCAGATCAATCCTCTTTAAATGTAAATAAAAAAACCTATAATTACCCCCAAGCTCTCACTTGGACACGATATCATTGCGCTTGTGATCCTTACACAAGCGAGTCTTTGCACCTTTTGCAACTATATTATTGCCTTTAGTTGTGTTGTTTTTTCCACCAAATAGATCATTGTAGCTTTAAAACCCTATGTTTTCCCAAAAAAACCTACGACAGGTCCTTGTAGCTTTAGAGTTTATATTTGTGAGGTGGATTTGGTTATTTAAATATACAACATTTTTATATTTTTCTAATCTTGTTTTTATTTAAAACTTCTAGATTTTCAACTTTTTTAAATTGTATGAGATTTGTGATTCTATTCTGAACATTTTTCAATTTTTTCAAATATGTTGTCAACCTATTATTGTAAACACTACACTGTATTACGTATTGTTTAAATGAAATTAATTCAAAACATTTATTGTGTTCTTATAAGTTATTCTATTGTCTCAACTAGAATAATAATAAAACTCAATCAAATTTAGTTTAGTGATATAATTTGTATGTAGTTGCTGTAAGTTCTTACCGACTATTTTTTTATGATGATTAGGTACTGTGAAAGTCTTGATTTTTTTTTATCTATAAAATACTTCTTTCTATAGAAACATTTTCATATTTTTTTTAGATTACCTACTTACTGATTCCAATGACATTCTTAAAGTATATTATGTAATGTAATAAAACACAAATGCTCACGTATGGTGGCTTTAATTTTGATTTTAATAGCGATTTTATTTTTAAAATTCAACTTTTTTAAAGGTAAACTTTAGGGTCGGAAAAGAAAGAAAAATTAGTAGGTACACGCTCCACACGTTTTTTAAACAGTTATAATCTTTTGTTATTTATTTCAACAACGTATTTTCGTTCTTTTAAATTACATTTTGTATTATTCACCTAAGTTCATTTGACACTATAAAACTTTAGATAATTACATAAATGAACGGATATATAACTGTATTCTGTATATTAAAATTTATGTAATTTGTAATTTGAAGTGACCGTAAATATAAATTCACAATTTAGAAATAAAATAGTTATATTTGACCAAGAGCCGAGTTTGAAAATACGTAGGTACGTAGATAAAGATATCAGTTAATAATCCAAACATAGTTAGGCATTAACTGGAAAAATTAAAAAACATTCAGTGCCGCTTTAGACTATTAAATAAATAGACTGATTAGGAAAACAGGTTTAATTATAAAAAATATTTTACATTCGAATGCTCCCCTTTAATATACTTCCCTCGCCACACACCTTTCCATACGTTTTTTTTATTGATTAATGCAGTGCTGGAAGTCTATTTGGTAAGGGCTTTTGGGAGCTCTGCCGGTTTTTGTTGTACTGCTTCTATCGACTTAATTCGGGTCCCTTTCAAAGCAGATTTTATCTTCGGAAAGTCGCACAGTGCCAAATCTGGCGAGTACAGCGCGTGTTCGAGCACTATAAAGTGAGTCACAGATAGCGCGTTGTGGGCAGGTGCCTTGTCTCGGTACAAAAACGAAGTGTTGTCTATGGTTGTTCTTCTACAACTCATACCGTTTCTTACGAACTCGTTCTCGCAGTGTTGCCAAAGCTGACAAAATGTAAGTCTAGTTGACATCTGGGCGTTTCAGGCGTCTTCCTTTCCATCGATTACCACTTGGTTTCAACATCGTATTGAAAAATCCACGTTTCGTCGCAAGTAATAATGTTTTTTATCAGTCCGGGATCTTCTTTTAACCTTTCAAGGAAATCTAAGCACACCTGTTGACGAGTTAAATAAGCCTCGGCATCATCCGGATGCTCTGGATCTGGAAATTTGGGAGGGGCGAGCTAGTGCTCAGCCAGCACTGAGGCCACATATGACCCATTGTGCATCCTCCCGTATGTAGGGATATCCTCACCTCAGGATGTCACCAGGCCTATTGATTTAAAATAGGTGATGAGGCTCCCGAGGGGGATCTCCCTGACATCGGCTAGTGTAAGCCAATACTCTCCCAACACGGATCTTCTGATTTCAGAAAAAGCAGAGCAGTCATACATAATGTGTTCTACTGTTTCCTCTTCTTGTTCGCAGCCTCTGCATATCGGCGATTCTGTTAGTTTCATTCTAAAGAGATGTTGTCGCAATTGGCAGTGACCTGTCAGGATTCCCACAGCTGTTCGGAGATTTTGTCTGGTCAATGCCTTAAATTTTTTTGCTGTTTCTTCGCCAGGATAAGGTAATAACTCTCTGGCCAGTCTACAGTTCGTAGTTTCATCCCAGCACTGTATAAATTTTTTCATCATCCGGATGCTCATTCGACGATCTGCACGCAAAATTTGGTTGATTTTGATCAGACTTTTTGGAGTTGAAACAGTGACAGGGCGACCTGGACGCTGGTCATCTTCAGTGCTTTCTCGGCCTTCACTGAAGCACTTGTACCACTCAAAAACACGTGCACGAGATAGAGAATTGTCCCCATGGGCCTCTTGCAACAATTTATAGCAATTTATAGAAGACTTCTAGATACCCATCGCTCTAATCGTTTCTTCCACACCCCTCTAGAACCACAGGTTCGCTATCTCGTTAGCTAATAGTCAGACCTCGTAAGCCGAAATTAAAATAAATATAAATTTTGGACAAAATTAAATTAAGTTATTTTTAAACTTTAGCAGATATAGAAATAAAAACTTAAAATACAAGACGTTTTGGATCATTCTGTAATATATATAAAAAATAATAAAAAATCCAAAAATATACTGTAGGCAATGTACACATATTTACACGGATTGCCGACAAGCACTACTGACTTTGAATAGACCACGTATTACTTTAAGTTTAATACTAGAATGTCACTAACCTCTAACTGAGGCCTGTCAGAATAACGTGGTACTCTGAGCTAAAAGGACATGGGAAATCTAAAGGCAATCCCATTGCGGACAATTTAACAAGGAGGGCTGCGAGCTACAAACTACCAAACAGCACTCCCACCAAAACTTTATAGAGTGCTGGGATGAAACAACGAACTGTAGATTGGTCAAAATTTATTACCTCATCCTGGCGAGGAAACAGCTAGAAAATTTAAGTCATTGACCAGACAAAATCTCCGAACAGCGGTGGGAATCTTAACAGATCAGTGTCAATTGCGATAACATTACTTTAGAATAAAATTAGCTAAATTTAACCTATGCAGAGGTTAAGAACAAAAAGGGAAAACAGTATACTCTCTGACTGCTCTGCTTTTTCTAAAACCAGAAGATCTGTGTTGAGAGTACTAACTTACACCAGATGATGTCAGTGAAATCTCCTCGGGTCTCATCACCAATTTTAAATCTTTAGGCCTGATGACAACCCGAGGTGTAACCATTATGTGGTCTCAGTGCCGGCAGAGCACTTGTTCGCGCCTCTCCAATTTTCCGTATCCAGATATGTCTAAAGGAAACAAAAGTCGCACACTATATAAAAATATAATCTATATACAGGGTGTTTCTAAATTGATGCGAAATATTTTACAGGATGATTTTTCAGCAAAAATTAAGGGGGGTCTTTGATATAAATTTTTGTTCAAAATCGCTCTCCCTCCAAGTTACAGCCCCTTAAAGTTGAGGGAAAAAAATTGTTTTTATTTAATATCTCCAATATGGAAGAATTTAGAAGAATGAAATGTAGCAGATAATTGATGCTAATAAAGTGGCATTTTTTGACAATTTTTGTAACCCTGCAATGTTTATACAAGGGGGTGAAAAAATCAACCCTTATGATATTTTGCCTCAGAACTTTTTTATTCGTCTACATTTTCCTACTGAAAAAATTGATTTAAAAAGACGGACTTAAACTGCAACTTTTTTATGTCTTAACTATTCCTCGTAAAATTGTTAGTTTGATCACAAAAAAATAAAATAAGTTACAATTCGATATTACTTATACCTTTTTCACATAAATTGTTTGTTAAAAATAGAGTAAGCAGGTGTCAAATAATGTCACAATTGGCAGATAATTATTGCTAATAAAATGACATTGTTTGACGGTTTTTGTAGCACCGCAATGTTTATACGAGGGGGTGAAAAAATCATCCCTTATAATATTTTGCCTCAGATTTTTCTAGTTAAAAAATTGATTTAAGAAGGCGGACTTAAACTGCAACTTTTTTACGTCTTGACTATTTCTCAGTAAGTTGTTTCTTTGACCATAAAAAAATTAAATATTAGGTACTCATTACCATAATTCTTGCCTAATTTGTATAGGAACATCTTCAAGAAGAGTGGGCAACACTTCTTCGAGGAAATGGCCGTAGTCGTTTCCATTTAATCTTATTGGTAGAAAATATGGTCCAATTAAATAATCATTAACTGTTTGTCATTATGATATCATTCAATACTGGCATACTTTATTTTTTTTTAACAAACGATAACCCCTCTGGATGTATGTGCAAAAGGAATGAGTAATATTTTATTTTTTTTATGGTCAACGAAACAACTTACTGAGAAATAGTCAAGACGTAAAAAAGTTGCAGTTTAAGTCCGCCTTCTTAAATCAATTTTTTAAGTAGAAAAATGTAGACGAATTAAAAAGTTCTGAGGCAAAATATCATAAGGGTTGATTTTTTCAACCCCTTGTATAAACATTGCAGGGTTACAAAAATTGTCAAAAAATTCCATTTCATTAGCAATAATTATCTGCCCATTATGACATTATTTGACACGTGCTTACTCTGTTTTTAACAAACAATAACGCTTCTGGATTTATGTGATAAAGGAATAAGTAATATCGAATTGTAACCTATTTTATTTTTTTGTGATCAAACTAACAATTTTAGGAGAAAAAGTCGAGACATAAAAAAGTTGCAGTTTAAGTCTGTCTTCTTAAATCAATTTTTTAAGTAGGAAAATGTAGACGAATTAAAAAGTTTAGAGGCAAAATATCATAAGGGTTGATTTTTTCACCCCCTTGTATAAACATTCCAGGGTTACAAAAATTGTCAAAAAATTCCATTTTATTAGCATCAATTATCTGCCAAATTTCATTCTTCTAAATTCTTCCATAGTGGAGATATTAAATAAAAACAATTGTTTTCCCCCAACTTTAAGGGGCTGTAAATTGGAGGGAGAGCGATTTTGAACAAAAATTTATATGAAAGACCCCCCTTAATTTTTGCTGAAAAATCACCCTGTGAAATATTTCGCATCAATTTGGAAACACCCTGTATATAAAACCGAAAGTTCACTCATCACCATATCTCAGAAACTATAAGACCTACAAACTTGAAATTTGGTAGGTAGGTTCCTTATAGAGTCTAGACGTCCGCTAAGAAAGGATTTAACGAAACTCTACCCCTAAGGGGGTAAAACGGGGGTTGGAAATTTGTATAAAAGTCCTATGTTTTTAAAGTAAGGGACTAGAAAATTAAAATGTGTGCCCTTTAGAGGTTGTGTGGAGGTGTACTTATATTGTATTTTTAGAAATCAACCCCCTTCATAAGGATTGAACGGGGGTCGGATGCTTTTTATACAACAATCAACACGCCACGCGAACGACGTCGCGGGTACATCGATTTAGATCCCAAAAATGTGGTTAAATTTTTTTGTCTTTCTGTCTGTATGTTTGTGCACGCATCACATGAAAACTACTGATTCGATTCGAATGCGGTTTTCACAGATGTATTTGTCTTCTTTCAACTTAACATCTAGTGTATAAAAATTTTGGCATCATTTTTGTATCGGGATAGTTGAAAGCATGAAGAGTGACATAGGCTACTTTTTATACAACAATCAACACGCCACGGGTACGACGTCGCGGGTACATCGATATAGAACCCAAAAATGTGATTAGATTTTTAGTGTCTGTCTGTCTGTATGTTTGTACGCGCATCACATGAAAACTACTGATTCGATTCGAATGCGGTTTTCACAGATTTATTTGTCTTCTTTCAACTTAAAATCTGGTGTAAAAAAATTTCTTCCCCCCATCTCTTTAACGGGACAATAGAGAGATTTTGTATGAAATTATTTCATTGATACATTGAAAAATACCACTGAAATAATACACAACGTGCATACATACGTGCTATAATTAAGTTTGGATATTCGAAACTGGATAGCGCTATGAGGTTATTAAAACAAATGACTATATCCTACAGATGATTAGGTCCCATGTAGAACTGTCATAGATCAATATTAGAAGATAGTCATAATCGGTGTTGTATGATTTATTATTATCAAAATCTGTTTACAGGCTGCAATAACGTGATTCAATGACAACAATGAAATTTTAAATAAAAAAAAAAAAATTAAAAGTACATAGTTAGGCCAGACTTATTTTAATAAGGATATACCCACAGAATGATTAAAATTAAAAGTTTATATGTAAAATAGTCATTATATAAATCATTTGTGAATATCCCAATTTCACGCGGGCAAAGCCGTGGGTATAAGCTAGTATGTATATATATTCTCACTTCAGTACTGCCAGAAAAAGATTTTTCGATTGTTCCCGTTAACACAAAAAATATGTTGTGTTCTGTTCTGACAAATACTTTCCTTTTCTAACTATTTTCAAGCTCGACTCACGATCTAATGTTTTGCTGCATCTTTATAAATAGTATATTGAATCATTTGAAATTATAATAAAGAAAAAAAATGACCAAAAAAGTTATTTTTTAATCACATTCATTTAATGTGGAAAAATAATATTATCTGACTTAAAACAACGATAAATCTAATAGGACTATAATACAGCTAATTTCGTTACCTTGAACTAATTTAAATATAATTAAAAACATATTGACTTAATTCAAAATTTATAAATACTTAACAAATAATAGCATTCAAGGTGTGCCGGCAGACATTTTTATTTAAAAAAGTAAAATTTGTTCCATTTTTAGAAAACGTCGGTTTATTCGTGTTATCATGCAATGAAAAACTGGAATATAAAGAGTTAACAAAGAAAATACAATACAAAATTAATCAATAACACAATAGAAGAAAATAGAGATATGAAGGTACCAAAATCGAAATTTACAAGGAAAAGTTAAAATAATAAAATTGCGAGATAAATCGGGAAAGCTTACCACAAAAAAGTGGGATATAGCGAAAGTAGTAGAACAGTTTTACACCGACCTTTACTCGACCACCGTTCCAAACCCAATTAAAAAAAGACAAATTCTGAACATAGGCTCCGAGGAAATTTTAGAAATAAACCGAAACGATTTAGAAATGGCCTTAAAACAAATGAAAGACAGGGAAAGACGGATTAACCACTTAAATCCTAAAAATAGCAGGCAGTGAGCTCTGAGATGCATTAAGAACTATACTTAATAAGTGCAAGATTATAACAAACCATCTAACTAATAAATTTGACTCCTACCAACCAGTAGAGCAGGCCGGCTTCCGCAAAGGCTACAGCACGATCGACCATATACAAACTGTACGCTTACTGATTAAAAAAACAAACGAATGCAACATTAATGTTCATTTAGCATTTGTCGATTACAAGAAAGCTTTCTGATTACAAGAAAGATTTCGACTCAGTGGAACATTGGGCAATTATGCATTCTTTAGGTAACACCAGGATAGACTTAAGATATACAGGACTCCTCGAGTCTATACACGAGACATCAGTAATGATAGTTAAATTAGATGACGACCTAAAAACGGATGAGATAAAAGTGAAAAAAGGAGTAAGACAAGGTGATAAAATCTCATCAAAATTATTTACGCTGACGTTAGAAGACGTGTTCAAAAGACTAAATTGGGAAGGAAAAGGAATCAGAGTTGACGGCAAATAAAGTCACCACCTAAGCTTTGCAGACGATGTGGTTCTTAAAAGTAAAGACCTTTAGAACTGAAGACTGAAGATCGAACAATCACACCATGCCTCTCAAAAAATAGGACTCGAGATTGACAACACAAAAACAAAAATCCTCAGTACGCAAAATATCCAACTTCCAATCGGCGGGAAAAAGATTGAGAATTTAGACGAATATATATACCTACGACACAAAAACAAAATCGATGAAGAAAATCAAAAAGCAAAAATACCGCGAAGAATAGGTCAACTGCATTCAAAAAACTAGAACAGACATGTCCCTATCTATCTATCTAACCTAAAAAGGAAAGTATACGATAGCGTTGTACTTCCAGTAAACAGTTACGGGCTGGAAACAACGACCCTCATAAAATACAGTCTACTTCGCCGGTAATGCACGCAACGAGCTATGGACAGACAAATGCTGGGTGTCAGTTTGAGAAATCACATAAGAAACGAAGAGATTAGGAGGATTAGAATAACAGTTATAACCGAGAGAATAGCCAAATTGAAGCGGCAATGAGCAGGACACGTGGCCAAGATGAATAGTAATAGGTGGACTTTTAAAGTATTGAGATGGAGGCCCTTTGAAAACAAAAGAAAGCTGGGTAGGCCAATGAAGAGATGAGCCGATGACACCATGAAAAAAATGTACACAAAAAGCAGAGGATAGTGATATATGGATAAATCTGGAAGAGGGAAGAGGCCTATCTCCAGCAGTGGAGAAACTACGGTTTATAAAGAAGAAAGAAGAAGTATTTGAGGTATAAAAAATGTATCTACCCAGTATACATATATTCTTCTTCTTGGTCTTCTGCTTCTTTCTTTAAACTACGTTTTTCCCTCTTACAAAACCTACGCCTGTAGGTACATTACAGCCTGTATGAGGCGAGCCAGAAGAGGAAAAAAATACTATAGGAAAATGTATTAACTAAATATGTTAATTATATTGTATGCACCTCACTTAAAAAATGTGCTACAAACTACAAAATATGTTTATAAAAGACCTTGTATTTTATTGAAAATTATGTATGCAAGTTATCAAATACAAACGATCTAAAAATAGACCCTTAGAGTAAACCTGTTATTGAAATAAAAAGTGATTAGATAAACGCCCACTTTTTATTAAATAAAGAACACTTAACAACAAGATTATTTTGTACTGGTAATAATTCTATACTTTATGGGTACCTAATAACAACCATTTTTTTATGTACTATAATTATTTTTACACTTGTAGGTATTTGATTATATCAATTTAAATTTTAATCGAATAATTAATTTTAATTAAGGTCATTATTGTATTTTGCCGGTATTCTGACTATTATGACGCAACAGATATATTTTTGAATGTAATATAATTAGGTACTACCTGTTAAATCTAATTCAAATTTATGTTTCAGATAAACAACTAAAATGTTGCCATCGTGTAAAAGAGCTGCAAGGTTAGCTAAATCATTAGAAACCAATTTCAACTGTACTAAACGATTAGTTAATACGCAAGACGTTATAAATAGAGAAAGTAATTTTACAGCTCACAATTATCATCCGTTACCAGTAGCTTTATCGAAAGGACAAGGTAATTAAACTTTTATTGATAAATTTATAAGCTAACCGAATAGATTCATAGGAGAAAAGTTGGTTAAAATGTTAATCAAAGGAAGTTTTCAAAGATCAGTGTTAGATTTGTACCAAGCAAAAACATACTTTAGCTTACGAAAAAAAAAATTCAAATGAAAAAAGACCATAGGGACCATCATAACAGACAGCGTGCCCGACACGATTATAAAGTCGAAACGATATTTTAATCGAATTACGAAACTTATACAAACAAAATAGAAGATATTGAGAGCATCCTTTTAATTGTTTATATTTATAATCATCAATGATTTTATCCCTCCCTATTCCACTAAACTTATCAAAAGTTCCAAGTCCACTTTATCCATTTCAAACCTACCTACTACTTTTCGATAGTTTAAACAACTAACTATTCATTCTCTGCACTATTTGCTTTTTTGGTATTCGCTAGTTCGACAAAATTCGAATCATGTGAACGAGCATACCTATATACATATATACAAGCACCATTAACGATTGGATTTTTTTTTCGTGTCACGGCATACTGTTTGCAGTGACAAAATCCGAACACAGAAAAATTTCCGAATGCGATAAACAATCGAATCATGTGAACATGCACATTTAAAACTATGTGCCACTAGCAAATCGACATTTTTTTCTATTCGATTAAACATTCGAATCCGTCTGAACTAAGATCTTCAAAAAGAATTAACACAGCAGTTACGAGAGATTACAAAGAACTTCACAATGACTTAAGAACTGGATTAACCTCATGATTCTTTGGACTGTTTAGAAAACTTTAGGAACGATGCCGTCATGCGATCTTATCGTTATATGCTCTTATGAAACATACAAGAAAAATATATTAATGTATATTTTCCATACAAAGAAATGAAGAAAACAATGACGAATCACAACTGAAAGTCTAGATTAAGCTCCTCGACCGTTAAATTGTTTAAGTAAACCTTAAAAATAGTGCCGTCATTCGGTTAAGGGCGAAGAGGGTATGGGGACAATAGTTCTAGTTTTTTTTTTCATTTTAGGAGTTTTTGTATGGGATGTAGAAGGAAAAAGATATTTTGACTACCTCAGCGGATATTCTGCAAATAATTTCGGACACTGTCATCCAAAAATTATAAAAACTTTGCAAAATCAAAGTTCAATTTTGCATCACACCTCTAGAGCATTTTTTTCAGACGTTCTCGGAGAATACGGAGAAGTAGTTACTAAATTATTTGGATATGATAAAGTTTTACCCATGAATACAGGTAACTAAGTTAAAATCCAAATCTTAGTCAGACTCTAACCTTGAACACTTTTGTAAGTTTGTAATTATAATGATTACATTTTATATTCTTTGCTTAAGGTGTAGAAGCAGGTGATACAGCATGCAAAATTGCAAGAAAATGGGGGTACAGAAAAAAGAAAATCCCTAAAAACGAAGCTCACATTATTTTTGCTGCGAATAATTTTTGGGGAAGATCCCTAGCTGCAGTATCTTCATCAACAAACCCTGAATGCTTTGAAGACTACGGTCCATTCATGCCAGGTTTCAAATGTGTTCCATACAACGATTTAATAGCATTAGAAGTAAGTTTATTAGTTTGAATTTTGTTATACACAACAGACATTAATTATGGTTAAAAATATACGAATGTGTTGAGTTACATAAACTTTTGTTGATTGTTTTATAAACTGCGCAATATTTATTATAATAGGTGTTTGCTAAAGTAATAATTTTCTGTTGAACATTTTCTTTAAAACAGTTTATTTTTATTGCAGAAAGCACTCCAAGATCCATTAGTATGTGCTTATATGGTAGAACCCATTCAAGGAGAAGCCGGCATTAATGTTCCAGATGATGGATACTTGAAGGGAGTTCGTGATCTTTGTACAAAATATAACGTTCTTTGGATAGCTGATGAAATTCAAACCGGATTAGGTAGAACTGGAAAAAGATTAGCTGTTGATTATGAGGGTGTTAAACCAGATATTTTGGTGCTGGGTAAAGCGTTGGGTGGAGGTGTTTATCCAGTATCTGCATGTTTAGCTAATGATGATGTCATGCTAGTTATTGAACCAGGTAAGTCAGTTTCATACGTAAAACATTAAACGAGATGAAAAATCAATACATAAGCTCTTCATGTAAAAATGCGTTATACGAGCTCTCTTTGATCACTTTCACCTCTCGGTTTTAAAACCAAGCTTTTTATATTGGTTTGGTGTAGAGGAGTGAGTGAGTTTCCGCGTTTCTACGATTTGTTACCAACGAGCGTTATCTTTTAGATGCTCTCTCTCTCTCTCTCTTGTTCCTGTATATTGATATAGCCCATCTTCCTTGACATATGGTTCTTTTTCTAGATCATTCCCATAACTTTCTTTATTTAGGTATTCCTATTTAAATCCACTATTAGTCTCTGTGTTAATAAACGACTAAACTTTTATTAAAGTAGGTAGCTGATAGCGCTTCTGCCTACACAAGCGTCCTAACCCTAATACGATCCTGTCGAAATCTCAAATTCCTTTCTACATTTCCACTAATCACCAACCCGCCTGGCCAGCATGGTGAGTTACGGCTAATTACCCCAAAAAGCTATATCAAAGACGAAACAACTAAATGACCCTTAGTCTTCGGCGGCTCCAACACCCCCAACCAAGGTAGCGGTCAGAACAAAGTTGGAGCAAAGTGTGCTAAGAATCCCTGGAAAATATCTGGCTACCACAAAGGACGACAAATGCGTATTACCTCGTATAACGTGAGAACCCTTATATCAGACCAGGAGATGATGAAGCTGGAGGAAGAGCTGAAAACAATAAAGCGGGACATTATCGTCCTCAGCGAAACACGACGAAGAGGAGAAGCCCAAACTATTCTCAAATCGGAACACTTATTCCATTTTAGAGAAGAGGTTATCAGACAACCGATGGGCAAGACGTAATGTCGAGTGGAGACCAAGACAAGAAGCACACCGGAGCAGAAGCTAACCACCAACCAGATGGATCGATTATCTAAAGCGAGTTAATGGAACTGGATGCAAACCGTACAAAACAGAGATAGATGGAAGGAGCTGAGGGAGACTATGTCAGCAGTGGATGCATATGGGTTGTCGATGACGATGATGCTGAACGTTTAAAAAATTCAACTTAGAAACTTCAAATTCATTAAAGATAACGAAAAGTGGATATATTTGGATGAATCGGAAATTTAGCAATAAACTATTGTTTGGGTGTTTCAAGAGGAACGATATCACACAAAAGTTGTTCACTCAGGAAGTACTTCAAAAAAAAACGAACGGTTGTTTCATCGGTTCCACTGAACATATTAAAACCATACCTACGGAGGATCAAAGAACAATTAACGCTGAATGGTATAAAACAGTTTGTTTACCAAAAGTCATCGATGAAATCAGGAAAAAGAATCAACAACGTTATATCATTCATAGAACCAGAAAGACATTAAATTGAAGTCTTATTACCTTAATATTCTGATTTATGGCCGACTTGTTTTTTTTTTCTTCTATGTCAAACAAAAATGCATGGAAAGCGATTTTCTTCACCTCAAGAAGCTGTTGTTGAGATATTAATTTCAAAATGAAAAACTGTTTTAAGAATTAGTTTGAATGTATGCAGAAGTCTACAAATCATAAAGGCGAATATTTTGAAAACCAAATCGTTCTACTACTTTTTGTAAACACTTAATAAAAGTTAAACTCGTAGCGTAGAAGTTCTTTAAGTTATATTTGTAATAAAATTTAATATAAATACAAAATATATTTTAGGGACACATGGTTCAACATTTGGTGGAAATCCACTTGGCTCAAAAGTTGCTATAACTTCACTGCAAGTATTAGAAGAAGAAAATTTAGCTGAAAAGGCATATAATTTAGGTGAACTATTTCGAGTAGAAATAAGAAAAAAATTGAAAAATGGTATATCAGTTATAAATGATGTCAGAGGTAAAGGATTACTGAATGCGATAGAAATTAATAGAAGTAAGTTATAATTTGGGTTTTTATTTGATTAATTTCTGATAAAATTTTATTATTTTGTTTCTTTATTTTTGGTAATTTATTTACTTTTTTTAGATTTAGCTGATGCTTGGGATGTTTGTTTCAAATTAAAAGAAAATGGATTACTAGCAAAGCACACTCATGGAGACATTATTCGATTTTCACCTCCTCTTGTAATTACCAAGGATCAACTGTTGGAATCAATAGAAATTATTGTTAAAACCATTCATAACATGGATACTAAAGAAAGTTAAATACTATATCAGACAAAAAAATTTATTTTATGTTTATACTTTTTTTCGTATGTTGTAAGGCAATATAATATTTTTATAATAAGTAATTATTATATGTATTATTGAAAAAAAAATGCGTGTGGTACTTGATGAGTGTGGACAGAATTGACTATTTCTTGTCCCGCCTTAAGACCATCTTTGGATCTGGAAATTTGGCGAGTGCTCTGCCAGTACTGAGGGCACATATGGCCCATTGTGCATCCTCCCGTGTGTAGGGATATCCTCACCTCATGCTGTCATCAGATATTTAAAATAGGCCCCCGAGGGGATCTCCCTGACATCGGCTGGTGTAAGCCAGTAGTCGCCCAACACGGATCTCCTGATTTCTGAAAAAGCAGAGCAGTCATACATTATATGTTCCACTATTTCCTCTTCTTGTTCGCAGCCTCTACAATGGCTTAAATTTTTGCTCTTTCTTCGTCATAATGAGGTTATAGCTCTCTGGCCAGTCTACAGTTCGTTGTATCATCCCAGCAGTGTATAACGTTTTAGTGAGAGTGCTGTTCGATAAGGTCCACGACAGCGGACGTTGTAAGATTGGTAGATGCGCGAGGGCTAACATATTTGTAGCCTGCAGCCCTCCTTTCTAAATTGTTTACAATGCAGTTTCCTTAAGAGTTCCCAAGTCCTTTGATCCAGAGTGACCACATTATTCTGACCGACCTCAGTTAGAGATTGGTGACATTCTATTAAAGGTCAGTGCTTGTCGGCGATCTGTGTAAATATTAACATTCCTGTCTGTGATATTCCTATTGATTAATTATTTTGCAGCCATGGTTATACCAGGGAGTTCTAACTGAACCACACTTGACAAGCCATTCATAGCAAATTTCTTTTTTAGGCTTAAGGATCTAGAGTAAATTCCACATCCCACATCTTGCTTGGTTTTCGATCCAGTCGTATATGCGCTCAGACGTTCACTACGTTGGAGTCTTCTGTCTTGCTTGTTGATATTTTTTAGGGTTTGTTAAGAGTATATGAAATCTATATATTTCTTTTGTTAATAGCAATCAATTCATAAGTGCCGGAATCCACAACCCAATTGATTGGTCTGATTTCCACTAAAGTTTCTTAACGGGCCTCCTTTTTAGATAATAAAAGTTAAGTGGTACTCTAAAATTCTAAATCTTCAATATCTTCTCATCACATTCTTTTATTTCAAGGTAATCAACCCGAACCCCCGACTTGCTCTTTTCCAAAAGCTGATTGCCATCTGAATCTTATTTTGTATCTTTTCTCACGAAATAATAGACAAAGCTATTAAAACTCTTATGGTGTACAGAAACATTGCAGGAAAAAAGTAGGGTTGTAACCTAAGAACATTGCAATGGATGTATATGGTGACGGTGAGACCAATCATCACTTATGGGGCAGTAGCTTGGGACACGAGTGCTAATCTTACAACTGCGGGGACAAACCTCACTAAGATTCAAAGAGTAGCCTGTGCATGCATAACTGGGGCAATGGGAACATGCCCCACTGCTGCAATGGAAGTAATTTTTAATCTCACGGAAATGCCCTAAGATGACATTCCAAAAAATTTAACTTCGTGAGAAAATTCACCACAAAAGTGGTTAGTAAAACTGGATTGGACAAAGACAACATATAAAATGGTATACAGATGGCTCCAAGACAGATAAAGAAACAGGACCTAGAGCCAAAGATAGCTGCATACCCAAGCATTTTTCTAGCAAAAATCCGCACCACTGAAAGATGTGTGGAATTTAATATAGAAAGGATGTATCGTAGATAAAGATTGTAATTATATCAGATAGTCAAACAGCCATCAAATCTCTGAACTCACACACAATCAGTTTAAAGTTGGTCTGGGAATACCTAAGCAAACTACATGAACTAGGACAAAATAACATCTTTACTCTCTTATGGGTTCCATAACACAGGAATAGAAGGAAACGAAACAGCAAATAAGCTGACAAAAAAGGAGCTGAAAACCGATTCTTGGAACCAGAACCATCTTATGGAATCATCAGTAGTAGTGATAGAAAAACTAAGGAAAGAAATGGATAAAGAAAAATCAAAGTACTGGAACGAACTAGAAGGACCAAGACAACCGAACACGCTCTTGGGAAACTATAACCGGAACAGATCTTTCAGCTCCGTATTATAACCGAAATATTAACCGGACACTGCCGCTTAAGAGGACACATGAAGAAATTAGGATTGGTAGACGAAGCACAATGCAGATTCTGTGAGGTACGGGATGAAAACTCGATACACATACTCTCAGAATGCATTGCATTACATAATTCTAGTGTCAAATACCTACGGTTATACAAAATAAAAGGAAACTTAAAGCCCAACGGTATCCTAAATTTTCTACGAAAGATAGGACTAGAAGAGCTTCTATAAGGCTAAGGAAACTTCAGAATTGTAGCAAGAAAAAGGGGACACAAAAGATCTTATAGGTCGCAGGTATTGTGACAGATGTTAAATTTTATAAAAATAATAACCTGGCGACTTTAAATTTAAGATATTCTTTGTTTAAACAATGTTAAAGAAGTAGTGTGTGTATAAATAAAACACTTTATTATATATAACCAATAAATATATTTAAAAATTGATCGCTGAATACTTACAATGTAAAAAAAATAAAAATTGGCAGTAGTGAGATTCAATATATATATATATATTTACAATTTTAACAATTTATAAACAAAAAATCAGGAAAAAAACTATATAAAAGTTATTAACAATATTAGGTATGTCATATTTTATTATTTGTGAAAAAGGAAAAGAAAAATTCCTTAATCCCATTTAAATATATTCTTTTAACCACAACGAAATAATATTTACAACATAAATATATTCAAAAATATTAAATATAAATTCAATTATAACTACTATAAATTAATTTTTAACACATAATTATAATTCAAATTTAATATCCGGGTTACATTTTGGTCCCAATTTAAATAATTTATTATTTTACTTGAAAATATTAACAACAATGTCCATTATAAATTAAGGGAGTATTTTTTAAATGTACAAAACTAAAAGAAAAAATCAAATATATAATATTCGTATTCATCAACGATTCTTAAAAGCTAAGTGGCAACAATGGTAATCCCAATATAACGGGATAACAATGTTCGAAACATGTTATAGAGTTGTATTGTTAATTCGAAATATTGTTCATCTGTGTGCAGACTAGATTCGGAAATCTGTGTTATCGATAAGCGTAGTTTTACCTTCATCAGTGAAGGAATTTTTACGACAAAATTCGAATAGAAATTGTCGCTGCGTATTGGTCTCATTGTATATCAACAGTTACTGTAGCGAATGTTTTCTTAGTGAAGATTAAACATTTTTATCTGGATTAAGTTAACTTTAGCTCATGATTATTCCCATACTTTATACACCTTAATAAGTGTTCGAATTTTAACCAAAATACAAAAAGTCGTATATCCAAGAAATGTTCTATTTGTGATATACAGCTATGCCTTTGTCAATGTCGTCGATTATATAGATATCTTCAACAGATAAATGATTTCGGAGATATTTCCTAGCAAGTGTCATGCGGTTTAATTGGCAATATGAAGATTATGGTGAGGCCAAACTGCAACTATATCTAATTATGATTAAAAAAACACCAACAAGAACACCTTAAACGTATATTAGACTAGCACAAGCAGGTAAATGATCATATTTTTTTGAGATTGTTCCTATATTAACCAAAACTCAACCCAAGGGGAAAAATGTGGCAATGTAAAAAAAGTTGCTAATGAAAATGTATTATTTCGAGTTAATGATGTAGAAGCCTTAAACAAATAAAAATTTTGTGCGGTTACTATCGAGTGACACGAACGTCAACTACTCCACCGAGACTAGTGACATCACTTTCACGGACACACAGGAAGCCTGTGAAATGAATAACACCAAACCTCCATCGAAGACTTCTAACATAATAATTCCAAAAGGACTCGTCCACCGAGAGCCGTGACACCATTTCCAAGGACACCCAGCTTTAAAGAAGACTTCTGATATCATCAATACTGACCATCACCATAGCTACGCACTGGAGTCCCATACCAGGAGCAGCCAGCGAACTCTACAAAGACGTGGACAGTCTCGAAGAGCACAATCCTTAGCCAACGTTTCAGAAATACTCGTCCACCGAGGCCCATGGCACCACTTCCACGAACACCCAGGAAGTTTGCTAAGCGTGCAGTATTTGTTACACTAACACTAGAGCTCCCACGAAGACTTTTGATATCAGCAATTCTGACCATCATTAGAGCTACACACTGATATCTCATACCAGTAACAGCCAGCGAACTCTATAAACACGTGGACTGTCTCGAATTACAAGGTTAGACAACACTACCGTCAAAGAGCACAATCATCAGAAGGACAACACTGACATTCCTTCCACGGACACCCAGGAATCTTACGAAGTTTTATGATATTCTCAATTCTAACCATGAGGAAGTATGATATACAATTAGCAGAGAAGAAACACCCACTGGATTATGTATAAGATCGTTAAATAATTACGGTAAACATTGTAAACTCGTATGAATTTAAATAGCGACGGCCAGACAAACCAGAGACACCTTGTGGTGAGCAGAAAACCATCATTACCCATTTGCTATGCCATTTTAAAATTTTTGTTTGCTATTTATAGGCTGTGATTAGTTTTTTATGTTATATTTTCTGTGAGATTTAGTAAGTTCAATATTTACTTTTAATTTCTCCTTAATGTCATTTAATATATTCTTGTTTGTATACTTTCTGAAATTTTAATATATCTACTATTTGTCACTTCCTCTCCAGGCGCGAATAATGTTCATAACTTTTAAGTATAATGATGAGAGGAAGATATTTTGATATTGAATCATTTGCATTTTTTTTGCAAAAAATTTAAACTCTAGATGATTTATAAGAAAACCGAATACAAAGGAAGAAATGAGAGCAAGACTGGGAAAGGGAAATAGATGTTTATATGGTCTAAACCATCTCCTAAAAAGTAATTTAATAACTAATAAGCTAAAAATCAGATTGTACAAAACGGTAATAAGACCAACAGTTACATTTTCTTGTGAAACTTGGATATTAAGGAAAGCAGATATAAGTTCCCTAGAAATATGGTAAAGAAAGGTAGGTATTAAGAAAAATTTTGGAGGAAAAAGGAACAATGGGGTATGGGAAAGAAGAACAAACCAAGAGCTTGCGGATATGTACAAAGAACCAAGTATCACAGGATATGATAGAACACAAAGGTTAGGACATGTCGAAAGGATGGCAGAAAGATTTGCAGAAGCATAGAAGAAAAAAAAAGAGGGAGACTAAAGGACAGATGGAATAGCGAAGTAGAAGCGGATTTGTGTACAAAACTGAAACGCATGTACCAAAATAAGAAGAAATGGAAAGAAATGACAATAGGGTACCGGACAGTAATCGAAAAAAAATTTAAGATGTGTTTTAAAATAAAGTTTGTTATACAACAATATCACTCAATAAAGATTTTTAAGAAATAACAATGATTTATATTTTTAAATCAATAAATAAAGTTGCGTAAATTATCTGTGACGTCTAAGAACCCAAACGCCAATCACAGTGCGTAACGTCATATGTAGGTAGCCATAAGTAAACAACACTGCTTTGTATGTTATTTCGCGTTTTCCTACGATTTGTTTGCATTTTTCTAAAAATATTTAATTGTAATTAGTTACGAATTAAAGGACTATAGTCATAACAGAAGTTGTCGTAAGTGCTTGAAGCCTTTTGTTAAGTTTTTATCATGGAACAAGGTTATACAAAAGCCGACAATAGAAATCTCCCAAAAGTTGATATTTTCATGGTCAGCAGTTTCTTTGCCACTAATTCAGACTTTTGTTCTGCCGAATTTAGAAATGTGAAAACATTTGTGTAAGTATTTCAATCTCTTTTTGTTTATCTTAACCATAGAAATGATTAAAGAAATAAGTAAAACATAACCTATAACACCTACTTTACATACACACTAAATATGATTATTTGTATTATGTGCTTTGTAATAACACTCTATAGACCGTCAGCCCATGGTATAAAAAATTGAACGATCCTTGACCATATGCCCTTTGAAGATTCGACTAGAATAAATGTGCCAATTATGTTAAATTTGAAATGAAACTTGCATCCTGGTTCTATAGTTGCAAAATTCCGGAAAATGTTGAAACAAAATTATGATAAATTTTAACAAAAGTTGACCGTATGCCGAGGTAATGAGAAGAAAGTTAACCAAAAATTTTTCCATCGGAAAAAGGTCGGCATACGGGTAGGGTAGTCCCTAAGGGATGTAATAAACCCTTGAAGTTGCAGACAATTGTTATACCTTCTTTATGATAGCCGACTGTATGCCTCTAAGAGATTTTTATTATTTATGACGTACCATATACTTATGCCCAACGGCATACCGATCGGCTTGTTCCAAGTGGTTCCTAACCTCTAAAACATGTGTGGAAATTTTTTTATTCTTTTTTATGATCGTTAACTATATGCCATTAGCAAATATGATAAATTGTAATCAATGCTATCATATGTAGCTTTGGCATACAGATCGAGTGGTCCTAAAGTAGTGGCATACGTATCAAAAGATGTAAAAATTTTTAATGACTTTTCGATGATCACTGACCGTATGCCAATAAGTTTATCATTAGACAATACTAAAATGTAATGCATAATGAAAGGGCATAAGCTCATCGCGGTCCCTAACATCAAAAATTAAAATTGATGTTAAATATTAAATTTTGACAATCGCTGACCGTATGCCATTATGTATATTATTAAATAATTGAAAAATTAAATACCCTGCAAAAGGGCATACGGTTTTAGTGGTTCCATACCAAAATTAATAGCTGAAATATCTATTACTCCGAACGAGCATCTCTAGTGTGTATGTGAAGTGATTGTGTATATTTAGACGCAACCAAGCTTCGACCAGGTGATCATCGATTCTGCGCAATAATCATCGACAAATAATATTCGAATTGTTGAGGTAACGAACCACTAAAACCGTATGCCCTTTGACAGCGATCGTCGATAATTAATATTCAACTTCAATTTTAATTTTTGAGGTTAGGAACCACGGTAATCGTATGCCCTTTCATTACACATTAGATTTTAGTATTGTCTAATGATAAACTTAATGGCATACGGTCAGTGATCATAGAAAAATCATTTCAAATTTTTACAACTTTCATATACATTTCTGAGGTGAGGAACTACGATAACCGTATGCCTTTTTGCAAGTGGTTGTTTTATAATGTAAACTTCAATTTTAAGTAGATTTTTTACGGTTAAGAGTCATAAAATAAAATAAAAAAATTTCCACACATGTTTTAGAGGTTAGGAACCACTTGGAACCAGCCGATCGGTATGCCGTCAGGCATAAGTATATGGTACGTCATAAATAATAAAAATCTCTTAGAGGCATACGGTCAGCTATCATAAAGAAGGTATAACAAGTGTCTGCAATTTCAAGGGTTTATTATATCCCTTTGGGACCAGCCTACACGTATGCAGACCTTTTTCCGCTGGATTATTTTTTCGTTAACTTTCTTCTCATTACCTCGGCACACGGTCAACTTTTGTTAAAATTTATCATAATTTTGTTTCAACATTTTCAAGGATCGTTCAATTTCTTATACCATGGGCTGACGGTCTACTAGGTACAGTACTTACATCAAAGTGATCTTCACAAAAGTAAACTGCTGACGTAACAGATATTCCATCGCACTTTCGTCTTGCTAGGTCTAACCATTTCTTTCGTATGTCTGGTTTCCGAGGTACATCAATAAAAAATTTATTTGGAGTAGTTACTGATGTACTTCCATATCGAGGTACAACACACCAACGATATATTTTTTAGTTCATGATGATTAAGAAACACAAAATACTTAATTTATCCAAGCACTGATCACTTGTAATATGGTTCGTAGTTTGTTTACCTCCTTATGACGTCACGCGATCTGAATTGACATGAAGTGGTGTTTTCACGGCAATTTTAAATAAATTATGTTTTTGACGTTTTTAAGTACTCCAGAAGATTTATTTAATTAAAATATTATTTTTTATGGCTATATATATGAATAAAGATTATTTTTAAACACTATTTGAAAAGTTGTCCGGTTCCCTATTAAAGCCTTGGGCCTTTCAGGCCTGCAGATCTATATACCATTTAAGAAACTTTGTGAATACGAATTTGTGAATAAAAGAAACAAAGAAACTTGTTCCACGGTTTATTTAGTGTTCTTACGAAATTTGTTCTGAAATTATTTTAGCGTATTTAAGTTTTAAGTAGAGAGCAGAATATATGCAAAATACATATTTTTGTATATTTATAATATACATGTATGTAATTAAATATTGGCGATTGCATATAGAATAATTTGAAAAATTTAAAAAATTTAAAAATTTTTGATATTTTCAAATTTTTCGAAATTTTCGAAATTTTCAAAATTTTCGAAATTTTTAAAAATTTTGAAAATTATGAAAATTTAAAAAAAATCAATCATTTTGAAAATTTTTATTAAATTCTGTATTAATTTTGAACGGAATATGAATTATAAGCATATCAATTTAAATAATTATTTTTTGAAAATAAGGCAATTTTACGATTTTATGTTAAAAACGATCTCTCGAAATTTCTTCACGGGTTTAAAAAACAATTTTCAATTTACTAAGACTTCTTTTAATTTATCACGATTTTATTCTAATTTGTATGTTTTTTTAAGTGATTATTTCCTTCGATCCAAATTAACCAATAGAATGTCATAATTTTTTGAAATCGGACCAATCAGAATCAAATATCAGCGACTATTGCACTAGAACAATATCAGCGACTATTGCACTAGAGAAATAGTCACGTCAAATATAAATGTCAAAAATTTGTCTTCTCAAGAAATAGGTAATCTTCCTAAATATAACGCGACCTTGATTAATAGTCTGCTATTTTTGTTGTTGCTAAATTTCTCGAATATTTTACAATTTGTTTTGACATAATTTGACATTAATAATCAAAGATTAAAGCCCTCGAGCTAAAGCTCTCGGGCTTTAATCAGATTATTAATGTCAAATTATGTCTCAACAAATTGATACTAAAATATTCTTGAAATCTAGATACCACAAAAATAGCCGACTATAATCAAGGTCTTGTTATATTACCCTTGAAAATTGTTATAGACGCTTTTCATAAATATATCGCGCAAATTTCTATACATATTTGTTGCATATATTCCGCTGTCTACGTATTTCTAAACCAAATAATTAAATCAAACATGGAACTTAAACTGTGGTAAATGGATTTGAATTTTTCTATAATTCTCAGTCTCTTAATTTGAATAAAAAAATTTTTAATATTCTCTTAAGCTCCAATACATTTCTCGATTCTATTTTGTCCAAAATTAACAGAATGCTTAAGATTACTAGATTCAATAAGTAACGACGCATCACACATCATTCGAGCATTACTTCTTACCAAAAATAACAAATGACATTCTTCATAAACAGTTAATTGTACTCTTGTACACACTAAACCATGAAGAACAGTTGCTCGTTGTAAATCTAACCATCTCTGTAGTGCTAATTCTCGTTCTTTAATGGTTGATCCCAGAGAAACATCGGATGGACCCCATAAAGAGAATTCTAATACGCTTTTAACTTGCGTTAGAGAAACAGCACGTTCGTGGCTAAGCAAAGATTGTAAAAGGGGGGCTATTTTCGGAGAGGGATGTAAGCAATTTAATGCCTTAAGGGCACACATGCACAAAGTTCCTTGTTTTTCCTGATGGGACTTTGTTGCCACATCTAAGGTTGTCCTGTAAAATAAAAAATACTTTAAGTATGAGTTTTATTTGGATTGCAGACAATGTTTTATAAACGAATAATACATTTGTATACGAGAACGTACTCGTATACGTATAGGTATAAATATTACCAATTATTGTGTTTTAATCACTTTTTATGAATCCTTCTGGAACCCGTGGTGAACGTTACTGAAATTGAAATTTTAATTCGATAAATTATAATACATACCCTTGTAATATACAGAGTTTGTGATGACTTTCTTTATCCATATCTTTACATAAAACAAAACTACTAAGAGATAATGGTAGTTCTTCTATTCCTTGTGCTTGTATCGTTTTAAGAGCATTTACCAGTTGCAACATAACAAAATTCGAATCCTTCCAACTCTCTTCATGTGTTTTTGTCTTTAGAAGTTCTCCATATGATTGTATAGTATTAATCTGAAGGTACGGTAAAACCCAAGCAGTTGCTGAAAAAAGAAGAAAAAAAAATTACTATCATCCGCTCCTATGACTCGGCTGTTACTGATTGTCAATTGACAAAGTATTTTCATTCGTTAAATTTTTTTTCCATATACTGCTGTTCAAATTAAATGGTGTTTAATTTCAAATATAGCTACATATTCCAGAATGAATGTTAAAGAGTAACTCATTGTCAATCCCTTGTTATTTTTGTTACTTCTGTCAGTAAATTGTTGTTAAACTTCAATTAAAAGTCGTAATTTAAAACGTTTGAAACTAGTATAACAAAACCACAAATTCTAAGCCACTGGATATAAAATGACATTAAAACATAAATAACTACTATTTTCCACCATTTTGTATCCACTGTCTCAGAATTTGTGGATTTTGTTATTTATAAACATCAAGGAGTAACTCGCAGCTCCACCAAGTAACTGTAACATAAACTAAAGTGCAATTTAAGTAATCAATAAAATTATTAATTTTAAACGACTTTCTACTAGGTCTAGCTATTGAATAACACTTTAAGCCTAGAGGCCGCCCAAGAGTGGTTGGAAAAAAGTAGTAGTGCGTTGGGTATCTAGAAGTCTTCTTTATGTACGTACCAAACCACGTTTTCGTCACTATTTTAGTATTTGTGCAGTAGCGGTTTGAAAGGAAAGTGTTTTTTTCTCGTGCCAAAAACCATGTGTGACGAGAGATAGGAGCCACGTATCAATCTGTTATAAATTGTTGCAAGAGGCCTATGGAGACAATTTTCTATGTCGTGTCTGTTTTGAGTAATACAAGCGCTTTAGTGATGGCGAGAGAGCACTGAAGATGACCAGCGCGCAGGTCGCCCTATCACTGTTTGAACTCCGGAAACAGTGACCAAAATGTGATCGTTGAATAAGCATCCAGATAATTACTGAGGCTGTAAACGCCGATTAAGAAACGGTTAGAAAAATTTTACACGAGGAATTGCACATGACAAAAGTCTGTGCAAAGGTGGTGCCAAAAGGTCTGCTCAGATTTCCTTGAAAGGTTAAAAGAAGATCCCGGACTGCTGAAAAACATTTTTACTTGCGACGAAACGTGGATTTTTCAATACGATGTTGAAACAAAGCGACAAATCAAAATGTTGATCGTTTTTTTTTTTAATTAACGATATCGTGATGTCTGAATGAGTTTTAGAGGGTCGACTGTCAACCAGACTTACTAATTGTCAGTTTTGGCAACACTACGAGAAAGATTTCGTAAGAAACGGCCCGAGTTGTGGAAGAACAAGTCATGGATTTTGCACTAGGACATAACGCGCTATCTGTGAAGCAGTATTTGGCCAAAAAACGAGATGACTGATTGGGTTCCAGAGGGTCAGACTACCAACCAGACTTACTAATTGTCAGTTTTGGCAACACTGCAATAAAGAGTTCGTAAGGAACGGCCCGAGTTGCAGAAGAACAAATCGTGGATTTTGCACCAGAACATAACGCGTCATCTGTGAAGCAGTATTTCGCCAAAAAACGCACTCCATTGCTCGAACACGCGCCGTACTTGCCAGATTTGGCACCGTGCGACTTCTTTTATTTCCGATAAAATCTGCTTTGAAAGGGACCCGATTTGAGTCGATGGAAGCGGTAAAGCAAAAAAACGACAGAGCTCATAAAGGCCCTTACCAAAGAAGACTTTCTGCACTGCTTTGAGCAATGGAAAAAACGTATGGAAAGGTGTGTGGCAAGGACAGGGTAGTATATTGAAGGGAAGCACTCAAATGTAGAATAATTTTTTCGTATTCTTGTTATTTAATAGCCAGACCTTGTATAACTTATTGACGTCATAACAAGACTGACAGATATGTACGATTCATATTAGTTTATACATAGTTGATGGTAATATACTTCGTGATGGTAATAATAAATCTTAACCTGACAAGAATGACAAAAGATTGACAATCAGTGACAGTAGATTCAACATGGTTGATGATAGTACTTAATTTTAGTGCTCTACTTATAAATGTTTAAGTACGAGTTTTAACAACTTTGATTTAATAATCTAAAGTCCTGTAATTATCTAATGATTTAAAAAATCTTACCTTGTGTTTGTTTTTTGTCATCTTCATCATTACTTTCTGATGTTTTTAAATAAACATTCGGAATAAGATCGCTGAATTCGATAATCGGATTAAGATTGAAGGTACCCAAAGACATAGTACTAGAGGTAATTGTACCAGCTGATACTGAAATGGTAACATTGTGAGTACCCCATAATGCTTGATGGAATATCCTGTTGCCTATAATGACAGGATTGGCAGATTTTATTGAAAAATCAGTCCATCGAAGATTTGACAGAACTTTTAAACCTCGCAAAGCAGGTTGAATGTGGTTCACTTGTTGAATCTTAAATAGGAAATCATAATTTTATACACACCTATATCAAGTTTAATAATTACAAGCAACTTACATTTTCAAGTACTTGAGCTAAAGCTTCATGATTCGCAACCACCACAGCTCCATAATTATCTTCTAAATTTTTATGGACTATACTTCTACCTTTTCTTGAACGTAGCTTATGAGTTCGACCATTTTGCATCCAATCGTGGTCATCTTCGGTTACCTAATAGACAGATTTTAAGAACGAAATTATTAATAAGACTCGTCTTTATTAAACTGAATATTCAATTCTTTCCTCGAAAACGAAGATTGCAATAAATAGAAGGGTGTGACACTCGGCGAAATTCAATATATATAAGCGAAGTTTTTAATGATATCTAAGGCACTCGAATGTTGGAGCAGCGAATGAGAGAGGCAGGAAGAGATTTCGGTTACTCGAAAGTGGGAGCAAAGAGGGAAAGCGAGACCAGGAGTAGTTCCGCATCTTGTATTTGTCAGTATTTTTTTATTGCAACACCTTTTCTGAACCGTAGATTGAAAGTTTTGCTTCAAAACGTGATGAATACGGCGAATTCCGATGGAGGGGAAGCTTCTAATGAAATCAGGTGTAATCGAAAGAAGCGCCAGCAAATGGAGAGGTAATAGAAGCTATGGCTTACTCGAAAGTAGGAGCAGCAAATCAGAGAGATAAGGAGAGGCATGAGGAACTTTCGCTAACTCTAAAGTGGGAGTGCCAAGAGACAAAGAAGCCAGATGACATTCCATTACTCATTTTTGTCACAATTTTTCTGTCGCAACAACTCTTCCGAACTTTACATTAAAAGTTTTGCTTCAAAACAGCGAATTTCGTTAGAGAGAAAGCTATTAATGACATCTGGTGTAATCGAAAGAAGCGCCAGCAAATGGAGAGGTAATAGAAGCTTTGGCTTACTCGAAAGTGGGACAAGCAAATAAGACAGATAAGGAGAGGCAGGAGGAACTTTCGCTAACTCGAATGTAGGAAAAACGAGAAATAGAGAGGCCGAGTGAAATTGCATTACTCATTTTTGTTACAATTTTTCTGTCGGAACAACTCTTCCGAAACTTACAAAAAAAAGTTTTGCTTCAAAACGTGTTAAACCCGGCGAATTCCGATGGAAGGGAAGTTTTTAATGAAAACAGGTGTAATCGAAAGAAGCGGCAGCAAATGGAGATGTAATAGAAGCGTTGGCTTACTCGAAAGTGGGACAAGCAAATAAGACAGATAAGGAGAGGCAGGAGGAACTTTCGATAACTCGAAAGTAGGAAAACCGAGGGATAGAGAGGCCAGATGAAATTCCATTACTCATTTTTGTCACAATTTTTCTCACGCAACAACTCTTTCGAACCTTACATTAAATTCAAAACTCGTTGAACACGGCGAATTCCGAAGGAGGGGAAGCTTTTAAGGATATCTGCTGTAATCGAAAGAAGCGCCAGCATATGGAGAGGTAATAGAAGCTTTGGCTTACTGGAAAGTGGGAGCAAAATGAAGAGGTAATAGAAACGTTGGCTTACTCGAAAGTGATAGCGGCAAATGAGAAAGATAAGGGAAGGCAGGTGGAACTTTCGCTAACTCGAAAGTAGGAAAACCGAGAGATAGAGAGAGGCCAGGCGAAATTCCATTACTAATTTTTGTCACAATTTTTCTGTCGCAACAACTCTTCGGAACCTTACATTAAAAGTATCGCTTCAAAACGTGTTGAACACAGCGAATTGCGATGGAGAGAAAGCTTTTAATGAAATCTGGTGTAATCGAAGCGTCAGCAAATGAGAGACAATAGAAGCTTTACCTTATTCGAAAGTGGGTGCAACGGCCCGGTTACTCTTAGCCACATTTTTTTGGCAACACTTCTTTGTGACCTTATAATAAAAGCTTCGGCTTAAAATGTGATGAATTCCGATGCAGTTTTTATTGATACTTGGTGCACTCAAACAGTGGGAGCAACAAATGAAAGAGATAAGGAGAGGCAGGACGAACTTTTGCTAACTCAAAAGGGGGAGTACCGATTGATAGAGAGGCCAGAGGAAGTTCCATTATTCATTAAAAAATCGCTTTAAAGGCATTTTATTTGCACGGTGTAAAATTACGTGTTGTAGATATTAGGAAAATAATCAAACATGAGATAGATGTAAAAAATATGTTTCATTCATAACTACACAGTAAACAAAATAGTTTAAATGTATATTCATTTCTGTGTCATATTAGATAGATAGAATATTAATTATAATAACTATAATGAAATCAATAATAATATATTTTAAAAATGTCTCGTGGTTTTCCTGACTTTTTTTAGAAAGTTTTTTATTTTCGCCGTGTTCTTTGTCTCTTTGTCATTCCGTGGAATTTTGTAATCGAATTTAAACCTATTTCCCGACTACCTAGAGCTCTGAAATTTTCAGGATAGCTAAGAACTGCATGACAATGCATAATTCAAGTGTGTTTAGGCATATACATAGATTTCGACATTTATATTGAATTGTTATTAAATTAAATATGAATTAAGTTTTGTATAGATATTACCATTTTGAAAGTATTGATAGGCGCAATTCACACAGAACGGACGTCGGGCAGAGACGTGGCTTCGACGTGGCACGGACGTGGCGGAAGCGTGGCGTATGCAATGCACACAGAGGTGCAGGACAGTGGCGCGAACTGACGTCAGTAATCTGTTGGTTTTGTGGAAAACATGTCTTTTTTAAGCAGTGATGAAGATGATAAAGATATGTTCGATATAGTGTATTTGGCTAATGTGAACAAAACAAAAAGAAGATATTGGGTTCATCCATTGTGGCTACAGAAGGAGAAAATTGGTTGAACATTCGACCTAATGAGAGAATTAAACATGTACCCAGAACGATTTCAAAATTCATCAGCAATTTTCTGCCGGACCCAGTCTTAAGCACTCCTATTACAATAATCAGCACGATTAAAATCATATATACAAGGTACAAGGATATTTGCCAACTTCTTTGCAAAATTGTATGTTGAAGTCAACATCATCTCGCATTTTTAAATTAATTAAAGCACAGAGACATGTGGCGAAGAACTGGCGCGCCCTTTCTTGTACGCCACGAGAGACGCCGAAGAGACGTGGCGAGGGCGGGCGGACGACCGCCCGTGCCACGTCGCTTCTGTGAGTATTGTACCATTTGTTTACATAGGAGAGACGCCGAAGGGACAAAAGTCCGCGCCACGTCTCTGCCCAACGTCCGTTCTGTGTGAATTGCGCCTAAAGCACAGAGACACGTGGCGAAGAACTGGCGCGCCCTTTCTTGTACGCCACGAGAGACGCCGAAGAGACGTGGCGAGGGCGGGCGGACGACCGCCCGCGCCACGTCGCTTCTGTGAGTATTGTACCATTTGTTTACATAGGAGAGACGCCGAAGGGACAAAAGTCCGCGCCACGTCTCTGCCCGACGTCCGTTCTGTGTGAATTGCGCCTTAGTTGCTGGTGTCTGAATTGGATAAGCGTCTATAATTGTGACAGTTCTGTTGGGTTATCGTAATGGAATCGATCACGCGAGACAGAAGTTTTTTTTTTCTTTTTTTTTATATAATAATAATATGACCCATAAAACGTTTTTCTCGCAGTTTCTTCATCTGAACGGTGTCCTTCGAAAATCGGTTTTTGCCAAATCCAGAAGGGCCGTAATTGAGAATCGTAACGAAGACAAAAACCAACCATCCCTGGATTGAGAATAGGAAGATTTATATAAGAGAAAGCCGCCCTGAATTATTTGAATGAATGAAATCCCGAAGAGAATACTCAAAACTCCTCCGGAATAGAAGTCCTGGAAAACTAAAGGTAAGAGAATTAATTAATTATTTATTTAAAAATTATAAATATAACTCTTGAAACTTGATTTAATAAATCATCTTAAAACGGATTTTTGCGTATTATTTGCTTGTCTTTACTTTGGCGCCCTGAATTTATGTTTGGAGAGAATTGATAAAACTCAGAAGGAAGCCACGATCCCAGGAGCTAGCGTAGGGTTAATTAGGGTTACAAATTAAAATTAAAAATTCCTAATGTTTCGTAATATTTTGGTATTTTTAATTTTCAGGGTTTTCAGAATATTTAAGGTTTGAAATATTCTGATTTTTTAAACAACATTTTTTAATAATTTTTGTGTTTGTCTATACTTATTTTATAATATAAAAACTAAGGTATTAATTGATTACTTCAAAATTTCAGGCTGTTAAAACATCGAAAATAAAAAAGTTAACAGTTACACATGATATAAATTTGAAAAAAAAACTTACCTCAGTCTCGCTTCCATAAAATCCATACGGTGCGTAAATCTCCGACTCAGTTTCACTTCCACAATAAGTCAACGACATACTTCTTGGAATATTTCCATACTTGAAATAATCCCCAGAAACATCGATACTACTTTCTGATCTCTTTCCTAATCGAGTGTTTTTACTTTTTGGACTTCCTTTATCTCGGCTGGAATCACTATCTGGAGAAGAAGATCTCGTTGAATTGATGTAATCGTAAACATTTTCTGTGGTATCTTTTCTAACATTAAGTGGTTCATAGTTATGTATTTGTTTCCTAAACATCTGTTTATGTTGTAAAGCTGCTTCTCTTTCCCTCATACTGGCTGTCCTTACAGGCTTATTTGGTACAATCGAAGATCTAACTTCACCGATGTTAGCATAGACAGTTTCTTGTTGTTTGGAACTTGAATTATTTCTGGATAGTTGTCTTTGTTTGTTTAGAATCTCGATACTTTTTGGAGGAGTGGGTAGATTAGGTTTATTTGGATTTGGTTCGTGATAGTTTCTAGGAGGAGGAGGTGGTTTGGAAGTTTTGGTAGAGGTATAAGACTCATAATCACCACCAGGTGTACTATACTCATGACCTATGGGAGCGTAATCAATTTGATCTAAGTTTGGTTTCTGTACAACTTCTACTTTAGCACCATTTAGTTCACTTGGGTGTACTATAACTAATCTAGGTTTATCTTTATCATCATTGTGTTTTAAAGATAAATCTGAAGGTATTTTAGTAAGATCTTTAGAACTAGAACCCATTCGTAAAAATTTCTTTAGAGAAAACCTAGCTTTATTTTTTTCTTTCCGTTTATCATCAACCACCAGACAATCTGTAGATAAAGATTTTCTTGGGACGGATTCCGGTGCAATATAAACTGTATCTTCACTGGAGTCTTTAAGACTATCACTAGTAGAATTTCGTAAATATGTTTCTTCTGGTGGCATAGGAGCTTTTCTTTTATTGTTCTTCAAATCAATATCACTAGAATCTTGTCTGGTTAAATTAACTTTTTCCGTAGCTTTATTAATATTCGTTGTTTGAGTTTTACGTAAAAATACAGCACTAGGTTTAGAAGGTATTTTAGGTTTTTCGTATATAGGTGGTGGTACTCCATGAAGAAAAGAACTTTGTGATTCAAGAATCGGAGGAGGTGTTACTGGTACTGGTGGTAATTCGGAAGCTACAGGATCTTCTCGACCATCAGGTTTCCCAGCTAAGTCTCGACTTTGAGAAAAAGGTACGTATTTACTAGGAACTGGAGGTGGTAGCGAAACTAGTCTATTTTCAGGTAATTGTTTATCTAAATTATTAGCTATATCTTTAGCATCTTTAGTAGAGTGTAAAATTTCAGCGTTTATAAAGTTTGTAGTTACTTGTATATCTTCTTTCTTATTACATTCACTATTTTTCTCCATTGATTTAGAATCATGTTTGGCTTTAGCAGTGTTAATTGTATCTTTATTTAATTTTAGATTTTTAGTATTCATAAGTTCTATTTTAGCTGTAGAAGTTTGGTATATAACTGGTTTTTCAATATCTCTTTTCAAAGCAGGAGTTCTAGTGAGATTAATTTTCTTTTCAGATACTAGTTTAGTAGATAAATCGGTTTCTTCTGTCCCAGAAACTTCCGCTTCTATATTTTCTTTATTCGATTCACTAACACTGAGATGAATTTCCTTTTGAGCTTTTTTCTTTACCATGATTTGTATTGGATTCTTACTATTTTCTAAAGTTTCCGATATTTCATCTAGTAACGATTTCTCTACTTTAGATTCTCCATTTTTGGTATATGAAGTGAGAACAACGTTAGTTTTATTTTCTGCTACAACTTCTTTATTATTTTTAGCTATGGGTATATGAGAAAGATTTCTGGTGTTCAATTTTTTAACTTGAGGAGCCGTTTCTTCACCAAATGGTGTTACTGAGACTAGTAAGGTTTGCTTTTTTCCTTGTGAATCAACAACCGGTTTTCCTAATAATAACTGAGTGTATGATTTCTTAATTTCGGTATCTTTTAGAGATACTGTATTGAAATCTGTATTTTCTTTTGTAATTCGTTGCAATTCTTTTCTAGCTTCCTCATCATCATCGTCATCAGACTCTAACACTACTTCTTCTTCACTAATATCATTATCATCGCCATCTTCATTATCAGAACACCAATCTTCTCCACCATAACCAATAACTTCTGTTAAATCTTTATCGAAGCAAACAGAATATTTAGTGGTTTTGATTTTTTTAACGTTTTTGATAATTCCAAGCACTTGGTTGCTTGCGATTAACGTTATAGGTTTTGGTTTCGGTTTTTCTTGGTGCTCATCTTTTGATTTAAAACAATTCGAACATAGTTCCTTTTTCCAAGCGTTCTGTACGAAATTCTTACATATAGCTGACGACATCATATAAGTTGGCACGATAATTTCATTGGACTCTGAAACAAAAAGAAAACATATAAATAAGAGGCCAGTATTAATTTTTAAATTATGGGTGATGTGGAAACATACAAAATTAAAATAGTACCTAATAATACGTAGATGATACGTAGGTTCGCTCATGTGACATGTTTTTTCATAACCAACTGTCAATAATACTACTGACTGAAGGTTGAAGAGTGTTATCAAAAGTTTGTATAGAAAAATATCCTATTTGTTTGTTAAAAAAAAAAACAGAGATAGTAGAAGATTTATTAATTTCTAAATCGAGATTCTTAACGCAAGACATTTTAACAAGTGGGTTTGGTGGAAAAATAAATTAGTAATAATAAGCGTAGGTTTGATGATATCAGATTTTTGTAACGTGTGATAGTTTTTTGAGGACTGTCATTATTACTACGTACTGATTAGCGAAAAATGCATGATTCTTTACGAAAATATCCTATTTGTTCCCAAAACGTTAATGTAGAGATAGAAAAGAAGCTGTATTCAATTCGAAATTGTATATTATTGGAGATTCCTAATGCGTCCGATAATCTACCTCGCAGGTAGGTTGCAGAGACAATTGGTAGATGGCGTTGTATTTCGATTTATTAAAAATACAGTTAGAAAGATTATTTTAATTTTTGTCTTCGTCGTGAATAAAATAATAACTTATAACATGAAAAAAAAGGTAATAAAAAATGAAGAAACAAAAAATTATAAAAATGAAATAAAACCTTTTGAAAAAATGGGAAAAACTATCAAAAAATAAATAATACGCTAAAATTAGAAAATAGAATCAAAAATCGGAAAAAATAAAAGATTTCAGAAAATATATTATACGAACAAATCGAAAGAATGAGAAAAATCATAAAAAAAATAAAATTTAAAAAACAAGTTTATAAATGGATAAAATGGATGAAAAACTAAATAAATTAAAAAAAGGGATTTCAAAAAATGTGGAAAATAGAAGAAACAACTTAAAAAAAAAACGTCAAAACATAATCAAAAAAATGTAAAAACTTTGAAACAAACAAGAAAATATGATAAAATTAATAAAAAAAACTAGAAAAAACAAAAAGAAATCAAAAATTTGTTAAAACAAAAAAAAACAGGAATAACTGAAAATTGGGTAAGAAACTGGAAACAAGCGAAAAAGTTAGACGAAACCGAAAAAACAGGAGAAAGAAACAAAATATAATCACATAAATTTAGCAAAAAATGATAAAAAATGTAAAATCAAAAAAAAAAAAAAATAAAAAATCAGAAATAATGGCGTTGTATTTCGATTGCTAAAAAGTTAAAAACCTTATTTGGATTTTTCTTGGTCAGGAATGAAGGAAAATATAAAAAAATTCGAAAAGAGGTTGACCTTAAAGGCCATCCTTGCAACTTCCCGCTAGTTTTAACCGCAAAGCTATAGTAACGTGACGTATTTTGACGTTTTTGACTTTTTTTAAAATGTTTAAAAAGCCATAACCTTTTAACGCCTTATTCGATTTTGATATTTAAGATGGCATTCGACGCAGTTTTTGAGACCTAAAAACGTTACCGAGAGTGCAAAATCGGTTAGTCAAAAAATCTCTAAGTTATTGAAAAAAAAAAAAAAAATTTTTCGACAACGATATCTCACGAACGAATCAACCGATTTCAATGGGCAAAACGGCATTCGACGTGGCTTTTTAAGCTTGAGAGCTGATTAGGTTATAAAATTGATCAATGCAATAGCCAAAAAGATATGCCCAAAAAACATCATTTTTACCAATTGTTTTTTTCGGTTATTTTGAAATTTCTCGAAATCTACCAGCTCGAATCGGTACAAACTTACAGGGAATCTAAGTTAGATGGAACTCTTTGGAATGCTTTTTATTTCATTCCGATCGGTCAAGCCGTTCAAAAGTTATAAGAGGTTTACATACATCCACACACACATCCACACGTACATACAGACATACAGACACCCTCGTAAAAATAGTCAGGGGAGGTTCCTAAGACCTCAAAACGTTGAGATCCGATGAAAACTCGATTTTCGAAAAACGGGGTGAAACCAATAACTTCCCGATTTAAAAAAAAAAATTAATTTTTTTTAGCGGGAAGTTAAAAAATTAAAAATCAACAAAATGGCGACAAAAAACAAAAAACAGGAAAAACTAGCAAAACTATAGAAATGGAAAATAAGCACAATTTATAAAAAGAACTTTTAATAATAGAAAGTTTTTACTGATTTATAGGTCATATTACTAGTGTCATCTCAACAATGGACAGCCTCTCTGATATTGCAAAAATATTAAGTCATAAAACGCTGTGATTGATCATAGAGAAGATTGTTTCAAGGGTAGTTGTGTCTAAAAACTTTCTAATACAGTTTATTTTATTACCAGTTAAAATAAATTAGACCTAATTACAGGGGAAATACTAAATCATCTACCAAAGAAAGCAATAGTTAAACTAACACACATTATCAACGCAGCTTTTAGACTAAAGCATGTACCATCCTTATGGAAGATAGCTGAGGTAATAATGATACCCAAACCAGGGAAACCACCAAATGTAGTATCTTCATATAGGCCAATATCACTACTACCAGTGATATCAAAGCTATTTGAGAAAATACTAGTGAAAAGACTAAGCCCTATACTTGAAGAAAGAAAATTAATACCTTCCCACCAGTTTGGCTTCAGAGAAAGCCACTCTACCATTGATCAAATACGTAGGATAACTAATGTGATAGAAAAATCACTAGAAGGAAAAAAGGTATATTCGTCTGTCTTCTTAGACGTTGCACAGGCATTTGACAAAGTTTGGCATGAAGGACTCAAATACAAAATGTATAAACTCTTACCCAGTCAATACGCAAGTTTACTAGACTCATATATATCAGATCGAGCCTTCAGAGTAAAGCAAGAAGATGCTTACTCAGACCTGAAAGAAATCAACGCAGGAGTGCCACAAGGGAGTGTGCTTGGTCCAGTCCTTTACCTCTTGTATACTAGTGACATCCCCCAATTAGAAAACGATACTATTGCCACATTTGCTGATGATACAGCCATTCTTGCTGTAGGAGAGAGTCATGAAGACGCGGCAAACAAACTACAAACATCAATCAATCAAATTAATATTTGGACCAAAAAATGGAGAATAATCCTAAGCAAAAATAAATCAGTACATGTGAATTTTACAAACAAAAAGGAGCAATATGTACCAATCAGAATGGAAGACGAACAGATACCATATGCTAATACAGCAAAATATCTTGGTCTGACATTAGATGCGAAGCTGCGCTGGAAAGCTCACATCAAAAAGAAACGAGAAGAACTCGGTATTAAATATAAGAAAATGTATTGGTTATTAGAAAGAAAATCCACTCTGTCAATATATAATAAATTACTCATCTACAAACAAATCCTGAAACCAGTTTGGACCTACGGGATACAGCTATGGGGTTGTGCCAGCGAAAGCAACATCCAAATCATCCAGAGATTCCAGAACAAAGTGCATCGTCGATGCGCCATGGTATATTCGAAATAGTGACCTCCACCGGGACCTGGAGATGGACACAGTCAGAGAAACAACCACAAAATTTGCCAAGAGTCATGAAAATCGGCTCTTGAATCATGTGAACATCGAGGCAATTCAGCTCCTCGATAACACCAACATAAAGAGAAGACTCAAGAGGACGAAACCTTTTGAGTAAGTTATTTAAGTGACTAGTGTAAACGCAGAGCAAAGTGCGAAATCTAACAAGTTAGTGTTAGTGTTAGTGTTAATAATATTTGTAGTAAAATCCAAGGAACTTCTATTGAGTAAGACCCTTAATTTTAAGACATTCATATAGTAATTTAGGCTAGAATAAAATTGTTCATTGATCGCACTGATAATCAGATTACAATAACTAAAAAAAAAGTTAAAATAATAATTACTGTTTTCACATGTAAGAACAAAAAAAAAGAAAAAAAACTTCTCTCTCGCGAGATCGATCCTATTACGATAACCCAACAGAATTGTCACAATCAACCGCTTTAACCGCTTATCCAAATAGGCCACCGCAAGCTTATATGAAGTCTTTAAAAATGATAATATTTATACATATTTAATTTAATAACAATTCAGTATAAATTTTGAAATCTATGTATATGCCTAAACACACTTGAAACATGCATTGTCATCCAGTTCTTAGCTGTCCTGAAAATTTCAGAGCGAAATAGGTTTAAATTCGATTACAAAATTCCACGGAATGACACAGAGACAAAGAACACGGCGTAAATATAAAAACTTTCTAAAAGGTAACGTCGAAACTTAAAAGATTACAAATTTCAACGAAAAAAAAAAAAAAAACTCGAAAAAACTTAAATACATACGAGAAAATATGATAAAATAAACAAAAACATGGATAACAATCGAAAACATCAGTAAAAAATGAAAAATGTGAGAAAACAAAAAAAAAACGGAGCTAACTGAAAATTGGGTAAGAAACTGGAAACAAGCGGAAAAATGAGATGAAACCGAAAAAACAGGAGAAAACCAAAAAAATAAAACCGAAAAACTACGATAAAATCGAATAATACATCGGAATTAATGGCGATGTATTTCGAATGCTAAATAATAGAGTTAAAAAGCTTATTTGGATAAAAAAATTAAAACAGTATCAAGAAAATGGCGACAAAAAACATTAAAAACTAGCAAACCTAAGCAAAAACGATAGAAATGGAAAAAACAATAATGAAAAAAGAAATACAAAAAAATAGACAATACAAAAAAAAATACCAGAAAAAATCGAAAAATATAGGAAAAAAGAAGAAAAAACAAAAAGAATTTAAAAAAAAAATGTAAAATTGGTAACAAACAAAAAACTAAAGTAAAGTGGAAAATAATGGAAAAAACTGAAAGACGAAAAACAAAAAAAAAATATCACAAAAATTAGAAGAAAAAATAAAGTAAATAACGACAAAACTTGAAAATTACAAAATTCAACGAAAAAAAATAGAGAAAATTTTGATACAAACGAGAAAATATGATACAATTAAAAAAAAACAAAAACTCAAGAAAAAACTCGTAAAAAATATTTAAAAAAACGGTGAAAAGAAATCATTGATTAATAGGCGGTACGAAGTTTGCCAGGATAGCTACTGAAGAGTTAATATAAAAAAATATTCTAAAAACATTTCCTGTCACTCTCACAACATTAAAATAATTTCCAATGTACGATTTTTATAATCTTAGGTATGTTGATACCTACTAAAAAATATATTAATTCTATAGCTGTTTTCAGATATTCAAATTATCTAGTTTTAAGGTTATTGAGTGATAATAAAAATCTGTCTTGTTTAGGGGAAAAATCGAGCCACTATTTTTTTTTTATATTTTCCACTATAGATTTTTCACATAATGACACTGGAAGTGACCATTATTCTAAATCATTTTATAATATTAATTATGTTAAGATGTTATCAGAGTAAAATAAAACTGTATAATTTACTTTTAAATCCAAATACATTAACAGTTATACAGTTTTCAAGGCACATTAATAGTTATAAATAATGTTCTACTTATTTAGTTTAGTTTATAGAGCAAATATACAAAAAGTGTAAAGACATAAATTTTCAAATAATAATAACTACTTTAAATTGAAATATTTACACGTCAAATAAATTCGGAATCGAAATGAAACTTAATCAGTGTTTATAAAAAAACAACGATCGATCAATCAACACTTGGTTCTTTTTCTCCGAAACGGATGTCGTAGAAATGAATTAAAGTTAAAGAAGTGATTTAAGACGGCCAGATGTGCTGTCGTTTGCTTGAAAAGGATTTTTTTTATCGCACATCAACATCGCTCATCTATCATTTCGTTACTAATTCATGAAGTATTTTTGTATGCGTATTCCAAATATAGAAGAAAGACACATTTTTCAATCACAATATAGATCAAGAAAAATTGATAAATATAATCACGAAGTATCATTCTTCGTGAATATAATAATAAAGGCAAAGATGAATTGAAATATTTATATATGATAAACAAATGTCAAATTTACAAAACATTGTTATTTCGAACTAATATTTTTCTTTTATTGTTTATATTTAATACAGTGAAAAAAGGTATGTGGCATATTCGGGGAATGAAGCATAAGCATATCTTTCTTAATTTCTGATTCATTGTTTTACCATATAAAAAATATACAATCCCTTGCGATCATTTAGAGTCACTTTTGATCATTTCTTATCAGTTGCAATCACTTGAAATCAGTTTTATCAAAGGTAATACCACGAGTCCTTAAAATTTTATCGATAAATTTTTAGTTTCCACGAAAACTTTTTTATTTGGCAAAAATACGAAAACAAACTGAAATGTGATAAAATCACGAGTCCGTAGTTTTGCCTAAAATAAAAAAGTTTGAGTCTGGAAAATAAAAATTTATCTAGTAAAATATTACAGGACGAGTGGTATTTGAGAAAATTATTTTTTGAACCATTCTGTACAAAAACTACTTTATTTAAAAAACTTCCTAGAACAACTTATATTTCATAATTAACACAAACGAAATGCCGTTACCCCTATTAACTTATCCTGTACAGTAGATAGTATTGACAGTTGTCAGTTTATCGTGAGCGTCGTGAAAACAGGGTTATAATTTGAATAAATATTTATTTTTATACCTATTTATACAATTATATTATTAAAGAGAAAATTACCAAAATAAAAATTATTAGGTATATATATTTAAAGTTTACCTACAAGACCACATTTGCCTGTAGGCATATAAAAGTTTTAAATGCATGCAGAACCAGGAAGCAGGTTAGTTTTAAAGTACCTACATATTTGATTTTTCATTATCGTTTAGATCAATTAAATTGTGATAATAATAATAACAAAATATATTTCAGAATATTTAGATTAATATAAATGAATGTTGATTTATAGTAAGGTACTTATAAACAAGAAAATTGATTGTTCAATATTGTTATTGAATTTTTGACAGTTCTATAATTTTATCAATACTAGTAAAACCACTAGTGGTTTTATCAATATAAACCGGAATGATTGGCTAGATTTAGCATAAAACATTGAAGATTAAGCGTTTTCATTGGACGAAATCACAAAATTGTGATATTTTGACAGGTGAAAAAAATAATCACTTGTAATTACGCCTTGAAATAATATTTGACCGAACATACGTAAAACATGACATTTCGTGGCGTTGAGCATGTTTAAAGAAACTTGTGTACGATTTAATATATTCAGAAGAAATGTGGAAAAATAAAAAAGAAACAATTTTGGAGGGACATAAAAAGAAGGAAAAAATTGTTCGATACAGAATGCAAAATTAAAATCAAAGAGAAGAATCAATCAGGGAATAAATGGATATCAACTAAAAATTACAACATCAAAAACAAAAAGACAATGGATTGAAGAATTGCTAAAAAACCTAGAAGAGAATAGTAAAGACATTGCTAAAAAATTTGGATATCTAAGAGAGCAACAAAGAAAAAGTAGACCAGTAACTAAAATTAACGATAAATCATAGAATCGCATTTTACAGAAGAGGAAGAATATGTAACAGAAGACAAGAGAGACAATGAAATAAAGACATATTATATAGATAATGAAAAAAAATGAATATGAAAAGAACCCCGTGGTCAGATAAAATATCTAACAAGCTCATTAAAAACTGAGGAAAAAAGTATCAAGAAACATTTATAAGATAATCGCTAGAATATGAAAAACAGAAGAAATGCCAGAAGAATAAAAGTTCTCTGCAAGAGGCCATAAAGTGTAGAAGAAGAATAAGAAGAAGCAAAAGAAGAAGAATGGAAGGCATAATAATACTCAATATTTAAGAAAGGAGAACAAGCAGACTTTTGAAAGGATTCAACAATTTAAATACTTGATAGTGATAGTGAATCGAAAAAATGAGAGAAGTGAAGAAATAACGAAACGAATAATAGCAGGCAATAGAATATATTGGAGATACCATAACCTAATGAAGGACAAGAATTTATCTAGAAAAAAAAGCTGAAATTATATAAGGTGACAATTAGACCTGTAACTACTTGTGCAGCTGAAACCATGTGTCTCACAAGTCAAGACGAAGAAAGAACAAGAATATTTGAGATGAAGATCATAAGGAGAATTACGGGACTAATAAAAAAGCAATCTGGGAAATCAGAGGTAGAATAAATCAAGTAAAAGATGCAATAATAAGAGAAGATAATATTAAATTTATTAAAGCGCACAGACTGAGATGAAAAGGACACTTAGAGAGAAGAAAAAACGACCTCCTGATCAAAAAATCATTAGATGGAAACCAGAGAAAGAAAGACCGAAGAAAGATTGGAGGACGGATTCACCACGTTAAAAGAAGCAAATAGAGCGGCCAACATCTCACTAGGGAATGAGACGCCTTGATAATGATGAAGGTATCGAAAAAATTGAACGATTTTCTATATAGAATTAAATTTGTATTTTCTATCGAATTTACAACTGACAAATATAAGTTCACACCTATGAACGTATGACCTTTTAATATATAGCACATAAGACACTTCATTCGTACCTATTTATCATCGTATATAAACTAAAGATTTTCATATTATAGTGATGTTTGATTAATAAAAAATGTATCTATTCAGTATATTCACATTTAATATTCACTATTCACTATTAATTTTGTTTTAAACGACATTTTATTCCCGTACACATACTACGCCTGGTGCACCAGAAGTAGTTTTTACTTTAATTACCTTTTAATTTAAATAAAAAATTTTAATTTGCATCGTTTCCGAAATTATCGGTCAGTGAAAATATTTGATTTTAATTTTGTAAGTCTAAAACCGTGAAAGAGTTTTTTACGATTACAAATCGGAGTTGCATTTTGTTATTGCAAATAAGTAACGGTTAGATAAGTTCTGGTTCTTACTTTTAATGATTAGATAGTTGGAATTATTTATCAATATACAAGGTCGTTAAGTAAACAGGACAAAAAAAATAAGATTTTGTTCCGGCAAATGGAAATGTTATTCAAAATTGTCCCCTTCAGAGGTAATACAGCGATTTGCATGATCCATAAGTTTTTCAAATTTGGATGGTCTCTACGTCGGCATGCCCATGGGCAAATGTAGTCTACCGAATAAAAAAAAGTCGCACGGTGCCATATCCGGAGAATATGGGGAGTGGTTGATGGTTTTTATATTTCTTGGTTTCTTTAATGTTGTCTCTCGAATGTTGAATCCGAAACGTTTTTTGGTTATCCGTGAGCTTGTGAAGAACCAACCGTGAGAGTATGTGTTTTGAGGTTTCATCCTCTACCTTACAGAATGTGCAGTTTGCTTCATATACCAATCCTACTTTCTTCATGTGTCCTCTTAATTCATTGTCTTAGTCCTTCTAGATCGTTTCAGTACTTGGATTTTTCGCTATCCATTTTTCCTAAGATTGTACTAGGTACTGCTGATTCCACAGGATGGTTCTGGTCTCAGGTATGGAGTTTCAGCTCTTTCTTTTGCCAGCTTGTCTGTTGTTTCGTTTCCTTCTATTGAATCATGAATGTGTACTTGTTAAATGTAATTATCATTTCTCTTATTCTAGCGAAATATCTAGATTCCCTAAATACGAAGAAATTAACCAAAATATGCTATTTTCCCGAAAAGAACACAAAACTACGTATAATCGAAAAAACAACTGACAGTTTCCATAATTTAATGCAGAATAATTGGTCATTGGATAAGTCACGAGCATTACTTAAAACTTAAGTATGTGGTCACGAAACATCTCTCAGAATTAAAGCAGCACTGTTGACAAATTTAAATAATATAAAAATTAATAATGTTCACACAATAAACTCTTAGACCAACTCTGTATATGAAGTCAGCGACCGAATGAAATGTTCTTTTTTTCTAATTCCATTGGCTCAGACTTAGGTCAAGCTAATAATAAGTAGTAACATTACAAATGGCTCAAGATTAATAGCAAAGTTTGCTATTCTAGGAATGGAGTAAATGCATACTGTACTTCCATGTTATAAAGAGAAAAAGATGTTGCTGTCTGGGTAGTGTCTGGTTTAAAATATGGATCATTTATTTTTACGAAAAAAAAATTAACTAATTAGATTTTTAAAAAATCAGTACTTACACTTTTAATAAATCAAGCTTTCGGTTTTTTAAAAAATTGGGTAATAGTAACGTAAGTAGTTAATTACAATTACAAAATGGAATTTTTTAGCGCTTATAATTTTTGGTAAAAAGAGTATATTTTTTTAAATTTTTAACTTTTTACGTATCTGAATAATTATCCTGCAGTAACAAATTAATTTTTGAATTAATTCAAAAACAAAATAATGCGCCATGACTCAAAGTTTACTCGTTCAACGATATTTAAAAAAAAACAAGTTATAATGGTGTCGTGGGACACCAGGTAGGAACTAAGTTCGCTTGTGTATACGACTGTAGCGCCTGCGCACGTCCCATTTAACAGTTTTATTCCACGGACTTTTTGTTACGGTTTTACTATTACATTTTTTTCAGTTCGGTCGCGCAGCAAAATCCCTATCTCCTCCAAGCCTTGGATTATACTACGTTATAGATTAATAATTACATTTCTTTTGGTTGTACATATTTTCATAATTTGTATTTTTCGTCTGGGCAGCTTATATATCAATAAATTCTCTAAAGATATAATTTTTATAATGATAATGATCGGAATAAGATAATTGAATTAATTTTATTTAAAGTTAAAATAATAGTTTTTTGTTTAACACTGGAAAAAAACTTTAAAAAATTACCATCCCGCGTATTCGATCCTCCAACGATATCCAATCGTGAAGAGTTATCATATAATTATTTATTTTTATGTATTTACTGCATAAATTTTGATTATATTAATAATAATAATTTATTATAAATTTTGAGATTAACATTAGTAACAGGTGTAGATAATCCAATTAAATAAAATATTACAACATAATTTACATATTTTACATTTAAAAACCAATGATTTTCATTAATTTATAGGACATCACAAAAGTTGACATCGTTGGATATTTCTATATTGTTTACAATGTTTATATTATATTATTAAACTTAACTTTCGTTAGGAGATTCTGTAATGAGAAGATCATCTTTTGCCTGATTCATTATACCTATTATATTTTTTGTAAACACTTTCAAGAAAGTTTCGGTGACACTTAAAAATTATATCAAAACTGTCAACATTATGTGTATCGTATACTGAACACTGAGTAGAGGCTAGCGTTGTGTGGAGGCTAGCGGTAACCTGCCTACTAGATTATTCCACGGACTTTTTGTTACGGTATTTTCGTTATGGTTTTACTATTACATTTTTTTCAGTTCGGTCGTGCAGCAAAATCCCTATCTCATCCAAGCCTGCCGTAAGGAACTTAGTTCCAAAAATAGGCACGAAATACCAATGGTCACCGAACGACACATAGTTTAATCAATGATCTATTTTTTAGGTGTAAATAAGGGGTTACAGAAAATAAGGTATTTTCTAAAATTTGGTACTGGAAAATCGTAGAATGTGCACATAAACTACTCTACACTACATGATATACGCCAGTCGCAAACCCTGTGCTAATTTTTTTTTATTTAACAAAATCTGAAAAAAATTGTAATTTTTTTATTATTTTGCTCATACTTTCGTATATAATCCTAGAGAAAAAATTATTAGAAGTTAAATTTAATTTTATACATTATTTCGTTACTTAGAAATTGAAAATTTAATGTTTATTGTTGGAAAAATAATTGGGAAAAAGAGGAGAAAAAAAGAAGTTTACTCTTAAACTGTTTTTGACCCTCTTAACTTGACTTACAATGTTTAAAAGTAAAAAAAAATCTAGGATCTAGGAAAGTTTGAGCCTTGTTTTATATGTCAAAAAATTTGTGACTATCTGAGAGCCTTATTAAGGGCCTAAAATGAATTTGTAGTCTGGATTGCAAAATTATTAAGTAAGAACTATTCGGCCGATCTTAACGAAATTTAGCACATGTTTTAAATACCTATATTAAAAAGTATTTTGTGTGGCAAGAGGTGAAACAAGACGATTTCTGACTAGAGCGAGAGTTGACTGCCCGAGCGAAGCGAGGGCTGTCTTCGCCCGGTCAGAAATCGTCTTTGTTTTATCCCGTGCCATACACTATATTTTTCATAACACATGCATTGAAACAGCGAGTTTTGATCTCTGTAGCCAGTTGAAGTAAGACTATTTCAGACAAATAGCGTAGTAATATCTTGACAACGATTCGATGACAGCTGTCAGACGATTATGATTTTATTCGCTTTTGTTTATTACAAATGCGCTTCTGACAGGCTTGAAATAAAGACATTAATAATAAATAAATGAATGTGCCGGGCAGAAATAAAATTGTTTCTACCCCAGGGCAGAAAAAACTGTCAGTATCTGACTGACAAAGGCATTGGTCTGAAATTGTCTTGTTTCGACTGACAAAACAGGGATCAAAACAAGCTGTTTCAATTCATGTGATATGAAAAAGTTTTTCTAGACAAAATGTGGTGGTTGTAAGTTAAGTTTAGAGGGTCTAAAATAATTAAAGAGTAAACTTCATTTTTTTGTACTTTTCTTCCCAATTATTGCTATTTTTCCAACAATAAACAATAAATGTTCGATTTCTAGCTAACAAAATATTGTGTAAAATTAAACTTTTAACTTTTAACAATTTTTTCTCTAGGAGCAATATTTTCCGGAATATACACGAAAATAGAAGCAAAAAATTAAAAAAAAAAAAACATTTTTTTAAGTAAAAAATTTAGCACAGGGTGTAAGACTGGTGCATATTGTGATTGTTGATATTGGGCACATCCTGAAGGGATTCCAGCAAAATATAGCTTCCTATTGAAAATTTCCATTATGGTCTGCACTTCGACAGAAACTGACTGGTCTAAAAGTGAAATAAACAAAAAAAAAATAGAAGTTTAGGGGGTCTAAAATAATTAAAGAGTAAACTTCATTTTTTCCCAATTATTGCTATTTTTCCAACAATAAACAATAAATTTTCGATTTCTAGCTAACAAAATATTGTGTAAAATTAAATAATAAAACTGTTAACTTTTAACAATTTTTTCTCTAGGAGCAATATTTTCCGAATTATACACGAAAAAAGAAGCAAAAAAATTAAAAAAATTCATTTTTTTAAGTAAAAAATTTAGCACAGGTCATAAGTCTGGCGCATATCGTGATTATTGATATTAGGCACATCCTAAAGGGAATCCAGCAAAAAAATAGCTTCCTATGGAAAATGTCCATTATGGTCTGCACTTCGACAGAAACTGACTGGTCTAAAAGTGAAATCAAAATTTGAATCAGGTTATAAAGAGAAAATAATAACATAAGACTGCTTTCGTCACTTAAAACAGAAAAAAAAATTAGAAAACAAGATTTTTTCCTAAAAAACAAAAATTTATATAAAAGAACCAATTTTTTCCTTAATAAACTAAATTGAACGTGCTGATTTTGATTATTTACAGACGCTTAAGCTTGTTTAATTTCTTTTTAAAAATTCCTTAAGAACAACAAATTTTTGTCAAAAGTTTTTCCTTTAAAATAAAATTTGATATAAATAAACTGTTTCTTTTTTAACAAAATATTTAGAAAAAAAACATACCGTGAATAAACAGCCACTTTACACCCGAAATACAATTCACGCAATAGGGCATTTTATTAGCACGTATCGAAAAATCATAGACACTGTAAAATAGTGTACTGAATAAATTAAATACCTTATTTTTTTCGATGTAATTAATTATTGACTGTCATTAAATATTAGTTAAAAAGTAATTACGGAAACGGTTACCACCACATTTCTTAATCATTTTTTTTAACATTTATTGATTTTTTAATTTTCCTATATTTACAGGACTGGTTAATGATATAGTACGAAAAATGCATTTAATTTTAAATTATTAATTTCACAAATTGTTTACTTGTATTTATATTAAATACATACCTGATATTAATGTATCAAAAAAATTATCCATAAAAGTTGCTCCTTGATTCTAGCAAATTTGACTAGAATGGGAACACTAAACAAAATCAAAAATAAAACTGATATAAATCGCGGTATTAAAATACTACCCGAGGCTTCAACAAAACCAAAACCTTAATCCACATTTTAACTCAAAGAACACTTCATTGTAAGTGAAAATTGGAAATAAATCATAGTGTTGTTTATTCACAATACGATAATTCAAATTTAACGTTAGCTTTAACCGTAACGTATAACGTTTTCCGATAAGTGTGCATCAAACTCTGAGTACGGTTTATTATTTACTGACTGTGCGATGCGTGTATGGTATGCAATTTTTTTTTTTCGCTTCTTGTATGAATCACTATAACTGCTCGACGTTCCCATGCTCAGATTTTTTTTAAGGAATGCGTACGTTTCCTGCATCTCTTTACATATAATTCTACTTCTAGTCAAAATTAATTTAACAAATAAACTTTTTTGTTATTATTTGTACATTTTTTTAGTATGTGTGTATCATATAGTCCGGCAGCTAGGGGGGTTTCCGTGGCCCATTCTCCTCCTGTTGATCAAGAATGTTTTTTTTATGTATTTTTTCTCGCTGAATCCGAATATCAAACCTGTTTTTTCGAAAAATGGTCGGGTAAATTGTTATTAACAATTTAATTGTTTAAACAATTATAACTAAAAAACTAAAAGAGATACGAAATTTTTTTCAAATACTTTTTTGATGCTTAAGAAAAAACAAAAAAAAATGAGCTTTAAAAAATTAAAATCCGTTTGTTAGAACCCGAGATATTGCAAATATAGTTATAGTTTAACTAATATTAATGTGAAAACATAACCACGCCCTTTAACCCCAACAAAGGAACCGACTTTCGAATCTAGGTTGTCAGATATATTTGCGAATATTCCTAAGTTAATATATTTTGAAAATTTTCTCTCTACTTTACTATTCAATTGTTCGTCAATGACTCTTAAAAAGATAATATAAAAATATTCTTACAAAATATATACTTAAATTAATTAACTAGGTTATTCATATTTAAACAGTTTTCACTTCTAATGATATCAATTTTGTATATATTACTTATACTTAAAGAAATTCTTAAATACCGGCAACATTGTGTATTTACTGTCCGGGTTTCAAGTCGGTTCGTAACGCATTGATCTTAACGCAAACAAATGCCGACGGTGCGCTGTTTATCAAACGAAACTTCAAAGAGGAAAATTGCAAAATGCGACAACAGTCAAATACCGCCAATAGTCTTCTTCCCCATTACAGTACACAGTAGCGTGATTGATTTTTATTGATTTTTTATATTAGATATATTATATATTACGGTGGCTTGATAGTACTTAATATAGTAAGAATTTCTCGTTTAAATATATAAGATAATAACTACGCCACCTTACGGTAGCGTTATATTATTTGATTTGGAAAGGTATTTCTTTTAGACTTTATTTTTTTCGCATTTTTTCTGTTTTTAATTTTCCACTTTCTCTTAGTTTTTCGTTTATTTATTTATTTATTTATTTATGAATCGAAATTCAACACTATCTATTGGGTTTTCTTACAATTCAGTAATTGTTATGGACAATGTGTCGTATCATTTCCGCATATTAAACAAAATACCTAATAACACAAAAAAAGAATAAAATTTTAAGACTTATGGCAATCAAAAATATCGATGTTCCTAAAAAGGTTCCAGTAAAGAAGGAATTAATAAGAATGATCAAAAGTCAGAATTTTAAAAATGAATACGTCATTGACACCATTTGCAGCAGACATGGTCATACCCTTTTGCGTTTACCTCCTTACTACTGTATTTTTAATCCAATCGAAATGGTTTGGAGTACTGTAAAGAAACGTTTACGAAAATATAATCAGTCACCAACCTTAAGCGCAGTTGTCCTTGATAATATTCGAGAGGTAATTAGTAGCTTTAATAGCGATGTATGGAAAAATTGCGAAACACATGTTATAAAAATAGAAAAGGAATACCCTGTTTTACCGCCAATAGCACCATTAGTAATTTAACCTGGAAACGATTCTACTTCAGAAGACTCTGACAATTCTTGTTAGTCATTCCAACCAATTTCCTTTACAGCTATCGTGATGTATCTTGAAAACTTGTTTTCAAAAACAAACTAATTTTATATTCTTACTAACATACCCAACCCTTTCCTTTCCAGGCAAGGAAGGCTCATCCCTCCTCGTGTTCCTTGCTGGACAGACAATCTTTTAAGATTGTCAGACAAAATGAGTATTATTTGTAGACAATTGTTTTAAAATCTTATGAGTTATGTACTATTTGAATAATGATACAAATGTTCTTATTAATAACTAAAATTAACAAGTTTTAATTTGAAAGAATTAATTTGTTATTTGACAATTTTCAAATTAATACAAAATTTACAAATATACAAAAACCGTTTTTCTTTTGAAATTTAAAACAAAAATTAATAAAAACTTATGAACCCTTTTTATTTAATTCCACGCCAATGGTCGGAAATGTCATCAAAGGCACTTAAAAACCGCCAAAGAGCACAAAATTTCACATTTAGATTGGATAAACTATACAAAATATTGCAAAATATCACTCCTAATGGTTTTGATCGCAGATTTTTTATCATAACTCGGGTTCTAATAAAGCTATCATATTTCACGACATCTTATTTTGAAGGCAACATTATAAGCTTTAAATTGAAATAATATAAATGTCTCTCACAATGTTTTTAACAAAGTTATACCTACTTAAAAGCCAAATTTTTACATAAAAATCGCTAAGTAATTTGTTTATAGCAACTTTTTATTAGGTCAGGTATAAAAATTCTCAAAAAATGTTTCTGTAATGTATTCTACGATTAAAGAAGAACATTTTACGCTTTGTTTAATATATCTAAGTTATTTCTTTCCTGAGATATAGCACTTTTAAATAACATAGATATTTAGGTGCGCTAGCAAAGCACAGCGCAAGCGCTTTTGTTCGAGTTGTGAACTGCTAAGCTCCTCTTTTTTTAAAGGTATTATAAACATACAAATAAAAAAATATACAGCTTATTCACAAATATATAAGTAAAGATATAATGAATACAAATTCATTATGTATTAATACACTATAGACGGCATACAATGGATACGAAATATAAACTTATATTTTCTTCTCATATTTATATATACCTTAACATTTTAAACATTTTTAACATCAATTAATAATATTTTTACATGTATTATGTTTGTGACAAACACAAAACATACAACAAGGTATGTTTGAGGAGGCACAAATACACCACTTTGTGGTACATTCTTTGCATGTACATGAAGGTACAACAAATTCTTTTGAAAGTGGTAATAAATTGGAATTTTTTGTTGGTAATAGTAAATTTTCATCTCTTACCCATCCAAAATTGTCCGGATTAATAAGATTTAAATTTATCTGAAAAAAATTAGCGTGACAGTAAGCTATATAAATGGTTCTCAGAATATGCAAATGGATGGAAGCAGAAGTAGGTGGTAACTCTTCTATTAAACTTTTATTTGAATGGAAATATGAATGAAAGCGCAGTTCATCAAATGTTTTACAGTCAGATTTACTACTTATTACTTTAACAAAAAATTCTTCAGCTTGCTTCAAGTCTTTGTCAACTAATTCTTGTAAAACTTCATGTTGCCGAATTTTTTCAGCTTCTCTTATTTTATTTCTCCCATTAGATGTGCTAGTAACAACTACATTTTTAATAGCCTTTTGACATCTAATGCATTGATCACGGTTTAATTTATAGAAGTTACTGATTTGATGTTTTTCGCGATGCACCATACGATATAATAACGCTATTAATATTATAAACGCTCACCTTTTTAAAAACAAGTTGAAGCATGAATTAAATGGGTAGCACATCCTACGCCAATAAATTCAAATTTCAATAATAAGCGCACGAAGAATGATTTTTATCAAATTAGGTAATTAATAAAATAATTATTTAAAAAAATCATAATATATAAAATAAGTATGGATAATACATAAAAAATATACAAAAATATACATTAATATAGAAATATTTATATTGTGTTATGTACTTACTTTAAATATAAATTGCTAAAGCAGCATAAATAATAAATCATTTAAGGATCTAGCTTGATTACAATAATTATACCTTTAAAAAAAAAGAGGAGCAGCTCACAAAGTGGTGTATTTGTGCCTCCTCAAATATCCCTTGTTGTATGTTTTGTGTTTGTCACAAACATAATACATGTAAAAATATTAATAATTGATGTTAAAAATGTTTAAAATGTTTATGTATATATAAATATAAGAAGAAAATATCGAACAAAAGCGCTCGCGCCGTGCTTTGCTAGCGCACATAAATATCTATGTTATTTAAAAGTGCTATATCTCAGGAAAGAAATAACTTAGATATATTAAACAAAGCGTAAAATGTTCTTCTTTATACGTAGAATACATTACAGAAAAATTTTTTGAGACTTTATATACCTGACCTAATGAAAAGTTGCTATAAACAAATTACTTAGCGATTTTTATGTAAAAATTTGGCTTTTAAGTAGGTATAACTTTGTTAAAAACATTGATAGAGACATTCATATTATTTCAATTTAAAGCTTATAATGTTGCCTTCAAAATAAGATGTCGTGAAATATGATAGCTTTATTAGAACCCGAGTTATGATAAAAAATCTGCGATCAAAACCATTAGGAGTGATATTTTGCAATATTCTGTAACTATATTTGCAATATCTCGGGTTCTAACAAACGGATTTTAATTTTTTAAAGCTCATTTTTTTTGTTTTTTCTCAAGGATCAAAAAAGAATTTGACAAAAATTTCGTATCTCTCTTAGTTTTCTAGTTATAATTGTTTAAACAATTAAATTGTTAATAACAATTTACCCGACCATTTTTCGAAAAAACAGGTTTGATATTCGGATTCAGCGAGAAAAAATACATATAAAAAAATTCTTAATCAACAGGAGGAGAATGGGCGACGGAAACCCCCCTAGCTGCCTAATAGTATCATATATGTATTTTTTTTTTCACATCACATGCATTGAAACAGCTTGTTTTGATCCCTGTTTTGCCAGTCGAAACAATACAATTTCAGACCAGTGCAACTGTCAGTCAGAAACAAATGTTATTATTTCAAGTCTGTCATAATGTTTCTGACAGACAGTTGCATTGGTCTGAAATAGTCATTCTTCGACTGGCTACAGAGATCAAAATTCTCTGTTTCAATGCATGTGATATGAAAAATATAGTGTTGTTTTACCCCTTGCCTCGCAATATACTATTATAGTGCTCTCTTATTATCTCATTTTTTTTAGATGTTTATAGCTATACTTCTTATGAAACCTTTTTGTGGAGACAAAAGTCTGTTCCAACAGACCAAAATACCGTTCTAGAACCGTTACGAAACAACTCAGTAAATCGAAGGGATCGAGGTTTCGTTTCCTGCGCAATTTCCGGACCGTTCTAGAATAGTTTTTTGGTCTGTTGGAACAAAAACAAAGAATGTAAAAAGAGCGCTACTCTCGTGGTAATATATAAACGCGCTCGCATACGATAAGTATGATGGCCGGCTTATTACATACAAAGGGATATGTATTGTTGTGGTTGGTTGAATGCATTGGAATGGATGTTTACTGAAATTGAATTTACTGCTCCCCCTTTTTAGGTGGATTCTTTGTTAACAATTTTAGTTAATTTTTATTTTAAATCTATATAAATAAAAATGAATTGCTGTTCGTTAGTCTCGCTAAAACTTGAAAACTAGTGGACAGATTTGGCTAATATTGGTTTTGAATTATTTGTGGAAGTTCAGGTGAGGTTTAAACGGTAAGAGACATAAATCGATTCGATTTGGGACAGCGTCAGGAAAGTTTGTGAACTAAATTGATATCTGATAGATGACAATGCATAAGGAAAATGCAGAGAAATCAGGAAATATCGAAGGAAATGAGTTTATTTTTTCTACATAGGTGTTTTTGAGGTTGCTAAACACAAACTTCATAACTACGATGGTCTCTGAGACACCTGGTGCCAAAAGGAGGACCTTGTCGCCTTATGTTAAATTCATTCAAATAATTTAAATTAATACACTTTAATACTCACAAACCTTTTAAACGTACAATAGGGCAAGACAATAAAGCAATCAACCTACCAATTTGCTGGAGCAAAACGAATTTGCATGTAACTTTTTGCATTCGATTCGGGAGAGCGTCAGGAAAGGTTGTGAACTAAATTGATCTCCGATTTTGCATTTTGTGCAAAAGGAAAATGCATTTTCAAAGTGCACCACGTAGAGAACTCGTTAAATTTACAAGGAAATGAGTTTATTTTTTCTAAATGGGTGTTTTAGAGGTCGCTGAACACAAATTTCATGACGGCGAAGGTCTTCGAGACACCTGGACCCCTATTTTCGAACGTGTGATATGAAGTGAAAGTGAAGTGAGTCGGGAAGTGATCGATACCTGACAGAACCTTTCATGAGTCGTATTTTCGATATTGCAGCGTTGCCTCGTTATATTTATGAAAATTGAAAGAATTTTCTTTAAAAAACTCCATTTTTTGCACAACAATAAGGAATCAGACCACAGATAACTATATTCTTTTATTTTTGAAAGACAAGTTTTAAAACAAAACTAGAATAACAACTGATAAACATGTGATTTTGACAATACGCTGACGCCTGAATACATACAACGATAATGCGCATGTTTCACTGCTTTGACTGGGTCTGACCAGGCGAAGTGTGATGTGAGTTATCATATATTCTAAAATTACGGATCGCCGGCTTCTTACCAGTGATCTATCACATCACATATTCGAAAATAGGGGTCCTGTTGCACAGGATGGACCTGGTCGCCTAGATTCTTTGTTAAACTCATTCAAATAGTTTAAATTATTACTAATAAACTTTATGACATCCACAGAATATAAAAAAAATATAATATGAAATTTTAAGTTTACATTAAAAACACGTTAACTTAGGTCAAAGATCGGTATTTTGTTATGACTGATTTTACAACAGTTTCTGGTTATTGTAATATTAATTTATTATTAATATAAATACAGAAAAGCAAACCATTTATACCTTACAGAAACGGAACTAGGAAATTATATTTCCGTTAAATATGAATTGTTTATTGTACGTTTATTTACCAAATTATTATTAATAATACAGTTCAGCAGTTGCCGTTTTTTTTTTGTTTAACTTTTGTAAACATGTTCTTTATTGTTAAATACATTGTTCAAATCTTTAACAATAAAATATTTACAATATATAAATATTTATTGTTGTAACAATTATTTAAACAGCCACATTTTTGTTGAATTTTATTATTGATTTTTTTATTAACAAAATTGTAGTACTTTTTTATAGTAACATGAAAAATTTCTATTTGTTATTATTATTATTTTTCTTGTTTTTATTTAAACAATCAGACTATAAACAATAAATGATATGGATCAAATTGAACGGAACTCTGTATACTGTTTTTCTGTAAATAATTATACTCTTGTGAAGAATTTCAAATAGATATAATGTAATAAATACCTTTAATAAATCACGATAGGAAAGTATCTAGAGCAGAAGAACAAAATAATAATTTTTATCAGAAGATTGTTTCATCGTAAGCAGTAATCATAAAAAATAGTACATTTCAAAGAAACGATAAAATTCATTAAATTTTTCTATAAATATTTATATACAAAAAAGAGACTACTGACTAAGGTATAGACGCACGCACAGCCGTAACCGCTGATTTTAGAAACGTAAAAAATTGGGCAGAAAGTTTAAATGGAAAAATCGGCAACGATTTTTATAAAAATTGAAATTGAAATTCAGACTCTTCAATGTTTCATGGTTTATAAGAATTAAAACACTGAATGGGTGAAATGAGGGTTGCAAAATTATAGGGAAAAATATTTAAATTCGCGATTTTCATAAAAATTAAAATTCATTGAACACGTGTTTCAGGGGTTATTAGAATTTAATCAATGAATTTTAATTTTTATGAAAATCGGTGTTTCAGGGGTTATTAGAATTTACCCTTAAGGGTGTCAATAAGGGGTTGAAACTTTGTAGGGATAATATTTAAAATTTACACCGTTTTCTATGAAAATTATTATTCGGACTCCTAATGATGAAATGTTAAAAATCATGAAAAAATTTGTTGAAAACGCTGAAAATCGTGAAAAGTTGTTACAAATAGTAATTTTTTTTGAAAAAATGTAAAAGATATAAAAAAATCTTGAAAAAACTGAATAATTTTAAGAAATTCTTGAAAATTTGATAAACATGGAGAAAAAACCGTTAAAAACCATAGAAAATGTTGAAAACCGTGTAAAAATTATTGTAAATTATAAGAAATTCTTGATAATTTTAAAAAATGGTTGCAAATGCTTAAAAAATGTCAAAAGTCATTCAGCAATCTTGAAAAACGTGAAAAATGGGTGAAATTGGTAAGAAATTCTTAACAATCTTGGAAAATTAATGATATTGGTTAAAAACTTGTTGACAATTGAGAAAAAACAGTCAAAACTCCTAAAAAAAAACCGTTTAAAACCATAAAATATTATTGAATATCCTGAAAAATGTTGAAAATAATAAAAAGATTATTGAAAATCGTGAAAAATTGTCGAAAATGTAAAAAAAATAAAAAAGTGGGTAAATTATATAAACAAGTACCTAGATATCAAAAAAATTGGGAAAAATCTAAAAAAATTGAAAAAACAGAAAAAGATGAAAAATTGGAAAAAATCGAAAAACCAAAAAAATTAAAAAGAAATCGATAAAATAAAGCAACCAGATAAAATCGACAAAAACAGTAATAAAACCATCGAAAAAACAAGAAAAAAAAGTTCGCCGGGTAAGCAAGTAATACACGAACTAATTCTGAAATTGTATTATTATTTACAATTTTCAGGTATTTGGATATGTTGGCTTATCATATTTTACCTGACGAGTGGTGTGGAAACAAACGGTAATTTAAATTTAGGTTCTTTGGTGTTAAGATAAAAAAAAATTCGAAAAGAGGTTGACCTTAAAGGCCATCCTTTTAACTTCCCGCTAGTTTTAACCGCAACGCTATAGTAACGTGACGTATTTTGACGTTTTTGACTTTTTTTGAAATGTTTAAAAAGCCATAACTTTTTAACGCCTTATTTGATTTTGATATTCAAGATGGCATTCGACGCAGTTTTTTGAGACCTAAAAACGTTACCGGGATTGCAAAATCGGTTAGTCAAAAAATCTCTAAGTTATTGAAAAAAAAAAACACTTTTTTTGAAAATTTTCGACAACGATATCTCACGAACGAATCAACCGATTTGAATTTGCAAAACGGCATTCGACGTGGCTTATTAAGCTTAAGAGCTGATTAGGTTATGAAATTGATCGATGCAATAGCCAAAAAGATATGCCCAAAAAACATCATTTTTACCAATTGTTTTTTTCGGTTATTTTGACATTTCTCGAAATCTACCAGCTCGATTTGGTTCAAACTTACAGGGAATCTAAGTTAGATGGAACTCTTTGGAATGTTTTTTATTTCATTCCGATCAGTCAAGCCGTCCAAAAGTTATAAGAGGGTACATACATCCACACACACACACACACATCCACACGTACATACAGACATACAGACACCCTCGTAAAAATAGTCAGGAGAGGTTCCTAAGACCTCAAAACGTTGAGATCCGATGAAAACTCGATTTTCGAAAAACGGGGTGAAACCAATAACTTCCCGATTTTAAAAAAATTTTTAATTTTTTTTTAGCGGGAAGTTAAAAAAAAGTTTATATTTCAAAAATATCACTCTACTCATAAGTGCGTCCCTGTACCTATAATACGCATAAACCTAAACTAAAATATGTCTACGTTAATAAGCTGCATAAAAAGTCGAATTCGTGCGCGATTAACGTGGAAGTGTGGTATATAAATAAAGCATATTTTTTAATGTGTCGCTTTTTTAAACATTTTATAGTATATTACGTATCAAGAGTGGTAAATAGGATATTACGTACGAGTGGAAAAGTTACGCACGAAGCCGCGTAGCGGCGAGTGCGTAATTACACGAGTACGTAATACCTCTTACCACTCGAGTTACGTACTATGCTTTTTCTACGACTCAATATTTTAATTTTAATTCTAAATATTTGACATCTCTTAAAAAATATATGACGAAATTTGCCGTTTAAAATAACATTTATCAAAGTAGTGACAATAATTAACACCCTAGATTAAATAATAATTTAAAATGTAATGTATGTTGCCTATATCTGTTTTATTTTTATTTTATTTTTTAATAAAAACTATTATATATTTATGTTTTTAAATTGACTAAAAGTTTGTAAATAGACCAAATAAAGTAGTACGTACATAAAAATTTTATTGCAATTTGATTAAACAAAGAAATTTAAGTTTTCTTATCTAAACGCACATGTATGTTATGAGATCTCATTACGTGCATGTTATTGTTAAATGTCACTTACACGGAATGTCTACAGTGCGATTTTTGACGCTTACAGTCATGGGCGTAGAAAAAGTATTTTTCGTCCGTTAGAACGTCAGATTAGAAGCATGCCATCAAATCAAACATAATGAATAATAATTTTATTCTCAGAAGAGGCAAAATGTCTCGACAGAAATGAGGAATGCACACCTAGAAATATAACCTCTAAAGCTACAAAGAATATGTGGACCTGTCGTAGACTTTTTAGAAAAACTTGGGGTCTTTAACCTAAAATGATCTACTGGTCATATATAACGGTTGTCAGTCTCCTAATCAGCCATGATGCGCTAGTTTGGTGAAGGATTACTCTGGAAAATGTCTATATGTTAAAAAGGAGTAAAATTTGGTATTCTAAAGGCTCGAAGCAACCCAATCCATGAAAATTCCTACAAACATTATGTTAGTATTAACGAATGTGAGTCAACACAAAACCAAATCGCTTACAAATAGAGTCCTTACTTATTAAACTAATGGATCTAAAACACGTGAAGAAGAAGGTATAGAGTATCTTAAGCCACTGGCTAAACACAACAAAGTAACTTTGCTGTGGTTACCAGGGCATAAAGGTGTTGTCGGAAATGAGATTGCTAATAGTATTGCAAAACACGGAGCTATAGTAGTCCTTTTATCGGACCGGAACCTTTCTGTGGCATCTCAAAAATCTGCATTATGGATCAAGTTCGAAATTGGGAAAAGAAACTTAAAGCAGTCTACTGCAAGAACACTCCATGTTCAAGAGAAGCAAAAAGTTTAATACGGCCTTTATTGCCCTACTTTAGATTACTCTTAGAGTTAATGAAGGAATTCCCACAAGAAACTGTCCACTGAGGTTACAAACGCACGCCCTAAGCACATAAAGGAGGAGTGCCCGTCGGGAAAAAAAGTTGCGATAGATACTCTCTCCAAACTTGTTCTATGGCTTCATTAGGCCAAGTCTGAGGCCGTTTTCCTCTATACGACTTTTGTTGGTTTTGGGGAGATTTTCCGAAACATGTAGTTTTTAAGATATATAAAAAATTTAAAGATATACTGTTTTTTTAAGTAAATAACTTAAAAACAATTAGTGAAATGCGAAAAAAAATTGTCTGAACTCACATGTAGGTCAATTTAAGTGAGTCTGAAACCTCAAACATGTCGAAAAAAGGACCCTTCCAAAATTTATACATAACCACCAAATTTTTTCAGAAAACGTTTATTAATGTTATAAAAAACCACTTTTCACGTTGTGTCACGAAGATTGTTTTCCAAAATTTCTGTCTGACGCTTCTAGATCTAGTTAGGTTTACGATATGCACAAAAGATCTTTTAGGTCACAGTTTAGTAAAGTCACTTGCCAATCGTCCCCACTTTTAATCTACAATCTACAAAGCTAATTTACTAGAATTTAAAAAAAGCAAAAATACAAAAAGGTCTCTAAATAAGTTACTTTCTAAAATACGATTTTCTTTAAATTTTGTTTTTATAGGTACTTAATTAATATCAGAAAATGTGAAATAAAGAAAACAAAACGTTACCTATTGAAGAATTGATTTAATAAAGAAATATACCTAAACAAATTCTAAACGCCCCCATACATTGTAGGTATGTCGACAATTATCTAACAAATTAGAACATGTAGGTGAACAACATTACTACGTTTACACAACTTTAAATTATATGTGGGTTAAAATCATATATGAAAATATTCATCATTGGTAAGAGTAACAGTTATTTTAGTGAATAATTTACAGGTAAATAAGTTGAAGAAAACCTTTACAACTGTAGGCAAAATTATTTAAATGATAAATGATAGCTAAAGAGCCAAGGTCACTGCTGAGAAGGTAAAGGCCACCCGATATAAAAAAAATATATAAGGTTTGTCTATATGAAATAACGAGAATGCGCGCCTAGAGGGCGCCCTAGAATGATGTATTATTCTTATTAGAACTTTGTAACCTTTTGGAACAAACACGAAAACGAAATAATACACAAAGCTACAAAAGCCCTTATGGTGTCCAGAAACATTGCTGGGAAAAATTGGGGCTGTAACCCAAAGACATTGCAATGGATGTACACAGCAATAGTGAGACCTATCATCACATATGGAGCAGTAACTTGGGGCACGAGAGCTAATCTGATCACTACGAGGACAAACCTCTTAAAGATTCAGAGACTAGCCTGTGCATGTATCACTGGAGCAATGAGAACATGTCTCACTGCTGCAAAACGCCATAAAATGGTACACGGACGGCTCCAAGACAGATAAAGGAACAGGAGCAGGGGTGTTTGGACCTAGAACCAAATACTCAAAAAGCTTGGGTACGTACCCAAGCATCTTTCAAGCAGAAATTCGTGCCATCGAAAGATGTGTAGAATTTAACATTGAAAGGAACTATCGTAGACAGAAGATTGTAATCATGTCAGATAGTCAAGCAGCCATCAAAGCCCTGAACTCAGATACAATCAATTCAAAGATGGTCTGGGAATGCCTAGGCAAATTAAATGAACTAGGACAGAATAACATTGTTACCCTCCTATGGATTCCAGGACACGTAGGAATAGAAGGAAATGAAACAGCAGACAAGCTGGCAAAAAAAGGAGCTGAAACCCCATACCTGGGACCAGAACCATCCTGTGGGATCAGCAGTAGTACAATCTTAGAAAAACTAAAGAAAAAAATGGATAGCGAAAAATCCAAGTACTGGAATGATCTAGAAGGACTAAGACAATCGAAGACGCTCCTGGGAAACTATAACCAGAAGAGATCTCACAGCTGTCTTAACCTGAGTAAGAAAAACCTCCGAATTATAACAGGAATACTAACCGGTCACTGTCGATTAAGAGGACATATGAAGAAACTAGGATTAGTAGATGAAGCAAACTGCAGATTCTGTGAGGTAGAGGATGAAACCTCAATACACATACTTTCAGAATGCATGGCATTAAGTAATTCTAGGGTCAAATACCTAGGGTGATACGAAATAGAAAGGGAAGAACTACCTAATTTAAAACCCAATGATATCCTAAACTTTCTAAGGAAGATAGTACTAGAAGAGCTGCTATAAGTCTGAGGAATCATCAGAAATATAGCAAGAAAAGGGGGACACAATAGATCTTATAGGTCGCAGGTGTATCTGTTACCCCTAACTACATACATACATACAACCTTTTTGAAAGGAAGATGTTCAAGACTCGTCTTTAGGTCCACTATTGCGAACGGCACTCAGTGGGTTGGTGGAGAGCAAACGTGGTTTCGCACGAGCTAAATGAATAGTAGTCTCTGTAGCGATAATAGTTTAAAGAAAATCAAAACTTACAGTATCTGATGATATGCTTCTTATGTAACATGAGAGTCAGCAACCAGCTTAGTCTACAAAATACGGCAGAAATTTGGGCTCGTTCAACATGTAGTTGAAGGTGATAATCGTAAAACCATTTTAGAGAAATTACCAAGCTGTTATTGCAATAATCGGCACTGGAAACACAATCACTTGTAAGCTTTATATAAAAAACGGTATCGACTGACTTTTCGGCTACATGAAGTGTAATGAGAGATCGGAGACCCTAAGGTACCTTGAAGTGATTACCGGGATTTGTACTGGGTGCAGTTTATAAAAATTTTACGAGAGCAGGTGACTGGAAAGAGGGATCTTATCGGTTAGACTTACCGATACTCGTTTACAAGTTTTTTTGGAATCGATTCGAAACTTCTAGTTACTGTATTTAATAAACAACGGAAAGGTTTTAACGACAGGGTCAGATTATATTTTGAATAGAAATAATTAAATATTAATTAACTGTTTTTTCCCGGAACTTATTTCTGTTTTTATTTGCCTTTTGAATAGTTTAATATGTACTTACTGACAAGTAGAATTTACGTGTAATTCTACTTTATGCAACAGTAATCTAATTTTCTTGTTCTACTTCGTCGCACTTCTTTAATTTTCGCTATAATTATTGTTATTGTTAAATTAAACATTTATTTGTCCCCGATCTATTAATCAACTTTCACAAACTACATATTTAACAGTAATATTAGGGAGTGCAGTTACATTTTTAGGTATTGGTTATTGGTTTACTGTGTAAACTGTAAACACTTTTATTAAATAATATCTTTAGTTCATTGTTAGAACAAATTTAAGATGTCAGCAGTAATTATACGGGTAACAATGTCATTAATTTCAACTATTACTGTTTAGTGTGTTTAGTAAGTCCTTTTATACAAGCAAGATTGTGTGGAACATTTTTTGACGATTTATCATCCACTTGCTATGGTAATACCCACTTGTTTTACCAATTTTGAAATGTATTAGGTAATCATTGATTTATTATAAATTTATTTAACGATTAGTTGAAATTTTGTAATAAAATTTTGTGTTTATGAAATCAACATAAGAGTTTTCAAAATAAATTAAGAGTATACTCCACTAAAATTTTTACCGATTTGTGACTAGGCAAATTTTTACCTCAAAAGACCCAAGATGAGTTCCTGTTTGGTCACTAAAGTATTATGATGATTAAAATTAAATAAAATTTAAAAATATCTTGGGAATAACGATCAAAAAACAAAATATTTAATAATTTTTATAGAACCAAGATTAAGAAATTATTAAATTCTTCAGTTTTCATTTTGGGGTAGCGTATTTTATGGATGCAGAGTTTGTTGCTGACATACCAAATTTCAGTAAAAATAAAAATCAACTCTACTTCGTCCGACACAAGACGGGAGTCGTAAAATTGATAACAAAAAGGAAAACTGCCCTCCCTGAACAGATTTCGCTTTTGCTTCGCTAAAATCGTGACAGACAATGATAGAATTTCACGATTTTTTTGGTGATGGAATATTCAAAAGCTGTTATAAACATTTTCAGTGGCTTGTGCCATCCACGCCGTTGTTGGCAGCACATACACTGAAACCAATATTATTCCAGTTGCCAAAAAACTTTAAAAGTGATTTTGAAGTGGCGACCTTCCAGGTAGTTAAGAAAACTATCACGTACCTAAATATTACTGGTTGCAATTTTCATTTCAACCAATGTTTATGGCGAAAACGAAACTGTGCGTACCTACATAAGGAAACTGGACGACAGTTGGATGTCGATTATGCAAAATGTTGAAAATCATCCACTTCTGAAAATATTTTTTGAATATTTTGTGGAACAGTGGCTTGAGAACAAAATTTTAGGAATCATGTGGGTCTGCTATAACCAAAAGCACCGAACTTCAAATTCCATAGAAGGATGGCACAACCGGCTAAATACAAAAATTGCCAGGGTAAATCCAAACATTTTCAAGCTTTGAAAAACCACGATCCAAAACAAATCTCTCAAAATGTATAAAAATTATGTTACGAAAGGGGCTATTAATAAAAAAAAACATATCAAATCGACCCATTCATTTGAGGGCTATGATGCCGTAAGTCAATAGCGGTTGGTTCATAAGAGCACATGATCACCCAACGTAAAACATAAGTATTTAATAAAGACGAAAATATTTACTATTCTATCTATGTATTAACATTTATTCAAAGTCGCATTCTCCAGCAGCGCTCAATGCGACACGCTATCTGATTCGTTCAAATGCTACACCCCTCTCCCTGTGCGTCCTGCGACAGTGATAAGTTGTAAAGTTTATTGGAGCACTGTGGCATTGTGATCTCAGTGATTTATCGTCAGAGTAGAACTACAGTCGTTCATTGTTTCGGTTTTATTTACGCGTACCTAACGCGATAATTGTTGCGAAGACGTGACCGTCCAATATTTAAAGACAATTAAATTTAATCTAACAATAAAACAATAGATTAAAATAAAAAAAGTGAATCACAAAAAACCGAGTTTGGGAATTACGAAAAAAAGTAAAGGAAAAAATCGGGATTATAAGCGATCTTTTAATATCAGACTTTAAAGGAGTATCTGGAGCAGTTCATTTGCTTAAATTTTTAATTGAAAATAATTTAAAAACAGATTTCTCAGAAACATTTCTAGTGCTACAAGCAATTTACTGTTACGATGACTATGACAACTTCCGAAGCCGAACGTTGCTTATCTACATTAAAACGGATCATAACTTTCCTTAGAAGTACAATTTGTCAGGATAGACTAACTGCTCTAGCAATATTATCTATTTATTTATTTATTTACAGTAAGCAACAAGCCTATTTAAATCACTTTAAAGCAGTTCGAAATCTTTATTTCTTAACGCATAGTAAATTTTTTAAGTCATCAGCTTATTTTTTATGTTTACAAAACCTAAAACATTTATCTATGTCATTGATATAAATATTAAATTATAGAGACCCCCAGTGGGAGCCTTGAGGTAAGCCTTAAGAAGCAAATGATTCAAGAAATTCCAAGTTTTAACGAATTGTTTGTTAATAGTCTCAGATATGACGGTTTTCTGCTAGCAATTCTTTTTATATGCATGGATTTGTTTAATATTTTGACAGTTGGTAGAAAATAGCTCAAAAATCAAAATCTATCCTATGCCTATATGTGCTTTCCTGCTGTGGGTGGTAATCACACCAACTCGGGGTGAAAAATATTTATAAAAAAAAACATGGTAATCGCTAGAATACCTTAATTTTCATGCAAATCACTTATACTAGTGGTCGCTTGAACGGATTTTTCAAGACATTTAAAAAGTTCCTATCAGTTTTCTATGAAAAACTTATCGTTTTCCGGTTATTCAACGTCATATGTTTGGATGTTTGTATTCGATGAATAAACGTCTACTTTCGAACAGTCATAACTTTGTTAATATTAAGTTTGCGATAATTATAAAAAATCTTTCTTATTATTCCAGAAAAATCGTTTAAACACATGCTTGTTTGCCTTTTAATTTGTGAACTTTCAGTTACCAATAACTCCAAAAGCATATAAAGGGTAGATTTTAAAGTGGAGGGTATTTATTTATTTATTTATTTATTTATTTATTTATTTATTTATTTATTTATTTATTTATTTATTTATTTACGGGTTCACCCCTTTTGTATACAATAATTATTACAATAATTACAATAAAACAAACACAACAAAAGTCAATTCAGCACCTCACGGCATTGTCTCTTAAACTCAATTAAAGATACTCCACAAATATCACAATTAAATTCATTAACTAATCTGGAGAACCGAGATAAAGGCGTATGGTAAGAATAATTGCGGACATGGAACGGAACAACAAACAAATTTGTATTACGTGTACCACTAGTAGGAACCCTAAAATTAATTTCTTGTAGCAGTTCAGGGCAATTCAAATCTCCAGAGATTAGTTTGAATAGAATTAGAAGATCAGCAAAAATACGATCATCTTCAAGACTAGACAATCCTAGTAAATCAGACATCCCTTCATAATTCCATTGATCCCTTGGAATACCAAGACGAAAGCCACAATATCTTAAAAACTTCCTCTGAACCGTATCTATTTTATTAATATGTATCCGATAAAAAGAACACCAAACAGGAGAGGCATAATTAATAAGGGATTTGATCAAAGAAACATATAACAAACGCACCGTCTCAAGAGAGAAACCAGAAAGTTACGAATAACAAACCCGAGTCTAGTCATAGACCTAGAAACCAAAGCATTAACATGAGGGATAAATGTCATACCAGAGTCAAAGACAACACCCAGATCAGTGATAGTATTTACTCTGTCTAAACTCATGCCATCAATACAATAATCAAACAAAATCGGTTCCTTACGGTGGGAAAATGTAATACAATGACATTTACTAATGTTCAGTTACATAGCATTTCTACCAGACCAAACTGACAACCTTTCAAGGTCACTCTGAAGATTATAACAATCGTCAATGTTGTCGATTCTCAGGTATAATTTTAAATCATCTGCAAAGAATAAATACCGGCAATGAGAGAAACACTTAGGAAGGTCCAAAATAAAAAGTACAAAAAGAAGGGGTCCTAAATGTGATCCCTGAGGAACTCCTGAGGTCACCAATATCTGTTTAGAAAGATAATTGTGTATTCTAACCTGCTGTTTTCTACCCACCAAATATGTACGAAGCCATTCCAGAAAATCAACAGGGAAACCCAAAGCTGCTAACTTAGACAACAGTATTCCATGGTTCACTCTATCAAATGCCTTAGCATAATCCATATATATAGAATCAACCTGAGACCCATCCTCCAAACTTGACAAAATATCCTGCTCATAAACAAGCAAATTAGTAACAACAGATTTATTCGGGACGAAACCATGCTGCCTATTATCCAAAATGTTTTTACAATTCCACAATAAATAAGGCACCATTAATTTTTCAAAAAGTTTAGGAATCGAAGACAAAATATTAACTGCCCGATAATTCTTAATATCATTTCTGGAGCCATTCTTAAAAATTGGTACAACAAAACTGGACAACCATGTGTTGGGTATATTGAGCTTATCTACAAATTTTCATTTAAATCGATGCATATAAAAAAAAATTGTAAGGTTTCCTACTAATTTTACGGTTATTATTAAAAAAAAGGATAGACGACTTCACTTCCAATAGGTATAAAACATGCTTGTGAAATTTAGACACTATAAGAATAATACTACAAACAATGAAAACAGTAAGTGCCTTGTGAGGTACGTATTCAACAGGTGAGTTTTTTTTAACTCCCCAAGAAGTTTTTTTATGTCATTTAATAAGCTAAAAAAACCTCGTGTTGCGGTGCCACATAAAAAATCTTTACCTCCGGCATTTTATCTATAACCGCATTGGCTAACATTGTATAGTTTATCCAATCTTAATGTGAAAACATAACCACGCCCTTTAACCCCAACAAAGGATCCGACTTTTGAATCTAGGTTGTCAGATATATTTGCGAATATTCCTAAGTTTATATATTTTGAAAATTTTCTCTCTACTTTACTATTCAATTGTTCGTCAATGACTCTTAGAAAGATAATATAAAAATATTCTTACAAAATATATACTTAAATTAATTAACTAGGTTCTTCTTATTTAAACAGTTTTCACTTCTAATGATATCAATTTTGTATATATTACTTATACTTAAAGAAATTTTTAAATACCGGCAACATTGTGTATTTACTGTGGGGATTTTTAAGTCGGCTCGTAACGCATTGATCTTAACGCAAACAAATGCCGACGTTGCGCTGTTTATAAAGCAAAACTTCAAAGGGGAACATTGCAAAATGCGACAACAGTCAAATACCGCCAATAGTCTTCTTCCACATTACAGTACACAGTAGCGTGATTGATTTTTATTGATTTTTTATATTAGAAATATTATATATTACGGTGGCTTGATAGTACTTAATATAGTAAGAATTTCTCGTTTAAATATATAAGATAATAACTACGCCACCTTACGGTGGCGTTGTATTATTTGATTTAGAAAGGTATTTTTTTTAGACTTTATTTTTTTCGCATTTTTTCTGTTTTTAATTTTCCACTTTCTCTTAGTTTTTCGTTTATTTATTTATTTATTTATGAATCGAAATTCAACACTATCTATTGGGTTTTCTTACAATTCAGTAATTGTTATGGACAATGTGTCGTATCATTTCCGCATATTAAACAAAATACCTAATAACACAAAAAAAAAGAATGAAATTTCAAGACTTATGGCAATCAAAAATATCGATGTTCCTAAAAAGGTTCCAGTAAAGAAGGAATTAATAAGAATGATCAAAAGTCAGAATTTTAAAAATGAATACGTCATTGACACCATTTGCAGCAGACATGGTCATACCCTTTTGCGTTTACCTCCTTACTACTGTATTTTTAATCCAATCGAAATGGTTTGGAGTACTGTAAAGAAACGTTTACGAAAATACATTCAGTCACCAACCTTAAGCGCAGTTGTTCTTAATAATATTCGAGAGGTAATTAGTGACATTAATAGCGATGTATGGAAAAATTGCCAAACACATGTTATAAAAATAGAAAAGAAATATCCTGTTTTACCGCCAATAGCACCATTAGTTATTCAACCTGGAAACGATTCTACTTCAGAAGACTCTGACAATTCTTGTTATTAATTCCAACCAATTTCCTTTACAACTATCGTGATGTATCTTGAAAACTTGTTTTCAAAAACAAACTAATTTTATATTCTTACTAACGTACCCAACCCTTTCCTTTCCAGGCAAGGAAGGCTCATACCTCCTCATAGTCCTTGCTGGACAGACAATCTTTTAAGATTGTCTGATAAAATGAGTATTATTTTTAGACAATTGTTATAAAAATATTATAAGTTATGTACTATTTGACTAATGAGCCAAATGTTCTTATTAATAACTAAAATTAACAAGTTTCAATTTGAAAGAATTAATTTGTTATTTGACAATTTTCAAATTGATATAAAATTTACAAATATACAAAAACCGTTTTTCTTTTGAAATTTAAAACAAAAATAATTAAAAATTTATGAACTCTTTTTATTTAATTCCACGCCAATGGTCGGAAATGTCGTCAAAGGCACTTAAATACCGCCAAAGAGCGCAAAATTTTACATTAGGATTGGAAAGAGTATAAGAAGTGTTTTTTTTACATTCAAGTGTAGTTTGAAATTAGCAAATTAAACTGAATTACTTACAATATTTATATATTAATAAATCACTGTTTTTACAATTTTTCACTTACTTTGATATTTCACTAAAATTTTATTTAAAATGTACATCACAAACTGGTTTTTTGAATGGACACGAAAAATACTGAGTCAGCGGTATATAGACTTTCTATTGATTTGCAAATAGATATTACAAATAAACTTTTCAGAAATGTTAGATAATGAGTAATCCGCTGAGTAAATATTTGTAGAAAACTGTATTCTATATACGGTATAAATATAAAATCAACTGTTTATTTCACGATCGGTTAACATTAATAAATGCGTCAATTATACGTTAAAATATTTCAGACATACTGTTAAAATAATATTTTCAAGTTTAGCGAATAGCGTTTATAAATTTTAGGTTTATCTACATGCTTTTTTAATGAGGTAAACAAAATTAAATGTGGAAAGATTCGGCATGCAGTTAGGTTAGTAAATGTTTAGTAGTAAAAAGTAGCATCATCTGTAATGGGATAAATAAACTAAGAAGATTTTAGAAAAAATAAACCCAGTATCTCCTTTTTTATTGACAAAACATAATAGTCCGAGAGCTCGCACCAACTTTTGGATAGCTATTTTAGGCAATCGCAAAACTTGACTTATACCTATCCTATTGTACGTCAAGAATTGCTTTCCTTGCTGATGTGTAGAGGGGCTAAATCAACCCCAAAACTTTTAAAAATATTTTTTTCCCAAAAGATATTTTTATATGTTCCAGTTTAAGGTTAAAAAATATACAAATAACATAAGCCAGACGATTTAGAAGGGGTTCCAGGCGCGTGCCAAAATATTTTGCACTAACATATAAAAAATGTTAGATCACCTGGTATAGTTTAACTAATATTAATGTGCAAAGACAACCACGCCTTCTAACCTCAACAAAGGAAGCGATTCTCGAATCAAGGTTGCCAGATATATTTCTGAATATTCCTAAGTTTATATATTTTGAAAATTTTCTCTCTACTTTACTATTCAATTGTTCGTCGCAATGACTCTTAGAAAGATAGTATAAAAATATTCTTAAAAAATATATACTTAAATTAATTAACTAGGTTCTTCATATTTAAACAGTTTTCACTAATGAAATCAATTTTGTATATATTATTTATACTTAGAGATATTTTAGAGTAATGGCAACATTGATTATTTTTTCAATTTTTTTTGCCGGCTCTTTAGATATAATTGTAAAAAAATGCCGAACAGTCGGTCATATACAAACGAAACTTCAAAGACGCAAAATGCGACATGGGGTGAGTACCGGGCCACCGGGCGTAGACTTGTGCAGATTACACTAAACAGTAGCGTCTCGTCTTTTTTTCCATTTTTCGTTTTTTGGAATTTTTACCATTTTGTTTTTTTTTTTTGTTTTCATTGTTTTTTTATATTAGATATTCGCTGCACTACCTTACGGTGGGCTTCATAATACTTAATTTAGTAAGAATTTCTCGTTTAAATATATGAGGTAATAACTGCGACACCTTACGGTGGCGTTATATTATTTGATTTAGAAAGATAGTTTTTGACTTTATATTTTCCGCATTTTTTTTGTTTTTAATTTTTCATTTTCTTTTAGTTTTTCGTTTATTTATTTATTTATGAATCGAAATTCAACACCATCTATTGGGTTTTCTTACAACCTAAATGTTGAATAATCTAGAAATCAAAACACAGTACCATCTACCTACATGTCAAAGGTGTATAGAGTTACTTCAATTAACTTAAACTGTGATCTATTAGGAATTCGTAGAACTAAACTATGCATGTCTCTGGGAGAACAAGAGAACAACGAACAACGTGTTATTATTCTTTATGCCAGAAGCAAAGACGGTTTTGTAATTTATGCGTTGGTATTGTCGGCCAAAAATATACCAAAGTCTTCTGCCGATTATCACGAAGATATGACAGCCGATTTATTTGAAAAGTAGTTTGTCGAACAGTTCTCGCCTAACATATCGCCGAATTCGGTAATTGTTATGGACGATGCGTCGGATCATTTCCGCATATTAAACAAAATACCTAATAATAACACGAAAATGAATCAAATTTTAGGATTTATGGCAATCAAAAATATGACTGTTCCTAAAAAGGTTCTAGTAAAGAAGGAATTAAGAATGATTAAAAGTCAGAATTTTAAAAATGAATACGTCATTGACACCATTTGTAGCAGACACGGTCATACCCTTTTGCGTGTACCTCCATACAACTGTATTTTTAATCCAATCGAAATGGTTTGAGTACTGTAAAGAAACGTTTACGAAAATATAATCAGTCATCAACCTTAAGCGCAGTTGTTCTTGATAATATTCGAGAGGTAATTAGTGACATTAATAGCGATGTATGGAAAAATTGTGAAACACATGTTATAAAAATAGAAAAGAAATATCCTGTTTTACCGCCAATAGCACCATTAGTTATTCAACCTGGAAACGATTCTACTTCAGAAGACTCTGACAATTCTTGTTATTAATTTCAACCAATTTCCTTTACAACTATCGTGATGTATCTTGAAAACTTGTTTTCAAAAACAAACTAATTTTATATTCTTACTAACATACCCAACCCTTTCCTTTCCAGGCAAGGAAGGCTCATACCTCCTCATGGTCCTTGCTGGACAGACAATCTTTTAAGATTGTCTGATAAAATGAGTATTATTTGTAGACAATTGGTATAAAAATATTATGAGTTATGTACTATTTGAATAATGAGCCAAATGTTCTTATTAATAACTAAAATTAACAAGTTTTAATTTGAAAGAATTAATTTGTTATTTGACAATTTTCAAATTGATACAAAATTTACAAATATACAAAAACCGTTTTTCTTTTGAAATTTAAACCAAAAATTAATAAAAATTTATGAACCCTTTTTATTTCATTTCGCGCCAATGGTCGGAAATGTCATCAAATGCACTTAAAAACCGACAAAGAGCACAAAATTTCACATTTAGATTGGAAAGAGTATAGCACCAAAATGATCTGTCTGTATTTTCAAGTTGTAAATAATATCCTATTAAAATTTCAAATTGCCTCAAACACATTTTTTATATTTTTTGCAAAATATTTTTACACGTGTGTGACAATGTAATATCTGTGATTCTTTATTACTATATTTATACGTCTATCGTATGCGTGCGTGCTCTCTTAGGCTATGGCCACATTGGTGGGATTTCAAACTCAAGCTGCGTTTCGTCGTTAAAACTCGCCAAAAAATAGTCCAAATTGTTGCTAGTTGAGCTGGTCAAATACGGCGTGAATTCTCGTTCAAAAATAAGAAAACGGGCTTGTCTTCAAGAGTGGTTCTATTTCCGAGCATCTTTTCACTCAGTCTTCCGTTGCCACACGGGTCGGATATCACGTGGCCTCATTTTGGTTAATTCAATCTTATAAATGCAATCCCTCATTATTGTATTTTGTTTGGTTGTATCCTCTTAATTTTTTATTGAAGCAGTTCAAAAGAAGGAATGTAGTTCTCAAAAAACATCACATCTACGGTTTTTTAAAATATGTTTTGCAGAAGTACGTGTTTTCTCTTTGATATTCGAGCAGTCAATACTGGATGAATCCAACATTTGTTATACCGGCAAAGAAGGCAAAGAAGACGATGGACGACAACCGTGCATTAACTGTATGTTTATTAAGAGAAATTTCGTTAATTTTGGCAAAGGCTAAACTTTTTGACACGCGAAGAACTGCAAACTACCAATTGCGAAAACATCTCTTTAGGATAAAATTAGCAGAATCGCCGCTATGCAGAGGCTGTGAACAAGAAGAGGAAACAGTAGAACATATAACTGCTCTGCTTTTTCTGAAATCATAAGATCCGTGTTGGGCGAGTACTGGCTTACACCAGCCGATGTCAGGGAGATCCCCCTCGGGAGCCTCATCACCTATTTTAAATCTCTAGGCCTGATGACCGCCTGAGGTGTGCATATCCCTACACACGGGAAGATGCACAATCGGCCATATGTAGCCTATGCTGACAGAGCACTTGTTTGTCCCTCCCAAAAATTTGCAGATCCTGATCCCAAATGTGTAGCCGTAGTCTTACCACAATAGAAGCGTCTATTCTATGTAACTCTTTCTTCTATCGCTTTGTTATGTTACTTCGCTTGCCACAATGTCCCATAAGAAGCATGGTTATAAAAATTTGGTAAAACCGAAACCAACCCAAAAAAATTAAAGAAAAAATCGGAAAAAAAAATACTTTTAAAAATTGTTCTTTAAAATACATTAATTTTTAACATAGATTCTTTTACAAAGTATCATTACTATAAAATAACTTAATAACCTTTTCAAGGGTTTTATAATTTTATTTATCAATTACTATAATAATATATAAACGGTTAAATGCAGGTTTCAAGGATTTTTTTTTAATCTTTGCATTGCAAATTTTCACCACAGTTTCGATACCATAAAAAAAATATACATAAAGTAGTGTTACCTTGAATTATGACTCCATGCATATATCTATTAAAATACCTTAGTAGCAGTGAGGCAGTAACAGTATAATTGGTCGGTACCAAGTAGAGAGATGAGTTGTTTGTAACAATAAAGGTTAAGTGGTCAGTAAAATAATAAAAAAATTACCAGTAAAGTATAAAAGTATATACAGTTAAATTATATATAAATTCTAATTCTTAAAAATGTAAAAGTAACTCTTTATTTATTAAAAAAATTATATACGGGAATGAAAAAAATCCCCTCTGTTTACGTAACTTTTCAAATATAATTATTTATTACAGCGCAAATGATTTTCACATGTTGGTTGTAAAATTGATTAGTTATTATGTTGTTTTTTCTAATGTAATGTTTTCTTAATTAGCATATATTACGAATATATTTATTCTCATTTGTGTATATTGAGCTGGTTGATTTTACTATATCTCTCACATTTTTTTTTAATTTATAGGTTTTTTATTTCGTTTTTTACGATTTTCCATAATATCGGTCGTTTTGGAGGACATAATAAACGTAGAAAGAGCAACAGAAAAAAGTGGCACTTGGGTAGTGATGATCGAAGTGGAACTTCTGATGATGGTATTACGTTTTACTTTCTTCTTATTATAAGGAGCGAGTATCTACAGTACAATATGCCCGAAGAATAGAAGGAAGGCATAATCATACCAATATTTAAGAAAGGAGAACAAATTGATTGTAACAACTATAGAGGAATATTACCACTGAGCACTGACATACACAAATTCTAACATCCCTCATCAGACAACAGATTAATACATATGCAGAAAAAAATGTTAAAAACTATCAACAAGGATTCAGAGAAGGAAGATCGACGACAGATGTGATACACATAATTTCGCAAACATTGGTGAAATGTAATGATCATAATATAGAACTACACACTCTCTTCATATTCTTTAGACAGGCCTTCGACTCCATTCAAAGAAATACATTTTTAAAAGAAATGGAAAATCTAAATAAACCTACAAAGGTAATTAGGCTAACAAAAATTACTATTGCCGGATTCCCAGCAAAAATATAAACAGAAGAAGGCACCACAAACACAATCGCAGAAGAAACAGGGATGAGACAAGGAGATGCATTATCAACAACACTCTTCAACATAGCGTTAGAGAGGCCAGCGGGATCAAAGAAACTTTAGCCTACTCATTGACACAACTATTATCATATTCAGACGACATAGTAATTATGGGAAGAGAAAAGAGAATTCTGGAAAACGCTCTAAAAACATGAGAAAAGTGAAAGAATAACGGAACGAATAATAGCAGGCCATAGAACATATTGGAGATACCATAACCTAATGAAGAACAAAAACTTATACCTGTAACTACCTACGCAGCTGAGACAATGCATCATGAAATTAGAGATACAATAATATGAGAAGATATTGTCAGATTTATTACAGCGCAAAGACTGAGACGCAGAGGACACACAGAGAGAAGAAAAAAATGACCGAAACAAAGATGGGGTGTCCAGAGAGAAGAAAAAGCGACCCTGATCAAAAAATTCATTAGATGGAAACCAAAGAAAGAAAGACCGAAAGAAAGATAGGACAACCAGCTCGATAGAGATATTAGAGCCATGAAAGTGAGAACCTGGAGGTAAATATGCAGAAATAGAAAAGAGTGGAAGAAGATCGTAGAGAAAACCTAGTCGCATAATAACTTGTGAAAAGAACCGTAAATAATGCGGACTGATTAACCGCTGTATACGATAACTCTATGTAGAAGAGCACTAGGGAATGAGATGCCTTGATGATGATGATGATAATCATAAGATGTTCAAATGCTTTTGAAATGAATCCAATTCAGCCTCCATACATCCGAGTTTATATATAGTCATATATAGGCTGTATAACTAAAAAACATGTTTTTGTGAAAAAATGAACTAAAAATTAACAAAAGCCTTTCAAATAATCGATTGACACCATTGCTGGTATGTGATTGGACATAAACAAAAAAATGCCTCAAGCACCAATTTAAACCGGCAATTTTATTTTAACTTGAAAGTTCTGAGACCCTTAATTGTCTTGTTTTAAATAAACCCGAGATCGAAGTGTTTCTCAAATAGTACTCACACCCTTAGCTTGCAAAAGTTGCTTTTGAAGCTCTGAATGAGATGTGGAATTTCTTCTTACTATTTCAGCTAAAAAGTGATCCTACTCATTTGTAGTTCCTCTTTCACGACTTTTTCTTGGTTTGTTCTTTAAGGTTCCCAATCCCAGAAATCTTGAAAAGATTTTTGAAACAACCTGTATCTGCCGTTGCATACCTTGTTCTACCAGAGCCATAATTCTTTCCCTCGGGCTTCCGATAACCGAACGTAAGGCATTTTTCTTTAATTTTCGAAAATAAATAAATTACAAAACTTAATGCGACCAGCGAGTGAAACAGTAAAATGGAAACTACCATTGGTGACAATTTGTTATATTTATCTGCCTGTTTTTGATAGTGAATGCATCTTCTCTTTTACTGCTTGCAGCAAAAAATAACGTATTAATACAAAGTGATTCCATATAAGTTTGGTTGTGTTTATATCCATGTCAGGCGTACCAGAAGCTATTTTTTGAAAATAAATTAATAAGTTTTCTTTTTAAACATTTCGTTTTCCACTAATATTTTCCTTTCTGGTACTAAATATGTAATTTTTGATTTAATGAACATAGTATAGTAGTTTGATGATAACGATTTTAAATTAATATCAAAAAAATAATAATAAAAAGTTATAGTTGCCTCGTCTATTAATAGCCCAGTCGGCATCTGTCAAAATGCCGACTATAATGGACATTTTCCATAGGAAGCTATTTTTTTGCTGGAATTCCTTCAGGATGTGCCCATAAAACAAGGCAAAAGCAGATGATTTCCACCAGCTAGTTACTTGGTTTTAACACTATTATTTATTACAGTAAATTTCTTTGTATTGACTTTTCTCAGCGATTTGTTGAAAATGATTAGTTTGTGGTTAAAGACCAAAATATATACCTATATAAAAAATTTCATATTATTAAGCAAGAAGATATATATTAATATATAAAAATTCATATATTAATCAAAAGATATGCTGGGTGTCATTTTTTTTTATAAATAGTCTAAATGCTCTGCACCAAATCTAGCACTTTCTCTCTCACTCTCATGGTCACATTGATTAAAAGTCATGCAGGTATAAATAAATTTTTATTGTATTTTAAAATATTGTTTATAAAATACTTACAGAAATCCATTTGTAGCTTCTCTACTTAAGTATTCCTGTAACAAAAAACGCATTAAAGTGAATAATAGGTTCAAGTATTATGTTACTAATATTAATAACATTGTACGTGATACAAATGCTTCGATCGATTCAGTTCTGTTTTTGAACGTGCACAAACAACCGTATTTGTACTTTTGAATGAAACAAAATAAAAACAGATAAGGCAATGACATTGTGTAGAAAGATGTTTAAAGCATATTAAAACATGTTATCGACATGTTATATATGTTCAAGAATTCTTATAGTTTTAATTTTTAAACAGCACGGAATTTTAGATTTAATCGTTTGGTTTAATTGTATTAAAATTTCTTTTTAAACCAAGTTACAGAAAATGCCATTATAAGAACGTCTGTAAAGCTAGCAGTGCAAAATGAGCAAATTCCCTAATTAGTTTGCTTAATATTTAGTGCCAATTTTATGCCAGTATCACTAAATTTGTGCTCTATCAGATCTGTAGAAATTGGAAAACCACTAGCTTTTTGCCAAAAGCTAACAGTGTCTAGAATCTAGAATCCTACATCAAGATGACTCCAATTAATAACTATTTAGTGCTCATTTAGTGCTCTTGATTTATGCAAACAATATTGTAATTTTCTATAAATAAATTATGTTTTTATTTTTTACTAGTTAAATTCTACCTTAACAGAGTAATATCTTTAAGATAGAATAGGTAGGAGGTCAACCGGAGCATCAACAGTACATGAAAATTTAGTGCTCTTAATCTGAGCAAAAAATGATTTATTAACATCATATATTGTATTAAAATTTCTTTTTAAACCAAATTAAAGAAAATGCCATTATAAGAACGTCTGTAACGCTAGCAGAGCAAAATGAGCAAATTCCCTAATCAGTTTGCTTAATATTTAGTGCTAATTTTATGCCAGTATCACTAATTTTGTGCTCTATCAGATCTGTAGAAATTGGAAAACCACTAGCTTTTTGCCAAGCTAGCAGTGTCTTGAATCTAGAATCCTACATCAAGATGACTCCAATTAATAACTATTTAGTGCTCTTGATTAATGCGAAAAATAGTGTAATTTTCTATAAATAAATTATGTTTTTATTTTTTACTAGTTAAATGCTACCTTAACAGAGCAATATCTTTAAGATAGAATAGGTAGGAGGTCAACCGGAGCATCAACAGTACATGAAAATTTAGTGCTCTTAATCTGAGCAAAAAATGATTTATTAACATCATATATTGTATTAAAATTTATTTTTAAACCAAATTACAGAAAATGCCATTATAAGAACGTCTGTAAAGCTAGCAATGCAAAATGAGCAAATTCCCTAATTAATTTGCTTAATATTTAGTGCTAATCTTATGCCAGTATCACTAATTTTGTGCTCTATCAGATCTGTAGAAATTCGAAAACCACTAGCTTTTTGCCAAGCCTTCAGTGTCTAGAATCTAGAATCCAACATCAAGATGACTCCAATTAATAACTATTTAGTGCTTATTTAGTGCTTTTGATTTATGCAAAAAATATTGTAATTTTCTATAAATAAATTATGTTTTTATTTTTTACTAGTTAAATGCTACCTTAACAGAGTAATATCTTTAAGATAGAATAGGTAGGAGGTCAACCGGAGCATCAACAGTACATGAAAATTTAGTGCTCTTAATCTGAGCAAAAAATAATTTATTAACATCATATATTGTATTAAAACTTATTTTTAAACCAAATTACAGAAAATGCCATTATAAAGCTAGCACTGCAAAATGAGCAAATTCCCTAATTAGTTTGCTTAATATTTAGTGCTAATTTTATGCCAGTATCACTAATTTTGTGCTCTATCAGATCTGTAGAAATTGGAAAACCACTAGCTTTTTGCCAAGCTAGCAGTGTCTAGAATCTAGAATCCTACATCAAGATGACTCCAATTAATAACTATTTAGTGCTCTTGATTTATGCGAAAAATATTGGTTTTTATTTTTTACTAGTTAAATGCTACCTTAACAGATTAATATCTTTAAGATAGAATAGGTAGGAGGTCAACCGGAGCATCAACAGTACATGAAAATTTAGTGCTCTTAATCTGAGCAAAAAATGATTTATTAACATCATATATGTACTTTAAGAGGATTTGAATAAGGGTCGTAGACGACATAAGGATATGATTAAAAACGCTGGGAACATCCGAGCACAAACGGTTTAAGGTGCTATTGCTTATGGATAGAGATCGCAAGGTTGGAGTCCTATCGCATTTTTTTTTGTATGATTTCTAAATTTCAATAATTAGTGAAATATTTTTGTCTATATCAATTAATTTATAAATATAATTATCGTGGAAAAAGTGCTTTTATCAAAGATTCTAAATAAATAAACAATAGTAATATTTATTATCTATTCTTCCCATAAAATTATAAATAATCTCAGTACAAAATTACACTCTAACGAAAGAAAGTTCACAAAAATAGACCTCGAGAAAATAAATTCACATACAAACAAAAACAAATTAGAAATTAGTGAAAATTAGAAGAAAGGATATTTTTAATTGATGTTCATTAATAAACTTAAATTAATAAAAATGTGCAGCATTGTTTTATAAAATAATTAGTCATTTATTCGAATAATTTTATATTACTGTATGTGTTAATGTTGAATGCCACTTTCTATGAATGGTATTAATTGATGAAATAATTTGAAAGTGATATTTTTAAAATAATTTCAATAAAAACTAAATTGTTTTTATTAATACAAATATTGGAAAGACGATTGCGTTTTTAAAAAATCTATAATCTGATTCATCAGAAAAAATAGTTATTTATGATATGAGTGTTAAAAGTGAGGTTTTATTTTGTGAGTGAAAACGTTTGTGAAATGAGCGGAGCGAATTGAACAATTTCACGAACAAAATAAAATCACTTTTAACACAAATACTATACAATGTTTTTTGTACAACTTCCCTATTTTGATAATGAAACGAGCGAATTTTCAATGACAATGAACCAAACCGTGTTAAAAGTAAACTAAACCGTGTTAAAAGTAAACTTGTTTACATGGCAACGTGTTAAAAGTATTTTTAACACGCTGCTATGTAAACAATCGTTTTTAACATTGTTTGCTATCATTAAAAGTGTCACTTTTAATGACAGTTGTACAAAAAAGTATTTATTTAATAGTTACTTAGACTCTTTCCTAAGCCGGTGTTTTCTATTGTCGGTAAATTTTTTAACATACAAATAAACAAATATTAGACACGTAACAATGATATTTGCTGATTTTACGATAGCAATCCATGTTTACACTGTAGGAGTTTAAAAACAGGAACCAAAATATTCTGCGTTAAAACAAAAAAAAAACATCCAAAAGCGGTTGACTCTCCATGCCATTCTTGCAACTACCTGCTACACCAAAAATGTATTTTTATTCTGCTTTGAGCTCCGTAAGCTTAAGAAGGTATTATTTCTTCTTAGATTAAAAAAAATTGAAAAGCTATAACTTATTAACGCGTTGAGCAATTTTGTAAGGCAGCAATCGAAGCATTTTTTTAAATGCTGAAAATGTTACTCTTAGCGCAAAATTGATTAGTCAAAAAATCTCAAAGTTATTGTGAAAAAACAGTTTTTCCCAAATTTTTCGACAACAATATCTGTATGTATGTATGAGCAAGTTAGGGGTAACAGATACACCTGCGACCTATAAGATGTGTTGTATCCCCCTTTTCTTGCTATATTTCTGATGATTTCTTGAGTCTTATAGCAGCTCTTCTAGTCCTATCTTCCTTAGAAAGTTTAGGATATCGTTGGGTTTTAAGTAGGTAAGGTAGATCTTCCTTTTCTATTTCGTATGACCCTAGGTATTTAACCCTAGAATTACGTAATGCAATGCATTCTGAGAGTGTGTGTATTGAGGTTTCCTCCTCTACCTCACAGAATCTGTCGTTTACTTCATCTACCAATCCTAGTTTCTTCATGTGTCCTCTTAATCGGCAGTGCCCGGTTAGAGTTCCTGTTATAATACGGAGGTTCTTCTTACTAAGGTTAAGACAGCTGAGAGATCTCTTCTATTTGTAGTTTCCCAGGAGCGTCTTCGATTGTCTTAGTCCTTTTAGATCGTTCCAGTACAGATTTTTTGCTATCCATTTTTTTCCTTAGTTTTTCTAAGATTGTACTACTGCGGATTCCACAGGATGGTTCTGGTCCCAGGTTTGGGGTTTCAACGATATCTTACGAACGAATCAAACGATTTTAATTTCAAAAGCGGCATTCGACATCATTGTTTAAGATTAAGAGCTAATTAGGTTATGAAACTGATCGTGCAACTCTTTCGAACGCCTCAACTATCGCTTCTATCGGTCAAGCCGTTCAATGGTTATAAAAAGATAGACATAGATACATACACACACACGTACATACATACATCATCGTGGGAACATTCAGGATGGCTTCATAGGACCTCAAAACGTGGAGATCTGGTGAAAACTCGTTTTTCGAAAATCGGGCTGAAACCAATAACTTACCAAATTTTTGAAAAAATTCAATTTTTAAGGCGGGAAATTAAGAGCGTTGTATTGAATTTACCTAACTTAGCAGAAGCGTTTTTCTTTTCTTTAAAAAAATGTGAAATCTTCAATAATTCTTTTCGTTTTTGAAGTTATACTTCTATTCGTGCACTCGGAGGAAAAAAATTGTGTACAGTTAAATGGGAAAAATCATTACATATGTAATGGTGTGAGTAAAAGAGAGACAGAAACACTTATAAGGTATATTGGTCGGTAAAAACAAAGATGAAATATTTACCACATGTTATTAGTCATAACTATAAGTCCTTTAAATACAGTTTCAACATTCAGTAGATTGAAAAGGAATAGATATACAAAAAACCATATACTTAATACTTCTATATGGACAGTTGGTACGGGAAAGAACGTCCCAACATTACGGTGCCCACAATATATTTTTTTCTCTCTGGTTCGAGACCTTTTATCCATACTGCGCATGCTTGAAAAGTCTCTAAAATGCGCAGAATTGACTAATGTGCTCGGAAGAGAAAGCAAACGATACACTATCTGTTTCACTTCGTCGAAACACCTTCCACTTATAGAAACTGTCCATATAGAAGTATTACATATATGCAAAAAACAGTCTGACATAATGTATGAATATCATAGTGACGGACCATATGATTATTTGACAGATTATTTTATAATTCTGTCACGTAAGTTTACATATAAAGTTTATATATATTAGCATTTTATATTAATAAAAATATTCAGTAATGAGTATTGTATTGAAGTCTAAAGTATGCTTTTAAGGCTGTTGGCTACATAAACAGAGTTTCTGCATTCGAAAATGCATTCCGAACAGACAATAGAAAGAAAACTTACAACTCGGTAAGTATTGCTGAAAATGGGTTCATCTTATATCCACGTGTTTTTTTAGTGTCGCTGAACGGGAATAGGGCAACTCAACATGCTGTCAAAATTTAGTCAATATGGCCGCTGGGAGGCAAACAAAAGATAGACTTCTGTCAGTTTCCACTGTGTTTTGTATTGTTTCGTCAATTGAGTGATCTTTTCTGTGATTTTGTGGACGATTTTGTGTTTTAAAATTATTAATAAATAGAAAGACTTCATAAGAAAGACAATATGCCTCATATCTGTTGCGTTATAAAGTGTGGAATGCGAAGTAATCGGTATAAAGTGCAGTTTGTTCGCTTACTTTCGGTAGTACATTTTAAGCATAAATCTGAGCTAAATATTTTATCTTCTGAGAGCCCGAAAAAATGTTTTCAGGCGATAAAACGTGAAGGTTTTACTAGCGAAACGAAAATTAAGAACGCTCGTGTGTGCTCCAATCATTTTATTTCTGGTAAGTGGCAAAATGAATGGTGTTTTAAAGATGATTTCATCAACATAACTTTTAAACTTTACAGGAAAACCTACTGACTTATAATCCAGACTGGGTACCTTTATTAAAGTCCAGTTCCTCAAAATCTAAAGTGGACCGATATGAAAGAATTAAAAGGAAACAGGTTAGTTTATTTAAGTCATTTGACTGTCTTATGCCCTACACTTAGTTTGCATGTATTATTTTAAACATTTTTTATTGTTGCAGGCTGCCACAGTCGAGTTATCAAGAAACGTGGAAATTGAAGGAAATAATTATGTTAAACACAAGATATTACACTGGCTTAGCAATATATGCTTTTAAATTATATTGAACCATATCTGAAAATTCACTTAAACACTGTAAGACAAATGTTTTTTACTAAACATAGAAATAAAAATAAACTTTATTAAAATGTGTTTTATTGATAAAATATGACTGACATAATATAAATTATTTAAATCATTTAAAGAGCTCTACACACCTTTAATTTTACATTTAAATTATTTATTTTACTCATCTTTTGCTTATATCTAGTGGTAACATCTGAATCTTCTAATGACAACTTCTGAAAATATTCATATATATATATATATATATATATATATATATATATATATATATATATATATCTTTAGAACTTAACAATAAATAAAGTCACTCAAAACACTATTATAACTACACAATCGGCAAAAAGTTAGAAAAAGGCAATTTAAACACGAAGCAACATGGATTTAAATACAAAACCAATGTAAACACAACCTTTGTTTGCCTCCCAGCAGCCATATTGGTAATAAAAACGTCAAAGTCCTGAGTTGGCCTATATCATGATGCCGAAAGTCTCCGCGGGGTTTTATGTAAATTCTGTACGAAATCAGTGCACAACTTGGTACTCGGCGGTTTTTTGAGTCACTTAATACGTTTATAATAATGGCGATTGTCTTCGAAACACCTGGTGCTTAAGACGGACCTTGTCTCCAGAAATTTTATGCAAATTCGTTACAAAAAGAGTGTGCACTCGGTACTAGTAGGTTTTTGGGGTCGCTAACCACGAATATCATTTAATGATTTTGCTAAATCATTCGCATACAAATGCGTGTGCATAGAAGTATAACTTCTGCCGGCAGTCCCACTGACTGCCACACACGTTTTTTTTTAATTAAATCTTGTTTTCGTATTTGTTTTGATTTTTTTTACATTTCATGTTTTTTTATAGTTTTTTCCCCTTTTTCTCGACTTTTTCATATTTTTGTATAAACTTTTCAGTATTTCTCTAATTTTGCTTTACAAGATGATAGAAGAAAAAATATAATTTTTAACACAACTTTTTATTAGGATACATTTTTCTTAGTTTTTCATATTTAAGCACCTAATGTTTTCTCTGTCTATCAAATAAAAAAAAAACATTTGGACTTGTAATACCGTCAACGACACACTTACATAAAACTTCCTCAATCAAGACACGATCCACCAAGGTCGTACATCTACCGATTCTCGCTAATAAAAATTGTCCATTGTTTATTCTCATATTTGACATATATATATCCGTTAGACTAATAAAAAAATGTATAACGGTATAAAAAAACACATTCCAACCGGTAACTGAGTAGGCCACGATTACTATTCTTGCCGAGAAACAAATGATACATTGTTGACAGCTGGTGATTTGTGTGATAAGAGCTGTTAAACACAACGAGTACGTGATTTTGGTGTCGAAGAGGCAACTAAACACAGTATGCGTAATTTAATTAGTTTTCTTTGTAGTTGAACGAACTGTTCATATTAATACGATTACCTAAATACTTTGATGATTTCAACACTTTGAACTCAATTCAAATACGAATTAAAAAAAGAGTTAAAATTGTAGCTTAATTAAACCTTAAAAGATAAATTGGCATTGGGCGGCAAATTTGTAACCCTTAAATTACCCTAGGCTAGCTCCTCTGAGTTTTATCAGTTTTCCCCAAACAATTAATTCTGGGCGCCAAGTACATACAAACAAATAAAATCGCAAAATCAGTTTCAGGTGGCTTTATTTTATCAAAATTTAAGTTAATAAATTTTAAAATAAATAATTAATTATTTCTCTTATTGTATTTAATCAGGCTTCTTTTTCGGTGGAGACGTTGAATATTCTACAATCAGGATTTCTTTCCAACAAAAAAATTCCAGGATGGAACTGCTTTGACTTTTTATAAATCTTCCAATACTTCCTTCCGGAAAGATAAGGTATTTGTCTTCGAAACGGAATTCAATAGAAAAAAGAAAATGGCGGACGGTTTGCCACGTTCTTCAACAATCAAAATTTCGTCTAATAGGGCCCTTCTGGATTTGGCAATTACCTTAACGAAGGGCCGAAGAATTCAAAATTGTTTCTGGTTTGAAGAAGAAACAGAGTGAAAATGAACGAATCGAACTAATATTCTAACGAAGTAAATAATTCGCCCGTTCTCCTTCCACGGCGACGCGATACAATTTAAAATAAATACCAAATATAGTCAGGTGGATTTTGGCCCAAAAACGAACGTTACAAAATACAAACCACTTAATCAATTTCATTTAGATTCTATGAGTATTATCACCCTTCATTTTGACTCCGCTATCATTAATTGTCAACCGACAACACCTGTCATTTTAGCAATAAAATACCACAGTTTCAATGTCAATAACTAACTGTAGCTGTATGACAAATGTACAGTAGAATAATAAAATAAATTTGACTGTTAAAGTTTGTAGTGAAGTTTTGATTTTATATTATGTTCCTGTCATCGACCTCAATATAATAGCAATATTCAAATTTCATCAAAACGACAAGTTACGCCCCCTACGGTTAATTTATTCCGTACCTTGACTTGAAACCACTCCATCGTAACAATGTTGCAACGACGATTTGTACGTTATTAATGGAATTATTGGTGTAATATTTTTATATTTTATAATAAAAAGCAATTATTGAATATATTCATTAAAGTAATCTTTTGATAAACGTGTTCTCCGCCAGTGTGGTAAACTGCCTCTGTAACACCTATTTTTAAAAAAGGCAATAAATTAGATCCTAATAACTACCGCCCCATTAGCCTAATTCCTGGTATTAGCAAGGTCATTAAATCAAAAATTGCAGAGACAGTTTCTGAGTTTCTACAGAAAGAACCGGTTATACCGAAGCAGCACTATGACCAATTTAATAAATAATGGTCAACATCATTAGACAGAAAAAATCCTGTAGATACAATCTATCTTAATTTTGTAAAAGCATTCAATCCGGTTCCGAAACGCAGACTGTTATATGAACAAAAAATTTTTTAAAAAAAATGATCCGACTCCAAAAAAATGAACTAAAAAGCCAGAAATAAAACCTTGGAAGAAACTAGGCATCTCATTTCGAATTCCTTGACGTCGGCTCCAATGGTTTATATCTTTGTAAGAGATTTGTGTTGCTTAAATTTGAAATCTTGATTTAATAACTACGATTAAAATAGAAGGAAATTTGCCATTGGCGCCGATTTCAAGGAAATCGAAATCAGATGCCTAGTTGCTTTCATTTTTTTAAGAAATGAAGATTTCATTTCTTGCTTTTTAGTGCATTTATTTTGAGGCGGTTCTATTTTTTTAAGTTTTTATTTTATCCTCTTTAGTTGCTACTTGGCTTTGTCAGATTCAAAACCTTCCGAATACCATGCAAGAGGTACTCAATCCCCAACAATCCCGACATGAACCAATGTGACTTTTTGGAGATATAAGTTAATTCTCTAACACCTAGAGATACCATGCACGTACAGTGAAGAAAAACATCGTGACGAAACGTAGACTTAATTATTTGAAATCTCCAACCCGCAGTCAGCAAGCGTGTTGATTAAATGCTCATTCCTTCGCCTTGGGAGAAAAAGCCTTTGGGTTTAGAGTACGACAGTAACGGGCTTTTTATTATGTTTTTATGATATAAATCATTATTAACATATTAACTTTACAGCAGACCTTATTTTGTTGATTTTTGTGGTATTTCTTGGAATATCTTCCCCATTGACCAAATTTCTATGGGTAACATACATAATAAATATGGTCAAATTGAAAACCACCTCCTGTTTTGAAGTCGGTTAATTAGAACATCTCGGTATCCGTGGTAGCTTTATAGGAATGGTTTGACGGATACTTGAGTGACCGTAAGTTTTGTGTTAGAGTTGGTGACTCTTTTTTAGTCGAAACAGCAATACTAACTGGTTTACCTCAGGGATCTGTTTTAGGTCTGCTATTGTTTATAATTTATTCCAGTGATTTTCAATTTCATATCAGTTATAAGAAAGCTTCCTATGCAGATGATACACAGAATTTTTCTGATCCATCTATAAATTTTCAACTAGGTATTGCAGGATGCTCTGGGCTCTATATCGGAGTGGTGTACTAACTGGATGCTATCACAGAATTTGGAGAAATGTGTAGTGATTCAAATAACACTCGTCTTTTATATTTCATGAATGGACACACACTAAAATCATATAATGATTTAGGTGTGATATTTACCGAAGATTTAAGCTGGCCTTAACTCATCGTAAATATATCTAAAAAAGCAAATAGTAGACTGTATCTTTTAGATACAAAAGTTTCATTTAGTTGTTCTATTCAGTTGTATAAAACCTTTATTCGTTCAGTGTTGGAATATTTCCATTATCAAAATATCTTCGAATCTAATTTTGAATTTTGAAGTTATCATGCAGGGCAATAAAATGTTGAATATATATGTCTAAATATCCATCAATGCATTCTACCTGTGACAAGTTTGAAAACAGTATAGACTGTCCAATATTTAATGCAAAAGTTTACGAAAGTAACTAGCGCCATCTCTACTCCATCTCTTGCGGTGGCTTTGGATGCATGCGTCTACAGTTTGGTTTTGCCCTTGTATAGACTGATCAATTGTTATGTCGCAGCATCCTGTGTCCTAGAGTTAGGAATTCTAACCAGGCACAAATCCAGATTGTGTGTCTGGAATATACTGACAGCATGACACGAGATACGTTTACATCATTTTCTTTCATTTTATGTATAAGACCATGGAGACTAGACAAGGAGTACGAACTCCATGTATGCAAATAGGCCTACTAAAATAAGAGGGCGCTGGTGTTCCATTTGTACCAAAACGGCGACCAATCAGGACGTAGTTTGAAATAAAATAAATAATTTTTAATTATTTCATTATTAATTTATTTACACAATGAAAAAAATAGTTAGATCTTTGAGATACAAATAATAAAAACCAATTTCTTAATTCCCGATTATTTAATTGTCTATATTCATACCGGTACAAAAGGAAAACTAGCGACGCTAGTGGTGAAAACAGTAAACCTAATATGTACGATATCGTGGACAGATTTTGGCAATTCCCCCGGTCGAGTGCGTACTCCTTGTCTAGTCTCCATGTATAAGACGGTCAAAAACACTCCGTTCGTTTATGTATAGCTCAGTCGGTAGAGCATTGGACTTTTAATCCAAGGGTTCAGAGTTCAAATCCTTGCTCGGGCGGTATACATTTTGTGATTTCGGAAACATCACTAACGATTTTGTTGAAATTTAAAATATAGGTGCACACGGGAATAAAAAATCGATCTAGCTGGGTCCCACGTCTGTGAAAATTCGTTTTTTCCATTTTTTCACCAAAAATCAATACGATAATAAGAAATAGTAGATGCGCGGAGCTCTGTCGCCCAGGTACTACAATTTTATAAATCGAATCTTCAGCTGACTACAGAAAAATTAATAAATTTTTTTTAGTGATCATGGAATATTCGATAATATTCGATAATGTAAAATCAAAAAATAATAAAAATGGGAAAGTTAAAAAAAAGTTATACCATAAAGCTGAAAATTACAAAATAAATGCTATTAACTAAATAACTTATGAAATAAAATTCTTATATAAACGTTGTCCATATTTCAATGTTTTAATAACCAATAGCCATGCATAAACAAGAGGATGTGTACATCCTACTTACAAAAAAGAAGAAACAATTAAAATTCATATAGCGAGACGAACTAAAATTGAAAACTAGTGAAAGTACAGGTTGATTACACGTTATGGTAAAATATCAGTTTTATTGAAGGCCATATTGAAATTTTAATCTTTAAATTTATCTGAGTAAAAGTGAATAAAACATGGGTACCAACATGTTAAATTCCCAATAAGGTTATTGTTAATAGTACAATGTAACATTCGATGTACTTTCATCTAATTATCTTAAAACAAACACGATTAAACAATGCAAGATTTTTTTCTGTTTAGAGTTGTATAATGCTGTTAAAAAAAGGTTTCTATTTCCATATATGAAAAAAAAAACTATAAAATCTATACTTTGGAAAATGATGCACTATCACTAAAGAGTGTAATCAGGTGTAATAAAATATTACTTTCAGAAAAGAGACAGGGTTAAGTTAGACTTCTGATGTGTTTTACCTGTTTGGGTATAAACTGTTATATTGTAGCATTTCAAAAAACCGCTAGCTTTCGCTTTCAATTAAATTAGAAATTAATTTTTTTTTGATTTATGGATATAACCATAGACAACCAAAAGCACATTTCGGTATACTTGGAAACATTGCGTTAGAAGCTTAGACAACTTTTGCTTCGTGTAAAATTACGGTTTCTGATTGGCTAGCCGATTCAAATCAACTTCGAAAACGTCCGATCTTTTTGAGAGGATGAAACTCTCGTTTTGGGTAGGTACTAATAATGGCCGCCTCGGAATTTTGATCCGCATAAAATTCCCGGCAAATTAGCGTTTAATTTGTGTGAAGAAAGTTCAAAATAGAACAAAGTTTAAGTGATTATCTTCCTGAATCTTTCGTACTCATTTTTAAACTACGATCTAGGTTATTTGTGGTGAATTTAAATTTTGTCCTACCTTTAGCCAATCTTTAAATATTTTCGTTTTTCAATACTCGCTCATTTGCTCTACTGACCCACGACTCGCTCTCCTCCTACACCCTGAATGTCGTTCGCAATCTGTTAACCACTGGTGAGCGTTTAAAAAAAAAGGTGGTTACAATGTACCCTGCAGAGCATAGATATTTGGAGTTTGGAGATACTTCAAATTCTTTAATCAACTGTCTCTTATGCAATTAATATTACTGGATGAACCAAAATCCGTTAATATTTGAATCGGTAGAGGCATTGAGCAGCATCGGAGAGAGCGTCCCATAGAAATTTAATGTCATGGTGTCATTTACCGGAAAATACCGAGCGTTTGTATATTATAATGTGAGTACTATCGAAACAACGATTCTTTTACTCTAGAGTCTAGAGCAACGACAATAATTTTGCGCTCATTACAATATTACAACCCGGGGTGGGTCTTGGCCGACTGTACTATTTGCCTGCATCCCTTAGGGAAAGGTCATATTTAATCCCCATACTTCTTAGGTTTGCTTGTATGTTATCTTGCCACATCATTCTAGGGCGTACTAGGGGTCTTCGTCCAACTGGTACTCTTTCACAGGCTCTCTTTAACATTCGTTTCTCCGGTTGTCTTTGTACATGTCCCGCCCATTGCAATCTCTTCGCTTTTATTTTTTTTACGATATCTGGATCTCCATATAGTTCCGTTATTTCTTGGTTGGTTCTTCTTCGGTATTGTTCTGTTAGTGGGATTCGTATCGGTCCGAATATCTTGCGTAGCACTTTTCTCTCAAAGATTCTTAGTTTCCTTTCGTTTTCTTTTGTAAGCGTCCAGGTTTCACATTATCATTATATCATTTGATGTTTCTTTATTTTTTCTATTAAATCTTCGTCCATTTTTCTTAATCAGATGAAAGCTACTAAATATATGCAAGCGCAGAAAACAACAACGTGTAATAACACGTCAGGCCTGTGACGTGACATATATGAGATGACTTTATTGTGGTTCTTATTCATATCAATACGCAATACAACATTGCACACTTTTTGGCCGTGACGTGAGTCTGCGTGAGGAGACTTGAACTCACGTGACGTGATAGTAGTCTGTTTCTGCCTTACGAGTATTTATTTGTGAACAACCTATATTCTTTACTCGACAGCGGTATGAGATATAAATTGATATCTTTAACGTACAGTCGTTTATCGAAAATTTCCGTTTCAGGTTGCGCAAGTGTCAAAAAAAGATGCGTTCATTTGGAGATGTAATTTTCAAGAAATAAAATCCCTATTGTGTACTTTCAAAATAAACGATCATTTTTTGTTTTTTATAATTATTTTTTATCATCGTATGAAATGTTTTGGTCCGGCAAGCGCCCCAAGTACCTACGTTATTTATGAAGAATGTTAGATTTTACCACTTTTATTTACAGGTTTGCATATTTTCATCAAACAGGCTTTCTAGAAGTTTTTAAAACAATATTTTGTATCTACAATTCTGATTTTGAAAATTTATAAGTTTCCAATATTCACTCAAAATCGAAAAAGGTGTGTCATTTTAAAATCGTTCTATTGATTAATACAAGACTAAACTTGTATTCTTTTAGAAGCAGACATTTACAGTTCCAAACTGCTGGGTCATTTTGATTGATAATTTCCGGTTTAAAAGTAGGTAGGACTGCCTAAGTTAGTCGCATATTAATATTAGCTAATAAGTAAACCAGAACGATTAAAATTAATTAAATATTTAATTAATTATACATACATACAATAATATGTATTATAGTGACAACAAAAAATAGCTTAGGTTAGATCAAGTTTGCAAAATTTAATCATAATCTCTTAAGAAGAATAAATTAAATAACTTTAATTAGTTAATAATTTATAAAGGACAAGAATTGATTATACTTTAACGTAGTGAATGGAAGCAGTAACTTGTGAAATGTCAATAACGTCATATTTTATGTCAATGGTCAGTAATCTGTCAAATGTCAACAACTTCATATTTAAAGCAACAATCAGCCGTATTTAATGTGAAATGTGATAAATTTTTGTCTTTTTTAAAGTACGACTCGGAATTGGTAAAGGACTTGTGAGATCTGAAGAAAATTTATTTTAATAATTCGAACAATTTTATAATTTTACAGAAAAACTAGAATTTATTATACGTTGACAGATAGTAATACATAAATTACACATCAAATGTCAATAAAATTCATATTTTTGTATCCAATGATGAGTACCTAATATGTCAAAACATCTACAACAGTAAGCGGGTGGATTCTCAGCATGCTCTCCCTGCGTGCAATAGAAATGTAAATGACGTCAAGATAAGAGGTAAACTTACGAGGAGTTGTCCGCAGAGAGGGGTTTTATCACCTCTACTGTGGAACATGGTTCTAAACAGCCTCATATACCGCCTCAATGAACATGACAAAATCTATTGAGTAGCCTACGCAGATAACATTGTAATTCTGCCTACAGGAAAGTTTGAAAGAATGCAAGGGCTCTTAAAACTTTGGAGCAATCGCTGTCTATTAACTCCAAAAAGAGAGAAATGTTTCTCTTCACGAAGAAACTGAAACCTAGAGGCTAAACGTTAAATTAAGCTTTGCTACAAAAATTACATCCAATCCAAAGATGAGCCTGCATTGTATTACAGGAGCCATACGAACCACACCGACCAGCGCAATGGAAGTATATATTTGGACTCACCTCCCTTGACATATTTATTAAAAAGGGAGCATTTATGAACATTGACCGCTTCTTTCGCACAGTTGGTATCGAACCTACTGTAGGGACTGGCACCTATAGGAACAGTCTGTGGAAGAAATCGCTAAGGGCGATAACACTCTTACAGACGGGCACAGATGCCGTCGTACCAAGATGTGTCTTTGACAAACCCTACAAAAAATTAACAGATAAGATAGCAGATACCAACTTAGTGAACGCTCTATACGAATGGATAAAAACGCAGCAAGGTGTAGGGTGTGAAATATGCTTTAGGTCCCTGAGCCTAAAACTGAAATGGGCTATGGATGGTTTGTCAAGTGTAGTTCATTTAGAACTCACAGACATTGCCATAGCCGCAAAAGAATTAATCAATAGAAACATCACAGGCAGGAATGTGAATATTTACATGGACTGTCTACAAACACTACAGACCTTGAATGGCTACGTATTACTTCAAGTTAAGTACTACAATGTCACCAAACTCTAGCTGAGGCCACCCACAACACCGTGGTCACTCTGAGCTGGATCAAAGGAGATGGGAACTCTACAGGCACCCTTATTGCGGAAAATTTAGTAAGGTGGGCTGCGGCCTCACCAAAACTTTATACAGTGCTGGGATGAAACAACAAACTGTGGCCAGAGAGTTATTACCTCATCCTGGCGAGGAAACAGCAAGAAAATTGTTGAGCGATTGCTGGCTTACACGAGCCGATGTCAGAAAAATCACCCTCGGGAGTCTTATCACCTATTTTAAATCTTTAGGCCTGATGACAGCCTGAGGTGTGGATATCCCTACACACGAGAGGATGCACAATGGGCCATATGTGGCCTCAGTTTCGGCAAAGCCCTTGCTCGCACCTCTCCAATTTTCCAGATCCAGATCCAGGTGTCAAATACATTATATTTAATAGCAAAGACGAGCTCCTTTATACAATATTTTTTTAATAACAAATAAAAATAGATAAAGGACGTAAGAGTTGTAAAAGAATTATTTTCTTACCTTTAACAATTTTAAATTTAAAGTTTCTACAGAAAAAAGAGAAAATAATAAAACAATGACACAGGTTATAGCATAAATAACAGGTTAAATATCAATCATTTTATATTTTATAGCAACGATTAGCTGGTTCATAAAAGAACTTATACTTTATGTAAATGTCGGTTTCTCTGTCTACCTGCTGTTAAAAACCAGACAGTAATAGAAGAATCGGTTAGGGTAAGTTGGCGTTGTTGACATATATGACGTAATACTTCTGTTAAGGCTGCACTTACTGTACTATCCTTGGATTAGATGTAGACTGGATTCTTAAGAAAGGTGTCTACTCCAGAATAACTTCCAACCAATTGCTTATGGATAGTTGTGGTGTGATCAAACTAATATTTTTTGTAGACTTATACTCTATTTAAAAACTAGGAGGAGCGATTTGAATTTAAGGTGGCAACACTCGCGTTTTTTTATTGGTTAATTTGGAGTCAAGTTTGCCACTTACATTTATCGGACATTTATAGGTTATGTTTTAAAAGTATGAAATATTTATAATGGTGACTTTTGTTAATTGATTTCTTGTTTTAATATAATTATTGTAAGTTTACTTTATGACCATCTTAGACCATATAGAAAGTGTCTATAAACATTTATTTTCAATTTTATTTAAATGAAAGAAATGTATTTAAATTTGCCGCCTTGTAAATTTTCTAGTAACTTTATTGGCTGTAAGTCTGGCTTTTCAAATCACTCCTCCTAGTTTTTAAATAGAGTATAGATAATTTTTACCACAAACTAAAATTTTCTACCTGTACCTATAATTTAAAGCCATTTTTTAAAAATAAACTTGACTGAAACTGTTAAGAGGCGGATTCCATAAAAGTAATTTAAAAGATTTATGAATGAAGTGTGGGAACCGGAGATGTATGTCAAGACTACCTTTACTGCGTTTTAACATTTTAAAGAGATTTAATAACTATAATTATAATTGTTAAATCTGAAAAACTTAACATTCAAGTGATTTTTAAGAATAGATTTTACAGCATGCCCTTTTCACAGTAGGTACATAAAAAATTTAGTTCTTTACATTCTATAGACATGAACTTAATAAAATGATCACAGAAATATAAATACTTCTTCAAAGTTACAAAGAAAATCTTTTAACTATTATTCGTAAAATATATAGTTTTCTGCATAATCAGTCGTATAAAAAATTCGTTTAATTTTTATTTCGATGCGCCAAATGTTTAATTGAGCGATAAAATGATCACAGAAATATAAATACTTCTTCAAAGTTACAAAGAAAATCTTTTAACTATTATTCGTAAAATATATAGTTTTCTGCATAATCAGTCGTATAAAAAATTCGTTTAATTTTTATTTCGATGCGCCAAATGTTTAATTGAGCGATTCAAACAACGACAATTAAGAAAAAGAGAACAAAGGAATCAATTATCATGTGAAGCTTTTAATATCGTGCTCGAATGACTTAAAATAACATTTTTAAAAGACACTCCTTTTAAGTTGTCGTCTGGAGCCAGAGTACTTGACTCTAGACAAACACAGATGTTTGATTGCAAATTTGGATGCAAATACTGATTTTACTGCCAAAATAGTAAACGTAATTACTTTTACTAGTTATCATTTTTTTATTTGAGGATCCAGAGTGCATTTGATAGTTTTCATTTATTTTTCATTTTTCAAAATAAAATAAATTGAAAAAATAGAATTAAATTGTCAAGTAGCAAATAAAATGTGCTTATCTATTTACAGTGGTAAGAACCGTACTTTTATTTTAGCGCCAAAAGCCAAGCTTATCTTCGCAGCGGTACCAACTAAACTTATTTTTAACCGGAAGCTTATTTTATACACGAATTTATTTTGGGAACTCTGTCCCGCTTTTTAAAAATTATTGAAGCTTGAAGTAATGAATAAAAAATATGTAATAGCAAATATGTGTTTATTAAAAAACTAGCTTACCCGGCGAACTTCGTAGCGCCTATTGATGATTGATATCCGTTTCTATACTCGATCCGTTCAAAAGATGGAATTCAAGGACGCGTGATCAGTGACTGGCCGGCGTAATCGTACGATGCCACGCCTTCTAAACTGAAATAACGAAGGACAGTTTACACTGTACTCATACCAGAGATAATATAAACTGTAAGCATCGAGGGTGGGTAGTTTTTTGTTGAGTGGTGTAAATTGGACTTGTGACGTTGGTTGGGGAGAGTAATATTCAAAGAGTGCGTGCCGTTCACGTGATCATTCCATCTTTTGAACGGGTCGATTATAGTTTTTCGTTTTTGTTGATTTTATATTTTCTCGCTTGTTTCCAAGTTTTTTTTTTCGTTGTATTTTGTAATTTTTGGAACGAAGTTCCCTTTCGGGCGTTACGAACAGTTACGACTGACGCTAGGAGCTAGCAAAAAAAAATTCATACCAAAATTTGTCACGACACGACATACGCATGTTGTCTTTCTCTCTCTCATAGATAGATATACCTATCTTTATTTAAAAAGGAAACCCTAATATAATAAATACTAATAAAAGTACAATTAAAATGACACTAATTTAAATTAAAAGAAAATACTGTAGAAAAAAATAAGTACCTATAATAGTATTATATTTTATTTTATCCTGTTTTTATAAATCAATAAATTCATAAACATTTCAAAAATAGTTCTTAACTTGACTAGTTAGTTACCTACGTCAAATTACCTTAACTGTCAGTTACTGTCAAATATTTTAATTTTAAAATTTTGTATTAAATTGTTAATTCCTGTTTTAAATTAAATTGAAATAAAAAGTAATTCTAGGTAGATGTATGTCCTCTAATCCTCTGGTATTGTATAAATGGACACTTTTGTTAAAAGAAACGAACTGTTGAAAATAATGGATTAACTATTTTTTTTTCTATTTTGCTTTGAACAGTGTAGTAGTGTCGCGACTTTGTTAAGTTTATACAGGTTTTTTGTAGATAATAAATATTAAAATAATAGAAAATAAAAACAATAATGTATCCTGACAGTGTTTCTGCACAAGTTCCGGATATTGCTGATAGAGTTAGGTAAGTAGAGATTTTATACAGACCATAATAAATGCTTATGTATGTACAAACTCTCTGTTGTGTCTACAAATTACAATTCCTTCACTAATTAATCGAAAGGAACTTCGTTCCTTCCGGGTGTCCCTTGACACCTCTCACTTTTTTTTTCTTTTTTTTTCAGTTGGGTTCAATGTCCTACATTTTTATTTTTTTATTTGTAATATAGTTTCTTGGATTTTTTTTCCTTTCTGTTTTCAGCTTTTTTTGATTATTTTCCATTTTACTTTAGTTTCTCGTTAGTTACAAATTTTTTACCCATTTGTAACAATTTTACGTTTTTTAATAATTCTTGTTTTTTATCGACTTTACGCATTTTTTCATTTTTCGTTTTTTCGAATTTTATCGTTTTATTCCCAGTTTTGCCAGTTATTCCAGTTTTATAATATTTTTTTTCAATTTTTTTGTTGCCATTTTTTTGTTTTGCTTTTCTTCTGGACGAAGACAAATCCATATAAGCTTTATTATTTAGCAATCAAAATTCTATGCCATCTACCGGGTGTTTTGGCAACCAAACGTTTTTTCTCATGTTTTCTAATTTATTATTCGTCTTTTGTACGGTTTTTCTTTTTTATTTAATTTTTTTCGGTTTCATTATATTTTTTCACTTGTTTCCAGTTTCTTACCGATTTTTACTTTTCTTTGTTATATTTTGTAATTTTTCCGCATTTGTAGTTTTGTCAGTTCTCTCAATTTTCCAAATTTTTCGTGATATTTTCTTGGTTATTCTTTTTTCTATTTTTTTTTTTAGTTTTTTATAAGTATAGAAGATATCACGATAGTTGCTCGTTTGTAACCAGTTTTTTACCCATTTACCATTTTTTTCTTCGTTTTTAAAATCTCGTTTTTCCAAATTTTTTGTTTTTTTTCTTATTCTTTTTTCGATCTTGTTTTGTTTTTTTTTTAATATTTTTCCGGATCTTTTATTATCTTTTTTTTTATTATTTTAGCGTTTATATTTTGATGATTTTCTTCTTCACTGTTTTATTTTTCATTTCGTTTTTACGACTTAAATCATTTTTCTTTTTTTCTAACTTTCTTAATTTTTGTATTTTCATTATTTACTTCTTTAGTTGGGGATCTTTTTGCCACTAAAACAAACTGATAAAAAATATAAATCAATATTTTAAAAATGAACCTTGCTTATTAATCTTGATGGATATGTCAAATTTGTCAAGGGTAGTTTTTTAAAAGTGAAAATGCCTAACAAAAATGAAAATAATTTTATCTACTCTACCTCATATTATGTATCAATTTTTAGTTCGTGAAAACTGTCATTATAGACAGCAGTGCGTGAAGGATTAAAAGTGTGCGTGAAGTCACAATGTATTTTAAATGGGATTTACTTTTTCGCACTGTTTTTGACACACCTTCATATAATCAAATATTCTTAGCATTCGCGTTGCCATGGTGTTGCTATGAGAGCATTAGTTTTGTTAGTATCTTGTAAATGAATTGCTTTTTTGTAATTATTTTTTATTTGATTATCGTAGATAAAATATTGTATGAAACTGTGCGTGAAGTGCTTTTTGCGCACTTACGCGATATATAGCACTCGCTTCGCTCGTGCTCTAAACATCGCGTGCGTGCGCAAAAAGCATACTTCACGAACTATTTTTAAAAATGTTTCTTAGCTTTCGACAACCAGATCGGTGGTCGTTTTCAAAGATAATAAAATTTTTACAGTATAGCGTCATCCAATTTTAATATGCATAATATCTTAAACACAAGCAATACTCCTTGTTATAAGTATTTTACAACAAGATGTTTAAATAAAAATCAAAAATAACACAGATCTGATCTCTTCAAAGGTAAAAGTTGCGGCCATAAACCAATGGTCAACAATGTTTTGATAAATCTGCCAGATTAAAACGTTTTTAAGCTGTGCTGCGTTTATTTAATGGCTATTTTCCTAAAACAACCGTTGCTATTGTTACGTTGCTTTAATACGGAAAAACTGAGTGATACGTTGCTTAAGAGTAACAAATATCCAATTGCAAGATTTTTCCAGGTTTTTTTTGGAAACTGGATCTCTCATCAAACGCCTTGGAACTGATCCCAAACAAAAATTTTTCGTTCGTTACGATTGCGAAATGATCATTGTATAGCAGTTGAATTTAGAAATCGACTTCATCACGACTGGCAGGCCAATTGTAAGTAAACGAATAGTTAGCCAAGCTTCTTAGCCGTCAATATATTGCGCAATTACAGTTTGACAGATGTCATAAGCACTGTGGTATAAATTAATGAAGACACGTTTTGTTGACCGATGAGTCCCAATTCAACCATCTCCAGATGGTCGTGATAGAGTATCGCAAAGATCACCAGAGTGTTTTACATGTACTTTCAGTCCTAGTGTAGGCTACGAATAAGGATTATTAAGAAGACATCAGAGATATATCCTTTGCCAGTTCCTGTTTAACCGTGAGTCGGAAACGCTCGAAAAGCAACACTTGGGTATCAGAGTGAATGACACTTAGATCAACAATATGCAGATGAAACAGGACTGACAACATGAAAGACCTTCAAAGCTGCCTCGACACAGTACGCATACATTGTTATCGTATAACAATCAACATCAACGCAAAAAATAATTATAAAATAATTACTCCCAAACTACAGAAGTTTTAAAATGCAAAGCTATCACACAATAATGAAGACGTAGAGCGACTAAAAAAATAACTGTGTAAAGATTGTCGGCGGATATATCAGGTAACCAAATAAGTTCGTGCGGTTTCTGTATATCACACATTCCCAAGGATATTGTTTTAAGTTTTTGATCGATACATGGTGTCACTTTAGTATGAATCCTTCTTCTCTCACACAAATAAAAAGTTTCTAAATTGTTACATTCCAAGATTTAATAATTAAAAATGGCGGCGAATAAAACAGTAATTCAAAGTTGTTTACTGTATGAGTACAAATTTGGTACAACAGCTGCAAAATATGTACCGCATGCGGAGATGATGCCGTTAGCGATCGAACAGCACAGAAGTGAAGATGTTCTGCGGGATATCTCAATTTGACCGATGAACTTGCAGGATAACTTCAAGCTTCATACCGCAAGAGTGTCTTGAGAAAAAATTTCTAAACTCGGCTGGGAAACGGTACCTCACCTCACCTACCAAATTCTCCTCACATTTCACCAAGTGAGTATCAGCTTTATTTGTCCCTTGACAACTGATAGTTCACAACTTGAGATGGTGTAATAAATGCAGTCCTCCAATTTTTCACTTCTAATCCAGGGAGTTCTGCAATGCCGGCAGACAAAAATTGGTTCAACGTGGACAAAGGATCATTGAAGGTGATGGTAATTACTTCTACAAATAGAAAGTGTCTTATTGTTCCTCAATAATAAATTATATTTTTCTACAAAAAACTGCACGAATTTATTTGGTTACCTAATCAAATGTCGAATAAAAATGCACGTAGCTCATTTAAAAGATTCAAACAGATCTTTCCAAACTCTGACTCAAATCAATATAGGTGTACTTGTCAAATACACCCACTCGTAAGAATCCGGCTTTACACCTTGCATAGGCTAGAAGCTTTAGAGATGTGGATCTACCTGAGAATATAGAAAATTGCATGGTCGGTAAAGAAGACCAACGATAAACTCTTGAAAAAAATAGGATGGGAATGAGAATTGCTGCACAAGATAGAACACAGCAAAATACTTCATCTGGGACATTTGATACTAACAAACGAATCCATTTGCCTCAAATACTAAGCGAAGGGAAGATAGAAGAAAAAAGAGGAATGAGCAGAAAGAAGATGACGTCTCTCCAGAATATGAGAATGGTCAGAAGTAATCGCAAACATACACTGAAGGATACCAGCAGCAGCAGCAGAAGAAATGTTTATATACTAACCGCATTATTGTTGAAAAAATGTAAATTAGTAAACTTCAATATATTTTTTTAAACTGAAAAACACTCGGAAAAACATAAGCCACATTACCAGCCGTTATTTGCTACCATTTAAAAATAAGCCTGCTTGTTGCCGTTCTTGTGACTGAGGGCAGATAAGCCTGGTCACAGCCGGACTTTACAACGAGCCGTGAACAAGGAAATCTGGCAACTATGCCTTCAGATCTAATAAACTGGGTTCAGCCATTAGACTTACATGTTGAAAGCTTAAAAGCCAAGTTAGTTCTTGTTGTTTTGAGAATAAATCAGCTTTTTTTAACGAAATTATTGTTAAGATAAAGACTAAACCTATAAAAGGTTTTACTGTGTGAGATTTGTGAGTGACCAGTACAGTTATAGTCAAGTCCGGCTGTGGACTGGTTCTTGTGGCTGCGCGCTGATAAGCCAGGTTCTTGTGGCTGCGAGCAGGTAAGCCCGGTTCTTGTGGATGTGCGTAGATAATATCGGTTGTTGCGGCATGCGCAGTTAAACCCGATTCTTGCGCTCACTCGATAAAATAATAATATATGACCAGTGATGATTTTTTAATTTTTGCAATTTTATTACTTTCTAATCAGATTAGATTTTGGAGACGATAGGTTATTGGAAATATTTTAAACACTCTGTATATATTGTAACGGGATAACCGTAACGGAAGGGACCTTAGTTTGAAAGATTGTTGTTGACAGTTGATTTTTAGAAGTTTGTAAAAAAATCAACTGACCATTTTAAAAAATGTTTCTAGAAAATTCTAGAAACTTCTAAACACACTAACTAGATTAAATAATGTTGTATATAAGGGGATGCACGGACAGTTAACGTCAGTTCAAGTTCAAGTATTCACAAGAGTTCATTGTATTGTCAAGTAGTTAGAAGTTATCCAGCAGAGTTCAGTGTATCTTAACAATTTTGTAAATAAATTGTGTAAAAGTCCCCATAAGTGTTTCAAATTGGTGTCAGGTGTGGGGTGAAGATACAAGAATGCCTGGAAAAAAGATAAATGAACTATTGGTGGCTGAGCTCAGAAGAGAGCTTGAAGAAGTAGAGTTGGAAACTACTGGGAGCAAATCCGTATTGTTGAGAAGGCTCCGTGAATACTACGTAAATAATAATTTGGACCCTGACGCTGTGGAGTTCGAAGACCCAGTTCAAAAAGCAAATTCTGAGCTGGCTCAACAAGTTTCCCGGCTGCAAGAAGAACAAGCTCAACAACTGTCCCAGTTGTCCAGTCAGATAAGCAGCCAGCGCGAAGATATGTCCCAGCTGTCCCAACGAATGACGAGCCAACAAGAAGAACAAACTCAACAACTTTCCCGGCTGCAAGAGGAGCTATCAGGACGAATGACGAACCAACATGAGGAGCTATTCAGTCAGATGAAGAGCCAGCGCGAAGATATGTCCCAGCTAAAAGAGGAGCTATCAGGACGAATGACGAGCCAACATGAGGAGCTATCCAGTCAGATGAAGAGCCAGCGCGAAGATATGTCCCAGCTGAAAGAGGAGCTATCAGGACGAATGACGAGCCAGCAAGAGGAGCTATCCAGTCAGATGAGAAGCCAGCGCGAAGATATGTCCCAGCTATCACAACGGATGTCTACCCTACCAGAAGAGTTATCCAGTTCCTTCTCCCAGCAAATATCGCATTTGCGCTCCGAAATGTACAACTTGCGAGACGAGCAAAACCAGCAAGTGGCCAACTTGAATCAGCAAGTGGACAACATGAATCAGCAAGCTGCCAACTTCAGAGACGAGATCAACCAGCAAATGCAATCCGAGATAGAAAAACTTAAACGAGAACTGGAAGCTTGTCTACAAAACCAAACCATCCATCACGGCGACGGAGATGCAGGAAGGATGGAAACCTGCCACGCAGACGTCGAACGACAAAGAAGCGAGGAGACGACCCATGTACGAACGACGATGAAACCCCCGACCTTCGACGGGAAGACTTCCTGACCAAATTACCTGAAACAATTCGACGCAGCGGCCAGAGCTAATGGATGGTCATCCCAGGAGAAGGCATTGTCCCTAACCGTAGCTCTGCGAGGCGAAGCTTTAGACGTCTTGCAATCATTGACACCGGATGAAGCTGACAACTTCGAGTTATTGGTGAATCGTCTAGAGATGCGTTATGGTCAAACTCATCTACAACCGGTGTACCGAATGCAGTTAAAGAGCCGAAAACAGAAAAATGGAGAAACTATCCAGGAATTTGAAGCGGATGTAGCAAGAATGGTACGACTTGCGTATTCAAATGCAGCGGAGGATTTCCTGGAGTGCCTAGCAGTCCAAACCTTCACCGATGGTCTTCGAGACGTGGAGTTGCAGCGCGCTGTACGGTTGGCGCGGCCGAAGACTCTTGTGGACGCCTTGACCATTGCCCTGGAGTTTGAGGCGGCGACGGAGGCCTCACGTGGAGTTGCTCGACTAAGGGAAATCACTGGTAACTACGACCATGCCGTTCATTCCGTTAGCGACGTTGAAGCGGTAGTAGAGAGATTAATGAAGTTATCTCCAAAAAGAATGCGCCCAGTGAGATGCTGGAACTGCAGAGAACTAGGCCATATAAGAAATACTTGCTCCCATAAAGAAAAATCTCCTGCTGAAGTACCCCTGCAGCAGGAAAACTTTAAACGGGTCGACTCCTGGAGGGCGCCTTCGACCCCAAACATTCCCGAAGCCCCTCACAGCATTAAATTGGCAACTCTGCGACATCACGTGGACAGCTTATATGTAGATGGCCTCCTTGATGGGAAGAATATTAGCATGCTGGTAGACACTGGAGCTACAAAAACTATCGTCCGACCAACCATCATTATGCGAAATAAGATGTTGCCTACCAGTTGGAGACTGCGTACCGCTACCGGAGATTCTGCTAGAGTCTACGGTGAGATACAGGTGACGCTACAGTTTGGTTCAACCTCTCTTGTTCACTCAGTGCTGGTGGCTGACGTTGATGAAGATGTTGTTCTGGGCATGGATGTTATGCTCCACTGTGGTTTTCATTTGGATCTTCGCCAACGTATCCTTCGTACTGGTAATGAAGAAATATTCCTGCACCGAAAACAAGTTGACAATGCCTCGATTAGGCTAATCGATGATATCGAACTTCCGGCAAGCTGCGAATGTGTCGTCACAGCGCGGTTGGATGGACTGGAGCCAGATGGTGCCCCAGCCATGATAGAGCCGAAGAACCATGACCATGAATTGGGAAAAGGACTCCTTGTGGGTAAGACTCTTGTTAGATCCGCCAAAGAGGTACCCATCCGAGTTATCAACTTGAACGATCATCCAGTTCTTCTCCGAAAGGACACGGAAATGGGAAGTTTAGAACCAGTAATGGCAATAATTCACAAGATAAATGGTACGGAAACAGATGAGACCAACGAAATTAAACAATTAATGACAAAATTAGACCCCTCTTTGTCAAAATTAGAAAAGAAACAGGTAAGAGATCTACTTTACCGTTATAAACCTGTATTTGGTTCTAAAAGTAAACTGGGAAGAACTGATGTTGTACAACATAGAATTGACACTGGTGATGCACGTCCGATTCGACAGGTACCCCGAAGGATGCCTCAAGTTAAAAAGGAAGAAGCAGACAGAGCCCTTAAAGAAATGATTCAAAATGGCATAGTCGAACCATCCAGTAGTCCGTGGGCTTCTCCTGTGGTATTAGTGAGAAAGAAAGACGGATCAATGCGGTTTTGTGTCGACTATCGAAAGCTAAATGATGTCACTAAGAAGGACAGTTATCCTTTGCCAAGGATTGATGATGCCCTCGACGCTTTGGCGGGTTCTACTCTGTTTTCTACCTTGGACCTTAAAAGCGGATACTGGCAAGTTAAAATGAATCCTGCAGACAAAGAAAAGACTGCCTTTACCAGTGGATCAGGGTTATGGCAATTCACGGTCCTTCCATTTGGCCTCTGTAATGCTCCTTCGACGTTTGAACGACTAATGGAGAACATCCTGCGGGGTTTGTCATGGGAAACTTGTCTAGTTTATCTAGACGACATCATCATAATGGGTAAGACCTTTAAGGAACATTTATCTAACCTGGAAGAAGTTTTTAAAAGATTACAGAACGCTAATCTAACATTGAATGTTAAGAAATGCCACTTGTTCCAGAGACAGGTCAACTATTTAGGACATAACGTAAGCAAGGATGGCGTTGCTGTTGATCCCGCTAAGATACAAGCCGTTCAGGAATGGCCAATCCCTATCGACAAACATCAGCTCCGGAGTTTCTTGGGTCTTTGTTCCTATTACCGACGATATGTCAAGAATTTTGGAGACATCGCCAAACCCTTGACACGTTTGACAGAACAAGATAAGTCCTTCTGTTGGGATCAGGAATGTCAAAAGGCGTTTGAAATATTGAAGAAACAGCTTACGTCAGCACCTGTTCTTGCTTATCCACTTCCTGATGGTAAGCTTATTTTGGACACCGACGCCAGCAATGTGGGAATTGGAGCCGTCTTGTCACAGCTACAAGACGGTAAGGAAAGAGTGGTTGGTTACTTCAGCAAAACTTTATCGAAAGCTGAAAAGAACTACTGTGTAACTCGGAGGGAACTGTTAGCAGTTGTAAAATCCGTCGAACACTTTTATAAATATCTGTATGGCAGAAAATTCCTGATCAGAACAGACCATGCTAGTTTAAAGTGGCTACTTAGCTTTAGGAACCCAGATAGCAAGATGGCTCGAAAAACTGCAGGAATATGATGTTGAAATCGAGCACAGACCTGGAACCAGACATCGTAATGCTGATGCACTTTCCAGAAGACCATGTCGACCTGATTGCCCCCATTGTACCCGTATGGAGCAGAACGAGGAAAAACTTGCCTTAGTTAAGGTTGTGCCAGAAGACGAGAGCTCTATGCTGGAGGAGCAACAAGAAAACGATCCCGTTCTGAGAAAGATTAGGGAGTGGAAGAGAATGGACCGTCGTCCGTTGTGGAGAGAGATATCCTCATCCTCTCCTGCTTTAAAAGCATACTGGTCCCAATGGAACTCTTTAATTTTGGACGGTGGGCTCGTTAAAAGACTGGTAGAAAACTCCGAGGGAACAGAAACAAGGAAACAAATAGTGGTCCCAAGAAATGCTGTACCAGAAATTTTAAAGCAGATGCATAATGATAGTTCTGGAGGACATCTGGGTATCACGAAAACGCTGCAAAAGATCCGAGATAGATTTTACTGGGTAAATTGCACTAATGATGTTAAAGATTGGTGTCGTAAATGCACTACCTGTGCTGCCAGTAACGGTCCGCACCGAAAACCGAAGGCGGAAATGCAGCAATACCTGGTTGGAAGTCCTTTTGAAAGAATCGCGGTAGATGTATTGGGGCCACTTCCACAGACCGATGAAGGAAACAAATACATCTTTGTTGTAATGGACTACTTCACTAAATGGGTTGAAGCCTATGCAGTTCCCAATCAGGAAGCCACCACTTTAGCAGATATATTGGTTGAAGAATTCGTAAGCCGATTTGGGGTACCACTAGAATTACACTCAGACCAAGGGAGAAATTTTGATAGCAAGCTGTTTCAAGAAGTTTGCCAAAGATTAGGTATCCGCAAAACGAGAACCACAGCGATGCATCCTCAGTCTGATGGAATGGTGGAACGAATGAACCGGACTATAACCAACTATCTGTCAAAAGTGGTGTCAGATTGTCAGAGGGATTGGGATCGACATATTCCACTATTTCTAATGGCAATTCGATCGGCCATCAACGAATCAACTGGCCAAACGCCAATATGTCGCCGACCTTCAGAATCGAATGGAGAATATACACAACCTGGTGCGTGGAAAACTACAATTATCTAGTGATCGGATGAAGAGGTACTATGACACACGGACAATGGAAAAGAGTTACCAAGTTGGAGATTTAGTCTGGCTCTATAACCCCCGACGGCGTCGAGGTATTTGTCCCAAATTACAAAAGAACTGGGAAGGTCCTTACACCATCAAGAAGAAGATTAACGATGTCATTTATCGGATCGTGAAAATTCCCAGAGGGAAACCCGTCGTGGTCCATCACGATCGTTTGGCGCCTTACCAGGGAAACCACAGTGGAGATGCGCAGCAACTCCAAGAAGATGGTTTGGCTGGCTCAGGGAGTGTGCGGGATTCCGATGTAGGAAATAACATTCCAGGAGGAATGAATCTAAGGAGGGGGCAGTGTAACGGGATAACCGTAACGGAAGGGACCTTAGTTTGAAAGATTGTTGTTGACAGTTGATTTTTAGAAGTTTGTAAAAAAATCAACTGACCATTTTAAAAAATGTTTCTAGAAAATTCTAGAAACTTCTAAACACACTAACTAGATTAAATAATGTTGTATATAAGGGGATGCACGGACAGTTAACGTCAGTTCAAGTTCAAGTATTCACAAGAGTTCATTGTATTGTCAAGTAGTTAGAAGTTATCCAGCAGAGTTCAGTGTATCTTAACAATTTTGTAAATAAATTGTGTAAAAGTCCCCATAAGTGTTTCAATATTAATAGGAAATTACGCATTATCGATGAATATTAATTTAGAAACCTATCATCTCCAGTATTCTGTAAAGTTTAATGTATACTTCGTGTAAAAGTATTATTCAAGAAATTTTTATAGCTACTTTCTAAATACAGACATGCCGAGTATTTCAACGAGTTCAGTAGCCTGTTATTGAAATTTTCATTAATATTAATAATAATTCGTGGCAATTGTAGTTTATTAGATGATATTATTAGAATGACTACTTAATTATAAGAAAAAAACTTTCTCTGCTAAAATGTAAATTAGTAAATCACACGCAAAAAATTAACGCATAAATATCTTTATTTTATTCTTTGAGGAACAACTGAAAAATTTTTCTGTTTAATGACCTGAGTCTTACTGATAGTATAATTCTTAGAGACAAAATACCCTTTAAGCAAAACCATTAATATATTTTTTTATTATAATTTAAATTTTATAAATCTTATTTTTAATTGATTAGGTATGCCTACTTCAATAAATAATCCTACGTTTTCTGGTTGTTTTGTTTTCAAGGTGAGAGTTGTATCTGATGTGACACTCCTAGGAAAAGAACCAAGCAATAAAAATAAATATTTTTTTTTCTATCATATTAACACCGAAGAAAGTAAATATCGGTATTGACCATATGTTGAAATAAAACGAAACTCAAGTTTATAGCAGGAATATTTATCGAGATGATTTTAATTATCATATACTTACTAAGTATAATGTGTTTATCGTCAGCAAATATTTTCGATAGCACATGATTGTTGATTAAGTTTTAGACAAGAGTCCATATTAATTCAAAAATTTATTGTTTATAATGGTTCTTCTAAGAATTCTACTATAAGAAGGAAACTCCAACTATTGTTTTAACACTCTATTCTTCTATTACAACCATCTCACTATGAATTTGTTTGTTGGCCACTTTTTCTAATTCACCTTTTTCTAAGGATTCAACCATAAGAAGGATACTTATTTCTAACCAAAGAGTCTGCAAGAAGAGGAATCTTTATGTGACAATTTACATTATCTCTTACTGATACTACTTTAAACTGTATTGCCATTAATTTCTGTATTGCATTTAATCTGGTTCTTTGTCTTGAACTCATCTATTTCATCTCTTAGTCTAACGCTTTATCTTCTTTCTTTATTCCATTCTATGAGTTTGTTTCTTGGCCACTGTTTCTACTTCACTTCCGGATCTGGAAAATTGGAAAGGGGCGAGCAAGTGCTCTGCCGGCACTCAGGCCACATATAGCCATTGTGTATCCTCTCGTGTGTAAGCAGGATATCCACACCTCAGGCTGTCATCTGGTCTAAAAATTTAAAATACAGTTCGTTGTTTTATCCCATCACTGTATAAAGTTTTGGTAAGAGTGCTGTGTGGTAAGATCCACGACAGCGGACATTATTAGCTTGGTAGATGGACGAGGGCCAACATATTTATAGCCCGCAGCCCTCCTTGCTAAATTGTCCGCAATGCTGTTGCCTTTAGAGTTCCCATGTCCTTTGATCCAGCTCAGAGTGACCATGTTATTCTAGCTGGCCTCAGTTAGAGTTTGGTGACATTCTAGTACTAAACTTAAAGTATTACGTGGTCTTTTCATCTTTCCTTAAACCTCGATTCTATTTCTCTATCACAATTATCTCTGGATTATTTTGTTCGTCTTCTACTTTCTCTTCTTCATTTGAAATTCCATTCTATTTCTTGCAATGCTCTTTTCATTTTGGTGGTTTTCAGACATATTCAGCTTCTTGTATCTTCATTTTATATTTTATTAATTCTATTTAGTCTATACTGTCTATAGTAATCTTCTACGGTAGTGTAGTTGTTAATTAAACTTTATATTTCGTGACAATTTCTTTTAAGAATCCCTAGGTCACTTGCATAATACAAATTTGTTACCGAAGGATTTATAAGAGAAACCTTTACATAAAAATTTTCTTTTTTCTTTTTTCTCATGACCTTCTTTATTTGCCACATTATCTTTTTCTGTTAGAAATTCATTTTATGTTTCTTTTAGTTTTCCGCATGCAACAGGTTATCTTTATACTCATCAGGTCCCAGTATTCCATTTTTTTTTACTTTATTCTTTTTGTCACTCTGATGGAGTTAAGAGTATTGGGTATCTATATAGTTTTTTTTTTGTCTAAATCGTAATATATTTTATAAAGGTTAACAACTGAAAATGATCTTGTCCAATACAGTTTTTAAAACCTTCTTCTGTAGTGGTTTTTGAGACATCTTATTTTTAAATTCACATGTAACCGTATCTCTTAAACTGCTCTAAAATGATCATTTGATTTTCAAACTAGTTTCCTTGTACGGACTCTGAAGCTAAGATTGTTAGCTATAAACTGTGTCAACAAAACATGGTGTAAATAAGTGTTGGCACCTCTTTTTAAACTTTCTGCATTAGAATTGAGATAAGCTTTCCTCAAATCAATAAATCTTAATTTTTCGCTTTATTTTCTACGAGTTGTTGAATGGTATAAATCTGATCCCTTTAAATTTATAGGTACGTTTCATAATAGTTAAAAACAGTTCTATTCCATTTAACCGAAGACTTTGATAACAATTGCTTAAAGTATAGTGCATATAACTAGGCACCCATTATACAAACAATTTGATTACTACTTTCTTCAAGCAGTCGTGGCATTAAAATGCATTTACCTGTAGGCATTTTCAATATTTTTTACCTTTTACGCTTTTATATTCTGTAAATCTTTGGTGTCGAGAGTTGAAAGAACAGGTTCCAATGAGAAAGTCGTAAGTTTGAACGGGTAAGGTAAGGCAGCAACTGAACAAGCAAGAATATCAGAATACGGCCCCAAGGAAATTTTTAAGTCCTTGACCTTCACGATTATACTTAGTAAACGGCATACTTGTCGAGATAGCCATCCGATTTAGAAACGTGAAATCGATGCTTCTTTTTTTGGTTTTGTTTTTACACAACTTTTCCGTGTTTGCGTTTATACATTTAAATCATACTATCATTTTATGTGAAGGGAACGGAGTTATGATATCTGGATTAGATTATTTTATTAACAAAGAAAATGCATTTTTTTAAATTTTAAAATACATAAAATACAATAAATAAAGTGAAATGGGTGGTAGTACAGCCCAAAATATGCAGAAATGTCTTAATAAACATACGTCCACAAATTAACGGTTTCAGAGATACGGAAGAGTTTTTGTTTTTGCATCATATTTGGATTCTCTTTTTTCATTCCCAAAAGCTTCCTTGAAATTTGACCGAAAAATGCTTTCTTTTTTATTTTAAAATACATACAGGGTTAAATAAAGTAAAATGGGTGGTAGTACCATAGAGATATTATACATAGAGGGGGCAAGCCAGCCAAAATCGCGTCCGCTCATTAGAAGAAGAAAGAGAACGTCGGTGGTCTTGCATTTCTGTCTCTCCTCGTCACTGATTGGCTGCTTGAAAAGCAGTGTATTAGACATAGAGATAATTATTTTTTATAAAAAAGAAACAATACATCAACAATCAAATATAGAGTCGATATTTAGGTTCGACACTTCAAAATACAGATGATCTACTAAAGGATGTAGTACAGAAGATCATCCATCCTTCGCTTTATCGAACGCTGAACATGATGGGAGAGACCAATCAGCAGAGAGCTAGACAAAGATACAAGACCACCCTGGTTTTCTTTCTCTCTCTAACGGCCGGACGTTTCCACTTACAGGCAGCTATACAGCTTGCCTCCTCTATGTATAATAATATCTCTATGGGTAGTACAGACGAAAATATGATCCAACTTGTTCTGTTGCTTCTTGTGTATTTTAATTCCTACCCACCAATTGGATTTTTCAGTGGACTGCATTATGTTTTTATCAAGACCAAGGAATTAAAAGAAATTGGTAATTTTTTACGGATTTACAGATGCCTTTACTTCTTTGTATTAATCTGTTTATTATTGTGCCATGATGCTTTCTTTAATAACCCTTGTTTGTTTTCTGCCTTGTAACTATTTTCCTAATTCATACCTTATGATTTAGTGATATGTTACCATCATATTTATGTTAGTTGCTTTAAAATAATTTGATTACTACTTGGTGACATTTTTTAAAAAGCTTTCTGAGACATGTGGTACTGCAGCCTAATCGGAATTATTTTACTTCTTCCAATTACACCTTTTCCATTGTATCTGGGTACTCTAGACTAATTTTTACCGATCTAAAGGATGGGTGCTCTATATTTGTGGAAGCACTCTGGAGTTTACAAAAATTGACTTGTCTCCTGCAATCCAGTGCCTCACAATGGTACAGTACGTGTTTAACTGTTTCAGGTATCCTGCTATATAATGGGCAGGGTATCGATGACTATCAATGCGGCTTCCGAGCGAACCGGTCAACAATCGATCAAATTTTTACCATAAGACAACTGTTAGAAAAATGCTGGGAGTATAACCGTGGCATCCACCTCTTTTTATAGACTTTACACAAGCATACGACTGCATTTTACGGGTTAAACTTTGGGACGCAATGGCAGAGATTGGTATACCTGAGAAGATAGTAAGAATGACCAGAATGTACATAGATAGATCACGGAGTAGAGTGCGGATCGGCGACATGCTGTCTGATCCCTTTGAAATAAGCAGCGGACTGAAATAGGGTGATTCAATATCTCATATTCTATTTAACATTGTCCTAGACAAAGCAATAAGAACTGCGAAGCTACATTTTGTACACTATGGTCGGAATGGTCCGAGATTGTTGCTGGGTTTTGCAGACGATATAGATTTAGTCAGCAATTCTAAAACAAACAAGGAAAGAGATATTTACGAGGGCAGAAGCGCAAGCAAAAGAAATAGGTCTCAGAATAAATGAGCAAAAAACTAAATACATGCTAAACAGCAGAACAGGACACAGATTTAGGGTTGGACAAAATGTCACGATAGGAGAGTACAATTTTGAGAGGGTAACCAACCGTCATGCGTCATGTATGCTGGTGAAACCAGGACGCTTCAAAAGCAAACGAAAGGAGACTAAGAATCTTTGAGAGAAAAGTGCCGAAGAAGAACCAACCAAGAAATAACGGAACTATATGGAGATTCAGACATCGTGAAGGAGATAAAAGCGAAGAGATTGCAATGGGCGGGTCATGTACAGAGACAACCGGAAGAACGAATATTAAAGAGAGTCTGGGAAAGAGTACCAATTGGAAGAAGACCCCTAGGACGCCCTAGAATGAGGTGGCGAGATAACATACAAGCAGACCTAAGAAGTATGGGGATTGAATATGACCTAACCCTAATGGAAATAGACGACGATGGAGGCAAATAGTACAGTCGGCCAAGACCCACCCCCGGTTTTAGAGCCAAGCAGTAAGTAAGTAATGTGCAACTTTGGTCTTCATTAACATCCACATGGTTTGCATGTGTCCCTTGACCGGTGCATGACCGTGAGCAATCCTGTAATGACTCACACTGATTCCTGCTGGTTTTGCGCAGTATTTCAGCTCTTCTGGAACATACTGTGCTCTGTGCTTGGCATGATATGTCTTTTCAGGGTTGGTTGTGTTGTCTAAGGATGCAGGCTTATATTTGGCTTCAAGGGGCCAATACTATTCAATGAATTTTTTTAGTTTTTACACCTTTAATATTGTTACCACACTCAACGAATTTTCTACACAAAAGTATTTTAGAAATTAGTAAATACCCTGTATAGAAAATTAATTCTATAAGTATATGAACCTATACTTATAGAATTAAAAAAAAATGTATAAATAATACCCAATTTAAAATAAATACTATATACTACAATAGACTAGAAAACAAGACTGATAATTACTTCGATTCATTCTTTTATAAAACAACAATAGATTAAAATAGACCTCCATTATTTGTTAAAAAAAAGATATATCGTTTTATTTTATAATAATTAATTCCGGAAAAAATAGCCTAGAAACAAAAATAAAACATAAATAATTTCATTGAATCAATATTGCGATAAATAAAGGTAAATACATAAAATCGTTTGTCCATGCAGTATCATAAAAATATTACCCAATGTCATATTATACAAATAAAGTTATCGATGAGAATATTCTAAAAAAATAAATTGATAAACGAATCAATATTTACTTAAGATGTTATTTTAAAAAAGACTACCTAACTAATCTGTTTTGAACGTACAGCAGCTAATGGTAAAAATACACTCCAACAGTTTTTCGTCTGTTTTGATTATGATCTTCAAGAGAAATAGAGACAGCTTTCAATGCTCTGAACCTGAGTCGGGTAACGAAAAAACTAAAATAAAAATAAGTGTTATCTCCCTCTTGCACCTCGCTCTGATAACAATAATCACACGAGGATGCGCATCCCCCAATAAGTGCACATAGCTTTATTTTAAGTTTCGATCGTTACTCAGCTCCTATTGCTTTGAAAGAGTCTTCTAGATGTAGTATATATTGTAGGGACACGGTATTGAACAAAAGGTATAGATACATTGTAGTAATTAATTGTAAAAAAGTTTAGTATTAGAAAAGAAATTAATTTATAGGTTTTGCACCAATGAAGAAATTAATGCAATTAATTTTTTACCTTAGCGTAAAAGGATATTAGTTTGGTACAGACCTCATTTTTAGTGCGCCCCTGATTTCGAATTTATTTTTGATATTTTGAAATTAAACAAACAAACAAATGACATTAAGGATAAATTGAAAAAATGTCACTTGCGTCAGGACTCGAACCTACAACCTTCAGCAATCGTGGTTAAAGCCTCTAACCACTTCAGTCACAGATTAGTAAATAGTCGGCTTTTTGATCGTCTTGATTTAACTCATGTCACATGTGACACTTAAGGTAGAAACAGACTACAATCACGTCACGTTAGCTCATATGCTTTCATATTATTAAGTTTTTATGGCAATATCACGCTTAGAAATACATTGCTATCACGTCTAATGCAATTTTCGTGAGTATTGGATTGGTTTTTAGTACAGTATTTGTTTTTCTGGTTCTACTTTTGATATTTAGTTCCTGTATGATTCTTTGGTACTTGTAATCGATATTGTTTTGATCCAAAATCTTAATTATATCATCTAATAGCACCCTGTCAAATGCCTTGGTCAAATCAACAAAACAGATGAAGTTTCTTGGTAAATATGTTGATCATGATATTTTTGATTATATATCACTTGATGTTGCCGAACTTTTTCTTATAAAACTTCGTCCATTTTCCTTAATCAGATGAAAACCTATGAGCTAACGAAGACAAAATATGTGCAAGCGCATAAAACAACAACGTGAAATCATACGTGAGGCCTGTGACGTGGCGTGATATATATGAGGTGACCTTAGGTTCATAACGGAACCATGCAAAACAACACTTTTTGGCCGTGACGTGAGTCTGCTTGAGGTCACTTGAAGTCACGTAACGTGATAGCATTTTCTTTCTGCCTTTACTTACTTTTTCTTTCGAATTTATATCAACTAGAAGCAACCAATGCTTTTAACACAAAGTAACGTCAGAGAGATAAAATGAAACCATATGCAATATGTCTTTTGCATCTCGCTCTAATTGGAAAAACACCTCTTACTCGCTAAACTAAATGGCCGCATCGTTAATGCTAACAGAGTGATGTGTAAGAGAAAGAGATAACACATAGTTTTATTTTATTTCCCTGTCGTTATTCTGCTGGCGTTTTGAAGGCTGCTTCTAGTTAGTATATGCGCGGAGTCCCATCGTAATGGGAGATTTAGATGGTGCATGCTGCAGTGAAAAAACTAATAACCTACATTTTACATGTGTTGGTTAATATTTCATTTTGATTCATTGCATTTGATTCAACCATAAGGATCACTGATTTTTCCAATGGTAATTATAAATGGTAATTGTAATTATAAATATTATAAATATAGATAAATATATATAAAAAAAAAAACGCGTGTGGCAGTCAGTGGGACAGCCGGTAGAAGTTATACTTCTATGCAGGCACCCAAGTTTAGAAATTTGTATGGTAATGATTTAGTAAAATCATTATATGCTTAAAGCATGGACCTACTATACTATAAATCCGAACTTTCGTGTCCATTTTATATGTTAAAATGCAATGTACAGTTTAAAAAAATTTTAGATCGTATAATAAAACTCTCCATCTTTACAATAGTATGTTGCAAAATATCGCCTATCGATCAAAATTTTAAAACATTTATTGCAAAAATATATATCGTGTGTAGATAATATCAACTAAAAACTGAATACAGTATAAGGTTAATCAGTGCCGCCAACGTGTGCAGTATAAAATATTTTGACTAGCGTATAGGTTGGCAACAAGGTGAGGGAGCATATTTAACAGAGAAAGATCGAAGAAAGAAAGTGATATTAAAACTAGCCTTAAATAGAGAAACTTCAAGAATAAGGCACGTAGTTAGCGTATTTGTTGACCCCTTGTATTCATGCCAAGTAATAAAAAGTTAAACTCGAAAATTCCCTAAGAAGTAACCTATACGCATATATAACGCGATGAATGAAAGAATATTTATAATATATGTATATAATAATTTTGTGGAAATAATGAAAGAAAATTTATAAAACTCATTAACTGAAATACATTTCTTAAAAACTCTGTTTATGTAGCCAACAACCTCAAAAGCATAGTGCAGGATATAATATAAGCTATACTGCAACCATGTCACGGTGCTATAGACTACAATACAATACTCATTACTGAATACTATTATTAATATAAAATACTAAACTTAATATGTATACTTACGTGACAGAATAATAAAATAATCTGTTAAACCCAATGTGATACGTCACAATGATACTAAAACATTAGCTTAGACTGTTTTTGTATATTTATCTCTTTTCAATGTACTGAATGTTTAAACGGTATTTAAAGGACTTATAGTTATGACTAATAACATGTGGTAAATATTTTTTCTTTGTATTTACCGACCAATATACCTATATGTGTTTCTGTCTCTCTCTTACTCACGCCATTACATATGTAACGTAATGTAATGATTTTGCCGATTTAATCTTATACAAATTTTTAACGCCGGGTGCGCGAATAGAAGTATAACATCAAAAAACAAAATCGTCACCGTTAATTTAATGGAAATAAGAATATAGCGGTAAAAAATTAAAAAATTTGAGAATATTGTTAAAACATATGTGGCAACTATTTATAAAATATTTATAAATTCAATATTTATAAATTCAATCGTCTCCATTACGTTATTTAGACCACCCAATTGTTTTTATCAATTTAACGGAACCTTTTAAAGAATAAGCTCTTTATAAAGTTCGATAAATCGATATTGATATTATCTTAAATAGTTTTGGGTGAATGAACGTGTCTAAAGATAGCTCAAAACTATTTTAAAACATAATGTTCACTAAAGATAGATCCGCTTGGAATTTGTCAACATTAGAACCTCTTCCTTATATTTTACCACAACTTAAGTGGCATTAATATTGGCGATATATAGTTATTTTATATTTTAACCAATATTGATTTAATTTATTGGTAAATTAATATTGAAACATTGATTTTGAATAGTAACGATACAATGATAAATAAACTGACCAGAGAAATTGTAAGGACGGTTAAACAATATTGGAAATTATAATCAAATCAATATTGGTTTTAAATGATATCCTATTCATATTATAAAGGCAAAAGTTTGTAAGTATGGATACATACTCTAGTCAACATCTTCAAAAACGTGAAAAATTAAAATAAAGGTCCTAAAAATATGAGCGATAGCTCATTGGATTCGGAATCACCTCTAGAAAAATGTTTTTAAAGGAAAAGTGTACAGGCAAAAAATTGCAATTGTTATTAACAAAATAAGATGAAAAAAAACAGATGTTTATGTTTTTGTTAATAACTCGAAAAATATTAATATTTAAGCAATTTTGAAAACAGCTCGTTAAAAAGGAGGAAATTTCCGAAAAAAAAGTCCGTCCTTCCGAAACTCTATCTCCATTATTTATAATTTTAATTTGACGTTGAAAATGGGGCTTTGAGTGGCTTTTACGGCATGCGCGCGCTACCGCTAAACGGTGTTTATCAGATAAAATATTTTTTTTATGACATAAAATGTTATTTTAAAAATTTGAAAAAATTCCAGTATTTTCCTAACACTTAAAAGAATCTAAATCAGTTGGAAAAAACATTTTATCACTGTTTTTTAAAAAGTTATGCAATTGTTAACTAACAAATTTTTTCCTAATCTCTGTTGACATAAACAATGGGATAAAAGGTATAAATAATTGGCCCAAAAATTTGAAACTTCGTAGAGCCTTTTTCATATGTATACTTTACAAGATCCTGCGATAAATCTTCATAAAAGTTTATTAATTTGTTAATAATACTTTCTAATATCATACGTCACGTTAATTGTAGCGCCAAATAACTTGCCAATTAAAAAAATGATATATCTTTTAAACTATTGGAGATATGATAAAGGATATTCAGGAGTTTTTTATAGAAAATAAATTTCTCTTTCAAATAATTCTAAGACCAAATTCGTATTTATTGTTTATTAGATACTACATGCATTTATTTGGAAAAATTCTGTATTTTGTTTTACTTTTTCACAATATTTTGCAATAGTTATGAAAAATCATAATTAACAAATTAATAAACTTTTATAAATATTTATTACAGAATCTTGTAAAGTATACATATGAAAAGGGCTCCACAAAGTTTCAAATTTTTAGGCCAATTATTTATACCTTTTATCCCATTGTTTATGTCAACAGATATTAGGAAAAAATTTGTTAACAATTGAATTACTTTTTGAAAAACAGTGATAAAATGTTTTTTCCAACTGATTTAGATTTTTTTAAGTGTTAGGAAAATACTGAAATTTTTTCAAATTGTTAAAATAACATTTTATGTCATAAAAAAAATATTTTATCTGATAAACACCGTTTAGCGGTAGCGCGCGTTTGACGTAAAAGCCGCTCAAAGCCCCATTTTCAACGTCAAATTAAAATTATAAATAATGGAGATAGAGTTCCGGAAGGACGGACTTTTTTTTCAAAAATATCCTCCTCTTTAACGAGCTTTTTTCAAAATTGCTTAAATATAATTATTTTTCGAGTTATTAACAAAAACATAAACATCTGTTTTTTTTCATCTTATTTTGTTAATAACAATTGCAATTTTTTGCCTGCACACTTTTCCTTCAAGAACATTTTTCTAGAGATGATTCCGAATCCAATGATCTATCGCTCATATTTTTAGGGCCTTTATTTAAATTTTTCACGTTTTGAAGATGTTGACTAGAGTATACATGTTTGTTACTCTTTCACATAAAAACAACTGAATGGATTTAAATGAAACTCTAGAATAATCTAGCTTATACATTAGAATAACAAATAGGCTACATTTTATAAAGATATTGTGTGAATTGTTTAAAATATGCACTGCCAAAACCGCTAGAGTTACACATATGTAAAGTATGATGGAAATCTTTATCTTAAATAGTCTTACAAAAAGGCTCGACACAGTATATAACTGTATCTTATGTGTAAGTAAGCCATTATAGCCAAAATAGAGAACCATAATTAGAAGAAAAATTGATAATAGATTTCAAATGCACATTTGGTAGTAAAAACTTGATTCCTAAATGAAAATAGGTACTTTTATCGCTTCTGGTAAATATATAAACGAGAAACTAAAATAAAATGGAGAATAGTAAAAAAAAATTGAAAAATTGCGGAAAAAAGCCAAGAAAATACCTTTCTAAATTCAGTAAAATAACGCCAACGTAAGGTGGTGCAGTTAATATACTATATATTTAAACGAGCAATTCTTCCTTAAATATCACGACGCCACCGAAAGGTGGCGCAGGTAATATATCACTATATATAAAAGGAGAAGTTCCAACTGACTGAGATATAAACGCCGTAACCGTAGTAGAAACTTGAAATTTGAACAGATGTTTATTTTCATAATATAAACATCCACTAAGAAGGGATTTTGAAAATTTTAACCCCGAATAATGTGTGAAAGAGGGGTTGACAGTTTGCATGGAAAACTCTTAAAACCGTCACCGATTATTCTTAAAAACTGAAATTCAGACTTTTAAAAATATTTTATTGAACACGAGATTTATGGTGTATGAAAATTCACTCCCTAAAAGTACAAATAAGGGGTTGAAACTTTGTATGAATAATATTTAAAAATTAATCCGTTTTCTATAAAAATTATAATGCGTACTACTACTGATGAAATGTTAAAAATTGTAAAAAAAATGTTAAAAGTCTTGAAGAAACGTTGAAAATCGTAAAAAATTGCTAACAATTTTTGAAAATGGTCAAAAAATGACGATTATAAAGAAATCTTGAAAAAACGTGATTAATCTATGACAATCTTAAAAAATTATCAGAAATTATAAACAAAATTACAATCGTAAAAAATTGACAAAAATCCTGAAAGAAAAATTAAAAATCCAGAAATATTGTTGGGAATCTTAAAAAAACGATGAAAATTGTGAGAGTCTTTTCTGATAATTATGAAAAATATTTGAAAATCCTAATATTATGTTAAAAATCCTAAAAAAATATGTTGACAATCTTGAAAAAAGGTTGAAAATGGTGAAAACATGTCGAAAATCGTACAGGAATGTTAAAAAACGTGAAAAATTGTTGAAAATTATCAGAAATTCTTAATAATCTTGAAAAATTGGTGAAATTTGTTAAAAAAATGTTAAAAGTCATACAAAAATCTTGAAAAACATGAAAAATGGTATAAAATTGTAAGGAATTCTTGAAAATATTAAAAAATACTAAAAAACGTCTAAAACATTAAAACATTATTGAATATCCTGAAAAATGTCCTTGAAAACCGTGAAAATTATCGAAAATGTAAAAAATTTAAAAAAGTGGGTAAATTAAAAAAAAAACACGTATAAAAAAACGGAGAAAAATTAAAAGAAAATTAAAATAAAGAAAAAGATGAAAATCTAGCAAAATTAGAAAAAAATGAAAAAGTACTAAATAAAAATTTTAAATGGGTAAAAATTAAAAAACGGAAAAAACAAAAAAAAACGAACAATACCACAAAAAATGGGAAAAATCGAAAAAAAAAACTAAAAAGGGACAAAAGCGTATAAATTACAAAATACAACAAAAAAAAACGTAAAAACCGGAAAATATACAAAAAATATGATAAAATCGACAAAAACATGGAAATCAATCGAAAAAACTAGAAAACATCGTAAAAATTGGAAAAACGGAAAATGAAAAAAAAATCATTATTAAAAGATATTAAAAATTTAAATTAATATTGAATAAAACGATCTAAAGTAAATTATTTACTAAGTAGTAAGTTCAATATTAAGTAAAAGTTTAGTAATATTGGTTGTTATTGGATCAATTCATTGAGTAGAAATTGTTATATTTTTTTTAACAAATTACTATAAATTACCGATACTAGTTTTTGAACCAGTATTTCGCAATCTCTACATATTTTATTTGCCCAACATCCTGAAAGACTCAAAGTATTTAGATATTACTTATATCCTTATTATTTAAAATTTTAACCTTTGCATAAGTGGTATATATTTTGTTAGTAATTAAACAATAACAGAATTCTAATAAAACCACTCCTAACAAACACATTCTCTTTAGCATTCTACAGGTTATTGTGCTTAAAAAAATAACTCGTTCATTTTCTAAGGTAATTCAATCATAGCCAAGAGCATTTTATTTATTTAACAGTAACACCTGTTAGCTGACGTTAAAATATAAACACTTAACAATATACAATATATTATTTCTACCAAGCAAAATAAGACTATAAAAAATACAATATTATAAAATAAAGCTCATGAAAAAATAGAGGAAGGAAACGTTGTGTTGCTCTCCCAAAATAATTGTCACACAAACAAAAGTGAAAAAATAATATTTATTACAAGATCTATACGATATATTAAATTGTAATTAAAATATAATATAAAGAATGCACCACAAAAGAAGCGATTAAAGCCTGGGTAAAGAAATACCCGCAAGAGAAAAGAATATCTTTATTCACAGAACTGTCACGACCAATGTGATGGTCTAGTCTCTTTAGCATCTTTCCCATGCTTATCTTATATTTAGCACTAATTCTTTTAATACAAAACAAAAATTTTTTCTCACTTAGACACTAATTCTAAAAGAGGGTTGCTTATTGATTAGGCCACCGTTGTATAAACAAAACATTAAATTCCATACTCGAAAATTTCAAATTATGACATTATATAAACATAATAAAATAATATCCATTTCATTATATCGTAGATAAATTTTGAACTTATAGGCGTCATTTAGATCATTAAAATAATAATATTCCATTATATTTTTCAACAGATACTGTAAAAGACACAAATATCCATTCATCAATTTCTGAGGCTAAAAAAATGTTTTTCAAAATGTGTTATTAGAAATATATAGAAAAAATAAAGGTTCCAAACTCTAAACAAGGACAATAAGTAGATAAACCTTGAGTGCCTTAATGCTTTAACTGCAAAATGGTTAAAGTGACAGTCCGATGAATCAATTTGCTCAAATGATTTTAATACTTTTCCTAGTTATACTAAAGTATATGGACACAAAAGATGCTAAAAGAAATACATGTAGACGTTGAAAATACCATAAGGAATAAGTGAAAATATTAAAGAGTTTTCTGAAGAAGCTACAAAAAATATATAGTTAAAGAGGTTCGAGATGGAAATATTGAAAAAACCTCCGTAGAAGGTTCAAGAAGTAGATAGAGACATTCAAAATGCCATAAAAGTAGATGAAAATAATGAAAAAGTTATTAGAGACACTACAAGAAGTAGATAGAGACATTGAAGATACTGTAAAAAAATAGATAAAAACATTGAAAAAACCTCAAGAGGCAGTGCAAGAACCAAACAGAGATAAAAAAAGAGTGTGCGTGTAACCTTTACGCGCGATTGAAGTAAAACTTGTTGACGTACGTATCGGAAAATAAATATTTAATTACAATTCAATCATATTTATTGCCTATATACTTTACAAAAAAAATGAGATGTTATATTTATATTATTCATTAGAAATAGGAATTTGAAAGTTATCATTATTTTTTTTATATATGAAATAATAGGTTTATGATAACTAAAATGTGAAACATAGATTTTAGTCTATAAATACCATTAATGTATTTGAAACCGTTTGAAAATTTCATAAATAAATTTCGGAAATTTAAACTCCTCCCATAGCTGAAATTATACAGTTACTTCCATCAGAATCTTCCGTTAGAATCTACCCCTAGTCGTGCCTAAAGAAGTTTTGCTTCAATAATAGGTAAACAATATTAAAAATATACACACATTACGTTTAGAATGTGTGATTTTGTAGCTGTATCTACCTTATTGTAATACATCACAACACAAGAGCCTTCGATAGTTAGATAACCATTTCATTTTGTAGCATTTTATAGCATATTCCATAAAATTTAAAATCCTGAGTTAAGTTTGTTTCCTTCACGTCTACGAAGGATCTGTTATTGGTGGTAAAAGATTAGCCATCTTGACTAGTGGTTTTATGGCCTTTATGGCTACCTAACCAAACCTAAAATAAGTATAAGAAAGTGTTAAAATATTTTGAATATTATTATTTTATGAACAAAAACGTGCAACATGCTTCTTTACTCAACGTAAAGATTCCGTATAAACAATTATTTACTATCATAATATGTATGTATGTATATAAACTTACTTAATCAAATCATAATGAATGTGGCTGTCTCGTCATTTTTTCATTTTTGTCATTTTTCTTCAAATCTTTCTGGCGCTTATAATATCCCCTTTGACGTTCACAATTTCTTTTTCTTTTTAGCTCTAAGTCTATAAAACGAAAATAGCTAGGTATAAATAATAGGTATAAATAATTAGGTATAAATAGTGTAATTACACACCAAAAATAAAATTTATGCATATAGAGTAGGTACCTACCTATTCACTCATTTTCAATCAATATTTTTTCATCACTTTCTTCATTAATAAATCCACATTGTTTATGCATATTTAATACAAACACTTTATACACAAAAAACTATTTATATAAAGCATTGTATTTCGATTGACAAGATGATCAGCTGTCAATTCATACAATTACAGATTTAATTTTATTTAATATAGGAGGCAAAATCGCATGAGCGCCGCTAGGATTCTTTTCAGGGGGTGCATCTGCATCTACACACTATTATGATCTAATATATATAAAATGTAGAATGATTTGGACAGCAACCGCGACGCCTTTAGTTTTTATTCAAACAATAATTTAATAAAAAAATTAAAAAAATATATAATTTTCTGGTAAATTCAGGTATTTTCTTTCATAGCAGGGGGGTGCAAGCGCACCCTCTTGCACCCTGCTGCCGGCGCCCATGCAAAATCGTGTCAGTATTAGGTTTTGTTTCCGGTTTCTGTTATTAGAATAACGTCACGTCTGTTAGAATAACTTTTTTACTCCTAGTGCCGCTAAAGAAGTTTTACTTCAAAAATACTATGAAAAGTAATTGCAGATATTGAAGGCTCCCTTAGAAAATTAACAAGTAGACAGAGACGTTGGAATTGACACAAGACGCAAATGGAAATAGTTTCTATAGACACTACAACAAGTAGATGCTAGAAAAATAGAGGTTGAAGATGTTACATGAAATAGAAAAAATTTTTAGAGACCTCTGGAGACGGAAGTAGATGGAAATATTAAAAAAAACTCCGTAGAAGCTACAAGATGTAGATAGAGACGTTGAAAATGCCATAAAAGTAGATGAAAATAATGAAAAAGTTATAAGAGACACTACGAGAAGTAGATAGAGACATTGAAGATGCTGTAAAAAAAGAGATGAAAACATTGAAATAACCTCAAGAGGCAGTGCAAGAACCAAACAGAGAAAAAAAAATACTATGAAAAGTAAATGCAGATATTGAAGGCTCCCTTAGAAAATTAACAAGTAAACAGAGACGTTGGAATGGCACAAGAAGTAGATAGAGACGTTGTAGATGCTAGAAAAATAGAGGTTGAAGATGTTACAAAAAGTAGAAAAAAATTATGAAAAAATTCTGGAGAAGCTACTACAACTAAATACAAATGTTTGAGATATACTATAACAAGTAAATAAAAATACTGAAAAAGCCTATGGATACGATACAAAAAGTAAATGTTAAAGAGTCCTCTGGAGACGGAAGTTGATGGAAATATTAAAAAACCTCCGTAGAAGCTACAAGAAGTAGATAGAGACGTTGACGATGCTCTAAAAAACAGATAAAGTATTGAATAAACCTCAAGAGACAGAGCAGGAAGCAAATAGAGATAAAAAATAATATGAAAAGTAAATGCAAATATTGAAGGCTCCTTTAGAGAAATAACAAGTAAACAGAGACTTTGGCATGAGAAGTAGATGGAAATAGTTTCTACGTTGAAGATATAAAAAGTAGAAAAAATGTTGAAAAATTACTGGAGAAACAACTAGAACTAGATAGGAATATTTGGGATAAACTAAGAAGTGAATGAAAATACTGATGCCATAAGAAGCCTTTGAAGACGCTATATGAAATAGGTGGAAAATTTGATAAAATCTCATACAAGAGACTAAGATATTTGATTCACGTTGGTATAGAAAAATATTTTTTTAACGGAAACTGAGTGCGACACCTTTATATTAACACTTTCTTACAACTTGCTTATGGTTTAAATTGTATAAAGGGAACTCGAAAACAGGAAACTGACAAATATAGAAGCTCGAAGAATTATATTAAGTCGTGAAGGTTAATGGTCGATTTCATCGTAAGAGGCACATAAGCAATAAAGTTAACTGGTTTTCAAAGTTACTAGGCTATTTCTGATTCTGTATTTCGAATAAATGTATGTAGATCATAAATTTTCTAATTCAATTACCCATAGAATAAATCTGCTGGTCAGAAAATACTGTGGAAGATGAAAAAATAAAAGTTTGAAAGATTTTTTATAATTCTGGTTTTTGATTATCAATATTAGTTTACTTAAACAATATTTTGATTCATTACAAACTCTATTGGAAATAGATTTGATTAATAATTTAAAATGGGCTTTAACAATATATAAACAAATAGTTTTTGGTAATATATTAAAATATGTATTTACTATTAAAATAATAAATACCATTGAGAAGGTCAGTTTTTTTACCAAAGTATATAATAAAATACTTACTCGCTACAGTTTTTTTTTTTAATTATTTATTATCCTCAATAATCATCAACTAGAGTCAATTTAAAACAACACTACACAAGACAAGAACATTAATCGAAAACACACGACCAAACCTCGCTACCGTATGTTTATTTACTATCAAAATAAACGTTCTCTATTCAAAGAAGTTAAAATTTGAAATGGATACAAGAACCAGAGACGAGATGCTTCAAAACATTCCTTTTTTACTCCCACCACGGTAAATTCAACTTTGCGGAACGTGAAGTCCGTACCTACTTACATTGGGTCATTCAAAAGAGCCGCAATATTACCTACATATTAAGAAATAAATATGAATAAAAAATAATAATACGGCAAAACTAGAAAATATACTGATAAAAGTTATAATTGTATCCATAATATTTACCTTCAGTACTATGAATAAGTCTAAAAATCTATAAACAATATAGAAAATTTAAATGTGTACAGTACATAGAATATATGCTGGTATCTAGCGGATGTAATGTAAACTACAGAATTATAACTGCAAGTTTCTCTAACTAAAACCCTGGATATACCTGCAGATGGTTGTATCACTAATTGGATACCAAAAATTAAATTCATTGTATAAACCGAATATAAAAATGTTTTCTACTTGAAGCTATTTGGTTCGGAAAAGACATTGCAATAGAAAAATCGTAACAAAATAAGTGGTCTAGTCGTCTAGTTGCTACTTTAGTTTGTTTAAAATTTCGAAGAATATTCAGTTTTACGCTAAAGATATCAGTAAAAGCTTCGCTAACTGAAAAAAATTGAAATTGAAAAATAAAAGCTAAGTTTTCAAAATATTCGGAAATAGAAAAAAAAATCCTGCAAATACCCATTTTTTTTTATATTTGATTTGTTCTAAACTTTTTGAAATATATTAAAAATAATAAAACATACAGAAAAATTGTTATCATTTAAAAAATAATGAAATTCAGACGCACGCACAGCCGAACCGCTGATAGTAGAAACGTGAAATTTATTTTCATAATGTGAACACACACTAAGAAGGGATTTTGAAAAAATTTAATCCTGAAGGCGTGAAATCTTTAAATTAGCACCGATTATTATAAAAATTGAAATTCAGACTCTTAAAAATATTTCATTGAACACGTGTCCCACGGTTTATGAGAATTCGCACCATGAAGGGGTGAAATAAAGGGTGAAAGTCTATACGGAAAAATCTTTAAATCAGTACCGATTTTTATAAAAATTAAAATTCAAACTCTTCAAAATATATCATTAAACGTGTTTCACGGTTTATTAGAATTCACACCCTGGAGGGGTGAAATAAGGATTGAAAGTTTGTGCGTTTTTTTTTTAACCTTTACCGAAATGGAAATTCAGACTTTTCAAAATATCTTATTGAATACGTGTGTTTCATGGTTTATTAGAATTAGAATAAGGGTGCAAATAAGGGGTTGAAAATTTATATGGATAATATTTAAAAATTTCTCCGTTTTCTATGAAAATTATTATGCGGACTCCTACTGATAACAAATCGTGAAAAATTTTGTTGAAAATCATAAAAAAATATTGACATCTTGAAAAATTGTTAAAATGGTAAAAAAATATCGAAAATCGTACAGAAATCTTGAAAATGAAAAATTGTTGAAAAGTAAACGAAATTCTTGACAATCCTAAACTATTGTTGAAATTGGTTTAAAAAAATGTTGACAATTGTGAAAAATAGTCGGAAATCCTAAAGAAAAAACCTATAAAATCATAAAATATTATTGAATATCCTGAAAAATGTTAAAAAAAGTCGTGAAAATTTGTCGAAATTATGCAAAATTGGAAAAAATCGAAAAACCAAAAAAAAAGAAATATATAAAAATGTAAAATGGAAAAATTGAAAAAACATAAAAAAGAAAAAAAAACAACTAAAAAACTGACAAAACCGTTAAAATTATAAAGCACAACAGAAGAAAATCGTAATAAAATCATGGAAAACGGAAAATCAAAAAAAAAATCATTAATTGTTAAGCGATTAAGCTAGTAGAACTTAAATGTTAAATTAGAAATCTTGTTGAAAATCCAAAACCAGTTAGCCCATAAGTTTTGTATTCTTAATAAAAAGATAAGTTTGGGAACATTATCAACTTTTTACTGTTCCGATTACAAGTGTTTTAGATACCTAAGCTAAATTATTATTTTATTTGCTTTATGATTATAAACTTTATAAATTGAGTACTTGTTTCATTTTTTATAAAAAAATCATTATCTCTATTATAAAATGTAAATATAATTTGAAATATAAATATAGGTACAGAAATGTTACTTAAATCACTTTGAGAGAACATTCTAAAAATATTCTCTTATTTAGGAGGATATTTTTTTTTTTGGTTTAACAAACGAAATTATGAGACAGAAGAATAGTCACAAAAATGAGTAACAGAACTTCTCCTTACTCGTTGCTCCCAACTTTCCAGTACATTAAGCACGTAGTCAAAATAAATATCTCTGGACTAAGCATATGTGTTTACTCTGACAACTTGTAATACATCGTATATCGTGCATATACCTATTTTATTATAAAAATACGTGCTTATTGTTATTTTTATTATTTTTTTACGTTAAATTATGATTTAGTTATTTCAAGTGGAAAATATTTTAAAATAAAACGAATCATTTTTTTGCTTCAGCCTTGTAAGTCCAAGATACATTCCCTATTCCTAAAATTCACAAATTTCTACATATATATGTTTGTTTTGTTTCCTCTTTTTCGTTTATTAGCACTCGTACAAAATTATTTGACTTTGTGAATGAAAACAGTCGTAGAAATAAAGACTAATATAAAAATAAATAAACAATATAATTCTCGTATAAATAAAAGATTAACAACGATAACTAATTAATAACACCTTAAAAATACATATTTTTTTAAATTCAAGCTGGTATAGTAGCTCTATTAGAATATTCCCAGGAGGATTCTTCTACAGGAGCAGTAGGTCGAACAATTTGGTAACTACCATTTCGTCGTGTGACAACAGTTTGTGTGGTGGCAAATTTTTTTCTTCTGTAAACTATTATAGTTATTGCTATCATTCCAATAATAACTTCAAAGCATATAAGTGCGATTAAAACTATACTGGAAATGTATGTTTCTAATAAAAATTTTGCACATATTCCTGCTACTACTACAAATAAAATTGTTATTCCAGTTATTATAACTAACCAAAGGCTACATTTATCTAAAATAAATAAATAAGATTATAGTACTCATTGATTACACAAAAATTGCAAATATAATAAAGAAGAAACACAGAAAATTCTTAAAAAAAAAAAAACGATAATAACCCAAAATATATAAATGAATTTATTTTTTGTTATTTATAAGTTTTAAAATATTAATATAGGGTTCTAAAAAGAAAATAAAATCTAGGTACTTAATATATGTTATTTGGATTTATACAAAGTTTAAATATAGATGATGATAAACTCACCTATGTAATAATACATTTAAAATCCACTATCATACAAAAAAATAGTTTGATAAACAAATTAATATGACTCACTATATAAATACACACCGATCACATGAACGCACTAGAATAATTTGTAAAACATTTATTTTATATTACCTGTAACTGTGGTAGTCGTTGTACGACTTGTAATAACTTTACTTTGAGCAGCAGTAGCCTTGGCCATAATTAATTATATATTTAACATAAGTGCAGACATTTGCAGTTATATCAGTAGTATAATTTTGTTTCTATTTTCGAAACTCAATTCTAACCCACTTTGGATTATGTAAACATCAGTAGATAAGGCAGATTCCATTTTGCTTAATACAATAATTCATTTTTATTTGTACCGAATGTCCCATTAGCAGATTAAATTATCTTTTTATCTATGTACTATGTGTACAGAGTCGGTTAGAACTGATTTAAGTACGATTTAAATGATTTAGTTTTATATACCCCATTCTTAGACTTTTACTTCAATACAGCAATAATAAGATTTTAACAGATTATAGTTCAAGAAATATATATTAAATTGCACACGTATTAATATAGGTATATAACTCAAGAATAAAGATTCGATATTAATTTCACAATAATTGTTGTTGATATTTAAAATCTATTTATTTATAAATCGTGACTTTTTTAATGGATACTATTATGATGTCATAAGTATACGTTAGATCAACAAATATTTATTATCTATAAACACATGTATCAAAAACTGATAACATATATAATAGGTATAGGTATAAAAGTGCGGTCTTAAAAAAATTAACAAAATTGTTGAGAAAATAGGTGAAAAATTCATGTTTATAATAAAGTAATTTATTAATTGTTTCGAAAAATAATACCCATTCTATTTTTACTCAGAATCAAGTATATAATTAAATCAATCGGTATTAAATAAAAACAATAACAATATAATGTAAAAACTTTCTCTAACCTTAATATAAATATTTCGACCAATATGAAAAATAAATTTGAGTATTCGATTAATTTTATTTTTTATACTTTTATAAATTGAGTTAAAAAATGTGTACTCAATACATAATACTTACTCACTAAATAAATAATCTTAACCAATGTAAGTATTAAAATTGGGCATTAAACAAGATCATTTTATGAGTTTATGTATTCATTTTTAATAGTTCAAAGATTAAATTCTACCGTAAAAGTAAATTTTAAATGGTCTAACGTACTTACAGATAATCTCTCAGAGTTCAAGGATGTTTTTCAATGAGAAGAGCAAATAGTATATTTTAAAAATTTTCTTAAAAATTCGGACACTAAAATCCACTTTTCTATATCTTTTATAGTTGTTTTTAGCAAAGAAAATCACACAAAACTTTCAAATTGAAAAGTTGAAAACAATTAGCCATCAAATATTTGCCTAACTTCACACTATAGGTCTACACCACAGCTATTACTCGGACAGGATGATGCAAAACAGAAAAATCATTTAAAGACTTTGTTGTTATTTACAGCTTCTGGTATCTTTGTTTTTTTTAATAAATTTTGCTTCTTTAAATATTTATCAAAAGAGTATAAATTTGGTAAATATTAATGTAATCATAAATGAACGTACCTGATTTGTCACATTGTCAACGAAAAATACTGTCAAGTCAACAGTAAACTAGTAAACAGTAAACAATTCAAACTCAAACAATTTAAAAACAAAACGTTATAAAACATAGTTAAAATTAAAAACAATGGAGTCTTGTACAGATGATTGTTTAGAGATGAAAACAGCATTAACTAATTTAGAATATCCAGGAATCGAGTGTATGTGCGATGAAGAAATTGCAGATATATTCCTGCCTTCGAACCGTTGTTTTTTGGTGTGCTGGTCATTACGATTACTCGATATATCAATTTCTGAAGAAGACAAGAATGAAGAACGCCTGGGTCAGTATTTGCAAGATTACGGATTCTGTTTAGAACATGAAAAAGAAAGTTTTATGAATAATACGCTTGATATAAAAGAACAGGTAAGTTTAAACAGGGTTTGTTCAAATATTTGAAAATATGTGTTAAATATAGTACCTATAAAATAATTAAAGCTTTTAAATATTTTAGCTTAAAGTATTTCAACGAATTTTTTATTTAATAAACGAAGTAAAAAAACCCACTAAAGTAGCTCCTGTATTATTAACTCTCGAAGATTTACAAAATAATTTAAAAGCTGATAATTTAAATTTGTTTCCACATTTGGGACCAATAAAAGTTTTGGCGGATGAAGAAACTAATGTTAAAACACAGCATTTAAACACGGTTGATGAAAATCTATATTCTAATAGTAATTATATGAAAGTCGATAATGACACTTCTTTAGAAATGTTAAAAAAATTAGAGAGAAATTTAAAGTGCTTGCAAGATTCCAAAACTTTGGAAAATAAAAAAGAGGTCACTAGTTTAGAAATTGGAGAAAATAATAATGGCAGGATTTTAAAAGAATGTGCTAAAAATTTACAAAAAAATTCACAGGTTGGTGTACAAAATAAAGATTTGAGATATTTGTGTTGTAAATTTTTTTATATACATTTTTAATGTTCTTATTTTTTTAGTATTTAGAAGATCTAAGAATAATTAAAAACTTTCAAAAAAATCCACCAGTGCTTGAACCTGAAAAAGATATGCCCAATTTGGAAAACCTCAAAATGATCTGCAAGGCAATGTACGAAGTTCGAAAAGCTAAAAACGATTTGTAGTATATTTTATTTTACGTTATGAAATACATGATTATTTCTTACCTTTTTGTTTGTATATGCATTATTGGTTTTGGTTTATATATTCATTTAATGAAATATGTGGTTGATGGATCGATTTTCCGACAATTTTTTGAGGTAGAATAAAAATAAAAGGAAGTAAAGGAAACAGCTGGATTATATCGAGTCAGAACAATTGGATGACGTTGGTAAACTTATTATTGAGAAACAAAAAAAACATATTCAGGACCTCTTTGATGACAGTAATAATGGGACATGCCCATAACAACACCTGAATCAATACTTCATTTAACGGAAGAACAAACGTGACCATAGAACATTCAAAAGATGGAAAAGGTCCCTACGAAATTCACACGGTACTACTAAAGCTACTTGACAATCAAGAAATCAGACATCTTACTCGTGTGTTAAATAATATATTTACTCCCGAAACAAAACCCTCAAGCCTGAAATCAACTTTTATACATTTATTTAAAAATTGCAAATCAAAAAAATATGAGGACTATCAAACAATTAGCCTCTTGGCCATCTCCTTAAGGCCTTTTTAAAAATAATACACCCGAGACTCTTTAAATAAATAAAAAGTCTATCACAATTTGGTTTTAGGAAAACACTAGAAACAATGGACGCTCTCTTTGCTGTACAAGTATTATTTCAACGCTATAGAGACGTGAATACTGAGATACATGAATGCTTCATAGATTACAAAAAGGCATTTGATAGCGTTAAAAATGAAAAATTAATATAATTCTTTAAATAAGTAGGAGTACCAGATCCTGATCGAATAACTATTAATCTTTTTTAAAATTAGGCAGGCAGTATGAATAAAACGAAGATAGATAATTGTCAGAAATAACGGAAATTAAGCATATGGAGTACGACAAGAATGTATTTTGTTGCAATTATTGTTTAAAATCTAGTCTGAGGAACTCTTCGCTGAAGCACAACCGGAGACGAAAGAGGATATATTAGTAAAAGAATAACGCCTGAATAACATCCGCTCCGTCGTATTTACAGACGGTTTAGAAGGGTCGCAACATATAATCACCCTAGATTCATATATTATGAAGATCAGTAATGTTAACACACCAACAGAAAGACTACAGCTAAATCAGAAACAAATAGAAACCATAACATGAAACAATTATCTGGGAAGCAATGTAAACACTTAATGGGCGCATTCGACAGAAATCAGATGCAGTATTGAAAAAGCCAGAAACGCCTTCATACGGATGCAGAAGTTATATAAGAGTATAGAGTTCAACCTCAATTGTAAGATACGTCTAGTTCGATGCTATGTTTTTCTCGTACTTCTATGTAGTGCGGAGGCATCTATTAAGAAGCTTGAGACATTTGAGATGTTGCATAATAGTAGTTACGTAACAAGTCCCGAAAGTGGTCTTTTACTGGACGAGTGAGCAATTGCAGGGCTAGTCGCAGGTGAAGCCTGCGAGTCCAGTAAAAGCACTTTTGGGACGTATTACGTACAATATTTTTTTTAAACCGGCCAGAATTTAGTAATTTCCAGTTTATTTTTGGGTCAGAAAATCTCATTTTGTTGGACCGGGCCAAAAAATTATTGTGATTGTCCGGTAAAAGCTTTAACCGGACTCATTTTTATTTTCTGGCCTTGTCTGACTTAAAAATTAACCGGAAAGTACTAATTTTTGACCGGTTTAAAAAAAAGCATTTTAAGTATACACTGATCGGACCACTTTTCGAATCAGGAGGTACTCCGTAGAATGCAGACACCAGGGTGAGTTGTCAGAAAAAGATCCAGAGTATAAAAACTGGTTGGCAGCTCTGGAAAAGAAGGTAAGTGGGCTTGTCAATTGGTTGGGACAGCCCATGGCTGATTGCAAACTCTTCAGTTAGCCTGCCTTCCGTTTCCGTTTTGTTGGAATTAAGCCACTTTTTGTGATGAACATTAAAGTCCCCAAACACAATTATCTCAGCAGAAGGGTACTCATTATTAATGTAGTCAATCTTTTGTGGTAAATAGTCAAATAGTTCGAGGCAATTATCGTCTGATGGCCCATAAATAAAACATATAAATTTGCTAAAGGCTTTTAGTATTAATTTTAGCCAAATTATGTTGTCTTTGTTGTTTTCTACTAAAGGAGAGTATGCTTCTTACGTAAAAACATACACCATGGTGCCGTTTGAAGTTGTGGTAAAGTTTGTAACCTGGAAATTGAACATGCTTCAATTAGTACTTTTTTGGGTTTTGGTACGAATCACACAACACCCGTAGAAAAAATTGTTTTTCTACGGTTATTATACAAATGTATCATTTTTAGACAGTAATCTCTAAAGAAATAGGGTACGTTGTTAAATCTAATAAAGAAATATCTCATTTCTTTATCTGATAACACAAAATGTTCATTTCTTTATTGTTTTAACTTAATCAAGTATACTGTGACAATTATGTATTCATATATTTGACTAACAGTACAGATTGACAGTAATAAAGTAGTGACAGGTACAACAGATAGTTTTTAATACATTATTTAAATTAGATTGTTATTTAAGTAAAAATGTTAAGAAGTGATAAAAATGAATTAGAATTAACTCCTCCTGAAATAAGAGAAGCGGCAAACGAAGCTTGTCAGAATTTGATTCCCGAAATTTCAAAACATACCTAAGTACCAGAATGCATATGAAAATTTCGTGACCTGGCAAAAGAAAAAGGCAACAAATTCCGTTTCAGAAACTGTGCTTTTAGCTTATTTTTCTGAATTAACAAATAAATTTAAGGTATGATAACTGTAAATATTGTAAATAATAGTTAATTTTACTTAAATAATATAACTTATATCGTTATGTTTTGTTTTGTATTGGATTTATTTTTGAATTATTGTATTATTATGTGGTATAACCGTAGAAAAAGTATAGTGTTTGACTCGCAAGGAATAACTCATTTCCCACTCGTACGATTTGCAGCATTCGCCTGCGGCTCTTGCTGCAAACATCGTACTCGTGGGAAATGAGTATCATTCCTTGCTCGTAAAACAATATACTATTTCAAACTTATTGAATAAATAGTATATAATAAAATATTTCAATTACTATAATTTTTTAATTTTTTTAAATTCCTTTTGATAAATTATACGTACTACTTTTTACTGAATAAGTAAATATTGTAAGTCATTGTACAATTAGACTTTTTTCTTACTAAAATAATGTTAACTGTATAAACAGTTTTTTGTTGAGAAATAATATATGTGACAGGTGGATTATAACATCGCTGATAAGTATATTTCGTTTTACATTTATTATAAAAATTCATTAACGAACAATACATATTTTAATATTTTTAATAAAAATGAAGTTCCTAATATTATTCTTGTTAGTTTTTGTGAATAGTGTAAATTTAAATCCAATACTAGATGGATTAGGATATTTAGTGAATAAAATTGATATGGAACAAATAAGAGAGCTAAATATTAGTAAAATGTGTACAATACAAATAGAAATGCTACAAAAACAACCACATATTTTATTAAAAAGTAAGTGCAAAATATTATGCTATCACAGTTTTTGTTTCAATAATAAAAAATAGTTTTTGGTCCTCCGTCCAGAAACAATACTATTAATTACTTCAAAATCGTCCGGAAAATGGCATTTTCCGGCCTAGGCCGGCAAAGTAGCTTTTAGATTATCTAAAGAGATGGCGCTATGAGTTTAAATTTTAAGTCACCAAAAATACATAATAAATATAACTTTTAATTAAATTTAATTAAAAACAACGTACAATATACTAAACTTACCTATAACTTTTTCTAAATTTAAGCAGGATTCTAATTTACATTTAATTTCTCTCACAACTTGTATTATAAAATTTGACATTTATGTCAATTTACAACTATTTTTTTTTTTATACTTATCATTCGATTATGGATATAGTTCATTGTCTCTGCTATTTTTATATAAAATTATTAGATATTGATTTTAATATTTTCAATATAACAATTTTCTCTGTGCTGCTTATTAGCCAGAGATAATAGAATTAATTAATTAATTTGTCTATGTTATTAGCACAGTATTTGTATGTATAAAAATTAATTACCAGCTGACATTTTGTCGGCTATCTTCTAGTCAGTGGTCTTAGTTCAGATAGCACAAGCAGTCAAGTCTTGAACATAACAGAACTTTTAAAAATATTAAAAATTAGTCGAACCAAAAAATAGTGTGTGTTACACGTCCGGAAAATATTTTCCAAGTGCTCGTATTGTTTCGCCTCGGTGCTACGCACCTCGGCTACACAACTTTACTCGCTCTTGCAAAATGTCATTTTCCGTCCTTGTGTCACAAATAACTATTGTGTTACACCTATTACTTTTTAGGTATATTAGCAATGCAATAAATAATCTAGTAAAATGCAATTAAAAATATGTCGCATTATTGTATCCCAATATTTTCTCTATAAATTATATAAAATTATAATTCTCGTCGAATTTTAATCCCTTAAATACCTAACAGAGTGACCAAATATTTCTGTTGCTTTAGTCTTTTTCATGCAAAATTAAATCCACTAAAATGGTTTTAAACGCATGCACCCGGTAATGACCGTTATGGGCAGGAGCCCATCTCCTGTGACCCTCTCGATGTCTCGATGTCACAGATTCGTTCCACACAAACATAATTGCTTCCTCACTGTCTCAGTCGGTAAATTGTGTACTCCAAGACAATAAATCCATAATAATTGTCGCTTACAATATTTTATACCGTTGGAAATTACTGGAGGTGGTAAGATTTTCATTAGATCGAATGCAAAAACAGTAGTGTCACAGACATTCTGCGAGTGAAGTGCGAGTTGAAGTGAAGCTCTTTATGAATTTCAAGCTCTTTAAATTTTTGTTTATCTGTCTCTTTTTTATAAACTTGTATCTTTTTTGAAAGCATCACATTTTTTACAATTGGCGCAACAAAATGCAAATTAAATCTTGTATTAAAAATATCTCTATAAGATTCAGGTAGAGGGTTGTTTGTTGACACTTTGTCAGTGGCGTAGCGTGGGTGTCTGCTGCCCGGGGCGGAAGACAATTTTGCCGCCCTTTTATTTAGGTATTTCAATTTGATGTATACTACACATTACATACTTAATTAATTCTAGACATTTTTTGGGAAGAACAGTCATTATTATTTTTCATTATACCTACCTACAGGTAAAATTTTAAATATAAAAGTTTATTTAAGTTTTACAATCACGGTTATAATACAAAAAAGAAATGTACTTCAACTACTTATGGAAGCCCCACACGTTACGAAATATTGGCGCAAATTTAGGTATTTAATACCTACACAGCTTAATTTAGGTTCAATTACAACCACCAGAAATTACTATACAACAACTACACTTTTACTTATTTACACAAAAAGCACAGTTTTGCGGCTGGGCGCAGACGCTCGGTTTCCTGATTCGGTTTACGGATCGGGAATTCAGATTCGGAATTCCGTGTGCCTAGCGCATACATCCGTTTTTTTTTGTATTAGGAATTTATACTGTCAGTTCAAATAGGGATCTTGCTTTGAAAGCATTAATGGACGACGACAATGAATTGATTGCTATTGCACTTTTACTGGCGCTAGATATAAAGAAGAGAAAACGACGTTATTAGGTTTTTTTCCGTTCTTAGGTGGCTCACACACCGGAGCAATAAGCAACTAGCAACATGCAATAAGCAACAGGCGACATATTTTGTTGTTCTTCGCATACCAAAGCAATAAAAAATCACTTGTTGAAAATGTCGTCTGATGAAGACGAAGTGATTATTTTGTGGCAAGTTTTGAGAAAGAAAAAAAAGATATTTGATTCATCCAGCATTTTTAAAATCGCCGTATCGATACATCCGACGATGCCTCTCGTCGTCATCTAACCAAAAGGTTCGGTTTTGGTTCTTCAAAAAACTCTTAATGATCTAACACTTCTTGATAAACGAAATATTGTGCAAATTATGGGCGATATAGTTGCTTTTCAACCGGCACGTCGTGTTGCTAGCAACATATGTTGCTCTAGAAAGCCGATAGCGATATCGTATTGCGTCGGTGTGCGAGATCAACAAAAATATAATGGAAAAACACATTGGCTTATTGCTTATTGCATGTTGCTAGTTGCCAGTTGCATATTGCTCCGGGGTGCGAGCCGGCTTACGACCCAAACGCATGGAATGATTTCCGAAACGAACGTCGGGTTTTTTTCCGTTCGGAAATAGTTAGGAAGTGTGCGTCTTGTTGAACATTTTGTATGTAAATGAAGCATTCAGGTTTCAGAATCTGAATTCCTGATCCGGAAACCGAATCAGAAAACCGAGCGTTTGCGCCCAGCCTACAGCGTAACTTGGATTACGAAACGTAAGTAAATGTGAAATGGACATATGACTAGAGATGAGCATCATTACTAAAAAAATCGGAAAACGCCCATCTCTACATCTGACACTCGATCACTAAATCTTTCTCCTTACAATTGTAAAATACAGGGAATCCCCGCTAGTCAGTAGGTATAGATTGTTTTACCAGCAGTCGCTACTAAATACCATTCAAAGGAAGGGGATTCTCTGAATTCTACTTAGTAAATGAAAAATTCCGTGCTCTTTACAATCGGTCCAAAGTAGTTGCGATAAAAATATGAAATAGTTCGAATATTTTTATTATTTACTGTGAAATTTTGCCGCCCCCTCTGCCCCCACTACGCTACGCCACTGCACTTTGTATATCTTATAAGGATGCGAATATTTAGGTATATCTCGTTATAGATATTTGCGTTTGGTTTTGTTTCTTGAATAATGTGAAATGTAGAAGGGTATTTTTGAATAACATCGGGTGTTTTATTTGAAGGTGAATGTTTTCCATGTTGATCTCTTGCAGAAACCATGTTTTTCTTTTTCTTTCAGGTTCTGTTGAGCTTTCCATCAGATATTTTTAATACCGATTTAAATAAACTCTTGTAAATTTTTATGTTATTTCCGTCAATGCTTGGTAAATTTCTAGTCAAATATTTGGATTTGTTGAATGAAGTGTTGTTATTTTTAGAAGAGTGTCTTATTGTAATAGGCATTACTTTAACCTGGGAGAAAATGCATTTTCTAGATCAAAAATTAAAAAATTCCGGAACAGTTTTTCCTGAATAGCTGGGGTAAATAACTTATAGTAGAGTAATTTGCAGCATAAGCTCACGGGCAAAAATATTTTAGCTGAAATGGTTCTGCATGTCACGCTTGTATATTATTTACCGCTTGCTTTAGGAAACTTATTTTTCTTCCTTTCATTCTCATGCCGTACAAGGTTTCTTGTTTCCGATGTGTCGATTTATTGTGATTCGTCCAAATCCGTGGCCTATAGGTGTTCTACGTCAGAATCACTTGCAGGTTCTGCTGACTCTGATGGTTGATATTCATCTGAGTTGTCATAATCTTGAAACTCCAAAAGCTCACTGTTGCTGTCAGAACGAGTATATAAACCAGAAAAATATTTAAAATTTTAATTTTTTTCTGTAACCTAGTTTTACTCCGCGACTGCAAAAATATAAAAATTAGAAATATTCCATGTTAAAACAAAAATCGTCCAGTCCTAACGTCCATTAGAATTATACTTGCTGAATTAAACTATTGTTTTTCCTACCCCTGAGCATGCATAAGCCTGCTATAAAACTAAATTTTTTTATTTACCTTCCAACTCTTGCTCTGCAGTGGCAATATCAGTTGATTCCATTAAAAGCCGATTTTTGAACACATCCCTGAATAAACCATAGACATATAATTGTCTATGGAATAAACACAACGGAGTTAATTATTTTAGGTTTAGTGATACCACAGACTCTGCCTATTTAACTTTCCGCTAATGTCAAAGCGAACGAAGCTACATATTAGTCCATTGTGTTATTGATACATTACTGTTATAATCCAAGTGGACCCCACAGTTTGGTGCTGCCATCTATAATCTAGTAGCCAAACTTCATTTGGTCTAATTTGGTTTAATATTTTACCATGACCTATCTATCTAAATTAGGTGAAATTTGTGGGATGGTCTATTCTAATTCTCAACGCCTCAGTTATGTTTATTTCCATTTATGGGTTTTATGGCCTTGTAGCAGCTGCCAAACCTAGGCAGTAAAAGACTTCGTTGGGGAGTTTCTTAAGAAGGTCATCCACAAGTGCTGACTACAGCAGAGGTGACAGAACACCTCACTGTAGAAAGCCCTTCCTTCAATGCCCTCACCTAACTTGGTCATTACGATCCTACGCGTTAGTTTGGCGTAGACCCATACGCATATTAGAGTGGGGACTCCCCTCCTTGAGAGTGCGTCGGTCACTGACTCGAGTCCTACATTACTTATTACTTATTATATGACTTATTGGTCTATATGACTTGGTGGTTTGGTCCATAATCCTTCCCACTTTAGGGAGATATATGACATTCACCTTCTGCCACACAGATGGTATAAATCTATAGGCCAGATAAGCCTTAAAGATTTTACACAGATGTGTTACTATCACATCATGTCCTTTCTGAAGTAGGGCTGAGTATTTTCCGTCCGTTCCTGGTGTTTTGAATAGACGGAATGTGCTGATAGCCCACCTGATTATTGCGGATCTAGTTATTTCGGTAGCTAACTTCCAATCATCTCTTGAGGTCCTTAGCGGCCTTTGACCGCCGTCTACGCTATCCGACCCCCCTACAATAATCCGTGAGACAGGAAAGTGTGCCAGTGTTAGCATTCTTAGACTTCGTTTTGGTGTATGATCCGTTCTCCTTTTCAAGGAGCATGCGGGGATCGCTTGGACTTCCTCCAAGAGTCTCTTTTGTCTTTTCGGATTTCTTTATTGTACAGCGTCTGTACTCTTCCCAGTTTTGAAGGATTTTGACATTATTAAACAACCTTCTTACCTGAGGCTTAGCTTCTGCAGGTATTCGTTCTCCAGGGATTATTTGTCTGTTCCGGCCAGCTTTCACGATAAGCGGACATTATAGTCTCGCTTACGAAAAATTCTTTAAGTTTTGTATACTATTTTAGTGATTGATGCCTCCAGTAAATTTCCATTTTCTGGAATGATGGTCTCTAGTAGAATGGATTACGGAAACTTTGATGAATGTATGTCCATTGGTCACAATAATAATGGTTTTAAAATTAAAGGAAAATATTGCATTGCAGGATTAGTACTTCCAGATATTACGAATATTACAAACATCGAGGTTAGTTAAGATCCAAATATATTCTTCTTTGGAAGTAGTACTAAATTTGATTTCATAAGTGATTATGTTTTTAGATGTTATATACACTTGCTACTTGTGGACCTGATGCATGTTCTGCTCAAGATATACTAACCGTATCAAATGCATTATTATTTGAAAATTTTCCACCAATTTTTTTAGATTCTTATTGCACTACAAAAGACACAGATACGAATTTAACACTGGGAACTATATTAGTATTGTAAGATTATATAATTAATTTATATTCTAATTACATTCTTGATTTTTGATTACAGATTCATTATTTTCTTGTTACTTGTGTTAGTAGCTTTAAGTTCAATTTATGAAGTATACTGTGATAAAATGGTACAAAGTAAGAATTTTAAATTATACATTTTTAATAGCTTTAGGTAATCAATTTTTTCTACAAGCATGCGTAAAACAACACCTTCCCGCACGCATTTTAATCCAGAAAATATCACTTTCCCGCACGCAGTGCGGGAATAGTTATTTACGTAACGAGTTATGAAAAGTCCAATTTTGTTTAACGAGTGTGATGTTGCAGCAAGAGCGAAGCGAGTGCTGCAAATGAACACGAGTTAAACAAAATGGCGTTTTATAACGAGTTCCGTACAAGATTTTTTATAATTTTGACGAAATTCCATAATTAAAGAAAATCATAATTATCTAATAATAATTAAAAACAATACATCTAGTTCTCGTGTTTATTTTGCATTGACACCTTTGTAATGACAATTCTATTTAATACAGATATAATTAAAAGGTAAGTTTCTGATTTACCTAAATATTAAGTATACCTACTTATTTAATTTTTTGTTTAAAAATGTCTGCTTTTAAATATTTCTTTAATAAAGTTAGTATAAAATATTTCTTAGTTGTTTACTTATATTTGCTTTATATTTTTCGTAACTTGTTTTGAAATCAACTTTTCAAAACTAGTTACGTAAAGTTTTACTTTTCAAAACTAGTTATGAAAAGTAATGACTTTCAAAACTGACAGCAGTTTTGAAAAATGTCACTTTACTTGTCAAAATTATAAAAAGAATTTTTCCCGCACGCATTTTTTTTATTAATTAGAGATGTTTTCCGATAACCTTTTTGGACTACATACAAATAGTAAAAAAATTAAGATTATTTTACATGAAAATAGGGATTTTTAAAAAAATCATAATTTATTAAATCACCCCTGTAAACTTTACTCAAAACAACAACAAACTCACCTGTTTAAGTAGGGTTGCTATAGCTACAGTCGTGTATTGATTGACACTATGAAAGATTTAATTGTCACAATCGCATCTTTTCAAGTATCTAAATAATTTTCGAGGTGATTTTGCTTGTAGAAAAAATATTGATTCTAAGTCTTGCGGAAATTAACTTTCCCGCACTTAACTGCAGTTCGGCAGTTCGGCAGTTCGCGTGCGGGAAAGTATAACTTTCCGCACTTGTTAGGATAATAACTATATTAAACATAGGTTTTCAAATTTGTATATTGCAATACACTGCTTATTATACGAGGTCTGTCTATTAAATAAAGAGTCTGCGGGCCTCAAAGGCGCTCTAGAGGAGTGGGGAAAAATGTATAAAATTTGGTTGGTCAAAAAGGGCAGGTCTAGGGCGGCAGTAAGCCTAAATCCGCCACAGTGTACGAAGTTTTTTTTGTTAACTTTAAAGAATTTTTAATTTATAATACGATACCATCCAATATTGTAGAACCTCAACATCCATTGTTATTTGCCTTTTCTGCTATAAGTAATATAAAAGATATTTGTAAAACTTCAAGAATTACGTCGAAAGACAATATACAAATATTTAATGGACTTCGTTCAATTAGCATTGCTTGGATAATTTGTGCACATGGATTTCAGGCTTTTGGTAATGATATTTTTCCTGTAATGAATCACGATAGGGTAATAGAGGTAACCAGTTTAAAAATACAAAGATACATAATTATCTCAAGAAAACTCTTCTAATTTTGTAGATTATTACAAACAGGGAATCTACTTATATATTTGCAGCAGATTATGGTGTAACAACGTTTTTCTTTATAAGTGGATTTCTTTTAAGTTATTTATATTTTAAACGATTACCAAAAAATTGGTCCAAACAACTTAAGGAAATTCCTGTATTGTTCATTTATCGATACATTAGGTAAAAAGCAAATAAACTAAAATATTTTGTTGCATATATACATATTTTATTTTAGAATAACTGTACCAGTTGTAGTATTATATTTACTAGTTGTCTATGTTTTTGACATTCTTGGAAGTGGTCCTCTATGGAAATCAGGATGTGAAATGGAAATTAACAAATGTAAAACATACTGGTGGTCGTTTTTTTTATATATACAGAATTATGTTAATTGGGAAAATTTAGTAAGTATTCTATATTAATAAATATAATTATTCTTAAATGGTAGCTGGTAGGATACTCGTCTATGGTCCCGATAGATCTAATTTAGTGGTGCGCCTCTGCCCACGCGAGCCTTTATCGGTGAAATCATTGTTCAACCCCCCAGTTTACTATTCAACCTAGCATTTCCTACAACCAGTCGCCAACCCGTAATGGCAAGCGTGCCGAAAGAAACCACTAGACCCCTTCAAGAAATGGAAAGAAATGTCGATTCCTAAAAATAGTCCCCAGGTGGGTAGAGTGGTTAATTCGGATTCCCACACTGACGGCACGCTGTCAATCAGTTCCAAGGAATATGGGGGCAGTAAGAAGTCGATTACCAAAACTATACAAAAAGAACAGAACACTAAACTAAACTCCAGAAGAATTAGACAACTGAGAGTGGCAACACAAGAACGATGCTTGAAGAAGCAGATAGAGCATACCTGGAATAAGGACTGGAGGACATCAAATGGGACATCCTAGGACTTTGCGAAACAAGAATGGAAAGACAAATTGCTACTAACTTGCAATCTAGTCACTTGTTAAACCAAAACAATACAGAGTCTTCCTTGGGAGGAACTGTTATTCTAATACATAAAAACATGGATAGACTCAAGGTATACAGGACTCCTCGAGTCTCTATATAAAACATCAGTAATGAGAGTTAAATTAGATGAGGACCTGAAAACAGATGAGATATAAGTAAAAAAAGGAGTATGACTAAATTGGGAAGGAATGGGATTCAGAATTGACGGCGAATATCTTCACCACTTATCTTTGCAGACGATGTGGTTCTAATAAGCGAAGGCCCTTTAGAACTGAAGACTTTGATTGAACAATTACACCATGCCCCCTCAAAATAGGACTCGAGATTAACATTACAAAATCAAAAATCCTCAGCACGCTGAATATTCAACTTCCAATCGATGAGAAAGAGATTGAAAATACCTAGGGAATAAACTTAAAATCGATAAAAAAATCAAAAAGCAGAAATAACGCGAGGTATAGGTCAGAGCTGTGCTGCATTAAAAAAACTAGTATTTGTACTTAATAACAGACATGTCTCTATGAACCTAAAAAGGAAAGTGTATGATAGAGTAATTTGAGAGATCTCATAAGAAACGACGAGATTAGTAGAATGAATAGAATAACAGACAAAACCGAGAGAATAGCTAGATTGAAGTGGCAATGGATAGGACACGTGGCCACGATGGATAGTACTAATCGACATCTAGTCTAGAGTATTGAGATGGAGGCCCTGGGAAAACAAGAGAAAGATGGGTAGGTCAATAAAGAGATGGGCTGATGACATCAACACCACAGCGGGAAGAAACTAGACACAAAAACCACAGGATAGAGATATCTGGAAAAATTTTGAAGAGGCCTATCTCCAGCAGTGGTAAACGTACTGTTTATAAAGAAGAATTATTCTATATTTTAAGCAGAAACTAGAATATATGTAATTATATGTGCATATCTATTTTTAAAAAAAGTAGTAGGTCGCAATGGTACATAGGTACTTAGAAGAAGAGCGGATCGTGGTTCGAAGTTCCAAATAATGATGTTAAATTTTTAGTAGAAATAACTTTTTTGAAATATCTCTCATTTAATTTGTTTTTATAATTTCCAAATTTCAAAAATTTCACCTAAAAAATTTTTTCGAAAAATAGTCGTTACTAATTTTATTAGTTTCATTGTTATTTGCAGTGTTTGGTTCCTTTGTGGTATTTATCTGCTGACATGCAATTGTTTTTACTAGCTCTATTAATACTTATTCCAATTACAATATTATTAAATAGATCTAATGGTTTTAAATATACAATGGTATCACTAGCTGTGGTAAATTTAGTTTTTGCATTGTTATATATTGGTATCCGAGAAATTTTTCCTCATACAAAAGAAAAGTAAGTTTAATTTATTATTATATTTTCGCCCCTCGTATTAATATTATGGTACCTAAGTATTAATGAGGTAATATTTACGTAATTTTAATAATCAGCTTTGCTTTGTTGCATTACTCGTTTTTCGAGTTTGAAACTTAAGCCAAACTGGGCCAGTTTTTTTAATGCAATACAATTAATAATAACCATTTTTTTATTTAAATTGACTTTATTAAAAAGACCAACCATTTACATTATTTATGGAACACTATGTTAATAGTGTATCAAAAGTGATTTTTAGACTACATAGCCCTTATTCTGAAAATAAGTTTTCAATATCATATCATTTAAGGATATGTCAAGTGAGAAAATGCTGATAGTGTCACAATAATTATTTTTTTTTTGTTTTATGAGGGTTGGAAATCTTCTAAAGACAGGACCCGGAAGGGGGCCATTGCATACCCATACTCACGTTAGCCCGTTTTTTGGCTACCCTCTCTCCTCCTCCTCCTTCGTCTCTATCATAAACCTTACTTTTCATGTACGCACTTCCACACATTCTCTTTCTCGATCATACGGGTAACCACCTCATGCATCGACTTACCACCCCACCCGCATTCGCTCAACTTCTCTCTTTCCTTCGTTCATCTACCGCATTCCAACATTGTATGTTGGACAGTGTCCAAAACCCTACAGTACGGACACTCAGGTCTTTCCACCCTGTTAACCTGTTATACCGGTACAGGTACGACCGAAAACACCCATGCCCAGTCGATACCTCATGTACGATATGACTAACTTCGTCCACTGAGCCACTTATTCCGTCCTGTTCCATTCCTATAAATGTGGCCCTCCCTCCACTCCTCCCATTATCACCGATGTCCAGTTCACCACGTCGATGGTACACCCTCGTTCATTCGTATGTCAGTATATGTGTCATAAGCACGCGACACCTTTATCAGACTTGTCTTATCGACCTGGTAAGAACCGCCTGTAAAAACGGACCCCGGTCATTTCGTGCCACGCGGAGACTTCTCCATACTCCAATCGCATGATCTCGTCGTATGCCAGGTTCCATAGAGTAGGAACCAGTAAGGAACCCTGTGGGACACAAGCCGTAATGTCCACTTTCACTCCTTTCTAGATGGAGATTTTTCTTTCTGACAGATAATCCGCTACAATGTTTCTCAGATAACCTGGGCAATCCCTCGCTAACGAAGCTCTCGTCACAACATCCCACTGTTAAAGGCGTTTCGAACGTTCAGGAGGATCAGCGCGAACCTATAATTGTCTGTCTTTTTGGGTATAAATTCTTAAAAAACCAACGCCCCGAGTAGGCAGCTCAACGCCCCTGTGACCCAGGTGGGTTCCATTTGTCCCAAGCGTTTTACCAGTATCCCGTCTAGTCCTGGGGCACTTCGGTTTCTTAGTTTAGACAGTGCACTCAGAAATTTATGTTGTTGGCAAACAATTACTTTACATTTACAGTTTTCTGTCAAGGATAACTCTGGTATTTTAAGTCGTTCTATTTTTATATATTCTCTAAATTATCATCTAATGCTTCAAGACATTTTTCCTATTCTTCTTCATATGTTTTTACGTCTGTCTTCTCAAAAACGCATCTTTTTACACAACTTTTTTTGGCATTTGGATGATTATGCCCCATTGTTTTTCTACATCTTCCGGATTTTTGCTCTTTCTCTTCAGTTCTTTACATCTTCTTCTGGTGCTTCAAAACATTTTTGTTTTTTCTTTTTTCTCTATTTTTACATCTATCTCTTCATAAGAACACCTTCTTCATGGAACGATTGTTTTGCATTCGGGTGATATATTCTTGTAGCTCTTTAAATTTTCACTTTCTGCATGGTTACTAGTTTTCACTTTTTTATTTGTTTTTTAAGCAAATTTCCCTTCGTTTTAATGCCACTAAAGAATTTTAGCAAAAATATGGTTGGTTACAGAAATCATAAAATATACAATACGAATGTATGAATGTAATTGTATTTGAATTTTACTAATGTTTTAAGTATTTAGTACGTTCTTTCAAAACTCTAGTAAATTTCACTATTTGTACCCATTAGGTATAATAGGTTCGATCTTCCAAGGGTTGTTATGAAAGCTATATTCGATATCCTTATTATACCTATGTTGTCTTTTTTAGTACGTTTAACACACATGGCAGATTAGCAGATTATTTTATAGGGTTCATGATGGGAATATTTTTAAGACTTAAAAAAGATGAAGAGTTTCTTTGGAGAGTTAAAAGGAAATATGTTTATGTAAGTATTTCAGATAGAGCTTTAATATTTTATCATATTATTTTGTATTAGGTATAATTAGTTAGGTCAAAATGAGTAGGTATCTCGTGGCGAGCTTGTATAGCTTGTTTTATTTCACGTAAAATTCTTATTAGCGTAGCTGAGATCAGATACAGATGTTGTTAGTGGACAGACTCTATTAGTTCTTGAGCCGTTTCAATTATTGGCATGTTTTTGTGTTTATTTCCGTATTTTCCACTTATTTAAGTTACTAGACTCAGCAGAGTATAAGAAGGCTAAACAGGTGATTTAATAATCAGGACATGTATTGGAAATGACCCTAGTAGAGCTGTCACTTATTCTAGAACCGTTATAATGCACCTCATTCTCTACTTCGTGACATTAACCTTGTTTTTGAATATAAATTATTTTTATTGTAGATTTTTAATATTTTGGCATGGATTGGAGTTTTAGTGCCAATGTTTTTCTTAGTTTTATATCATGAAGATGCACTTTATAAGTTTAAACCCATCAGTACGACGTTATATTTTGCGTTTGGTCGAGTAATTTGGGCCACAGGGCTATGTTGGATAGTCTATTCATGTTATCACGGATATGGAGGTAATATTTTATTTTAAACTAATACTTTTTTACTTCTTCTTTAGTTTTCTGTTGTTATTTTCAGGTTTTGTGAATTGGTTTCTATGCCGACCTATTTTTCAAATACTTGGAAAATTAAGTTATGGTATGTATTTGTTACATTATCTAGTTATGGGGCACTATGTGTATAGTAATAGGATGAAGTGGTATGCGAGCCATTATACTGAGGTAAATTTGATAATATTTTATTACTCTTTTTTTTTATAAAAAAAGACTATTAAAGCATATTGAAGTTATTATCCGCAATGTTGTATCCACTGTCTCTGATTGTCAACCGTTAAACTCTTTGCGTTGTTGTCTATTCTGTATTTATAAAATTACTCATCTTAACTGAACTTTACCTTTAGGGATAACGAGTACCTTAAATCTCGATTTTTAAGAACACATGGCGTCTTAAACCCAAAATAATCTTCATCCATGGTGGGACAATCGATTCGATTCGATAGGAATTGGTTCGCAGGAAGGATTGGAAAGTTACTATAGGACTTAGTGTCCTTTTTAGGGCGAGAATGGTATGTGGAAGATGATGGTTTAGGTTTTGTGGGGTTAAGGGCTTCTTTCCATCTGTTGCATCAGTTGGAGAAGCAGTCTTTGAGTTTTTCAGTTAAGAGTTTCAGATGACGTTCTGGTAAGATTGACCCTTGTGGAAATCCTGAAAGTGTGGCGAAGGGTTCTGAAATTGCATTTTCAAATTTAATGCGGATAATTCCGTTGGAGAGGTATGAGTAAATTAATTTTATGATTGGACTGGGTAATTGGATGTCATTTAACTTTCTGATAAGGCCAGCATGCCAAACCTTGTCGAAAGCCTTTTGGGCATCCATAAGTATGGCAGAGACGACTTTCCTTTGATTTAGGGCAGAGCCGGTAAAAGTTTGAAGTTCTAGAATCGTGTTTTGGGTACAGAGCTTTGGTCTGAATTCTTGTTGGAAAGGGGGAATTATAGAGTTGGTGTTTAGGAAGTTTCTGAATCTATCTAGGAGCCGGAGTTCAAAAAGTTTGCCAATGACGTTTAGCAGAGATCTGTGAGTTTGTGAGATATTTTCCAGGTTTGGAGATTAGGATGGTATTTGCAGTTTTCATGATCGTGGGAAAGTTGCTGAGACAAAAGTTGAAAAGAAGTGCAAGAGAGGAGATAATCGAAAGGGAGAGTCGTTTTAAAGTTCTTTTGGAAATAGAGTCGGGGCCAGGGGCTAAATTTTTGTCCTTTTGGCATGCTACGAGGATGTCTTAATCACTAAAAGGGGTTAGAAATGGGACATTTTTTGGGGGGTGGGGAGTTATCGATGTACGTATAAATCAAAAATACAATCTTCCAAGCGAAGCTATTAGCAATAGATATCTGCCTTAAGAATGCATTAAATAATGCCTAATTCAGCCAGAATATTTATTGCCTCCGATAGTAAAGCAGCTTTAAAGGCTCTACGACGTTCGAACCCAAAACAGCTCCTAAGCAAATGGCTAAACACAAAGTAACTTTGCTGTGGGTACCAGGACATAAAGAGATTGCCGAAAACGATATTGCTGATAATCTCGCCAAAGCAAGAGGTAATACCACTTTTATCAGACTGAATCTATCTAGTTACATCTCGAAATGCCGCATTATGGATGAAGTTCGAAATTGGAAAAGTGCTTCACGCCATGAAAAGTAAAAAGGTTAATACGACCTTCACTGCGCTACTCTAAATTGTTCTTCGAGCTTCAGAAAGTTTAGAGTTATCGAGGAATTTTCACAGAACCCTATTTACTGACGAACCTACTATCTCTGTAAAATGGACAAAGTGGACAGTAAAACATGCAGATTCTATGAAAAGCTAGACATATCTGTAATTGTGCGCCAACGACACAAATATCTTCTTAGTTCCTGATCAGGTTATAAACGTACGTCCTAAGCGGATAATAGATTTTCTGGATCTTATGGATTTATAAATAGCTGTAGCTTACATACAAAAGATCTTTTAGGTCGCAGAGTAACAAAGTCAATTGGGCCAAGTTACCCCACTTAAAATCGACAATCTAAAACGAGATTCTTTATTCACAATCAGTATCAGTGGATTGAGGATTGTAATACTTCCTTTATAGTAATGCTATTTTTCATATATATATATATTTTTTTTCTAGTTCTACTTATATTGTGGGTACTATACAGAAACATTTATACTTGCATTTGTATGGTCATTATTAATAGAATCCCCTATTTTAAAAATTCAAAAAATTGTCTTCTCTAGGATCAAACCGGAAGGTAAATATACTTTTCTGTAAAAACTTATTTTAATTAGACTTTGTTTCAAATGATTTTAATATGTTTTTTATTTACAGAAGTTCGAACTGGTAATAATATTAATAAAACCAGTGAATCAGCAGCTTAACGGAAATATTTATAATCTACCTATATATTGTATAATTATTTTGAAGAAATATATATATTAAATAAAATCTTTTGTTTATATACCAATCCAATTTTCCAAATTAAAATATTATTTAGCGCTGATGTCGACCAATTTGAAAAAATTGAAAGCATTGGACAAATTTTCAAATAAAATCAAAAATACACAATAATAATAATAATAATCCGACAAATGTGACATGCAAGTAAAGTCGAAGTGGTCCCAGTTATATTATCATCAAAAGGACTTGTGCCAAAGTCACTAGAAAATAGCCTTTTAAAAGTGGGACTTCACAGAAACACTACATCGACCTCTAGAAAGCGGTTGCCATATCTAACGATCTTTCGGATCGTTTTAGTAATAGAATTCACCAGACTATTGTTTTCGAGCCTATATTCGGTGAGATTTATTTTAATGTAATCGCCGTAATTATAAATTGTACCGCTAGTGGTTTTACTGTTGAACTGTCGCGCGTTGATCAGAATTTTTAGTTCATTTTATTATCCGATCACTAGGTGATACCTCTTCTTTAATACAAGTAAGTCGATTTAGTAAAAGGGTCTAAAGTTGAGGTGATATTTTATTATTACTAACAACTAATTTTCAAGTAGTTTCACTTTCGTCAAACATCAGTTTTTGTGATCTTGAATAAATTTTAGACCGATTTTTACACGTGTTTTAAAAATTAATTTACTCTCAATAATATGGAAAATATAATTAAACAAACTTGGCGGTTTCCATTTCTTGAACATTGACTTATTTTTACACAAAAAACAGGCATTCTAGAATGTACGCAGCATACACAGTTAAATTTTCAAACTTCCCTCTACACGATTTTCTCATTCTTATTCTACAATTATGAATATCTTACATTTTATTATTTGCCCCTAATAGCAATTCAAAATAGTTTCCATCACTAACTATGAAATTGGTCTCGTCAGCAATTAATCATTCACTGGGAAGTTTTATGGAAGTACATAAATCATTCAAATATATTACCAAGAGTATAGTCCCAAGAATACTCCCTTGTGGTACTCCTATATTTGTATGTATCATCTTTTTTATTGACAATAATTATTTCCGATTATAAGATAAGATTTTTTTCAATTTAGAGCTGTTTCCCAAATCCCATACTTCTCTAGCTTGATTAAAATTATTTCATGTTTCAAACATTCGTACCTACCTATGCCTTTGATACGTTCAAAAATAATCCCAATACAATATCAAATCTATTTAATTAAAATATCCTGAATGAATTCGAAACATACTATTTTTGGAGATTTTCCTTTTATTTAACCACGCTGACAATAACTTAAAAGTTGGTTTGACGTTAAAAAACTATCTAAACGTGTTGACTCAAGAAATTCGAAAACTTTTAAAGATGATGGAAATAAGCTTATAGGACAAAGTATGAGTGATTTAGAGAAAGCTCTGTAACCTTTGCAAATCATCTCACTCACTAAATAAAGTCAAATCATACAGACCAATAACGCTTGCTTCCAGCCATGTCCAAAATTTGCGAAAAAAATACTGCTCAACAGAATCAAAGAAGACATCGATTTAGATACCATAATACTGCAGTATCAATTTGGATTCCGTCAACTCCTAACCTTCGCACGTCTTCCCCACTCGTCCTAACTTGCAGGCCTTTAAATACCAAATTAATAAATTGTCTCTTCTGCCCCAATTGATGTTCTCGGTACATTTGTATTTAGGTGTATACCTACGAGGACATCCTTAATAAAAAAACTGTCATTCAACGACTCAACGATGCCACAGAATTGTTAGTCAAATTCACAAAAGTCTAGAAGAAAAGAAAATTTGTACAGCAGCTTTCCTCGATATAGAACAAGCATTTGATAAAGTCTGTCATGATGGACTGCTTTACAAACTAAAAGTGATCCTGCCAACACCCTATTACCTTCTACTAAAATCCTACCTCAAAGATCGCTTCTTCCAAGTTAAATGCAACCTTGAGTTATCCTCTCATCCAATAAAATCCGGTGTTCCTCAAGGTAGTGTCCTTGGCCCCATTCTCTACCAAATCTTATAGCTGATATCGCTACTACACAGCACAGAACAACAGCCATCTTCGCTGATGACACAGGCATAATTTCCATCCATGAAAACCCCAGACAGTATCACAAAACCTTCAGAACCATCTAACATTACTCCAAGACTGGTAGAGAAATTGGCGAGTTAAAGTTAATGATGCAAAATCTACACACATAACATTTACAAACTGAAGATTAATATGCCCAAATGTATTCATTAATAATACACAATTCTAAGTCAACAATGAAGTTAAATATCTCGGGCTCATACTAGATAGCAAACTCACCTGAAGACCATATATAATAGCCAAGAAAGCTCAAACTAACTTAAAACTGAGGCAGATGAATTGGTTAATTGGTAAAAGATCCCAACTTAATACAGCAAACAAACTCTCAATCTATAAATACATAATAAAACCAATTTGGACTAATGGAATACAACTTTGGGGCTGTGCTATGAAGTCGAACACTCAAATCATTCAAAGACTGTACTCCAAAATGCTTAGAACGATATACAATACAATGCTCCCTGGTACATAAGCAACAAAACACTACATGACGATTCTACCATACCTTACAATCAAATATCTTGAAAATCTGGAAGACCATCCCAATGAAGAAGCTATAATACTAAAAGACCCACCCGAAGTAGTATAGAAACAATGGCCAACTGATAAGTTCAATTAAGGAATTGTTATATCCTTTTAAACCAATGCTTTTAATGTTAGATTTGGAAGAGTCTTGCGACAAAAAATCGTTATAATAATGAGTAACTGAACTTTTATCTGACTTCTCTTTCTGCACCAAAAATATTATTAAATGTTCCCATATTGATGATTCTCTTGATGAAAGATTTTAAATAAAAGAAACAAATTCTTAATTATTTTTTTTTATTTTGAATTGTGAAGAATTGTTGCTGTTGTGAAAGACAGTCATAAAGAAGGGTGGTTCACATTTAAGTAAAACAAACAAATAGGAAAGGCAGTATAAAATAATAATATATTAAATTCTATATAGCACCGGTTTCGGTAATGCTTATTTTAAATAGGTACTTGTAGAACAACAAAGTTACAAAAATAGCTTATAAATCAAAAATCCAATATACAAAATATTCCAATTAAAATATTAAATAAATTAGGTATTATTAGAGTATTGACTCAGATAAAGAAATATAACTACAACTACGACTCTTACAAAGGCACTAAAGACGTGAGTAATATTATCCACTGTCACTAACATCAGTTTTGTCATTTATTAAGTGCTTTCAGATATCTAATAAAATGACTAGTTTTATCTATTTTAAAAAGATGTATCTATAATGTTCCTGAACATTAGTGTACAGTAGTGGCCACTGTCAAGGCTATTTAGTCTCATTAAGAGGGCAGGGCTGGACAAGGTTCTCTAATCCTATTCTTGAGATGGGTGGTCACAATAGATCTGCAAAGGTTGCAGTGATACAGGCTAACAGCCAACCCAATAAGCATCTAATCTAATCCTGTACATCTCCTTGAAGTAAAACCAATACTACAAATAAAGGTCAATTCAGTGACACTGATTTTAAAATGGAGGTTAATAAGGCCTATCTCACGGAAAAAGAAATTACTAATTACATAACACAAAAAAAATGATAGCGAAAAATCCAAGTACTGGAATGATCTAGAAGGACTAAGACAATCGAAGACGCTGGGAAACTATAACCAGAAGAGATCTCACAGCTGTCTAAACCTGAGTAAGAAAAACCTCCGAATTATAACAGGAATACTAACCGGTCACTGTCGATTAAGAGGACACATGAAGAAACTAGGATTAGTAGATGAAGCAAACTGCAGATTCTGTGAGGTAGAGGATGAAACCTCAATACACATACTTTCAGAATGCATGGCATTAAGTACTTCTAGGGTCAAATACATAGGGTCATACGAAATAGAAAGGGAAGAACTACCTAATTTAAAACCCAATGATATCCTAAACTTTCTAAGGAAGATAGGACTAGAAGAGCTGCTATAAGTCTGAGGAATCATCAGAAATATAGCAAGAAAAGTGGGACACAATAGATCTTATAGGTCGCAGGTGTATCTGTTACTCCTAACACCATACATACAATCCTGTTTTCTTGACAGTTAGATGACACAAAAAAAAACAACAAAACGAAGCTTTCAAAGCTGTTAGGGCCAAAATTTGACATAACTGCATAAATCAATGTTAGAGTGCCCTTTGGTCACTTACTTAACCTAACCTAACCTAACTCATTGAAAATTCTGAATAGTACAAGTTTAACGAGATACAAACTATAGGTTAAATACCAATTTTCACATATATATTAGCAACCAAAGCTTCTTCAGTTGAGAAAAAGGTATTATAGTTAATACCTTCCTGTGTAAGATAATATCATCGTATATAGACCACAATAGTAGAATCACTCTTCCTGCCGCCTTTAATCTTCTTTGTCCCACATTTTGCCGACATTTTTTTTTGTGGTGTTTTGTGACAATTGGTGAGCAACGATGCCAAATCCACCAATTTTTCTGTAGATATACAGATTTAGCAAATAATCTATCGAAATACCGTTAGAATTTTCTTTCAGAATTATTATTTAACTTTTTTGGTAAGTTCATCCAAACGAAATTGAAATGTCAATCATTTTTACGATTTTACCAGGGCAACTGTAATATTTGCAGCTTGCAACTTTCTGTACACCAATCAGTGCACACCCTAGTTGACCAGTTAATTAATATTACTTACTTAGATCTGTATTTGATACCTATTTGTTTGCACAGATATTTTGTTCTTAGAATAAACTTGAGCGGGAGACAACTAGTTATACAGCAATTAAACGTTAATTTAACAGTGCAGTGTTTATTTTGTTTATTTAATGCATAGACAAATTTTATTATTATTTTATTTATTGTGTAAATTAATATGGCATTCTGGAGATCTTTTGAAGATGGTGTTACTCAGGTTATAAATATAAATAAAATAAAACAATATGAATAATTGTCGCACGCTCATGGAAAGATATTCTTCGTAGTTGTAAGTTCCGCCAGTCGACGCCTTTCTAAGATGTATTGGGTAAACTTAATTTAAACTTAATTTTTTTTTATTAAATAAACACTTTTTTTATATTTGCGCCATTTTTTTATATCAACCGAATTCTACTTATATTTTTTTGTATCAATCTACTGATTTCAGAAATGACAACGAGGCAAAACTTCGGCGGCATGGAACAAGTTATTGCGAAAGTGATCCTACTTTTGTTGTTGACAGTCTATCGTTATGACACATATTATAATAATAGAGTGACAGTTGATTTTAAACGCTTTTAAAGATTTATATTTCTAATTTCTATTCTTTTTTAAATTATGTTGTAGACAGTTAACAGTATAACAGTTACAAAACAAATATTCTGACAGTGTTTCAAAAGGCGTTTTAAACGTTTTTTATAAAATGATGTTGTTTTGTTGTTGACAGTTGACATTTACATGCAAGACATGTATTCTGATAGTGATGTTATAATAAAAGAGTAATAGTTGACTTATTGTTGATGGTAATGAAATTACTAGTTATAGTTCCTAACATAAACATAAAAGATCTTACATAAAATATAAAAAAAGTAAAAAAAAATGTATTCTAAGTGGAATATTTTGTATATTTTCATTTTCTATAAATATATATATGTATATAAAAAAAATATCGTACACGGGTCTTCTGGCCTTGCAGATAATAAATTTGGGTAACTTTTCCACAATTACGACTTATAAAATATACAATCTTTTTCTTCTAACAATAACAAAAATCTCAAGTTATACAAAAAGTGCCTTGACTAGGTTTATCGCATAAGTATGATATAAAAAAATCCACAGATATGTGGTGGTAACATTTAGGAAAATATCGAAAAGCTTAGTTCTAATATTTTTTATATAATTATGATTTCATTTATTAATTTATTTATGAAAATTTTGTTTAACAAAAATGGCGAATACAAAATCCCTACATACACCATTATAAAATATACGTATATAATTTTTATATGGAAACTATTTTCAACAAATATTAACTTAAAATATATTATTCTATGGTAACTAATATTTTAAAATGGTAACTTCCGTACTATTTATATTAATAAATATATAAATAAATAGCTTTAAGCATATACTAACAAAAAGCAACCTTTAAAAAAACCAAACTATATACTGTCTCTCTAGCGTCTCTTTTTTATAGGGTAGGAAGTAAGCGTATGGGCAAGTCTGTATTATCTAGCTAGGTAAATGATGGGCAAAGTACGACATGCGGGCCAGTTTCAGCCAGCGAAAGCACTTAATTTGGACCGCGGACGGTCCAGAAGTATAAACTAGATTCTACGTAGTAGAATAATTGACGCATAGGTAAAGGAGTCTTTGATATCGTGGCAAAGCTCTTGAGCAAAGTTATGTGGCCTTGGAAGGTGTAACAAAGGATCTGGGATAAGAGATCAGTAGAGTTAAATAGAGTACATGCTGATATCGAGAAGATATCTACAGCTAGGTGAGGATACATTCAAAATTACCAACAAATTTAAATATTTTGGGCTCACAGCAATAATAAGAACGATTTGGCTGAAGAAGTAAGGAGCTGAATATCAGCAGGTATTCTCTGCTATTTCTCCCTAATCCATGTTATGAAATGCAGAGCAGTGACCAGAGGGACCAATATACAGATCTATTTCGCAGTAAAACATCCAGTGGTTCTGGGATAGGAATATCTTTCGACGAATCTATGGACTAATGAGTGAGGAGGGAAGGTAAAAAATAAGAAAAAATGGTGGAGCCCTAAGGCAGGTTAGACATGGTGGCCAAGATCATACATTGGTCATGTAGAAAGAATGCCTGAAGACAGAGCTGCCAAAAAGATCCATAGGCACAGACTGAGGTGATTAGACGGTATGGAACAGGAGAATGGGAGTAAGTAGATGAAGCAAATTGACCTAGTACCGTCAACTATGGAGGCAATCTGTAGTGCAGGCTCAGGGTAGCTGCAGTAGCTCTGATGATGATGATGATGATGATGATGATGAGGTAATGGAGTCAGCTAGACTGTCACCACGTAAATACAAACTAAAAGAGGTGTTAAAGAAACATCACACAGAATTTGAAATTGGGTTTTCAAGATTTTAAGGACATTCAGTCATCGTTAGGCGTTTTCTTGATGCCATTCAATATAAATCCGGAAAATTGTCTCTGCAGAGAATTGCAGTTTAAAATTATTAAAATGCAGTGCAGCATCCATTTAAAGCAATAATCATGGCTTACGCTCAGAAAATTGTGGCGATGCCTGCGTGATCGTATGTGTATGAACTTTTTCGACCACGAAGTTCCGGAAAAACCAATTTACTGATATATACTTTTGTACTCAGCTGATGGTTAGGTACTGCTTCACAGCTGAATCTACATGTGGCAAATTAAAAGCAATTTCATATGCTTCATCATGACAGGGTCTTCGAATAAAAGTTAAAATGTAATTTTTAACATTTGTGCAAGTATGTTAGGATGTAAGGTTTTTATGTGATTAAAAGTTTTACCACAAAATTCATTTTCTGGCCCTTTTTTGAAATTTCTTAATCTTTCTGTCCCCCCGCTTAGAGCATTAACGGCTGCCTCTAGTTGGTATATGCTCGAAGATAAATAGAGTCAGGAAAAAAATGAAAATGCTAAAGATGAAAAGCAAGCACTAAATTAAAAAAAAAAACAATGATACTTCACTTTTACCGTTTCTCCCTTGATTGTAATCTCTTTTAAGTAGAAAAATTTCAGGTGAAAACAATTTTAAAGAACACAATTTTTAGGGGTAAATAATAAATGCCAATATGGCACAATAGTTTATATTTATATATTAGTGTGATTGTTTGGATGTGTCTTAATAAATGATATGAAAAAGTTGAATAGGTAGGTATTACTCAGGAACACAATTTTTTTAGCTGTACTAAATTATAATAGAATATAAGCAGCCTTTTTGAACACAAAAAATAGTTTCCATAATTATTTAAATTAATATGTATGTAACAACTTTTTAAATAATTAATGTTAAAACTAATTATCAATGAAAATATTTATTTTATAGCTATCTAAGATATGTCAGCTGTTATTTCTAGAGACTTGATATTATATAGACCAATCAGATTTATTTTAGCTTCTTGTATCTTTATTATAACGTATTTCAGGAACTATAGATTTTGATGAAGAAATAAAACTTTAGTCTAATTCTCATAACTACCTTTTGTCGCTGGCTACCCTGATTGGACGTATGCTGTGCGGAAATAATTCAGACCATTTCCCAACCAAGTACAAGCAACTATTTGGTTATTTGACACATGTAAACTATTTTTATTGGTTAGGTAATGTTCCAAATTTTCTACAGAAGAAATCTTCATTCAGCTGGTAGTATAATAAAAATTTTAGAGTCATAGGTATCCCTAACTAATTCTTTCCTTGGTCTTAGAGTAATAAAGCCATTAAAAATTATTAGATAAGTATAAAAAATTGCAGATATAAATAAAAAAGACTATATTATAAGTACTTAAAATTACTCTGGTAATACAGCTAACATTGTCTTTTAAAAATATTCGATTGAACGTAATATTTTAAGGAACAGAATAATATTGATTAAATAATCATATTGGATTCATTTATGTGCTGGTAGATAGGATTTTGTCTATGTACGATTGGACGGAAAGTTTGAGATGAGCGACCTCTTTAAGTACCTGTTATAATTTGTGTCTGATGAAGAAAAAGGAAGCCCAAAATATATCTAATTCATTTTTAAAATGTTGGAACCCAATTATTTTGACAAAAATTTTCTCACCTAACTTAAAAACCGCCAAAGTAGGTGAAAATATCGTGCAGTGAAAAACAGGGTTAACCTCAACTTTACATAACAGGTTACTTTGGAACAAAGAGGAAAATGAAATAATACACACAAAAGCCCTTGTGTGCAGAAACATTGCAGGAAAAGGACATTGCAATGTATGTACACGGAAATACTGAAACCAATCATCACTTATGGAACAGTAGCTTGGAGCATGAGAGCTAATCTGACTACTCCAAGAACATACCTCTCGAAGATTAAGAGACTAGCCTGTGCCTGCATCACTGAAGCAATCAGAACATGCCCCACTGCTACAATGGAAGTAATCCTAAATCACCTAGAAAGTGTTAGGAAGAAAACAATATATAGAATGGTCAAAGAAGGAACAATCAAGGAAAGACCTCGATTACTTCAATTTGATCAAACTTGGGAAATGCTCCAAGATGACAAGCCAAAGAAATTTAACTTTGTGGGAAAATTCACCACAAAACTGTGTAGTAAATCTGAATGGGACAAAGATACCACATTAGGATAAAACCAAAATGTCATTAAATGGTATATGGATGGCTCCAAGACTGATAAAGGAACAGGAGCAGGGGTTTTTTAGGACCTAGAGCTAAATAGTCAGAAAGCCTGGGTGTATACCCAAGCATTTTTCAAGTGGAAGTCAGTGCCATTGAAAGATATGTAGAATTTAATATAGAAAGGAACTATCGTAGACAAAAGTTTGCAATCATGTCAGATAGTCAAGCAGCCATAAAAAACTCTTAGTTCAAATACCTAGGCAAAATAACACTGTTACCCTCTTATGGGTTCCAGGACATATGTGAGTTAGGCCTAACCAAGGAGGGTAAGTCCTAAATATTTTTTACGAAATAAAGTAGTATTCTTAATTTTGAATCTAATATTTCTTATTTTCTTCTATTATTTGTGGAACTTCTTGCCACTAAAATAATAGAAGAAAATAGGCGTTTGATGCCACCAAGAACATTCCTTGAGTTTTAATATCTTTTTTTTTTTAATAATAAATCGCTCATCAATTGGTTTTACAAAACTATTTAGCAATTGATTTTTAGGATTTTCTTTTTCTGGAAAACTGGCACAAATGGAATCCAATAGTGATATTAAATCAACTAAAATAAAATCTTAACTTATTATTAACAAATCACATAGACAATTTTATCACGATTTCAAAAAATATGTTAGGTAGGTATATAAAAAAAAATGATATACCTCAGAAAGGCAAAGTAGCCACAAACATTTTTTCAATTAGCGGAGGAGCCGGCACTAAATCTTCTAATTTTAAATAGAATATCCTTTGTAGTCCTTGAACGCTAAGTGATCGGAGTTCAGGAAGTTTTCCTAATAGTCTGCTGAAGTAGTGAGATTTTCTCTGTGCTTCTGCGTTATAAGTTACATGATCTCGTAGAGATGAGATTATTTTCATTTGGAGTTGCTCTACTTTGTGGGGATCTTTTAATCCATGTCGTTCTAAAAAAATAAATATTGTATTGTGTAAGTATAAAAAAAATTTAATTACTAATTATGATCTATAGGTTTTGTTGTTGGATTAATTAAAATTATATTATCATTTTTTGTTGGTAAAAAATTTTGGTTGTCGAAGCGTCACAAAACTGAGTAACGTAACTTCCCCTGGGCTATCTATCTCTCGTTGCTACTACTTTTAAGGTTTTTTAATGTCACTATTGTAGTAAATGTTGATTTGCTAAAATTTTAAACTCTTTAAATAGGTTTTAATATTTATTATAATTTATTTTTGTTAATATTTCTTTATTTGTCTTTAATATTTTAAAAACTGTAATGTTTTTAATTTTATTAAATTTTTTCTTACGTTTATTCGTTGTTTTTGTTTCTGCGATTCTGATAATATATCCATATAAATAAAAAATGAATTGCCGAAATGTATGTTCGCGCTTACATAAGTACCATGACGCCACCGGAAGGTGGCGCAGTTAATACCTCTATATATAAAAGGAGAACTACCCACTGATTGATGCATAACCGGAACCACTTATGGTAGAAACGTGAAATTTAGACTCTTAAAAACATTTTATTAAAAACATGTTTTATGGTTTATTAGAATTCACGTAAGGGTGCAAATAAGGCGGCTCGCACACCGGAGCAATATGCAACTAGCAACATGCAATAAGCAACAGGCAACATATTTTGTTGTACTTCGCACACCAAAATAATCACTTGTTGAAAATGTCGTCTGATGAAGACGAGGTGATAATGTGGCAAATTTTAAGGAGAAAGAAAAGAAAAAGGAGACGATATTGGATTCAGCCAGCATTTGAAGCGTTGAGTAAACATGGAGCCAGTATATGTGCTCAAGAATTAAAGACGCAGTTTCAAAACTGTTGCCGAATGAGTCCGAGTACTTTTAAAACGTTAGTTCAGCTGATAGCACCTCATATTACTAAACAAGACACTAATTACAGATATGAGATCAGCCCACAGTAATAACTTTTAATCACATTAAGGTAAGATAAATAAATAACACATACATAAAAAAGTATTTCATTGAAAAAACTAAAAAATATAAAAAAATTATATTATTGTTCTGTTAAAGACGATTTCCTACTGTCATCAACTGATATGTTGGGTGAAAAATAAAATCCCTTATGATCTAACACTGCTTGATGAACGAAATATTGGCAAATTATGGGCGGTATAGTTGCTTTTAAACCGGCACGTCGTGTTGCTAGCAACATATGTTGCTCTAGAAAGGCGATAGCGATATCGTATTGCGTCGGTGTGCGAGTTTAACAAAAATGTAATGCAAAAACGCATGGGCGATAATATTGCTTATTGCATGTTGCTAGTTGCATATTGCTCCGGTGTGCGAGCCGGCTAAGGGGTTAAAACTTTGTGTTCTATAAAAATTATTATGTGGCTTATAAGGAAAAAATATTCAAAATACTAAAAATTGTTGTTGAAAATTTTGAAAAAACATTGAAAAACGTAAAAACTTGTTGAAAATCGTAAAAAATTGTTAAAAACATTAAAAACTTTCTAAAAATGATAAGAAAATGTCGAAGTTTATAAAGATATCTTGAAAAACGTTAATAAATTCATGAAAAATTTATAATAATGATCGAAAAAACTGTCAAAAATCATAAAAAAATGTTGAAAATTGTAAAATAAAAAATTGATAAAAATCCTAAAAAACGTTACAAATTTTTGGAAATCGGGAAAAAATGTTAAAAGTCGTTATAAATTGCAAAAAAATGTAAAAAATATTTGAAAATATTGATATAAAGCGAAAAAAAATGTTGAAAATCTTAAAAACTTGTTGAAAATCGTAAAAAATTGTTAAAAATATTGAAAAATTTCTGAAAATGGTGAGAAAATGTCGAAGTTTATTAAGGAATCTTCAAAAACGTAAATAATTGTAAGAAATGCCTGACAATCTTAAAAAAATAGACGAAAATCCTGAAAAAATGTTAAAAATCCAAAAATATTGTTAAAAACAGTGAAAAAATGTTGAAAATCGTACAAGAATGTTGAAAAACGTGGATAAGTGTTGAAAAACGTGAAAATGTGTTGAAAAACGTGAAAATGTGTTGAAAAACGTGAAAAAGTGTTGAAAACGTAAAAAAGTGTTAAAAAACGTGAAAAAGTGTTGAAAATGATAAGAAATTGTTAATAACCTTGAAAAAATAGTGAAAGTGTTAAAACAATGTCGAATGTCACACAGAAACCTTGAAAAACATCAAAAATTGTAGAAAATTGTTAGAAATTCTTAACAATGATAAAAATGGTTAAAAAACTGCCAAAAATCATAAAAAAATGTAAAAAATCATATAAAATTGTGAAAAATAAAAAACATGTAAAACCAAAAAATATTATTGAATATCCAAAAAACCCTAAAAAAATTATTGAAACTAGTAACAAATTGTCGAAAATGTAAAAAAATTAAAAAAGAGGGTAAATTAATAAAACGAGTAGGAATCAAAATAGAAAAAAATGGAAAAATAGCAAAATCGAAAAAAATCTAAAATGGATAAGAATTGAAAAGCAGAGAAAACAAAGAAACGAACATTATCACAAAAGCTGTAAATAAAAAAATGCAAAAAATCGAAAAAAAAAGCGTAAAAATTACAAATGCAACAAAAAAAGTAAAAACCTGTTAATAGACAAAAAATATAATAAAATCGACAAAAACAGTAATAAAAGCATCAAAATCAATCAAAAAAACTAGAAAAAATCGTAAAAATGAGGAAAACGGAAAATAAAACAAAGTTTGTCGGGGTCTCTAGCTCTAGTATAGATATATTTAAATTTTAGAGACATTTTATAATTCCAATCATTTTCACACGTTTTTCTTAATTTTTTTAGCTTTATTAAAATTTTAGAGGTAGAGATTTTTTAGATTTTTAGTATTTATAAGCTTTTTTTAATTGTTTTTCTGTTTTTTATTAAATATTTTCAGAATCCTTGATTCAAAAAATAAAATATTATTTTTTTTATATATTAAATAATTTTTCGAGTAAATATTTCTGTTTCTGTTTTTTATTTTTATTTAAAAAAATACAATTTGAAAAATGTACAAAAATATGATTTGTATACATAAAAAAATATAAGAATAACTTGAAATAAATATAATTAACAATTTAAAAAATAATAAGATATTTTTAATTTTTATTTTTTTAAATTAAAATTGTTAAATCGAAAAGAATGAAAAAATTTAAAATCTTGCAGAAAATTAAAGAAATAAAATTTAAATTATTTTTAAAATATCTGAAAGCTTAAAAAGCTGTAGGTAAAATCCCAAAAAAAATAATTTCCAAAAATATTTTTTGTATATGCAACCAGCAAAATAGGTACAACTTAAAAAACTTTGAATATTCTAATCTAAACTATGTTGACCACAAACTATCTGTATAATAAATTTTACCAATAGTATATAAAAACTTACCAGTTATTAAAGTGAGGGCACAAAGACACGCAAATGCTGATATATCAATTTCCATGACATGAAGTCCAGCACAAAATTCTAAAATAGAATTCAACCAATCGCCAAAGGATCTTTGACACTGTTGCATATCTAACACAACCCCATTACAAAATGTTAACTTAGAGTCATTTGGATGTGTACGGTACGCCAACCTTAAAACAAACAACTCCAACGAAGCTGATTGGAAAAGAAGTTCCCTATCTTCCAGACGTATATCTTGAAATCCAGGAATTTTGTCAGCAAAGTGTCGTATCACATCTACTGAAGTTGTTAATAATGTATAAAATTGTTGAATTTTTTCTGCTTCGGAAATTATAGGTTCAATAGGAGATGGATCCAGATATTGGGAATAATCTAAATTAGATAAATCTGGAGTTGTGTCTACATGAGCTCGTACTAACGCTGTTATTAACGACACAGGAGGACTCGGTGGCGATTCTTGTGGAGATTTAGGTTTTGATGGTAATCTTCCTCTTCTTCCTTTTAAAGAATCGGTACGTACAACTTCTTTTACCATTCCAACAACTAAACATTTTTGAAACCTACAAAACTGGCATCGATTTCTTCTTCGTTTATCTACAGGACAAGCTTTATCAGCTAAACAAACGTACTTTGAACCTTTTTGTACTGTACGTTTAAAAAAGCCTTTACATCCTTCACAAGTTCTTACTCCGTAATGCTGGCAGGCTGCGGTATCTCCACAAACAGCACAGAGTTGTGAGGGTGAAGGTGGTGTGGGACCTTTGGAAGTAAGTGGTTCGTGTGCCCCTCCTGGACTGCTTGAAGCTGAAGAACACGTTGATGTAGTCGGACCTATCCGTAATTTCGGACTTTCACTACTACTTGTTGATTCCGACCTTTGCAGTGGCAGAGACGCTCTACGTGGTTTCGAGCTTAATGTCGTGGTGACGTGAAGCTCCGTCGACGGATAAACTGGTAGGGAATAGGACTCCTGGGGGGATGTATGACTATCGAAACTGGGCGGCGGCGGATAATAAGGACTTGCAGTTGTGTACTGCTGTTGAGAATAATCGTAATATTGTTGGTAAGATACATTAAAACACTCTTCGTCCATTTTAAACGGCGACTGGTATCTAACAGAATAGGTTTCTTGAAAACTAGGGAGCGGGAGGGGAGAAGAAGGCTGTGAATGCAGCGCCACGTCGGCGAAAGGATTAAGTTCTTCTGAGGTTACAGCTGATGTAGGATCGTCTGAATAGGGGGAATTCAGCAGATCGGCGAAACTGCTTGATCCAAACGGAGTCTGAAACAAAGATATACACCGCCCATAAATAGTCTCGCCAATATATTTATTTTCGAGGTTGATTGCTAATTATAAATCAGGGACTTGTAATAGATACTGAACAAAAATATCGATCGCACTCATTAACAAATAGAAAATAACAACTGGCTTTATTCGGAAATGACTAATGTGTACGTTCGTTTATATAGGAACACTATTTTAATATCTCTAATAATTCTCACAAAATTTAAAAAAACACATTTTTTCTGCAAAATATATTCGACAAATGAGAACAATTAAATACAAAAAAAATAAGAACGAATAAGCTGAAAAAGTTTGGACCTAGAAAATGTGGTAAAAAAATTAAAGGAAGTTTGTATCTTAGTCTTTTTTCAATACAAAAACGCTACTTCTGATTTTTACTTATTCATTCTATAGTCCAAGATATGACGGTAAAATTATTAGGAAACCTTGCAATTTTTTTTTATATGCATCGATTTGAATGAAAATTTGTAGGTAAGCTCAATATACCCTCCACTTCAAAATCTATCCTATGCCAATTTGCCTTTTTTCTCTGGGGTGGTTACCACCCCATTTCGAGGGTGGAAAATATTTATCAATCGCTAGAATAAAGAATTTTAAGACAAAAATGTTCAAGTCCATACTTTTGGAGTTAGGTATTGGTAACTGAAAGTTCACAAATTAAATGGCATCCGCCCGGATATAATTTTATTAATTTTTATAATAATTTTTAGCGTTCTTTGCAAATTTTACTATGGAGCAAATTAGAAAATTAAATATTGCAAATTTTTGATAAAAGGCGCCTACCGAAAAATACTTTAACGGGTGATATATGAGCGTTTGAACCTGTTTTGAGTAATGCAATTTTTTAATCAAGTTTATCAAAGAAGTACGAGGGTGCAAATTATGAAAAATACATTTTTAAAAGGTGTAAATACAAGAGTGGATCAAATATAAACCGGAATTATTTTTAAATATTTCTTTATTTATAAAACAATACAAAAAGACTATTGATTATTTTTCTACATAGTCTCCTTCCCGCTTTACACATTTTCCCAGCGATTTGGAAGCTTCTTAATTCCTTGCTCGTAGAAACTTTGAGGTTGAGTCACCAACCAAATGCGCACGAATTCCTCAACATCTTGATCGTTGTCAAATCGCAATTCTCCAAGTGCATCTTGGGCGCAAACAAATGATAATCAAAGGGTGACAAATATGATGCTCAAGGGTTTTCCAATGCATATCCTTCAGTTTTTGTTTCGCTTCACCCTTTGTGGCCTTATGTGGCCTGGCATTGTTATGAAGAAGCCAAGCCACCAAGGTACCGTCAGTGGTCGCACTCTGGTGAAATCATCAGAGTTACCTGCGATGACGACGCGACGTTGGCATGGCTTACCAACACTGTTTTTGGCCTTCGACCTTGGGAGGAGGCATCACTCGAGGTGGTGCGAGTAGACTGCCTACCGAATCTGACAAAAGCATCCCTCTGGATCCCGAGTAGATCGACTGAGATACTCGAAGAGAAGGAGGTCGTGCTGCGTCAGCTTAGTGGGCAAAACCTGAACCTTAAGGTCTCGAGATGTGCTGGCTTTCTGATGCTTTTGCGGCTTTTACTATCTCCAACAGCCGGCAGTAGTAGGTCATGTAGGAAATCAATGAGCAACACTCCTCTGTAGTCGAAAAAGACGGTCGCGAGGACCTTACCGGCTGAGAGACGGGTTTTGCTTTCACAGAACCGGCTTCGTCTTTCCTTTGCCATTCTTTACTCGCCACCTTGGACTAGGGAGTGTAATGATACACCCATGTATCATCACATGTCACGATATGCCTCAAAAAAGCCTTTCCCTCCCACTGAAATCGATTCAGATGTCTCTTACTGATTTGCAGTCGAATGCTTTTTTGGTATTCGTTCAACAACTTTGGGACCCATCGGGCACACATTTTTTTGAAACCAACATGATTTTTAATAATTGTTTGAGCACTTCCATAGCTAATGCCCACCTGTAAAGCGATTTCATGAATAGTGTGCCACCTGTCACTATTAATAAGGTCACGAACTGCACCAATGTTGTCACCAGAGACGCTTGATTTGGGACGTCGATTATGTCTCACATTTTCCACACTTTCTCGTGGCCCAATCAAACACTTGAGTTTTAGACAGAGTATCATCCCCATACTGAGCCTTTAATCGAGTCAAAATTTCGCATGGTTTAACGCCTTTCTTGGTTACAAACTTTATTATAACCCGTTATGCAACGTACGCTGGAGTCTGTTGTTTATTCATAGCTGTACTGACGAATTGACCGAGTCAAACAGCTCCCCCAAGCGTTTCCCTCACTCCTGATACAAGAACCTAGAATTTCGTTTCAAAGTTAATTTTTGCTTTTTTTTGCATTCGCACTTCATTCCGACAAAACATGCCGCCAAAGGAAATATTTTGTCGGCATTTTATTTCAGCATGAAGTGGGAATGCAAAAAAAGCAAAAATTTACTTTGAATGAAAACTATATACTGTGAGTGCGCTCCTGGTTGGCTAAAAAAAAATTGTAGAATTCCGGTTTATATTTGATCCACCTTCGTAAAGAGCTTTCATTAGGTATAAACTGTTATTATTTGAAAGATATTTTTGGGGCTTGAACAGAGGTGGTTTTGTCGATTAATCTCTGTGTTTTTGCTATGAAGGGTAGAAGGGAGGAAAACCGTCTTTAAACATCAAATTATAATTCGAAAATTCACCGACATGGCGCTCGTGTAGATACCTAATGGAAATAATGTGAATTTAGCGGTTTTAAACAGTGTGAAGTGTGCTGGGTTAAAAAATTTAATAGTTTTCGTGACTTGTGTAGTTGAGAAATATGTAGTATTTAAAATATCAAATATGTACGTAGTATCTTACTGTTTTAAAATCTTTCTACTTGCTACTATGGCCGCCCCCTTAATTTGTTCCCTTCCGATGGACACTTTTTAATACATTTCTTCTAACCTCCATAGTTTTTGGTTGGATCAAAAATTTGATGCGGACAGAAACTTTAACAAGAAATAACACTAACCATATTTATTATTTTAGGTACTTATTGCAGGTTTATAAAAATCAATAAATGAAATAAACATTTCACTATAAGCACAAGTTCACTAGTAATTTTGTGCTAGCTTTGTTCTATATTAATGAATGTTATACAGAAGAAAAAGAAGAATGATTGATAGATGTTATGATTTGTCTAGTTTTTTAAATCAAATATTTAAGATCTTACTCTAAACTCCCTCTAGTAAGGGGTGTGGTAAATTCATAAGCATTTTTTATTTTTGATGTCTAGAGGGCGGTTACAGTTTCCGGTTGTAGGAGTTCTGTAATCGGTACTAGTAGACGGACAGAGATAATAGAACTGTCTATGTAGACGGAAGTGGTTTTAGTAAATCTTAGTCATTCATTCATTATCCGTTGTAAAGGGATGATGTATTGTTAACCTGTTTTGTTCGCGCATGTTTTATTAAAAGTTATTGGTAAGAAAAGTGAGTTTTTCTGGAAGAAATACAAAAATATACAGTCCACTAAAGTATTTGGATTCTGTATATCACTAACCAAAAGTGAAATACCTAGCCCAGATGTCATTATTTAATAGAACATGTTTTAGATTTGTGTTATTGTGTTTGTGTAGTTGTTTTATTTTATTAGAAAAATTGTATAAAAACTGTAGTTAGAGAGTCACTCTACCTTACTAGACACGTAACTCTATTTCCAGGACCGAACCTAATAGTGCATCTACAATTATATATTATATTTCGTTGACTAAAATGCTATTATTATAGTGTATAGTGTAAGATGGGCGAGTGTGCGAGTAAAATAAACGGAAATAATAATTCAAAATGGGCGGGATTACTTTTTCCGGAACAATCGGTATAATCTTTATAGCGCTTCCTCACGGCGCATAGAGGGAGTGGTTTCATATGATAGAAAATTTATTGGTCTTTCCTATTCGTGAGATTATTGACAATATCCGGAAGCAAAGAAGGGAACAAGACCCTAAATTAATTATACTTATATTATACCCATCCAGAGCCGGTTTTATATCTACAAGAGAATCCAACGCCCTCTAACTCAACAATTATCCAAGTGCTTTAAATCTCTGCTAGAATTTTTTTATATCAGACAAAAAGCTTTCCTCCCCATTTAAACATTTTATTAAGCATGTGAAGAATACAGAAAGTAAGCATATATTTAATTTAGGCCTTAAAAATTTTCCCTCTACGATCGAGAGAATTACCTATAGGTAGGTATGGATCAAACTGACCGAAGGCTCATATATACTCCAGATTCGTTATGTAAGACAACTTTTCTGAACAAATAATATCAAAAAGGAAAATATAAAGCACGGTATATCAATAAGAGAAAATTTACAACGAACACAGTTCTTTACAATGAAAAAACCTCACTACCTTCTCTAAGAATCTCAATCAAGCTTTATTTGCGATTTGTATGTTGTATGCAGTTACGAAATTGATTACAAAATTCTATTTGCAGCTCTAAAGACTCTATTAAATAAGCGTAGGTACGCCAATTCTTGATTAACATTCATAGTTAAAAGTTGCCTTTGTCTCAAATAATGGACTTTAAAAAACTTAAAATCTTCGAAATGGTGAATCAAATCAGTTTTTTAAGTATTTTTTTTTAGTTGTTAGGTAACACAAAGCATAGGATGAGTATGAGTAGGTACCTACCTACCTACAGTGTGTTCATTTGCAACTTTATACATTTTTAAACTGTGTAAGTAAAGAAATAAGTAGTTCAAATTTTCAAACTGTATGGCTAAGGAAGGAATATTCAAGATTACTTGGCCTGTTCGTGTTGAAAATAAATTAAGTATCTGAACAAATAATATGGAAGTATATTTTCGTTCAAAGTTAATTTTTGCTGTTTTTGCATGCACACTTCATGCCGACAAAAGATTTCCTTTGGCGGCATTTTTCGTCGGCATGAATCGTTTGTCGGCATGAATTGTAAATGCAAAAAAGCTAAAATTAACTTTGAACAAGACTATACCCATCGAAGAGACAAACATTAATAGCGGAATGGTAATGGGAAAAAAAGTGACCTTAACAAACATGTAGAAGAAAAAAATAAACTTCAGAAGATGAACATACCTATACCTAGCTTTGTCTAATACTTTTTAAACAAGCACCATGAAAGTGTCTACTGAAGAAGTAAATATCTGTCAATTTATGAACTTTCTAGGTAATTTCGGAACAGAAACTCTATTTTTTGCAGCATACCATTATAATAATTCAAATCTTAGTTGTTAACACTCACAAGTGAAAAGGTATCCCGAAGACCTTGTTAATGAACTGTGTTTAAAATGAATCCTGGATACGATAAATTGAACACGATTCTTAAGGTGGCTATTAAATAACGAAACTGGTTACGAGAAAGGGTTTTAATATAAAAATTATTCTACATTCAAATGCTTGCTTCAATTTATTCCTCCCTCTCGCTACACACCATTGATCGAAGCAGTGTTGGAAGTCTTCTTTGATAAGAGCCTTCAGAAGCTCTGCCGTTTTTTGCTTTACTGCTTCAATCGACACAAATCGGGTCCCTTTCAAAGCAGATTTTTTCTTCGGAAATAAAAAAAAGTCATACGGTGCCAAATCTGGTCGATACGAAGCGTGTTCGAGCACTGGAGTGCATTTATTGGCCAAACACTGCTTCACAGATACCACGTTATGGGCAGGTGTGTTGTTCTGGTGCAAAATTCAACAAATCGTTCGAACTCGTTCTCGCAGTTTGGCCAAAACAGAATAATAGTAAGTCTGGAACTCATTCAGTCATCACAATATCGTTAATGTCGAAAAACAAAGCGGCGGTGCCAAATCTGGTCGATACGAAGCGTGTTCGAGCCCTGAGTGCATTTATTGGCCAAACGCACTGCTTCACAGATACCACGTTATGGGCAGGTGCGTTGTTCTGGTGCAAAAATCCATAAATCGGTCGAACTCGTTCTCGCAGTGTTGCCAAAACAGAATAATAGTAAGTCTGGAACTCATTCTGTCATCACAATATCGTTAATGTCGAAAAACAAAGCGGCAATTGATGCATTAGAAGACGCCAATGTTGATAGTAGTATTAAAAATTCACTTTTCGTCGCAAGTAGGTAATAATGTTTTTTATCATTCCGAGATCTTCTTTTAATCTTTCAAAGAAATATGGGCATACCTGTTGAAGCACGAGCTTTTGGACGCTTTTTTTAAACTTCAGTACTCTCTTGACCCCCACTGAAGCGCTTGTGCCACTCAAAACACACGCACGAGTTAGCGAATTGTCGCCATAGGCCTCTTGCAAAATTTATAGCACTCAGTCCGAGTTTTTTTTTAGTTTGACAAGAAATTTGAGATTGACACGGTGCTCCTGTTTTTCGTCACAATTTCATACAATTCCACAAATTGCATAGTTTGCGCTTCGGTCCACCTTTTGCTAATCGCCATGTTTATTAGTATCTACTAGCATAAAACTCGCATGCCGAAATTTGGAAGACGACCAACTTAGTCGTACGAGGATAAACAACTAGTCTGTTTATAGTGTTTATACAGTACGAATATCGACCGAATAGGCATACTAGTCCTTACTAGTACAACGGCACTGTGTCAATGCACGATTAGCTAAGTATTTTTTTTTTAAAGGAACCACTGTATCGTCAGATCATAGACATGCTTTAAAAATTAATTAGAAATGAAGCTTTATATGAGTAGATTGGATTGTTTGTTGTAAGAGGATAATAGATCATTGATAGGTACCTACCTCCAATACATCCGAATTTCTAGATAATGAAAATAGGAAAGTAGCCATATTAAGTTAGAGATCTATTAATGTTTTAATGACTGTCCAAAAGCGAAAATACAAAGAGTTTACATTCTTAAGTTCTAATCTTACTTGTTCCCACGGTTTCTAAGTCTAAGAGACATTTTAATTTGCGTTAACAGGGTTTAAAATAAACATAAAATTTAATTTATATGAGTCTTTTAACGATTTTAATTATGTTGAATACCAGTGTATTAATAAAAAATTTAATGTGCTCACCTGAGGTTGAAGAAGTAGCATACTTGAGTGAGGGCTACTGGGAGCTGAATGCTGTGCGCTTTCGGCAACCAAAGGAGTATTGCTTACTTCGCTTTGAACTAGAAGTGTACCTGTAATAAAAAATATAGATTGAATATATGAGGCGATACCTGTATATGTTATTTTCTTCTAATATACAATTAGTCATTACTTTATACATTGTAAATAATTTACAATAATATTGTAGCATTTCAAAAAACCTACCTTTAATTCAAGTATTTGAATTTATGGTTTTTGTTTGGTTAATCTATTCGAAACAACTCGAAAAAGCCCGATCCCTTGTAAAGAGACAGAAAGCAAAAGATCGCGCCCAGTTACACGAGAATAGCGTTCGACCCGAGAACGAGGTCGTACTAGCAATGGCCGCTGTGAGATTTTAATCTGATGTAATCTCCGGCTGTTTTTAGTTCAGTTGGTGGATGACAAGTTTTAAATCAGGCACTTCTTTAGTGAATTTTAAGTTTTGCTCGCCATGAAATATTGGTAATTTTGAAATGTATATCTTTGAGAGGTCAAAGAAGATTTGTTTTGTCCTGGAAACTTCTAGAACATTGTTCCAAAAGAATTCCTATGGTTTGGTGAAATATTTCATATATATTTGGTACTGTTTTGCTATGTTTGAAGAAATACTTTTTAAGTTAGATGGGTGTCTCCACACATAGCTCTTTTTAAACTGCTTTTGGTATTCAAGGTCAACTTTTAATTAAACCTAATGATTGTTGTTTTGTGTATAATTTTCATTTAGACAATGAATATTCTGAGTTACCTTTACATTTTGCAACTTTTGTCATAATGTATTTAACATTATAAGTTATAATTTACTATACTTGGTTATGATTATTTGTAAAGTATTACATTAGTATTACATGTTACATTACCTTCAAGGTAATTGTCATGAGTAAAATTTTTAAATGTACCTACCTATATCTTATAAGATCATCTAGACATTTAATAATTAGTAAACCCTTATAGGTACTTTTTAGAAATTGGTTTTAGTTATTTTTAACATTAATATATAATTATATATTGACTATATAACTGGTTTCTTTTTTTTAGTAGACATACGATACCATTTTAATTAGAGGTACAACCTCTAATTTACTGATAAAAACCAGTAAATGTTCAAATTAAGATTTACAGGGGTGCATAATTTCAATTTTTAAGTAAATATAAATTGAATACTTAAGTATAAGGATTCAAAGAATTTTAAACACCTGTAAGGTAAGCTTTAAATATGAGATACATTTTTGGGGTAACACGAATTGCGAACTATGGTCACAAGTATCGAAGGGTCTAGGAGATAGCCGCTAATCCCTTACCCGAATTGCGAACCGTGCCCTTTTTGAAGACATAATGATGAGATGAATTGCGAACCAGGCCTAAAGCGAAATGTAACCGTTTTATGGCATTTAGGGTAATATTTAAATACATAATACAGAAACGAACCCTTTAGTTATATTTATGGTGCAAGTAAATAGCTTTAATCGTGTTCGTTTTTTTCGGAGCGTTCTAGAGTTGTTTTTGAATTGAATGTTGACTGTGTAGAACTAGAAGCGCTGTGTGTTAAATCCGAAAACCGTTCAAATGTAGTTCAGTATTTTTATAAACCCGAACATAAAAATCTCTTCTGCTTTTTTTCGCGTATTACTTCGGCAGCCTCTTACTTTTTATTAATTGTAAATATGTACTACTACTGATCTACTGATCAGGAGAGAAAAATACCATTGAAATACCTAGTAATTGTTGTTTATGAATAAAGGAATTATGTAAAAGGATATAAGTATAATATTTTTTTTAAATTAAAACTTTTGGCAAACTAAATTCGTAAAATAAAGCCCTTTTGGTAAATTAAAATATTCAAAGGAAAAAAAAAGTATTTAAAATATATAAATAATAATATTCAAAACAAATTATAAGCTCCACTTTCAGGTATAAAAACTTTATTACTCTGTAATCAATAGAACTCACAGCAGGTAATAAAATATAATAATTAGAGACCGGATATAAGATTCTTATATTGGAATGAATAGCATTGGTGAATCGCATTATTTTAAGAAAAGTTATTTGCGCCAGAATGCATTTATTTTACAAAATATTAATTCGTATAAAGAAAAAATTGTACAAAGATATAATTTTATAAAAATTGTTTCTCATAAATATAGCCCTGTCTGACAACCTCAACATTGTATGTAGTGTCAATATTGTTTGATTATCTATAAATATTGTAATTAAATTTGGAATACTTATCTATGTAAATATTTTTATACCTACCTGTTCCTACTCGGGTTCATAATTTCGCGAAGGGATGAAACCATTCAAAAAGGTACAGTTCGCAATTCATGTGAGAGATTGGTCAGCTGATAAGATGTAGTTCGCAATTCGGGTCGAGGATTAGAAAAATCTGACCACACTTCGCAATTTTTGCTAAGGTTTCCTTACTGTTCCTAATCTAATAGATTCTTTCTAAATAGGTTTCTTATTTTTTCGCCTAATTATAACTAAAATGATAAGTGGCTACCTTTATCGAGATCTGTTTATTATAGCTTTAGCTTTTCTTTAAATATTTCATTTTTTTAATGCTCGCCCAATTGCTCCCCAGATCCACGACTCGCTCTCTTCTTATCCCCTGAGTGCCGTTCGCATTCTGATAACCCCTGGCGAGCCTCCAACATCCGGAAAAAAGTGGTTACAATATTAAAGTTAATTTCTATATATATTTTTATATTATTATTGTATTTTAAACAATCTATAAAGTTAATTGAGGTGTAGGTACAAGTTTAGTTATTTATCAGTCTTGTTTGGAATTTTAAGGTACTGTAGATTTATTGTAAAACAAGTTGGTCAAGTGGAGCAAGGAAATTAAATTCGTTTGCAAGTTTATTTTTAAATGCCCTAAGTGGACTACATAAGAGTTGTTAGCAGTATTTTGTCTCTCAAATAATAAAATTCTTTAATTGTAAGGGTTTAAATTATAGCAAAAATAATAAGCCATTGAAATTAAAAAAATGGTTTAAGCTAAAAACATTATTATAAAATTAAAAAATCTAAGAATTTACTCATGCATATCTTTTTGGCTATTACATCGATCAATTTCATAACCTAATCTAATCTAATTTTGCACTTTGAATAACATTTTTAGATCCCAAAAAAACTGTGTCGAATGCCGTCTTGAACATCAAAATCCAATAACGCGTTAAAAAGTTATGGCTTCTTAAACATTTAAAAAAAAAACTCAAAAACGTTACTATAACTTTGCTGTTAAAATTAGCAAGAAGTTGCATGGATGGCCTTTAAATTTAAAGTCAACCTCTTTTCGAATTTTTTTTTCAGATATTGATCAATGTAGTATTGCCTCTAGTTCCTTTTTGCATCAAATTTCTAAGTATAAGTTTACTACTGTAAACATTTCTTTTTATTATTGCAAATAAATGTATTATTATTATTATTATTATTATTGTTATATAAAATTTCTTGTAACTTACTAATATCTACAAAATCTTGAATCATTCGCTTAAATATAATTAAAAACTGAGCGGAACCATCACTGAACTTAGCACCACGATAAACAAACGAATATTAAAGCAGATTTGTATCATATTCCTTTATATAGGGTAAGCAGGGATAGAGATTGGAATTATGATATGATCCCCAGGGATCAAAATCATTGATATTTAAAGCCCCAGGCAATCAGGACGGCAAAGAAAAGTTATGGCCCATGACGCTCTGCAAAGCAGAGCCACTTGATTAGGATACATATTTATAAAACATATTGTACTGGTGCGATTTTAATATAGTTAATTCGTCAGTGAATCATTTACGAAATTTATGACTTCCTATATTGTGTAACAATAAAATTATAACCAAGGAAATGATCCTAGGGTAGGTAGTTTTTTTATTAATAAAAAAGTAGTTTATTAAAAATGGATGCTATTAACGCTTGTGTATATAACTAGACCCACTTGGATAGGAATTATTTTTACGATTTTACCTGGGGAAACCCAAAAGAACGTCATTATATGAACGAACGTAGTAAAATTTCTATTTAATTTTGCATTTAACTTCCCGTCTCACACCTTATACGCCCATGAAGAGAATTCTTGGAAATTCGAACAGCGCGTTGACCACGCCGATTCAATTGGTTTTGGAGAACCTATAAATTATATTTTGTTTTATTAAGTTTTTAAAGCTTATTATTTTTTTGGTGTTGACACCAAAATTTCGAATAGGAACAGAAGGTAGTATAAACCTCTAATAGACGTTTATATAACTACACAAAACCAACTTTATACTGAATTACTCTAAATAAACTTTTTGTAAGGAAAACTTTTGGTATTCAAGCTTTTTTTTACTGTGTACTTACATGCTGCAATTTATTAACTTATGAATTTTATGTTTAGTAGTTAATTCATAATTTTCCACTATTAATGACCAACAAAAAACAAAAAATACCTTAGGTTGGAAAAAGACGAAGTGATGGTAGCAGGTGTCAATCAGGGCGTTGTATAGAAAACATATGCAAGGTACTTAAAACTAGGAATACTCAAGAACAGTCCTATACAAAATCATCCAAGATTCACAACTGAACAATAGAGCTTCCAGCTACAGGTTTTCACGTTCTTGTTTATTAATATCTATAAGTTATAATTTACAATATCCAGTTGAGGTCGCTCAGTAGTCAGTCTCAAAGTGCAAATTATGCCTAATAGCTGAGTCGTAGAAGGAAAGTAACAAAAGTTAGTGAGTAGTGCCACCGATTTAGACTTAGAACCCTGGTTTGACGAGCATTGACCAACCCCAATGGATATATAAACTAATTAAAGAAAAAGTAAAAAACAAGATTTCAGTTAGGTGATCTAAATAAAATACTAGATTCCTAAATCTGAATCCATAATAAGATAAGGCTAATACACTAAGTCACATAAATTTAATTACATTAAATGTTACTAAAAACTTCCATTTTGGTGTGACCACCCATTCGAATAATATAAAAAAAATAAACTCCCAAAAATTTGCTTATCAGAGGTCTTATGCCTCCTACGGTGTCTTCTGCTCTACAGTAATTTTCAAAATTCGAAAGTGGTGAAGTCTCGGCTTAAGGAAAAAAATCAGTCTCCAATATAATAGAGAGTCCATAAGCTTATCCGGCATCAAAAACTCTCCGGGATCGAAAACTTCTATGGTGTCAAAAACATCTTCAGTATCAAAAACTTCTCCGGTATTAAAAAACTTCTCCAGCATCAAAATTTTTTCCGGTCTCAAAAAGCTTCTGCAGTATCAAAAACCCCAGTGATGTTATAGGGGTTAAACGTAGAATAAATCGTAGACTTCCACTTCCACAAATTCGTCATCAACCCCTTCAGGATGGTCTTTACGTCGGCATACTGCTGTCTCTTCATGGTCAAATTTCGGCTAGCCAATATGTTCGTCGTCTTCCAGTGACTCACGATCCTCTTTAAACCGTGTAAACCACTCGTAGACTCGACTACGAGATAAACCATCATCATCAAAATTTCTTTATGCGTTTCGGTAATTGTTTTACCAAATTTAAAACAGACCTTAGGTAGGTAATACTGGCTTTTTGTTTGATGCTTATTTTTCGACCGATGTTAAAAAGATAATGTCACTTTGAGCGCGATAACTTGGCGTGAAGAGGTTTGACAGAATATCAATGAAAGATGAGCCTATTGAACTAGTATTGGATATTTCTTAAAAGTCCTACTTTGCGACAGATCTCGGATAATGTTTAATATTTTTTAATGTTTTTTAATTTGTTGACTATTGACTATTATTGAATTTCCATTTAATGTATTTATTATCGAGTTTTAGCAAAAGTTTTGTGTATTAAATAATATTTTTTATTTCCATATGAATTGCGGAAGAACTGTCCTTTTCATGGTACTCTATTACTTGGGGACTTTGTGATTTACCTATTTACAATTTACAATTATATACATAACAAACTTGGTTTATTTATACTAACAAGTTTATTAGCATTGATAGAAATATATCTAGTATTGCTGATCCTTTTATGGTGAAATTAATTATTGGATCTCATTCTACAAATTTCTTTCCAAGATCAAACGTCAATCACGATTGTTTGTAAGAAGTATAAGATTGCAGAAACTATTGAAACTATTTAGATTATTTAAATAAATTTATTCCGCAATTCCACTTTTTTTAATAAAAAAATGTAAAGATTTTTGCATATATTATTAAAATGAAAGTAAAATAAGCCTGGTTTTTTCATCGTATAAAATAATTAGCAAAATTCTTTAATGGCACCAGTCAGCTATTACAAGATAAATGTATTTCTTATGGGAAACATACCACAAATTATCCTTAAATATATGTATAAGAAGTATCATATTTGGATTTTTCTTTGTTCTAGATGAAGACAAACAAAAAAATGACGTCAAAAAATAAAAAAAATAAAACAGAAAAAACAAGCAAAATTGGGAGTAAAATGATAAAATTGGAAAAAAACGAAAAATGGAAGAAAGGAAATAGAAAATCAGAAAAACGAACGCTAAAATAAAAAAAAAGGTTCAAAAAGTAAAAAAAAAACAGGAAAAAATAGCAAAACTGAGAAACACAATAGAAAATTTTTAAAATCGATAAAAAAATTATTAAAAAAAAAGTAAAATTGTTACAAATGGGTAAAAATTGGTAACAAACAAGAAACTAAAGTAAAATGAGAAATAATCGAAAAAGCTGAAAAAAGAAAATCCTAGAATATGTATATCACAAAAATTAAATAAAAAATAAAAATGTGGGTAATAAAAAACAACTGGATAAATACTGGAAAAACTAGAAAAATATTTTGATTTTCATGATTTTATTACCTACTGTTTTTGTCGATTTTATATTATTTTTTATCTATTTACAGCTTTTTAGTTTCTTTTTTATATTTTTTTAAATTTTCAAGCATTCGTTCCTTTTTAGTTGTTTTTTTTTTCGATTTCTTACATTTTTATTTGATTTACAATTTTTGTGATATTTTTCGTTTTTGGAAAGAAGTTTCTTTTCGGGCTTTACGACCAGTTACGACTGAGGCTAGAGGCTAGTCGGAAAAAAATTCAGACCAGAATATGTCACGACACGACACACGCATATTTCTCTGTCGGGTAATACCGAATTCCTAACTATGGTCAGATCATTACGATCAACCCCCAGCTGAGCTACCGGTCTCAGACCCTCTCCGTTAATCCTATGTCCAAATTCCTAACTGCATACAAAAATTTAATTTTGAATTTAATAAATCTAAAAAAGTCTTCAAATTTTTAAAAACGCATTGTGTTTTGTAAAATTTTATATTATTTTTTTTGTACGATTCATTAATTAATTAGATTTTACTCGTAAAAGTATCGCAAGTTAAAATCTTGAAGTAAAGATTTTTAGTGAAGATAAACTATATAGTAGAAGATAAACTGTTTCAAGTAATTTTTTTCTAACTTGGTGTGATTAATAAAATTAAAAAAAGTTCAAAATTGCAATTATACATTTATTTTTAACTTTCCTTTTTCGCTGATCATTGTTTGAAGAGCCATATTGCCTACAATATATAAATCAGTTGATTAAATCAAAATTTAAAAAAATTAATCGTACTTAAACTTTTTTTATAAAAACAGTAATAAAGTATAATATTTTTGTAAATATAAATAATAATAGAATTACCGTGAATACGTACAATTAGATGATTGAAAGATTTTTTTAACTTGTCACTTGTTAATTGAACTTAATAATTACTCGATTAATGAACGTCCGCAAGTTTCGAAAACAACTAAATCAAATTTGCATAAAACTCTTAAACGTTTTGTTAATATCTCTGTTTCAAGTTTTTAACCAATACCGAATTCGGATTCCCCTTTAATTTTTATTATAATCCAAAAATCTAGTTTATAATTCAATTGGAAATTCCTAATACTATTACAATTTTCAAGTACTAATTAGGTGAAATATTTCTTTTCTTCAATCTGATTAAGAAATCTAAAGTGGTCGCCAAGATCAGGTAGAAAATGTTGAGTTAGGAATTCGGACATAGGATTACCGAATTACTTACTAATTCCCAAATGTTAAGACCACGGTTAGGAATTCGTATATCCCGTCTCTGTCTGTCTCTCTTTCCCATAGATAGATATATTACAATTAAAAAGGCACTAATATAAATTAAAAGAAAATGTACATTAAAAAGAAAATACTACAGAAAAAAAAATAAGGACCTATTATATTTTATTTCATCCTGTTTTTATAAATTGATAAATTCATAAACATTTTAAAAATAGTTCGTAACTTGACTAGTTAGTTACGTCAAATTACCTTAACTGTCAGTTACTGTCAAATATTTTAATTTTAAAATTTTGTATTAAATTGTTAATTCCTGTTTTAAATTAAATTTAAATAAAAAGTAATTCTAAGTAGATGTATGTCATCTAAACCTCTGATATTGTATAAATGGACACTTTTGTTAAAAGAAACGAACTGTTGAAAATATTCAGGTGATAATGGATTTACTATTTTTTATTTTGCTTTGAACCGTGTAGTGTCGCGACTTTGTTAAGTTTATACTGGTTTTTTGTAGATAATAAATAATAAAATAATAGAAAATAATAAGAATAATGTATCCTGACAGTGTTTCTGCACAAGTTCCGGATATTGCTGATAGAGTTAGGTAAGTAGAGATTTTATACAGACAATAATAAATACTTATGTATGTATCAACACTCTGTTGTGTTTACAAATTACAATTCCTTCACTAATTAATTGAAAGAAATTTCGTTCCATACGGGTGTCCCTTGACACCTCTCACTTTTTTTGTTTTTTTCCGATTTTTCAACTTTTATTCTTTTTACATTTTTATCTATTTCTTCTTTTGTTGATTCTTTTGGTTTTTCGATTTTTTTTTTAATTTTGCTAGTTTTTCATCTTTTTTTAAATTTGTTTCAACATAATTTCTTATGATTTTAAAATATTTATAATTTTGGGCAATTTTTTAAGATTAGTACAGATTCTTACATTTTTCACCGTTTTTTTACGATTTCCTATTTTTTTAACTATTTTTATTAATTTTTTAATTTTTTTTTTAATTATTGTCGGTTTTCAAGATTTCTTTATATATTTTTTCTCCATTTTCAAAATTTTTTTACGATTTTTTATTTTTTTTTTATAATTTCAAAGTTTTTAGAATCGTCAAACATTTTGTCCGGTTTTAAAAATTTTAGCATTATTTTATACAGACAATAATAAATACTTATGTATGTATCAACACTCTGTTGTGTTTACAAATTACAATTCCTTCACTAATTAATTGAAAGAAATTTCGTTCCATACGGGTGTCCCTTGACACCTCTCACTTTTTTTGTTTTTTTCCGATTTTTCAACTTTTATTCTTTTTACATTTTTATCTATTTCTTCTTTTGTTGATTCTTTTGGTTTTTCGATTTTTTTTTAATTTTGCTAGTTTTTCATCTTTTTTTAAATTTGTTTCAACATAATTTCTTATGATTTTAAAATATTTATAATTTTGGGCAATTTTTTAAGATTAGTACAGGTTCTTACATTTTTCACCGTTTTTTTACGATTTCCTATTTTTTTAACTATTTTTATTAATTTTTTAATTTTTTTTTTAATTATTGTCGGTTTTCAAGATTTCTTTATATATTTTTTCTCCATTTTCAAAATTTTTTTACGATTTTTTATTTTTTTTTTATAATTTCAAAGTTTTTAGAATCGTCAAACATTTTGTCCGGTTTTAAAAATTTTAGCATTATTTTACGATTTATAACAACAATTTTCCAAATTACAAAATCTTCGGAACAAAAAACAGTTGTTCCTTAGAAAATATTGCTTTTTTAGTAGAAAACAGTTTTCCCATAGAAAAGATTATTTTTGCAGTACAAAAAACAGTTTTTCCATAAAAAAAGTTGTTTTTTGATACAAAATAGAGTTGTTCCTTTCTATAGAAAACAAAGTTTTTCTATAGTTAGCACAGTTTTTCCATAGAAAATGTTTTTTCACAACAGAAAAGGTCCTTCTCTCACAGAAAATATAGTTTATTAAAGAAAAAAAGACAGTTTCTCCATACGAAATATTTTTTCATAAAAGAAGACAGTTTTTCTATAGAAAAGGTTAGTTTTTCCATAAAAAAAAATCTTAAAGTTCATACAAAACTTCATCAAAATCCGTTCGGAAGTTTCGGCATGAGTGAAGAACATTAAGATTCTTGTTTTCTCACAAGGGAGAATTTAACTAAATCAAAGGTAATACCACGAGTCCTTAAAATTTTATCGATAAATTTTTAGTTTCCACGAAAACTTTTTTAAAAAAGTTGGTGCCTGGAAAATAAAAATTTATCTAGTAAAATATTACAGGACGAGTGGTATTTGAGAAGATTATTTTTTGAACCATTCTGTACAAAAACTACTATATTTAAAAAACTTCCTAGAACAACTTATATTTCATAATTAACACAAACGAAATGCCTATACCCCTCCTATTAACTTATCCTGTACACTAGATAGTATTGACAGTTGTCAGTAGTTGTGAGCGTCGTGAAAACAGGGTTATAATTTGAATAAATATTTATTTTTATACCTATTTATACAATTAATATTATTAAAGAGAAAATTACCAAAATAAAAATTATTAAGTATATCTATTTAAAGTGTACCTACAAGACCACACTTGCCTGTAGGCATATAAAAGTTTTAAATGCATGCAGAACCAGGAAGCAGGTTAGTTTTAAAGTACCTACATATTTGATTTTTCATTATCGTTTAGATTTAGATGAATTGAATTGTGATAATAATAATAACAAAATATTTTTCAGAATATTTAGATAATATAAATGAATGTTGATTTATAGTAAGGTACTTAAGTATAAACAAGAAAATTGATTGTTCAATATTGTTATTGAATTTTTGACAGTTCTATAATTTTATCAATACTAGTAAAACCTCTAGTGGTTTTATCAATATAAACCGGAATGATTGGCTACATTTAGCATAAAACATTGAAGATTAAGCGTTTTCATTGGACGAAATCAAAAAATTGTGATTTTTGACAGGTGAAAAAAATAATCGAAATAAAAAGTATTCTATTATCTAAGTCAGCTAATACCAAATTTTATCAAAATTCGTTCAGTAGTTTCGGCGTGATCGACGGACGAACATTCAAACAAACAAACTTTCCCATTTTTAATATTATGTGATGAAATATGTATCAAAAGCAGATTAAAATTGCAAATTATTTGTTAGAGTTTTATTGGTTGGTATAGTTTCGTTCAAAGTTATTTTTTGCTTTTTCTTCATTCCCACTTCATGCCGACATAAAATGCCGACAAAAGATTTCCTTTGGCGGCATTTTTTGTCGGTATGAATCCTTTGACGGAATTCTTTGTCGGCATGAAGTGTGAATGCAAAAAAAGCAAAAATTTACTTTGAACCAAACTATACCTAAGAGGTTGGGTTTAGTTCGTCTTGACTTAGAATAAACATATTATATTGGTTTTATTGTACCAAACAGAGATTATTAACCTACACAAATAGAAAACCGAAGTTATGGAAAGAGATGTAAAAATTCAAGTTTAAGATACATTAGATATTAAGTTTACGGTATTCATATAAATTTTATAGCGAAAATATTATAATTTCACATAATTAAGATCCAACAATTTCGTTGATAAAAATATCTTATTACACCACAGATGCTCGTAGATGTAAAAAATAATTTTATATATATATATATATATATATATATATATATATATATATATATATATATACATATATATTCTTAGTGTATTAAATTTTAATACTAACATCAATCTTCATTTATTACATAACGTGAGAAGACATGATTTTGTCAGTATTACATAAAACACTGCATATTGCAAATTACATACTATTTGAAATGTATTTCTCCTTGTCTCACTCATCGGAAAGGTGTAATATAGTTGTGTGAGATGTAAGAGTATTATAGAAATTGAAAGTGTAAAGCGTTGGTGGACAAAGCTTGCCTCAGGCATGAAGACATTAGTATGCCGAAGACCGGTTCTTCAAATTAATAATCTTCAGTGCCCTACTAAATGTTGGAATACGAATCAGAGGCGCAGTTCTTCGTTTAACTTGATTGCACATTTGCGTTTTCGTTCATTACTGTTTTGCATGTCTTAAAAATAAAATTAATTATTACGTTTAAAATAAGTATTTTAATATTAAAATTATGGTTTCATTTACTATCATTTAAATCAAATAAATCGAAAAGTCTTGATAATTACAGTGTTTAACTGTTTTTTTATAACTATGTTAATTTTTGTACAAATTGAATCATGCTAACTCTCAAAAATGCTTTTCATACAAACATGCTCAAAATCTAGGAATATTAAATATTTTGAATATTTATTTATTTATTTTCCACATTAAGCTATGTTGGACATTGTAAGACAATTCTAGCAATGTAAATATACAAATTAAATTGACCCACAAAAAAATTTCCTATAAAAAAATTATTTTTTTATAGAAATACAAAATAAAAGAATTTATAATAGGAAATTATTTTAATAATTTACAATTTTAGTCGAGATTCCATTAATTGTTTATTAATTGCTATCTTGCAAAGGTGTTTTGGAAAATGTTATAACATGCCTCGACGTCATTTGGCCGAAAACGGAATGTTGAGGACTGTAGGAATGATTAAAGCAGGAATGTGCCAAATTGACGTGGCAAACGCTGTAGAAACTAGAAACCACTCAGAAGGTTATCTCACGTCTCTGAACTCATTATCGTAAAACGGGAAGCGTTCGGAAAAGAATTCATCTGAAGAAATTGCACAGTGACGACACGGCAGTTAATTATTCATCTCCGTGGTACTCATATGTTACTGTTTTCAGACATACTGTCTACAGAAGTTTAAGAGAAGGTAATTTAGTTAGCTGAAGACCTTGTAGAGGCCAACCTGTAATTCGAGAGAATCGCGTTAGTCGACTATGGTGGGAGCAAGAACATCAATCGCAAAATGATCTCTTTACCGGTAAATCTCGGATTGGTTTGTATCCAGATTTTCCAAGGATACGAGTATGGAGAAAACCTGGCACAAGTATTAGAATGAACCCTACACAAGAAGTTGATAGCTACAGAGAACTGCTCGTTCTGCTTCATCGTTTTTTTTTTATTATCGGAGCGCTCGTTTAACTGTTTGATGCTCTTCAACAGTGCTGAATGGCGATTCCAAAAGAAGATCTGGATAACTTGATCCTTAGCATGGAAAGACGCTGTTGAGCCATCATAAATGCACAAGGAGACCACATTCCTTATTAAAATATTTTCTTCTTTAATCTTGTTTTTTTATGAAAATGAGTCATTTTGATATCTACGTTCATTTAACTTTGCCCACGTATCAGGCTTACATAACTTATTCCATGAAATACTTCTGAACCAGTTTTTAAATATTTCTAGATTTTTCAGACTTATGTTAATTAAAGCTTTGGAAAGCATTTCAAAAACCATAATCCAAAAGATCCTACCTAAAGAATTGGGTGTTGGAGAGTGGATCCTTCATTTGCTCACGGAAGAACAAAAAGTGGTTCGCGTCAATTGGTGTCGAAATGGAACGGTTCAACAAAGGAAGTTTAGAAAACGTTTATAGTATTTTTAATGGCGATGAATCTTGGCTTTACTCCTACGAACTGGAAAACAAACGCAAATATGCTGTGTGTGTGTTTCATGATGAGAAAATAACAACAACATTAATTCGTTTTCAAAGTGTATAAAAAAATGGTCGCAACTTTTGTGTCCAAATCTGGTCATGTGGCAACAATTGCTTTAGAAGATCAAAGAACGGTTACTTCCGATTGGTATATAAACGTTTGTTTACCAGAAGTTATCGCAAAATTCCTACAAAACAACACACTACGGCGAATCATTCTACATTAGGACAATGCAAGTGCCCACACTGCCCAAAAGACAATCGAGTTTATGGAGCTTCAAAACATCGAATTATTAGACCATTCACCGTATAGTTCCGAGCTAAGTCCCAACGACTCCTTCACATTTCCAGAGATCAAGAATTCATTGCGTAGGCAGCAATGCCAGTCGCCAGAAGAAACCATTGATGCGTTTAAAACAGCGATTTTGCAGGTGTCAACTGAAGACTGGAATAACTGTTTTACCAATTGATTTGAACGCATGCGAAAGTAAATCGATCTTGGTGGGATATATTTTGAGAAGCAATAAAGTGCTAAAGTCTATATATTTTAGTAGATTTATATCTACTATTCAGCTGGTTCGCAGGTCACGACTTCGGGAAAATTTCACTACAGTTTTTCGTTTTGGGCCCCCCTGACCTCAAAAACACCTTCCGTTCAAAAGTTTATATATATATATATATATATATATATATATATATATATATAAATATATATATGTATATATATGTTATGATGTAGTGTTTCACGGATGGTAGAATGAGCAGCCGCAAAGGAAGCATCACTTGAAAATGCCAGCTGAGATGTTGGCGAAACGTCGTGAAGACACAAACAACCAACGGATGGAAACCCGGAACACCACTACTGTTCATGTATATATATATATGTATAGTTCCGGTATACCTAACGAAATCTGTGGACACGATAGCGGTCGCATTTCTTAACGGATCGAAATGAAATTTGGTACAAAAATCAATCGTCCCAAAATCTCGGTCGAGTTCGTTAATGGGCCACATCGGTAAGGCCGTTTGGGCGTGACATCAAATCAAAATGGAAAAAAATTCGTAACTTTTTTACTTCACCCTGTACAAAAAAATGTTAGGGGACTTTTTTGTTTGTCTTAAAGAGACCTACAACTTTTATCTGAAACATTTTTTTCTGAAACGTATATTTTTAATATATTTAATTAATATAAATCTGCTGATGCGCCTGGCTTACCAAGGGCCATTTTTTTTGTATTTATGGCTACTTATATGCAAAACTAAAAAGACAGCCTTCGTATTCGAAATGCTTGGTATCTCATCAAAACGGTTGTATCTTAAAATAAATTTAAGATATTTAGTAATCTCTTTTAAGTTTTATTTTAAAGACAGTTCCATTTATAATTGATAAGATTTCTATACAAATTATACTGTTAGATGTTTCACTATAAGTAAAAAACCGGGTAACCTTCTTAAAATATGTTATCAACTGGTTAATAGCACACAAAAATGCTTAAATGTTAAAATCTATTTAAGATATTTGAAAATTTATTATAATTAATTTTTTTTATAATTTGATCGATTCTGGTATAAAAATTTAGTGTTCAGAAGCCAATAAATAAGGAAAACCCTTGGAAATCCTTTCAGAAAAGTGGCGAGTCATAAAAATGGTTATAAACTAAAGCTTTTTTTATAACATTTGTAAAAATCATCTAGTTTAACATTTTAGTATAGTTTGTCTATAGTTTTGATATTTTTTACAAAGTAAAACGTTGAATAAAAATGAATAAAAAACTGGGTACCTTTCTTTCTACATATTTGTCGTGGTTAGTAGTTCAGAAAAATGGATGCTTCTTGAAATTTTCTAGTTATAAGAGAAATAAAAATAAAAGTAATTAAAACAGAGAAGATAAAACAAAACAAAAATGATGGAACCTAGAAAAGTTAAAGTATCAACAAAAGAAGAACAGCATCGAAGTGAATACAAGGAAAAAAAGAAGGAATCAAAAACAAAAAAAGACAATGGATTGAAGAACTGCCACAAGATCTAGAAGCGAATAGTAAAGATAGCGCTAAACTATTTAGATATCTAAAAAAACAACAAAGAAAAGTAGACCATTAACTAAAATTAATACTAAATGATGGGAAACGCATTTCACAGAATTATATAGATGCAAAGAAATCCTGGAAGAGGAAAAATATGTATTAGAAGACAAGAGAGCCAATGAAATAAAGACATTTATATATGAAGAATACCTACAGATAAATAATTTTAAAAAATGAAACTGAAAAACACAGAAGCTAGATGAAATACGTAGGAGAAAAAGTATGAAGAAACCTTTATAACCTAATGGCTAGAATATGGGAAACAGAATAAATGTCCGAAGAATGGAAGGCTTGGTTTTACCAATATTTAAGAAAGGAGAATAAATAGACTGTTAACAACTATAGTGGAGAGGCCACTGTCAAGGCTAATAAGTCGCATTAAGGGCAAGGCTGGACAAGGTGCTCTAATCCTATTTGTAAGATAATGGGTGGTCACAATAGATCTGCAAAGGTCGCAGTGATACAGGCTAACAGCCAATCCAATAATCATCTAATCTCACTATACTGGAATATCACTACTGAGCACGACATACAAGATTCTAACATCCCTCATCAAACAACAGATTAATCAATATGCAGAGGAAAAGGTTGGAGACTATTAACAAGAATTCAGAAAAGGCAGATTTACGACAGATGCGATACACATAATTAAGCAAACAATCGAGAAATGCCATGTAGATAACAAAGAACTGCACACTCTCTTCATAGACTTCAGACAGGCCTTTGACTCTATTAAAAGAAACAACTCCTTATACCTGCAAAGCTAATCAGAGTAATAAAAATGTTTATGGCCAGATCCCGAGCAAAAATAAAAACAGAAGACGACACCACAAACACAATCGCAGTTAAAAAAGAAGTGGGTTAACAACTCTCTTCAACATAGCGTTAGAGGTAGCAGTAAAAGCCAGCGGGATCAAAAGAACTTTAGCCTACTCTTCGACACAACTATTAACACATGCAGATGACATAGCACTTATGGGAAGAGACAAAGGAAGTCTGGAAAAAGCTCCAACAGCCCTAGCAAAAGAAGGGTTAAAAATCAATTAAGGGAAAACAAAATACCTTACATAAACTAGAAAAGATAATAATAAAATAAAAGACATCAAAATAGGAAATTACACTTTTGAAAAGGTACAACAATTTAAATACTTGGGAATGGAAAAAATGAGAGAACGGAACGAATAATAGAACCATAACTTAATAAAGAACAAAAATTTATCTAGAAATAAAAAGCTGAAAGTATAAAAAGTGGCAATCAGACCTGTAACTATATACGCAGCTGAGACAATGTGCCCCACAAGGGCCACAAGTACCTAAAGACAAACAAAGACAAAAAACATTTGAGGGGAAGATCATAAGGAGAATCGCGGGTCAAATAAAAATGGAAACCGGAGAAATGAGGTGAAGAATGAATGAATCATGAAATAAGAAATACAATAATAGGAGAAGATATTGTCAGATTCATTAAAGCGCAAAGACTGAGATATGAAGGAGACATAGAGAGAGAAAAACGACCTCCTGATCAAAAAATTCATTTAATGGAAACCAGAGAAAGAAAGACCAAGAAAGATAGAAATATTAAAGTCATGAAAGTGAGAAACTGGAGAGAAATATGCACAAATAGAAGAAAATTTAAGAAAATTATGGAGAATGCTAAGTCGCATAAAAACTTGTGAAAAGAATCATGAAGAATGCGGACTCATTCACCGCGTTCAAATAGCTCTATGTAGAAGAGCGCAAACATTCCACTAGGGAATGAGACGCCTTGATGATGATGATGATTTGATCTTAAAAATCAAAAATAATGGTTCTATGATTTAACCGACTTTTATACAAATTAAAGCTTTGAAAATCAATAAAATAGAATCAACACAATTTTCAGTGGTTGGTAACTTACAAAACGGATACATCTAACAATACGCTTCAGATTAAAAAAATAACTTATTATCTAAAAATAACGAATTTTATACAAATTCAAGCTTATAAACTTACTAAAATGAATAACTTTTTTTAAAGTGGTTGATAGCTCACAAAACCGATAATATCTTAAAATCTGTTTAGATAGTGAAGTAACTTTTAATGTAAAATTTTAAAATAATCTTTTACAATTATGTAAATTTTGAGAGCAATTGAGGCTGTAAAAATTAATACAATAAATAAAAAACTGATTAACTTTCTTTTAAACAAAGATTATTAACTGGTTGCTAACTCACAAAAAACGATTATACCTTAAAAACTGTGGATTTCATGGATGTTGTACAACTTTCTAGACATAAAATATGATTACAATATACTGTCACGATTATTACTAGGAAAACCACTTAAAGTGGGTGTACATAACGCATTAAAATTCATTTATATTTTTTAATATATATACACACACTATAGATTATAATTTTATAAATTCAGTCATCGTTTATCTGAAATAGAAGCAGGTCTTTTGTTATATAAATCTTTATTATTATAATGCACTAATTGAAAGTGGACATATAGAAATATAGTAACTATTAAAATTTATCATTAGTGAAAGGATAAAAAATAGATATAAAATCATAAAAGAAAATATTAGTTAGAAAATAATCGTAAAAAAACTGTCAAAGAAAATCTTGATCACAGGATTCTTTCTTCCCGATAAATTGTCAGGATCTATAATTATCAAATCCAATTCAAAAAATAAACTTTAAAGAGGAAGAACAGACCTTATGCGATCATGTAATATTGTAAAAATGCATTTTTAAAGTGCATCTTAAACAGAATTCGTTATTTATTGGTTAAAATGAGGTAAATTTAATTACAGCTTAAGGGTTTCTGGGGTCTCTAAAAACGAAAATGTCATTACAAGTGATCTCCGGAGTACCTGGTGCCCTGGATACCTTCTGTTTACATCGGCTCCTGGAGTTTTCGGTAATATCATTAGAAAATTAGTCAAAACTCAATAATCAAATATTTTTGGGCTCACTGAAAACTTATATGACATTGGAAGTGATCTCCGGAGTACCTGGTCCCAGGGTACCTACTTACTATTTACCTCGTCTCCTGAAGTTTTCGGTTATATCGTTAAACAATTAGTTAAAACTCAATACCCTTGGTTTCAGGCTCGCAACAAACAAATATGATATTGATAATGATCTCCGGAGCATGTGGTGTACAGAATACCTATTTAGCTCATCTCCAGGAGTTTTCGGTAAACTCATTAAACAATCAGTCAAAACTCAATACTAGTGAGTTTTTGGGTTCTATGAGAACGTATATAATATCAAAAGTGATTTACGGAGTATCTAGTGCTCAGCACAGCAATCTTCACGTCATCTCCTAGAGTTTCATTGAATATATTGAAACCAAAACCTATTTTTTTGTAATATTTGCGAAAACTCCAGAATTATGAGTTATGAGCTTTCCATTTGACGCAGATGATTAATTGTTATATTTAAAGCTTTCTACTTGTTTGATAGGCTTATTTCCAGTGGTGATTCTTATGTAGTCGTTGGCAGCCAAGAGTGCCTCTGTTTTCGTTGTATTGATTATGAGTACATAGGTACTTCCATTTATTTAAGATGCGTTGTAACTGGACTTCAGTCTCAGCAAAATGCACAAGGTCATCAGCGTACATCATCTTCCTAATCTTCACTGTTTGTAGATATTATAAGTAGTAGTGGGCTCAAGATGCTTCCTTGTTTTACTTCCATGCTCGTTTGAAATTTCTTGACCTTGTTGTTAGTTGTTTTGACATAGTTTCTACAATGATTACCTATCGATTTTACTGCATTTATCACGTCCTGGGGCAATCCTCTCTCTTCCAGTACCTGCCAAAATTTTTCTTCTTGGATAAATGCTGTTGATCTCAGAATATTAAATCCTAAATGCCATTGCCTGCTCTAAATCCATATTGATTATCATTGAGTTTTTCTTCAAGGTGCCATCTCAATCTCTTTTCCAATATCCGCTCGTAAATATTACAAGCTTGGCTTAGTAATGATATTTCTTTATAGTTGTTGCACAACATTAGATCTTTTTTCCCAATCTTTCGAAATATTTTTATTTTTCCATGCGCTGTTTATCACTTTATGGAGATCACGAGTCTCCTTTTTTAAAATTTCTGAACCTAAGACATCTGAGCCTGGACTCCGTTTTTACTACTTTTTATCGCCACCAACACTTCTTTATATTTAAATTCTTGTTCCGATGGGTTTAATGTTGGTTTTCTCTCGATCCATAATATCATCTTCGTTGTCTCTAAATTAACATCTTTATTTCTTATGTATCCAGTTGGTCTTTTCTTTGTTCGTAGACTTTTCAGCACTATGTGGAAGACCTTTTGATTTCCCTTAGCGTCCTTTTCCTTTTTTATTCCAAACGGTTTCCAGCTTTCGGCTTTTGTCTCTTTACCATGCGTTTTACTCTATTTCTCTGCTACTATTGTGTGAGGGTTAAGGCGTCATTGTTGTTCAAGCATTTTTTCCCCAATGCTTTCTTTTTCTGTACTTCTTTATGATTTCTCACCACCAATCAGATCGTTTGTTATTTTTGTATACCGTGACAGTGCCGCATGTCCTTTCAGGCGTGTCTAGACATACGTTTTTAAATATCTTCCATTGTTTTTCAGAATCATCTGATTCCAATTCTCCACTTAGGCTTTGTATTTCCAATTCTATCCCCCCTTGAAAATTGTTTTTTGCACTTTCTTTCTTTAGTTTATACAATCCATTTATCGTTCTCCTCTTTTCTTCACCTTGCTTCTGATTATAAGTTTTTTGTTCTTTTATCGTAGCCTCCAATAGAATTTGTTGGGAAAACTTTACAGTATTTCTTTGTAAGAAAAAATTTATAACCATATGATCAAATTAATTTTGTTACTTTTTCTAATAATTCTGCGCTCAAACTTATTTTTAAGAAGCGTTTATTTTTGTAATATATAAATATACGGTATTTAAACCAATTTAGAAATAAAAAATAACAGTTACCTTCCGATTAAACAGAATTAATAAACCGTATTTAAAAATAAAGATTTTAAACACAGTTATCATATAATAACTATAACGGTAATTACACGTTTATAAACAACTATTAATCTCCAACTATATAAAAATAACAATTAGCTTAAAGCATTTAAATAGACAAACTTGGAATTGAACATGAAATCACATTATTATCGTGTAGGTACTACCAATAGTTAGTATTCTCGTGAGAATATTTACTTATTCTTGCAAGACATTTAGTTCCTTTTCTTTTCTACTAGATACATTGATTATGTGCTGTATAGATGCATCTAATAGTAATACTTATTTAAAGACAGGATCGTAATTATCTGAATACATTTGTAGTAACTACATTAAAAAGATTCATAGTTTTATTTTGAAATTCAAATTCATTTTAATTGGTTATTTAGATGTTTAGATTTAAATAAAGTATTGCTAAATAATATTCGGAAAGTTGTATAAAAGTAAATTATTGAACGAGTATTGTTCAAAAATAGTTATTATCCTAACAAGTGCGGAAAGTTATACTTTCCCGCACGCGAACTGCCGATGCCCGAACGACGCGAAGCGGAGTTCGGGCAAGCAGTTAAGTGCGGGAAAGTTAATTTCCGCAAGAGTTAGGATCAATATTTTTTCTACAAGCATAAAAAAGATACTTTATACATTTTTTAAATTTTATTTTAACTTCTAACAACGTAACAAAATTTGAAATTATTTATTATTAATATTAATATTAAAAGTACAATTTATAGCTTTTTGTAGGCTAATTGCCGAATTAAGTTGTTGCTCCACAGTTGGTCTACTGCTTTCACTGAAGGATATAGCTGGAGTCATGTTTAATTGGCACGCTTCCTGCGCTTCTGGTTGTGGTTCATTTAGTGTTAAAATTTTGTTGCATAGGTTCTTTTTCTTTATTTCGGAATCTTCTACGTATCCCTCCGCAACGGTGGTAGATTTCCAGCCGCCCAGTCTCTTAATATTTGTAATTTCTTCTCCAGAATCAGCCAAAAATGTCGCAGAAGAGCGTCTGAAGCTATGACCTGTATAGCACTGAGGATCCGGAAGCTTTAGGTAGGCCGCAATTTCAGAAGGCATTTTTCCAAATGAGTTGATTCCTACACATTGATTAGTGCATTTGCCTTGTTTAAATTGTACAAAAAAACGACGATGAGGTGTGTTTAAAGGTCTCAATGATGCATATTTTTTAATAAGCTTAAAATATCTACCGTTGTTTACTTCTTCCGAGATTACAAAAGCTCTGGATGTGTGATTTTTCGAATCAGTTATTTTTATTGTGATGTAGTTTTCTTTAACCTCGATGTTTTCTAAGGTTATATTTGTGAGTTCTACTCTTCTGCAAGCTCCTGCTAAACCGAAGATAGTGGCCACTTTAATTAATAAATAAACATCATCTGGAGCTTCGACCATAAATTTGGCAATATCTTCTTTATTGAAAACCTTGGCTTTTTTTGGGGAAAAGCCTACAGATTGTTTTTTTAAAAATGTAATTAATTTGTAGAAGTTGCCAATATCGAAATTTTCTCTTAGTTTCATAACAGCCTTTATCATTGAGAATCGGGACCAAAGAGTATTGGGTCTTATAACTTTACTTAGTTCTAAAAAATAAGCCAGTAAAACTTCCTCTTTTTTTAGATTGTTGGTTCCCTTTTGACGAGCCCACTGAACAAAATGATCATACTGCCTTTCATACCTTTGTTTGGAAATAGCAGGAAGGAGTTCTAGGTTGGCCTCAGCAGCAGCCTCCAAAATACTGTGCGGAAGGTCTTCATCGCAATTATCCATTTAATTTTTTTGAATCAAAACTTTAAAAATCACCTGGATTACTATTCAGATACTTGAAAAGATGCAATTCTGACAATTAAATCTTTCATAGTGTCAATAAATACACGACTGCAGCTATAGCAACCCTACTTAAACAGGTGAATTTGTTGTTGCTTTGAATAAGGTTTACAGGGGTGATTTAATAAATTATGATTTTTTTAAAAACAAACATTTTAAAAATCCCTATTTTCATGTAAAATAATCTTAATTTTTTTTACTATTTGTATGTAGTCCAACAAGATAAAGATAATAATACAATAATTTGTCAAAAAAGTTATCGAACAACATCTCTAATTAATAAAAAAAAATGCGTGCGGGAAAAAATCTTTCCCGCACGCCGTGCGGGAAAAAGTATTTCCCGCACTCCGTGCGGGAAAGAGATATTTTCTGAATTAAAATGCGTGCGGGAAAGTGTTGTTTTACGCATGCTTGTAGAAAAACGTTTTTTTTTTTTTAGTTATGCTTCTTATAAGATGTTTTGGAAGACGGTGTAAATATAGAAAAAACGACTGAAAAAATCGTTACAATGCCTTAGCAATGCGTAGAGCTTCACACAAGAAGAGAGTAGGCGAGAGTAACAAAAATCTCGTCTCGGTCTCGTCAATTCTCAAAAAATTGAGTCTCGTTCAAGTCTTGGTCTCGTCTCGTTACCAGTTGTCTCGGTATCGCCCATAGTATTTTCCAAAACGTCTCGTCTCGTTTCGGAAAAGCGAAACGAGAACGAAACGAGACGAGAAAAATCTCGCTCTCGTGTGAAGCCCTAGTAATGCGCACATACACGAGGCTTTTACGCATGGACTACTTATTAATATTTATTTACTAAAGTTACCTACATGTAAAACGTTCTGATGATTTTAATGAACGTTAAAAAACGACACCAAAAAGCGTTACACTATTTATTGAGTTACATAATTGGATAAAAAATTCAACAATAAAAAAAATCATTATACGAGGGTTGTCTTTTTAAAGTTATGCTTACCATAAGACATTTTGGTGGACGAAGGGAATATAACAATAGCGACAGACAAAAGTATAAGTGAATGGTTACATTGGATGCGAATACGTACGATTTTTTAGTCGTGCGATGTCGTACGATGTCGGACATAAATACAAACTAACTAATTTAAAGGTGTGTGGTTACAATAGTTGCGATGTATTCGGATGTTTTCGTACGATGTCGGACGACTAAGTGAGAAGAACAAACATGTTTGTTTTTTCCTGCGATATCGTACGATACTTTCTGTTATAAGCGATATAGAAAGCTATCACCTGATTTCAAACATTAGGATGAATACTTTTCCGAAAATTAGAATATGTTTCGAGTTGTTGGTGGGATCATATTAAGTATATAATTAAATGTTGAAGGAAACAAAAGTACTCATAAAACTTTTGTGGCTGCTTACTTAACTCATTGAAGAGTGTTACGTACTCACCTTCCTGGTCTCTCCTTAAGTATATACCATTAACCAAATATTTTCTTTTTTTATTTAATACCATAAATTTCTAACAACTTTTTTGAAGGAAATGTAAATCCCCTTCGTCATCCATTTTAAACTGAAACTGTAAATGCAACGAATCGCAAACAATATAAGCACACAATCGTACGACAAATGGACTTACGACATCGCACGATTAAAAAATCGTACGTATATCCGCATCCAATGTAACCATTCACTTACACTACCTAATAAGTGAAGCGCACGTATGACTAATTATTGGATTATTTATAAGGCAAAAAATATTGAAAAATGGGAACAACCTTGAAAAAAATATATATATTAAAAATTAAATAATTTTTAAATAATCTTAAAAAATTACAAAAGGTTTTTTAAAAATCATAAAATTGTATTAAATTGTAAAATATCAATATCAAATTGGACAAATTGTGAAGGATTAAAAAAAAGCATAAAAAATCATATAAACAGTAAAAAAATTTAGAATTCTAAAAAATGGAAAAATTCGATAACACGAATTATTTAAAAAAATATAGTAAAAATGTAAAACTAAGGTTATAAAAAAAATTAAAAATATTGTAAAAAATTGTAGAAATTGTGTAAAAAAACTTTAAAAACGACAAGAAATCTTGTAAAAAACATAAAAAATATTTTTTTTTATAAAAAAAAAATATTAAAACGTAATGAATTGAAAAAATTGGGAAATTTTTGACACAAACATAAAAAATCGTAAACAAATGAAATTAAATACGATAAAATAGCAAAAAATCTAATATTAGAAAAAATACAAAATTTAAAAAAAAGTTGTGGCCTCTCTCAAAAAATAGGAAAAAAAAATAATATTGATTTAAAAGAATCCTTAAAACTTGAATAAAATTTTGGAATTTGTAATAAATAAATAAAATTAAACATTATAATAAATTCCATCGATTAACATAAAAAACAACAAATTTTAATCAATTATTTTAAAATATATATCTAAAAATACTATTATAAAAAAACATGCAAAAAAATAATCAAAAATATTTAAAAAATTAAAATTTTAATATTATCAACAGTATTTAAAGTCTTATATTATTAAAAAATTCAAATCAATTTAAGAGAATAAAAATAAATATAAAAAAATATTAAGCACGACAAAAAAAACTTAAAATTTAAAAAAAGTGTAAAACTCAGCCGAACCTTTTAATTACATCTTTGACCAGAAGAGTCAGCTAAAAATGATTCGAAGGTGGAAGTACGAGATGCCAGAAGAACTGCCGTTACTCATTTTTGTCACAATTTTTCTGTCAAAACACATTTTCGGAAACTAACATTAAAAAGTTCACTTTAAAATCGAAGTCAAACGACTTATAATAAAAAACTTGATTAAATAGTCTTTGAAGTCACCCCTTACGAGGGAAGAGCGGGCGGTCTATAAATGAGACTCTTTTCTCGACCCTCGACCTTACATCCGGCTTGCGATTGTATGCACTCATAATTTTACAATCCATGGTTTAAATTTAAATAATGTGTGAATAATTTTTTACAAATAAAAATAAATAAATATCAGAAACTTAAAGATATTTTTTTCTGATTTCAACCATATATAATACTGACACCAAAATATTCTAAATTACATTGAGAAAAGAACAACACTCCTAACCTAAAATACCTATAGCGCCTGTAAACTTCAAAATTTTGCGTAAATATTATATATGGGTGAAATCAGAAAAAAAATTGAAGCTACAATATAAGCCTTGTATATTTTTGGGACCTGATAAGAATGTCAAACGTCAATTAACATTTTACTGACAAGAATGACAAGAGATTGGCATTTGGTGACAGCGGAGGCTATGAGGCTAATTGTTTTCTGTACTTTATAATTCACCTACAAGGAAAATACGATCCTGTTTATATCGAACTCAGATAATATAATAATATATAAATAGATAGCCCATAACTGTCTTATGGTTACGTCGTAGTTCTCACTCTTGTCTGTAACCGGTTTAGCAAAAGTAGTCGACCTCGTAAGACAGTTAAATAAATTGGCGATTTTGGTAACGGCATATCCAGACTCACTTTCATAATAATCTTATTTTTTTTTATATAAATTTAAGTGAATCTCGTTTTTTAATTGTTTTTACTGGCAACAAAAACATATACCTATATTATGCAATTTCGATTTATAATCTCATGGGAGTTGGTAAATGATCTTGATTAGAATTGAATACCTAGTGGATCGATAAAACCTCACCTTTATAATTTAATTTACAAATCTAAATTTATTAATGACACTGAATGAACCAGATTATTTTAACACATTTTTTTTAATGCAATGTAAAAAATGCAATAATTTCCAAAGAATTTTGTTGTAGATATAACTGGAAAGTTCGTAGGCTAACATAGAAACATTTTTTATTTTAATAGTTTATATAGTTATGCAAAACTTTGCAGAGCTCCGAGATCGGGAAATATTCCAGCGAAAAACTGTACAATTTACTAAGAAACTTATTTCAAAGATGCCTTAATGCATCGGAAGTACCAGATGAATGGAGAACATCCTACTTGTCAACTATACACAAAAAAGGAAACAAGAGCAATTGCGACAAAGACCAAATAGAAAAGGAATATGCGGACATGGGAGCGGAAGAACAAGCAGTTTTTAGAGTAGGAAAATCCACAATTGATCATCTGTTTACATTAACACAAATCATAGAAAAAAAGCAGCAGAGTTCGATACAACTATTACAACAGTCATACAGTTTTTCGATGCTATTTTTATACTAGGATATGGCTTTGGCTTTAAAATATGCCTTAGTTTCACTGATAACCTCTTCATTGGAGGTAATTTTCTTTCCAGCGAGTATTCTCTTGAGGTCTGAGAACAAGAAAAAGTCGCTGGAGAATACGGTGAATGAAAAAGCAATTCAGAGCCCAATTCATTATCATTGATTTGTGACAGCACTTTTCTTCAGCGATTACCTTCTTCAAACGTTCCAGTAACTATGCGTGCAGTCGTTGGTTTTTTCTTTTCAAGATAGTTGATGAATAGTAAACTATGCGCATCCCAAATTACTGATGCCATAACCTAGCTAGCTGACTGTTGTGTTTTTGCACACTTCGGAGTCAGTTCATCGCGTACAGTTCACGATTGTTCTGATCGTAGTAAGGATTTAAATTCAAATGAGTTGTAATTATTATCATAGACAATCGTAAACATCTTGACAAATGCCAAAAACGGAAAGTGAAAACATTAGTTAAACAATTTCAAGATATTTTGCCGTAAGGAATAAAGACAAAAAAGGAACGACTACTTATACATAAGATTAATATGAAAAGAGCTATACCTATCCTACAGCAACTAAGAAACCTTTTAATTGCAACTACAATAGTATAAAAATAGCATTACCAAAGATTGACCATAGAGTGGATAGACTAGACGAAAGATAATTAGAAGTATGCTAAAAATTATTTTCAGAGATACTGGTGTTCAGATTAGGGTAAGCTGCTAAAACCTGAAAGAAGAATACCCTGACACGACTGTATTGTTTTCACAAATATGAACTTAATCACCGTTTCTGTCATCGTAAACAGACGCCGTTAAAGACAAGATTCATTTTTTAACCAGAACGATCAGGTTTAAGAGGAGAGAAGTGTAAAAAACGAAATATGCGGACATTGGCACCAAAAAATAAACTAAAATGGACCCTTTTTAGAAGATTTAGTATCTTCAATTTATACTAGTTTTGAGAAAGGTTTTTGTAAGATATATAAGTGATGCAAAACTTAAAGAGAGAGAGCCATTATCCGTAAAACTAAAATCCTACACCACCTTTACCCAAGCTGCCTTGTCTACCAAAATTATTGCTCTTTTCTCTTCGATTTCAGACGAGACAACATCACCCCCATTGGACACTCCATACCCACTGGAATGGAGGACTCCAAAGAACCTCAATATTTTCGAAGATCAAGATCCCCCTTCTGCCCTTTTTAAGACTTCTTCAAACCGTAGACAGGAACTTTCCTGTAGAACTTGACGACCTTCTTGACGAAACCCCCTTTTCCACAGGTTGGTACAATGCGACGACAGAATTACACAAAAAACCCAAACCCACATTGCTCCACGTGGGATTACATATACCTTACACACTCACACTCAAGCCAAAAATATTTTTAACTTCCCGCTTAAACAAAAAACATTTTAAATCGGGAAAAGTTGTTTGTTTTCCCCGTTTTTCGAAAATCGTGTTTTCTTTGGATTACAACGTTTTGAGGTCTTTGGAACCTTCCCTGACTATTTTTACTAGGGTGTCTGTATGTCTGTATGTTGTATGACTATACTGTTCAAATACTTTTGAAATGCTCAAATTCAATATCTAAAAATTCGTGTTTATATACATTGGTATATAGGCTGTATTACGGAACTAAAGAAGTTAAACTTAAAAAATATATTTTGTAAATTTGAAAGTACATGAATTCTTTCCATTGTAACATTTAATATATTTAAGATGTAAATCGTATAATAACTGTTTTGGCGCAGCATATTTGCAGCGATAAAGTGACTAACACTTTCTACCTCATCTTTATTCTTTATGGTTAGAAATAAAGATGTGTCTTCGGCAATTAAACAGCAGGCGTTCCGGTATTTCTTGAGCATTACTAATTATGCAAGATGTTTGGCAAGTCTATACAACTTGTCAACACACCTCATACTTCTATAATATAATCAAGACTGCTTAATGTTATGACATGCATTTTTAGGTATCTTTAGGGAACGATTCAAGTCTTGAGGAATTTTAGTTCGATTTACAAGATTCTCAGGAACTTTAAAAAGTATTTCAAAAATTTTATACTTAACGATAGTAGGTCTATAATTATATAGGATTTTATAACAAAAAATTTAGAGATTTTTATACAAACTAAAATGCTGAATGATCATAAAATAAGTTAAAAATAAAGTAACTTTCTTTTATAAACGTGTCAAGTGATTGTTAGCTCAAAAAACAGTTATAGATTAAAATATTTATAAAACCTTTCTAATTTTGAATGTTCTTCTTAGTCGAAGCAGTAAGGGGTTGGTTAAAGCACCGAAATTTGATCGGCAAGACATAACAGATTTTAGTAGGTACGGTTTGGTGCGCTGGATTCGTGAGAACGTGATGAAAGCGATCATTTAATTTTGGGAAACTGCATAGGTACTTGCATACAAAAGATACATCTCAAACAGACAGTAGACAAAAATTCAGTTTCATTTTGTTACTAGGGTTATGGGTTATTTTTTAAAGATATTTAATAAAACTCTAGATGACGTCGTTGTAATGGGCACCAGAGACTCCGTAGATCACTTTCAATTTTATATAAGTTCTCAGCTAGCCCAAAAACTACCGAAAAACTCTAGAAGACTACGTAAACAGTAGGTATCCTAATCACCAGGTACTTTGGAGATCACTTTCGATGTCATATATTTGTTTTCAGCGACCTCAAAAACTCTTCAGTAACAGAACTGAACTAATTTCTGAAATTAATTAACGAGTTCTGAATTTTTGTTTGGCGTCTGTTTGTATACACAAATACAGTTTTCCAAAATGATCGCATTGGTCACAAAATTTCCAACTTCATGAATCCAACACACCAAACCGCATTAAAATCCTTCTTGCCGATCAAATTTCGAAAGTTTGAATGATTTTACTGCTCTATAAAATCGAAGAAGGTTACTTCCGATTGGTATATAAATTTTTGTTTATCAGAAGTTATCGCAAAACTCCTACAAAGCAACACATAACGGCGAATCATTCTACATCAGGACAGTGCTCACACTAACCAAAAGAGTTTTTGGAGCTTCTAAACATCGAATTGTTAGACCATCCACCATATAGTCTCGACCTGAGTTTCAACGACTTCTTTACGTTCCCAGAGATCAAGAACTCAATTCGTGGGTTGCAATTCCAGTCGCCAAAAGAATGCATCGATGCCTTTAAAACTGCGATTTTATAGGTGTCAACTGAAGACTTTTTTATCAATTGGTTTGAACGTATGCAAAAGTGTATCGATCTTGCTGGGACATATTTTGAACAGCAATTAGTCTCTATATTTTTTGTCTTTATGGCTAATGCAACCCTCGTAGCATGTAAAAATTATTAGATTTTAACATCTGTTTAGACTATTTTATAATCTGTTTTAATTTTGAGTTGACTGAGTATATTTTTTATATAATTTTGTCTATGCTGAGATAAAGTGTACCTAAGTATACGATACAATAATAAATTTACAATATTAAGATATATTATGTACATTTTTAATACTTTTAGTCCTTGTTAAACCTAGTGTTTACCTGGCAAACCCTATTTATGACAGAATACTAATGACTTTAAAATGATATCAGACCACAGAAATAAATAGATTTATTTTAACCTTGCAACAGAAATATTAGAACTTACATATACTCCTTTAACAATTTAAAAGAATTTTATGTAAACAAATAAGTAAATAGAATTTTAGTAAACCCAACTAAAATTGTGTTCAAAACAATCACATTAGACTAATTTTGATCCTTTACTATTAACCTGTTTTTGTGAGAAATAAAAAAAGCAGGAATAATCTTAACTGCGTCTTTTATACCAGGTAAATTTCTATTAACCCTTTTATTAAAATAATCTTTTCGTTGCCATAATCGTATTATACGTTACAAGGTCGGTAGGTGACTTATTAGTATTACAGTACGAGTTAGTATACGGATGAGGCGACGTAGGAGCCAAGTCTGGAAATAAAAACGAGTACTGTAATAACACCTAACGACCATATATCCTAATCAAGAGGTTTTTAAAAGAGCTAAGAGTCTGCCTATAGAAACTTTGATCTTCCGTGATCGCTTACATTGGACAGAAAAATATGGACTTTTTGGAGAACTAAGTGAGGGGGGTCTTCGTAAACAAGGAGTTCCGGCAATAATAATAAGAAGGCGTTCATTTATTATATAAAACCAATTTTTCCCGATTTTTGCCTCATTCGAATGAGTCACAAGTTACGGTTTTAAATTTCTTTAAAAAAATTAAATCAACACAAATAAATGTTGAAGAGTCTTTGAAGTAACCCCTCACCTGGAAACAACGTGCGGTCTATAAATGAGACCCTTTTCTCGACCGTCGAACCTCGATGCGGCAGGTGGTTGTATGCATTCATAATTTTACAATTTATTGTTTAAATTTAAGAAATATATAAATAAGTACCAGAAACGTAAAGATGTAAGTTTTTATATTTTCGCCGTGTTCTTTGTCTCTGTGTCATTCCGTTTAATTTTGCAATCGAATTTAAACCTATTTCCCGACTACCTAGAGCTCTGAAATTTTCAGGATAGCTAAGAACTGCATGACAATGCATGTTTCAAGTGTGTTTAGGCATATACATAGATTTCGAAATTTATACTGAATTGTTATTAAATTAAATATGTATACATATTATCATTTTGAAAGTCTTCATATAAGCTTGCGGTGGCCTATTTGGATAAGCGGTTGAAGCGGTTGATTGTGACAATTCTGTTGGGTTATCGCAATGGGATCGATCTCGCGAGAGAGAAGTTTTTTTTTCTTTTTTTTTGTTCTTACATGTGAAAACAGTAATTATTGTTTTAACTGGTAAAAAAATAAACTGTTTTAGAAAGTTTTTAGATACAACTACCCTTGATTTTGTTAACAAGAAAGCAATCTTCTCTATGATCAATCACAGCGTTGTATGACTTAATATTTTTGCAATATCAGGGATGCTGTGCATTGTTGAGATGACACTTAAAATATGACCTATAAATCAGTAAAAAACTTTCTATTATAAAAAGTTCTTTTTATAAATTGTGCTTATTTCTGATTTCAACCAGATATAAAATTTTGAAGTTTACAGACTAGACACCAAAATGAAATAATATAACTCTAGTTTAAATTTAAACAATAGATTGTAAAATTATGAATACATACAACCACATGCTAGATCAAGGGTCAAGTGTCGAGAAAAGGGTCTCACAGGCGGCTACAAGGCCAGGTTCAGGCTCAGGACAAGATAGTTTCCAAGTATAACTTTGCCAGAAACTTTTGAGGAGAATCACAGGAAAGGGATTCATGGAACAATGGCCCCTCAATTCAAAGGAATTCATCTGGTATAGCGATGGCTCAAAGACTGAGAAAGGCGTCGAGAAAAGGTGTCGAGAAAAGGGTCTCACAGGCTGCTACAAGGCCAGGTTCAGGCTCAGGACAAGACAGTTTCCAAACATAACTTTGCCAGAAACTTTTGAGGAGAATTACATGCTCTCTATTTATTAAAACTGTCACTCAAACAAGTTGATAGAATTACTGTTGTGTCTTATATATGTCATACTTTACCTGGTTTGGTGGTAACAAAAGCCAATAATAGAATTGCAAAAGGTGCAAAGACACGCTTGTATAGGAATCACTGGTGTTATGAGATGGTGTGCTAGTGCAACCTTAGAAGTAATTCTAGACCTCCTACCTTGTATTTACATGTTAAGAGGATTACTCTGAAGACAAGGAATGGGTATAGGGGTTACAGGTCCTAACGTTAGGCTTTTAATAGGCCAGGAAAACACTCCCACAATCTTCCAAACGATTTCTGTGCTCAAAAGTGCATTAAAAAATGCCTCAATTCAGCCAGAATATTTATTGCTTCAGATAGCCAAGCTGCTTTAAAGGTTCTACAATTTAACACGTTCGAGTCTAAAAAGAGCCTTGAACTGCAAACAGTTTCTTAAGCAACAGGCTAAAGATAACAAAGTAACTTTGCTGTGAGTACCATGGCAAAGAGGTATAGGCCGGAACAAATGTCATGGCTACGCAATATAAAACACTGGACTGGTATAAATAACACCGGTGAGCTGTGTCATGCCGCTAAAAATAGATGTCTGACGATAAGATAATCGCCAACGCACTGTAGGTGCACGGCAGCAGAAGAAGAAGAAGACCATGGCATAAGAGATTATCGGAAACGGGATTGCTGATAGTCTCACAAAAGAAGAAGCTAGTACTCCTTTTATTGGACCTGAACCATAGTGTGGTCACATTAAGGATGAAGTTAGAAATTGCAAAAAGGAACTTAGTGAAGCCAACTGAAAAACAGTCCAAGCCAAAGAGAAGTATATACAAAGGTTAATAATGCCCTCACTGCGCTACTCTACATTATTTTAAGAGCTTCAGAAACCTGAACTAATTGTAATGGCAGGAAATCTTACAGGATCGTAGATATTTAAGTTGCAATTTAGTCTAAGTAAGGCACTAAAGACATGCATCATTTTGTTTTTACCGTAAATATCTTGTCAGTTTAGTCATTTCTAACAGTTATAATTAATCAACACCACATAATTCGTTAATTCAGTGACAGCGGAGTCAAAATACTAATGTTCTCAAGCCATAAATTCTTGTCAAGTGTGATAGATTCAGTCAAAATATTGAATGGAAGTGGCTTTTACTTGATGAATATCCATATTAACGATTAAATCACACGAGTGCTTTTCGATATTCACTTTTATTTCACCAACTTACGTAACATATATTTCGATATACAATATCTTCATCAGATGTAAAATCAGTACTAAACTAATATATACAAGTTCTAGAATTTATAGTTATTGTTAAAATATATTTAAAAGATTAGGAAGTTCTCACTTAGGTAAATAGATTAAGTAAGGGTGAATTTGTTAGATCTGGTTGGTCATTTAAAAGCAATTTAGAATGTTTATATTTATTTATCTCCAGAGATTCTAAGAGGTTCAGTTTATGGCTTTCCGGTTGAATATGTAGAATATCAGGTTTATCATTAAAAATATGATTTTCTTCTATTAAGGCATAGTTTGAATTATCACAATTATTATCAAACGATCTTTTATGTTCTGCTAATCTTCTTTTAAAGGATCTACCAGTTTGACCCACAAATAATTTTTTACAAGTACCACACGTGTGGCAAAGATATTGTATATCGAACCATATGTTATGAAAGTTTGTGAAATAAAAGTGAATCTCGAAAAGTACCTACTTGTGTGATTTAATCGTCAGTCAAAATAATTGATGAGGTTAAAATATGTGGAAACACAAATTATGTTAATTAAATTCAACTCAAATAAATCAAATCTTTCATTATTGATTGACATCTTATTATTATGAAATAAGAGAAACAATCAGATATCCTTCATAATATCAAGAAAGGTTTAATAACCAATTTCAGATTTCTAGGTAGACACTACCGGTTTTTTTACATAAGTGGAACTATTAAAACAATTATTTTTAACTGACTTAGGAAGGGGTTCTTAATTCGACCATATTTTTTAACGATGACAACTGACTGCAATTAAAATTTGGTATGCGACTTGGCACTATACTTAAACTTAAATTTAATAGAAATATGCAATTTATAAGTAATAGTTTATTCGGTATTAATCAATTATTTTGCAACATTTGTATTTGTTAGAAAGTGGAATTGGGTTAATAAAAGATAGATCTAGAGATTATTGTGTTTTTTTTATATCTTATTTCAATTTTGTTATTTTACTTATATTAAATCCATAGGTACGATATTTATTATTCGAAGGTCTGTCTGCAAAGTTTGTGACCTACCTTCATATCGCCACGCTAGCGATATTTAAGTTTTCAAGCGAATGGTGTCCTTCAAAATAGTCCCTATTGGTTTAAATAACACGCTACCAGCAGTTATTATTCCTTTTCGAAAAAAGTCCTAGAAATAAGTTTTTTGAATAGGTTTGAGTGTCCTCTAACATTATATTCAAGTGTTTTTTGTAGTTAAAACGGTGTCCTTTCAGCGATGTTATCAAATTCAGCAACACTCAAACAACAGGTATCTATATCAGGACTTTACAAAGGTTTGTGAAGGTGTTTCTTTTAAAATTGCTGTACAAAATTCGATGATACAGAGCTAGTTACCGATTGACAAAAAATTTTGCCCTTTTTTCTCATTATATCACGCAATCATTTCAGAATTTTAACCTAATATTGCTTATTAATATTCTGAACAAAAAACAAAACAAATAGCATTTTCGGACAATATTGTTGATTTATTTATCTCGGTTTCACAACAATTCACCCACGATTGATTATCAGTAATAACATTTTTAAGTACATTATTATCACTACTCAACATTTCCAAATTAAATTAAACAATTTTTAAGCTAAAGCTTTTTTTAGCTACACATTTAGCAATTTTGGAATCAGCTTTGAGGTCAAAATTTTTTAACACCAGCGTCTTCTAATTTTCGCCATGTTAAATGTTGATTTTCTTTAATTGCAAGTCAAACGTGGTCGAATTTATCAGTCAGAACAACTTTTGCATTTGTTTTTTTTTGTCATATACTTATACCCAAAACCCTTCTGCATTATTAAATAGTCTCCGATCCCAGGCTTTGTAAACCAGTACGGTCGACAAGCTACCATTAAATTCGTGAAGCTTTATTTTTGAAGTATAAGCCTTATAGATGTTGCTCAAACAAATCAAGTACTTTTGAAATATACTTCGCATCTTAAAGTTTTTCGTTTGTACTATTTTCTATCTCATAAACACTTTAAGTCCAATTTCTTAATAATATACATTTTTTCTTTTAGTTTTGCATTGTCACATACGATAATAGGGTAGTTTAATTATTTGATATTTTATTGTATTATTTTATATTATTTTTAATTGTAATTATCCATGCCAAACTCAGTACGTTAGATTTCAAGGCGACCTTATATAGTTTAATTCTTATTCTCACGTAGCGTAAGAATTGGCTATAAAAGAGCGTCGTTGAGGTCTTACTCGAGGAGTTCGGAGTCTGAGGTTGTCTGTAAGGGTCACCCTTTGGGGTGTCCCTAAAACAGACCCTTGGGTCTGGGCCGTTGTGACTCTTGATGTATTCGCGTGAGTAAGTGTGACATGCCACCATATAGTTTATTTGGTAAGATTAGTTAAGTTTATTGTATTTAGTTATTCGTTATTCATTGTTTGTTTCTTGTTAATATATTTGTTGTTTGTTTCCTGTTGTTTATCTCATCTTCCCCTTGGTTAGTTTTCTGCCTTCAGCAGGATACCTAACCAGGGGGTAGATAACCACGACCTGGGTGGGAAGTGCCTCTAGTAAAGCTACCCCTCATCCAATAACACTATGGCACATCCTTCTATCCCCCCAGGCGTGACAGCATAAAACCATAATTACAAAAATATATAGACTTAAAGTATTTTATTGCTTTCCGAAATATGTCTCACCAAGATCGATACACTGTTGCATACGTTTAAACCAATTAGTAAAAATGTATACCAGTCTTCAGCTGACACCTGCAAAATCACTGTTTTAAAGGCATCGATGACTTCTTCTGGCGAATGGAAACGGTGTTCACGCATTTAATTCTTTATCTATGTGAACGTGAAGAAGTCGTTGAGACGGACTTCGGTCAGGACTATACGGTGGATGGTCTAACAGTTCAAAGTTTTAAAGCTCTAAAGACTCGATTGTCTTTTGGGCAGTGTGAGCACTTGCATTGTCCTTGATGTAAGATGAATCGCCGTTTATATACCAATCAGAAGTAACCGGTCTTCAATCTTTTAATGCAATTGATGCCACATAACCAGATTTTGACACAAAAGTTGCTAACATTTTCTTTTACACATTTCGAGAACGGATCACATTTGTTGGTTTGCCTCATGGTGAAACACCCACACAACGGATTCCGGTTCGTAGGAGTAAATGTAAGATTTATTGGCACTAACAATACTATAAACTCTTTTTGAACTTCCTTTGTTGAACTGTTCCAATTTTATTCGACACCAATTGACGCGAACCGCTTTTTGCTCTCCTCTGAGCAAATGAGGGATCCAACGGGAAACGAACTTTGTTACACCCAGTTCTTCATGTAGGATCTTTTGGATTAAAGTCTTTAAAATGACCAAAGATGCCTCTATCTCGTATGTTACACGATGGTCATCCTTAATTAGCTGACGAACCGCATCACTGTTTTGCTGTGTGACTGCTTTATTCGTCGCTGAGACCAGAGCGACCACGTTGAAATTTCAATACCAGTGTTTTTTTCCAGGTGTTTGCTCAAACACAAAAACCATTTCAGCAAGACATTGTTGTTGGGATAATACCCTCCAAAAATTATAAAAAATTATTGCTCGAAAATGTTCTCGGTTATGTTTCATTTTTCGACGGACTTACTAATTTCAAAATTTTACTGTACCTACACGACTTGTTATATTGCAATGAAACAAAAGATTAATGTTAGATTTGTATCTAAAGGTTCTATTGGTGGCGCCTTCTAAGCGGCTATATGCCATCGTAATTCTGTCTTGGTAAGTTGTTGTTATTTGAACCATAAATTTTGATTTTTCCTAAGCTTGGCTAATGGAAAAAAATACAGCCAATAGTAAATATTTTTTCTTTGCACTATGCCGAAAGTACGTCGTTCCGGCTTCAATATTACGGCCTAACTTTTATGCCGCGATAATTTCGCGCAGACAGAGGGCCGAAAGAAATTATTCGTACAGTGATGTCACTGTCACTGACACTGTCACTGCAAATGACGAGGCAGGCATCAATATCTTTTAACACAGAAGGCAATTTCCTTCGTACTTTCGGCACAGTACAAAGAAAAATAGTATGTGCATCATGGCGCGCAGTGCAGGAATCTCAAACTTTCTGCCCTTGTAGTTTAACATAATTTATGAATTTTAAACTAGTTTCAATTTAACTCTGCAAGGTAGTCTGTCAGAAAACCATTTCAGTAATTTTAGGGATGAAAACTGAATGTGAAGATTGGTCGAATATTTTTATCAAATGGTTACACATTGTCAATCTTTTTTGTAAATTATTGTTATCAATGAACTTTTTTCTTATAACTCTGCAAGATATGTTTATACGTGTATTTTTTTTAGGGGTTTTCAATAGAAGAAAGCAAAATGTACTTCTGGAAAATACTTAAGGGACCATTAGGGATAAAAAATCTAAAAGATGGTAAAAGATTTTTAACTAGTGGTCACATTCTTGATCATTTGTTTATTAATTATTTAAATTTTTATACGCTTTTGAATATAATTCTGCAAGATATGCCATTGAAAAAATAGTAGGTACACGTGTTTTAGGGGTTGGAAAAAATTCTGAAGAGTGGTTAAAAATTTTCAAGAAGTACTCGTACGTGTTTTAATTGTGTTTGCTTAGATAATTCTAACTTTTAATCGGTTTTGAATACAACTCTCCCAGAGATATGGCTAAAAAAAATTAGGTACAAAGGTCTTAGTGACTCAAAAAATTGTTGGGAAGAAATGAGTTCTAACATTTTACAAAAATGATCACACGTGCTTAATTATTCGAATATTTAACCGGTTTTACATATACTTCTGCAAGTTATATTTTTGTAAAACTATACGGTGGCTCTAGGGCATGGAAAAAAATCTAAAGGGATGTTAAAACAGTGTTTAAACACTATTAACTATTTCAATTCTCAGTTGTTTGAATTAATAGATTTTTAACATTACTTTACATGAAAGACCTGATGTTGGAAACATATTTTAAGAATTCTGGGAGATGAAAATACGATTCTAGAATGTATAAAAAAATACATTGGTTGTCAAATATTGCCAGCATTAAATATGTGTCCTGAGTTTTTAGAGACAGTTCAAGTAACTCAATAATAGAACGAATCAATTAAGATTTATTTTTAGGTATTTATGCACCCTCTAACACTGGGTAAAGACGTCATGACCATCGTGGGACGAATATAAATCCTAAATTTTATCAGGTAGGTAACACTAACTCCCACATAACATATTTGCCTACATACTAACAGATCAGTTACTTATCATTGGTTGGAGCAGATATCCCTAATAAAAACTGAGACAGATAATTTATGACGTAGTGAATCAATACATGCAGGTTACGTCATCAGAAAAAAATCTATATCCCGTGACGTCAATTCTACTTCACATAGGGTTACTTTTGGGTTTGCTGCGCCTTCGACGTTGCTATTAATAAGAGTTTGACGTCATCGTGTGCCACGTTCCCTCTCAATATTCTGGAAAGCTTTTAAACTTCATTCAATCAGGTGAGAGGTCAGAAATTTAGGTCAAGATTTATACTGATAAACTAGTATGAAGTTTACAAATAAAAATAAAAAACAATAAGAAGATACATTTAAAACTCAGGTCAGCTTGGAGTAAATAAATAATTTTAAATAAATAAAGAAATGTTAAATTTGACAACAAGAGAAGGTAATGTTTTTATTCACAATTGTTTATGCGAAACATAACTCATTATCTTTAAATTTTTACATATAGTGAGTCTTAATTTAATAAGGGGAAAACTCAGTCCTTGGAGTTACAATCCATTTCCAAGCAGTGACCCACAAGATCATTTGAGTTAGCTACTTTCGATAAGAAAATATAAAAGCTTGGAATGATTTTGTAGATACGTAAGTAGTGATCGATACATTAAAATTGTAACAAGCACACAGTGCACAGGTCAGTTCATAGGACTTTCATTTGTAATTGTGTATCAAAAGAATTGTACGGAACGATGCCAATTTTCCTTGGTACACCGACTGGACTATACATAAAACCATCGTCGTTTGCTTCGAACACTATTTATGTTATATGTATGAACGTGAGGATACGATAAACGATTATGGAGTATTCTTTTTCCTTGGTCCATCATCAGGTCCCTGTCCATCTATGGACCCATAATATTCAGGTCTTTTTCTATATTGTCACTCCATCCATAGGCGTGGTCGTCCCGGTGATCTTCATCCTTAAGAGTTAGTTTTTCATGCCAGCTTTGCCAGCGGTTATCTGTTTTCGGTTAGATGTGTCCTGCGTTTCTCAATCTTTGTGCTTTTACCTGTCTTACAATGTCCATGTGTTTGTACTACAACTCTTTAAGTCCTGTGTTTGTTCTTATCCTGTATCTTCGTGTATCTTTATCCATGGTTGGGCCGTATAATTTTCTTAAAACTTTTCGTTCTTTGGTTTTTATCAGCGTCCAGGTTTCGTTTCCGTACAATACTATCAGCCTTATAATGGTTGAATATATTTGTTTCTTAGTTTTTTTTGTAAGGTGCTTCATTTTAAGGATGTTTATTGCAGCGTGCATGCATTTATTGGCTCCGATGATTTTATTTTTAATTTCTGTAGTTCTGATCTATTATTATTGCCTCCAAAATTTTAAGCTTTCAGTCTTTTGAAGTCTTCCATAGCTACATTTTGTCCTATTCGACCCTGTCCACTGTGAAGTTGCCTGATCTAATCTAATCTAATCTAAATAAACCTGGCATGGTCTCTACTGTGGAGCCTCATGTTTGAGCACTGCTTCCTATGGGAATATTGTGACCAGGTTCGGCACCAAGAGTCCTCAAATGCACCCGATGCGTGCAGGACTCTAGTTTGTTCAGCTGAAAATCAACATCACGCTGATCTTCAGGTAGGCTAGAATCCAGGTGTCCGAAATTCCTTGAGTTACTGTTGCCACAGGGCAGTTCTCTATATAACAGATTTGAATCCTGTGACTAGCTCCTCAAGGTGGTGATAGGATTCAGGATTCGTGTCACCGAAGATGAGAAGTTGCCTGATAACACATATATATTTCGTTTGTTCAATCCCATTTTATTGATCTGCAGTGCTAACTTACTCTGGTTGCGGTTTTAGCGACTATATCTATATTATCTGCGAAGGTTATCAAGAGACCATTAATCTTCATTTTCGTTTTCGCTTTCTTCACTGCTTTATCTAGAATAATGCTAAACAGCAGCGGCTACATCGCGTCTACTTGCTTTAACCTGCTTGTAATTTGGAATACTTTTTTAGTGATGATGAATATGATGAGTCCATTCAGACGCGACAGTTAGTTTTTATCCTCGAATACTTGTTTTTTATTCACTGATAAAAAAGTTATTTCAGTAGAGAATTAATTTACTTTTTATAAAGCAATAAATATTTCTGTTGTGGATATTCTGCATTGTTATGTTTAAAAACAATTTTAGTTACATATAAATAAATTAACAACTATTTGCTTCCTCATAGAAACACTTTTTGTTTTAGGATGATAGACACTCGTGCCTTAGATCTCGTGTTGTAGATAAATATAAACAAATGTAGATGTGATTCATTTAATTGAGTTCATGTGATTGATCATGTCAATTGTCGTTGCCAGAGAATCTCACAAGTGAAATTGTTTAAATATGTCTGTCTTATTTTAAAAGTTTTTTATGCATGCTAGCTAGGATAATGACATTGCTACTTTTCTCATTTTTTAAAAGCTTTTATACCATTTTATCACCGATTCAATTCTGTTTTAGTATAGAATTTCCAATAATGAGAAGTTGTTTTAAATTAAATTGACCATAACAGTATTTACTTTTTTTATTATCTTTGTATTTTCATTAAGGAGTTAACATTCGAAAAATGGCATGAGGAAAGAACTAGGAAGTGGCTTTAGCGAAATATATGAGTATTAAAATCAGGCAAAACTATTACAATGTCTAAGAAAAAAATATATATCATGACAGAATAATGAAAAAAGGAAATGATCACAATAATAAAAGATACACTTTACCTTCTCCCTTGGATTAATAGGTAATCTGTAAGTATAAAATGTTGGCGTTGCATTGTTAAAGCAATAAAATGAAATAGCAAGAAGAAAGAAACAAAGGAAATAGCACCTTTCAGATACAGATAGGTCTAAATCACTGGAGCTATTAGCAATGGACTTCTGTGCTAAATAGTGCATTACAAAACCACCCTTTTCAGCCAGATTATTTCTTGTAACAGATAGCCAAACTGCTTTTAAAACTCTACAATCTATAACGTTTAAGCCCAAAACAGCATGGAACTGCAAATAGTCTCTTAAGCAGCTAGCTAAACACAATAAAGTAACTTTGCTGTCATTACAAGAGCATAAAGGGATTGTAGGGAGCAAGATTGGTTATGGACTTGCAAAAGAAAGAGCAAGTAGTCTTTTTATCATACCTGAACCTTGATGTGGCATCTCAAAATGCTACATTATCGAAGAAGTTCAAGTGGAAAACATTCTAGGCCAAAGACCAGCAAAAAGGTTAATAAGGCATTCACTGCGTTACTCTAAATTACTCTTAGAGTTTCAGTAAACGTTAACTTAAATTAATCGCAGTAATTCTCACAGGACACGGTCCACTGTGGAATATGCATATTCTTTGAGTATGCAGATGAAACGGCTGACAATTGTTCAGTTACAAATAACTTTAGAGTAATTGTTCTCCAACGACATAAATATCGGGGAAAGGTTTCCTGATCAGGTTACAAACGTACATCCTAAGCGGTCTAGACTTATAATTAGATCTTTTAGGTTGCAGGGTAGTAAGATAACCTGGGCCAGTCGACACCACAAACACTCTTGTGCTAGAATCTATTTCTTTGTAAATCTTTACAGTTTTTTCCACTTCTTCACATTTACCAAACAAATCCATTTTTTATATGCTGTTGAATAAGATCTATGACTTATAGGTACTAAGTGTATGAGGATCAGAATTGTTGTTGTTGCTAAATAAATCTGATATCATAAAAAACTTAGGGATCAAATATCCTTGTTCATCTACAATCAAACGCTTTTCTTCTGATAACATAATCAGTTTTTTCTTGGTTCAAACTATTACTAATTTGTGGTTACCATCGTACACTTTTCTCTCTGTTAGTTCTACTACCACTTTTCTGTGTGTATATACAATTGTATAATGAAACGGCAAGATCCGCTATCTGATCAATGTGCCAACAAGTAAATAAATCAACATTGAACACAGTAAACATTTTACTCAAGAAATCAAGAATTCTCTATGGAGATATGGAGACTTAAGTGACAAAATGATTATGAAAGACGGCAATGTAGTTTGACCTTCAAAAGATTATGGTAATCTATCCATAAAAAAGGTAATCTACCTATAAAATGCATATGTATTTTGTTCACATTGCTAGTCTAAAAACTTGCATATCTATGTAAATGTTTATACGGGGTGGAATATATAATTATTACTTGATTATAGATAAGTATTAAAAGAATTTGAATATAGATGAGAAGAATCAGCAATTTAAAACATATATAGAGTGTTTTATTACCTACAGGTTAAATTGTGTTATTTATTTCATAAACTATAAATACTTGCTGTTTTTTGAATAATGAAACACCCTGTATAGTACTAATTTAATAAATAGGTTCTAAAGCGTAATCAGCCACCAATAAAATGCAAAAATAATTACGTACATTTATTTGAATGACCATTCTGATATGCTGTATTATTATTGTTGGCATCCACTACGTCTCTGGAATAATTAATATGTCGATGAATCTGATGATGATAGCTGGGCGCTCGAAGTTTGATGATTGGAGGACCGGAACGCATCTCGTAAAGGCATTGCAATTTTTTTTTGTTTTTGCTAAACTAGTTTCTAGTCTTCATGCAAAACAACACATATTAAATCTACTGACAAAGGTATAAAACATCGAACAGAAAGATTCACCTGGTGAACCCCTCAGGAACAAATCTGGACTGCTCGGAGAAGAGCGTGAACCGCCTTCGTGCGTATCTGGAGGAGAATCCACGTCGAAAATTGAAAGCAATCTCATGAATTTAAGTTTTAGCTTGTTCAGAAGCTCTACTGCATCTTGATTTTTATTGCTGGTTTTTATCTATAGTATTATCCTAGAAATAAAAAATATATATTAGTAACAATAATTATGTAATGTAGTAATTCCCAAAAACTATTGGTTATCATATTTAATCTAATCTTCTATATCTATACTTATAATAAATCTGTAGAGAGGTCAATTCTGTACATGAAATATATTTGCAAAATAACTATCAGGGGGTGATTAGGGATCGATACTGACGCCAAAAATGAAATCAGTAAAATTTTTGTCTGTCTGTCTGTCTGTATAACCGTTATAGAAACAAAAACTACTCGACGGATTTTAACGAAACTTGGTACAATTATTTTTCATACTCCTAAGCTGGTTATAGGATACTTTATATCAGGCTACAATCAATAGGAGCAGAGCAGTTAAGGGAAATGTTGGGAAAACCACTTTTACGGTTGTGGGGGGAGAAATTTTTATACAACAATCTATATGTCACGCGAACGACGTCGCGGGTACATCGATATAGAACCCAAAAATGTGATTAGATTGTTTGTTGTACGTCTGTCTATCTATCTATATGTTTGTGCGCACATCACATGAAAACTACTGATCCGATTCGATTGTCTTCTTTTAACTTAACATCTGGTGTAAAAAAATTTCTCCTCCCACCCCTTTAACGGGGTGAGAGGAGAAATTTTTATACAACAATTAACACCCAGTGCGAACGACGTCGTGGGTACACCTAGTTAACATATAATACTAATTCGCTTTTACAAACAACAATAAAAACAACAACAAATAACAATAATTGATAAAGTTTTAATACTAAGGGCTTTTAATCAAATTTCCATATACAATAACAACACGGAGCATAATTAATTTACTTAGATTGGGAAAACAACTTTGAGATTATCTATGAAGATGATATCCACAACAGTAATTATTCAAAAAGGATAATGATAGAGATCGAAAACCCAGATTGGTTTTTGAACAAAAAACTGATTGTACATGTAGTTGAAATTCACAAAATACAACAATAACAAAATTTAAACCCATTATTGTTTACAAAAATTAAGGTGACATCCATAAAATTAAACAACATTATAGAAATTATTTTTGGGTTGATGAAATTTAAACGTACCCAAACTTTGATTTGATTTATGCAGTCGATGTTTACCAACCATTAAATAATTAACGTGATACTGTTAGAAAACCATAACTTGCTTTTGGATTCCTTAATTTTAAACGTGGAGAAAACATCAAAGATGATTCATTAAGTTATCTTCCATAAATGCAATAATAACAATAAGTATTTGTAGATTGTAGATTATAGTGGGGTAGATTGACCCAGGTGACCTTACTACAGTGCGACCAAATATCTGCATGTTCCACTGTCCACTTTTCCCTTTTTTATTAACACGCTTTTATTAACTTCACCTGTATGTATGTATGTATGTATGTATGTATGTATGTATGTATGTGTGTTTGTTTGTAACTCTCCACTCCGTTATATAATTATATCTCGAAAAGTTATCGTTTTTTTGAAAAAACACAAGAATACTTTTTTGTTTGGAATTAATTTTTACATCAACTGTCAAATTATGACAGCTGTCATATTGACAGTTTTAGAAATAAACACTATTTTGTGAATATCTCGAAAAGTTATCGTTTTTTTGAAAAAACACAAGAATACTTTTTCGTTTGGAATTAAATTTTACATCAACTATCAAATTATGACAGCTGTCGTATTGACAGTTTTCGAAATAAACACTATTTTCTGAATATCTCGAAAAGTTATCGTTTTTTTGAAAAAACACAAGAATACTTTTTCGTTTGGAATTAAATTTTACATCAACTGTCAAATTATGACAGCTGTCACATTGACATTTTTCGAAATAAACACTATTTTGTGAATATCTCGAAAAGTTATCGTTTTTAACACGCTTTTTATTATTATTTTATTAATTAACTTCACCTGTATGTATGTATGTATGTATGTATGTTTGTTTGTTTGTAACTCAACACTCCGCGGCTGCTGCCTCGGGTGAGTCCCATATCGTTATTTTTAGTCACTACCTCCCCGGAAGTGGGTAATAAACAATACGTTTAATTATAAACGATATGAATGAAATTGTCTTAGAATTAATCTAACAATTCTTTAGATTTCACAATAGTAATTTTTTTTCCAAGTTCTGAAAACAATACGTTTAATTATAAACAATATGAATGAAATTGTCTTAGAATTAATCTAACAATTTTTTAGATTTCACAATAATAATTTTTTTTTCCAAGTGATTGAAACAATATGTTTAATCATCAACAATATAAATACAATAAATATAATTTGAGAAATCAAAAAAACACGCTTTCAAAGCATTTTCAACTAAATAAACGAATAATGATTGAGTGAGGGTCTTGTAATCGTCACAGCAAATTAACGAATCTATTGAAATAAAATAAATTGGACTAAAAAGTAAAAAATAAATATAGTTTAAAAAAACTAAAAAACACGCTTTTATAAAGCATGTTTCTGAAAAACATCGAACTAAAAAGTTGCAAATAATTTTCAAAATAAAATTAAAACAAAAATAAATGAAAAATACTAGTATTATTGTGAAAAAAGCGTGGGCGCTGCATACCATATTTTTCGAATGTCAAGCGCCCACGCTTTTTCACAATAATACAAGTATTTTTCATTTATTTTTGTTTTAATTTTATTTTGAAAATTATTTGCAACTTTTTAGTTCGATGTTTTTCAGAAACATGCTTTATAAAAGCGTGTTTTTTAGTTTTTTTAAACTATATTTATTACTGAGATGGTACCACAGTGGACAGTGTCCTGTGAGAATTCCAGCGATTACTCTAAGTTAAGGTTTACTGAATATCTAAGTATAATTTAGAGTAAAGGCGTGGCATGCCAGCGCTGGCATGGTACTGGCATCATGTAAACAATTTCTTGTGCCAGTCCAGCGCTGTCTGCCAGCGCTGTCTCGAATAGAGAGTTGGTCTATTTTTCATGCCAGTGGCCCTCGTCCGCGTGCCCTCCAACCCCGCGCCAGTGGTTGTAAACACGTGTAAACACAGCGTTTCAGTGACTGGCGTACATGTGAAGGGTAAACTTCACCAAGTAGGAACTAGGGTGCCAGTGAGACTGTCGCCAGCTACTGGATACGTGTAAACGTACCAGTCCAGCGCTGTCCTAGCAATGGCATGCCAGTAAGACTGGCGCCAGTTACTGGCATCATGTAAACACGCCATAACGCAGTGAAGTACGCCGTAACCTTTTTGCATGTCTTTGACTTTGATCGTTTTCCACTATTCCGCAATGAGTTCTTTTCTCAATCACGGTCTTTTTTCCACAGAAAGGTTCAGTCTGATAAAAATTTTACTTGCTCTTTTTTTTGCAAGACTATTAAAAATCTCGTGTCGAACAACCCCTTTATGCCCTGGTAACGACAGCAAAGCTACTTTGTTTTGTTTAGCTGTCTGGTTAAGAGACTGTTTGTAATTCCAGACTATTTTGGACTCGAGCGTGGTAGATTGTAGAGCCTTTAAAGCAGATTGGCTATCGGAGACAGTAAATATCTGGATTACTGTGAGTTAAGAATTTTGAAGCTTCAAGAGTAATTTAGAGCATCGCAGTCAATGCCGTATTAACGTTTTTGCTTATCTTTGGCTTGGAGTATTTTCTTTTCCCAATTACGAATTTCATTTAGCATTTTGAGATGCCACAGAAAGGTTCAGTTCTGATAAATCGACTACTCGCTCCTTCTTTTGATAAACTATCAGCAATCTCGTGTTTTAACATTCCTTTTATGCCATGGTAGCTACATGATCACGTGATCTATGCAGTCGACATTCACAAATTGCAATAATAATAGAAAAAATTTTAGAAAATCAATGGTATCAAAATGAAAAAGTGTTGATTTTGAAAATTATTGGTAGGTAAATAAATTGTGAGTTATTTCATTTTTGGTCAACAAAAAACAAAATATACAGAAAAATAACAAAATATAAATTGTAGGATCTCTTTTAAATGATTATTAAATTCTGTTTTAATGAACAATAAATGTTTTTTTGCCAAATAGAATTTATTTGATTCACAGTAGTCCCTTTCAGAGTTACTTCATCTATTCGCACGATCCACAAGTTTTTCGAATGAGGATTTCAGCTCTTCAAAATGGTCGTAGACGCCTTTTGAACGGCATCTAAAGATGATTACAAAAATAACGCGACAGCTCCAGTAAAATTCGGCAATGTGGGGATATACGCCGACGATCTCCGATCGGCGAGCGCCGCAGCGCCTCCAGTCGGAGAATTCTAGTACTATTCAATTGCTTAGCGGATTTCGTGTGCGGTGTTTGTTAGTCTCAGAGCCATCTTCACAAAACCTCTCGAACTAGGTAATCGGTAGCGTTCGAGTCGACGGTAAAGATAGGTGGGGAAACCTGAGCTGTTGCGTTAATTTTGGAATCGTCTCTACTTCGGCATACCCTTGTCCCTTCATGGTCAAATGTAGTCTACCGAACAGAAAAAAGTCGCATAGTGCTATATCCGCAATGGTTAAAATGCCATTTTTTGTTAAAAAATCGAACACAAGTGTCGATTGATGTGATGGTGATATTCTGGCCGAACACGACGAATATGGGAGAGCAAACGACTCACAACACCAAGATAATACACTGTATGGAAAGAATTCTTTGTGAATTCGAGTCGTAGAAACAAATCAACATTGTCTTCATTTTTGACTTTTCGGATTTATTTCGGATTTCGCTCGCTTGGATGATTCCATGTGGAACTTTGACGCTTGGTTTCGGGATCATATTGAAAAGACCACATTTCGTTACCAATCACAATGTGGTACAAAACAAACCGTGAACACACCTTTCTCATGCCCAAATTCGATGCTCATTTTTCAACCGATGTTAAAAAGGTAGTGTCAGATAATTCGGATTGAATAGAATAGAAGTGGTGCGATTGTCATGAAATTTTGACAGATCATCAATAAAAGATGTACCTATCGAACGCTAGCCCCAATAACAGATGGCGCTACTACTATCGGGTATTTTTTAAAAGTCCTGTTCACTTTGCGACACACCTCGTATATAAATAAATATCTTTAGTTGTAGCAGTAGAAATGCAAATAACCGATTAAATTAGTAGTATAATATTAAATTTATTACTTGTAAAATCTTTTACTAAAAAATACTTTTATTTGCGTATTTCAACAAATCTAGGCTTTACTGTTTATATTGTTTCTGTGTGAATGAACATAATAGCTTCTTATATAATTATTTTGTAAAGTCGAGGATAATATCTACTTATGTGTCAACAATAATTTTAATGACCACTGTTTTTGTATAATCATGTTCTTTTTTAATTGTTAATCTTCGAATTAGGAGCAAAAACGAATGGTTTTTTTAGTATTTTCAGAAAATTCGTCATTATTTGTTGTTTAACGTATAAACACACACGTAATTTTTTATCTCTTTTATAAAAACATGGTCAGTAAAAATAGCATTTAACTTTGCACTAAATTTCCGATCCAAATTTCTTTTTTTATAAGGTTTCGGATAACTTACTGAGTATAAAATCACAAAATGCTGACAGATCCAGGTGACGCTAGAGGCGCCATCTTGAAAAAACGTTTTCGGCCGATATCTCGGAAACTATGCACTTTAGAGCAAAAGTCATACAAACCATTATTATAGAAAACAAAATTTTGTGTCTTTTGTTTTTGATAAACTTTTTTGTAAAACTTACCGTTTACGATTTATGGCCCATTTAATGAACCGGTTTTTCGATCGCAGCCAATAACTCTTGAAAGATTAGATTAATCAATAAAATGCATCAATCCATTTTTAAAGATCCGTTTATTCTCTACAATTTTCGTTTTAAACTTTTTTTTCTAATGTCCATAGTTTTTGAGTTATAGGACGTTTTATGTTGGACTACCGAGCGAAAAGTTGAAAATTTCAAGATACGCATAGAATATAATAGTACAAATTCAACAAATAAATTAAAAAAAATATCCCGGTTGTTTATGTAGTTAACAAATAATAGTTCAATTCCTTACCTGCAATAGTAACGAACATTTATTTATTTTACTTAATTATATTTCGCTGCCGCGTCACCCGCCGAGCGCCGACATTTCTTCATTAAACGTCCTATAACTCAAAAAGTATGGACATTAGAAAAAAAAGTTTAAAACAAAAGTTGTAGAGAATAAACGGATCTTTAAAAATGAATTGACGCATTTTATTGATTAATCTAATATTTCAAGAGTTTTTGGCCGCGATCGAAAAACCGGTTCATTAAATGGGTCATAAATCGTAAACTGTAGGTTTTACAAAAAAGTTTACTGGAAACAGAAGATGCAAAATTTTATTTTCTCTAATAATGGTCTTTATGACTTTTGCTCTAAAGTGCTTAGTTTCCAAGATATCGGCCGAAAACGTTTTTTCAAGATGACGCCTCTAGCGTCACCTGGATTTGTCAGCATTTTGTGGTTTTATGTTCAGTAAGTGATCACAAATTTTATAAAAAAAAAATTTTGGATCGGAAATTTAGTGCAAAGTTGATCCAAAAAAACGGCTATTTTTACTGGCGTAATTTAAATACTTATACTCTATTTAAAAACTAGGAGGAGCGATTTGAATTTAAGTTGACAACACTCGCGTTTGTTTATTGGTTAATTTGGAGTCAAGTTTACACTATAAAAATTTGCCACTTACATTTATCAAGTAATTTGTGACATTTATAGGTTATGTTTTAAAAGTGTGAAATATTTATAATGGTGACTTTTGTTAATTGATTCATTTTTTTAATATAATTATTGTAAGTTTACTTTGTGACCATCTTAGACCATATATAAAGTGTCCATAAACATTTATTTTCAATTTTATTTAAATGAAAGAAATGTATTTAAATTTGCCGCCTTGTAAATTTTCTAGTAACTTATTTGGCTGTAAGTCTGGCTTTTCAAATCACTCCTCCTAGTTTTTAAATGAAGTATTATAGGTAGGTATTAGTAGCGGAAAAGTGGAATTTTTATATTGACTATTCACCACTGTTTAACAAAGGGTAGAAAAATACATTGTAAACGAGTTAAATTTGTTTATAAATATTTTATACAAACTCCACATTCGCAGCGCGAATTCACAAGAATGCAAATTTGGGTTTTTTGCTGGGTTGTCCTGTTCGATCAAGTAAGCATCCGCGTAGCACGAATGTAAAATAAACTAAGAGCGAGAATGGAGAATGCAGATTCAAGGGAAAAAATTGTACATGGAAATTGTAACAATATTGAACAAAAGATACTAAAAGTTGTAGCACTTTTATTTTTGTTTGTTTTAATATCCTTATTTTGTTAGAGCACAAAGAGCTAGGTGACCTAGTTAGCCCCTATTAATTTTATTTATCATTATCTTATAAGAGCTTCATCTTGGCAGTGCGAACACACAAAAATGCAAATTTGGGTATATTTTCCGGGTTATTTCGTTCGCGTTTTATTTAGTTCCTCAATCGAGTAAGCATTTGCGTTGCACGAATGCAAAATAAACTAAAAGGGCGAAAATGGACTATGCAGATTTAAGCGTAAAAACTCTATAAGGAAATTGTGTCAATATTGAACAAAAGACAACAAAAGTAATAGCAACTTATTTTCTGTTTTGTTTTAATATTCTTTTTTTGTTAGAGCATAAATAGGTAGGTGATTTAATTTATTTATAAATATATAACAAGAGCTCCTTATTCACAAGAATGCAAACATTGGTATTTTACCGCATTTGTTGGTTGATCCGTAATAAAGTTTGAACTAAGCATATAAAAAAAATGTAGCGCGCAAACTTATGCGCAAAATTTCTACATTGAAATGTAGACTACACAAGTAGCAAAATACAACAAAACAAATAACACTTTTATTTTTCTTATTTTAGTGTTTTTATTTTGTTAACGCACAAAAAACTAGATAGCCTAGACATCCCCTATTTTATTTTTTATTATTATTTTATACAAACTCCACTTTCACAAGAATTCAAAAAAAATGCAAATTTGGCTATTCTGCCGGTTTTTCCCGTTCGTGCATTATATAGTTCCTCAATGGCCTAAACATGTGAAAAATACCACAAAGGTAATAACACCTTTAATTTTACTGTTCCTATTTTGTTAATTAACGCACAAAAAACTATATGGGCCATAGACATCCCCTATTGTATGTGTTTATTATTATCTTATACAAACTGCACATTCACAGCGCGAATTCACATGGATACAAATTTGGATATTTTACCGGATTTTCCGGTTCGTGCATTATATAGTTCTGTGATGGACATGTAAAAAAAACGTAAAATAAATGTAGGGCGAGAATGAACATCGCCAATTCACGCGTTAAATCTCTACAAGAAAATGAATACAATAATGAACAAAAGACAACAAAAGTTATAACACCTTTATTTTTCCTGATTTAGTGTTCTTATTTTATTACTGCCCAAAAAAACTAGATAGCCTAAGCATCCCTATTTTATTTATTATCATTTTCTTATACAAACTACAAATTCGCAGCGGGAATTCACAAAAATGCAAATTTGGGTATTTTGCCGGGTTTTCCCGTTCGAGTTTCATATAGTTCCTCGATTGACTATATATATTCGCGTAACGCGAATTCGAAATGAACTTAGAGTGAGAATGAACAGCGCAGATTCACGCGCGAAAATTCTACTTGAAAAATATACATTCAAATATCAGGACATACCTCTATTTTTAATAAATAAAGAAAGTAATGAAAGACTTTGTGCTTTAATTTCAACAAAGAATATAGTTTTTCCAAATAATTGTAAAATTAGTCATTCCGTCTAGAGAAGTTTTATCTTATTTTTAAAATTCTTTAAGGTAAGTTTTACTTAATATTTTTTGAATAAAAAAGTTGAATTAAAATCCTAAATAATCGCTTTTATGGAACAAAATTTTGTTATTTACATTTAGTTATTTCAATTTGTTTTTTTGGGATTTTGATTTGCTGATATATTTTATATAGGTAACTAAAAAAAGTATTATTTTATGTGTTTTTACTTACAAATATCTTACAAAACAAAAATCCTGTACAAAAAGGACGTTAAAGATGGTTTAAAAAACGAATTTTACTCTCGCGCTAAGTATTTGAAAAAGCTTGTAAAAGGACAATAACATTTTTTTATATAACTCACCGTTTATAAAACATCCTGTATTTAGTCATAATATGAATTTTGAAAACTGTTTAACATGAAAATAATCACTTATTATCCAATCACCACAGGTTAGTCCGTGTAAGTGTTAAACATCGCGGTTAGCGGTTACCGGTCCAGTACACAGTTTTACACTCTCTTGCGGTCACACATGATTAACAACAATAATCCGAAGAGAAGAGAGATCTTTCGTCTTCTGCGATCACCGGCACAATGTATCCCTGCCACTCTCAATCTATCCATTATAAAACCATTGCGTTTCGTTGTCCTGTTGACGTCATAACTCCGCAGTGACGTCACCAATAATCGATCCCGTTATTACTGCTGTTGCGCCATATCCCTACCCTCATCCGCGCCTGTGATGTCATAACAATGACGTCACCGTTATGATGTAATTTCCGCCGGAACACTCCATTGCCGCAACTGGATATTATGGCCCTGACATAGACATTTGCAAGGTTTTCTTCTCTATCGATTTTCCATTTTCAAGGGTTGTTATTACGTAAAACTTGGCAACTGTACAGCTGGAAAATCGTTTTGGAAAACTTCCTGCTATATTCGGCACAAAAGAGCAGCATTTCCATGTTTGTTTTGTTTATTATACCATTTATTCATTTACATATCTTTTTAGAGCACATGGATTCTAAAATACCAGCCAAATGTACGTTGACAGGAAATAACGGAAATTTCTAACTAAATTAGTTTCTATTACCAAGTTCTTGAACAGAAATACCTCTACCTTAAATTAGATGAATTTTTAATATGATTTGAACGTTAAAATAGCTAAGATTCCGATATTTATAAAATAGGTAACATGTAGATGTAGAAGTGACACTTTAAATTCTTCTCTACCCACATTTTTAGTTTAACATTTAAATTTACAATTTATTCGTGAATAAGTTCATAAAAATCTCCAAAGCTACTTTTTTGTTTTCTTAAAACTTTCCATTCAACTTTCGAAATAAGGTATTGCCCTTAAATGTTTTCGTTAATTTAATTTTGGTCAACAAACGACAACAGAAATAATAAGTAATAAAACCTTTATTTTTCCTGTTTTAATGTTCTTTTTTGTCAACACACAAAAGCTTCGTGCCTAGGAGAAATCATCTGAAACCAGCAATGTAAAAAACGTGTTTTTAAAGAAGAAGAATGTAAAAGCAATATAGACATATTACGAATAAGATAGAGCATTAAATGACGATTTAGAGAATATTGGACTACAGAATTGGAGGAAAAGAGTAAAAGACTAAATGAAAAGTGGAAAGAAGCGACAAGAAGATTGAAGCCAAGATAGCGTTGATTTGTATATTCCAATCGTTTTTCTTACAACAAGCACACTAAAAGATTAATTTATTAATATAAATGGTTAGTAAACCATCGTGTACGTAAAAATAATCAGTAAACTTTAAAACAAGTTTAATTGGCGAAATAAATCACTAAAATACGCCTTCCCGTCGATTATTTGTGCAGTAAGATGGATTAAGAAATTTTTTGCATTTGATTCGTCAAATTAATTTATATTAGAAAAATGCATTTATGTTTACAAAAAATGCATTTATAACAATTAATAAAATAAAAGGTTAAAGAGACTTTGCAGTTACCCCTTACCGCCCCGTACCACCCAGCAGGCGGTCTTTAAATGAAATAAAAAAGAGACCCTTTTTCAACATCGCTAAGTCGTCCGGACTCTGCAGAGCACCAACATGGTTGCCCAGAGGACCCTTCATATACACTGGAATGGAGGACTCCAAAGAAGATCCAGAGTTCCAAAAAAGAAGATCCCCCTCCCCAACCTAAGACTCCTCCAATCCGCTGTAGACATGGACCTTCCGGAAGACCTGCAAAATCTACTGGATGAAACCCCCCCCTTTCCTACAGATAGATGGTGCCTCCAACCCCACATTGGACACGATAATAAAAAAATAGAAAAAATACAAAAAAATACAATAATACAAAAAATGAAATGGAAAAATAATGGGCCCTTGGCGAAGGTTTCTGTAGTTCCCTTTGTCCTTGCCAAATGGAAGGGCTCCACGACGGAGGAGACACGCCACAGCGTCAATCTCCCAACCCCACATTGCACCACGTGGGTTATACTCCAACACACACTTACACTCACACCAAAAAGAAATGACCTTTTGGGCACGTTCAACCATCACGGACGAAAGAAACGGAAGTAAGAAGACCAACTCCAGGAACAAAGGAGGAAGATTTGTGAGAGCAGGGCCGACGACAGACAGATGCTAACTCCTTCCCAACATTCCATCCATCCCCTGAAAAGGACGCAAGTCCTACAACAGGGTCCTCATACGCACCAAACTCCTAAAAATCTCCATATTTTTCTCCCAAAGAACTCATTCTTGAACTTGACCCTAGACCCGAGATCCGGCATGTGGTTGAATTCAAAGACTCTATAACCAAAAAAAATATTAACTCGGTTAATTATGGACTGAATTTAAATTTTTTACTAGGGTGTTTTTTGGGTTGCTGAGAACGAGTACAACATCGACAGCGTTCTTTGAAGAACCTGGTGCTATAAGATCAATTTGGAACTTTAGAGTACCTGATGCACAGGAAACTGACTTTTTACATCGTCTCCAGGAATTTTTGGTAAAACCTCTTAATTAATTTCTTGTCAAAATTATAGAAAACTCTTGGAGACGGCGTAAAAAATGGTTTTCTGTTCACAAAATACTATGAAGGTCGTTCTAGATGTTGTATTTGTCCTTAGCAACTCTAAAAATCTCCAAAATGGAGTTTGAGCTAATTTCATGATTTACAGTAAACTGAACTGTAGATCATGACAAAAATAGTAAGTTTACTGTGCACCAGGTACTCCTAAGATCGCAGTCGATATTATATTCGTTCTCAGCGACCAAAAAAACTATCCGTGTATCGAGTTTTAGCTTATACCATGACAAATTTGCAGAAAACTCCAGGACGACGTAAAAAGTATGTGTTCTGTGCACCATGTACTCCAGAAGACGATGTAAAAGGTAGGTTTTCTGGACTCCACATACATTGGGATATATATATTATAACATATATAACTTACTATTATATTTATTATAAGTTAATATGCCATAAATAAACCTTGCCTTTAACTTTATAATTTTTTATGAAAATATTAAATTTTTATTAAAAGTTTTATATAGGCAAATTGTTTTAAATTTTTAAGTATTGTAAATTAATATTATATTTCCCGACAATGACTCTATCTTCATGGGCAGAATTCAACATTTAACTTAGATTATTATATAATCTTGTTTGTAAAATATAAAATTTTTATGCGAATGAACTAACTGACGTTATGCTGATAAGATTTCGGGAAAGAAGAATTATATTAACCTATAATATACTTAGAATGTTGGACAGATAACTGTTTTCAAAACTCAACTTATTCAATTTGAATGAGAATGGAAAATATCATAACTATTATCAATAAAAACAAGTAAAATAATCTTATAAACTAAGGAAATAGTGCACAGTGAAACAGTGAAAATAAATGTTCATTAAATATATAAAAATCAAACACAGAAAAGTTCTTTATTGTTAAAAATGAAATTTGGATACCGTTAATCTTGAAGATATGCTCCACTCCAAGGATTGTATCCACTTCAGGACCATAAAACCTTAAAAACCATAAAACTCGTTCAAAAATCTGGATCATCTGCTAATTATTGGAACAGCTAGGCAGGTACATAAATTCTGATACTTATAAAACTTTTATCATTACTATTTGCTTTCAAATTCAATCAAATATTTACGAGGATTGTCTTTTTTGTTTTGCATATAGCCGATTAGAAAGCGCCACCAATAAAGCCATCTCGCATAAATCCAGAGTTTCATTGCGATACAATAGGTCGTGTAGGTACAGTGAATTTTTGCAATTAACAAGTTGGTCAAAAAAATGAATCTTAGCAGAAACCATTTCGGGCAATATTTTTTAAAATTTTTGGAGAGGTTTATCGCAACAGCAATGTTTTGCTGCAATGGTTTCTGTCTTTGGGAATGACATTGATGCGGTTCGTTAGCTAATCAAGAATGAACACCGTTTAAAATACTGGAAGATAGAGGCATCTTTGGGCATTTTAAAGACCTCAATCTAAAACATTCTACATGAAGAACGATGTTGGTTTTCGATTGGATCTCTCATTTGCTCACAGAAGAGCAAAAAGCGGTTCGTGTTAATTGGTGTCGAAAAAATTGGATCGGTTTAACAAAGAAAGCTTAAAAAACGTCTATAGTATGATTAGTGGCGATGAATCTTGGATTTACTACTACGATCCGAAAAATAAACTCAAATCCGCTGTGTGAGTATTTCCCGAAAAGGAAAAATCAACAAAAACCTAGTCATGTGGCAACAATTGCTTTAGAAGATCAAAGAATGGTTCCTTTAGATTGGTATATAAAAGTTTGTTTACCAGAAGTTATTGCGAAATTTCGACAAAGCAACACACAACGGCGAATCATCCTACATCAGAACAATGCAAGTGCTCACAATGCCCAAAAGACAATCGAGTTTTTGGAGCTTCAAAACATCGATCATCTACCGTATAGTCCCAGCCTAATCTAATTTAATCTAATCTGCTTCCTATGGGATTATCGTGACCAGGTTCGGCACTAAGAGTCCTTACATGCACCCGTGCGTGCAGGACCCTAGTTTGCTCAGCTGAAAATCAACACCACGCTGATCTTCAGGTAGGCTTGAATCCAGGTATCCCAAGTTCTTTGAGTTACTGTTGCCACAGGGCATAGTCCCAACCTAAGTCCCAACGAATTCATCACATTTCCAAAAATCAAAAATTCAATGTATAGGCAGCGATTGCAGTCGCCAGAAGAAGCTACCAATGCCTTTAAAACGCGATTTTGCAGGTGTAAATTGAAGACTGGAATAACTGTTTTAACAATTGGTTTGAACGTATGCAAAAGTCTATCGATCTTGGGGAAACATATTTTGAAAAGCATAAAGTAGTTTAAGTCTATATATAAGATCAAGATTTCAATGTCTGGGCAGCGATTCCAGTCGCGATTTTGCAGGTGTTATTTGAAGACTGGAATAACTGTTTTACTAATTGGTTTAAACTTATGCAAAAATGTTGGGACTTATTTTAACAAGCAATAAAGTAGATATGCAAAACTAAAACGACATCCTCGTACCAAAGAATTCTTTGAAAATGATAATGAGACGTACTGGTTATTCTATTTACATACCAGTCACATGTTCAATTAAGCATTATCTGACGACGGTAGAGGATGTGAAATAAATATTTTAATTGGTACATTAAAAAAATAAAAACAGCGGTTACGATGACGTAAATACTGAAGCTGCATTCAAATCATCAAGTTGACGTGTACATGACGTCACTAAATCGCAAACGTATATGACGTATTACTCTTAAATGCTTACGTCATTGTTGCATCGTCACTGATCAACTGGTTAGCTGTGTAAAATTGAAAAAGAGAAAAAAAGGGTGAGATTGAGTGTTTCAATACTTTTCTTTCTTGTCTTTATTTGATTTTTTCCTTTGATTAAGACAAAGCTATGTTTTAGAGATAAAATAATGTGATGATTTTCAATATTGGTAATTAAATTAGACATCAGCAAGTGTTGTTCTAACAGAGATTCAGGCTTTTTTTTACATATTTAAAAAAAGCGTCGTAAATAAATCATTATTTTAATGTAAAAAGTAAAACAAAAATAATTAATGTGGGTTTATTCTTTCCCCGGCTCCACACTTGCGTTATTCGTCAACGAATAATCGGTGTTTGCGGAAAATACCGCATATGTGGATACAATATTTGTGTTCGTTGGCGAATATTCAGCGTATTTCTCCGAATACGAATGTTTTCCGTCTTGAGTCGGTACTTAATACACATCAAAGCACCCGAATATTCGTACTGTCCGTGTTCGCACTACCATCCACACTTTCGTCTTGAATGTTAACACATGGTTAACACATTATTTTTAGGTTAGATTAGTTTCGTGTGTTGATAAAATTGTTAAAAATAGCGTGAAAAAGTGATATTTAAATTATAATGACATAAAAAATTAAGCACCTGCAGTAATGATAGAGTCATCCATTACGAATGCCGAATCCGAATATTTTCCGTATTTTTATTCGCATACAAATATTCGCTTTTTAAAGTAATATGTGTGGATGGTAGACAAAAGCAAATATTCGCACACGATTATTTGTCCCAAATATTCGTACAATTATCGAATATTCGTATACGCATGTGTGGAGCCGGCTTTTGGAGATATACCATCGCTACCTTTTTTGTAGATCTATAAAAGAGGAACAATCCAACCATACATTGTTTTGTTATAATTTAAAAAGTTTAAGTAGCGTTTTCATTGAAAACTTCCCATTACCTTATTTTTTTCGACATGTTGAACAAATACCGTCGTATTTCTTCCAATTTAGACAAAACTTAACTTATTACTTTTACCCGAATAGTGAAAACACAGAAATGTTTAGTCTGTCTGTCCGTCCTCCTGTCTGTAAATACATCTCTCCCTATATTACAAGTGCTAGAGTCACAAATCAGATGACAAATTAAAGCTATTTGTCTGGAGACTTAAAAGTGAAAAAAAAATTATCACGTCCGGTTCAAAAGTTATAATAAAAAAAATTAGTGTTCAATCTTTTGGGGTGACTTTTCACGCTGCCATGTTATACCACAGCCCTACTCCACTTAAGTCAAGTCCGGCTGTGGTTATACACTAAAATCTTTTGGGTATATCGCGAACAGACAGACATACATACAGATGTCCATTCGTCCATCCGTCTGTTTTTTGTCTGTCCGTCCGTCTGTCTGGAAACAAATCACCTCCGTTATTACAAGATCTAGAGACACAAATAAGATGTCTGTTATTCCGTTAGTCAGTCTATTTGTCAGTCCCTCTGTGACTTCGTCTGACCATTCGTCTATCATTCCATCTGCTACTCCCAGAAAAAGCAGTATAAAGTAGTTCAGGGTAAAAGCAGTAAAGTCACTTGGTCTTTTCCGCCACGATATTTATAGATAAGTTATAAATAAAAAACAATTTATATCTGATCAATCCTCCCATAAAATTCCCTCAAAATATCGATTCCTAACAAACACAAATATACACCGATAAACCTGCAATGCTATCAGATATTCGTGTGGTGGATTTATAGCTTATGAAATGAAATGAAATAGAAACATGTAAAAAGCAATCGTACTTTTTTAAAGTGTTTCTTCATTCCCATTGCTCGAATTCCACTTCTAATTCAATTATTTATCCTGTCGAGTATTGTTTTCCGCAATTCTTCGCTATCTTCATCAAATGTGGAATTTCATGAACTGCTGGGTTTACACGGATCGTTCTTACAACGCACGATGTTATCGGAATTGTTGAACAACTCCGTGTCTAGATAATCTCTGCAATTGCTTACCATAAACGTATATCTCTTCTGATGTATCTTCTCTTTTCTACAATTATCTATATGTATATATACTATACCACGCAAATCAATAAATAAATGTGATTAAATCGATAAGAATAATGTCAATATTTAATTGAGATAGGTTTCTGACTTCTTGTTGCACACAAATATAGTTATGCATATTAAATACAATTTTATTGCAATGCCGTATTTTTCAGTTATTGTTAGGAGTTACTTTGGTGGTTATTCTTTTCAATCTTATTTTTTTCATATTCTAATTATTTTCAACTACTATTTCTAGGTAAGCGGGAAACGCTGATCATACGAATAGAAATAACATTTGAAGTTACTATAAAAAACTGAGCTTGCAAGTGTTGTTGAGTAAACAATGAGAGTTGCTACTATAACTAAATGGGATTGTATGTTACAATTACAACCAGAAGTTAAGTGAAGAAGTATAATATTAATAGAAGAAGCTGAACATATAATAAATTGGAATGTTTGTTAAGGTTAGTACAAAAAAATCAGTAAATAATATAAAATTTATCTAGAAGTTGAATGGTGTCCATTAAGGTTGATAAAAAAAGCTGAGTATATAGCACAATGTTAAAATTCCTTTAAAAGATAAGCATATACAGAAAGCTTTATTGGTCTGCATTATTACAAGTTAAAAATATAAAATGAAAGTTTGTATGAAAAGTTTAGTATATTAATGTTAATGTATGTAGAAGTTAAATGGGCGAGCGCGGATGCCGTCAAATCAAGATTTGTCTTTGACAAACCCTATAGCAGACCCCAACTTAGTGAACACTCTGAGCGCCTATACGGATGGATCAAAAACGCAGCAAGGTGTAGGATGTGGAATATACTCTAAATCCCTGAGCCTAAAAATGAAATGTTATATGGATGGTTTGTCAAATAAGTTTAGTCAAAACTCACATGCATCACAGGCAGGAGTGAAAATATTTACACGGAGCACCGCCAAGCACTACTTACCTTGAATAGACCACGTATTACTTCATGTTACTCTTGAGATGGATCAAAGAACATGGGAACTCTAAAGGCAACCGCATTGCGAATAATTTAGCAAAGAGGGCTGTGGTCTACAAATTTGTTAGCCCTCGACCATCTACCCACTTACCCAGCCTACTATGTCTGCTGACGTGGACCTTATTAAATACCACTCTCACCAAAACGGCAAGTTCATCACAACATGATGCTGATTTAGAAGGTACCTATATCAAAAGAGCCAAAATGCTTTTCTCAATATGAGTTAGATGATCTTGTAAGAAACTTAAATCTTTCTAAACAAGCTTCAGACTTATTGGCATCAAGACTAACAGAAAGAAATTAACTTTCTTTAGGAACTAAAATCAATTTTGATCGTGACAGAGAAAAAGAATTACCTTTAAAGAAAAAGATGTTACCTTTTATTTAGATATTAAAATTAGTTGATTAAAGTGGGCTTGAAACATTACGAACCAAACAATTGGAGTTTATTCATTGTTAGCTCAAAACGTAGCCTAAAGTGTATTCTTTTTGAAATTTAGAAATTATACTAACAAGAAATTATTAAAATGACATTAAGGAGAAATTGAAAAAATGTCACATCCAGTGGGACTCGAACCCACCATCACTGCCTTATACGCAGGCATGCTTTAACCACTTAAGCTATTGGATGCTCAAGTGGTTAGGAAGCGAAACGTTATAATGAACTCAAATCCCGTCAGATATGACATTCACTCACTTCCTCCTTAAGCACATGTTACATGACGTTAATGAGAGAGAAGATTTGTCAAATCGACAATTGAAACATCAAACTCTAAGTCACTTTATTTGTGCCCTGTCTTATATTTTTATAATAATAATAATAATAATAAGAATCTTTATTATTTCCAAATTAAATATAGTACATTAAACTACATAACTTACATTTTAATCTAATTTAAACGTTGGAAATAAAGGGCGAAGTTCATCTCCTCAAATGAATCGAAAGACTCATTATGGAAATGCTCTTCCACTATTCGGTTAGAAGACCGGAACCATTGATTTTTAGTAAACTATTATTTTTGAGGTAACTCTCAACGGATTTTTAAAATTTTTGAAATTTTAAAATGACATTAAGAAGAAATTGAAAAAATGTCACATCCAGTGGGACTCGAACCCAATATCACTGCCTTATACGCAGGCATGCTTTAACCACTTAAACTATTGGATGCTCAAGTGGTAAGGAAGCGAAACGTTGAGAGTTATCTCAAAAATAATAGTTTACTAAAGTGTATTCTGTTACATAATGGAAATAAATACGCTGGGATACTTATTGCCCACAATACAAAGTTAAAGGAAGAATATTATAACATCTCGCTAGTCTTGGACAAAATAAAATACAATAAATGGGAAATTTGGGTTGATTTAAAAATGGTGAACATTCGTCTTGGTCAACAAAGTAGTTACACTAAGTTTCTCTGTTTTATTTGCGTTTGGTACAGTAGAGCTAAACTAGAGCCTTGGATAAGAAGAATCTGCCCTTTAAGAATAAATATGACGCCAGGGAAGTACAATCTTATGTAGAATTGACTAGTAGATCGTGACAAAATTATACTTCCGCCATTATATATCAAACTGGGAATCATGAAACAGTTGGTTAAACCACCAGATAAAAACGGGAACTGCTTTTCATACATTTGCCAAAAATATCATCGACTCACTATGGAAAAGATTACAGCTGGTATATTTTTAATGGCCCCAAATTAGAGAACTCTCAAAATATATTTTATTTAGAAATTCAATGAGTACACTAGAACACAGTGCTTGGACAGCTTTTGTCTCTGTGATGCAGAATTACGTCTGTAAAGCTAGAAAGGTCAAGTCAGCAGAATCACTCGTATTATATCTAAAAATTTAGTGCTAATTTAGTGCTGATAACAGATATTTGGTGCTGTGATAGGGGGACTAAAAATAAGAACACTACTAACTTTTCATTAAGCTAGCAGTGTGCCATTCGTGACCGCGCTAAAACGGAAACTAATGGAATTAAAGACTGCTGGCGTCGTTATATTAGCAGTACTTAGTTGATTTGAAAAAAAAAATAAAAAAAAATATTTTTCAAAAATCTTTTGCTGTACTGGTAGCACTAATTGAGCACTAAATAGTGACGTCTTTTAATTCCATTAGTTTCCGTTTTAGCGCGGCCACGAATGGTACACTGCGAGCTAACTGAAAAGTTAGCAGTGTTCTCATTTTTAGTCCCCCTATCACAGCACCAAATATCTGTTTTCATCACTAAATTAGCACTAAATGAGCACTAAATGAGCACTAAATTTTGAGATATAGTACGAGTGATTCTGCTGACTTGATCTTTCTAGCTTTACAGACGTTGCAGAATTTTCTCGGAAAAAATTATGTCAAGCTTTAAGAAGACCTTCTTATACAATTAAAAATTTGGGTTCCAATATGAGCATAAAACTCCACTTCCTTCATAGTCACCTGGACAGGTTTCCCGAAAACTTGGAGATATGAGCGAAGAGCAAGGAGAGCGTAGGAATCAAGACTTACGAGTCATGGAAGAGCGTTATCAGGGTTTCTGGGATAAGAATATGATGTCTGACTATTTTTGGTCTCTGATACGCCATTTTCTTAAATCTGCACATCAGAGAAAAGCTTAAAAACGAAGTTTTGTAGAAGCCAAGGATTAATTTGATTTTTTAATAAATAATAACTTATTTAATACATGTTTTTCTTCTGTTCTTACGTCATAGCTTAAACTCAAAAACTAGAGCTAAAAAGAATCTATTCATGTATTTGAAATATGCATACCATATAAAGTTAGCAACAGCTAACATTATTTTGGCAACATGCAACATATATACTGTACACTGGGTATTTAAACTGGGTGAGAAAATATCAATAAAATAGATTATATTTAATTTAAACTGAACCTATTTGAAATATCTAAGTGTTAAAATTGTTTCGTCGTTAAATTAAAACGTCGCTCTCCCTTTAGCTATAATAATAAATTATCAATACAAAAATACTTAAAACTCATTGGTTATATAAGTATTCGTTGACCTATGAACCCATATCCAAAGAATCGCGAAGAGAACTAAATAGCACAAAGAGTTTCCTCATCATCAGTATTACTTTAAGTGACGTTCGATCACGAACCACACTGATAAGACCAAAGAAATATTTGTTGTGTCAAGTAAATGTATGAGTTTTTAATTGGGTATTACTTAATTTAATTTGTTTATTTATATATAAATATTTTACGCATATTACAACAAAGAAATATGTTGTTAACTATTGTTACTATATCAGTGATTTCTTCCAATGAAGAACACTTTTTACATAATAAAAATTTTGATTCGAAAGTGGAAGAAACTGTAAACTTGTGCGGAAAACTACCTAACATCACTTGTTAACAATAACATTACATAAATAGTTGTTTTCTATATTTGTTTAACACAATATGTTAATATAGTTAATTATTATCAAAAACTAAAAATAACTACTAAAGAGCTCTAAGATTTCTACATTTCAAACAAGTCCAAGCACTGTGATCTTTAAGCAAAAAGACTCTTGGTAAAAAAATGCTGTTTCTTGAACTAAGATTGGACGTAAGACGAAATTATTTTTATAATAAGATTATATTTAACATACAGATTAGCTAAATAGATACCTGAATTCTTAAGTTATAATCGTTTCTATTGCTATATCTGCTTTGTTGTATATTTTCTGGAGGGTGGAGAGTGAAATTCAGTCTAAAACTTGGAACATGTATTAACTAAACTAGCAAGAAACCAGTTAAATAAAGAGAAAAATTAAGCAAACATGTTATTTATCTCTAGATTCCCTTCTGACAAGTTGCAGTGACTAACGGTTGCAGTTGCGCTCATTTTCGACCAATCAGAAGACAGGAGCAACTGAAAAGGCAAGTAGTTTTAATCATTTTCTTTTTATTTTAAGCTCAGAGTAATCACTGCTGCTGTACAAATTATAACCATACCCCAATTTTCGTTACTATATAGTCCTTTAGTATATGATTTTGAAATAGTTGTAAGAGGTCTGTCGCAAAGTAATCAGGACTTTTAATAAATATCCGGTACCAGTAACGCCATCTATTATTGGGAACAGCGTTAGATAGGTACATCTTTCATTGATGTTCTGTTAACATTTTATGATAATCGAACCATTCCCCGCAAAGTTATCGCGTTCAAAGTGACAGTACGTACGTACCTTTTTAACATCGATTGAAAAAATGAGCATCGAACAAAGAGCCAACATTAAGTTCTGATTTAACCTTGCTAAAAAAATTACCGAAATGCATCGATTGTTGAAAAAAATTCATGGTGATGATTGTTTATTTCGTAACCGATTTCACGAGTGGTTTACACGGTTCAAAGAGGGTCGTGAGTCGCTGGAAGACGCCAAAAACCTGTTGAAAAAGTGCATCTGGTTATTAAAAATAAGCTAAGATCTTTATTGAGGTACATGCAAAGATTCGATCTATCACATTTTGACTCGGAATTTGGGCATGAAAAAGGTGTGTTCACGGTTTCTTCCACACAAGCTCACGGATGACCAAAACATACTTCGAATTCAACATGAGAGAGACATCATTAAAAAGGCCAGGAAAGATAAAAACTTTCTGTAATACATTGTAACGAAACGTGGTGTTTTCAATACGATCCCGAAGACAAGCGTCAAAGTTCCGCATGGAAGCACCCAAGCGAACCAAATCCGAAAACAAGCCGTTTGGAAAAATCAAAAGTAAATACAATTTTGATTTTTTTCTACGATTCGAATGGAATATTCACAAACAGTTATTGCTATGTATTATCTTGCTGTTATGAGACGTTTGCTCTCGAGTATTCGTTGTGTTTGGCCAGAATATCGCGAAGAAGGAAACTGGCGCTTGTTGCACGATAATGCACCACCTATTGACACTTGTCTCCGATTTTTTAACAAAAAATTACATTTTAACCATTAACCATTTTCCATATTCTCCGGATATGGCACCGTACGACATATTCTGTTCATTAGACTACATTTGTCCATGAAGGAAAAGCAGTATGCCGACGTAGAGGTCATTCAAAAGGCGTCGATGACCATTTTGAAGAACATCCAGGTCATTTAACTGTATTAACTCTAAAGGGAACTATTTTAAATAAAATAAATTTTATTTGCCGAAAAAATAATTTTTTTTTTTGTTCTGTTTACATTGCGACAAACCTCGTAGTATGATTGATAGCTTTTTAAAGGAAAATAAATTTTCAAGCACCATAGTGTTAGGAAATTTATCTATCATGTAATATACGGGAAAACTATTCGACTTACCTTCCAATCTCCGCTATGAATGATCCTTCGGCGTAGTCCTTTAAAGGATTAAATAAAACGCACCAGCTGTGTCTCCACTTTCTCACTTTCTCAAGTAGTACCTACTGTAGTAGTACAGTTTATGGAATACCCTAAAATTACCGTCATTTTGTAGTCGTTTTTCTTTCAAATTTGAGAACAACTAAAAGTCACAAAGAGCAATGTTGGGACTGTATAATGGTTGGTGAATAGACCTCCTAATGTGCAAGGATTATAACAAGTTAGCAGAACAGTTAATTGCAGTGTCAACGAAGATATAAAAAGTAATAAACGATATCGCAAACATATCTATACAACAGTTAAAGGGTTTTTCTTCTTTTCATATTCTCATAATTGATTATTCATGAAAGCATGTTGTCTGTATGGTTTCATGTTCTATTATCAATTATCCCACACCTTATTTGTGTCTTTGAACCGAAAGTATTGCGTGAATCGAGGATTCCTATTTACCAGTCAATCAATCAAAATTGAATTAAGGATCGTGTGTCGTAGTATTGTAACAAATTTATAATTTAACACTATAATTAATGAGTCATTATATACGCACGAACATTCAAAATGATAGGTAGGTAATCTTTATATTTTTGCTAATTTTTGTAAATCTTTAATATTTTGTAATATACGTATTAAATATCTTGTATTTGCATATGTATACCTTGGTGTAGATATAAAACAGTCATTTCACGAATGTTATTCAACATTTGCAAAATTTGAAAGATAAAATAAAAATTGAAATTCAGAAAATAAAACTGTTGAGACAAACACTTGATACGTAAACCGTAAAAGAGAGTTCTAAAAGCTTTTATTTCCATTTTTTGTTTTTCTTTATGATTAAATAACAATCTTTCTCGTTTTTGAACTTCAATAAAAATTTTACAACCTTTCCAAATTTTCATATTGGATATTTCTAATTTTTCCTGTTGTTTAACTTTCCGCGTTAAAAATTAAGGTTAAAGAGTCTTTGAAGTCGCCCCTTACCTGGGCCTAGCGGGTTGTCTATAAATGAGCTATAAAAGAGACCCTTTTTTGACTATAGAGACGCTAGAGGTATTTTATGTTATTATATATATATATGTATGTGTGTGTGTATGTGTTTTTTTTATTAAGAGGGGGGAATCCTTTTTACGGACTCCAAGCATAGGTGTTTTGTCTGGATATTTGAGACTACGCAACGTTACACTAAGTCGACGCTGGCATACTCACTAAACCCTAAACCCCTTGTCTTCTGTCCTCTCATCTCCCACGGAAACCGCCGTCTAGGCATTACTACGCGGAGGAAAGAATTGGTGTCTTCCAGTTTGCGGCAAGTAGTGTTAGCGGTTTCTCCCGTTTGCGTTGGATTCTAATAAAAAGGGATAAGTACCTGACCTTATTCTTCTGGTAGTTGTGTTTGCGGGAATCATAAAGAGGGTGTATGTAGGTACTTATAATGCGCAATACGACAGTTTAAGGAACACAGGTAGAAAATGGGTATTATTTTGTTTAAAAACATGATGCTTGATAAGATTTAACTTCTTAATGTTAATGGCATTTCCTATTAAATTTGAATTGGGAATTTTGAATTTAAAATACCTACTCAAAGTAACTGAAATTACCCCTTCTCTACTTCTCAAATTATTTATTTGAAAATTAAACTTACAATCATTCGATCTAATGCTTTATTCCTGTTTGGCCCAAGTTAGTGATATTTACGATTTGTGACAAAGTTTTGTGATTAACGTTAATATGGAAAACCAAATTGAAACTATAGAAAGAAAAAGAGGTAAACCTTGTGCAATTTACAGAGGCTTTTCCTTTAGTCTGAATAAAAACAATGATGAAATAATGTGGTTCTGTCTAAAAGAAAAAACGCGGCACACCGCGGTAAACTTCTAAGTAGAAAAAGTGTTGTCATACGAACAATAGATCACCGATGCTTCCCTAATAAAGCTGGTGTCGAAGTAAAAAAAGCAGCTTTTCGAGCTAAAAAGCGTGCGCGTGAAGAAGATACATCAGTAACACGAATATATATGGAAGAATTTGATGATATCTCAAGAAAGGGATACGAATTTGTAACTGAAGTACCACAGCTTTGTAATATAAAGAGTTGTTTATATAGAAATAGAGCGATAGTACAAGGTATTCAAAAAGAACCTTTAACAAGACGAGATATTCAACTAGAAAATGATCTATTGCAAATGAACGATGGAAACAATTTTCTGCTAGCAGATGATATGGGAGAAAACAGAATCTTAGTTTTCTGTGCTACGAAGGCAAGGATCTGTTTATCAAATTCTACACATTTTTTAATGGATGGTACATTTGATCAATGTTCAGGGCAATTCGCGCAAATTTATACTATACATGCGAATTTAAGTAGTTCTCGCGTAGAAACCAATATTTTGCCGGTCGCTTATGCCCTTCTGCCAAACAAATCTAAAGACACCTACATCCGACTGTATTACGTGAAATACCGAAGTGGAATCCTTCACAAATTTCAATCGATTTTGAAGCTGCTGCAATATCAGCCATAAGAGTCGTTTTTCCAGAACTGTTTATCCATGGGTGCTATTTTCATTTTGGACAGAGCTTATGGCGAAAAGTACAAGCCGTAGGATTATCGTCTTTGTATAATGATAACAATGAAATTAAAAACATCATAAAAATGTGTGCTGCTCTAGCTTTTCTGAAACCGCAAGATGTTCAAGAGGGGTTTCTCTATATTATGGAAATAATTCCAGAAAATGAAAAACTGACCAATTTCCTCGACTATTTTGTTGAAAATTGGCTAGAGAATTCTTTTATTCCAATTCAAATATGGAACTGCTACAAAGTCAGGCATAGAACAAATAATGCAGTTGAAGGATGGAACCACAAACTCAATACGATGGGTCGATCTCATCCTAGGATAAAAGACTTGGTGAAAAGGTTAAAAAATGAAGCCGAAAAGGCCGAAATACAAAGTTTGAGAGCGAAATGCAATTTGGAAAGTATGAAAAGGAAGAAATTGTATAGGCAATTAGATGAGAGGATTGAAAGAAACACCATCCTATATAATATTAATGGGGATATTAATTTGTTTTTAAATATAATTGTTAATATTATTAAATTAGATTAAGATGTTTCTGGTATAGTAAATATATATTTTTCTTTTATATTAAAGTGAAGTTTTAATTGATAATTTGACAATATGTATGTTTATTTTAAATTCCTAATTCTACTTCGATAAAGACGATCTTAGAATTTAGGTTTATTTCAAACAAACAAGGATTTGGATTGGCGGTACCTACAGTACTTATTTATTTTAGCACAGTATGTGTACTTTTTTCAATTTTTTCGTTATTTAACCATAAAATAAAAAAGTAATAACAAAAACTCTGTAATTAAATTAAAGATATGCTTAAGCTTTTATTTATCGATAAAAATTCCATTTCAGCTATTGGATGCTTAAGTGTTTAGAAAGCGAAACGTTATATTAAACTCAAATCCCGTCAGATATGACATTCATATAAGTCAGTGGTAGTGGGTTCGAGTCCCAATGAATGCGATATTTTTTCAATTACTCCTTAATCTCATTTTAATAATTTCTTGTTTGTATATTTTCTAAATTTCAAAAATTTCAAGAATTTTTTCTTTGTAACAATTTTCGATTACCAAAAATTAATGCAATTTAGTCTTTAGTAAAAGTCGCATTTTTTCTCAAACCCTCTATACAATTAACAAAATTTAATATTCGATAGTTACACTTTGGGTTTTGAACTATGCGAAAATTTTATAAACAATAGTTTTTAAAATAATAATGAAAAATTGACTCATATACACTGTATAAGTTTCAATTAGCAAATTGAATAAATTATACGTAGGAACCGTAAATCACATTTATAACCTGGTAGTAGGATACAGCATGCTGTCCGCACACAGAACTAGTAGCAGGTATCGGTCCCTTCATCTCTTTACCTGATTATAAACGCGGCGCTAACGCTACAGATTTCTAAGAAAACGCAAACTCTACTCCCGCAAACTCTACCGCACCAAAGAATTACTTGCTGCTCTTCCTTCTGGTGACTAAGCTGTTATTTCTACCTTCCCTCTAGGTTCTGTCTTTTGATTATTTTATCTCAATGGAACGCAGCTCGGAAAGAACTTCTGTGGTGAAGTTCCAGGCAGCTTCATTTGTAAACATCTGGATCTGGAAATTTGGGGAGGGGCGAGCAAGTGCTCTGCCAGCACTGAGGCCACATATGGCCCATTGTGCATGCTCCCGTTGTGTAGAGATATCCACACCTCAGGCTGTCATTAGGCCTAGAGATTTAAAATAGGTGATGAGGCTCCCGAGTGGGATCTCCCCGACATCGGCTGGTATACGCCACTATAAATGTATTGAAATAAAGAAGGAAAATTTTTATGGAAGAATAAATAATGAAGACGTATAGAAAGATCTTCTTTGAAGGAGACGGAGATAAAAAATGAAGAGAAGAACAAAAAAAACAAAACAAAAAGAAAAGATTTATAAAATATAGGTATAAAGAATTGGAGAGGCAAAAGTAAAAGACCTAAAGACATAAAACGAAATAATAAAGAAGAAGAAGACAAGTATTTAACTATTTAAACAGATTATGATAATTTTTTATAATTTTATTGAAAATGAATTAGTAAGGACACAATCCGTTATATAGTAAACGTTAATCTAATTGGTATGCTTAGTTGATTTAAAATTATTATATGCATATTCCACGCAAATGCAAAAATCGGAACAATAAATTAAATAATATAAAACATTAATCAAGTTAAGAAAGGTTGCATGTAATCATTGGCACGAATTTAAACTAAAAAGAAATTTGCAAGGTTAAAATTTTGTAGTTAACAAGGAAAGTATTGTTTTTAACAAATAACGGTTTATTATTTCTGTGAAAAAAACGTGAACGTTAATTCAAATTCTAACGGTTTCAAATCAGGAAAAAATATTTCAGTTTTTAATGTTTAATTAATTGTTTTCTTTTAACAATAAACCACGATGTTAAACAATAGAACACGTACAAAATACCAAATTTAAACCTACACACACTGAAATAATGTTTAAACGATTTTTTCTATATTAAAGATAATTAAATTATCAATGACTCATTTGAAACCGAGTGTACAGTATTGTTTTAATTTTTTAAAAATACATTCCCTTACACTATGATATTATAAAAATATATGAAGAAAGTAGTCGTCTCAACTTGGTAACTTGTTGAAGATGTAGGTACCAATATTTTTTAAAACGCTTTTATTAGCTTTAATTGTATGTTTGTTTCTTTGTGGGTATGTAACTCTCCGTTGAACAAAATTCCCTTACACTATGATATAAAAATATATGAAGAAAGTAGTCGTCTCAACTTGGTAACTTGTTGAAGATGTAGGTGCCATGGTACCAATATTTTTCAAAACGCTTTTATTAGGTTCACTTGTATGCTTGATTCTTTGTGGGTATGTAACTCTCCGTTGGACTAAGAACATGTAGTTGATTATACTGTTAGTAAACCCCAACACTTTCAATGTCTTCGTTGGTCGAACAGGCTGAGGCGCGGATCTTCGCTGAGCTTGATACCCTAATTTACCGGTCGAGAGTTTTAATCTCGTCCACGCTGAAAACAAAAACTTTTCGGCAAATAAATACAGTGACTGGGAATAGCGGGAGTCCATAAATGAGACCCTTTTCTCGGCACTTGACACTTGATTCAACATGTGTTGTATGTTGTATGCATTCATAATTTAAACGATCATTCAAGTATTGAGCATAATATACTGTTGAATAAATATCTAAATATACAATTAGTTTTTGGTATTAAATAGAATTGGACCTACTTGATACGAGATACGTTACCTGCCAAAGAGTCTCGTATGAGGAAAAGTATCAAATGAAAATTATTGAGTACAAAAGCATCGATATCGAAAGAAAAGTACTCGCTGTTCTTTTCCTTTACCAGTTTACTCATTTGTTCGTTGTCTTGTATTCCCCTATGCCCTAGCACTAGTTTTACACTGTTATATTACGACAAAATATCTAGTTCATTTCGGCAATCATAAACTGGCTTAGAGAATTGGCCTTCTAACTACAGACCCATAGCACTTCTATCTATTATTTGTAAAACTATCGAGAGATACGTCAATCACGAGATCCTGAGCTACCCTGAGACACACAAACTTTTAAGTGACAGGCAATATGGTTTTCGCCAACAAAAGACAACAGCTGATCTGGTAGCATATGTATATCTGGATTGATGCCATTCACCGTCATGGGGAGACTCAAATAGTATTACTAGACATCTCAAAAACATTTGATCAAGTATGACATCCAGCTCTCTTAAACAAACTGCGTTTATACGGACTCTCGGCAAACCTTTGGGATATCCAACTTTCTTTTCAACAGGCACATCCAACTTGCCATAGATGGATATTCCTCCAACCTCTACAAGATCAACGCTGGAGTTCCCCAACGATCGGCTCTAGCTCCTACTCTTTTCCTTTTACACGTTAATGATCTGCTAGAAGTCACTAATAACCCGATAGCCGGTTTTGCAGATCATAGCAACCTACGCTGTAGCAAACCGCACAATCGTCTCATATTCCTAGATATTCTGGAAGAGAACAGAAGATCCACAACGGCTTCTCTCAATCAAGATTTAAGAATAGTAGACGAGTGGTGAAGAAAGAATCTTATTAATTCTAACGCCCAAGCCAAAGACATGGTGTCTATCCAACAAGAAGCAAACATACGACTGATCATCACAATGAACGATCAGATACTAGTAGCAAGCGACTCCATTGTGCTAGTTGGTATAACGATCTCCTAGGACTTACTCTTGAACGAACACTTTGCATCCAAAAAAGTTGGGTTTTCTTTTTAGAGTACGGAAATATTTCTCTCTATCCAACTTAGCTACTTTTTACGAACCCCAAATATGACCTTATCTTTAATGCTGCTCGCATGTATGGGGATTGGTGGTTCTGTCAACGCTCAGAGTTCTTGATGCAATACAGAGAAGAGCAGTTCGACTAATAAATAACACCAGTATCACCAAAAATCTAGCCCCATTGTCCCACCGAAGAGCAGTGTCTGATCATTCCCTGTTTTACCGATAATTAAACGGATTTAGCTCAGAAGAACTCCGCTCTATAGTGCCTCCACTTGCCAGAACAGCTAAAGCAACGCGACGTGCCAACTACATGCACCCTTATACTGTTCAGTATCAGACGTCGAGAACGAATCAACTCGATGGTTCTCTCATCTCCAGGGTCTCCAGATTGTGGAACTCCTTACCTTCCCTCATCTTCGCCACTCGTCCTAACTTGCAGTCCTTTAAATCCCAAATTAATAAATAGCCTCTTCTGCTCCAATAGATGTTGTCAGTACATTTATATTTAAGTCTATACCTACGAGGACATTTTTAAATAAAAAAAAACTTTCCATTTTTATCCCTGTTGTAAATTACTGCTCCTTAAGTCTTGGATCGTGTAAAATAGGTATAACCCTAAAAAATTCCTCATATTGATTATGCTTTTTTTGAAAGTATTTGGAAACAATGTAATCTGATTTGATCTACCAGATGTCTCCTTTAATCTTTCTTTAGTATTTTGTTCTGTTCTGATCTAACAAAAATATTGCTAAGATTTTCTTGCAGTTATCTTAGTTTATCCTTGTCTTATACTTTCTAATAATGCGAAGAGTAGGGAAATCCAACAGAACAACTTTCATTACTGCTGTTGGATTGCCTCTTCATGAAAAATTATTATTCTAGCAATGTAACCTCTAAAACGAAATTCTACATTTTTTTCTGATTAAAGTCTTAAAACAATGATTTTAAAGAAAACACGATTTTTTATTATAGGTAAATTACCATAGATGTCAAAAAAGGTGAATCATACCTTATAGAAATTTATTTAAAAACTTACACTTATCATAAAAAATCATCTTCAAGAAATCAAAGGATAATTCCATTATCCATAATTAAAAAACATAAGATAAGTTAGAATTTAGGTTTCTACGTGCTGATTTATCTTACTAACTGTTGTAGATATTTTGTTTGTCCACCAATATCTGTGATCTCTGCGTATATTATTGATCTCCCACACTTCCTTGTTTAAATTTTTAAATAAAAACCTAATAACACACCTATTATGTTTTGTTTTAGCAAGGCCATCAGGTCAGCTAAATTAATTCAGAATTAAAATGGTTTAACTGGTTTAGATATATTTATATACATAGAAATTAGACATATCTTCTGCAAGTTGACATAAAAAATAAATAATCCTAATTAACATTTTCTCGTTTTACCTATATGTAGTCCATAATTTTCTAAGACACTTTTAAAAAATGTTTTGCCAGAATTATTTTCTAAATTTTTAGTAATTTTAATTAATTTGGACACATCTCTTATTTTTTTTAAATCTGGAAATTATACAAACTCGAAATAATTTCATCTATCTTTAGGAACTAGAGATTTAACCACTGAACCACTGATGTATTCAGTGTTAGAAAACCATTTTGATCATTAGAAGTCAACACAAGGTGAAACCATTCCCGGGTTTGGACACAAAAGAAGTTTTCCTTGAAAGAAAAATCACTTCCATCCACGTTTGGATTTAAAGCAGATCCGATCCACCATAAATCAAGCTCCAACAGGAAGAATTCAAATAAACCAAAGATAAAAGATTAAATTAATTAATTATTTAAAAAAAAATCACTTAACTTTTAATTGATTAAATAAATCAACTTAAAACTGATTTTACCATTTTTTATTTGTTTGTCTGTACTTGGTGCCCTAAATTAATGTTTGGGAAGGGTTGGTAAAGACTCGGAAGGAAGCCACGACCTTCAGGAGCTCTAGGGTAATTTAAGGGTTACAAATTTGGCGTCCAATGCCAATTTAAACTTTTAAAGGATTAATTAAGCTACAAATTGGCGCCCACCGTGGGGCCAATAAAAATCTATGGTTCCGGGTTTTGTTTACGTAACCGAATAAAAATACAAGAGAGGTACAAAAAAAAAATTGAAAAAAGTCTCTCTGTCTCGTAAACGTGATTTACGTAGAATTGAGTAAATCACCTATTTGGCATGAATTGATTAAAAATATGATCAAAAAAGCCGACTAACCTCTAATACAAATGAGACCAAATGGTTAAAGGTGCTACTGACTGTAGGTCGAGATCGCACTTTCCATTCCTGCAGGATTTCACTTTTTTTATTTCCTCCGAATGTCATCTCTTGTTTATTTAATTTCAAAAATTCTAAATTTTATTGTAATATCAATTTTTTTTTCTAAATAGTAGCATGAAAGCTATTAGTTATTGATTCTCATAATATGTCTAAAATTCATTTGTGAGGAAAAAGTAAATAAATAAAATAAACACCTACGAAGTTTAAAGAATAGAGAGTTTAATTTAAAAATCTGAGTTAAAGATCTTTTAAGGATCGCCTGCACGACTCTATCAATAATTTCCTTATAAAAGCAACTTTTATCATTATCTACGTTGTGAAGATATATATGCACATCTATCCATATAAGCCCTTACATTTTATGTTCAAAATTCTCACGGAACATGTTCATTTATATATGCTAAACGTAATCGCATTGGACCAGTTTAAAAATCATTGAAGAATCCGCATTTTGCATCACATTTAAACAGTTACCCACGATTTTAATAACAATAAATTTACCTCACTCGTCAATACTTTCTCTATTTAACCTTGTGTCGGAGGAACATGGAACATTCCGTACAGCGACAGAGGTAAATATGGGTATCCGGGGGTCAGTTACGATTTCATCGAAATAAAAATCCTTTATTTCTGATCTTGATTTGTTATAAGTATAACATAAATAACTAATAAAATAAAAGATCTTTTTTGCTTACTCTATCTCTCTCAAGATTATTTGCTTCCATGATTTTAGTAATCGAATACCACGAGAGACTACATTTATAAACAAAAAAGTAAAGAATATCAACTTAGTCTTCATAAAAAATAAGTTGGATCCTTTTATAGCGGAAAAAGTCATCTCCTTTACAGAATAAAATATAGGTTTACGTACATGTTTTAATCATTTTTAAAGCTTTGATTCATATTGGAAGTTCTGACGATCGTGGTCCACATCTTTGTAGAGTTCGCTTGCTGTTATGAAATTTCAGGGCCTAGCTCTGTTGCTGGTCAAGGTATATAATCTAAGAAATCTTCGTAAGAGGTCTGGTGTTAGTAGACACTATACAATTAGCACGCTTCCTGAGTGTTTTGGAAGTCATGTCAATTTTCCAGGTAAAGGAGTCTTACTGAAGAATTGGCTGTTGTTTCTCTTTGACGTTGATTCATGGGAGCTTGTGATTCGAAACTTGTAATCCCTGGGTATGTAAGCGTCGTAGGCGAATCGTTTAATATTTTTGGATGATAAGATGACTACTAGTTTCAACTGCCTTAGACGGATCTGTGGAAACGTTCCTGGCTGGTGTGTGTTGATAGTATACGGTATTTGAAACCGCAGTAGCAATGCCATCTTGTGTGTTTTTTTTTCTTTTACAGATTTAGGGGTAGTCCATGGGATTGCATCGCAGCTAGTACAGCTTATTGTGCACCCTCATTTACAGGTCCTCATTCTCCGTCAAATCCCAGGTTCTTAATGAACCAAGAGATCCTTTTGACTATGGTTGCCCGTTCTTTCCTACATAGGAGGTTTTCAGCTTGAATTCCCATCTTATGTAGATGTCCGCGGAATACCCAGTGGCCGCTGATGAAGCCAACCACTTTCCGCAGGGTCTTCCTCCTCAGCCCAAGGGCATCTGCCGCTATAGCACCAGTAGGTGTCTGCAGCATTCTCTTTGACTGTATTTTACCTTCTGTTCTTTCCCAGCTATTTCGATGTTCTATGCCCATCCACTGGCGAACAGCTCTTCGTGCTGTGTTGTAAGCAATACCACACGTCGGCTCTGGGCCAATGTGCGGGCTTTCAGCTCCTTTGTTTGCCCACTTGTCTGCTCCCTCATTGCCAGCGATACCTTTGTGCCCCGGAACCCAACTAAGGATAACCTTGTTGTACCCTCCCAGGGTTTTCATAGCCTGATGACAGTCCCCATCTTGTGTGTTGATTTGAAACCGTGTTGCCACAGATTTATTGAGCTTTTTAGGAGTCATACATACTGGGAAAGAAATTATATAGATCCTTCTCCAATCGTGAAAGAGAAATAAGCTAAAAGATTTTCCTCTTTAAAAATATAGAGAAATACGACGTATATTCTCTATATCGCACATAAAGCTAAAATAAAACAATAGATAGCTAATAAAGATGGATTAATTTTTGCCAATACTGAAATCAATTTTTTTACTCGTTTGTTGGTTCAGTGGAAATTGCTTTTTTAAAAACATCAACAGCATCTTCTGATGTCTGAAACTTAAGATCACGCAGTCCATTTTTGATATTCAAAATAGTAAAAAAATTACGTTTTGTCACATCCAAAATTTGATTGTCTTGATGTAATCGCAGGATGATTGGTCATTTGGGGTTAGTCTTTCAAAGCTAAGCAGTAACAATGTTTGGATCTTGCTACATGTTCAGATTAAAAAGAAAGACTGGAGAGATGAAGTGGATGAGTCTCTGCAAAAGAGAGGACTTAATGACAATAATTGGAAATCCTTGTTGAAGAATGGGAGGTATTATTAGCCGTAGAAACCCTAAATATATATATCATCATCATCATTTTCAGCTTATTCTATCATTTCTAATTATGATGTAGCCTCCCTTATATATTCGTTCTTTAATTGTCCTCATGTTACTCTAACCTTGGCTGTTCTGGACCAGTTTGTTTCCTTATCTCATAATTCCATCTTAAGTTTGGGCGTTTTCTCGGTCTCTTGATAGCTCTTGGATACCACATCGTTATTTTTGTGATACATCTGTTATCTCTTTTTCTTGCTATATATCCTGCTCATTGTCATTTCAAAATTTGGTATTACTTACGTTTTCTGCCAATCCATGTTATTCATTTGCGGTCTCTTCTTGTTATTTCTAGCATACTTCTTTCCATGGATCTTTGTGCAATTTGTAGTTTGTTGGCTATATCAGTTGTGAATGTCCAAGTTTCACAGCCGCATGTAATGTCAGGTCAAACGTTCTTTTCTTTAGACGTGATGGCATTCTGGACTTAAATATGATGGAGTTTCGTCCGAATGCTCTTCAGGCTAGCTTGATTCTTCTGTTAATTTCTGGAAGTAGTGAACCAGATTTGTGTATTAGTTATCCCAAATATATGTATTCGTCTACAGTTTCTAGGGCTTTATTATCTATTTTTTTTTCTTAATAGTCCCAGCTATACACGATCTTTGTTTTTACTAGGTTCATCTTTAAGTTTTTATTAGTGCTTGCAATTCTGCAGGATCGTTAGCTATGAGAACTATGTCAGTCTAATTTTCGGAAGATTTGTTCTGATATTGCCGTGAAGAGTTTTGAGGAAAATACATCACCATGTCGAATACCTCTCGTAGTGGGAAAGTCAGAAGTGACACTATATATTTTTACTTTAGCGTTGGTTGCCCTGTATATATTGCTCAAGGTTTCAATGTATGGCGTGTCTCTTCCCTATCTTGTTAGGTCTTCGATTATGGCTTTCGGATTTATGGAGTCGAAAGCTTTTTCAAAGTCAATGAAAGCTAGTATCATGGGTATTTTTTCTTGAGGGACACGTTCCCTCAGTAGAATTCTGGGAATATGATCTGTCACTTTGGTATTGGGTGTCTGGATTAAGGTATGAAAATAATATTGATTAGATAATCATAAAAAGATTTTTGGAAAGTTGTTATTGAAAGAGAGTAATCAAATATATTGAATTTATTAAATAAATTTAAATTATAAATAGAAACAGTAAATAATACAATTAATAAAGAAAAAGTAAAATTGAAAAACAACAAAAAGATAGCTGCAATAATAAGCTGAGAGGTCAGAGCTGGAAAGTGGTAAAGAGCATAAAGGCAAGAGATAGAACGTTCAGCAGCAGAAAGAAAGAATATAATTAACCCACGATTATAAATTTGAATTTGGTGCTAATTTAAATTGAAGAATACCAACCTGATTAAATTAAACTCTACTTAAAGTTTCATATGCGAAGCACGAAATATTTGTGGAATTTTATAAGATTGAAAATTATGTGTGGAATTAAATAAAAAGTGGATCGATAAAAATGCGCTACAAATGATTGAAATGTTCTGTGCTCTTATTAAGTCAATGGCATTTTACACAAACCACTTACTCTATTTGCCGCTAGAATTAAAATTGCATTGCACTTAACTTTTGGTTTATAGTTTTTGAATGAATGTAATCAAATAGTAAGGAACATATAATAATGGCTTTAATTTGCAAAGGTGAATAAAGAGCTGTTATATACAAGTAAAGTAATATACTTTATCCACAATTACTAGGTATTTTTAAACATTATTGTACTAAGACCCTTTATAAACTTTTTAAAAATTAGGCAAACAAAAAATGATATTGCGAAGAAGTTAAAAAAGGTCCCATCCGTTTGGATTCGAACCTGGGTTCTGTAACTATTGGGACAAACAAATTCCGATGGTGGCGCGTCAGTCGCCGATCAGCTGATATCCGAAACGCGTAAACCTTTTCTCGTTTGCTATTTACGTAGTAAATATTTGCGGCTTAATTTTGTTTTTTGGTGATTTTGTTTTGATTTTTTAATAACTTTTGTGTGAAATAATTGTAATATAGTCTATACATGTAAGTATCTAAATAAGTTTGTAATTAGATTTTAATTTTTTTCCTTTTTTTTTCAGATTTGTTTATAAGTTCTCTGATTGAAGATTTTTTTTTAGTTTTTGGGTACATTTTGTTTGATAACTTAGTACATATAATTATTTAATTAAATTTTATTTTAGTGTTAAAGAGGTCTATAATTTAGAAATAATATTTGTAATTTGTAAATGTAAGTACATAGGTACATAGGTACTTGAATGTGTGTGTTAGTTTTTTTCTCTAATTTGAGATAATTTAATTATTTTTTCAGATTTTATTTTAGAATGTATCTTAAACTTTCTGAAATTTTCAAATATTTAAATGCAACTCCTGACAGCCGTTGTATTGTTGAGGGTGAGCAAGTTTTACATGCGAAGCATTTAATTTTATGTGGCAAGAAATCCTTTACGAAGGAATCCATTCATCTGGTAGGTCTTTGTCTACAAACATCTGCCTTACAAGGACAGCCTCGCCAGATTGAGGGTATTTTAAAGCTTGGCAAAAATGTAACCATTGGAGAGATGAAATGTTCGTGTAAAGCAGGATTGTCTGGAACTTGCAAGCACGTTTCTGCATTACTGCTGAATTGCACTAGGTTGTATTTATTAAATAACTGAAGAGGCGCTCTATCATGCCCAAGCAATTATTACTGATATTGATAACAATATTTATTGTTTAGTTCTTTTTTTGTGCGTTTTTTTTTGTTTGTTCCAGGATGGAGTTGAGTAACTTGGAGGTGTTATCATCAACCGATGTGGAATGCCATTGGAAAAAAGCTAAATCAGATGCCAAAGATTTATATACACCAAAACCAATTTGTGAGTTCCCCTGCTTGGCAAGTACTTCTAATAAATTAAAACGGGTTAGAGATTTATCCAATGATGAGATGAAAGATTGTTTAAAAATTATAATGGAAGCTGGACCTGATACTAATTTAAATAGACATTAGTGAGTATTAATTTAATTTGAGTTTATTACTCTAATCATTATTTTTTTAGTTTGAGAAGAAGAAAACAAATACTTTTAGGTGCATCAACATCAAGTTCCACAGTTTTATTGGAAATAAATAATATTTTTGCTTTTTTTCAAAACTCTGAATTTTTACATAACCTCTCAAAAGAAATACTTGTAGAAAAATATAGTTTAAAGGATTGTTGTAGGGAAAAATGGAATAAAATTAAAAATTATGATGGTTTAAAAAGTTTATTGTTAGCCCAAGATTCCAAAGAGTGGCATGAAATTAGAAGATTTCGGATTACAGGTATGAATTATTTTAAACAACTTTTATTAAAATTATTTTTAGAAAAGGCTATAGACATGTTTTGCTTTTTAGGAAGTAACTGTTATTCCATTTTTACGTATAATATAAACAACAATGAAGAATGTTGGGAAAGAAAAACAAATCAATGTTTTTTTCCCAAGAAATTTTCCAATAAATATGTTATTCACGGGAAAAATGAGGAAAAAAATGCTATTTCAGCCTATGAATCATCAACGCACCTAAATGTTGTAAGCAATTTGGGTATTATAATACCAAAGCATTTCCCATGGCTTGGATTTTCTCCAGATGCTTTGGTATTGGACAAAGGAATTCCTGTAAAACTTTTAGAAATAAAATGCCCATTCATAGGTAACAATTATTATATTAATAATTCTACAAATTTAACCAATATTCTTACAGGCAAAACAAAAGATGTGGAACATTTTATCACAACTTGTTCCTATTTAAAGGTATTACCATCGGGATTAGAGCTGAATAAAAAACATTCATATTATGGTCAAATTCAACTTGGTTTAGCTTTAAGCAATTTAAAAACTTGTGACTTTTTGGTATATTCCAGTTTTTCAAATTCATTTTTAAAATTGGAAGTTGAATTTGATGAAGAATTTACAAAAAAAAATGATTGCTTCAATCACCGAAAAATATTTTCGTAAAATGTTGCATATGCTTTGTAATACTACATAATTTAAAAAAGATTTACATTGTTTTTTGATCCCAACTTCTTACCTTATACTTTAAAATTATACATACATACATAGATTAAGTATACATTTACTTCAAATTTTATTTTATTACTTAAAGATTATATTCGAAAGTTATAGTTTATGTTTATATCATTTTATTGTTTGTATTTTGGCTATAATTTAGTGATTGTTTATTATTGTTAAAATAGTTCTTAAATTATAAAATTGTTGTAACTTTGTAATTAATTAATTTAATAGTACCTACCTACTTTTTTGTTTTTTTTTGTTTAACAGTGCTGTCTTTACAATGTTAGTTTTTAGTTAATTGTATTAATATTTTTATTCGTTTACTTTGTGTTTATTCTTATTTTTATGTATATTAGGTTTTTCCTACTTAATAAAGATCTATCTATCTATCTATAAACATTAATATTATAAATTTATTTTAATACCTACTTAAAAGTAAAATTGTTCAGTTGATTGTCAGATTGAGTTGTCGTAATGATGTTAATTATTAAATAAAAAAATATATTACAAAAAGATTAACTAAAGGAATTTATCTTCGGAAAAAATAGGGTTTTGCAGGTTCACCATGCCACCACAAACAGTAATAATATCATCAATTTGTCTTGCCAAAGACCATTGCATTGGCATATTTAAAATATTAAAAAGACGCAGTCTTTGATTGACCCTTTCTACATGAACCCTTGCTTTAGCAATTTCCCTGTTTTCTATGGATTCTTCTTGAGAAAATTGTTTTTTCTTCCTTAAAAATGAAGGTTGTTTCATTTTTATGAAATGCCTGTTACATATGTCTTCTACAAGGAAGCCTTTATCCACCATAATGGCATCAATATGTGGTTCTAATTTATTTATGATACCACTTTCTTCGAATATCGTTTTGTCGGATGTACGACCTCCGTATGCCTTACTTATAAAAGTTAATAGTCCACCAGGACTCACTCCCGTCATTATCTTAATCGTATTTTTCTTTTTATAAAAGGAATATGTTTTTACTCTACAACATAGACATGTAGGTTGGTTAATAGGAATTTCTGTACAATCCACAATAACTCTTACATTTTGAAACTTTTTAAATGATTTAGGCATATTATGCCTACATTCTTCTATAGAAGGCCACACTATAAATGATTTAAAAATTTTTGATAAAATTTGGATATATTCTTGAAAAACGTATGAGCACATTGATGGCGATATGTGAAAAAAAAAAGAAATGATCTTAAATTTAATTGCCAATTTTAATTTCATAAAACTTAATAAAATACTATCCATTGTACATAAAATAGTACGTTTTTTACGTGGATAGTATTTATCAACCAACCTACAAATAGCGTTAAATATTCTAAAATTTGGAATACCACTAATAGAGTTTAACATCGAATCAGAATTGATTGTTTTCCAAAATTCACATTGAATGTCTCCACTTGTCACTTGTATACTTTTTTCACATTTTGATGTTGATGGTTGCTCTGAGTCATTTGGCTTTTGAAATAATTTTAAAAGTCCTTCAACTGCATCTTGCTCCAAACCGGTGAGGCAAAATTCCTCAACAGCAACATCATGCATCTCCTCAATTGTTTTTTCTTCGGTAGGGAGTGTTGGTGACATTGAACCCCTTAATCGCTGCCTCAGTTCCTCTCTCCTAGCCAACCTATCATTTCTCGGGCAATTTATAGTTTTATTTCTATCAAATTGTTTTCTAGGTAAAAATTGTGATGGTACAGCTATTTTTGATAACCTAGGGGCTATTTTTGTTGAAAGAGTACCTGCAAACATTTCTGATGTTATTAAAAAAAAAACTTATGGAAATGCAACTTACCGGATTTTGAAACATAATCGCCTGGTTTAAAATGTTTGGAACATACTCTCATACTTTTGGTAACAGGCTTACCCATCAACAAAACATTTTTCCACGCTTTATGGCGATCAACTTTTTCAACCACACCTAATTTGTTTATAATGTATACTGTTTGTTTATTTTTTGGAGGAAAATAATGAAAATGTAGGTCTGGGTTTTTAAATTTTCTTGAAGTGCAACCATAAACACTACAGTTTGTGTTATTTTTCTTTGGCATTTTAACTAAAAAATCACTACACACTTTGTAACTAATAACAAAAGAAAAGAACAGATAAACTAAATAAAATCAAATAAAAAAAATATCTTAATAATAATAACCGAAAAGCTTTCGTTAAAACACACATAACCAAACAATACGGTTACGCGTTTCGGGTAGTTGAAATTATTGCCGCTAGTGTCGCATACAATTTTGGTTTGCTCAATAGTTGGTAGCGCCTATAATCATTTAACCATTGTTGCATTATAGGTTTTTAATCATATTATGCCCTCTAAAAAACTTGATATATCAATCACCGATTTGACAACAGCTAATCCCAATCGTTATGCTTAAGAAGGAATTGAGCAAGTGTCATATAAGACATGAGTTAATCCAAGATATGAGAAAAAACGTCAATGAATCACCAAGACACATGTGTCCGAATGGTTAAAGGCACTACCGGCTATATTTTTTCGATTTTTTTAATATTATTTCTTGTTTGTATTATTTCTAAATTTGAAAAATTCCTTACGATATCTCTAATAATAATAGATATTTAAAATTATAAAACATACATAAAATTCTACAAATTCTATGACTTCCACGTTTTTCAATTATTTTTAAAACTGTGTAGCTTAATTAGCCTTAAAAAAAATTGGCGTTGGGCGCCAATTTGTAACCCTTAAATGACCCTAGGCTAGCTCCTGAGGGTCGTGGCTTCCTTCTAAGTTTTATTTAATTTCCTCCAAACATTAATTAAAGGGCACCAAGTACAGACACACAAATAAAATTCGAAAAATCTGTTTTAAGTTGATTTATTACTTTAATTATGATTTAGTAAAAATTATTTAAATAAGTTAATTATTTCTCTTATCTTTGGGTTTTCGAAGACTTCTGACGGAGTTTCGATTAGTTGTGGAACGGAACTACAAATGTGGATAGAATTTCCTTTCAAGGAACTTCCTGTCGGATTTTCGTTTAAATGTGGAACGGAACTGCAAGGTGGATTGAATCCCTTTCAAGGAACTTCCTGTCGGATTTTCGTTAGATCTGGAACGGAACTGCAAGGTGGATTGAATTCCTTTCAAGGGACTTCTTGTCGGATTTTCGTTAGAAGTGAAACGGAACTTCAAGGTGGATTGAATTCCTTTCAAGGGACTTCCTGTCGGATTTTCGTTAGATGTGGAGAGGAACCGCAATTAGATTGAATTCCATTGAAGGGACTTCCTGTCGGATTTTCGTTAGATGTGGAACGGAACTGCAATTGGTGTCGGCTTCAAAATGGCTGTCGGCAGACAGCGTAATTTCCTGTATGAATTAACTGGTCCTTAATAGGGCCCTTCTTATAGATGGCAATAACCCAGACTGAAGGGCGAAGATATTAAGAAATAAATCTGAATTTAATAAAATTCGCAGATAAAATCAACAAATTTAAATTTTAATCTATCGAAGAAACATATTTTCTCCTACCAAACTGGCAATCCCCTCTCGTATCGGCGCGGTAACAATAGATAATATAAAAATATATAGTCCGGATGGTATGCTCGAAAACGAACGTTACAACTGTGTAACTAGTAGAAAAAATATGAAATGAACTCCCACCGAGTCAAAGCCGAGGGGATCAATCCGCTGGAGAGATGATAGACTTTATTGCTTGTTAATGTATACTATTTTTCCTCCTATCTGGTTAAAAATTCGAAACTGTTGTGTGATGTAAATGCAGACCAGAGAGATATATTCGTGGCATTGGTCACTCGTATAATTATATAGTAGTAAATTATAGGAAATAGTTATGATAAGCAATTAATAAACAATTCGATACACACTATTAAATTATATTATTAGTAAAATATAATTTAGCAGTATTTAGTGAAAATATCTCTAACTTTCTAAAATATGCGCATTTTATGATTAAAACAAAAAAAGGATATGTTTGTTGTGTAAAGCGATAAAGGGTGGAAATGTTTACTGATTATCCAAAGAAATAGAATTATTACAAAAATAAGGGATGGTGGTGGTTGTGACGCTTTGTAAATTAACCAGAACCAAGATGAAGAGAAAAAGCCAAACTGTATATTGTAGATTGTAGGTACTCCATTCCTAATTAGATGTACGACGGTTGTCTTATTAGTTTTGCATATAGCCATAAAGGCAAAAAATATATAGATTTAAAGTACTTTAAGCTTTTCAAAATATTTTCCACCAAGATCGATACAATTTTGCATACGTTTAAAGTGTTCAAACCAATTGTTAAAACAGTTATTCCTGTCTTCTGTTTACACCTGCAAAATCGCGTTTTAAAGGCATCGATGGCTTCTTCTGGCGACTGCAATTGCTGCCCATACATTGAATTCTTCATTTTTGGGAACGTGAAGAAGTCGTTGGGACTTATGTCGGGACTAAACGGTAGATGGTCCAACAATGTTTGAAGATCCAAAAACTCAATTGTCTTTTGAGCAGTGTGAGCACTTGCATTGTCCTCAGTATGATTCGCTATTGTGTGTTGTATTGTCCGAGTTTCGCGATAACTTTTTACAGAAAAACGTTTTTATACCAATCGGAATTAACGTCATCGTGAAATATCTAATCACACAGCGGTTGGCTCCGGTTCGTAGGAGTAAATCCAAGATTCATCGCCAATAACAATACTATAAACGTTTTTTGAACTTCCTTTGTTGAACCGTTTCAATGTTTTTCGATACCAATTGACGCAAATCCTTTTCTGCTCTTCTGTGAGCAAATGATGGATCCAACGGAAAACCAACTTCGTAACAAACAGTTCTTTATGTCGGATCTTTTGGATTAAGGTCTTTAAAATGCTCAAAGATGCATCTGTCATCTGTTTCCCGGTATTTTAAATGGCGGTAAACCTTAGTTAGCTGACGAGCCGCATCAATTTTTTGCTGTGTGACTGTTGTTTTGGGTGGACTTAGCCTTGCATAATAGCTTAACCAGGAGCGATCACTCTGAAATTCGCAATACCAGTTGGAATTATTGCTTGAAAATGATATACGCTAAGATCCATTTTCGAGCAATCCGACTTGCCAATTTCAAAAATTCACAGTAGGTACTCACATGACTTGTTGTACAACAATGAAACTCTTGATTTATGTCAACAAAAGATTGAGGTTAGATTTGTCCCTGAAGGTTCTGTTGGTGGCGCCTTCTAAGCGGCTATATGCAAAACTAAAAAGACAACCCTCTAACAGCAATTTAAAAAAATGTCATTTTAACTAATTTTAGAATAAGCAAATTAAATTTTACAAAAACTACTTGATCAATTGTGCTCATCTTCAGCAAAACTTTTGGAGAAGAAAATTGCAGAAATTGTTATTCAAAATTTTAAAGGTTATAAGCAATTGTAAATATACCTGTTTATTAACCTCATTTTGCAATACTTTTTTGTTTTTTTTTTTAATTTTAGTTTATCAAAGTTCAGTTGAATACAAATAAATTATATTGTCACCATTTCTCTCTACAGTACTTTTTTCAGAAATGCCGCTTTTCTGGAATAACTGTTTAATAAAAAAAAGCGGCCAACTGCGAGTCGGACTCGCCCATGAAGGGTTCTTTAGCACCAAGTAACAATATAAAAGTTCTTGATCGATGTTTAAAAAAAGAACTACTTACTAGATCACGATCAAACCAATTTTCGGTGGAAGTTTATATGTTAATGTATTTTTTTTGTTTTATAATTCTCTTATTTCAGAAATTACAGGGGGTACACATATTTTACCTCTTTGGAAGTATCTCTCGCGCAAACTATTCAGTTTAGAAAAAAATTATGTTAGAAATCTAAATATCATTTGTACAAACCTATCCATAAATACCGCACACGTATGGGTAAATTTGAATATCAGTTCTAAGTGTGGGGAAACCCCAATTTTTTTTCTATTTTTGTATAAAATCGTAAGGCGGTTCACAGAATACATCTACTTACCAAGTTTCAACAGTATAGTTTTTAAAGTTTAGGAAAAAAGTTGCTGTGACATATACCTACGGACAGACAGACAGACAGACTTGACGAATCTGTAAGCGTTCCGTTTTTTGCCATTGGGCTACGGAACCCTAGATAGATATATTCATTGGGTTGGCTGTTAGCTTGTATCACTGCGACCTTTGCAAATCTATTGTGAACACTCATCATCTCTAGAATAGGATTAGAGCATCTTGTCCAGCCCTGCCCTCTTAATGAGACTTAATAGTGGCCTCTCCACGGAACCCTAACAATAACGCAATAACTTTTTTGTGATTAATGAGATGAGATATGACTTTTGTAATTGCTTTTCCTAGACTTTCCAACAATAAAACAGCGCCGGTATTTTTTCGATCTTTTACACGATTTTCCAGCTTTATTTCTGGGCCTATAAGAATATTTCTAAAAATTGCCAGTTGTGCTGCTATAAGTAAGTAGGTATTTAAAAAATAATATTAACACTTAAAATACATTCCAATTCATTGATTTAAATATTAAGTGGCTAAATTAATATCTAAAAAAAATTAAATGACTAAACAAAATACCTATAGATACACTTATTGCATAATATATAAATATATTTAAATAGTAAATGTAAAAATATTAATAAAACATAATAAAGATTAAAACACTTCTAGAGATCTTTATTTAGATATAATAATAATAATAATGCATTTTTGATTATAATTTAAAAAAAAATATCGCATAGATGAGATAATTTTTCCGATATAGATTTTCTTATCTTTTTTATTGATATTTATGAATTTAATTTTAATTTGAATAACATGTTTAAGGATTGTATTCTAATTTATGTTCTAGAACTTCTATTGATTTATGATTATTAATTATTTATTAAATTTTTTCTACATGACGTATTTTTTTCTAGTTCATTTTTTCTTCTCTTAAATATTCTAGAATAATGACGGATCTTTTCTGTATTTTTTTTACGAGATAAAGAAAAAAGGTTACCTTTTTCTAATAACGGTATTAAATTAACAATTTTATCGTGAATAAGTTTGACCAACAAATTCATGAATTTATTCAAGGACTTCTTCACGATAGCGTTCGTATTAAACTTGTATCAAAGTTTACCTAACTCTTTTAATAAAAAGCATGTTGGACAAGTGAGTGACAGTGGAATCAAAATGGCAGATAATAATTTTGGTGGCGTTGTACCTTATCTAAAATTTTTCATTGAACGCCACTGAATACTTTACTCGGGTTATAATTTATCATTTAATAAAACCGTGCAGTCTTTGCTGCAATTTAAAATTGTGTATCATACGGGATTTTATAAATAAATGCATTTCTAGACATCTACTTAATATTAATCAATTATTCTTAAGTTATTGAACAACTTATTTATTTTTTTCCTCTATGTAATAATTTGCCTCCGGCTGCAATTGTAGGCTAAAATCATTAGAATAAATAATTAATATAAATATAAGTTTTGTATATGACATTAATGTTAGTTTATTTAATCCCCGTTGAGTTCATTTCTAAAATTACGTCACTGTATTTTAAATATTAAAAAAAATTAATTATCCAATTAAACCAATTTTGTTTGTTAGTAAACGATTATTTGGGATTTATTAGTAAAGATTATTTGAGGTCTCTTTCATGGGATTTTTGAAAGTTTTGAAATTTTAGAAACTAGAATCGATTAAATGACATTAAGGAGAAATTGAAAAACATGTCGCATCCAGCAGGACTCACACACTTATCACACATGTGACATTTACTCACTTTCTCCCTAAACACATATACCATGACGTTAATGAGAGAGAGATTTTGTCAAAAAGTCACTCTTTTTGTGCCCTGTCTTATCTTTTTATTCGGTCCGGAACCGTGTATTATTAATAAACGATTTCAAATTCCAAATATCCCATGAAAGAGACCTCAAATAATCTTTACTAATAATCCTTGTGATATAAGTTGACTATCAAAAAGCGAAATGACGGCTAAGCATTTATAGCTTAGTTGTTAGAGCGTTGCCTCGTAGAGGCAAATGTTGCTGGTTCGAGTCCCGCTGGATGCAACTTTTTTTTAATTTCTCCTTAATGTCATTTAATATATTCTTGTTTGTATACTAAAAAGTTTTAAAAATTTCAATTTTGTTTGCATAGTATTAAATTGTTTTTTCGGTTTTATCTTATTTTCTTGTTTATTTTCAGCTTCTTAACCATTTATACCCTTTTTTTCAATCATCTCTGGTTTTCGTTTTCTTTTTAATTTTTTACATTTTAATTTTTTTTATTAGTGCGATTTGTTTGTTTGTTAATTTTTGTTTATCGATTTTTTTTTTCATTTTCAATTTTTCAGTTTATTTTTCTTATTTTTTCCTCAATTTTGCGTTTTTTTTCTTAATTTCTATTTATTTATTTTTCCGTTTTTATTTCTAGTTTTTATCTATTATTTTGAATATTTAAAAAAAAAATAATTATCCCACTAGACCATTTGTATTGCATTAAATTTTTTATCGGTTTTATTTTATTTTCTTGTTTATTTTCAGCTTCTTAACCATTTTCCCCATTCTCTCTCTATTATTTTAATTATCTCTTTTTATACATTTTCAGTTTTTTATTAGTACGATTTTTTGTTGGTCATTTATTTGTTTTAATTTTTTTTCCGTATTTTTTCACTTTATACGATTTTTCTTGATGTTTTAATTGCTTGTCGGTTTTTAACAATTTTTTTTCCGTTTTTTTTTGTAATTGGATTTTTTTTTCAATTTTGAAGATATTTTTTAATTTTTGTTTTAAGTTTTTATCTATTGTTAGCCATTTTTTAAATATTTTTTAGGTTGATTAGATTTTAAGTGTTTGTTTTTTGTTAATTTTACGTAATTTTAATTTTCTTTTTTTTTTATTTTTTTCACTTTTTTTTATTTATGGTTCTATACGCGAATATAAAAACCTAGGTTCCGCCTAGAAAGTCTGCTTTAAATATAGGGCACAAATAAAGTGACTGTGGCAAGAGTTGAATTTAATGACCGTTAGGCGATTTGATGGCTAGGCACCTATAGCTTAGTTGTTAGAGCGTCAGCGCGTAGAGCTGAAGGTTGCGAGTTCGAGTCTCGCCGGGACGACATTTTTTCAATTTCTCTTTAATGTCATTTAATATATTATTTAATTATTATACTTTCTAAAAATTTTTAAAATTTTCAAAAAATCCAATGAGAGAAATCTCAAATAATCGTTGACTAAAGAATCCATGGTATCGGTCTCCTAACCGAATAAAAATATAAGACAGGGCACTAAAAAAACTGACTTAGAGTTTGATGTTTCAATTGTCGATTTGACAAATCTTCTCTCTCATTAACGTCATGTAACATGTGCTTAAGGAGGAAGTGAGTGAATGTCATATCTGACGGGATTTAAGTTCATTATAACGTTTCGCTTCCTAACCACTTGAGCATCCAATAGCTTAAGTGGTTAAAGCATGCCTGCGTATAAGGCAGTGATGGTGGGTTCGAGTCCCACTGGATGTGACATTTTTTTAATTTCTCCTTAATGTCATTTTAATAATTTCTTGTTTGTATAATTTCTAAATTTCAAAAATATAAAACAAACGCTATATTTGTTTATAAACATTTCTATTTAATTTTTATGAAGTCTAACTTATTTCCAAAAAAATAAATAAAAAAATTGTAATTATTAAAGTACATGTTTTTTTATATATTGATGATCGCTTGGAAGATTAATAAATTATAGATCAGGTCACGAAATAGGAGTTCAGTATAAATTTCAAATATTTTTTTAATAGTCAGCTGTATAATATAGCGATAATATAAAAATCGAAACACAGGTGACTACGAAACATAAATGTCAAACGATGTTAGCGAATTGTATCGATGAATGTATTCAAAACCACACCATCATTTTAACAGCAAAAATGTGTGGTAAAAAATGAATTAAGGGTTGCTTATTTCACCTCTTTTGATAATATGGCATATTTTAAAAAAATACCTTTTCAAGTGTGTCAACTACTTAGTATAAAATGTTTAACAAAGTTCATATTTTTAGCGTTTGAGGAACTTCTGAACTCAAATTTTTAATTTGACTATTCAAATCTGAAACATCCTGTATAAAGAATTACTTAATTGCAATAATTTTGTTTGTGTTGCATTAATTAATTCGACTTAAGCCGTTTATATTTAAAGGAGTACTATAAGAAGTTATTTATTTTATAAACATAAAAATAACGACAGATTTTACGATTATCGTAAAAACTACAACAATGTATCATTAATGTATCGTTTCTTCATAATTTACAAGCTTTTTATATAAATAATAATTATACCATAAATAAGTACAAAAAATAAATTTAAATAATATTTAGTTTATCTGACAAGATTGTCCTTTTTTACATAATTTTTTTTGTCCACATGATCATCGTATTGGTCTAATAAACAAGGATTTTGTGATATTTTATTAATCTGGCAACCTGCTCCCAATGGAAAATCATGTTTGATATTGTAAAATAATTAATAAAACTCGAATCAAATAAAAGGTAACTATAAATAGAGGATATAAGTGAGTGTACACCTCCTGAAGAAATTTCTACAAAACACTCTAACAAAATTTTTTAAATAAAAAATTCTAATCTTATGACCATAATAGACATTTTTAGTCTCTTAACTGAGCTGTTTTCGGCTTTACGCACCACTAAAAGTCATAAAATGTTTTCTATTAGTGTTTTGGTTGCATTGTCATCCTAACATATGATTTTCTTTGAGCATATTGCTTTCATTACCATCTTCACTTAGTGTAAGTGCCTAAAAAATTTTAACATGTTAACTTAATTGTACATTAAAATATACAGTAAACGTGACCTAAGCTGGCAAGGCGATAAACCTTATTTAACTCATTATTCAAATGGCACGTAACTCATAATATTTTTATAACAATTGTTTGCAAGTAATACTTATTTTGTCAGACAATCTTAAAAGATAGTCTGTCCAGCAAGGACCACGAGGGGGTATAAGCCTTCCTTGCCACTAGAAAGGAAAGGGTTGGGTATGTTAGTAAGAATCTAAAATTAGTTTTCTTTTTAAAAACAAGTTTTTAAGATACATCACGATAGTTTTAAAGGAAATTGGTTAGAATGACTAACAAGAATTGTCAGTGTCTCCTGAAATAAAACCGGTCCCAGGTTAAATAACTAATGATGCTATTAGCGATACAACAGGATATTCCTTTTCTATTTTTATAACATGAGCTTTCGCAATTTTGCCATACATTGCTATTAATGCCACTAATTACCTCTCGAATATTATCAAGGACAATTGCGCTTAAGGTTGTTGACTAATTATATTTTGGTAAACGTTTTTTTACAGTACTCCAAACCATTTCGATTGGATTAAAAATACAGTTGTATGGAGGTAAACGCAAAAGGGTATGACCGTGTCTGCTACAAATGGTGTCAATGACGTATTCATTTTTAAAATTTTGACTTTTGATCATTCTTAATTCCTTCTTTACTGGAACCTTTTTAGGAACAGTGATATTTTTGATGGCCATAAATCTTAAAATTTAATTCTTTTTTGTGTTATTATTAGGTATTTTGTTTAATATGCGGAAATGATACGACGCATTGTCCATAACAATTACTGAATTGTAAGAAAACCCAATAGATAGTGTTGAATTTCGATTCATAAATAAATAAATAAACGAAAAACTAAAAGAAAGTGGAAAATTAAAAACAGAAAAAGGCGAAAAAAATAAAGTCAAAAAATAGCTTTCTAAATCAAATAAATATAACGCCACCGAAGGTGACGCAGTTATTATCTTATATATTTAAAAGAGAAATTCTTACTATATTAAGTACTATCAAGCCCACCGTAATATATATCTAATATAAAAAATCAATAAAAATTACTAACGCTACTGTGTACTGTAATGGGGAACAAGACTATGGGCGGTATTTAACTCACGCAATTTTCCTCTTTGATGTTTCGTTTGATGTACCACCGCGCTTAGTAAGAGCCGTCGGCATTACTTTACATTAATATCAAAGGGGTACGAACCGACTTTGAAATGGTAAATCATACACACAATGTTGCCTTTACTTAAAAAAGTCTTTAAGTATAAGTATTATATACAAAATTGATATCATTAGAAGTGAAAACTGTTTAAATATGAAGAACCTAGTTAATTAATTTAAGTATATATTTTTTAAGAATATTTTCATATTATCCTTCTAAGAGTCATTGACGAACAATTGAATAGTAAAGTAGAGAGAACATTTTCAAAATATATAAACTTAGGAATTTCCGAAAATATATAACCTAGATTCGAAAGTCGGTTCCTTTGTTGGGGTTAGAAGGCGTGGTTGTCTTTTCACATTAATATTAGTTAAACTATACTTACTGTGTGTTCTTGTTTTATCAGTGTCCTGATGAAGCTGTAAATAAACAGCGAAATCTTGACTAAACTAAAAAGAAGTTTTCATTTATCGCCACCTCCTTAGTACATTGCCCAATCCAAATAGGATTATTGTATTTTACATTTGGAATAGTCACCTTATGTGTGTGTGAGTGTGTGTGTGTAGATGCCGTTCATGGATGATAGTCATGACTTAAATGTTGTTTTTACTTTATTTTCAAATAATAATAATAATATTTTAATGGTTTGTTTTTATATTATTTAAACACCGCTCACGACATTTAAAATTGTGTTTCATCATTAATTATTACCTAACACATACTCCTAAGTACCAAAGTTTTACGAAATGGTATTCTTAATATGTATTTTTGTTGGTAAAAATTGAATATCTTCTAATATAAAGCAAATTAGAAATATAAGCGTGTAATATAAACTTCCAGAATAAGAGAAATAACATATTATTCAGTCGTGTTTATGGGTCTATAAAAGCAGCGATTATCATATTGCATTATTACATCACTAGTTGTATTTCTTTAATATGCAGGAGGTAGTTCAGAGTTCAGATTCTGACGGTACATTTCAGTTTCTAACTATTACTTTTTTTCTCTGCTATATAGATAAATTTCGCTATTTTACACTGAATATGCATGGAAATGTAAATTTTATTAATACAAATCCGTTTTGGTATGATGATGATAAAATTAACACGATATGACCAAAATTCTTTATAAATGTGACAAATTTTATATTAATTTTTCTACAAGATTAAATATTACAATCTTTAAGACTGCATTGTAAAATAAAGTTCAGGAAGAAGAAAACACAAACTCTGAAATTTTTACTCCAGACTGTTGAAAAACAGCAATTTCCGATACAAATGTAACCGCTTTAAAAAGTGATTAATTTTTTTTCCGTGTAGAAGAAAAACTGCTTAAATGGGTGGAAATACAAACAAATAGAAAGCTTTGATTTATACCTTAAAATAGCATTTTTTTTCATGATGAAATTCTTATAACTATGAGTAGGTATTTAAAAATCTGAAATTAAAACATTTCAGTAAAAAGTGATAATATGGTATGATTAAAAAGAAGAAAAAAAAATTACGCGGTATAAAACGTTGGTACGTTTACAACATAGCCAAGAAAATAAAGCGGTTTGGTGCGTTGGATTCGTCAGAACGTCAGGAAATTTTGTGACCCTATGTGATCAAGTGAAAAACTGCATGTTTGCATACAAAAAATGCATTCGTAAAGTTTATCTCAAACAAAAAATTATAGAACTCGTTAATTATTTACAAAAATGGGTCAGGTCGATGAAAACGAATATGATATCTAAAGTCATCTCCTGGGTACCTGGTAATTAGGAAACCTACTGTTTACATCGTCTTCTGAAGTTTTGATAAGTTCATAATAAAGTTAGTTCTTCTTCTTCTTCTTCTTTTCTTATAGGCATTGCGCTGCCTGTTTCTTAATGTGCCTCCAGGATGTTATCGTTCCATTGTTTTCGTGGCCTTCACACTGATCTCCTCCCTATTCTCCTCTTCCTTGTCCATTTATTGATGTTCTCCACTTTGCACCTCCGTCGTATATCTATGCTTCTGGCTCTATCCCAGAGGGTCTTGTCGACGATCTTTCTAAGGATTTTTATCTCTGCTGTTTCTAGCATTATTTTTGTTTTCTCTGTGTCGGGTCGTGTTTCTGCCGCGTATGTCATTATTGGTCTTATGACTGTTGTAAATTCTGCCCTTCATTTCTTTCCCTAAATTCTTGTTCCTCCATATTGTGTCATTCAGGCATCCTGCGGCTCAGTTTGCTCTATTCACTTGGCCTTCTACTTCTGTTGCGAGCTTTCCGTAGCTGGATAGTGTGATGCCCAAATATTTAAACTCCTAGACTTGTTCAATTTATTTGTCCCTCCATTTTCAATTTGCATCTGAGTAAGTCTGTTGTTACGACCATGCATTTTGTCTTCTTTGGTGAAATTGTCATGTTGAAGTTTTTGGCGGTCATGTTAAATTGGTGGAACATACGTTGTAAATCGTCTTCACTTTGGGAAATTAGTATTGCGTCGTCTGCATAACATATTATTTTTGGTTGTTTTTCTCCCATCTAGTATCCTTTTTTTGTTCTTACTTTTTTTATTATTTCATCCATGATTAGGTTAAACAATAGGGGGTTCAGAGAATCTCCCTGTCTTATCCCGTTGCCAGCTTCAATTGGATCGGTTAGTTCGTCCTCTACTTTTATTTTTATGGTGTTGTTGTGGTATATATTTTCGATTGTTTTGATTAGACATAGGGGTAGGTCTCTTGCATATACTAAATGGATAATGTCCTTCAGTTTGACGCTGTCAAATGCCTTTTTTAGATCAACGAAACACAGGTATGCAGGTTTGTTTTGTATTCTAGTGCTTTCTCTTGGATTTGTCTGATTACAAATATGGCGTCGGTACATGATCTTCCCGATCTAAATCCTTGCTGTGCTTCTGCTAATGTTGTAATTGCATTCAGCTTGTTCGTTATTTGTTGTTAATTTCAGCGTTGTGTTTAATAAGTTGATTCCTCTGTAGTTTTCTGGGTTTGATTTGTCTCCCTTTTTGAAGAGGGGTATCAAGATGCTTGATCTCCATTCTTGTCGTATTATGTTGTTTTTTAATATTTTTTGAATTAATTTTAATATTTGTTTGGTCAGATCTGGTCTTCCGTACTTTAAGAGTTCATTCGGTATTTTATCCTCTCCTGCTGACTTTCTATTTTTTAATCTTCTTAATGCTTCCTTTACGTCTGTTTCTTCAATATTTATTTCTTAGTTGAAACTTAATATTCGGTAGTTTTTGGGCTCGTTAAGAACGTACCTATATGATATCGAAAGTCATCTAAGAAGTACCTAGTGTCCAGTACAACGACGTCATCTTCTAGAGTTTTATTAACTCTTCTTCTTAGAGTGTAGCTCCTTTCATTGGAGGTTAGCGATAACTATGTCGTATGAGTTTCTATCTTCAGCTGTACGTATTAAAGTTTGTAATTCCATACCCGTCCATTCCCATATATTCCTTATCCATGATATATGTCTTCTGCCTGGTCCACGCTTTCTCTTAATTTTGCCTTTCATAATGATAATAATATTTTTTATCTACTCCTTTGACAGTAAATTTCATTTATACTTAACTGTGCGTTATAGCTTACTTACCCTGCATGGTGACAATGAGTGTAAATGACATTTACTGTCAAAGGAGTAGATATCAGTACAGTACGTACGTCATATATTTATTTAGAGATGTCAAATATTTGGATTAAAATTAAAATATTTAGTCGTAGATAAAGCATAGTACGTAACTCGAGTGGTAAGAGGTATTACGTACTCGTGTAATTACGCACTCGCCACTACGCGGCTTCGTGCGTAAATTTTCCACTCGTACATAATGTCCTACTTACCACTCTTGTTACGTAATATACTATTACATCCTAGACTTTTTAGTAAATTTTTTTACAAATTGTTAAATTTTTGCGTTTTGTTACAAATTTGTTAATAATTTTGATATTCATTCATCTTTTTTACTAGTTTTTTGTCGTTTGTTTTCTATTATAATTGTTCCAATTTTTGACATTTTTCTGCTTTCTAACAATTTTTAAAATTTAATATTTGATTTTTATACGGTTACATATAATTTTTCTATCAGAATTTTAAGATTTTCAAATATTTTTTGTTTGTTTTAATTTTATTTATAGTAAACGATTATTCTAGAAATCTCTCGTAGGATATTTTAAAATTTTTATAAAGTAACCGAACAAGAATATATCAAATGACATTAGGGAGAATTTGAAAAAAATGTTGCTTCCAGCAGGACTTGAACTCACAACCTTGTCTCTACGCGGCCTCTCTCTCACAACTAAGCTATGAATGCTTAGTATTATTAGTAGAGGAAATAAAGCTTTAAAATAAGCAGCAGGACTTGAACTCGCAACCTTGTCTCTACGCGGCCTCTCTCTCTCACAACTAAGCTATGAATGCTTAGTATTATTAGTAGAGGAAATAAAGCTTTAAAATAAGCAAAACCTTCAAATTTGTAAAGTAAGATGGAACGGAATGCGGTTTGTTGCGTTCGACTCGTTAGAGCGTCAAGAAAATTTGTCGCTATTTTTCATAGTGTAAAAATGGGAAATTGCGTTTCTGCATTATAAAATGAAAAGTGGATTCCGAACAGAAAATAGATAAACAAATTAAGTAAGTATTGCTGGAAATGGGTTCAATTTGTGTACTCAGGGGTTTTTGAGGTTGCTGAATACGAATATCATGATGCGAAAAACGTATCGTATTTTTTTCCAATTTTTCATGCTTTTTAGTTTTTGAAGTGATAACTTCTTATGGAAGGGTAACTGATTTTTAGCGTAACGCGTTGAAAAAGCGTTTATCATAACGCGTTGTTTATCGTTGTTACACGCAGGCGCGTTGAACCATAATAATAATAAAAATAGGTAAATATTAATATTAATACAAATATCTTTATTTATTTATTTATTTATTTATTGAAGTGATAACTTCTTATGGGAGGGTAAACTGATTTTAGCGTAACGCGTTGAAAAAAGCGTTTATCATAATGCGTTGTTTATCGGTGTTACACGCAGACGCAGTGAAACATAATCATTTCTATCTCTCTGTATGCTTGTCCCAATGTACCTTACCTAAGTTTTAAATATATTTGAATTTACCGTGTTATACGGTATCTATTAAACTGTCACTAAATACAACTCATTACTTTTTATTAATTATTAAATATTTATATCCATTTAATATCACAAAAATTACGTTATTTGCTATATCTTCGTATATAAAACTAATTTAATCCCTTTTAATTATAATTTAAATCCATAATTTAAACGGTTCGGTCATCCTCGGCATCTATCGTGGCAGTTGTAGGAGAGAAGAAATGGAAATTAAATAAAATAGAAATAGGTAAATATTAATATTAATACAAATATCTATTTATTTACTCATTTATTCAAATAACAGGTTGTCTAAGAAGAAATGACAGTCTAATTAGCCTAATTTTAGCATAAAAAAGACGTGTTTTGGTGGTTTCATTTGTGATAAATCTTATAAAAATTGATTATAAAGTGTGTTATTAATGGGAGTTTATTTGTGGTAAACATTAAATAAAGTTGTGTTGTATGTCTAATTAACGAAAATTACGGTAAGAATTGTGTTATTCAGTAAAAAATTGATTAAAAACTTAGATTACAAAATGATAATTGTGATAAGCCCGCCAAAATTTATAGTGCTTAATATCAAAACAAAAAATTGAAGAATAGGTGAAATCCGATTCTGCTTAAATAATCAGGCCGTTCCACGTAAAGGGAGGCGAATTACTACGCGACTGATTAGAAATTTCGAACTGTCATAGTATAAAATTTTTGTTTCGTCATTAGTGAAAGTAATAGTGATAAAAAAAATTTCAGAATTTTCAAAATTTTCAAAATATTTAAATTTTTAAATTTATACACATTATCGTATTAATGTACATAAAATTTAAGTAATAGGCAAAGTTTTTCTCAACTTAAAAAATTTCAATATTAAATTGGATTAGTTGAAGTTATCACTTCTGTCGCGCGTCCTGAGACGCACACGTTTTTTTATTTATTTATCAAACTGTACTTTCAATGCAAAAATTAGTTGAAATACTTAACAGATAATTTAAACCAACCATTTTAGTTTGCAGTTAGAAGGGACAACATAACTTGTAGACCGGTTTCGGCCTATTGGGCCTCTTCAGTACAAGGTACATGTTAGATATGCCAACCCCATTTGACTTTGAAGTGTAATTCAATATCCGTCGGGGTATATAGACCAGGAAGTAGTTGTTTCTTCTTAGTTAAATGGTCAATGTTTTTGAAAATATTTTTCAAAACTCGTAAAGCGATGGAATAACTAATATTTTGCATTTTGCAACATTTGTTCATTAATAACTCGCTTTATAAGTAAGACACTATTACAGTTTTTTGTAATAATACTTTATATAACTATTTTTCGAAAAGTAGGGAAATCCTCTAAAAATACATTGTCAGTGTGACAATTGACAATGGGTAGTAAAATTATCTTGACTGACGTATAATAGCTAACTAACGTTAAAATATAAAATCAGTGAATAAAAAAAAATGTTTTATAGAAAACCAAATGGTTGTATTCCGTTTTAATCAATAGGTATTAAACATAAGTTGCTGTTTTTAAAACCGGTAAATATATGTGTATATGAGTAGCGAATTAAAGATAAACATCAAAACTGTATAATTATCTACACGTAAAATTTATGTTCAATTTGATTAATAATACCTATTTACGGCTACTTTATTTTACGATGTAAACTTTTGTTTTATTTAACTGTGATGCTATTTATATAGTAGATACCCATAGTGTATGTGTATACCATAGATAGAGGTTAAACAAAATAAGTCGTTTAAGACATAAAATAAAGAAACTGAGTTTCAGTGGTTCGTGAGGAGAGCATTATCCGATACAATGGTTGGTTCTTCGTGTGTGGCGAAATCAAAATAACTTTTACTAGGAAACACTCCCACTCGTTATCATTTACTGCTGTCGTTGTGTTGCTACAACTTAATAGTATTTTCCTTTTATCGACTGAATTTCTAAACCGCGCGATTTTTGATCAACATTCCTAATTCATTATTTGGACATAACACTATAATGGCGTAATCACGCATCCAATTTGCGCTAAAACATAACATTTTATTTCTGCAATTATACAATTAAGTGTTCTAGCTCCTACATACCGAAACTCTAATCCAGTATCATGCTGTAAAATAATCATTAATCAATATTCCACTTATTTTAAAATTGTTTCTATGAACATGTTTAATTGTAGACTTTGGGATCTGCTAAATGGTTTTTTATAAATACAAGGATTGTCTTTTTAGTTTTGCATATAGCCATAGAGACAAAAAATGTATAGGTAGACTTAAAGTCCTTTATTGCTTTTCAAAATACGTCCCATCAAGATCGATACACTTTGGCATACGTTCAAACAATTATTCCAGTTTTCAGTTTACACCTGCAAAATCGTTGTTTTAAATGCTTCGATGGCCCCTTTTGGCGACTGGAATCGCTACCCACGCATTGAATTCTTGATCTTTGGAAAGCTAAAAAAAGTCGTTGGGACTTAAATCGGGACTATACGGAGGATGGTCTAACAATTCAATGTTTTGAAGCTTCAAAAACTTAATTGTCGTTTGGGCAGTGTGAGCAATTGCAGTTTAGGAGTTTAGCGATAACTTTCGGTAAACAAACGTTTGTTTACCAACCGGAAGAAACCGTTCTTCGATTTTCTAAACCAATTGTTGTCACATAACCAGATAACCATACACAGCGAATAGGCGTTAATCTTCAGGTTCGTAGGAGTAAATCTAAGAATCATCGCTAATAAGATTTTTATATAAACGTTTTTTGAGCTTACTTTGTTGAATCCAATTTTTTTTGCTCTTCTGTGAGTAAATTAGGGATCCAACAGGAACCAACTTCGTACTACCCAATTATTCATGCAGGATCTTTTGGATTGACATGTTTAAAATGCCCTCCAGCTCTCAGTATGTTACGCGGCATACATCCTTAATAAACTGACTGCTGATTTCGCGGTTCGTTTCGCAAACTGCACTCGTACTACGAAATCTGTCATTGTAACACTTGTATTACAGTATACTATTTCAGGATTTTTTTTTAAATAAAGACTACACACTAAAGTTTTGTGAATTTATTGTATAGTTTGTACCTGGAGCCTTTACCTCTTGATTTTAGGAAGAACTGGAAACCTTCGTTTAAGTTAAACCACGACTGTACCGAGCTTGAGTGGGCTGCATTGTTCATAGCAAGTTTTAAATTTTGTATATTACTTAATATATAATAAATATATGATTTTTGACAGTTACCTTTCTTAGAGAGATTCGAGAGATTGATGATTGATAGAGAAAGGCAGCAAACTCAAAATGATGAATAAATAAACTTATGGCGTAGTCCAAAATAACACTTAGAGTTACGTCTTCTTTAGATTGTAACGATTTAAAGGGCATTTGTTCATTTGTCAGGAAAAAAATCATTTATTAATTGTTTTATGTGTTTGATTCCTCCTCCTGTAGAATAACTTGTTAAAATTTTACAGTTCTACGGTGGAGTAGAGTAGTTCAAAAATATTTAGTTTTCCGCAGGAGTACACAAAGAAAATCACAATATCCAGAAATCAGGACCAGCTTTAACCGATCGAATCAACCAGGAAATTCAGATTGCCAAACCTATTTCGCATTCACTTCAAAGTTAAGAGATTATACTTTTAATAATAACGAATTAACTTTTTTGAATTGATAGTTTAGTTTTATATTTAAATAAAGACCGCAAACTGAAGTTTGGGTTTTAATGGTATTTGTACTTGACGCCCTTACCCATTTTTTAAGGACGAGCTGGTAACCCTTGATAAACAAAATCCACGACCGTTACTGTGTTAGAGTGGGCTATATTGTTTTTGACAAATTTCGATTTTTTTATGTTTATTACGTAATAAATACATGTTTTTTAAATGTTGTTAGGAACGTTCAACGCGACAATTGGCGCCCAACACCCCTATTACGAGGAGATACCCAAAAAAACGGGAATTTCGCTATAATTTCTTTATTTAATATATTTTTGCATCAAATTTTGATCAACTTTAAAGTATTTACCATTGACTACAATTCACTTCTCCAAAGATACTATCATTGTTGGAAATATTTCGTAAATTCAATTATCAGGATGTTCTTTAGGCCTTCCAGCGGTGACAAAACGTTTTCCTTTCATGTACCTACCTTTATGTGTGGGGAACACACAGTGATAAATCCGGTGAGAAGAGAGAATGAAGAATTGGTGTCATTCCGTTTTTAATTAAAAACTGAGACACAGAGGAAGGTAAGAGCCGGCTCATTGTCGTGATGAAAGAATCAGTCGCTTGTGCGCCAAAGATTTGATATTTTCTTTCTGATACTTTATTTACCTTAATCACTTCAAAACCACCAGATAGAACTTCTGGTTGACAATTTGACCTGGTGTAACGAACTCCAAGTGCACAATATCTCTGCGATTTCATTTAACGAGCTTTGTTAAGACGAGGAGAGTCTGTTGTCTTTCACTGGTTTGATTGCTGCTTTGTTTCTAATCTAACTACCCACCACAGCGAGATTCCCGTTTTTTTTGGGCACCCTCTCGTACATTACAAGTTGGAGCAACTTCCTTAGTATTAAAAACATAAAAATACCACTAGATGGCCAGTAGAATCACTGTTTTTATTGCTTTTCAACAAAGTTATCTTGTACACATTTATACAAAAATTGACTTTCCAGAAACCATACATTTTCAAATAAGTTTGTGTAGCGATAATAACAAAATTCCTACAAATCACACCAGTTCTGCGATATACTTAAACGCATTTAAATATAATTTTGTAATAGTAGGCCAATCTAGGCACATTCTAAATAATTTCAGACCGTGGTTATTCCTCATTTGCGCAATTCACAGGCGTCTGCTGGGTCACGATTTCATGATCGCATATTTTATATTGTATTTCAAGAGATTCCGAGCGGTCTTGGGGTACTTATAGATTGCCAGTTGCCCGATTCAATTGCTTGTCTCCCACCGAGGTGTATTCGATATTTATTGAACACGTACCTATAATACAGTAATATAGTTTCCCATAGCGTGATAAATTTTAACAGGGTGAGAACCGTACCAACATAAACAACTAGACTGTAATTACGTAACTTTATTACGAAATTTTTAGTTTCTGCAGTGAAGATAAACTAATCAATATATATATATATATATATATATATATATATATATATATATATATATATATATATATATATATATAAAAGGAGAAAATTATTGGGCATGTACGCAAAAAGGATCAATAAGGCCACGAGTAGGAATGGTAACCGCAGACATGCATGTTTCTGGCTCATTAGCCGTCATCAGTGCGGCATAACCAAGTAGGGTATTGCACTTGGCTAGCAAAAGTGTTGGGTACTTGGGAGCAAAGGATGTTGGGGAAACATGTGTAAAGAAACACAAAAACACAAAAACAACGAACGCTCACACAGGAGTCCTATCGCCATTTTGTGCTTTCGGCCAGCTGTGCCAATGGGTTTTCGGCTAGCAACCAGCGTCGCAACGTTGGCGAAACGTTTGAGTCGTTCTAAGCCCAGGATATGAAATAAACAAAGTGCCAAGAAAACGCGTATTAATATAAACAAAAGGGGAAAATTATTGGGCATGTACGCAAAAAGGATCAATAAGGCCACGAGTAGGAATGGTAACCGCAGACATGCATGTTTCTGGCTCATTAGCCGTAAAAAGAGCGAAACACGTGTCTGTAGTTGGTTTTGCCCCTGTATGGGCTGATTAAAATCCTTACACTCCTATTTCGCAGCGTCTACCGGTGTCTTTGAGTTAGAAAATCTAATCAAACACCAATCCAGTTGAAAACTGGATTTATTATTGACAGCACGACACTAGATACTTTTGTATCATCTCTTACATATTGGTATATATATATATTATAACATATATGAATAATAATGATATGTTTTGATAATATCAATCACTATGTTATAAAATATTCCTTACCTTTAGTTAATTTTAAATTTTAAATATAAATAGTGAATAGGTAAGAATTAACTCAGTGTAATTATTTTCCAATATGATTAATTAAATATGCTACCGGCTATTCCCTTATGTCAAGGTCAGAGTTCAAATATTCAAACAAACTAGATTCAAAATCAGTGAATACACAAATTTGCAATAAAATGACTGTATAACCGCACTATCCTAGACCAACAATATTTTCCAGGCGTGAATTGCATATAAATTTCTAACCTTTCTAATTCAAAATGTGTCAAACTTCAAAGATACCGTTGATAAACCAAAACATGCATCAAATATATAAAATGAAGTATTCTGACTTGAGTTACTGAGCAATTTAGATTAAACTTAACAAAAAGTGAATAAAAATAATTTAGTTAAATACATAAAACAGTGAAATAAAAATGTTCATCAAAATTTCAAAAATCAAACACATATAAAACTCTTTATTAGAACGAGTGCAAAGTTGTTACCATTTGTGTGAAGCTTTACTCCTCTTCTGGAATCAGGATTCAGTTCTTAGGACAATCTACTTTCTTCCTCCAATACAGCACAGATTTCAGGAAACTTTATGAAGATCAAATAATCAATTCCTCTTCAAAACCAAGCGATGGATGACTACTATCTTCTCTGGTAAGTGTAATTATGACTTTCTTTCTTGTTAAATATTAATTTAATCTTCTTTAACTCAATTAAAATACAGTTATACCATAAAGTGCTCAGCCCCATAAATTGAAATATCTATTTCTTCATAAAATCATATAAATTTCTCTTACCAATTGCTTCCTCTGGTTACCTTGGGATATTCTTTATACTTTAAACTGTTTTAATACTTTCTATTCTCAATACTTTCAAAAAAAACTCAAAATTTCTACGGAGCAAATTTTTAATACAACTTCTATCTCAACAACCAGAAAACAAGCGAAATATCTTCTACAAACTTCTTAACTAATTATTTATAATATAAATCTTACTAATCTCCTTTTAACTTTCTTTTAACATCATAATTTTTACAAAAAATCTTCATCGAAACTTTTTACATCCTTCCTCTTCAGAAGGTCGAAAACAAGAGAGCTTCTATCAGAATCAACAAAAAAACAATTGACAAATTCAACAAACTTAAATCTATACATCTTTTCCATCTAATCGCCTACTAATTTCTTATTCAAATAAAATTTTTAACAAAATCTAATTCTTGATTCAATATTACAATTTAAAACAATGATCATTCTTTTTTTTATATTCTTATGAAATTTACTAGCACTACAAACTAATAATTTCCTCTTTTTCAGAATATTTCATTTGGCATTTGAACTATTTATAAATTAGAATATGGTTGGTAAATACGTATAATTTAAAAGTAAGTAGAAGTTTTTTAACATGTATTTTAACTATTTGTGATGTCTTTTTTTTATAATTTAATTTTCTCATTTACTTACACCCCTAATTCATTTAAAATTAATGTTTGATTACTAACGTATTGGCAATTTTATAAACTTTTAATTATCTACTTTACCCATTTATCAATTTCATAATTATCAAAACTTTATATAATGTAGATTAATCATTTTTGAATCTTTAAATAAAAATCTTTGAAATGTATTTGTATATTTTTTTTCTTATTATTCTATTTTCTTTTTTCTTTTTTAGGAATTATGAAGAAGATGATGATAATCAATCCCAATGTTACTAATTTTGCGCTCTGACTCGAAATAAGAAAATCTCCTTTCTCTACTTTCCATTAGATTTTCCTTCTACATTCTTATTTAATATAACATAGTAACTAATATCATCTCAATATATATATATATATATATATATATATATATATATATATATATATATATATATATATATAGAATGGATCAAAAAAAAAAAAATTTAAATTGAAAAGTATCGTCTTTTGGAAATTGATTAATTTGTCAAATTTTTGAATTTAGGTTGTTTAATATTTATAAATTATTTTTAATTATTGTGTAATACTTAACTGTGTTGTATTTTGACTTGTATTAATGCAATCATTCACTGTTAAAAGATAACAATAAATTATATTTAAATTTTGAGTTTCATTTCTTTTGTTCATTGTATTTTTATTTTTATTGATATGAAACATTTCCATAAATTTCCTTTTAGTTGTATTATTTTCAATATCTAATATTTGAATATTATTATAATCCATATGGTGGAATTCATCAATTACATGTTCAGCTAATGCACATTTTCTTTTTTTTAACCTAGCATCACTACGATGTTGAGTAATTCTATGTTTAAGATTTTGTAAAGTTTGACCAATATATACCTTATCACAATTATAACAAGGAATTTTATAAACAACATTATTAAGATTCATTATATCTTCTTTTTGTTTTAATTTTGAATATAGAGAACCAATAGGTTTATAAGTTCTTTGTGCTATTTTAATATTGTTAAAATTTTTAAAAGTTTTAATAATTTTAGTGGTTAAATTACCTAAATACGGTATTGATCCATAAGTGATACTTAAGTTTGAATTATTTTCTGTGTGATTTACACGTTCATATGTAGATGTGTTAAATAAAAGTTTTTTTAAAAGTTTGGATGGGTAATTGTTATTAGATAACAATTACCCATCCAAAACCCAAAAAAAAAAAAATTTTTTTTTTATCCATTCTATAATTAATCAGCCGTTACCAAACAATTACTGCTTTATATATATATATATATATATATATATATATATATATATATATATATATATATATATATATATATTGAGATGATATGAGATTATATGCTATATTTAATAAAATAAATTAAATAAAATAATGATTAAATTAAAAAAAAAAGGAAAATATTCTTGATCCCAGGGTGTGGAGTACAAAGAATTAGAATTTGTATAATTCGTTATAATTTTCTTCAGTATTTTAAGAATTATTCTCTTCATTCCTAAAAAAAGGAAAATCAAAATAAGAAAATCGAATATAAGATTAGATATTTAAGATATTTCTATTTTAAAAATTTATCTAATTAGTTGACATAATTTAAATTAAAATAATCACGTTTAAGTAAAACAAGAAAATTAAATTAAAAAATATATATATAAATTTTAATGATACATATTGTTAATTTGAAATAATTTAAATTAAATAATTACAATTAAATAAAACAAGAAAAATAAATGTTAAAACATAAATATTAAAGATACATAATTTCTAATATAAAATAATTTAATTCATAGATGGAATAAAGAAATACTTACGTTTAAAATATGCAATATCAATTTTCAAAGTCATAATATTTGTTTGTTATTGGTTTAACGTTTGAGGAAATGAAAAATTCTGAAATTTAAATTTATTTTAGATAATAGTTAAGGAAATAAGAAATTGTAAATTCATAATGAATCTAATAGGATTTTGACATAACAGAAATTGTACAAATCAGAGTAATGAATCAAGTATTCAAATTTTAATTTATTGGACATAGAATCAAGTAGGTAAAAATAAAGGAAATATGTATAGTTTAAGTTGGTTAGAAGAATTCAATTGTCAGTTTGTTTATTAATTGAACGTTCTCTTGTTTTTTTGCTGTTAAAGAAGTCACACGTAATAAATTTTCTCCTGTTGAAATTTTGAGTTTTTTTTGTAAAATATTCAACAAATAAAGGTTGAATCAAATTAAGATTATTGTCAAAGTTAAGAAGAAGTAATGGAAAGTAAATGGTAAGAAGAGAATTTGATTTTTAAGTAAATATAAAGTCTTGAAAAGCGGAAACATAGCAGTATATTGGCAGAAAAGTACGTTTATTGAGTTTAAGAAGAGTAATTCAGCATATAACCAGATAAGAAGTAATAGTGTAATAAAACATCTCTTTCATATATTTATTCATGAGTTTTACTTCTTAATTATATTAAAAAAACATCTTACCAGTTTAATAGTTTTTATTAAAAAGCCCCGATTTTCGGTCACTCACTCCGACGAGTTCATAACTCTTGCTGAGTCGTCGGAATTCGTGACGACATAATTTACATTATTTCTAAATACTAATATGCTTAACTAAACTTAAATAGTTTCTCAATAATCGTAATAAATCTACTGAGTGTTTCCTAATTAATATAGATATAAATACATAAACCTATAAATATAAATATAAATACAATTACAAATATAAATACCCTTATAAATATAGCTCTATATTACATCTCCCACGGGAAGGAGAAAAAAAAATATTCTTTACTTAACCAATTAGACATATATATATATTTTTTTTTTTTTTAACTATTATATAACTTTATCCTATTTTTGTGAATCTCTATTATACGGTTGTCTATTTTTATAAAAATATTGGGATCTTTCTCCTCAATCACCGTATATGGACCTATATACAATGGTTCTAATTTATTTTTAATTACATTTTTTAACATTACTTTATCCCCTACTTTATATTTTACAGATTTTATGTCTTTATCATACATAGATTTTCGTTTGCTTTTTGATACCTCTAGATTGTGTTTTGCATCATTACATGCTTGTTGTAATCTATATTTTAGTTCGTGAGGGTAATCTTCAAAATTATATATAGGGTCTATCCAAGAATTTAAATTAGAGGGGATTTTTGCGAGTTTTCCGAAAATAAGTTCGTAAGGGGTATATTTTGTTTCAGTGTGTACTGTTGTGTTGTAAGCGAAACACCAATACGGAACCCAAGAACTCCATGCATTCTGAAATTTTGCAACTTGAATTCGCAAATAAGCACCCAAATTCTTATGAGAGTTCTCAAGAGCGCCTAGTGTCTCGTGATGATACGCGGTTGAATTAAGTTTCTTAATTTGTAAAATTTGACAGACTTCTTTAAAAATACACGCCATAAATTCAGTACCTTGATCTGAGACAATTTCATCTGGAATGCCGTAACGTAATATGAAATTATTAGTTAGTGTAGTTGCCACTGTATTAGCTTCCTTGTTTTTTAATGGATATGCCTCTACAAATTTAGTTAACTCACACTGTATCGTTAAAATATATTTATTATTTTCTACATCTTCTTGGAGTGGACCAACTAAGTCTATAAAAATTTTTTGAAATCCTGATGAAGCAGTTGTGGTTATAGATAAAGGTTCTTTGTTTGGATTGAAATGTTTACACCTTTGACAATGGTCGCATCTTTTTACAAAACTTTCTACATCCTTATTTAAATTTTGCCAAAAATACCTCTTTTTAATATTATTGTACATCCTGTTTATACCTGCATGTCCTCCAGTAGGGAGAATATGAAAATCATTTAGAATAATTTGTCTAGTTTCATTATCTAAGATATTTTCTACATCTTTTATAATAGATATTTTGATACCTATATTTTTAATCTCGTTACGGAATTTCATTAACAATTTAATTACTTGTGCACTTTTTCGATTCTTTAAAATAATTAATTCCGGAATTTTATTTTTATTATAAATATATTTCAGGTCTCTCAACATCGTACCTAAGTCTGATGATGATCGAGGATCCTGATAAAAATATATGATTCGCGAATCTTTATCACATATTAAGTTTCCAACTATATAATTACCTTTTTTATTTTTACGTACTAAATTGTCAAATTCCTTTTTTGAAATTATATTTAAACTAAACGAATCTTTAGGCGGTTTCAATAATTCTAAAACTCCAGGGTGATCAATCCTTTCGTCAGAATCATCTTTAAAACTACTTAAAAATTCTTTTTCGACGTTTTTTGATTGTGCTCTTGTGGTAACAAAAATTGAATCGCACACTTCTTTATTTAAATTTTTTAGTTCTTCTGAAGATATATCGATACGTGATAGCGCGTCCGCTACAACATTATCTTTACCCTTAATATATTTTACTGTAAAATCGTATTCTTCGAGAATGAGTCTAAACTTAATTAATCTACTGCTGGGATTTGTCATTCCAAATAAATAAACTAACGGTCTATGGTCGCTCAAGATCAAAAATTTTCTACCAAATAGGTAAGGTCTAAAGTGTTTTACTGCGAAAACGATTGCTAAAAGCTCCTTCTCTATAACGCTATAGTTTTTCTCGGCTTTATTAAGAGATCGACTTGCAAATGCAACAGGTCTATCATCTGAATTAGATAGTACAGCACCTAATGCATAATTTGATGCATCGGTTTTAAGTATAAATTCATTTTCTGGTGCAAAGTTTGGATATTGTAGAACCGGTGGATTACTTAGAGCCTTTTTTAGATTTTCGAAAGAATTTTGACAATCGTTAGTCCAAATGAAAGGAACATTTTTTCTCGTGAGATAATTTAAAGGTTGAGCAATTTTTGCAAAATTTTTTACATATTTTCTATAGTAGTTAGTAAAAGCAACGAATCTTTTAACCTCTTGGGAATCTTTGGGCAGTGGAAATTTTTGAATAGATTCTATTTTAGAAGAATCAGGAGAGACACCTTCTGAAGATATTTGGTGACCTAAGTAAAGAATTTCTTTTTTCAAAAATTCACATTTATTCGGATTTAATTTTAAATTAACCTGTCTTAATCTTTGAAAAACTTTTACCAAATTTTTATTATGATTAATTAAATTATTTGCAAAAACTACTAAATCATCAAGATAAACGAAACAACATTCGTAGTTTAGTCCCGACATTGCGATTGTCATTGCCCGTGAAAATGAACTGGGACTTGTTTTTAATCCCATGGGGAGTCGCGTCATTTGATATTGACCTCTATCGGTTGCAAAAGCTGTATATTTCCTGCTATTTTTGTCTAGTTCGATCTGATAATAACCCTGAGATAAGTCAAGATGAGAAAAATACATTGCTCCTGATAATGAGTCCAAAATTTCAGATATACAAGGCAATGGAAATTTATCATCCTCTATTTGCTGGTTTAATTGTCTATAATCTATCACAATTCTAGCCTTTCTAACACCATTCTCATCAAAACCCTTTTTAGGAACAATTAACAAAGGTGATTGAAACTCTGACCTACATTCCTCTATAATCCCGTCGCGAAGCATTTTATCTATTTCATTATGAATTTGTGTTTTTTGTGCATGTGGCAGTCTGTAAGGTTTAATAAAATGTGGTTTTGTTGATTCTTTAAGTATAATTTTTTCTTTATAAATATTGCACACCGTGAGCGGATCATTTTCAAGATGAAATACGTCTGAATATTTTACTAAAATTTTTTGTAATGAGTCTCTTTCGTCCGAATTCAAATGCTGGAAATTTATTGAATTTAACAGTTTATCTGCTCTACTGACAGAATTTGTTGGCTTTGCTTTAAATTCGCATAAATTATAGCAATCTATTGTTTCTAATTTTGGATTAAAATTTTTTAAGATAACTTCTTGATCTCTAACATTTAAAATTTTAATAGGGATTATATTTTGGTTAGCACGAACTAAAGCTCCCGCTACAAAGACTCCTTCACACAGTTCACCCGGCAGAACAACATAATCTCCGTTGGTTTGAACTTTAAAATATTTAACTATTTCGCATCTACTAGGAATTGATATATACAATTGTTGTTCCGACACAAGAGGAATTACTTGTCTGGTCTTATATAAATTAAATGAGAATAAGCACTTTTCATAGTCTATCGTAGCTCCGTAGTCATAAAAGAAATCTGATCCCAAAATACCGTGCATTTCAATGTCATTTGCAAGGCCGTCTAGGAGTTGGAATTCCTGACAAAGTTCTATTTTATTTATTTGTAATGAAAGATGTACTGTGCCAACTGATACTACTGACCCACATAATCCATTAATATGCATTTTCTTTGATGAATTAATTCTTTCGCTAATAACTACTTTATTTTTAAAAATTACACTTACACTAGCGCCTGTATCAAGTAAAAATATAAGTTTAGTACCATTATAAAATAAATTAATAAAATTCAATCCATTTAAAGCAAAAATATTATAAAATGTTTCTGAATTATTGTTGGTCACGAAAAAATGGTTGAGATATTTGAGGATTTTCTGAATATTCACCATTTGTATTAGCATTAGAATTATTTAGGTGAAATACCCTTCTATTATTATTATTATTATTGAACGTATTATTATTAGTATTATTATTATTATTATTACCCCTAAAATTATTTGATCTGTAATTGGTACCCCTATAAGAATTTCTGTTACCATTGTTTCCTCTAAAGTTATTTCCTCTAACATTATTTGGTCTAAAATTATTTCCTCTGCTATTATTATTACCCCTAAAACTATTACCTCTAAAATTCCTATGCTCTCTTATCTGATAGATTTGGTCATTACTTTTGCAACAGTTATTAAGTTCTTCTTCTTTTGCACCTTGTATTGCTTGACTTAAATTTGTATAATTTCGTGCTTTGACAATTATTTGTAAATTATTATTTCTAAGCCCATTTGCAAAAGTATTGATTGCAATCTTTTCGTTAACTTGATTTAAAATATTACTATGACTTAAATTATCGCCAGCTTGAGAAAGTGTTAGCTCTGCTAATAGTTTTTCTAACGTTTTTCCAAACTGATCAATAGTCTTTGACCCTTGTTTAGCATTGTGTAATTGACTAGCTAAGGATGTTTCAGATTTTTTAGTTATAAAATATTTCTTTAAATCATTTACTAGAGCCCCATTATCAGTGTAAGTTTTATTTAATCTAATTTTTGCATTTTCACTTAAACTTTTCTTTAAAATATAAGTAGTTAATAATATTTTACCATTTGCATCAAGCATAGAATCATACAATTCAATTCCATCAATAAGTTGTTTGGTTACAGTTTCAGAACCGTCCATAACCGGTAGCAGACTTGCCGCTGTTCTCAAATCGAATTTTTCCGTCATTTTATTAATTGAACAATCTAAATTTGATACACTATTACCCTGTACAATTTGTTCAGTATGCTGCAAAACCCGTAATCTTTCTGTTAAACTATTTTCTATTGCATTAATTAATTTTTCTATTGTAATAGCAAGTTCTTTAATATTAGTTTTAATACGAAAATCTATGTCTGATTTATTAAACAAATCTTTTAAATTCTTATAACTATTTTTACACTTAGCTAAAGTTTCTAACTTACGATTTGTAACACTTTCATCCGTCCTTCTTTCGGTATTGTCTTTTATTAAGTTCTTATAAAACACTTTTAGTTCTTCAGCAAAATTTTGGAATTGTCTTTCTAGATCCATTCATTTTATACTTAATTGCAAAACCTAAAAATAAAATCTTCTCTATCTTCTTAAACTAACTCTTGGCTCGCCCTTATATGTCTGTCGATTTTCCTTTCTACCATATTTTTACATTTACGGTATAAATATGCTAATACCATAAGAAAAGCCAATGTAATAAATATAATTTCTAGTACCTCCTTTACTCCATTGGATTGAGTATTAGTTGTTTGGCCTCCACTGTTACCAGCTTGTGCAATTATAACTTCCTCTTTTGATTCTTGTTGTCCCATTTTATTTATTAAAATAACAGAGTAGCCCATTAACATTAACCAAAGTGATAACGCTGGACTGGCAGGATCGCCATGTAATAAAACATCTCTTTCATATATTTATTCATGAGTTTTACTTCTTAATTATATTAAAAAAACATCTTACCAGTTTAATAGTTTTTATTAAAAAGCCCCGATTTTCGGTCACTCACTCCGACGAGTTCATAACTCTTGCTGAGTCGTCGGAATTCGTGACGACATAATTTACATTATTTCTAAATACTAATATGCTTAACTAAACTTAAATAGTTTCTCAATAATCGTAATAAATCTACTGAGTGTTTCCTAATTAATATAGATATAAATACATAAACCTATAAATATAAATATAAATACAATTACAAATATAAATACCCTTATAAATATAGCTCTATATTACAATAGATCAACTTACCAGTTTATTAGATAGCAGATTATCCAGAGATACAAAGAAATTTTTCTTTTGAAATCTTCAAAATTTGTCCTGAATGGATGCAGCCAAGGCATAAAGGAAGATCTTCAGTAATCACGGTATCTTATTCTCATTTAGAAATAAAAAAATTGTGTGTTATTTCCTTTTTATACTATAACTGAACACTTTTCCACTATTTAACTGAACACCTTTTCACTAGTTTGTAAGATAATTTTCATTTTTCAAGTTGTAATTAGATTCAGAGTTTTTTTATTTTCATTTAATTCACTACGTATAGCTTTGATATTGCATTTCAATATTTACCGTTCAAGATATAAAGTAAGGTTAAGAAATTCTTCCTTTAGAAACTCATCATTATAACGTAGTTTGATACATAAGAGTTAAAAATTTATATTCCGCTCATAAAAGTATCAAAATTAATTTATTTAATTTTTTTTTAATCATTGAATTCTGCCCTGAGATATGAGTATTGCCAGGTGTATATAAAGAAACTCATTATATTTAAAATCATAGATATTAGGTAATTTGCATTTACCATAATTACAATTTCATTTCAAATTTAAATTAAAAAAAAGGTAAAATTTATTATTAAAAATAATTCTGAGCAAGTTATATATGTTATAATATATATATATATATATATATATATATATATATATATATATATATATATATATATATACATATAAACATACTAGAATTAGGAATTCTAACCAGGCACAAATCCAGGTTATTCATTTACACTACATTAAAAAAAAATACCACCCGAGAAGGACTTGAACCGTGGACACCTGGATAATTAGTCCAATGCTTTACCGACTGTGATACCCGTACTGATATGCAGTATTTCACAGGTTATCGTACCCTAACAACCATCTTATTGGGTAAAATGGAAAAAAAAACGAATTTTCCCAGACGTGATAACCATCTAGATCGATTTTTTGCCTCCGTGTGCACCTATATATTTCAAATTTCAATGAAATCGTTAGAGTCGTTTTCGGAAACCTATGGCAATACATGCAAACAGTTGCTCGCTTGATAATGTTACGAGCCGGACCTGTCACCCAGGAAGTAGCGCCAGACAAACGCCAGTTCTTAGAATTTTTAAATTCGCTAGATGTTTTCCGATTGATCGAAAATTCTGATGGCTGATTGTTTTTCGATCGATCGAAAATTCTTATGACTCTTAGAACATCGAAATAATTCGAGAGTGTTCTGTTCGAGATGTAATTTCAGAGATATTTCTAGAAGATTTTTATTGTATATATAAGGGACCGCTTCGGACGGGTAAGAATAATGGTAATTGCAATAGCTGGCGATAAAGTGCCGATTGTTGTAAGAGATATTTTAAGGACGTTATTCAGTAATTGTGACTGTGTTAAAGTTGTGTAAATTAGTTTAAGAAATTGTTATCTATTTGTGTTTACCAATAAATTGTTAAGTTTGTCTGTTGTTTATCATTTATCCCGAATCCACGAAGAAAAAAATTATAACAATAATATAAGATAAGATATGAGATTTTCTTCATCTCTCATATTTTTCCAATATTTGTTCTTTTTCAATATAAACATCTATCTTTTATTGTTTTCCCATTTCTTGACTCTTTGGTACAATCTACCATAAGTTTTACTTATTTGTTTTCTTTGATAACATCTGTCTTTTATATAGTTCTATGCCTTAGGGTCTTTGGTTTATTGGCTCTTTCGTAGCAATGAGTTTCTCATTTGTAGTCGACATATTTCTATTCATTTTCAACCTCTATGTTATTTATATCATAGATTTTTTTACATATTTATGATATCTGGAGTATTATATTACACATCTATACATGGGATTGTCTTCTTTTTCTGTACATTTGTTATTTTCCAAAATTAATTTTCTTTCGAATTTTTGTTATTTATTTTTTTCAACTTTTTGGTGACATTTAACAAGAGTTTTCCTCAACTTCCATTTCTTTGTGTCTCAGGTTCATTTTCTATTTTGGGTTATAAATGTTTTTTGACTTCATCTATTATCGCAGCAATATTTAGTTTCTCGGCTTTTTTTCCTGTTTGATTATCTAATTATTTTTTCGCTTCCACACAGTTTTTGTTCTTTTATTACTTAGTGCTTTATCAATATTATATGTTCCTTCTATTTTTGTAACACTATTTAAGGTTATAATTAACTTTAAAATAATAGTTATTTATGATATGAGTGTTAAAAGTGAGGTTTTATTTTGTGAGTGAAAACGTTTGTGAAATGAGCGGAGCGAATTGAACAATTTCACGAACAAAATAAAATCACTTTTAACACAAATACCATACAATGTTTTTTGTACAACTTCCCTATTTTGATAATGAAACGAGCGAATTTTCAATGACAATGAACCAAACCGTGTTAAAAGTAAACTAAACCGTGTTAAAAGTAAACTTGTTTACATGGCAACGTGTTAAAAGTATTTTTAACACGCTGCTATGTAAACAATCGTTTTTAACATTGTTTGCTATCATTAAAAGTGTCACTTTTAATGACAGTTGTACAAAAAATATTTTATGAATAGGTTGTAAAAAAATTTATTGACTCGATTTAAAAAAATATTGTTTAAGCAGTATTAAGAGCATCACATTCTTGTTTGATAGCTTTGTCGACAGCATCGTGGAACTTGATGCCGGCTGCTTTGGTGACGGGGTTCTGACAAGAGGCTTCTCTGTGAGCCTTGGCGCAATTTCTCATCTTGGGAACAGTGCTATAAATAAAAATTATTTTGTCAGATTTTTTTAAACAACTATCAAAACAACTTCGGTAATAACTGAGTTATGAATGTATTGGCTTAAAAAGTAATACAAAAAAATGGTCATTAAAAGTAGGTAATATCAGCATCTTCATCATACTTTGATAGGGAAGACTGGTAAGCAAATATACATAACAAAAAAATGCCGCAGTGACTGACTTATTAGAAACTGTGAATTACAATTACCATGATAATCAATTATTTAAGTACTTACGAGCAAACAAGGTCTTTGGATGGAAGTTTGTTCCTGTGTTGGTCAATGGTGTCCTTAACTTCTTTGCATTCTGGGATTTCGTCTAAATCTTTGTTTGTAATACAGGGGTTGAACAATTCTGTAGAGATAATATACTATAAATAAACATTTCCTCTTATATTATAAAATAGAATCTTACCTAAGATTTCTTCAACAGTAGATTTGCATACTTGTTCAATAACAGCAACAACAGTTTTTTCTCCTAAAGTTACAAGGCTTTTAGATTCTTCAGGTAAACAAGATTCAACAAGGTCTTTCAATGGTTTAGAACATCTAACATAGTTGTTTTGAATGAGGGAGCAGAAAGTTTCAGAACCCAATTCAATATCGTCAAGACAGTCACCTACTTTCTCCAAAGCGGTCTACAATTTTTTTCATCTATTATTAAAAAGCTGTTATTAAAATATTTATAAATACTTACATCGAGTTTATCTTCAATATCGCCACATTTTTCTTGAACTTTTTCAGCTAAGTCCAAAATATCGAGCAACAGAGTGGTGTTGTATCTTTCCTTAATTTTTTGAGCAATTTCTTTAATATTTTCTTCGCTGCTGCTGCTGTCGCTGTCTTTGTCTTTCTTTTTATCGTCATGTTCATGATGGTCATGATGATCATGATGTTCATGATGTTCATGAATGTCACCAGTAGATTTGGCTGTGGCCAAAGCTATAAAAAAATAGGACAATAAATTTTGGTGAAGATAACAAAAGCTACAATTGGTAATATTAAGTTGATATCCTTACACATTGTAAAAGAAGTCCCCCTGTCCGCGTCTTTCTCTTCTCTTGTCTATCTGAACGCGATAAAATCGAAAACTACCAAATGGATTTTTATACGGTTTACAAAAATGAAAAGAGTGATTCTTAAGGAAGGTTTCGGTATATAATTTATTATGCTTTTATTTAAATTACGGAGATAAATGTTGAAGAGGTCGCAAAAAATGTCGCCAACTGGGAGCAAACGCCGCGTAAATTAGCAAAGATTTCTAAATAAATAAAAAAAAAACTAAAGTAAAATGGAAAATAGTCGAAAAAAACTGCAGAAAAAGAGAAGGTTATATCTCAAATATTAAAACGAGTAATTCTTACTCAATTAAATAATATGACGCCACCGTAAGGTGTCGCACTTGGTATCTAATATATTTACTGGAGCAAAACTTATTTAAATTATTACTATGACGCCGCCGTAAGGTGGCGCAGTGAATTTCTAATATATCTAATCAATAAATTATAAAATACAACGAAAAAAAAAAGTATTAAAACCCGAAAACTAACGAGAAAATATAATAAAAATAATAAAACAGAAAAAAGCATGCAAAACAAAAAAAAAATAAAACAAATTCGTAGAAGTTTGCAAAAAACTTAAATTGGGAAAAGATCAGTGTTGGCGCTCGTTGATGTTAAAAAAAGGTTAGAATATATTAACATAAAAAAAACTTACCCAAAGCGCACACAAACAGAAGGGAAAATACTAATTTGTTCATTTTTGCAATAATTACTTATAAAAAATTATGATTATTCATTTTTCTGTCAGGGTATATATACCTGAAGATAGTAAATAAAAATTGATAAAATCCTTTAATCATATTAGTGTTTTAGTAACATTTTTAACCCGAAGATAAACTTTGTTAGTTGGTCTTATTTTGTTGATAAAAATTCCATAACAATTAACGATAAAATTACATAACTGTGTTCTAATTAAAAATTTGGGAAAAAATATATTTCATATAAAAATAAGAAATCTTTAAATCCTTGTGGAATTTTTTAATGTTGACCCTGCTATACTTATTTATCGATTTTTAATATTTCTTATTTTAATCAAAAATATATGGCAAGAATACTGGTTAGATATAAACGCAATTAATGATATTTTTTATAAAATCATACAATACCAAAATGTGGAAAATAGTATTTAAAAAAATCGGTAACGTATGATAAAAACCAACAATGACGAATCAAAGAGAACGAGAAATAATAAGTTTTTTCCTTATTACCCCAACCCCATTATTTTTCATGAATTCTTGGAACCACTGTTTTAGGTGTCTGTTTCTTTACAGAATCGCCCATTCTTTCACAAGAGTCGTTCTCTTTCTAATTAATCTATAAAATTTTTATGACCCTTGTTTCTCTTTAGATCCATTCATTTTTAAACAATTCTATGTGTGTTGGTATTTTAGAGAAGTACTCTATTTTGTACCATGGTATCAGTTTTTATCTTCTTGAAGTCACCCAATCTCTGACTATTTGTAAGTATTTTCACTGAGAATCCTTCTTTACAAGCTTTTTTTTTCTTAAAATCATCATTGTGTCTGTTTTCATAGAACTCTCCGTTCTGTGAAAATTCAATCACTCATTTTTTAAATAAGTTTTTTCTTCTTTGAACCATCTTATCATGGTAACATTTAACAAAATTTTTCATCGACTGTTTTTTTTTGTAACATCTGCCGTTTATACAGTTCCATTTCTTCGTGTCTCAGGTTCATTTTCTATTTTGGATTTGGATTTGGTTTTTTAACTTCATCTATTATCGCAGCAACTATATTTTATTATTTATTTTATCGGCTTTTTTTACTGTTTGATTATCCAATTATTTTTTCGCTTCCACACAGTTTTTGTTCTTTTATTACTTAGTGCTTTATCAATATTATATAGATGAATGAACGTTTTAAAAAGAAGGTCGTGCTCTACATTATTATAGAAAATTGGTGAGTTTAAAAAGTAACATATAGATAAAATTGATATTGGATGAAAGATTGATAAATCCCTTATACGCCAGTAAAAATAGCCGTTTTTTTGGGTCAACTTTGCACTAAATTTCCGATCCAAAATTTTTTTTTTATAGGATTTGGGATGACTTACTCAGCATAAAATCACAAATTGCTGACAGATCCAGGTGACGCTAGAGGCGTCATCTTGAAAACACGTTTTCGGCCGATATCTTGGAAACTAAGCACTTTAGAGCAAAAGCCATAAAAACCATTATTATAGAAAATAAAATTTCGCATCTTTTGTTTTCAGTAAACTTTTTTGTAAAACCTACAGTTTACGATCTATTGCCCATTTAATGAACCGGTTTTTCGATCGCGGCCAAAAACTCTTGAAATATTAGATTAATCAATAAAATGCATCAATTCATTTTTAAACATCCGTTTATTCTCTACAACTTTTGTTTTAAACTTTTTTTTCTAATGTCCATACTTTTTGAATTATAGGACGTTTAATGAAGAAATGTCGACGCTCGGCGGGTGACGCGGCAGCGATGTATAATTAAGTAAAATAAAAAATGTTCGTTACTATTGCAGGTAAGAAATTGAACTATTATTTGTTAACTACATAAACAATCGGGATATTTTTTTAATTTATTTTTTGAATTTGTACTATTATATTCTATGCGTATCTTGAAATTTTCAACTTTTCGCTCGGTAGTCCAACATAAAACGTCCTATAACTCAAAAACTATGGACATTAGAAAAAAAAGTTTAAAACAAAAGTTGTAGAGAATAAACGGATTTTTAAAAATAGATTAATGCATTTTATTGATTAATCTAATCTTTCAAGAGTTATTGGCTGCGATCGAAAAACCGGTTCATTAAATGGACCATAAATCGTAAACGGTAAGTTTTACAAAAAAGTTTGCTGGAAACAAAAGATGCAAAATTTTATTTCCTATAATAATGGTCTGTATGACTTTTGCTCTAAAGTGCATAGTTTCCGAGATATCAGCCGAAAACTTTTTTTCAAGATGGCGCCTCTAGCGTCATCTGGATGTGTCAGCATTTTGTGATTTTATACTCAGTAAGTTATCTGAAACCTTATAAAAAAATTCGAAAAGAGGTTGACCTTAAAGGCCATCCTTGCAACTTCCCGCTAGTTTTAACCGCAAAGCTATAGTAACGTGACGTATTTTGACGTTTTTGACTTTTTTTGAAATATTTAAAAAGCCATAACTTTTTAACGCCTTATTCGATTTTGATGTTCAAGATGGCATTCGATGCAGTTTTTGAGACCTAAAAACGTTACCGGTAGTGCAAAATCGGTTAGTCAATAAATCTCTAAGTTATTGAAAAAAAAAAAACACTTTTTTTGAAATTTTTCGACAGCGATATCTCACGAACGAATCAACCGATTTTAATTTGCAAAACGGCATTCGACGTGGCTTTTTAAGCTTGAGAGCTGATTAGGTTATGAAATTGATCGATACAATAGGCAAAAAGATATGCCCAAAAAACATCATTTTTACCAATTGTTTTTTTCGGTTATTTTGAAATTTCTTGAAATCTACCGGCTTGAATTGGTTCAAACTTACAGGGATTTTAAGTTAGATGGAACTCTTTAGAATGCTTTTTATTTCATTTCGATCGGTCAAGCCGTTCAAAAGTTATAAGAGGTTTACATACATCCACACACACACACACACACACACACATCCACACGTACATACAGACATACAGACACCCTCGTAAAAATAGTCAGGGGAGGTTCCTAAGACCTCAAAACGTTGAGATCCGATGAAAACTCGATTTTCGAAAAACGGGGTGAAACCAATAACTTCCCGATTTAAAAAAAAAAAAAATTTTTTTTAGCGGGAAGTTAAAAAGAAATTTGGATCGGAAATTTAGTGTAAAGTTAAATGCTATTTTTACTGACCTAAATAGGAAATATAAATTACTTTTTTAAACTCTGTCTTTGACGATTAAAGTGCACTATAACAATCAAAATAAACTAAAAAAAAGTTGTTTAAATTATCTTATCTGGATTTAAACAGGTTTACTTGAACTTGATAAAACTGGCAGTGACTAAATTACCAACATAAATTTCAAAATAAAATTGAAATAATTTAAATTAAGATGCTTTTGAATAATGGACAACATAGCAAATAAAGATATTTTGAACAATGATCTTTTTAAACTCATAAGAAGCGAATGCAATCAAATAAAAACATCAATAGCAGAAGAAAACGAAAAAATTCTGAATAAAATTGAAAAATGTTTACATCGAGTCACTCTAACAAAAAAATCTGCAGATAGAAAAGAGATCTATAAATCTTGATAGTGCATTTAGAAAAAATCATATTTTAATACTAGCTGTACCCGCGACGTAGTTCGCGTGGCGTGTTAATTTTTATATAAAAATTTCTCCCCCGAATTCGTTAAAGGGATGGGAGAGAAATTTTGATATACCAGATGCTAAGTTGAAAAAAGACAAATACATCTGTGAAAACCGCATTCGAATCGGATCAGTAGTTTTAATGTGATGCGCGCACAAACATACAGACAGACAGACAAAGAAATTTAACCACATTTTTTGAGTTCTATATCGATGTAGTAACAGCCCCCGCTAATTATTTTTTAAATATCTTTAATGTACAGAATTTTTATTTCTACAGATTTACTATAAGTATAGATTATTTTTCACGCCCTCGCATGGCCCCTTGTGGGTGGAATTTTATAAAATCCATTCACAATTGACCTCAAAATTATAAAAATAACTATTTTGCAAAGTTTCAAACCTGTAGGATTTTTTTTATTTTTCACGCCCCCGCTACCCTCCCTGTGGGTGAAATTTTGTAAAATCCGTTCACAGTTTGACCTTCAAATTATAAAAATAAGATGATTTCTGTATGGCTTTAACAATTAAGATTGCACACGCGACGGAAGCTTAAAAAATGGAGTAACTTCCCCCGTTTTCCCAACATTTCTCTTCACTGCTCTGCTCCTATTGATTGTAGCGTGATGAAAAGTATACTATAACCAGCACAGGAATATGAAAAATAATTCAAGTGGTTTTTGTTTCTATAGGGGTTATACAGACAGACAGACAGACAGACACACAGACAAAAATTTTACTGATTGCATTTTTGGTATCAGTATCGATACCTAATTACGCCCTGATAGTTATTTTGGAAATATATTTCATGTACAGAATTAACTTCTCTACAGATTTATTATAAGTATATATTTGGATTCGACAATAAAAAAAAACAAATTTAATAAAAGAAGTGTTAGATCTCTTTAAAAAAGTATTGGAAGTGGACGTGACTGTTGATAATTTAAATAACGTATACTCAATAAACGCAGCTACCAGGACTGCTGTTAAAGTCGAGTTTGGATCTTGTTTAAAAAAAAAACGAGATCCTGAAAAATTGCAACAAATTACGAGGTTCGAAACTATCTATCTTTCAAGATTTGTGTTTCGAAGATAGAGTAGATAACAAAATTTTAAGAAAACATCTAAATATCGCTAGATCACGTAAATTTTTTGCGAAAATACAGGGACGTAAGCTAATTGTTAACAATAAAGCTTACAATTTAGAGCAACTACAGAAGAAAGAAGCAGAGGCTGAAGAAGAAATTCTTGAAGAGGAAGTTTCTATTGAGGATCCTTTTAACGATTTCAAATCAAATAGTGCTCCTGCAACTCCTACAATACCTAAAATCTCTTCCGAAGATACAACTACAGAACATATTTTAAACAAGAACCAAATAATTAATAAAGTATCCAAACTACCGGAAAACAATACGTTTAAAAGTACCCCCAAGAGTACCTACAACTTCAGCTTCAACTAAAAAAACAGTTAAAAAAAAAATAGTTGAAAAAGTTACCAAACCAAAAGAAAAACCAAACATTCCAGAAAAACAAGTAGAAAACCTAGCAATTGACAAACAACTACGTTCTAGCAAAAACTCTAACAAATAAATTTCTTTTTCTTACTTATTTGTATTCATGTTTATGCTTTTTATATTACCATCACACAGTTCAACTTATGTATATATAAAGTAAAAGCTAATGGACCCCTACATTCGAGATTTTGATATTTTGCCAGAAACCTATACATTCTTAACAGGGAATGGGACGTTTCAGTGCTGCCATTTCAGTGCGGCCGATTCAGTGCCGCCGTTTCAGTGCCGAGACGTTTCAGTGCCAGGACCTTTCAGTGTCGGGACGTTTCAGTGCCGGGATGGTGTCATTCAGCTATATATTAATAAAATTACTTGACTTTAAATAGATAACCCTGTATATTTTTACAAAAATTTTTATTTTTTCATTTTAAATTTGTTTGAATAGGTTTTGCTTTTCCTCTTGAGCTTAAAATAGTGGGCTCCATTTTAACACCCGATTTGGTAAAAATATATAAAAGTATTGTTGATACTATTAACAGCAAACACTACTTTTGGAATTATTCAAAACTATGAACAAAAATTTTTTAAAATATTTCTTTAAATACTAATGGCAATTAAAGGATTTAAACAGAATATAATTGGGGTAGTATGACCTACAAACTTTCTGCATTCCAAAAAATTCTTATCTTCAAGATCATTAGCTCATTACGGGTGATTTCTAGGAAAGTCGTAAATCACAAGAACGGATTAGGAATTTTTGTTTTGTTATATTTAATCCGTAAATCATAAAGGTAAATATTCATCAGAAATGATCGCAATTAAAGGATTTAAACAAAACATAATTAGGTTGGTATTTTGTGCTAAATTAGTCGTGAAAAGGAAATTTTTTCTCTGCCTGTCTATCAAAAACAGGGTGATCTGCTAATTTTATATAAAGTTAACACAACAACAAATATGGTAAAATTCCAGATGGCTTAATCGTTGAATATCGTCTTAACAAAAACAATCTTTGTGACACTGAAACGTCCCAGCACTGAAACGTCCGACACTGAAACGTCTACGCACTGAAACGGCGGCACTGAATCGGCTGCACTGAATCGGCGGCCCTGAAATGTCCTAGACCCTTCTTAACACCCCTAACGAATGCAGAGAGGTTCTAAATGTAAATAAAAAATATCTAATTTTAAAATTGTACACAATAATATAAGAAGCATAGACAAAAACCTTGGTGAATTCAAAATTTTTCTACAAGACTTGGACATTGGTTGCGAGTGTTTGGTACTTACTGAAACATAGCAAATACATGATCCACATCTGCACAACATACCGGGGTACTCAAGGATTTATAATCAAGGCAACTCTAACAAAAATGATAACACAGTGATATATATTAAAAATAATTTTGAATATGAATATAAAATTCTATGTATAAATAATATTAGTTTTATAAAACACAAATTAGATTTAAAAATAAATGTATTCATATAACTGCATGCTACAGGTCACCATCCTCAAACATTAAAGACTTTACCAATACACTACAAACTTATTTCGACACACAACAAACAGAAAACCATTATTATTACGTTTTTGTTGGAGACATTAATATTAACCTCCTGGAAGACAATGACAATAATTTAGAATACCTTAACACGTTAAATGAACATGAATATATCTCCACAATAAATAAAGCAACTAGAGGTAGATCCTGTCTCGATCATATCTTTGTCAAGACAAAATATCCTGAATATAGTGAAATGATTCTCCCTTTAATTGTTACAACATATATAACAGACCACTCAACAGTAATATTACAAATAGTAATTAAAGATAATCAAAATAAAAACAATATAGTTCCAAAAGTTGTAAAATATTTAAATTATGATAAAATCTATAAGAAATTGGAAAGTACTTCATGGGAGTCGGTATATAACCAAAAAGATATAAATATTGCCACAAAAAACTTCATAAACATAATCCAAAATATCAGTCAGTCATGTACAAAAAAGAAAAAAATTTACAGAAAAAAAAACTAAAATAGCGCCATGGATGACAAATTCTTTATTAAGATTTGTAAATGAAAAAAATCGTATGTTTAAAAACCTAACAAAAGATCCCCTAAACAATCATCTAAAGCAACAATATAATTAAACAAAAAATAGACTAACTAATTTAATTAATATCACTAAAAAGAAATATTATACTAGCCAAATTCAGACAAATCTACTAGAAGCCACTAATAACCCGATACATGGTTTTGCAGATGATAGCAACCTACACTGTAAGAAAGCGCACAACCGTCCCATACCTCTAGATATTCTGGAAGAGAACAGAAGATCCACAACGGCTTTTCTCAATCAAGATTTGAGAATTGTAGACGAGTGGGGAAGAAAGAATCTTGTTAATTTCAACGCTTCCAAGACAACGACATGTTGCCTTTCCAACAAGAGGCAAACATGCGACTCATCCATTATAATCAACGATCAGACACTGGTAGCGGGCGACTCCATTACGCTGGTTGGTATAACGATCTCCCAGGACTTACTCTGGAACGAACATATTGCTTCCATAGCAACTGCAGCAGGAAAGAAATTAGGCTTTCTTTTAAGAGCACGGAAATTTTTTTCTTCATCCAACTTGGCTACTCTTTACAAAGCCCAAATACGACCTAATCTTGAATACTGCTCGCATGTATGGGGTTCGGCGGCTCCGTCAAGGCTCGGAGTTCTTGATGCAATACAGAGAAGGGCAGTTCGACTAATAAACGACAACAGTATCACCAAAAACCTAGCCCCATTATCCTACCGAAGAGCAGTGGCTGATCTTTCCTTGTTTTACCGATACATAAACGGATTTTGCTCAGAAGAACTCAGCTCTATTATGCCTCCACTTGCCAGACCAGCCAGAGCAACGCGACGTGCCAACTCCATGCACCCTTATACTGTTCAGTGCTCGACATCGAGAACCCGAGAACGGATCGATTCAATCGTTCCTTCACCCTCATGGTCTCCAGATTGTGGAACTCCTTACCTCCCCACGTCTTCCCCACTCGTCCTAACTTGCAGGCCTTTAAATTCCAAATTAATAAATTACCTCTTCTGCCCCAATAGATGTTCTCGGTACATTTGTATTTAGGTCTATACCTACGAGGACATCCTTAATAAAAAAAAATCAGACAGATATCACAAACACAAAACGATTATGGAAAATTGTACAAGAAGTTACAGGTACAAAAATTAAAACTAATAAAATTGGACCTTTAAAAAATGAAAATGGAGTCTTACTCACTGAAAACGACAGTATCGCAAACGAATTTAAAAAAAATATATAAACATGGGACCTAATGTTACCAAAAATTTCGTCAGATACCATCAGAGACAAACAAAATTTAACAGCACCATTTTACAAAATTTAATTGGTTTAAATCCCACAGACAAGAACGAAATAACAAAAATAATTAAAGAACTAAAAAATGATAAATTACCTGGCATAGACGATATTAAAGCTGAATATATAAAATCAATTGCAAAGTATATATTTGATCCGTTAATATACATAGTTAACAAATGTCTAGATCATAGGATTTGGCCTGAATCATTTAAAGAAACCATAGTGTGCTCCATATATAAAAAAGGAGATAAAACATCAGTTAATAACTATAGGGCAATATCACTTATTACTCATTTATCCAAAATTCTTGAAAAATTATTACAATACAATACAATACAAAAAGTTTATTTTGTCAAAAACAGAATATTACAATATACAGCAGAAACTAAATAAGATTTTTTTAGACAAAAAAGGATCTTCTCACGATTATAAAACCGATTACAAAAAGTCCACCACAAAGGTAGACCTTTGCGAAAAGACCCAAAAATTAATAAACTAAATCAACAAACTACACCAAAAATTAATAAAAACTAAACCAAAACTAAACCAAAACTGAACTGTGTTAAGGGAAAAGGACATTAACAAGTCAAGTAAGATAGTATTTATATAACTTGCTAAACCCAACGAAAGAGTGCCAAGGACGAGAAGCCGGACAGTGTGCAGATACTCGACAGCAGGATAGATGGTAAAAAAAATAGTTAATAATTTAATCTAGTTAAGTTGTTCTTGTAATAACATGTTTTTTATGTACTTTCTAAAGTTCACCAGAGACAAGTTTTTTGTTCTTGTTGACAACCCGTTCCACATTTTGACAGCTAGATAAGAAAATGATTTTTGGAAAGCCGCAGTTCTGTGACGCGGAAGAAGAAATGTTCCAGTGTTCCGAGTAGTATATATTCTAGACAAATCTGAAAATTTTTCTTTTAAATATGGAGGTTTCCCAGTCTTAACCATTTTGTATATAAAATTATACATATGTTGCCTTCTTCGATAAACCATTTTTAGGATGTTATGTTGATTAAGGTAGGTAAGGAGTTATATGGCGATTATACGGAATTCTATATGAAAATCTTACACAACTATTTTGGATTTTTTGGATTGACTTTTTAAGTACCTAACCAAGATATAGAGTCGCCATAAACTACGTCCCCATAATCAAATAGGGACAAGACAAGAGTGTTGCAAAGATAATATTTTTGATTAGATGTTAAGTATTTTTTTATTTTATATAAATTTTTCAATCTGAGATATCCTGCAGTTAACTTGTTCTTTACATGTTTTTGGAAAGAGAGTTCATTATCAAAGATAACGCCCAAATTTTTTGCATGTTTTACGATGGGTATTGGGTTGTTATTAATGTTAATTTGTAATGTATTTTCGATAAGTTCTCTGGCGTTTTTATTTTTATTTATAATTATTATTTGCGATTTGGATGCATTTAATTGTAAATTATGATTTTCTGCATAGGAAGATATACATTTAAGGTCCGCATTTAATTTATTTTGAGTGTCTATTATAGTTTGTTTATTTATAGGTATTTTTAACTGGGAGTCATCAGCAAACTGCTTAAATTTGCAGAATTTAATACAGTTTTTCATGTCAGCAACATAAATGGAAAATAACAGAGGTGAAATTACCGAACCTTGTGGGACGCCATTTTTAACTAATTTAAATTCTGACTTGTCAACACTCGAGTCTTTTTTAATAAGAACACAACTAAATCTATTCTTAAGTAGGTTATGCATGAGATTGACTGCATTGTTAGAAAAGCCAAAGTAATGAAGTTTTGCCAACAGCATCTCGTGACTAATAGCATCAAATGCTTTACTGAAATCCAGAAGGGTCATACACGTACTGTTTTGTTGTTCTTCATTTTCTCCGATGTCATTCAAAATGCTGACTAGTGTTGTAGTGGTACTAAAATTCTTCCGGAACCCTGACTGACAATCTGGTATTATTTTGTTAATTTCAACGAATGACTCAATTTGATTATATAAGTGCTTTTCAAAAATTTTAGATAAGACAGGAAGTATACTAATTGGTCTCAAATCTTTCAACTCCTTTGGTTCAGGTATTTTAGGTAATGGTTTAATAATAGCTTTTTTCCAGCCCGATGGATAGAATGAATTTAAAATACACGAATTGATTATATTCAGTAATGCATCTGCGCAAAATGGGTAGCATAATTTTATGTCTTTTATTGTTAACCCATCATCACCCGCTGCATTAGATGATATTTTGGAGACGATTTTATTTAAATTTTCCCTGTCCAATAGTGTAAAATTAAACTCGTCAGTGTTATCTGTAAGTCTGTTGGTTTTATAAAATTCTATCAAATCTGTAGAAACTGTGTTGTTTTTGTTATCGACTTCTGAAAAAAAGTTGTGTATATTTGTCGCATTGTTAAGATTATCTGGTATATAAGATTGATTTTCGTTGTAAGTAAGATTGAGTTTTTTTGATGTTTTCCAAAATTCCTTCCCTTTACTTTGTCCAAATGTATTAAAAAATGTGATTTTTTCCCGTATTATAGCATGTTTGGTAAAATTTCTCAATTGTCTGTAGTACTGTAGACTGTAGAGACCCTTCCGTTTTTGTTCTCATATATTTTTTATGTGCTTTATCTCTAAGCTTAATCAACTGCTTTATGTTGGTCGTTATCCATGACAAATAAGGTTTTTCGGAAATTTTCTTGGTTTTCATTGGAGCATGCTTATTTATAATTTTATTAACCGACTTCAAAAAAGGAGAAGGTTATCAATTCGACCATATTTTTTTTTTATGGATGTTACCGAATATCTCCGGTGTTTATAATCCGATTTAAAAAATTCTTTTTGCATTCAAAAGAGTAGAGTGTCCCATTGGTCCCATAGAAATTTGGTTAAGGTCTGGTCATCAATGTGAAAGATATTCCAGTAAATAAGGAGAAGGGTCTCAGTTTGACCATATTTTTTTATATATGTTACCGAATATCTCCGGTATTTATAATCCGATTTGAAAAAATCTTTTTGCATTCAAAAGAGTAGAGCGTCCGTGTGGTCCCATAGAAATTTGATTAAGGTCTGGTCATCAATGTGAAAGATATTCCAGAAAATACCACAAAAATCAACAGAATAAGCTCGGCAGTTAAGTTAATATGTAAATAATGATGTAAAACATAAAAACATAATATTTGGCGCGTTACTGTCGCACTATAACCGATTTAAAGAAAGAGGGGTTCTCAATTCGACCATAGTTTTTTTTATGTTACCGAATATCTCTGGTATCTGTAATCCGATTTAAAAAAATCGTTTTGCATTCAAAAGAATAGAGTGTCCGTGTAATCCCATAGAAATTTAATAAAGGCCCGGTCATCAATGTGGAAGATATTCCAAGAAACACCACAAAAATCAATAAAATAAGTTCTGCAGTTAATTTAATATGTTAATAATAATGTGTAACATAAAAACATAATAATTAGCCCGTTACTGTCCCACTCTAAAGCCAAAGACCTCTTCTCACAAGGAGAAGAAATGAGCATTTAATCAATTCTCTTGCTCACAGCGTGTTGGTGATTTCAGACAATTCAAGTCCATATTTCATCATAATGTTTTCCTTTACCGTACGTGCTTCGTGTTTCTAGGTGTTAGACAATTTACTTATGTCTCCAAAAAGTTACAGTGGTACATGGGATTGTTGGGGATTGAAATCAGTACTTCTTGCATGGTATTTTTTAAGGTTTTTAAAATATAGTACATCATGAATCAAGTAGCAACTAAAAATGATAAAATAAAAGCTTTTTTAAAAAAATTAAACCTCCTTCAAAAAAAAAATGCACTAAAAACCCAGAAATAAAATCTTTATTTCTTAAAAAAAATTGGAAACAACTAGGCATCTGATTTCGATTTCCTTGAAGTCGGCTCCAATGGCAAATTACCCTCTATTTTAATCTTAGCTATTAAATCTAGATTTTGAATGTTAGTAACTCAAATGTTTTACAAAGATATAGGAAATCGAAATCAGATGCCTAGTTGTTTCCAATTTTTTTTAAGAAATAAAGATTTTATTTCTGGGTTTTTAGTGCATTTTTTTTTTGAAGGAGGTTTAATTTTTTTAAAAAAGCTTTTATTTATATTAGCCGTGAAAATCTGAACTTTTTCGTCAATACTATCAGTCACGAAAAGTTGCTGCCAATCCAGCATTATCCCTTCTTCCATTACTAAATCATAAATGATGTTGTTGTAGTCTCTGTACGTGACAGTTTTTTTGCGGCAGGTTACTTTAGGCAGATTCATTACTGTGTAGACCAGGTTATGATCCGTCACACATTGAGATATTGCCAATGATCCTGAATTTATACATTGTATTTTTTGACTAGTAATAATTATATCGATTAAACTAGATGTGTTATTTGTAAAATTAAACCTCGTCGGCTCTTTAATATGTTGATTAAATTGTAAGGTTTGTAACAAGTTTTTTAGTCTGTTTGTGTATGTTGTATTACTTAAAAAGTTGATATTTAAATCGCCGACTATAATAATGTTCTCATGTGCAACGGTTACATAACCCAGTAAATCCTCAAACTGGTCTATAAAAACAGATTCGCTAGCAGAAGGTGGCCTGTAAATATTAATAAGTATATAGTTTATATTTTTTACAGCGAATTCTATTGCAATGTGTTCAAAAAAGGGAAAGTTTAAGTTAATCAAGCAGAATTTTATATTATTTTTAGATAATATAAAGCGCAACGCCACCCCCTCTTGCTAATCTGTCCTTTCTCACAAATCTATATCCCGGAAGTCTGTATGTGAAACTTGGCATGTCGGGGTCTAGCCATGTCTCAGTCAACCCCAACACGTCAAAGTCCAATTCCATCATATAGTTTGTAAATTCGTCAAAACCAGTATTTAATGATCGTACATTTAAATGGCCTACTGAAAAATTAGTTAAATTGTTTATCAAAAAATCGTTATTATTGTTTTCCGACTGTCGAGTGCCTAAATAATTAGCCATATCCCATAATAGCTCCTCTCCCCGCACCAATGTAGGTCAAGTTACCTCTTCCCAGATTACACAGTTCAGCTTTGCCTAGACGATTATTTAAAAAAGTTTTAATAACTAAAAAAATTGCCTTAACTAGATAATAATAATTCATAATTTTTCAATTTTATCTCACAACCCGCCTATTTAACTTTATTTAAGCAGTTGCTAATGTCCCGGAAAGAAAGAAAGAGAAAAAAAAATATACATTCAAACAAGAAAATCTACTAATAGATAATAACATTTTTAAAGAATTTTTTTTTGTTTTGTTATTGTTTACAGTCTTAGAAAATAAGTATGCGTATACATGTACATATATCCTATATCTATATGTTTTATTAAATATTTATGTATTCCTTTTTTTTTTTACTTGCAGTTTAAGATAGATTTTTTGACTTTTTGAATAAGATGGAAAGATAAACCTACCCATTGTTATATTATTGTAATGTTGTAAGTTTGCTACTAGGCTATAAATGTTAGTTAATGAAAAGTTTTGATATTTTTTGATATCGATTCGGAAAAAATAAAAAATAAAGACATGAATAATAACAATATAAAAAAAAAGAACCCGTTTTTATAATATGTTAGAAAGGTACTTAGTGCAACAATGTAATAATTTTATTATTAAATATTGTATTATTATAGACAAATATCGCATATCTACACAAACAATCAACATAAAACGCGGCATAAAAGGTTACCTTCAGCAAAGAAGAGATGTAAATCACTTTAATCCATACCATGTTTAAATTTATAGCATAAGGGTTAGTTTCCATGATAAATTTTTTCCAATTCGGGCTCACTGTGAATGCGAAAGCCTTTGTTATTTTTGTTTTTCACGAAAATATTGCCGTTAAGCACCCACGCACTATTTTTTGAGAATAGCTGTATGGCCTTTCTAAACAAACTAAGACGTAACTTGGTCAAATCTTCTTTGATTTGCACTCCCGAATTTTTGAGATTTTTTCGGTTCCTCAGAATCGACTCTCTCACTTTGCACGTCGTAAACCTGACTAAAATTCCGTTTGGCAAATTCTTATCATTTTCGTTTTTATTAGGTATACGATGGCATTTTATTAGTTCACTTTTTTCCACTTTTATTTTTAATTTATTTTTAAACAGGCTCAAAACTGTTGTTTCAAGGTTTTCTTCATTTTCATTAATCAGACCGAATATTCTGATGTTTTGATTTCTCGACGTTTGTTCATGGTCGTCAGACATTTTCAGGAGTCGTTTGTTTTCTTCGACCAAAGTGTTTACTTGGGATTGAAGCGCCTCAATTGCAGCCGACTGCTGATTAAGCCTTTCCTCCAGCTTGCTCGCTACAATTCCAGCTACTTTTTCAGCGATTTCTTGCAAGTATTTATCATTAAAAATACTTATTATGGTACCTTTGATTTCACGCATGTCTGCTGTTGATATTACCATAATGGCGACTGAACCACTTTAGATTTTGTACTGTTCACCAAATTTTGCAGACAAATAATAGCGAAACTCACTAAAAATATATTGTAAATACAAAACAATAGTTTATACTACACTATAGACTAACTTTTTTAATTAAAAACTTTATGCAGTTAACTATATCGGGAAGAATTTGAAGAGCGGGTGCAAAACTACAATGTACTACTCGTGCGCCATCTACAATATCAAAGACCCGCTTAAGTAGCTTTATAAAAAAATATAATTTAATATCCAAACAACAGTTTGGTTTTAAAGAAAATACTTCAACAGAGGATGCTGTACTGGAGCTAACCGAAAAAATCCATATGTCACTGAAAAAAAGAAAACCTAGTCTCTGTGTGTTTATTGACTTGAGTAAAGCATTTGATACTGTGGATCATCGCCTGTTATTTAAAACTTTGGAAAATATTGGCATTAGGGGTAATTGCTTAGAAATATTTAAGAGTTATTTGAGTGAGAGAAAACAGCTGGTTAAAATAGGAAAAGAATATAGTGATATTGAATATATAAAGTGTGGCATACCAGAAGGTAGAGTTCTGGGACCGCTATTATTCAATTTTTATATCAATGATATATTCAAATTGAACAGTTCTGGATATGTAATTGGTTATGCAGACGACACGGCGATTTTATATGAGGCGGACGATTGGTTAGAATTAAAGAATAAAGTAGAAATAGATTTTAGTATTGTGAAAAAATGGTTAGAGAATAAACTTCCAACTGTAAACTTAGACAAAACTAATTTTCTACCTTTTAGTTGTAATATCACAGGGGCCTCACCGTTTCAAACTTAACAATTTCCTGCTCATGATAACAAAACAAATATTATACAGTCGACTTCAGAAATGAAATACTTCGACACGCATTTAAAATGGGACATACACATTAATTACATTATAAAAAAATTACAAACAATTCTGCACAAATTTAAACAGCTTAGAAAAGTCTTGCCACAAAAAGAGTAAAAAAAAACTATATTCCGCACTTGTTGAAAGTCACCTGAGATACGCTATTACAGCTTGAGTTCTACTCTAAAGATCCACTTAACTCCACTTGAAATAATTCAGAAAAGATTTTTTAAGTTAATAATTGAAAAACATTACAGATATCCAACTGAACATTTATTTGAAGAAAGTAATGTATTTAATTTAAGTCAACTCCACTTCTTTTGTACCAATGTCAAATATCATTTTGGAAACAAAAAAAATATCAATCGCGAACATAATTACTTAACTAGAAATCGTAATCTTCACACCTACCCAATCATTGTCAAGAAATAGATTTCACAAAGGGCATACTCTTATGTCTCAATGAAATTTTACAATGTTTTACCTGAAACACTAAAAAAGGTCAATAATAAAAATATGTTTAAAAAAAATACTCAAAATGTATATTATGGAAAATCACAGACAATTTGTAGTTAATATATTACAATAATCTAGCTGAATAAATAAAAAAATAAAATTAAATTAATAGTATTATACGTTACAAGGTCGGTAGGTGACTTATAACAGTACGAGTTAGTTTACGGACGAGGCGACGTAGGAGCCAAGTCCGGAAACAAAAACGAGTACTGTAATAACACTTAACGACCATGTATCGTATTATATTTTATTTCATCCTGTTTTTATAAATTAATAAATTCATAACAATTTTAACATTAGTTCGTAACTTGACTAAAAATAGTTCGTAACTTGATTAGTTAGGTCAAATTACCTTGAAAGCCATCTGTCACTGTCAAATAATTTTTTTATTATTAAGATTTAATTGTTAATATAAAATCGAATAACATTGACTTCTTTTTAAATATGGATGTAAAAGTAAGTAATGAATTATTTTATTTTTATTTTATAGTCATTATAGTATTTTTAAATGTCAAAAATTAAAAGTATGTAATTGTCTTCGCTTAAGCAATCAGAACAGCGTTGCAACACATTACAGTACCTGATACCGTAATGTTTTACTTACCGGCGCCAAATTGATTATAGGGAACTGTATTTACTGGACAGGATGAAATAAAATAAATTACGTATTAGGAAAAAGTAGACACTTACCCGGACTAGACCTATTACCTGAAACAACAAGCTCACCTGAATTAACAAACTTACCGGCATTGACAAACTTATACATAATACTTTAAATACTTTTAATATGTTTTTCTTTTAAGTAGAATTTAAATTTAGATAAAATGTCATTTTTTTAGCGAAACAAGTGCTCATGTACTTATCGCTTTTCACTTTATCTGTATTTGTATTGTAATGTCTAGTTTTAAAATTATTTATTTATCTATTGTATTGCGGTATATACTATACGAATAAAGTTATTATATTATTATTATTATTATTATATACGTTCCTTCTATTTTTGTATAGTTTAACTAATGTTAATGTGAACAGACAACCACGCCTTCTAACCTCAACAAAGGGACCGACTTTCGAATCTAGGTTCCCAGATATATTTCCAAATATTCTTAAGTTTATATATTTTGAAAATTTTCTCTCTACTTTACTATTCAATTGTTCGTCAAAGACTCTTAGAAAGATAATATAAAAATATTCTTACAAAATATATACTTAAATTAATTAACTAGGTTCTTCATATTTAAACAGTTTTCACTTCTAATGATATCAATTTTGTATATATTACTTATACTTTAAGACATTTTTAAATACCGGCAACATTGTGTATTTACTGTTCCATTTTCAAGTCGGTTCGTAACCCATTGATATTAACGTAAACAAATGCCGACGGCGCGCTGTACATCAAACGAAACATCAAAGAGGAAAATTGCAAAATGCGACAATAGTCAAATACCGCCAATAGTCTTCTTCCCCATTACAGTACACAGTAGCGTGATTGATTTTTATTGATTTTTTATATTAGATATATTAGATACGGTGGCTTGATAGTACTTAATATAGAAAGAATTTCTCGTTTAAATATAAAAGATAATAACTGCGCCACCTTACGGTGGCGTTATATTATTTGATTTAGAAAGGTATTTTTTTAGACTTTATTTTTTTCGCATTTTTTCCGTTTTTAATTTTCCACTTTCTTTTAGTTTTTCGTTTATTTATTTATTTATTTATGAATCGAAATTTAACACTATCTATTGGCTTTTCTTACAATTCAGTAATTGTTATGGACAATGCGTCGTATCATTTCCGCATATTAAACAAAATACCTAATACCTAACACAAAAAAGAATGAAATTTTAAGATTTATGGCAATCAAAAATATCGATGTTCCTAAAAAGGTTCCAGTAAAGAAGGAATTAATAAGAATGATCAAAAGTCAGAATTTTAAAAATGAATACGTCATTGACACCATTTGCAGCAGACATGGTCATACCCTATTGCGTTTACCTCCTTACTACTGTATTTTTAATCCAATCGAAATGGTTTGGAGTACTGTAAAGAAACGTTTATGAAAATATAATCAGTCACCAACCTTAAGCGCAGTTGTTCTTGGCATTAATAGCGATGTATGGAAAAATTGCGAAACACATGTTATAAAAATAGAAAAGGAATATCCTGTTTTACCGCCAATAGCACCATTAGTTATTCAACCTGGAAATGATTCTACTTCAGAAGGCTCTGACAATTCTTGTTAGTCATTCCAACCAATTTTCTTTACAACTATAGAGATGTATCTTGAAAACTTGTTTTCAAAAACAAACTAATTTTATATTCTTACTAACATACCCAACCCTTTCCTTTCCAGGCAAGGAAGGCTCATACCTTCTCGTGGTCCTTGCTGGACAGACAATCTTTTAAGATTGTCTGACAAAATGAGTATTATTTGTAGACAATTGTTATAAAAATATTATGAGTTATGTACTATTTGAATAATGAGTCAAATGTTTTTATTAATAACTAAAATTAACAAGTTTTAATTTGAAAGAATTAATTTGTTATTTGACAATTTTCAAATTGATACAAAATTTACAAATATACAAAACCGTTTTTCTTTTGAAATTTAAAACAAAAATTAATAAAAATTTATGAACCCTTTTTTTTTAATTCCACGCCAATGTTCGGCAGAGCCATCAAAGGCATTTAAATTCCGACAAAGAGCACAAAATTTTACATTTAGATTGGAAAGAGTACCTATAACACTATTTAAGGTTATAATTAGCTTTAAAATAAAATATTTTATGAATAAAAATAAAATTTATTGACTCGATTTAAAAAAAAATATTGTTTAAGCAGTATTAAGAGCATCACATTCTTGTTTGATAGCTTTGTCGACAGCATCGTGGAACTTGGTGGCGACTGCTTTGGTGATAGGGTTCTGACAAGAGGCTTCTCTGTGAGCCTTGGCGCAATTTCTCATCTTGGGAACAGTGCTATAAATAAAAGTTATTTTGTTAGAATCTTTTAAACAACTATCAAAACAACTTCGGTAATAACTGAGTTATGAATGTATTGGCATAAAAAGTAATACAAAAAAATTGTCATTTAATAGTATCTAATATTGTCACTTACGATAATAGGGTAGTTTAATTGTTTGATATTTTATTGTATTATTTTGTATTATTTTTAATTGTAATTATCCAGGCCAAAGTCAGTACGTTAGATTTCAAGGCGACCTTATATAGTTTAATTCTTATTCTCACGTAGCGTAAGAATTGGCTATAAAATAGCGTCGTTGAGGTCGTACTCGAAGAGTTCGGAGTCTGAGGTTGTCTGTAAGGATTACCCTTTGGGGTATCCCTAAAACAGACCCTTGGGTCTGGGCCGTTGTGACTCTTGACGTATTTTCGTGATTTATGCGCATTTCGGGCGTCGCAACTCGGGCGGAATCATAAAACCTTCGCATCTCGGGCGTAACATGAGCAGGTATAATTAACTAACTAAATTTGTTCGCAACTCGGGCGTTCAGTTCTAGGCCGCTCAAGTTGGTACTGTTGGTAGATAAAATGAAGGTTAGGGTAATAAGGATCGTCATCAATTCGAATCTAACATTTAAGTTAAAACTCTATAAGCTAATAGGCTATAAGTATAATCGCCTAACAATCATTCCAAATTTAAGGTTAGAAATGATAATTATTAGATGTCAGTTCTTTGTCTGTTTGTTGTTAATACTGATGAACACTTTGCAAAAATCGGTATCAAATAAGGTTAATTATCATTGTGATATTCTAATCCAAAAAAAAAAAAATGCAAATTTTAAACGCACATTTTATTTATTAAGATTTTATATCATGATAAAAAATTTACACAAGTTTTAATGGAATATTAATTAATCAAATTTTATAACATATTTCAAGTTTTGAAGTGTCTTTCCACTTGTAAAATCGTCGACTATTGCATTCAACTGCCTATCAAGAATTGTGTATTTATTAGATCTCTTTCGGAGACTTATATGTAAATCTACTAGATTTTTGGTTAAATTTGTACATTTAATGTCTTCTTCTATCACTTTAAGCAATTCATATATATTCGGATTTGCTTTTCCAATTCTCTTGTTGAGGCGATTGTGCCAGCCTTCAACTGCATTAGTGGTTCTATGTCTTTCTTTATGTACTATCCATATTAAATCTTGCTCCAACCATTGATCGACGAAGTGGTCATTGAATTTTTCCACTTGTGGGTCACTAGGTGCAGTTTCCATAATGTTAAGCCATGCATCTGGCACTATATACTCTGGCTTAAGTGCAAGAGCCGCACATAATCGAATATGATCCCGAATTTCCTGGTTTTCTTTGTATGTTGTTACCAACCCCAACTCCTGCACCTTTCGCCATAAAGCTTGATTGAAGTGGAAGTTGCATCCCTTTATTATAGTCTCGGGAAAAACTTCTTTAATGGCATTAATCGCAGCTTTTTCATAATCAATATGAATTTTTTTTGGTATGAATCTAGGCACGTAGTGTTGAATCATTCGAAAAAGTCTTCTGTAAGTATTTTGATGTTTGTTCGGCAGTAAAGCATACGCCCCAGGAACAATTATAGTCGATTGGTCAGTGCTATGTAAATCTACATGTATTGTGTATAGTTGATGGAACAGTGAACAACAACTTTTGAAAGTTCTGTCCATAAAAAATTCAGTTTCATCCATCAGCAATTGTCCTCTCATGTTGGCAAAAACAATAATACGTTCCTCATTATGCATGTCATCAAACAATACGTAATGTTTAATTAAATCAGGAAGCTCTATTTCTGGTCCAGTTGTTGATAGTTTTGAAATTCCCAAGGACTTGTGTCTCTGTCTATATAATGTGTCTTTGACAGGCATGAATGTTGGAATTTTAACAACTAGATCCAATCCGGCATCTTGTAATTTTGTTACTTCCTGACTGTAGATTTGTGGCACTGGAACATTTTCTTCTCGAGCACGTTTTTTTGCTTTGAACAAGGTAACTTCAACCTTATTTCTAGCAACATTAGGAACACAGGAATGAGCTTTTTCTCGCAACACTTCGTTGCTTTCACTTGTTATAATTGCACCTTGGCATGGACGTTTCATGCAGATCCAACGTTGTGTTAAATCCTTGTTTTTGGACTTTAGGGAATACTTATATCCCGAAAATAATATTGCAGGTTTACCCCGTTCAGTTTCAACAACTTGAACTTCCATAGCTCAAATTAGTATTTTCACTCAGAATATTTTATCAAGAATGAAATGTAGTCAACCGAGGTCCTTATTATACGTATTTGGTACCTAGCTTTGTAGTTCATTAAGGTTGTTTAGTCTTAACATAACACTTTTAAATTCCAGGTACCTGGTAATTACAGGGATATTGACTGCCCTCTATCAACTATAAATCTGTAATTTTCATGAATTTAGTCAGTTTAGTGAAAGTTAGTTAATCTATTATTGTTATAACAGGTATCACTTACTTCACGTAATTAAGGTAAGCGGGTATATGAAAATATTACGCCCGAAATGCGAATTATTAAAGTACCTCACTTTTAGGGACGCCCGAGTTGCGAAGGTTTCAGGTAGATTTTGGAGAACGCCCGAGTTGCGACGCCCGAATTGAGAACATACCATTTTCGTGAGTAAGTGTGACATGCCACCATATAGTTTTATTTGGTAAGATTAGTTAAGATTTGTATTTTGTTATTCGTTAGTCATATTTAATTATTCATTGTTATTGCTTGTTTCTTGTTAATATATTTGTTGTTTGTTTCCTGTTGTTCATCTAATCTTTCCCTTGGTTAGTTTTCTGCCTTCAGCAGGATACCTAACCAGGGGTTAGATAACCACGACCTGGGTGGGAAGTGCCTTTAGTCAGCTACCACTCATCCTAAAACACTATGGCATATTCCCTAATCCCCCCAGGCGTGACAATATCCGCATCTTCATCATACTTTGATAGGGAAGACTGGCAAGCAAATATACATAACAAAAAAAATGCCGCAATGACTGTCGTAATAGAAACTGTGAATTACAATTACGTTGATAATTAATTATTTAAATACTTACGAGCAAACAAGGTCTTTGGATGGAAGTTTGCCCCAGTGTTGTTCAATGGTGTCGTTAGCTTCTTTGCATTCTGGGATTTCGTCTAATTCTTTGTTTGTATAACATGGGTTGAACAATTCTGTATAGATAATATACTATAAATAAACATTTTCTCTTATATTATAAAATAGAATCTTACCTAAGATTTCTTCAACAGTAGATTTGCATACTTGTTCAATAACAGCAACAACAGTTTTTTCTCCTAATGATACAAGGCCTTTAGATTCTTCAGGTAAACAAGATTCAGCAAGGTCTTTCAATGGTTTAGTACATCTGACATAGTTGTTTTTAATGAGGGAGCAGAAAGTTTCAGAACCCAATTCAATATCGTCAAGACAGTCAACTACTTTTTCAAAAGCGACCTACAATTTTTTTATCTATTTGTAAAAAGCTGTTATTAAAATATTTATAAATACTTACATTGAGTTTATCTTCAATATCACTACATTTTTCGAGAAGTTTTTCTGTTTTTTCTACAATATCGAGCAACAGAGTATGGTTGTATCTGTCCTTAATTGTTTCAGCAATTTCTTTAATTCCTTTAATTTCTTCGCTGCTGCTTTCTTTGTCTTTCTTTTTATCATCATGTTCATGATGGTCATGATGATCATGATGATCATGATGTTCATGATGTTCATGAATGTCACCAGTAGATTTGGCTGTGGCCAAAGCTATAAAAAAATAGGAAAATAAATTTTGGTGAAGATAACAAAAGCTACAATTGGTAATATTAAGTTGATATCTTACACATTGTAAAAGAAGTCCTGTCCGCGTCTTTTTCTTCTCTTGTCTATCTGAACGCGATAAAATCGAAAACTACCAAATGGATTTTTATACGGTTTACAAAAATGAAAAGAGTGATTCTTAAGGAAGGTTTCGGTATATAATTTATTATGCTTTTAAATTACGGCGATAAATGTTGAAGAGGTCGCAAAAAATGTCGCCAACTTGGAGCAAACGCCGCGTAAATTAGCAATTTCTAAATAAATACAAAAACCAGAAACTAAAGTAAAATGGAAAAAAAAACAGAAAATAACTGCAAAAAAAGAGAAAACTACTGTGAGGCCACAATGTTATATATCAAATATTAAAACGAGCAATTCTTACTAAATTAAATAATACGACTCCACCGTAAGGTGTCGCACTTGGTATCTAATATATCTTATCAATAAATTATACAATACAACGAAAAAAAAAAGTGGTAAAACGTGAAAACTAACGAGAAAATATAATAAAACAGAAAAAAGCATGAAAAACAAAAAAAATAGAACAAATTCGTAAAAGTTTGCAAAAAACGTAAATAAGGAAAAGATCGGTGTCAGGCGTTACGAAGATGATGTTAAAAAAAGGTTAGAATATTTTAACATAAAAAAACTTACCCAAAGCGCACACAAACAGAAGGGAAAATACTAATTTGTTCATTTTTGCAATAATTACTTACAAAAAATTATGATTATTCATTTTTCTGTCAGGGTATATATACCTAAAAATAGTAAATAAAAATTGATAAAATCCTTTAATCATATTAGTGTTTTAGTACCATTTTTAACCCGAAGATAAACTTTGTTAGTTGGTCTTATTTTGTTGATAAAAATTCCATAAAAATTAACGATAAAATTACATAACTGTGTTCTAATTAAAAATTTGACAAAAAATATATTTCATATAAAAATAAGAAATCTTTAAATCCTTGTGGAATTTTTGAAAATATACTTATTGATCGATTTTTAATATTTCTTATTTTAATCAAAAATATATGGCAAAAATACTGGTTAGATATAAACACAATTAACGATATTTTTTATATAATCATACAATACAAAAATGTAGAAAATAGTATTTAAAAAAATAACGTATGATAAAAACCAACATGATGAATCAAAGAGAAAATCTAGCAGCCCAAATTGAGAAATTTGAGGTTTAAAACAATGCTCCAAATTGGTCACTAATTGGTCATAATTGGACACTAGGTCCGACTAATTGGTCATTTATACAGAAATTTTTGCAGCAATGAGTTTAAAATATCAAGGTCATCCAAAAAATTTTAGCGGCTCTATTTGATCTTACAGAGCTTAATCAAATTGCATTTAATTGGTCACAAACTGGTCAACATTGGTCAGTATATGATGATAATTGGTCAGCGTTATTGACGGAGTTATTAACTAAATAATGACTTTCAAGGACAAGCTCTGTACGATCAAATAGAGCCGCTAAAATTTTTTGGATGTCCTTGATATTTTAAACTCATTGCAAAACTTTCTGTATAAATGACCAATTGGTCGGACCTAGTGACCAATTATGACCAATTAGCGACCAATTCGGAGCACTGTTTTATACCTCAAGTTTCTCAATTTGAGCCGCTAGATAGATGGGGCTCAAAGAGAACAAAGAATAATGAGTTTTTTCCCTATTACTCCTCCCCATTTTTTTTTTCATGAATTCTTGGAACCATTATATGTCACTGTTTTAGGTGTCTATTTCTTTACAGAATCGCCCATTCTTTAACAATGCCATCTATAATATTTATATGACCCTTGTTTCTCTTTAGATTCATGTTTAAATAATTCTATGTGTGTTGGTATTTTAGAAAAGTACTCTATTCTGAACCATTGTATCAGTTTTTATCTTCTTAAAGTCACCGAATCTTTGACTATTTGTAAGTATTTTTACTGAGAATCCTTATTCTTGGATTTTTTAAGTATGTATTTTTTTACTTGTTTACAAGGATTTTTTTCTTAAAACCATCAAATTTTTTGGTTAGTCAATGTGTCTTTTTTCATAAAACTATCCATTCCGTGAAAATTCAATCACTCATTCTTTAAATTTATAAGTTTTTTTTTCTTTTTTGAACCATCTTATACTATGCCTCTTCCAAGAGCCGTTTTCCTTTTATATCGAATCTCTCTCTTACTTTTTAATGAGCTTTTCTTTCTTTAGATCCATCCATTTTTTGATTTTCAATGTCTTTTTCTTAGAGAACTTATTCTTAAAATCATTGTTTAATTAGCTTCTCCTTCCAATTAGTCTTCCAAGCTTGCTTCTTGCATATTTTTCTTTTTACCCTACGTTGTCGACGTGTTCTTTGAAGCATAATCCTTGATCCATGGTGACTCCTAGTTATTTTACTGGTCTAGTTCATTCGATGTTGTCTTATCCTATCATTATATCTGGTGGTGGTTGGTGGTGCCTTTTCTTAAACAAAACTGTCTTGTTTTTTCCTTAATTTATCATTCTTCTATGTCCTTCATTGCTCCTTGTAGTAATCTCGTAATCATCCTTAGTTGTGTACTCCTTGCTGCAATTGCAGTGTCGTAGGTGTATAGTGAAAACATGTATGTGCTGCGTTAGCTGTACAGCAGTGTGGATAGAACTGCTTCTTGCGGGATTCCTGCTTCGGGTTTTTCATATCTTGAGGTTACTTTGTCTATATTTATTCTAAATTCCCTTTTTTACAAGAATGACGCTATAAGCTTCGTCATTGCTCTTAAAATCCCCATATTTGTATAGTAAGCCTTCCTGCCACACTTTGTCAAACGCTTTGCTAACATTTAAAAATACTGCAGTTGATTTTTTTTCTGTTGAATCCTTTACTAATAAGCTCCACTGGCTTTAACACTCAAAGTTCTATGGAATACACCTTTCTGAATCCAAATTGTTCTTCTGGCAAGATATTTAGTTGATCGACTTGTTCCCAGAGTCTTCTGAGTATTACTCTTTCTGCTACTTTGCTTAGTGCTGGTAGAACGCTGATAGGACGATAGTTTTGGGGAAAGGTTGGGTCTTTTCCTGGCCTGCTTATCATTTTAAAATCTGCTTTTTTCCATCTTTTTAAAAAGTGCCCAATTTTGGATTCCATTGATGATTGTAGTAACGTAGACCACTACCTTCTGCTGCAAGTTTTTTTAAGTAATTACTATGTCCTGCACTAGTCTCAAAAGGACTAATGATAGAGATCTATTGGGTAAAAACGTGTTGTTGAAACCAATTTAATAGATGGCACTCTACGAAGGATACAGAAGGCGCCTTTTTAGAGATAAGTATTCGACAGCCGTATACAAGGACTATTAAAACTATGTGTAATTTCCATCTCGCTAGAAACAAGGATTTGTTTTTAATTTCTCAATGAGCCTTTTTTATACAGAATCATAAATTCTATGACTACTTTACTAGCTGTTTGCTGTTTGAAACCATTCATTTAGTGAGTTTTTAATGAGTGTTCTTTGAGCAACTTAAAACCGGTTTGTGTCCACTTTTAAAACAACAATACCACTCTTTTATTTGTGTTTTGCCCATACACTCATCTCTAAACGTGAATTATTTGAATAGTTTTCGAACAAGTTTTACCAAGTTTGAAGCAAAATTTTGTGCAACACCTCACATCAATCATTTTTTTTAGAATAGCAGAATCGAACTAACGCAAAAACGGTTTGGTAAACAAATACTGGCTACGCATCACCTGTACTTACTATACTGAGATAGAATACTTTTCGAGCAGACCACGTATGCAATTTTAAATACAAAATCCAATTAATCTGCATTAAAATACAAAATTGTCGGTACCTCCAGCAAAATTTTATTACAGAGCTTCAAGCTTTTGATTAAGGTCACCCGGTATATTTAGCTACCATTAATCATGTACACAGTTTAGGTAGAATTTATAAAAATAAGAAAACTGTAAAATACTCGTCAATTAAGTTAGGTGCAGCCTAAACCAAAGATGTTTTGCATAATATGTACTTATAAACATTGACAAGATGTAATCTACTAAATTATGACTTTTACCTTTTACAGCAATGCCTGCAAGTGCTTTTGTAGTAAAAACTTTTAAGATTCAAACCAATTATAACGTTAACTAGATAAAATCCTTGAATTTTAACTATATGTATAATCAAAACTTCATGAGGGTTGGGTATCTATCTAGTTTTATTAAAAATGTAATCATTCATATTACATCAAACATTCAATTTAATAAACTGAGTGTAAAGAAGTACCATTTAACATCTACGTTATTTAAAACTAGCTGGCCCGGGGAACTTCGTACCGCCTAACATTGACATCTTTTTCTCATTTTCCATTTTAAAAATTTATACGATTTTTAAAGTTATACTTCTATTTATGCACTGGATTTGTGTGGGGTTAAATGACAAAAATCATTACATATGTAATGGTGTCAGTAAGAGAGAGACAGAAACACATATAAGGTATCAGTACATTGAAAAGAGATAGATATACAAAAAACAATCTGAGCTAATGTTTTGGAATATCATAGTGACGTATTACATTGTGTTTGACAGATTACTTTATAATTCTGTCACGTAAGTAAACATATAAAGTTTAGTATTTTATATTAATAATATTAATCATAATATTCAGTAATGAGTATTGTATTGTAGTCCATACTACCGTCACATGGTTGCATTATATTTTGCACTATGGGGTTTTGTAAACACTTTTTTTGTACATTGATCGTTTTACTGTTTAGTTTTCGTGTTTGAAGTAAGGACACACATCAACTGGTCTTATTTTTCTAAGTATTTATTTAATTGAATACAATTAATTTAAAAAAAAATTATTTCTACTTGCCTGTGTTTGTAGTTATTAAGTTTTATTAGTTAAAAGTGATGCCATTTATATATATTTGATGGTGCCGAGTGATGATGATATAAATGTGAAAATTACATGCGCGAGTTGTAAACGATCTCTAAAAGGCGAATTAAAATGTACCAAATGTGAAAAACAGTATCATCCTGCTTGCCTAGTCCGTCTAAGAGGCGCAAAAGTGGTTGGTCAAAATTTAATCATCTGTCCATCATGTGCTGAAACTGAAAATGATGGCGACCATGCGTGGAACAATGTCGATGCTCTAAGAAGAGAGAACAGTTTAATGAACCAATTGCTCATCCAGATTATGGAAAATCACGACTTATTACATGGTAGACTGAACGATATGGAAGACCTGGTAGAAAAACTCTCCATAGAATTGAAATCATTACGTGACGAAAAGGTAAACAAGATAACAACCCCTCTACTTCCTGTTCCTCACGATATTGCTTTGTCATTGCCATCGGACGCGCGCACGAACAAATCGAGCGCACGTAGGACGTGCTCCACGACTACGCAGGTTGAGGGTACGTCACACCAAACCGAGCTGAAGTTGGATACAGGTTGTGATTGTGCCCGCAAAACATATGGTCAAGTGGCCAGTCGTCCTGTAGCAACAGCAGAAACAGAAAATTTTGATATTCCGAACAGCAAAAAAGAAGACCTGGCCAATAACCAAAATGGGATTTTTCAGATTCAACTTCATAAAAAAAAACGCCAACAATACAAAAAACGTCTGGGAAATGCGGAAGTATCCCAGAAAAATGAAATAAATGGCTTCTCGGGTGGAGAAAGAAGAGCTTGGATATATTTAAATCGTGTTAAAAGACAAGCAACTGAGGCTATGAAAACAGATTACATAAAGAAAAAGGTGGGTTTTGAAACTGAGAATATTTGCGTAAGGGAGATACCCACTGATCCAAACAAACTCAAAGTCTTTGTTGTAACAGCACCGTTAAAGCGCAAGGATGAGCTATACGATCCAGATTTCTGGCCTCGGATGGTTGGCATTAAGAGATTTGATTTTACGAAACACAGAGAATTTTTGCAAACTGCCGGTAATTTTTTATAAAAGGCTACATACGTGATTTACTACTTGTTGATAATAGCCAACCTGAAATTGTTAGTCATAATACGAACATATTTAGCATATTTTATGTCAATATCTGCTCAATTAGAAACAAGATAAGCGTTCTGGAGGCATTTCTCCATTATCATTATATAAAATACAGTGCTATTTGTTTGGTCGAGCACTTTCTTTTAACAGAAGAGGTTCAACATCTAAGTGTCTTTGGTTATGACCCGAGCTCTTATTTTTGTCGTGTACAGAATAAACGTGGTGGAACTATGATTTTGGCAAAACATGGTATGGAGGTAAATCCTTTAAAAATGATCGAAAACTTATCAGTTGAAAGACGAAACACCTGGTACTTAAGACGGACCTCGTCTCCAGGAAATGTTATGCAAATTTGATACAAAATCAGTGTGTACTCGGTACTAGGAGGTTTTTGAGGTCGCTGAACACGAATATCATATAATGATTTTGCTAAATCATTCGCATAAAAATTTATGAATCCGGGCGCGTGCATAGAAGTATAACTTCTGCCGGCAGTCCCACTGACTGCCACACCCTTTTTTTTCGGTTTTATTGTTTTTATCAGATTTTCTCATTAGTGTACACGTTTTTACTATTTTTCGTTGTATTTTGTAATTTTTCAATTAAATATAATAGATATTAACTTAATAGTACTTAATTATGAGAACATAAAATACCTTGGACCAACATCTTAAGTGGGATATCCACATCAAATGCATAATAAAGAAGCTACAATCAATATCTCATAAATTTAGAAATCATAAGAAATGTTTGACTTTCAAACAGCTAAAAATACTCTATTTAGCTCTAATAGAAAGCCACTTGTGCTATGGAATATTAGCTTGAGGAGCCGCATTAAGAACACATATAAGGCCTTTGTAAAATCTTTAGAAAAGAATACTAAAACTAATTTCATCCACATACACAAAATAATCTTCTGATCAAATATACAAAGACTGTTAAATCATGTCTATCAGACAATTATTTTACTTTTGTGCTAAATCACTTCTATAACAGTGATCCAAAATTATCAGAATACCGACATAACACACGTCAAAAAAGAAAATGCACTCTTCTACTAGTTAAGAAAGCATTATCGCAAAGAGCATATATAGTTTGGTTCAAAGCTTTGTCGGCATTTTTTGGCTGCATGAAATGTGAATGCAAAAAAGCAAAAACTGGCTTTGAACGGAACTATGCTTACATTACAACTAAAATATACCATAGTGTACCTGAAGAAATTAAAGCTATAAATCGTAAAACAAGATTCAAAAAGAAACTCAATGATACTTGCAATCGCTTACCAAAAACTTACCTTCTTTATCACGTTACACAGAAATTTTCTTAGAATTATGATTCATAAAGAAAACTATTGATTGATTGATTTATTTCCCACCTGTAACTTTTTTAACTTATTTAAGCAATAGCAAAATTGTAATATGAAACTTCTATGCTGTAAGTACTTCGTTAAGTAAGAATTGCTCGCTCGTTTAATATGGGAAATCAACTGCGCCACCTTACGGTGGCGTCATAGTACTTAATTAATTAAATATTGTTCGTTTTAATTTATGAGATATTAACTGCGCTATCTTACGGTGGCGTCATAGTACTTAATTTAGTAAGTATATTTTAAGTTGGTATTTGCAATTTGTTATTACATGTCAGACGCATTTTTGTTATAACCAAACACCTCAAAATATTTTTTTACTGCTAGAACGCTTTAAGAAAGTTACTTGACCAATTTAAAAAAAAATGAACCTAAAATAAAATCTACGAGAAGTGACTGATTTTTAATTCTCCAAAATTTTTATATTTATCAAACTTTACTGTTATCCTCTTAAAGTAACTTGGGTAGCTACATACCGATAAAAAACATTGTTTCAGCATATCCATTACACTCTATTGGAAGATCCCGAAATAACGTCCATTAAGAAAATTTCTGAGGTTAGGAAATTGAGGTCAGATGAATAGAGATTGAATTTTAAAATCAAAAATTCCATATGGGAGACAATGTGACATGCATCGTTGTTATTTGTCTGAAATGTTTGATCCGACGCGAATGACCCTTTTTCTGGCCCTTTTGACGACATCTTTATAAAAAACTTAGTTGACAATTCGCCCTAGAAAAGTTTTTTGTGGATGATTGCTCGTATGTCATAAAAAAACAAAGCAACATTGATTTAAACTTTGATTAGCTCATTTGAGCTTTCTTTCGTCGAAGAGAGTTCGCAGTGGATTATTTCTCACTTAGCCTCTTGGCCTCAAGAGTATTTAAAATTTCCACGACTAAAGAAATCTTACTCATCACAAAAATCAAGACACTGGATTATCTTTCTGCTCAATTATGAGGTTTTTCGGCATCATTTTGACACAAACCTTTCGCATATGCAAATATTTGAAGAGCAGTAAATATGTTCAATGTTAAACGACGCGACGGTATGATAACAAGTATGTTGACATGTTTATAGATTTCATCGGTTTTTGTAATTGAAGGCCACTCTGAACGATGTTTATCTTTTCTGGCTTTCAAAATAGATTTGTGTCATCGGAAAACTGAAGCGCGGATACAGAATGTTCTCCATGGACATGTTTTAACCGCTCAAATATAAAAATTGCAAATTACCTACAAAATTTAATGGCTTAACTTTGTTCCAACTTCCGGTATTCCATTTTGCGTGACGCACAACCAAAACGGAACTTCACCAGTAGCAGTCACAAAAATCAGGTAGTTAACACAAGAAGTTAAAACATTATATCGAATGTTAATGCTTTCTCTCTTTTTTTCATTCTATTCTTTCTCCATTTCTTTCATATGTGAAGTACAGTGACGAGTGACGCGAACGGAAAGATTTATCTTCATGTTTTATAGTTTTATATGTAAGCACTAGTATTTACAATGTAATCACAAATAATTATCAGTTATATACTTATATATTATGTCACATTATTTTTGTATTGTATTCTCTAATAGATAATTAATGTGTATTATCTAATTCAAATTTATCATATATTAAGCCAATGAGTGTTTGTATATCTATTGATAATAATTGTTGTTAATGAAAAAAATTAAATTGTTAATTGTTCTCAAAAAGTAGTGTTTATAGAAAGTATTATTAAATCTATTAAAAAATTACTTTTTGAGATAAGTCACAGTAATGTAAAAGTATATACCACCATATGTATAGTAGGATCCCTCTGCGCGCCGCTTTTGATGTTCTTTGATCTATATTTCGCCTCGGTTTGCCGACGTTTTTTATGAAAACTAGTGAGCAGCGATTCCAACTCTACCAATTTTACGGTAGATCTACCGATTTAGGAAGTAATCTATCAATATACCGTTATAGTTTTCTTTCATAATTATTTAACTATTTTAGATCTGAATTTATAGTTTTGTTATTAAATAAACAATTTTTTTTAAATTGGTCACCATTTCTTTAAATCTGCCAATTTCTACTTATTTTTTTTTATCAATCTACCGATTTCAGAAATTTTAGGTTGGTAACACTGCTGGTAAGCAACAAAGACACATACCAAAATGGAGACCGAAATGCAGACCTAGAGCTTCGGCGGCATGGAACCAGTTTTAGTGATCGTAGTACTCTTGTCTATATAAGGTATATATACTATTTAGGTACTTTAACAGTTTTGACAAAATAAAATTCATTCTAGATATTTAAATAAAATATTTTTTATTACTTAAATTAGTTTATTAAATAAAAAATTTGCAGATATTATATTAAGTCATTGGAAAGTGTCTGTGAACAATATACATAAATACAAGTTATTATTTTCGGAAATACAAAGGCATCTTGTGAATAAATCTGACAAATCTTACAGCGGGTGGATGTGGATGTGTGGGATGAGGATGTGTTGGCTCTGGATGAGGTCCTGGTCCATGAGTTGGCTCTGGATGTGGTCCTGGTCGTGGATTGATTCCAGCTTTTAGAGCTGGTGGATGTGGATGTGTGGGGTGGGGATGTGTTGGCTCTGGATGAGGTCCTGGTCCATGAGTTGGTTCTGGATGTGGTCCTGGTCGTGGATTAATTCCAGCTTTTAGAGCTGGTGGATGTGGATGTGTGGGATGAGGATGTGTTGGCTCTGGATGAGGTCCTGGTCCATGTGTTGGCCCTGGATGTGGTCCTGGTCGTGGATTGATTCCAGCTTTTAGAGCTGGTGGATGTGGATGTGTTGGATGAGGATGTGTTGGCTCTGGATGAGGTCCTGGTCCATGAGTTGGCTCTGGATGTGGTCCTGGTCGTGGATTGATTCCAGCTTTTAGAGCTGGTGGATGTGGATGTGTGGGGTGGGGATGTGTTGGCTCTGGATGAGGGCCTGGTCCATGAGTTGGCTCTGGATGTGGCCCTGGTCTTGGATTGATTCCAGCTTTTAGAGCTGGTGGATGTGGATGTGTGGGATGAGGATGTGTTGGCTCTGGATGAGGTCCTGGTCCATGAGTTGGCTCTGGATGTGGTCCTGGTCTTGGACTGATTTCAGCTTTTAGAGCTGGTGGATGTGGATGTGTTGGATGAGGATGTGTTGGCTCTGGATGAGGTGCTGGTCCATGAGTTGGCTCTGGATGTGGTCCTGGTCGTGGATTGATTTCAGCTTTTAGAGCTGGTGGATGTGGATGTGGATGTGTTGGATGAGGATGTGTTGGCTCTGGATGAGGTCCTGGTCCATGAGTTGGCTCTGGATGCGGTCCTGGGCCTGGCCTAGGCTGAACACCTGGATATGGGCTTACTGGCTAGAATTTAAAAATAATATTTACCAAAAAAATTTGAATCAGTAAATTAAAACTGTTTAACTTACCTCTAAAGCGCAGATAGCTAGAGCTGCTAGAATTAGAGTTATCGATTTCATTTTCGACTACTCAATGATTTCACTTGTGTGCACGCGTATTTATATTAGAACTTGAATGCACTTAGAAGCTAAATTGCATGTAAATGATTTGATAACATTATGTTACACTTAAAATTATTAATATTGATTCAATTTATTTATCAGTAGAAAGAATGTAAACTATTTGGAAAAAATAAAACACTTTAATAGATTCTATCCGATTTCAGAATCTTATTCTATATTTTCCACAATGCAAATTGGTGTTCTACTGTATTTTATACCTTTTTTATTCCGTTTACTTCTTAGTATTTATTTTTATAGATATTAAATTGAGTAAATTAACAGTAAATATAGTGTTGATAGAAGAAGAGGAATATTGGAATATGCCACGTTTGTTCGCATATATTGGTGTGCTTCGATCATGCAATAAAACATTTTAGATATTCATCTAAATTAAAAATAATATTCAAATGGAAATAAATCAAAAAAGTGCATTTCCTTTAACATGTAACACTTTCTATAGAGTTGAATTGCTTGCGACAGTTACGGTAACTCCCATTTTGTTAGGACAATAAGTCTATAATACCTCGTAACCACCCACCTAGTCCTATCTTCAATCGTTTTTATTATAGTTCTACCTTCACAAAAATTATCTACATCTTTAATTTTTATAAATCCTATTTTCCATCTGAATTACGAAACAACAAAAATTCGCTTCAAAATGGACCTGAGAAATGTAAATTGAATTCTCCGAATATCTTGAGGTAATTGAAATTCAGTAACAATAGAATTTTTAAATTGATCTTTATTGTTATTGTTAGTTATAAATCTTATTTCAATTTAAGAAAATGTTTATTAATACATCTGATACCTAATGCTAATAAAACCAATTGATTTGATTGCAAAATATGTAGTTCTCTTTTTAAATTTTGTAATAAAATATTTTTTCAATGTAAATCTATGGTTGTTCATATTTTTTTGATAACCTTTACCATTTACTGCACTGCAAAAAATATCTTTATTCACTCGTTGTTCAACTTTTAACATCTTTCTAATATCTGATGATTTACCAGTTTCTTCAGTTTACCACTGTAACAACTTCCATTCCATTACTTGTCTTCGCGAAGGTTTCCTTTCTTTTCTTTCATCTGACGCTTCTTAGATTAATTTGAAAAAATTATCCGACGTATGATTGTCACAAATTCTTTTGGAAGCTGTTATTCGAAAAAGATCTACGGGAAGGACTGTACAATATCGTGTTGGATGATAGACGAGTGAAGGTGAATAACGGTTTCTTATATCTAACGATATAACAGGTTCTACAATTTACTTTGTCACAACTTCCATTCCATTGCTTGTCTTCACGAAGCTATGTTGAAGGTTTCCTGTTTTTTCTTTTATCTGACGCTTCTTGGAACACTTTGAAAAGATTATTTAACCTAAGCCGGTATTAGGAACTGATATCCAACGTTCTTCTATTTTAATGTCCTCCAAAAAAGAGGATTAAGGCAAAATTCCGCAATCATCGAGTAGTTACACAATATTAGACGAATGAAGGTGAATGATGGTTTTTGGTATCAAACGATTTAACAGATTTAACAGCTTCTTCAATTTACCACTCTTATAACTACTACTCCATTGCTTGTCTTTGCGATAATATGTTAAAGATTTCTTGTGTTTTCTTTTATCGGATCAGTTTCAAAAGATTATCCAACATATGACTGTCACATTAGTGTTATATATACTCATTGAAACTTGTTAAAGGTGGTTCTCAGAAACTCTTTTGTTTTGTTTGGGATTTTTCTGGAAGCAGCGGCTTCTGAGAACCACACCCAAACAGGAAATTTTCGGCATCCTCCTGCTAAATTATTATAAACTAGATCTTACTTAACTAGTCCCCAGAGGTTATTTTTTGTTTATTGCTTTTTTTCTGGTGCCACGCACTTATCCAGGAGATAACTGTGATTAATTCGATGATTCTTAAAGATTCTTTGACACCCTTTTCTTATTTTCATAGAAATGAGCGAATATTGGAAAAATGTTTGAGAGGACACATTGAAGAAAGACTCCATAATAATTAATATGGATTCAGACCAGGCAGAGGCACGCAGGATTTAATATTCTGCTTACAACAGCTTATATCTAATACAAAAGAATACAAGAAAGAGACCTATCTGTGTTTTGTGGACCGACAAAAGGCTTTTGATACTGCAGCTACAGGAAAAAGCAGTAAAATCGATATATAGGCATTGTAGAAACTATGTAAGAACAAATAACCGCAAGTCCAAGGAATTTCAAATGACTAAGGTAGTAAGACAAGAAACATGTCAAGCCCACTACTATTTATAATATTAATGGACGAATTGGCAAGAAAAGTTCGTAGTGCCAGAGTGGAAATAAGAAATCTACAAACAGTTGAGTTTAGCGAGATGATGTACGCTCATGATCTTGTGCTTTTTTGCTGAGACTGAAGTCTTAAATAAATGGCAGTCTGTGCTCGATGAATATGGTCTCACATTCAACACAGCACAAACAGAGGCACTCTTGGCGGCCAAGAAGTATAAACCTATAAGAATAACCATAGAAAATAAGCCGATCAAACAATTAAAGAGCTTTAAATATCTTTGAGCAACAATTAATCAACTGGGTCAAATGGAAAGCAAAATTAACTTAAGAATAAACATCGCGAGCAAGCCATACCACGCAATGTCTAATGGCTTTTTTGGAAAAAGAGAAATAGCACAGGAGAACTTACGGGTGTTTAACTCAGTCATTGTATCCATACTGACGTACGGAATCCAAGAGATTAAAATCCAAAGTCCAAGCATTTCAAATAAGAGTTTTTAGACTAATAGAAGGCATAACAAGTAGGGATAAAATAATAAATGAAATAATAAGACACTTCCTGGGAGCTACTTAAGTTCTACAAACATTAGAAAATAATCAGCTACGATGGTTTAGGCACACATAAAGTCAAAAAATTATGAGAAATAGGTGTGTCGGGAAAGAGATACAGAGGGAGGCCAAGAAAGGCATTGAACAATACTGTAGTGGACGCGCTACACAAAAGAAATTTAAACTGGAGAGACGCAAATGCTTTGGCTGCTGACCGTAAACAATGAAACAAAATATATAGAAAACCTAGATAAACAGCCACCACCTCGACACATATATGGGTAACAGAAGATGTGGATTAAGTAACTAAGTGGGTGAATATATAATATGCTTTTTAGGGGACGTTCTGATGATCGTACTGAAACGACACCACAAATATTTACTCTATTTATAGAGTAAAGTAGAGTAGCGTAACGTAGAGTAGAGTAGCTTCTTTCGGTCAGTCCCACGACTGCCCATTTTTTTTTAATATAATACAATTGAGTTATCTGAAAATACATGTTTAAAATGGCTTACTTTTTAACAAGCCAACATCCAGGGTTTGTATTGAGTACCTATCGACTTGTTCGGTTTATGATTTGTGGCAAATTTTCAATTCAGTATGTCTTTACTTATATTTACTTCCGTAATCTTTAATCTAACAAATAAATAGGCTCATGGACACTCTGTATTAGCGGTCAGTTGAAAATCAATTCCCAGAATCCGAAGATCACGACTACGTATATACTTACACAATAATTGACATGCAAGCGAACAGAGCAAGTGGGAATTTTCTAAACAAGGTGAGATTTCACATTTCAACAACATGTCCGTTTTCTGCAACGAACAAAATAATGATTAAGTTTAGTTTAAGCTTAGTTCTGTTGAATAATGCCTTCATTCTTTGACTTAAAATAATTTAGTTTCGTTCTTAGTGAGAGACGTGACCAATTTAAATAATCTTTAAAGGTAAAATATTAGAAAATTGGCTTAAAGACTATTTATTCTGTCTTTATAAAGACACACCTTATATCAGGAATGAAATAGAAACAAACAACATTATTCGTTAGAAGAACAATTCAGCAAATTTTTTAAAATAATTTATCCTGCTTTCTAAGTTTTTTTTTCAAACGTTGTAATCTGTTTCGGGCTTTGCCTAGTCGATCCTGGAAGAGGAGTAAAAAACTAAGGATTACCTACCATGGAGACAAAACTCCTAAACCGTTGGTACTACAAGAGAAAGAAAATTTTTCAACATTTAAGATTACCTCTTGTTGTATTGGTCAATAAGGGAGCTCAGACGCATATAATTGCATAATTTATAATCAGGTTGTGCATGTTGTGTGCGTTTCACTTAGATATATTCTTTGCTGTTTGACCGTAATTAGGTAACAGGGATTTTTAAAATAGGTACCTAATTGTGGGTCCCACGCATATTGGCAAGTACCAAATCAAAAAAAGGCCAAGTAATATAATCTAAAAGTTCTTGTAGTTCGTTGTAACTTTGATCGATATTTAAAAAAAACGACTTACTAGATCTCGTTTAAACCAATTTTCGTTGGAAGTTTAAATGGAGGGTACACACATTTTACCACTTTGGAAGTATCTCTCGCGAAAACCATTTAGTTTAAAAAAATGATTTAGAAAACATTTTTGAAGACCTATCCATAGATACCCAACACGTATGGGTTTGAAGAAAAAAAATTTTTTTGAGTATCAGTTTTAAGTATGGGGAACCCCAAAATATAATTCATTTTAGTACCTATTTTTGTGTAAAATCTTAAGGCGGTTCAAAGAATACATCTACTTAACAAGTTTCAAAAGTGTAGTCCATAAAGTTTCGGAAAAAAGTGGCTGTTACATACGGACGGACGGTTAGACAGACAGACAGACATGACGAATCTATAAGGGTTCCGTTTTTTGCCATTTTGGCTACGGAACCCTAAAAATAACATCTATATAATCTATATAATCTAACAAACTATGAAATTGTAAGACCAAATTAGTCTCTCTCAGGTTTCAAAAAAACGATATTTACTTGGGTTTTGACAAAAACATTAAGTCAAAACTGAAGATTGATTAGTCTAGTCAAACTTAAGATCGCCACATTTTCGAGGTTTGACTGTAACACAATCAGATTTTCTTATCTAGGTCGATGTTTAAAAAACTTTTTTAAATTGTTCTTAAAATATAAATATTTTGCATGGCTTTAACGAAATAGAAAAGTTATAGCTCAGTCCTAATTTTTAAATCAATTCATCATTTCATTATGTGGTAATACAAAACTATCCCAACATTAACAATTCCTTTCACTTCTACTACAATATTTATCTCAACTTTACACATTAAACCGTACTACATGTATGTAAATGAATAAGATGCACCTTACAATATTCTAGTACTATAATTACGCTATCAAAGTGCATAAATAAATTCAGGTTGGAGGTTGAAGAAGGATATATCGTTATTACTAAAAGAAATTTATTATGATAAATATGTATAGAACGGTTGAGTGAACAGTAATGTATGTATTCAAAAAAAAAGTTATGGGAGAAGAATGTTACCATTGGAGATTTTATAAAATCGCTAAAACACTTAATTCATTGATTAATTTTTTCAGAATAATAAAAAATAAGAATTATGTTTTTTATATTACTATAGGATAAATTGCAAATAACTTTTGGTGGAATGCTTCACTCTTCTCTTATCAAATTTTTGAGCTCTATCCTATTTTCTATTGGGTAATATCCGGTGATTCACTGGTATATAAAGTTTTTGGTGTACTTTATAAATCATGCTCTTCTAGTACTATCTTTCTAAGAACATTTGGGCTCCAATTTAGGTATCTTTTTCTTCTATTTCGTATAACCTTAGGTATCTAAACCGTAATGTAAGTGTATTGAGGTTTTATCCTTTACCTTACAGAATCTGCACTTGGCTTCATCTACCAATCCTAGTTTCTTCATGTGTCCTCTTAATCGGCAGTGCCCGGTTAATATTCCTGTTATAATACGGAGATTCTTTTTACTAAAGTTTAGACAGCTGAAAGATCTCTTCTGGTTGTAGTTTTCCAGGAGCATCTTCGATTATCTTAGTCCTTCTACATCGTTCTAGTACTTGGATTTTTCTCTATCCACTTCTATCCTTAATTTTCTAAGACGGTACTATTGCCGATTTCACAAGATGGATCTAGTCCTAAGTATGAGGTTTTAACTCCTCTTTTTTGCAAGCGTATCTGCTGTTTCGTTTCCTTCTATTCCTATGTGACCTGGAACCGATAAGAGTATTATTTTGTTTTAGTTCATTGAGTTTGCCTAGGCATTCCCAGACCAGAACCGATTGTGTGTAAATTCAGAGCTTTGATGGCTGCTTGACTATTTCACATGATTACAATCCTTTGTCTACAATATTAAATTCTACACATCTTTCAATGGCACAGATTTCTGCTTGCAAATTGCTTGGGTATGCACCCAGGCTTCTTGAGTATTTGGTTCTAGATCCAAAAACCCCTGCTAATATTCCATTATATGTCTTGGAGCCATCCGTATACCATTTTATGGTATTTTGGAATAGCCCCAATTTGATGTTTTTGTCCCACTCAGATACTACACAGTATTGTAACGAGCGAGAGTCCCCTAGTACGCCTCTGTCGCCCTGATAGCGCTAGGTAAACAACTGATTCCCGGAAGTCTGGTGACTTCGCGTACGAACGAGAATAATTCCTTTCCTTCTACACGCGACGAGAAACTGTTACCGAAGCACGTTCTGGAAACAGTGGACAGGTATATAAGCGGAGAGCCACGACCCACGGGAAGTTGAAAAGTTGAAAAGTTAATTAGACATTTTCGTTCAGCAGTGATTTTATTTTGAACCCCTAGAACGTAACAATTGGTGTCAGGTGTGGGGTAAATTGAACTGCTGTGTTAATTTAAATTGTGGACTTCATTAGTGAATATTTTGTATGCCAGTTACGAGATCACAGACGAAGAAAATGGATCAGGCGACAATGGAATTTTTCAAGCAAGCCCTTGAAAAAATGAGCTTGAAAATGGAGGAAAACACAAATAAAATGGAGGAAAATATTAAGAAAATGGAAAATAAAATGGACGAAAACACAAATAAAATGGAAGAAAATACTAGAAAGATAATGGATGAGAACACCCAGAAAATGGAGAATAAAATGGAAGAAAACACCCAGAAAATGGAGAATAAAATGGAAGAAAACAATAAGAAAATGGAAGATAATTTGGGAGATAAATTGACATTCATTGAAAATGAGTTGAAGAATAATTACTCCAAACTGGAAAATGAGATTGGAAGCGTAAAAGACGAAATTGGAAGCGTAAAAGACGAAATGGGAAACGTAAAAGACGAGATGGGGAACGTAAACGATAAAATTGGAAAATTTGAAGACAGGGTTGGAAACATTGAAGGCAGATTGGTTAATATGGAGGAAGAAATGCAGGTAAAATTGGAAGAACAGGTGAAAACCATGGAAGAGCGATTGAGTAAGAACTTCAGCAAATATTGTTCGGTTAAGCTGGGAGAACGGGGTGAGCCAGGCCGAACAAAGATCAAACCTCCAACTTTTGATGGCAAAACACTCTGGAGCACATACCAGAAACAATTTGAAGCAGCAGCCAACGCCAACTGCTGGGACGATGAAGAGAAAGCAACTGCTTTAATTGTTGCATTAAGAGGGGACGCACTGAATATCCTTCAAACCATTCCTCTAAGTCAACAAGGTAATTATAAGACTCTGACAAGTAGACTGCAAATGAGATATGGTGATGCACATCTCCAACAAGTGTATCACGCACAAATCAAGAGTCGCCATCAGAAGAGTGCAGAAACCTTGCAGGAATTCGAAGCAGACATAGCAAGGTTGGTAAGGCTGGCCTATCCTTCAGCACCGGACAGATTCCTAGAACAACTTGCTGTCCAGACCTTCGTCGATGGGTTGAGAGACACGGAGACTCAGCAGACGTTGCGGTTGGCCCGACCCAAAACTCTAGATGACGCCCTGGCCCATGCCCTAGAATTTGAAGCTGCTAAACAAGCTTCTCACAGAGGACAGAGCAAAGTGAGACAGCTTGATGATTCACCAGTCTGCGACGATAGACTTGAGGAAGTAATTCGCCGAGTTCTCCAGGAGAAACGTAATGGTGGACCAAGATGTTGGAACTGCGGCGAAAGAGGACACATTCGGCGTAACTGCAAGAAGCCGGTTAAACCACAACGCCAAGAACAGGAAAACTAAAGCGGGTTGGCAAGAAGGGGCATAAACCGACCCGCCACGACAATGCCCCTGAGGTTATAATTCAGGCCATCTCTTCAAGTATTTATGTCGACGGTAAAATTTTGGTGACATAACTCTAAACTATAAAATTTTGCGGAAGCATTATATATGGTTGAAATCAGAAAAAAAATATATTTACGTTTCTGATATTTATTTATTTTTATTTATAAAAAATTAAACACATATATTTGTTAAATATAAACAATAGATTGTAAAATCGTGAATTCATACAACCACATGCGGTGAGGGTAGGCGAAAACGTCTCTTTTATTGCTCTTTTATTAGCACCCTACTGGGCTCAGGTAAGGGGTGACGCGAGAGTCTGTTTAACCGAAAATTCCATCGGACATACTGATCGATCACCAGTCCCAAGTACTTAGTGGTTTCGACCCTGACTATCTTATTGGTGCAGACACAGCCTTCCAGCAAACATCAATCTGAATGAAATGTTAAGTCACTGAAATTTTATTGGGTAGTGGCGGAAGTAGAAAATGTTATGAAGTTTGATTTTTTGGTATTTAATAATAATTTATTATTATTTAACCAGGCCCTCAACATTCGTAGATCAGACTCTGCATATCTCCTCACTAGTTCCCATGACTGCTCTTTTATAAAGAGTACCGTGTCATCGGCATATGCGATTATGTCAGAATATAGGGGAAGGTTAAATACATCATTAATGTATATTAGAAATAGTATGGGCCCCAAAACTGTTCCTTGGGGTACACCGCAATAAACTACCCTCTTTTGAATTAGGTTGCCTGATATTTTTACACTCTGAGGTCTATCTTTTAAATAATTCTGGAATAGTTCAAGTGCCTTACCTCTACATCCGATATGCTCGAGTTTTCTCAATAATATTGAATGGTTGACCGTTAACATATATGTTATTGTTTAGAAAAAAAAATCAGATAGATGCGTGCGTTAAAATTCAAAGTTTACAGATTGTAAAACCTATCAATGATAAACAAGTTAAACTGAAATGGAAAAATCTAGAAATTTTATTCATCAGATATCACTTTTATCAAATGACAAACAAGAATCGATTTTGTTAAGTGTGTATAATAAATTAATAATAATTTATACTTTTTACATATTATCTATATTGTGAAATATTATGTTGTAAGGAAATTAATGTCATGCTTTCACAATAAACATTCTTAAATGATATCTAAATTTTTCTTATTTTATTACCTGAGTAAGTTAGATTACTTAAAACTCCCTGGACAGTCACACAACAAATGTTGAAGTATTAAATCGAATGGGCAGAGCGAGAGAGTTGTTGTCAATAATAAAAAGAAGAAAAACTGCTTATCTTGGGCATATATTTCGAAATTCCAAGTACTAGTTCTTAAAGCTTATAATGGAAGGGAAGATGGAAGGAAAATGGGGCATCGAAAGATAAAAACACTCATGGCTTAAAAACATAAGGAATTGGACAAACCTCGAGAGTTTGCCAGAATTGTTGCCAACATCCATTAATTGGATTAGGCACCTTAAGAAGAAGAAGAGTTGGTGAGGAAAATACCTATCGTATTAATACAAACCCTTAAATTTGGTGAGGAAAATACCTGTTGGATTATATGGTTTCACTAGTTGGTGAGGAATTTACCTTCGCCTAAATACTCTCTACTTAGCCATCTCACCTTAGAATGATACAAAACATCTCCATGATCTGCCTTGACTTTTTGAGAGGAACTGTTGAAATTGGCGATGTGTCAATCCATTTGTAGTTTACGGTACATACCACGATTTCCATTATTTCTTTCCAAGCTAGCAGTTTACAACATGCACATGCAATGAAGAAATAAAGGAATATCGTATTCTATCTCTTCTAGTTTACTTTTAATTTTACCTATGTTTCTGCTTCCATCTTTTGTCAAACTGTAGAATCTATATGTCCATAACAGGGTCCATAACAAGTACCTAACAGAACGCATTTGCAATTTTGTCAAAACACAAAAGGTTGACCATCAAGATAATTTTTTTAAATTTACATTAAAAACAAAATATTAAAACACAATGCTCAATGTAGCATGGTTAAAGAAAGGTAAAAATGTTTATAATTCTTAAAATATTTCGATATACATTATGCCTAATTGAACGAGAGAGACGTTCTGACATTGATGTTTAAACTTTAAACAATCAATTTTCTAATAGTAGCAACATTCCGGATTTGGACAGACGGAGGTTCAGAAATCTCAGACCTTCGAAGATGACAAAAGTGACAAAGTTGATAAGAAAAGGATGAGCAAACTTGGATTTGATAAATAGTGTTAGAGCCGTAATATCAAAGAAGATCTTGGAAATTAATGTTATTCTTTATTTCAGCTGTGATTTCAGCATCGTCATGAAAATCAAGCAGATTGAAGTTAAGAGTAGTAGTATTTTTTAGCAAATGAGAGCCTAGATCAGGGTCAAATTTATGGTTATGGAATTTAAGATGGAAACCGAAAGCTGATTTATCAGGTCTTAAGGTCTTTCCTATAAACGTAGCTTCTCAATCACCACATTTCAACAAATAGATGCTGCTTTTTGATAATTTGTTAATTGAATCTTTTTTGTTTAATGAATTAAATATTAATTCATAATTTTTTAAATTAAAAAGACTAAACACTCATTCAAGAAAGGTATAGAAGTAAACTAAGAGATGTTCTCTTGTGAAGTTGAATAAGACAGCTGACAAGTTCTTTTTATTGAAATCTTTTGTATTAAAATATCGACTAATAAATTTTGATAACCATTATTAACTGCAATTTGTTTTATGATGTTCAGAAAAATAAATTGTTTTATTCATGGGTATTTTTAGTAGTCTATGTAAGCTGTCATCTTATGCTGTTGAGGGTGATTGTAAGAATCATGGATAACATGGTCAGTTTGTGTAGGCTTCCTGTACACCCCGAAGCCAAACTCAGAGCCACACCTCCGGATCGAGAAATCAAGGAAGTTGATGACCTTCTTGTTCAGTTTCAAGTGTTAATTCGGTTCGGATGAATAATGTTAATGTTAATTTGATTAAGTATTCTGTTTGCTGTTTAAGTGTCACTTTCAATTAGACAAAAAATGTCATCGACATTTCTGTATTAAAGAAGAATGTCTTTCATTTTTGGAATAATGAAATGTCTGCTATGAGAGAAGAAAGGCCACAACCCATTGTTAAGCCATCGGGTTGTTCGTAAAGTTTGTTATGGAATGTGAAAAAAATTTGTGAATGACATTATCTGAGAAGAGTTTTTAAAGAAATAGTGTGACTAGGAGAGGTACCTACCCGTAGCGTCCAGAATATCACGAATAAATTAAATTGAAAACATAGTTTTCTATTTTATTCTTTGAACAGTTTAATATTTTCAATTTTTTATATTTCATTTTTTTGTGCTTTTCTCTTTTATTTTTGTATTATTATGTGAATAAAATGAACTCACCTGTTTGTTTACAATCTTTTATTAGAATCGTGTTAAGGGACCGGCATCGGTATTTTTAATTGAATGCAAATCGTTGGTGAACTTTTAACTGGATGTTTCGTTATTACATAACAACACAATAAGCTACGATGGTCTATTCCATCAGAGAGATAATTTTCACTCTTCTTCACAGTCCACAGTTTAACTTTCATTTATATAGAGAAAGAGTTTAAATATTTACAATACACTCATTCCAAATTTGGAATTACATCATTTAAAGAAGGCAAAATAGACCCAACCCTAATTTTGTCTTGGAAATAATCATAATACCAGTAGATTTTTTTCAGACAGGTATCCTTGTTTTTGGTAAAATTGCCTATACCTACTTAAAAATTTGTAAAAATTGTAAATTTAACTACCTATTAGAGCCACTAAGGTCATTTATATGTCAATAATTCTCCGGTCGATAGATATTACTTCCAACAAAGAAACAGTGTAGGTGTAGGTAAACGTGCTTCGGTCCTTTTTAAATTAGTCTTTCGATGAAAGTAGATGTTAAAGTAAGTCTTATAAAACGTGTTTCTTATACAGAATAATTAGTTCTGAATCTGTGATCAGTTTTTTACTATACAACAACACGGGAGTTGTGTGTAATATTAAATTTTGCTAATTTGTTTTCTTTTTATTAAAGCATAATTCGATATTTGTTTAAGCAATTAGTACTCCTTACTTTAATTTCGCTATCTGTGGCCAAAGGGTTTAAAGCGTTATTGGTTATAAGTAGAGATTTAGTTTCATTTCGAAATTTAAAAAATACTCCTCGACTTTTTAATTATCATAGGATTTTAGTTGATTTATATTTTTTATCTGGATATTCTAAATGAAACCTGATTGATTTAACAAAGAGATTAAAAGATTTAAACTATTAACTTTTTCTAGCAGGAATTTAACTAAGCCAAAAAGTCTGAAAAAGAAAAAACTAAACCATAACCTAACTAGAGATTAATTTAATATACAACAAACTATTATAGGTTTAAAAAAAGAATAAGAATAGGAAAAGCATAAAGAAAAGGAAAATATAAAGGAAAGCGAGAATAAAAGTAAAGAAAAAGGAAAGGAAAAGGAAAAGAAAGAAAAATGGAGAAGAGAAAGAAAAAGGAAAGAAAAAGGAAACGGTAAACGAAAAGAGAAACGAAAAGATGGAAAGCAAAAAAGCCAACAAGCAAAATGGAAAAGAAGCAAAAATGCAAAATAGTAATAAATGAAAGAAGGAAAAAGTAAAAAAAAGAAAAAGAATAATATAAAGGAAAGGGAAAAGAAAAGTAAAGGAAAAGAAAAAGGAAAATGAAAAGGAACACGAAAAGGAAAAGGATAAGGAAAAGGAAAAGGAAAAGGAAAAGGAAAAGGAAAAGGAAAAGGAAAAGGAAAAGGAAAAGGAAAAGGAAAAGGAAAAGGAAAAGGAAAAGGAAAAGGAAAAGGAAAAGGAAAAGGAAAAGGAAAAGGAAAAGGAAAAGGAAAAGGAAAAGGAAAAGGAAAAGGAAAAGGAAAAGGAAAAGGAAAAGGAAAAGGAAAAGGAAAAGGAAAAGGAAAAGGAAAAGGAAAAGGAAAAGGAAAAGGAAAAGGAAAAGGAAAAGGAAAAGGAAAGGAAAAGGAAAAGGAAAAGGAAAAGGAATAGGAAAAGGAAAAGGAAAAGGAAAGGAAAGGAAAAAGGAAAAGGAAAGGAAAAGGAAAAGGAAAAGGAAAAGGAAAAGGAAAAGGAAAAGAAAAAGAAAAGGAAAAGGAAAAGGAAAAGAAAAAGGAAAAGGAAAAGGAAAAGGAAAAGGAAAAGGAAAAGGAAAAGGAAAAGGAAAAGGAAAAGGAAAAGGAAAAGGAAAAGGAAAAGGAAAAGGAAAAGGAAAAGGAAAAGGAAAAGGAAAAGGAAAAGGAAAAGGAAAAGGAAAAGGAAAAGGAATATGAAAAGGAAAAGGAAACGGAAAGAGAAAAGGAAAAGGAAAGGGACGGAAAGGGAAAAGGAAAAGAAAAAGAAAAAGAAAAAAGTGCTAAGAAAAAGAAATAGGAAAGTAAAAGGAAAACGGAAACACAAAGGAAAAGATAGAAAGCAAAAAAACAAAAGGAGAAAGTAAAAAAAAAGAAAAAATCAACAGTTGCAAAATGGTAAGAAAGGAAAGAAAAAGTAAAAATGAAGAAGAAGACGCAAAATAAAATGGAAAAGAAAAGAAGAAAATACAAAAAGGAAAATAGGGAAAAAGTAAAAACAAACAAAAAATGATAAAAAGTCAAATTGAAAAAAGGAAAAGAAAAACAGAAAGATTATAAAACAGAAAAATATAAAAACAAGAGAACATAAAACCAAGAAAACAGGTAAAAAGGAAAAAATAAAAACGGATAAAAGAAAAAAGGAAAAAAGAAAAACATATAAAAGAAAAAAGGAAAATAGAAAACAAAAAAATGAAATAATGAAAAAAGGATAAAAGAAAAGAGACAAATAAATAAATAAATAAAAAATGAAACAATAGGAAAAGGAAACACATTAAGAAAATACAGTGTTAGAAACACATGCGCACAGATCTCTTGAGTTACGTCATTATAATGATTTATCTATATATATATATATATATATATATATATATATATATATATATATATATATATATATATATATATATATATATATATATATATATATATATATATATATATATATATAAATGAATGTTTGTCTGTATGTCTGTATGTCTGTATATCTGTATGTCTGTATGTCTTTATGTCTGTATGTCTGTATGTCTGTATGTCTGTATGTACTCAATGAACTCAGAAACTACTAGACCGATTATTATGAAAATTGGTATGTATATGTATTTTTCCACGGAGAAGGTTTGTATGATATGCTCATTGATGCCACTCGCCACCAGGTGGCGCTGCAGAGTAGCAACTTCTGTCCCGTTTAACCGATTGTCATGAAAATTGGTATTTATATGTATTTTTCCACGGAGAAGGTTTATATGATATGCTCATTGATGCCACTCGCCACCAGGTGGCGCTGCAGTGTAGCAACTTCTGTCCCGTTCAACCAATTGTCATGACAATTGGTATGTTTATCCATTTTTCCACGGGGAAGGTTTGTATGATATGCTGATTGATGCCACTCGCCACCAGGTGGCGCTGCAGAGTAGCAACTTCTGTCCCCTTTAACCGATTGTCATGAAAATTGGTATTTATATGTATTTTTCCACGGAGAAGGTTTATATGATATGCTCATTGATGCCACTCGCCACCAGGTGGCGCTGCAGAGTAGCAACTTCTGTCGCGTTCAACCGATTGTCATAAAAATCAGTGTGATGATGTATTTTTAATGAGTAAGATGAATATGATATTCGTATTAATGGAAGTTACCACCAGATGGCGCTTCCATGTATCAAATTCAATACTGATTAATAGATATCTATACGATTTCATATAAATATATGTTCGAAAAATATATTTTTGGTGCGATAAGTAAAACAAAACTATAAACTTTTTTCCTTCTCTATCTCTTCATCTCTTTTATTTTTCTTAAATTTATTTTAGTTGTTGGCGTAGCAACGCGCGCCGGGTACAGCTATTATATCATAAAAATTGTCAGCCAAACAAATACAATCCCACTCCTTGTTTAATTCGCTTTTTATCTAAAAAATTCGCAATAAAAGGGTTAGTAAGGTGCCTAACCTTTCAGTTTATAACAGACCAAAACACACCTGTTTGAAACCAAATTTTAGTTTTACCCACCTATATTTCTTATGCTTATTGTTATAGACAGTGGCATGGATTGTAAATGTTATTATATATACATTACTCTAGAAGTCCATAAATATTTTAATAGCAATATAAGGCGGTGTCTGACAAAGCCCATCCCCTTCAGTTTATAAATTGCAGCTTTCACTATATTCGATAAAATTGTTATTGGTATTGCGCCGGTGCTTATACCGGCGTCACGGACTGAAGTCACGACGCTGATGAAGGAAGGACGAACACTTTCGGTCGGTATTCTTCTGCACTACAGGTTAAATTGGTTTTAAAAGGACTTTTTGTTATTTACAAAGAATAATCATTAAGATCTAGTACGTTTGCATTACTCTTTAGGTCCTACCCATACAATTAAAAGTGATGATGGTACACAGTTTAAAATACGCACATCCTTGAAAATAATGATTATCAAGGTTTAGAAACAATTTAAGTTTTGTCGTTTTTAAGAAACCTCTATTTTATCGTTTAAAATAATTTATTTTATTTAACATTATTTCTATGAACTTTAATAAAAATTTTCCAGTTATCTTTTAATATGAGAATTCCATCCCTGCAGTAAAAACAGTTAGAGTTCAGGGAGCTACGAGGTCTGTCACAAAGAAAAAAAAATAACTTTTTTTTTCGCCAGATGGAATTTATTTTATCCAAAATTGTCCCCTTCAGAGTTAATACAGCGATTTGCGCGGTCCACAAGGTATCTCATCTCATTGACCGTGATGACAGCACTTGCATACCGCTGCCCTTTCATGAGCAAATGTAGTTTACCGAACAGAAAAAAACTCGCCGTACAATATATGGAAAGTGGTTGATGGTTAAAATGCAATTTTTTTGTCAAAAATCGATGTCGATCGATGTGATGGTGCATTATCGTGCAGTAAGCGCCAGCTTTTTTCTTCGCGATATTCTGGTTGAACACGACGAATACGCGACAGTAAACGCCACATAACACCAGTATAATACACAGCATTAACTGTTTGGCCCGCTGGAACGAATTCTTTGTAGGTACATAATTCCCTTCGAATCGTAGAAATAAATCTACATTGTCTTCACTTTTGAATTTTCTAAACAGCTTTTTTTCGGATTTGGCTCGCTTGGGTACTTCCATGCAGAGCATTGACGCTTGTTTTTTTCGCCACCAGTCACAATGTCGTACAGAAAGTTTTTATCTTTATTGGCCTCTTTAATGATGTTTCTAGAATGTTGAATTCAAAACATTTTTTGGTCATCCGTGAGCTTGTGCGGAACAAACCATGTACCTACACACTTTTCACATACCCAAATTTCCGTTAAAAATGTGGCATATAGAATCGTTGGAGATATTTAATTCCATTTTCGTGATCTCAATGAAGATTTTGGTTCATTTTTAAAAAAAACAGACGCATTTTTTCAACAGTATCTGGAGTAATCACAAATTTTGGCTGACCAGCGACTCACGAGCCTCTTTGATTTGTGAGAACTACTCATGGACTCGGCTACGAGATAAACAATCATCATTATAACTTGTTTCAACAATCGATGCGTTTCGGTGAAGGTTTTACCAAGTTTAAAACAGAACTTAATATTGGCCTGTAGTTCGATGCACATTTTTTGACCGATGTTAAAAAGTATTGTCACTTTGAGCCAGATAACTCGGCTTAAAATAGTTCGATTGTCATGAAATTTTGACAGAACATTAATGAACGATGTACCTATCAAACGCAATAAATTTCGCTACTATACCCCGGCCGCTGAAAAGATGGAATTCAAGGATTCTTGATCAGTGAATACGGGCATCTGAACGGCTTAATCTTACGATGTAACGCCTTCTAAACTGCATTAAACGAAGGACAGTTTAGACTGCACTCATACCAAAGATGATATAAACTGTGGGCTGAAATAAGGAGTACATTTTTTGTCTCGTGATCATTCCATCTTTTCGACGGCCAGACTATAGTATCGAATATTTCTTAAAAGTCCTGTTTATTTTTTTGGTAGACTCCGTAAATGTGGCAGATGTTGGAATAATGTTGTACGCATTAATTAAACCATCTATTGAAGTTACATCCAGCTAGTGCAACAATTATTATTTTACTTGTTTATAAACAAAAATTCTTTCACGTCGAAAAAAAAAGATGACGATTTCAGTCGCCGAAATGCCGGTTCTACACCAATTCTTAGACCTTTGATCTAATTCAGGATCATAATGGCAAATCCAAATATCGTTAACAGTGATGACATGACCAGATTATTGAACTCTTCTGAATAAGGAAGAAGGGTACTTTTGCTTAAAATCCTGATTAACATATCCAATCAAATTCTTAACATTCAAATTCTTCAGTTTATTAAAAAGGGGTCATTGTCATACCAAAATTGAAACACTCGGGCTTCATGAAGAAAAATGGCTTTGCTCAAATCACGATTTATTTACCAACATAATAATGTTGAGCTCATCCAGTCACAAATACGTCGGCCTAGTATAAAATAACTTTCAAATAACATAAAAGTCTGTCAACAGCTTATTATTGAGGCACTTCAGCTACAGAGAATTAATAACTTTGCTCAAAACATTTGTCACGGGTCAAATTCGCTCTAGTATAACTAATTCTTACCTTATAAATCCGTCATTATTAAAGGTTTACTGGAGTCTGGAACCAGTTGATTTAGATCGATTATAGTTAATCGCCAGCTATTATTTATTATTCTGGCCATAAATTATTCCTGATATCGCTGGAATTATTTTTAGAAGTATATTTATTAAAATTACGTTTATGAATCCTTGGGGTTATGTTTTTATTTTCACCCGGCCGAGGTACTATTTCTCTTCTTTTGTCGATAACTCGACGTATAGTGTTCTACAGTCAGTGTTCCGACATATTTCTATCTTGCTTAATAAAATTGAAAATGAACCAGGAATTAGGTAATGTTGAGATTTTTATTGATATCTTGATAAATAATAAGATTAGTCGTATCTAACGACCACTGTTTGTTCGTAAATTGGTAGCTCAAGATACTACGGTTATTGTCCCTATAGTAGTAGAGGCCACCTCTTATTTCGACGTGTGTCAAATTCCGTGAACGTTGATTTGTAAGAATCGGTTCTTTCTTTTACCAGCCTTTGCCTTGAAAACGTGGCAGTGAGAAGATTTTCTGGGTTTAAGTTGTAATCTCTATTCATCGGAGACAATTATTTTGGATTTACGAAATTAAACCTCAGTTTTTCCTAACGAATAGTATTGGAGTGAGATTTTCAGTGGTTTTGTTGGATTCGTAAGGAAATCGCTTTAGCGGATTTTAGGAAATCTTCTGTGGTGAGTAACACGTTATTTATTCATGTGGTTGTTCGATTCTTATGGTTCTTTCGTTCCCTATGAGTGTAGGTAGCCCATAGAGCAGACAGTAGGTAAATTTGGTGATTTAAAACCGTTCAGACAGTAAACTGTGGTAGAATTCCCGATTGGTGCAATTAGCAACGAGAATATTCTTCCACCCGTTTACCAGCCAGGGGTGTCACGAGTTTAAAGCAATAAAACAACCCTATCTTAATAGGTGAGTTACTACGAGTATATTATATTTTTTTTTATATATAAGATAAATAACGCCATATAGTCGCAATTTTAGTTTTAATATCTTGATTTTACATGTATATTTCTTTGTGTATTGTATGTAGGTTTATTTATGTGAAACTAGACTCCTTTTGCTTATTCTTTTACTATTATAAATTAATTTTATGTTAAATTTTGATTTAATTTATTGTTATAATTTTGTCGTGACTAGCAAGTCAAATTTAAGTTTGTTGAGAACATTTAAATCATTAGTTTTGATCATTAATTGTAAATTCAGAGAAGTCAGCTTCTAAATGTTGTATTATTCATTTAAATTCATTTTTATTCTTTCATTGTAGTACAAATTTAAGTTAATGTGTTCAAATTGTATTAAAGTCAGTAAGTCAATTAATTCAAGGAGTCATTAAAATTTGTTTGAGCTATTATTAATTCCGAATTACGATTTTAGGGTCCTAGATACAGGTGTAAATCCTAGTTACGGGTTTAAGTTCTAGATACAGGCTGAATTTCGATTGCTGACCTGATACTTAGTACGAGCTTAAGTTAATTGTGATTGGTGCAAGCCTATTTGGTTCTGGGAACAGGCTTGATTTTTGGTACCGGCCTAAGTATTGGAGAAGCCAAGGATAGCGAGGAATCGTATTTTGTTAACAGATAAGCTATATTAGACTTAAGTCGTGACTTTAGTTTTAGTTAAAAAATCTATTTTTCTTGTTTTTGTATTGCGTGTGATCACACATATTAGATAATATTCTTTTTAATATTACTCACATATTTTTTTTATATAAATATCGATAGCGTTGTCAAGCACGAGGCTTGACAGTTGTGTAAATTCTTAATTTTTATTAAAGAAGGGTCTAGTTGATATTTTGTTTTATTTAGCTCACTTTATCGTCGCTTTCTTTTATTGTGTAATTCAATTAGAGCTGTTTAATATTCAAAATTTATTTAATTATCTCCAGTGGGTGAAGTAGTGCCTGGAACATCAGGGGTTTCCGATTTTAACCGTACAAATCGGTGGCGCACTCACTTTATTTTGGTACTTACCCTCTACGGCTGAGCTGGGCACAATTTGCCAGTAGAGAAACCACTACCGATCTCAGCTGGAGTTGGATTTAAATTGGAATAAATTGATTAAGCTTTTTATTAATTTTTCAAAATTTGATCTTGTTATATTTTCATTAGAAAATACGTGGCACAATACTACATATCAAGCTGCAGATTTTCCAAAATAACTTATTTCATAATCACGACAGATATCACAAATTTAGCATGTGCAATTGGACGAGGCTACTTATAAAGGAATTAAAGGACAATTAAGTTGTAGCAACCAATATAACTGAACCACCAGCTGGTCAACTAGCTCATACACTGAGGATACCGATGATCCCAACTAATCTACCAAATCCATTTAAACCGCTTCAATTTCCTATCAAAACATCTTTTGCTTCTACTAATAATAAGTCTCAAGGTCAAACCTTCCAAATAGTAGGGATCGGTTTTCCTCATGGCCAACCGCCTAAGGCGGGTCGGAGCACCTGAAAATCAATTTATTTTGCTGCCAGAAAATAAAACAACATGTAATATTGTTTACAAGGAAGCGTTGGCCCAATAAATTTAATGGCTTTTGTTATTTTTCTTTAATCCCCGTGCAAAGCCAGGGCGGGCTACTAGTCAATTATAAACGCATTTATAATCCAAAACCTTCTGAAGAACGACAGCATTACAAGACGCTGGTCCTCCAATTATAGAATAATGATAAAAAACTTAAAATCTGGTACAACAAGTGGATACACTTTATCTTCATAACTTTACTTAACCGAAAACATGCGTCTCGCGTTAGTGACCAAGTTGTAAAGTTCATTAGAGCCCAGTGGAATTGTTATCAGTGATTCCTCGTCAAAGTAGAAGTAGAGTCGTTCATAGTTTCGGTTTTATTTACGAAAACGTTACGATTACGCTATAATTGTAAGAATGACGAAAGGAAAAAATCAAGATTATAAACAATCTTTTAAAATAGACATTTATGAAAAACTGGCTCTTTTCTAGAACCGCAGTGAGAATTATTAATTCTAGTTAAATAACTCAACAACTCTAGTTCATGAATTGCTAATTGGAGTAAAACACCAGATAGATAAATTTAATCGCTATTTTTTTTTTGTTCTTATAACTCTATACTTTTATAAAAATAAATTATAGATTGTCAAAACCAGTAAACCCTTTGTATGCATTTATATGATCACTATAAAACCAAATAACAGAATGTAGAACATACAACGAGATTACAATACAATTTATCTAAAAATTATAAAAAAAATTAAAAATGGTACCAAATTATAATCCAATTGAATTATATTCTTAGTATTAAATAATTCAAAGGAGTGTTCTGAGAAACATTTTTAACGGGTGAGTTGTATTGTGTTATTGTTTTAAAACTGTTGGCACAAAAAACTGACATGAATTGCATTACAGTTGTTTGAATCGTGATTAGAAGGCCGAATAGGAAGAAGAATGAAAAGAGTGTCATCAACCCTTTTATTTATAGCTCGAATCAGTTAGAATTCATTCTATGAAGACAGGTTGATCCTTAAAAGTTGTTGATGTTACAAATTTGTTATCATATTGAAACACTTATGGGGGCTTTTTACACAATTTATTTACAAAATTGTTAAGATACACTGAACTCTGCTGGATAACGTCTAACTACTTGACAATACAATGAACTCTTCTGAACACTTGACTCGAACTGACGTTAACTGTCCGTGCATCCCCTTATATACAACATTATTTAATCTAGTTAGTGTGTTTAGAAGTTTCTAGAATTTTCTAGAAACATTATTTAAAATGGTCAGTTGATTTTTTTACAAACTTCTAAAAATCAACTGTCAACAACAATCTTTCAAATTAAGGTCCCTTCCGTTACGGTTATCCCGTTACACTGCCCCCTCCTTAGATTCATTCCTCCTGGAATGTTATTTCCTACATCGGAATCCCGCACACTCCCTGAGCCAGCCAAACCATCTTCTTGGAGTTGCTGCGCATCTCCACTGTGGTTTCCCTGGTAAGGCGCCAAACGATCGTGATGGACCACGACGGGTTTCCCTCTGGGAATTTTTACGATCCGATAAATGACATCGTTAATCTTCTTCTTGATGGTGTAAGGACCTTCCCAGTTCTTTTGTAATTTGGGACAAATACCTCGACGCCGTCGGGGGTTATAGAGCCAGACTAAATCTCCAACTTGGTAACTCTTTTCCATTGTCCGTGTGTCATAGTACCTCTTCATCCGATCACTAGATAATTGTAGTTTTCCACGCACCAGATTGTGTATATTCTCCATTCGATTCTGAAGGTCGGCGACATATTGTTCACGTGCCATTTCTTCACCAGGTTTACAACCAAACACCAAGTCACATGGTAGCCTCATTTCTCTACCGAACAGGACCTTCGCAGGCGTTTGGCCAGTTGATTCGTTGATGGCCGATCGAATTGCCATTAGAAATAGTGGAATATGTCGATCCCAATCCCTCTGACAATCTGACACCACTTTTGACAGATAGTTGGTTATAGTCCGGTTCATTCGTTCCACCATTCCATCAGACTGAGGATGCATCGCTGTGGTTCTCGTTTTGCGGATGCCTAATCTTTGGCAAACTTCTTGAAACAGCTTGCTCTCAAAATTTCTCCCTTGGTCTGAGTGTAATTCTAGTGGTACCCCAAATCGGCTTACGAATTCTTCAACCAATATATCTGCTAAAGTGGTGGCTTCCTGATTGGGAACTGCATAGGCTTCAACCCATTTAGTGAAGTAGTCCATTACAACAAAGATGTATTTGTTTCCTTCATCGGTCTGTGGAAGTGGCCCCAATACATCTACCGCGATTCTTTCAAAAGGACTTCCAACCAGGTATTGCTGCATTTCCGCCTTCGGTTTTCGGTGCGGACCGTTACTGGCAGCACAGGTAGTGCATTTACGACACCAATCTTTAACATCATTAGTGCAATTTACCCAGTAAAATCTATCTCGGATCTTTTGCAGCGTTTTCGTGATACCCAGATGTCCTCCAGAACTATCATTATGCATCTGCTTTAAAATTTCTGGTACAGCATTTCTTGGGACCACTATTTGTTTCCTTGTTTCTGTTCCCTCGGAGTTTTCTACCAGTCTTTTAACGAGCCCACCGTCCAAAATTAAAGAGTTCCATTGGGACCAGTATGCTTTTAAAGCAGGAGAGGATGAGGATATCTCTCTCCACAACGGACGACGGTCCATTCTCTTCCACTCCCGAATCTTTCTCAGAACGGGATCGTTTTCTTGTTGCTCCTCCAGCATAGAGCTCTCCTCTTCTGGCACAACCTTAACTAAGGCAAGTTTTTCCTCGTTCTGCTCCATACGGGTACAATGGGGGCAATCAGGTCGACATGGTCTTCTGGAAAGTGCATCAGCATTACGATGTCTGGTTCCAGGTCTGTGCTCGATTTCAACATCATATTCCTGCAGTTTTTCTAGCCATCTTGCTATCTGTCCTTCTGGGTTCCTAAAGCTAAGTAGCCACTTTAAACTAGCATGGTCTGTTCTGATCAGGAATTTTCTGCCATACAGATATTTATAAAAGTGTTCGACGGATTTTACAACTGCTAACAGTTCCCTCCGAGTTACACAGTAGTTCTTTTCAGCTTTCGATAAAGTTTTGCTGAAGTAACCAACCACTCTTTCCTTACCGTCTTGTAGCTGTGACAAGACGGCTCCAATTCCCACATTGCTGGCGTCGGTGTCCAGAATAAGCTTACCATCAGGAAGTGGATAAGCAAGAACAGGTGCTGACGTAAGCTGTTTCTTCAATATTTCAAACGCCTTTTGACATTCCTGATCCCAACAGAAGGACTTATCTTGTTCTGTCAAACGTGTCAAGGGTTTGGCGATGTCTCCAAAATTCTTGACATATCGTCGGTAATAGGAACAAAGACCCAAGAAACTCCGGAGCTGATGTTTGTCGATAGGGATTGGCCATTCCTGAACGGCTTGTATCTTAGCGGGGTCAACAGCAACGCCATCCTTGCTTACGTTATGTCCTAAATAGTTGACCTGTCTCTGGAACAAGTGGCATTTCTTAACATTCAATGTTAGATTAGCGTTCTGTAATCTTTTAAAAACTTCTTCCAGGTTAGATAAATGTTCCTTAAAGGTCTTACCCATTATGATGATGTCGTCTAGATAAACTAGACAAGTTTCCCATGACAAGCCCCGCAGGATGTTCTCCATTAGTCGTTCAAACGTCGCAGGAGCATTACAGAGGCCAAATGGAAGGACCGTGAATTGCCATAACCCTGATCCACTGGTAAAGGCAGTCTTTTCTTTGTCTGCAGGATTCATTTTAACTTGCCAGTATCCGCTTTTAAGGTCCAAGGTAGAAAACAGAGTAGAACCCGCCAAAGCGTCGATGGCATCATCAATCCTTGGCAGAGGATAACTGTCCTTCTTAGTGACATCATTTAGCTTTCGATAGTCGACACAAAACCGCATTGATCCGTCTTTCTTTCTCACTAATACCACAGGAGAAGCTCACGGACTACTGGATGGTTCGACTATGCCATTTTGAATCATTTCTTTAAGGGCTCTGTCTGCTTCTTCCTTTTTAACTTGAGGCATCCTTCGGGGTACCTGTCGAATCGGACGTGCATCACCAGTGTCAATTCTATGTTGTACAACATCAGTTCTTCCCAGTTTACTTTTAGAACCAAATACAGGTTTATAACGGTAAAGTAGATCTCTTACCTGTTTCTTTTCTAATTTTGACAAAGAGGGGTCTAATTTTGTCATTAATTGTTCAATTTCGTTGGTCTCATCTGTTTCCGTAACATTTATCTTGTGAATTATGGCCATTACTGGTTCTAAACTTCCCATTTCCGTGTCCTTTCGGAGAAGAACTGGATGATCGTTCAAGTTGATAACTCGGATGGGTACCTCTTTGGCGGATCTAACAAGAGTCTTACCCACAAGGAGTCCTCTTCCCAATTCATGGTCATGGTTCTTCGGCTCTATCATGGCTGGGGCACCATCTGTCTCCAGTCCATCCAACCGCGCTGTGACGACACATTCGCATCTTGCCGGAAGTTCGATATCATCGATTAGCTTAATCGAGGCATTGTCAACTTGTTTTCGGTGCAGGAATATTTCTTCATTACCAGTACGAAGGATACGTTGGCGAAGATCCAAATGAAAACCACAGTGGAGCATAAAATCCATGCCCAGAACAACATCTTCGTCAACGTCAGCCACCAGCACTGAGTGAACAAGAGAGGTTGAACCAAACTGTAGCGTTACCTGTATCTCACCGTAGACTCTAGCAGAATCTCCGGTAGCGGTACGCAGTCTCCAACTGGTAGGCCACATCTTCTTTCGCATAATGATGGATGGTCGAACGATAGTTTTCGTAGCTCCAGTGTCTACCAGCATGCTAAAGTTCTTCCCATCAATGAGGCCATCCACATATAAGCTGTCCACGTGATGTCGCAGAGTTGCCAACTTAATGGTGTGAGGGGCTTCGGGAATGTTTGGGGTCGATTTCACCCTCCAGGAGTCGACCCGTTCTAGTTTTCCTGCTGCTGGGGTACTTCAGCAGAAGATTTTTCTTTTTGGGGGCAAGTATTTCTTATATGGCCTAGTTCTCCGCAGTTCCAGCATCTCACTTGGCGCCTTCTTTTTGGAGATAACTTCATTAATCTCTCTACTACCGCTTCAACGTCGCTAACGGAATGAACGGCATGGTCGTAGTTACCGGTGATTTCCCTTAGTCGAGCAACTCCACGTGAGGCCTCCGTCGCCGCCTCAAACTCCAGGGCAATGGTCAAGGCGTCCACAAGAGTCTTCGGCCACGCCAACCGTACAGCGCGCTGCAACTCGACGTCTCGAAGACCATCGGTGAAGGTTTGGACTGCTAGGCACTCCAGGAAATCCTCCGCTGCATTTGAATACGCAAGTCGTACCATTCTTGCTACATCCGCTTCAAATTCCTGGATAGTTTCTCCATTTTTCTGTTTTCGGCTCTTTAACTGCATTCGGTACACCGGTTGTAGATGAGTTTGACCATAACGCATCTCTAGACGATTCACCAATAACTCGAAGTTGTCAGCTTCATCCGGCGTCAATGATTGCAAAACGTCTAAAGCTTCGCCTCGCAGAGCTACGGTTAGGGACAATGCTTTCTCCTGGGATGACCATCCATTAGCTCTGGCCGCTGCGTCGAATTGTTTCAGGTAGTTTGGCCAGGAAGTCTTCCCGTCGAAGGTCGGGGGTTTCATCGTCGTTCGTACATGGGTCGTCTCCTCGCTTCTTTGTCGTTCGACGTCTGCGTGGCAGGTTTCCATCCTTCTTGCATCTCCGTCGCCGTGGTGGATGGTTTGGTTTCGGCGGCTAGCTTCCTGTTCTTGTTGAAGCTTCCTTATCTCGGACTGCATTTGCTGGTTGATCTGGTTTTGCTCGTCTTGCATGTTGGTCACTTGCTGATTCATGTTGTCCACTTGCTGATTCAAGTTGGCCACTTGCTGGTTTTGCTCTTCTCGCAAGTCGGCGACTTGCTGATTTTGCTCGTCCCGAAGATGTGATATTTGCTGTGAGAACGAACTGGATAACTCATCTGATAGGGTAGACATCCGTTGTGATAGCTCCTCTTGTTGGCTCTGCATCTGACTGGATAGCACCTCTTGTTGGTTCGTCATTCGTTGCGACAGCTGGGACATATCTTCGCGCTGGCTGCTTATCTGACTGGACAACTGGCAAAGTTGTTGAGATTGTTCTTCTTGTTGGCTCGTCATTCGTCCTGATAGCTCCTCTTTCAGCTGGGACATATCTTCGCGCTGGCTCTTCATCTGACTGGATAGCTCCTCATGTTGGCTCGTCATTCGTCCTGATAGCTCCTCTTTCAGCTGGGACATATCTTCGCGCTGGCTGCTTATCTGACTGGACAACTGGGACAGTTGTTGAGCTTGTTCTTCTTGCAGCCGGGAAATTGCTTTTTGAACTGGGTCTTCAAACTCAACAGCGTCAGGGTCCAAATTATTATTTACGTAGTATTCACGGAGCCTTCTCAACAATACGGATTTGCTCCCAGTAGTTTCCAATTCTAATTCCTCGAGCTCTCTTCTGAGCTCAGCCACCAATAAATCAGTTATCTTTTTTCCAGGCATTCTTGTATCTTCACCCCACACCTGACACCAATTTGAAACACTTATGGGGGCTTTTTACACAATTTATTTACAAAATTGTTAAGATACACTGAACTCTGCTGGATAACGTCTAACTACTTGACAATACAATGAACTCTTCTGAACACTTGACTCGAACTGACGTTAACTGTCCGTGCATCCCCTTATATACAACATTATTTAATCTAGTTAGTGTGTTTAGAAGTTTCTAGAATTTTCTAGAAACATTATTTAAAATGGTCAGTTGATTTTTTTACAAACTTCTAAAAATCAACTGTCAACAACAATCTTTCAAATTAAGGTCCCTTCCGTTACGGTTATCCCGTTACAATATATTTTATAAAGTTTATTAAATAATTGGTTTTACTATTTCAATTTTTGTTTGCAGAGATAGTTATTCTTTTACAGGAATTTAATGTGAGATCTGTCGCAAAGTAAACAGGACTTTTAAGAAATATCTGATACTAGTTGCGTCATCTTTTATTGGACCTAGCGTTCGGTAGGTACATCTTTTATTGATGTTCTGTTAAAATTTCATGACTATTTAACCTCTTCACGCCGAGCTATAGCGCTCAAAGAGAAACTACCTTTTTAACATCGGTCGAAAAATGAGCATCGAACAAAGAGCCAAAGATTCAATCTATCGCATTTTAACCGGGAATTTGAGCATGAGTAAAGTGTGTTCACGGTATGTTCCACACAAGCTCACGGATGACCAAAAAATGCTTCGAATTCAACATCATTAAAGAGGCCAAAAAAGATAAAAACTTTCTGTACAACATTGTGACTGGTGACGAAACGTGGTCCCGAAACCAGGAAACAAAGTACCACATAGAAGCAACCAAGCAAGCCAAATCCGTTTGGAAAAGTCAAAAGTAATGAAAATGTAGATTTCATTCTACGATTCGAAGAGAATTATTAAGAAAGAAGAATTTGTTCCAGCAGGCCCAACGGTTAATGCTGTATATTATAAGAAGAATATTTAACTCATCAGGCAACAACCAAGAAGACTTTCATTTGCAATTACAATATTGAAACACTTATGGGGGCTTTTTACACAATTTTATTTACAAAATTGTTAAGATACACTGAACTCTGCTGGGTAACGTCTAACTACTTGACAATACAATGAACTCTTGTCAATACTTGAACTTGAACTGACGTTAACTGCCCATGCATCCCCTTATATACAACTTTATTTAATCTAGTTAGTGTGTTTAGATCTTTCTAGAATTTTCTAGAAACATTATTTAATCTAGTCAGTGTGTTTAGAAGTTTCTAGAAACATTATTTAAAATGGTCAGTTGATTTTTAGAAACTTCTAAAAATCAACTGTAAAGAACAATCTTTCAAATTAAGGTCCCTTCCTTTACGGTTATCTCGTTACAATATTATGAATATAGCATTACCAAAAATTGGCCATGGAGTGGATAGACTGGATTGGATTGAAAAATTATTGAAAGTAAAGTCATTTTCAGCAGTACTAGTACGTTGACCCAAAAGAATAATACTTTGAGAAGAAATTGAATTGCTTCTTTTTCTTTTAAGAAGCTTGCCAAACCGGACCAGAGGTTTAAAAGGCTTTATGTAAGATATTTAAGAAGCGTAGCTTGGAGGATGTAGGGTTTTTATAAATAGTATTGTAGATATAAATTTGTAAGTGTCGTTGTAAATAAATTATAAAAAATAAATACATTCGTGTAAGTTGTAAAGTTAGGAAGATTAATTGGACAGACCTTCTGAAAAAAGTATATCACTAGCTTAAACACTATCAAAAATCCAGTTTTTCACCAAATACGTATTCAAGTTGGCAACATTAGCCAAAATTTCTTCCTGAAAGTTCTCAAGTAGAGTAGATTATCCCGAGCTGTACCTTCGATTATTACTAACCAATGCATTAAGGGCCAGACGTGTAACGACAAAGGGATAAAATGAAACTATATGCTATCTTTCTCCTCGCATCGCGGAGTCGTGGATGTGCATGCTGTAACTGTCTACAAGAACAAGATGCGAGAGAGATACTCTATAGTTCCATTTGATCTATGTCGTTACTCGTCTCGTTTTCAGAGTATTGAGTTAGTATATGCATAAAGAGTTATAGTGTGTTAAAAACAATTGTGTAACTTAAATTTGGGTAGTGCTGGTAAAATTTTAAATATCAATGCTGTGAGCGCAAGACGAGTAACAATTGAGAAATAAAATGAAACTATGGATTATGGGTTATGCAGCAACTGTCTATCAATTACAACGAAGTGTGTAAGAGATACCATATTTTGCCATTTTAGCTCTCTGTCGTTACTCGTCTCGCGGTCAGAGCATTGAAGGCTACCTGAATAAGTATATGCTTAAAAAGCTATACGATAACTGATTTTGTAAGTGAAATTAACTGTTTTATTATTACAAAAAAAAATAAACAAAAAATGTAGAAATTAATTTTACTAAATAGATATAAGATTATATAAATTGTTTTAATTAAATGTGTACATAGATAATTGATTATGTCAAAATAAGATTTAATGTTCGATCAATAATGTCTCAGGAGGATTGCGATAGACACATTTTTTTAATTATGTGAAGTATTCCAAATTAGTAGCTTCTTTTAGCGTTTGATCATTAATTACGGTAAATTCTTTTATGAGACTGCGGCACCTAAATTCATCGAGTAATTATTGTAGAAAGTGATAATGATGAGATGTTAATTTGTTGATGAGCGCCTATCTTTGTTCCTTTCGAATTGCGTTTTATAACACCCGGATATAATAATAGACATGTGGTATGTCCTATATTCCTATTTATTTTGTAAGTTTATTGTAAAATTAATTATAATAATAAATTATCAACTTTCAAGTTAAATATCCGAAATCAGCTAGCTGAAGAATTTTTCACACTTTTCACAATTGATGCAAATTTTACACACCCCATTTTAGTAGATTTATATCTACTATTCAGCTGGTTCGCAGGTCACGACTTCGGGAAAATTTCACTACAGTTTTTCGTTTTAGGTCCCCCTGACCTCAAAAACACCTTCCGTTCAAAAGTTTATATATATATATATATATATGTATATATATATATATGTATGTATGTATGTATAGTTCCGATATAACGAAATCTGTGGACACGATAGCGGTCGCATTTCTTAACGGATCGAAATGAAATTTGGTTCAAAAATCATTCGTTCCAAAATCTCGGTCGAGTTCGTTAATGGGCCAAATCGGTAAGGCCGTTTGGGCGTGACATCAAATCAAAATGGAAAAAAATTCGTAACTTTTTTACTTCACCCTGTACAAAAAAATGTTAGGGGACTTTTTTGTTTGTCTTAAAGAGACCTACAACTTTTATCTAAAACATTTTTTTCTAAAACGTATACTTTTCATATAATTAATTAATATAAATCTACTGATGCGCCTGGCTTACCAAGGGCCATTTTTTAATTGTTATTTTATTGTATAAATTCAATAACCTTTCAAATTTATCAATGTCATCTCTATTGTCCATAACCAAGTGTTGGTAATATTTTAAATATTTTTTTTTTTGAAGTGTGTGTCAAGGGGAAGTTAGAAGCCAAATTAAATAAGAAGAAAGTTGTAAAATAAAAGCTGTTTAAATAATAGATTGTTTGTATTTGAAACATAAATATTACACACACAAGAAAATTACATTACTGAGAAATTAAAAAAATGTCGCATCCTAAAGGACTCGAACCTGCAACCTTTACCTATAGCCGGTAATGCTTCAAACCACTTTAGGTAAAGGTTGCAGGTTCAAGTCCTGGCTTATACGACATTTCTCCTTAAGGTCAATTCTTGTTTCTGTAATTTCTAAATTTCGAAATTTCTATGAGAGACATCTCAAAATAATTAATTCACTAAATGTTGTTTCACACCTTTTACGTAACTTAGTCGGTTTTTGCGACTATATTTACGCTTGTACGTATTGCAGTCCGTGCATTAGGATTTGTTGTCCAGTTTTACAAAGAGATATCTTCAAGAAGTGTTATGCGTTTATCAGTTCTTTCTATGGATGCTAATCATACCAAGAGTAAGAACAAATAAACATCATCACCACTTTAACATACATGTCCAGAGAAGTAGGATCAAACAACATTTCGATTGCTCCGGTTAGTGTGTGTTAAAAGGAAGTTAATAAGAATAAAATTGTTGTAAAATAAAACCGTTAAAGTTATATAGTTTTGATACTTTAAATACCTTTAGAATTCAGTGACTCTAGATTCCTCTGGTTAAAATCAGTTTAAGTTTTGTGACATTCTAGTATTACTCTAAAGGTATATAACACGTGATTTATTCAATGTAAAAGGACTTGTCGACAAGCTGTGGTCGGTTCTTTTGCGACTATGTTCATGTTTGTGAGTTCAGGAATATCGAGTACATATCTCATCCCATACCTTGTGTGATTATGGTATTATGGATTCATCTATGTAGATGCTTGATGCAGGATTTGCTGTCGGACAGACATATTCTGAAGGAGCAGTACCACGTTAATCAATTCTCTCTATGGATGTGAATCATACCAAAAGCGCGTAAAATACCATAATCATCAAAGCCAACCTTTTAACATATATGTCCAGAAAAGTGGGATCAAATAATAGGTATCTACTTCTATTGGTTTGGTTGGTATATATCAAGCAGTAGTTGTAAGGGAAATTGATTAGAAGAAGATTGTAAAATAAAACAGTTAAAATTATATAGTTTGGTTACTTTTGTGTTAATTTGGTTAAAATCAGTTAAGTCATATTTCAGTCTGTTCCAAGCAAAAGGAACTTGCGGCAATCCGTGTAAATTCCTGTCCGTTAGGTTATCTAGGTCGAGTTTTTTTGCGACTATATTTATAGTGTGAGTTAAGAAATTTAAAATATATATCTCATCCCACAACTTTTGTGAGTTTGGGTCGATCCGTGTAGACGCTTCTCGCAGAACTTGCTATCCATCTCGAAGATGTGTTGTTGCGATAAACACTTCTTCATATGGATGAGACTTATACCAACAATGCGAAAAAATAACTATCAAATCTATCTCTTGTAGGTACATATATTTTTATTGCTCTGGTTAGTAAGTGTCACGAGGGAGTTGAAAGGGAAGCAGAAGAAAGTTGTTGTAAAATAAAACTATTAAAGTTATATAGTTTCGTTATTTTGTAACCTTTAAAGTTACCATGCCTCTAGATCTAGCTAAAAGTGATTGTGTTTCTCAGGATAAAATCAGTTACGGTTTAGTAACATTCTGGTACTAATCCAGAACTAATAAGTAGAGTTAAAGAAAAATTTTAAAAAGGTATACCTAAGCTGTGGAATCTATTGGTGGAGATTGCGTTTCGTAGAAGATCTAAGTCATATCGCTAAATGCCACAGCTTGTTCACATTTTTTTTGTTTAACCGTACCAAACCATGACTTTTCACCACTTTTTGTAAATACCTACCAGGAGCCCTCTTTACAAGTACCAAACTCGTACAAACAACTAGATGGACATCTAACCATCATTTTTTATATCGGTTTCGTTATAGTAGAGTAATAATTTTTCCCTCTCGTCAGTCTAGTATTTCCATATTTTTTCTAAAGCTGTCTAATTAGTTAATATACTGAATAGTTTGTTGAAGAAATATCTTGTAGAAGTGGTGTTGTGTTTAACAATTCTCCTTGTGAGTGCGTCTCCTAAAGTTGGTTCAATACCATAGTCAGCAAAGCTACAGCCACCAAAACGATCATGACTGGTGATAATAATACTTTCTCTGTCGTACACCGACTTAACGTCGATCCCACCGTATCTTCTTTGTACCACATTTCGCTCCGGTTTTCCGACTTTTTTTTTTGTGCAGTTTTGTGAGAATTGGTGGGGTGCGATTCCAAATCTACCGAATTTTCAGTAGATCTACCGATTTAGAATGTCATTTACCGATATACCGTTATGCTAAATCATCTACCGATTTTTAGATACAGTACTTCAATTTATTATAACGCTTTGTAAATATATACCGATTTCTACTTTTTTTGTATCAATCTACCGATTTCATAAATTTTATGTTGGCAACGCTGCAGGTGAGCGACAACGATGCAGACCGAAATGCGGACCGAGAACTATCTACGGTGCCGATACGAGTTCTCCCACCGACGATAACTCGGCCCAATAAGCTGTAACTTTTTAACATTTATATTTAAAGGAGTAGAATCAAGTAGCAGTTAAATTACTATGGTGGCTTTCAAACAAAATACTCTGGAATAGGTTGTAGAAGATTCTAACAGAAACATCAAAGGTGAACCTGGAAATACTTGTATGTATATATGAGCAAAATAAGGGGTAACAGATTTACCTGCGACCTATAAAATCTATTCTGCCCCTCTTTGCTTGCTATAATTCTGATGTCTCCTCGGATTTATAGCAGCTCTTCTAGTCCTATCTTTCTTAGAAAGTATAGGATATTGTTGGGTTTTAAGTTCTTTCTATTTTGTATCTAACCTTAGAATTACGTAATGCAAGACTTCCTGAGAGTATGTGTATTAAGATTTCATCCTCAACGCACAGAATCTGCACTTTACCTCATCTACCAATCCTAGTTTCTACATGTGTCATCTTTATCGGCAGTGCCTGGTTAATATTCCCGTTATAGTACGGAGGTTCTTCTCTTCTGGTTATAGTTTTCCAGAAGCGTCTTCGATTGTCTTAGTCCTTCTCGATCGTTCCAGTACTTGGATTTTTCTCTATCCACTTCTATCCTTAGTTTTTCTGAGACTGTACTACAGCTGATTCCACAAGATGGTTTTGGTCTCAAGTATGGGGTTTCAGCTCCTTTTTTGCTAGCTTATCTGCTGTTTCGTTTTCTTCTAGTCCTATGTGTCCTAGCACCCATAAGAGGCTAACAGTGTTATTTTGTCTTATAGTTCATTTAGTTTGTCTAGGCATTCCCAGAACCGCTTGTGTGTGAGTTCAGCGCTTTGATAGCTGCTTGACTATCTAACATCATTACAATCTTTTGTCTACGATAGTTTCTATCTATATTTAATTTTTCGGTACGAATTTCCGCTTGAGGCTTTCTGAGTATTTGGTTCTAAGTCTCTGCTCCTGTTCCTTTATCTGTCTTGGAGGCATTTATGGCATTTTAGCTTGATTTTCTCAAAAAGTTAAATTTTTTTGGCATGTTATCTTGGGATTATTCCTAAGTTTGATAAAATTGAAGTGATCGAACTCTTCACTTGATTATTCCTTCTTTGACTTTTCTATATATTGTTTTCTTCCTTACACTTTATACTTGACTGTGAGATTTAGGATTACTTCCATTGCAACAGTGGAGCATGTTCCTATTGTTCCAGTAATACATGCACAGACTTGTCTCTTAATTTTTGAGAGGTTTACCCTCGTAGTAGTCAGTTTAGCATTCGTACCCCAAGCTACTGCCTCATAAGAGATGATTGGTCTCACTATTTTTTCTACACATCATAAGGGCTTTGTGTATTATTTGTAGTAACCTGTTATCTAGGGTTAGCCATAAATATTTAACCTCTGTTTCACCTACTTTGACGGTCGTATTAATGAACATAGTGTCTTGGCCTATCTTCATTTCTGCATTTCTGGTAGACAACAATTGCGACAACCAGGTGGAAGTACTTAGTAAAAGATTAAAAAATAAGCGCTTTATTCTTGTAATCATTTTATATTCCCAGAAGGGGATAAATTTCGATTGTGTGGTTAAACTGATCGAATTTAATTTTGTTATTATATATCAACATCTGTTCTAAATTAACGACAGTTCACAACCACAAATTCTGATGAGCTGCTGACTTGAAAACACGATTTCTGTATTATTTATTCACTATCGTGAACGTCATTTACTAAAAGTACGGTTGTAGGATGCTTATTAATAATTCACCAGTAGGTATACACTTGCATGTAGTTTTAAATCCAAATCTACTAATAATTTAACAAATCAGTATATACTGAATAGAACCCATAAGTTTAATAAACTAATTACTAAGAATCTTTAAGTATCTACCTATTTATTTTGTTTCGTGAGTATTACAAACACTTATATTATTTGAATATCGGTTGATAGAGGATAGTGAAGAATCGTGATATTCTAAGGCAAAAATTACATAAGTAATGATTTTTTCTTTTAAACCCTTTAAAATCAATTAGGGATTAGAATTTCAAAGTGTTTAAACACCTTTTCACTCATGCATGTTAACAAATGATTGATCCATGCTTATTAGTATTGTTAGTATAATCATGGTGATTTAACATGTTACTGCGGGCACAATTTAAATAAGGAACCTTGTACTCAAAATGTCTTTAATTCCACATTTCAGAAGAATTCCGATAATTATATCTGATTTCAGTATATACGTGACTGTTATGCATATCTTGGTAATTATTGAAATAGTTTAATGGGCAATTCTAATTTTAATTTTTCAAAAATTTATGAACAACTAGCTGACCCCGCGAACTTTGTACCACCTAATATAATCAATGATTTTATTTCTGATTTTCTATTTTTTCAATTTTTAAGACTATTTCTCGTTTTATTTTATGTTTTTATCGATTTATCATATTTTCTCGTTTATTTCCAGGCTTTTACTTTTTTTTCGTTTATTTTGTATTTTTCTCGGTTTTCTATTTTCCCCAATTTTTTATTTTTAAATTTTGTGATATTTTATTGGTTTTACCTTTTTGGATTTTTTTGTTGTTTTAATCTATTTCTGTTTTTTTGAAGTAAAACTTCTTTAGTCGCGACTAGGGGTAACTCAGTAATTCTAACGGACGTGACGTCATTCTAATGTACCGCGTACCGGAAACAAAACCTGATACAAAATACCTAACACGATTTCGCCTACTATATGAAATTACTAAATCTGTAATTGTATGAATTGACAGCTTTTCAACCAAAATACATTAGTGGTAAATAGTTTAAACTTGTGTATAAAGTGTTTGTTTTAAATATGAATAAACAAAGTGGATTTATTAATGAAGAAAGTGATGAAAAAATATTGAATGAAAATGAGTGAGTACCTATATGCATACATTTTATTTTTGGTGTGTAATTACACTATTTATACCTAATTATTTATACCTATTATTTATACCCAGCTATTTTCGTTTTATAGACTTAAAGAGCTAAAAAGAAAAAGAAATTGTGAACGTCAAAGGGCATATTATAAGGGCCAGAAAGATTTGAAGAAAAATGAAAATGAAAAAAAGACGAGACAGCGACATTCATTATGATTTGATTAAGTAAGTTTATATACATACATACATATTATGATAGTAAATAATTATTTATAGGGAAGCTTTACGTTAAGTAAAGAAGCATGTTGCACGTTTTTGTTTATAAAATAATAATATTCGAAATGTTTTAACACTTGCTTATACTTATTTAAGGTTTGGTAAGGTAGCCATAAAGGCCATAAAACCACTAGTCAGGATGGCTGATCTTTTACCAGCAATAACAGATCCTTCGTAGAACTGAATAAAACAAACTCAACTCAGGATTTTAAATTTTATGGAATATGCTATAAATTGCTACAAAATGAAATGGTTATCTAACTATCGAAGGCTCTTGTGTTGTGTTGTATTACAATACGGTAGATACAGCTACAAAATCACACATTCTAAACGTAATGTGTGTATATTTTTAATATTGTTTACCTATTATTGAAGCAAAACTTCTTTAGGCGCGACTAGGGGTAACTCTAACGTTAGATTCTAACGGAAGATTCTGATGGAAGTAACGGTGTGATTTCAGCTATGGGAGGAGCTTAAATTTTCAAATTTTTTTTATGAAATTTTCAAAATTTTCAAACGGTTTCAAATACATTAATGGTATTTAGAGAGTAAAATCTATGTTTCACATTTTAGTTATCATAAACCTATTATTTCATATATAAAAAATAATGATAACTTTTAAATTCCTATTTCTAATGAATAATATAAATATAACATCTCATTTTTTGTAAAAAGTATATAGACAATAAATATAATTGAATTGTAATTAGATATTTATTTTCCGATACGTACGTCAAAAAGTTTTACTTCAATCGCGCGTAAAGGTTACACGCACACTCTTTTTTTATTTTCTTGTTTGTTACCAGTTTTATAGCTATTTGTAAACGTTTTTTGTTTTTTTTAGGTTTTTTCCTTTTTTTTCGACTTCCACAGTTTTCGTTTTTTTTTTCTAATTTTTATTTTTCATATTTTTGTCGTATATTGTATTTTTCTATTTTTTTTTTTTGTTTTTCGTTTTTTTATTCCATTTTTCAAATCAATTGTTTTTTTTTTCAATTTTCTCTAGTTATTCATCTTTTTCTGATTTTTTCGTTTTTTTTTTTTCTTCATTTTTTATGCTTTTTTTCGATTTACCCAATTTTCTGAGACTTATTGACGATTTGATTATTTATATGATTTTTCTTAATTTTTTAAGTGATGAGCCAAGCAAGACTAAGACCAAGACTTGGACAATCTGAGTCATTGCCTTGTTTTTGCTGATACAGTCTTTGTCTTGCTTAAATATGGTGTTGGTCTTTTTGAAAAAATATTATTCTCACTGTTGTTTTCTTAGGTATTCTTAATAAATTTATAACTTATTATAAGGTTAAAATCTAGAAAATAAAACACTTCCTAGTGCCAACTATATCATTTTGAAAAAATCATAAATATATTGAAGCTGTTAAAAATATTTTATCTCATACAAGAGTAAGAATTTTCGGTTGAGTCTTACGTATTTGGTCTTGGTTTTGCCTACTCGGTCTTGGTACTGGTCTTGTTCTTGTTGATTCTGTCTTGGTGTTGTCTTGGTAGTCTAAGGATAGTATTGGTCTTCCTTTTTCGCAAGACCGAGACCAAAATTGCAGGACCAAGACCAATTTTGCTCACCAATTTTTTTCCAAAATTCTCAATTTTCTTTTATCTTATGTTAAAATTTATTATTTCTTATTATGCCGGACAAAGACAAATCCTAATTATTTTTCTAGTTGTATTATTTAGCAATAGAAATAAAAGGCCATCTATTGGGTGTCTACGCAATCTACATCTCAAACGATGTTGTAATTTTTTATCGCTAAAGTTATATCGCCATCTATTAGAAATTAATAGAACCAAATAATAAATAATGTAGGGAATGCCTATTTTAAATAATGAATTTGACGGCCGAGTGGCGCCGACCTCCTCCGAGCATACGCGGAAAAAGACCGGGTTTCGAGAGGGCTTCTCACGAGAGAGACCGCCATGTTGTTTTATAAAAGATTGTTGTTGTACTTCTGTTACTATTTTATTGTGTTAATAAAGCCTTTCTATTCTTGTTAGTCGACTGTTGGATTTTTAACCTTCACTACTAAGAGAATAAGTATTTGAACACGCAGAGGATTATGTGGGATCCTCGTATATTCAGTTAAATACCGAAACATACATAATTGCCACACCGGCACCCCCACATTTGGTGACCCCGAGGTTCAAAAAAGGACTCCGACGTTCAAAAAAGGACCCCGACGTTCAAAAAAGGACTCCGACGTTCAAAAAAGGCTCTACATTTGGTGATCCCGATGCAGACGTTCCAAAAAGGTCCCACATTTAGTGACCCAGACGTTAAAAAAGGCCCTACATTTGGTGACACCGTTGTTTCAGAAAGTGGTTACATGAACAGTTAAGTGCTCTTTAAAGTTAAAAAAACTTTAAAATTTGGTGGTTCCTGATTAAATATCAGACAATCAGTACATGTGCTTAGTTATTCCAGCATAGTTGTTGTCGAATACACCGGTATTCATAGCAAATTGTAATAAACTTCAGTGGCTCTGTAATAGCAGCCCTAGATCAATATATTCCTGGACAATCAGCTCTAGAAGTCCACATTATTGCTGACGAAGACTTCAAGTATCATTTACTACAGTTTTATGTGCAGTTCAAGGTACTGGATTTTCTTCAGGTATTTATTGTTTTTAAATTTGAATAATATGTGCATCATTTAAGTAATATTCGTAGTATTGTAAAGTTTGATCGACTCATTTTAATAATAACTAGTTGGTATCGCGTAAAAATCGCATTTTAATACCATAGTAAACATACGTAAATTAGATTGTAACTTATTGAAAATTAAATAACAATCAACGTAGTTGTTTCAACTGAACTCTTGTCGTTTAGACAAATTTATAAACTCAGTATAGGAAATTTCTATTTCAAAGTCTGTGTTAAAAATAATGTTTTGAACATTACAATATTCAAAATAAATATTTTTCTTTGACTATAAAACTTCTTTAATAAAAATTTAGTTAAATAACTCTAATATAACTCTAAAAAATAGATAGTTTGATCTGTATTTAGCAATTATTTTAGCTAGTCAAAATGACTGATACCGCTAAAGAAAATGTTGAGGAGCGTGCAGAAGAAATAAATCGATTACGCGAATCGATAGAAAATTTGCAAGCACAATTAGGCGCGAACGCAAACGTTCAAACGAATGAGAATCAAAGAGTTCATGTAGATGCTTCGCGGGCCCCTAAAATTCCTCCAATTTCGCGTAGAAACTTACGTAATTGGCTTTTTCAAGTAGACGCGACGCTACGTCGGTCTGGTATCACTCATGACGCCACAAAGTTTGACTATTTAGTCATGGCTCTGGATGATGATGCTATGTCATGCATTAGTCATATTATATCGGCTGAAACCTTACCAGCCAATGCGTTTGAGCAGGCAAAGGCGTGTCTCATTAAAGATTATTCTCTTTCCGATGAAGAGAACTTACGAAAACTGTTGAAAGCGCAGGTAAATACCAACTGCAAACCGACTCAGATTCTGAGGCAACTAAAGGAACTTAATTCTGTCAGTAAACTTGATGAAAAAGTTCTAAAATCAATATTTTTTGAGCAACTTACTGATCATCAAAAAGAAATTCTTACATTAATGTATGATAAAGATTTAAATACTCTGGCTGAAACAGCTGATAAGCTGGTTGCAAATACGACTTCTTCAAATAGTCATATTTATGCAATCACTTCAAGTGATTCTGAACCTAAAGCTTCTTCTTCAAATTTTGATGATCCAATTTCTCGATTAGAAAAGAAAATTGATTTATTGATTGAAACAATCAAAAAGAGTAATTTAAGTAACGACCGTTCTCGTAGTCGTTCAAAAAGTAAAAATAGATCAGGATTGTGTTATGCGCATTCAAAATTTCCTGATGATGCTCGTACTTGCAGAGATTGGTGTTCTAGATATACAGAATGGTCTTCTCTTAATAAGGATAAAAAAGACAAAAATAAAAACTCTGCTCGTACCGATTGTATAGCTCATTCTGTTAAAGAATCTAAACGTTTATTTATTGCGGATCGTAAAACGAATCAATTCTTTCTCATAGATTCAGGTGCTGATGTATCGCTTATTCCTGTTTCTTCGAAAATGAATAAAAGTCCTGAGCAAACAAGACTTTATGCCGCTAATAATACTTTTATAAATACTTACGGTGAATCTTCCCGAACGATAGATTTAGGTCTTAGACGTTCTTTTCCTTGGAATTTCTGCATAGCAGATATACCTTATCCCATTTTAGGTGCAGATTTTCTCTATCATTATGGTCTATTGATAGATATTCGCAATAGCTGTCTCATTGATAATAAGTCTAGTCTTTCGACTACCTGTATTGTCAAAGAGGCATCGATTCATTCGGTTTCAGCTATTCCCCCCGATTCCAAATGCGCTGAAATTCTTGCGGAATTTCCACAAATTACAAGTACCAGTCCTATTGTTCCACCTGAAAAATCAAAAGTTCGACATCATATAATTACCAAAGGTCCTCCTGTCTCAGCTCGTTCTAGACGATTAGATCCGGCTAAATTGAAAGCCGCAAAAGAGGAATTTGCTACTTGGTGTCAAGCAGGTGTTTGTCGTCCGTCTAGTAGTCCATGGGCCAGCCCCATGCATATGACTTTAAAAAAAGATGGGACTTGGAGAGTATGTGGTGATTACAGACAACTTAATGCTGTCACCATTCCGGATAAATATCCGACTGCGCATATTTATGATTGCACTGCCAATCTTCATGGCAAAAAATATTTTTCCTCTCTCGACTTGCTTAAGGCGTTTAATCAGATCCCTGTAGCAGAGGAGGACATTGAAAAGACTGCGATTATTACTCCTTTTGGTCTTTTTGAATTTTTATATATGACTTTTGGACTGCGAAATGCTAGTCAAAGTTTTCAGAGATATATTAACAGCGTTTTAGGCGATTTAGATTTTGTTTTCATTTATATAGATGATATACTGATCGCTTCCACTACGCTTGAAGAGCATTATAATCACTTGCGTATTGTTTTCGCGAGACTTCGGGATGCTCATCTTCGATTAAATATCAACAAATGCATTTTTGCTGTTGAAGAACTGGAATTTCTAGGTTATATTATCAACAGTAAAGGAATTCTTCCAACCAAGGCGAAAGTTAATGCAGTTTTAAATTTTCCCAAACCGGAAACTGTTGCTGAATTGCGAAGATTTATAGGAATGGTAAATTTCTACCATCGAAATCTCCCCAATGCTGCAAAAAAACAAGCATCTCTAAATGCTTACTTTAAAAATTCTCGTAAAAATGACAAATCTCAAATTATATGGTCATTAGAAGCTGAGGAAGCATTTGAAACAGTAAAATTTGACTTTGCAAATGCTGCTCTTCTTGTTCATCCCCGTGTAGACTCAGAAATACAGTTAGTCACGGATGCTTCAGATGTAGCTGCTGGTGCTGTTTTAGAGCAAAAGTCAGCTGATGACGAACACAAATGGGAACCTCTTGCTTTCTTTTCCCAAAAATTTACTCCTGCTCAACGAAATTATAGTGCTTACGATCGTGAGTTAACAGCAATGTATCTAGCAGTAAAATATTTTTCTTATTTGTTAGAAGGTCGTGATTTTAAAATTCGTACAGATCACAAACCTCTTATTTATGCATTTTCGCAAAGTCCTGAAAAAGCATCACCACGACAACAGCGACAATTGTCATTTATTGCTCAATTTACAACTAGAATAGAGCACATACCTGGCAATGAAAATGTCGTTGCGGATTGTTTGTCTAGAATCGATTCTCTCACATTAACTTCTAATGTTAACATTGAATCAATTGAAAAACTTCAAAAAGAAGATAAAGATTTACAAAATTTGCTCAAATCTGATAATACTTCTCTTAAATTAAAACTTGTACCATTTAATAAAGATCACTCCATTATCTGTGATATTTCTGGTGAAACTATTAGGCCTTACATCCCACCACCTTTGAGACGAGATGTATTTGATATTTTCCATAGTCCTTCACATCCTAGTGGAAAAGCCACAGATAGGTTAATTCGTAAAAGTTATGTGTGGATGAATATGCATCGTGATATTTCACTTTGGTGCAAAACATGTCCAGATTGTCAACAATCAAAAATTTCACGACATGTCAAGCTTTTACCTGAGCATTTTGTTTCTCCTGATGGTCGATTCGATCATATTCACATTGATATTGTTGGTCCTTTGCCACCGGCAGACGGATATGCTTATTTGGTAACAATAATTGATCGATTTTCTCGTTGGATCGAAGCAGTTCCAATCAAGAATATTGAAGCTTCATCCGTTACCAGAGCATTTTATGACACTTGGATATCTAGATTTGGTGCTCCTAAAACACTTTCAAGTGACCGTGGCACACAATTCGAATCGCAACTTTTTACCTCACTACGTTCCATTTCTGGTTGTGAGAGGATACGTACTACTCCTTACCATCCTAAGTCAAACGGACTAATTGAGCGTGTACATCGCCCATTAAAAGCTGCCTTAATGTGTCACAAAAACACGAATTGGGTACGCACCTTGTCCACTGTTTTGTTAGGTTTAAGATGCTATGTGCGAGAGGATACCGAAGCGTCACCAGCTGAGTTTCTTTTTGGAAAAGCCTTACGTTTACCAGGTGAATTCTTCGCAGAAGACGAATTATCCCCTGATCCGACGGCATTTATTGACGAATTTAGGGAATATATGCGTCAAGTACGACCAATTCCGGTATCGCACAAATATGCTAAAAATAAACGCGCATTTTATTTTAAAGACTTGTACACTTGTACGCATGTTTTCAAACGTGTGATGACTAAAAAATCACTTGAAAAACCTTATGTTGGTCCATACAAAGTCATTAAAAGAGTGACTGACCGAGTTTTTCAAATTGATATTAATGGTGTTTCTCATTCTGTTTCGGTAGAATCGCTAAAACCGGCTTATTTTGTTTCTGGAGATGCGAATGATCCTACAATCGCTCAAAATGATATTCATCAAAAGAGTGAATCGAACATTTCCGATAGTTCATTAACATTAGTCGATCAAACTCGTGATTTTAATGAAATTTGTCATAGTAATGATGATGCACATTCGTCGGAACATCTACCAGTTAGTCAACCCATATTAAAAACATATGTTAATAAAAAGAAACTGTTAACTGAGAATGAAACATCCGGTACAAATACTGTGCAGTGCGTGCAACCAGTATCAATTCTCAAAAGTGCGTTAAACAAGAATTCTAACAATAGTGATAACCATCCAGTGCGTAAGAAAAGTGTCACGTTTAGTTAAAAAAACAAGTACCTATTTGGTGTAAACAAACAAATTTCAAAGTAAAAAAACTTTTTATAATTGTTAATTGTATACAAATATGTATTACAAATATTTTTTCTCGTTCATAAGTTTACAAATTAAATACGGTGTAAAACCATTATTTGTAGTCAAGTTGTATCACACTTGGTTTTAAAATTTTCATGTTCAAAAGTAACATTAATTTTGATAATTTAGTCAATTTTTTGTTAACGCTTCTGCTAGGAGGGGAGTGTGTAGGGAATGCCTATTTTAAATAATGAATTTGACGGCCGAGTGGCGCCGACCTCCTCCGAGCATACGCGGAAAAAGACCGGGTTTCGAGAGGGCTTCTCACGAGAGAGACCGCCATGTTGTTTTATAAAAGATTGTTGTTGTACTTCTGTTACTATTTTATTGTGTTAATAAAGCCTTTCTATTCTTGTTAGTCGACTGTTGGATTTTTAACCTTCACTACTAAGAGAATAAGTATTTGAACACGCAGAGGATTATGTGGGATCCTCGTATATTCAGTTAAATACCGAAACATACATAATTGCCACACCGGCACCCCCACAATAAAAAAACTTATATCGCCATCTATTAGAAATTAATGAAACTAAATAATAAATAAAAAGTTTTTTGTAATTTTCATATTTTCATTCATTTTTCTTACTGCCAGGTAAAATAGTGTTGCTGACAGTGAGTCACCTTGTCTCACCCCTTTATTTATTTCGAATACATCTGTTTTCCCTTTTTGTGTTAGTGTACTGACTTTTGATTTGTTCATTGACATTTTTATTAGATTTATTAGTTTTTTCCTTACTCATTGATATTTTAGGGCTTTCCTTATTTCCTTTCTCTTTATTGAGTCAAACGCTTGTTCAAAGTCTATAAATAATATTTCTATTTGATGTTGATGTTCGTATTCTTTATTTAATGGTATGTATTGCGTCTGTTGTTGATCTGCCTTTTATGAAGCCGCATGGGTATTGCCCTATGATATTTTTTGTTTCATCCACCAATTTTTTTGTATTAATGACGATAACACTTTATAAGCAACATTTAATAGTGTAATACCTCTGTAGTTCTTGCACTCTTGCTTGTCTCCTTTTTTATGGATTGTTATGATTTGTCCACTTTTCCACTCGTTCGGAATGGTCTCCTCTTTCAAAAGTAGACCTTAATAGGTACCTTTTAAATAAGATGCTGATAATACAGTGCCTTATGAAGATCTGACGTTGTGGAAGTCACTAAAGAATATAGACTTCCATTAAACCCAAATAAAACCAAATATATGCTTGTTACAAAATCGCTCCGCAACATTGGGAACATCTACATACATAAACAATTAATTCACAGAGTATTTAACTAGGTAAACTTTTTAATCAAAATATTGATAATTCCCAAGAAATTAAAGTACGAATTGAGAACATTTATTTTTTGGTCGTGATCTTAGCCTAGAAATGAGGAAGAGACTTATGAAATGTTAATTTATGTGCTAAAAGTTTTGGTATAAAATATTTTTTGGAATATTTCTTTAATGAAAAATGTCATTCAAACATTAACTAGTTATCATAAGTTACAAGACAATATTCAGTTAAACTATACTATCAAATTACGTAAAGCTAATTTCGTCGAATGTCTTTTAGGAGTTCCTGGACAGAATTTAGATCAATTTCTCTAAGTTATAAATTCGCTGTCCTAATTGTTCTTTATCTTGGGCTTCCCAGCCTCCATGATAAATGTTTCTATTAAGTAAAATCCTCTATTCGACGAACCTGCGGCACGTTCGGATGATTATCGTTATTGGGAACAAATGGTATAAAGGTATGTGGTGTTCTCTAAGCCAGGTTTGGATACCTCTTAATTAGTAGCATGATGCTAAGTATGTCCAAAACATGATATCGTTATCAGCTTGATGTTCGTGGGACAAACTAAAGCAATTTAAAAAGACAGTTATCAATATTGAATATTCAAAGCTTCACCCCTCTTTCTTTCCATAAAAGGTCGGGATACACCCCTGTTAGAAATTGCGCACCAAACAAGGAATTTATCTCCGGTATTTTTGTTTTCTGTTTGTTTTAACATTGTCAGGGCATTCCTCCTACATTGCTCAAATCAAGTCCATCGTTTCTCTTTATTTTAGAACTACTCAACGTAAGATACTTTTCGTCATCTACTCACCAAAGTTGACGACAACATTTTAGTATAGGAACAAGTTGTGCTTGATAGGTTGCGAGATCTAAAATAGTTGATATCAAATTAGAATCCATCATTTTGATTCTAGCTACAAATCAAATTGCGTTTTTTTTATTTCACTATCGTGTTGATTATGTGTTCTTAAAAGTTATCATTTCTTTTGAATGCAATGATGGTGAGTTCGGCTATGTGGGGATTATTTTAATATATTCCAATTTTACTGATTTGTGTCGTTTCTCTCGGAGAGCTAGTCCAGATTAGTCGAAAAGGTCTGAAAATCCAAAGATTACTTTATACTACTTTATCCTCCATTGCGTTCTACAATTTTATCCTTTATTTATCTAGTATAGGTATACCGACTTCTGGAATAAGATATGTCTGGTTATTAGCCATTTTAACAGAACTACTGCTGCGGACACCCTTCTTGAATTTGTTTGATTTTGAAAAGTATCCATTATCCGAGTTATTAGATTTTGTATTTTTTTAAATAATAAACGACCGCAAACTGAGATTATAGTTTAGTTAGTGCAATTAAAACTTGACACACTTTTTCTTGTTTTTAGATAGCCCTGGAGACCAAAAAATACTCGATTATGTTCGAATCACGAACCACGACCCTAAGCTATATTTGGCATTATTTTTTAAGTAAAATTAAAATTTGTATATCTTTTATAAGTTAAATATAGAATTTGTTGAGAAACAAGTGTCTGTACAATATATCGTTTGAAGATACGGGACAAGAGCAGCTTTATTTTGACTTCAAAACTTCTGAAATTGATTTTTGACTATTTAACTTACCTTCTTAGATTTATAATAAAAAGTAGGTGTTTTCTGACAACATTCAATAAAAATGATAAAGCTCTTTACTAGAAATATTTTATTTTCTAAATTTGTTCATGATTCATGAATAATAACTTTTCGTTTAGTCTACACATTCCTCTGTTATGCAATGAGTTTTACATACACTTTCAAAGTAATAGGAAGAATCTTTTCTCGTTCTGGTTCTATTTGGATCATTAAAATCAACGGACACCACTCCAAATCTTTGACTAAAACAAAATTAGTTTCGGCATTCAATATAGTTTTTTAGGTTATTCTCCTATATAAAATAATATTAAACTTCATAATAAGATTTGAGACACATTAGAGTGATGCTGTTGGTATGAACACAAATAACCTCTTCCCTGTAGTCCTAAAAGAACAGTGTATTACTGGGTGCTACGGGGAGACGACAATGCTTGACGAGAGTAAAAAGAGAGTATCTGGATCTGGAAAATTGGAGAGGAGCCAGCAAGTGCTCTTCTTGCACTGTGGCCATATATTGTTGATTGTGCATCCTCTCCTGTGTAGCGATATCTTCACCTCAGGCTGTCATCAGGACTAAAGATTTAAGGTGATGATACTCCCGAGGGGGATTTCCCTGATATCGGCTGGTGTAAGCCAATACTCGCCCAACACGGATCTTCTGATTTCTGAAAAAGCAATTCGTCAAACAGTATATCCTCTACTGTTTCCTCTTCTTGTTCGCAACGTCTGGAATAAGATTCCCGCCGCTGTTCGGGAGATTTTGTCTGGTCAATGCCTTAAATTTTCTACGCCATGATTTGGATATAACTCTCTGGCCAGAAGTTCGTTGTTTCATCTCAGCATGAAACTGAGAGTGTTGAGAGTGATGTTTGATGAGGTCCAAGACATCGCAATCCATAGCCCATTTCATTTCTAGAGTATATTCCCAAATTTGTAGGGTTTCAAAGACAAATCCGTGCCTGCCTGTAAGAGTGGTGTTGTCTTTAGCGATTCCCTTCACAGACTGTCCCTATGGGTGCCGATCCCTACAGTGCGTTTGATGCCAAACGTGCGATGCTTCCTCCTTAACAAATATGTCAAGGGATGTGAGTCAAAGTATTACTTTCATTGCCCTGGTTGGTGTGGTTCGCATGGGGCCTGTTACGGGAAGGCATGTTGATCTTTGGATTTGGTTTAATTTTCTGGTAGCTGTCGTTTGTTGCACTTACGACAGCATAGAGCTTATCATGGCCGTGTAGACTCTTTCATATCCAATGATCGCTCGATTTGACCAACCACATGATGAAGGGCCGTATCGATGGATTTCCCTGTTATGTATGCATGTTGATTGAGCTGTAGTGATTTCATTTAGCCTTTCTAGCGTTTTTTATTAGAATGTTAGGGTAACAGGACAGTAAGCTTTTGGAATGGAGTAATCCATGCTTTCAGATTTTGGTATGAAGACAACCTTTACTTCTCTCCACATTTTCGGTATATCACTCGCTAAAAATTTTGGACCTTCTGCATTACTCTTGTTCTCTAAGTTTAAGTTATTCAAAGATTTTTCAGGAAAAATTCATGCTGTCTAGTTAAAATAAGCAGAATAAACATCCTATTAATATGATTATTTTAAAAGTTTGAAACAAAGGGAAATGCATATAAGAAGTTTAAATTAAATCTTATTGAGACAATCTAAAAAAAGTCAAAATATTACTTACGTGTATCCTGCATTCCATTCAAAATTATCTATTAAACTCCATACAAAATAACCAATAACTTTGACATCATCATATTCCATTGCATCTCTAACATTACTTAAGTAATCCTAAAATGAATGTTATATTATTATTAACACAAAACTGGTAAAAAATATTACATACTCGTAAGTAATCTCTTCGAATTGGATCGTCAATTCTACCGTCAGAATCTGAATATCCATTCTCTGTGATTAAAATTTCAGGATCTGAATACTCTTGCTTTATCCAATTTAAAACTTTTCTCATACCCCAAGGAGTCACCTAATAAAAAATTCATCTATAAACACATTTTTGTTGAAATAAAATAAAATCGTTTCGTAACACAATTCATTCAACCACTAAAGATCTAATTCAGAAAAGAGAAGCTTTAATCCATAGGTTTATACCAAAATATTTTGTTACTAGCTGCAATGAATAACTTCGAGTTACCATAAACGGTGAGTTGTTGTCTTTAAGTCATTTCTAATAATAGGCATTTCCTTTTAAGTTTTTGTTATTTTTCTCAGTTATTTTATGGTTAAAATTCCATTTTCATGTTTTTTTAAGGAAGCCGTCTAAATCATAGTCACTGATCATCTTTCCATCCAATGACGTATTTCTCTCTCTGTGGCAAGAAGAGATTGGAAAAGTATCTGAGGAAGAGCAGAGTATAATCGAACAAAAGTCGAATAAAAGTTTTATAAGTTAGGAGTAGGGTTTTGGAATGACATCTTCCGAGTCTACCACTCAGGGCACCTAGGAAGGACGTTGGTCTTCTCATTTTATTGATGATGAGTTCCACATCGGCGTCCCACCTGAGCGTTCCAGTGAATCGCACGCCCAAATAGGTTACCTGATCTTGAGGAACGAGCTATTCCCTTCTACCTTCTACTAATTTGTACTGGTATAAAGGATCAATGCCCTAAGTGTGTGGAGGGATTCTAAAGTCTCCAAAAATTGACTGCCTTCTCTGCGATCGAGTGATAAGCAATGTTACAGTATGTATTTAACTGGTCTCCTACCGCATAATCTGCAGCTTGGCTCTAATTAAACAGTCCCAGTTGTCTCTTGACCAGTGCATAGCCCGTAAAGAATCCTGTAATGACTCGTAGCTGATTACTGCTGGTTTTTCGCAGTGTTTCAGCTCACTTTGATACTCGTCTGTTAAATATACACTCTGCTATGTGCTTGGTCAGAGAGGTGTTCCCAGTGTTTGTTGGTTGTCTACGGTTCTAGGCTTTCATTTAGCTTCACACCCTAATTTTTGGTAACCCTAGATCAGGCTCTGGAACGTAGAATATTCTGGCTGAACCTTGTCTTGTAAATTTGTTAGCCTACTTGTTCTCTTGTATTCCTCTATGTCCTGGCAACCAAACTAGTTTGACACTGTTATGCTCCACAAGGATATCGAGTTCTTCTCGACACTCGTGTACTAGCCTAAAAAACCACTTAACCACTTTAGGGCTATTTAAAGTCCCTATAGCCTTCTAACTATCACTGTATAAATTGATCCGTTTATATTTATAAACCCTTTAAATTCTTTTCTCTTACACATTGAAATTCTTGCTCCTGAATATTTTTTCTCTGTGTAGGTACCAAGTGTAACTCTGAAGCTTGGGTTGGGTTGTCGCATTTTGCCATTCCTCACATTAATTTATATTTACCTGGAATGGCAGGTATTTGATCACCATGTAGTCTGATTTCATCACCTAGATGTCTTCTCGAATTTCCTGTTTTATTTTGTTGTTTCCTGATCTAACATAAATGTTGCTCAGATTTTTTAGCAGCATGGAGAAGTCTGTCCTTACCTACCCCTTTTTATGGCTGTCTTTTTGGTTTTGCATATAGCTATAAAGACAAAAAATATATAGACTTAAAAAGTACCTACTGCTTTTCAAAATATGTCCCACCCAGATCGATATACTTTTGCATACGTTCAAACAGAGGATTGGCGTTTATTTTTCAGTTCGTAGGAGTAAATCTAAGTTTTTTTGCTACTAACAATACTATAAACGTTTTTTGAGCTTTTTTTGTAGAGCCGCACTAATGTATTTCGACACTAATTGACCCGAACCGCCGAGGTATCCAACAGAAAACCAACTTCGTCAAACCCAGTTCTTCACATATGATCTTCTAGATCTTTGAAATGTCCAAAGATGCGTCTATCTCCCGGTACGTTCCACGGCGGTCATCCTTAATTAGATGACGAACCACATCAATGTTTTTCTGTGTGACTGCTGTTTTGGGTGGACCTAGACTAGATTTGTCGCTGAGACTGGAGCAACCACGTTGAAATTCGCAAAACCAGCGGGAAATAGTTTACTGGTGTGGTGCTTCATTGCCAAATACAGAAACTATTTCAGCGAAACATTGCTATTGGGATAATCCTCTCCGAAAATTGGAAAAATTATTGCCAAAAATGTTCTCGGCTAAGATCCATTTTTCCATCAACTTTCTAATTTTAAAAATTCAATGTACCTACCCGCCTTGTAATATCGAAATGAAATTCTGGATTTATGTTAACAAAAGATGGATGTTATATTTGTGTCTGAAGGTTTCATTGGTGGCGCCTTTTAAGCGGCTATATGCAAAACTAAAAAAACAACCCTCGTATCGGAAAATATTCGGCGGAAATTTATCGTGAGCAAACCCAAATAGCCCGATCCGCTCGTAACTTTTAAGCATATACAACCAGAGACAGTATTAGTCGCGCCATTGGCTTGACTGGTCCTAGAGTTGGAGAAGAGGAGAGTACTCCCCAACCAATCAAGCTAATGTCGCGAAAGAGATAGCATATCCTAATATTTCTCTTCGCATCAGCATCAAGGAAGGGAGTCTCTAGTAGTATATGCTCCAAAAGGTCGTAATTATAACTCGCTTAAAAATGAGCTTAATTTTTTAAATCTAACCTTTAGCCACGGCGATGCAGCACCTGGCCAACTACTTGGTTGATATGTATAAACTCCTTCATCAGCTTCAATGGTAGGATCTCCAAATGCTGGTTCAGGCATAGACATTACAATTGAAGTTGTGTAAGTATTTATACCGAAAATATCGTTTGTTCCTAAAAATATTTACAAATTACAGTAAAGAATATACAAAAATTATGTTTATACCTTTGATATATTCAATTTCTTCTGGTGTGAACTCTGGAAGACGAGATTGGTTAAATCCTTCTCCTTTACTTCTTAGAGCAATTCTAGTCTTCATTATCTCAGGCCAATCACCATGGTACAAAGCATGAGCAAAGAATCCAAACTAAAAGTATAAAAAATGAATCAAATATCTGTGTCTTTATACCAAAGAGTTGTTGTTAAGCAAAGACTGAATTCTCTTTACTCTTAAACCTGATAGAAAATAAGATATTTAGGAAAGGCAAGACTATAAAAATATACAAATGTCTGAACCTTGCACGGTTTTCTAATTTAAAAGTTAGAAGAGCCTCCATTTAGATTTTTATAATATGGTAATAAATTTTAATGCAACAACTGTATTAAAACAAAAGGTTACACCTGTAAACAGACTTTTCTATTTATAGCCGCGCATCTTGCTTCGAGACGATTCGATGACGTTGGACATCTTTCGCGAAACATCATCACTCGCCGCGCCAAGTACATGTGACTATAATATCTAGATATACTGTATTGCATAGTCTAATTTTAATTCCCCGAGTTGACTATTCAATTCCCGCAATAGAACGCGGGGTCCAATCTTGTTTGAAATAAAACGGGGAGATGTTAAGTATGAGATTTTGAAAACCTGTGCTATAGAAACATTTTGAACCTTTAAAGGTAGAAAAAATGTAATGGGTAACTAAAGAAGAAATAAAAATACTTACAGTAAACTGCAATTTTGTTTCTACTGCAACTAGGTCCTCGGTGCTATTAGTATAGGGGTCAATGGAATTTCCATTTAAAACCATACCAAGTTTCCCTAAAAGAAGTAAGGTAATTTATTTAAAAAATTTAGGTTTTTGGTACAATATTTTTTGTACATTTTCTTTTAACAAACGATCCGAACAAAACATCTATTTTATTGAACTTACCATTTTGGCTTGCTCTAAATTCTTGGTCATACAGATGCCAAATACTAGCATGAGCACGCAATAAGTTGGCAGAACATTCATAAGCCGTAACAACCCCATCCCAAATACAAACTTCATAAGGTTCGTTTATAGTAAACCAATATTTAACATCATTTCCATATAACTCAAATAGCACTCTTGAAAAATCAGTTATCCATTGTATCGATGAAGAATTATAGAATCCTCCAAGATCACCTAAAGATTGTGGCATATCTCCATGGTATATTGTTATTGCCGGTTCAATATTATTAGCTTTTAATTCAGCAATTAGATTTTTGTAATAATTAACTCCTAAAGGGTTAATTGTATCATTAAGACCTACAATAAAACAATAATACCTATGTTGAGAATGAGTAACAGAGAGTGAATATTGTAACGTTTGCAACGTTATTTTTTGGCCTGGCCTACGTACTATTTAATTTTTATAATTCCTCGTCTATCGGAGTCGCCGCAAACTCGGATTCGGTGTTGAGAGGGGAATTTTTAGTTCGATCGTGAGAAGTGTCGCTATTTTAATTCTTTTCATTTTGTGCTTCTAAAGTAATCAGTTCTTTCAATACATTTTCCCTTCGGTGAGTAAAAATTAAATTGTTATAATTTTTAGTAGTAATCAAAAACTTGGTGAATTTATTTTAATAATTATATTGGTTATATGTTACTAACATTTAATTATTTCGATTACAATCATTTGTTATAAATCAGTTTTTATTGAATTAAAAATAAGTAAACAGTTCAAGTGATTAACTTTTTTCTTTCTCGAACTTGGAGAAACCTTGAATGATTGTAATCGAAATTAAGGTTTAGTGAGACGGAATTTTGACGGTTTTCATTTTTATTTCATAGGCTGATTGCCAAATTTTGAAGGGTCCTAAGAAAGGGCTGAAAACCAGGAACCAATTTTTTTTGGCAAAGAAGCTTTGGCCTAGCCGAATTTTAATTTGCTGCCGTATTCTGTCTGTGACCGCACAAAGGCCTTTTTGTCCGAAGAATCTTCTGAAGACTTTTATTTGAAAACATCTTGCCATCGGCATCTTTAACCAGGAGCTAAAGGGGACCGAATTTTCCGTCATCCACGACCTTTTTCGAGGAAGAATCCAAAAAGATAAGAATTTAGTTTTTCACTATTCTTTTTTTTTACAAATAGTTCATGAAAATTTTCATTAAGAATTTTGAATAAACAATTTTAAACTGATTTATTCTCTTTTATTTGTATGTCTGTATTTGGCGCCCTTATTTATTTGTTTGGGGAGAGTTAAAAAAAGAAAGCCAGAAGGAAGCCACGAACTCTGGAGCTAGCAAGGGTATTTTTACGCTACAATATGCCGAATAGTGATTAAAATATTTGCAAAAACAAACATTTTCTTTCATATTAAAAAAAATACTCACCATTTGGTAATATTCTTGGCCAAGATATAGAAAATCTATAATGAGTAACACCCATTGCAGCTAACAATGCCACATCTTCTTTATATTTGTGATAAGAATCACAAGCAATATCAGCGGTACTGTTATCTGTTATAACTGAAGGAATTTGGTGGTTTTTTGTATCCCAAACACTGGGAGTTTTACCATCTTCATCCCAAGCCCCTAAAAGTTTTGTTAATTTTAAATTTCAGACTAGGTTAAGTGAAAAATTTTATATTAGTAATAATGAAGATTAAATATGAAAATAAAATTAAACAAGTAATCGATGTTTAAAAGAAACAAAACAGGCTTTTCTTTTAGATTAAATTTACAATGATTTCTCAGGAACAATAGTTTTAAATTTCTGAATCAATCAGCAGAAAAAACTTTGTATTCTAAGAAGAATATTCTACATAAAGATGAGCAATTCCATCAGACTATAGAACAGATCTTGGAATTATCACCCAAGGTCACCGTGTGCATCTACGTGGCAATCATAAGGTACTGTGATGTGGTGGCCTAAAGTTCCACAAACGACAGCTACTAGAAAATTAAACCAAATCCAAAAAAGCATTGTGTGGTTTTATGAAACCACGGTAAAAGTGAAACCTTTTTTTACCCTATAGACATTTAACTAAAAATTTTTCGAATCATATTCGATTAAGGGTAAAAAAATCGCTTTATCAAATCAAAATCAAAATCGAAATCGAAATCGAAATCGAAATCGAAATCGAAATCGAAATCGAAATCGAAATCGAAATCGAAATCGAAATCGAAATCGAAATCGAAATCGAAATCGAAATCGAAATCGAAATCGAAATCGAAATCGAAATCGAAATCGAAATCGAAATCAAAATCGAAATTGAAATTGAAATTAAAATCGAAATCGAAATCGAAATCAAAATCGAAATCAAAATCAAAATCAAAAGGTGTGTGTGCGATTCACACACGATAGAAGTGAAAACTTCAGTAAATCGACAAAAGAATGAAATGAATATATATAACAAGGGTAGGATAATTACAAAGTTTATTTGTTTAAAAATGAAAGTGTCATGATTAATTTTAAAAGATTTTATTTAATATATGTTACATAATTTATTGCTCAAGTTCCATATTTTCAGTTTCAAAAATTATTATTTACGACTGTAATATTTTTAAAACGTTACATGTCGTAGATACTTACGCAGTCGAAGTTCGTATTAATACGAATAGATAAAATATAACCGTCGACGTTACATGTCGTAGATACTTACGCAGTCGAAGTTCGTATTAATACGAATAGTAGGATTGTTTTCATTAGCAGATGTGCAACATGCACTTAAAACGATCTAATAAAAGTTTCACTTTAAAAATCAGTATGCCTTCTGGTAACAAGAGCCATGCGAACCACACCGACCAGGGCAATGAAAGTAACAGTTGGACTCACCCTTGACATATTTGTTAAGGAGGTAGCATTGAAGTCGTTGGTACGCTTTCGCACGGTTGGAATCAAACCCACTGTATAGTGACAGGCACCCATAGGAAGAGCCTGTAGAGGGAATCGCTAAAGGTGATGCCACTCTTAAAGGCGGACGCGGATACCATCGTACCAAGATTTGTCTTTGAGAATCCCTACAAAATATTACAGATAAGACAGCAGACCACAACGTAGTGAATGCTAGGAGCGCCTATACCTACGGGTGGAACGTGTGAGATGTGGAATATGCTCCAGATCCCTGAGCTTAAAAATGAAATGGGCTATGGATGGCTTGTCAACTGTAGTTCAATCAGAACTCACAGACATAACTACAGCTGCAAAACAATTAATCAAAAGGGGTACCCACTGGCTAGACTTCACCTGCTGAGTTAGAAACTAAAAGGTGATCAATTATGTATTAAATAATACCAAAATAAAGTCATATTATTGTTATTAATATCACAGGCAGGAATGTAAATATTTACATGAACCGCCGACCAGCTTTACTGACCTTGAATAGACCACGTTTTACTTCAAGTTTAGTACTAGAATGTAACCAAACTCTAACTGAGGCCAGCGAAAATAACCTGATCACTTTAAGGTAGACCAAAGGACATGGGAACTATAAAGGCAACCGCATTCCTGAGAATTTAGGAAGGAGGGCTGCGGGCTACGTATATGTTAGCACTCGCCCATCTACCAAATTAACAACGTCCAGCACTCTCACCAAAAATTTATACAGTGCTGGGATGAAAAAACGAACTGTAGACTGGTTATTATCACATTCTAGCAAGCAAACAGCAATAAAATTTAACACACATTAACCACCCAAAATCTCTGAACAGCTGTGGGAATCTTAACAGGTTACTGCCAATTGCGACAACAACTCTTTAGGATGAAATCAGCAGAATACCCCTAATGCAGAGATTCCGAACAAGAAGAGGAAACAGTAGAGCTTATACTCTATGACGGCTCTGCTTTTTCTGAATTTAGAAGATCCATGTTGGGTGAGCTGATTTACACCAGCCGATGACATGGAAATCTCCCTCGGGATCCTCATCACCTATTTAACATCTTTAGGTCTTATGACAGCCTGAGGTGTGGATATCCCTACATACGGGAGGATGCACAATGGGCAGGCAGAGCACTTGCTCGGTCCTCTTCAATTTTCCAGATCCAGAACCAGCACTAATAGTTTCTTTACCGTACTGTTATTTTCGGTGTTATAGTATCAGATTTCAGTTTAGTAGTTTTGAAATTTTATTGATAGATGGTTCATTTGAGTTTATTTAAGTTACCCATTTTACATCAATCGTCATGTTCTCGCACAGTACACGGTAATGACATCGATTCCATGATTAAAAATTAGTTAAAAATGACAATATTACATTGTAAAAATATATATCAAAACACATTTTCTTTCACAAAAAGTGCAAAAAAACTAAAGCAATTCCAGCAAACTGTAGGTAAAAGAGACTCTTTGGAATTGGTAAAATTTATTATTTATTAATATATCGTCAAAAATAGATTTATTCAATTTTAAATTATTTTTTCGTATCATAAGTTTGTAGTTAAATATATAATCGATCACAAACGATTTCTTTATTTTATTAAATTCATAAATAAGATTTAATCAGGTATTTATAATCTTAAAAACCTATTGTTATATATATTTTTCATGGAGGTATTCTCTCTATTAACGCTAATTTAAATTAGAAAAAAATACTTCAGTTTTTTTTGTCTTATCTAATCTTCACTGGAGAGTTAGATTATAATCCGATATTAAAAATAAATGTCCTAACTTACGAACGAAAGATCAACAAATTTTTAGAAGCAAGATATTTCTGTTCATTAATTCTTTTGCTGCTATGGTTATACCTGTGAGTTTTGACTGACCTACACTTGACATGCCATCCATAGCCAATTTCATTTTTAGGCTCAGGGATCCCATCCCACATCTTGTTGCGTTTTTGATCTATTCGTATAGGCTCTTCGTCTGCTGTCTTATTTGTTAATATTTTGTACGGTTTATAAGGATGGTATCGCATTTAGCGATTTTCTCCACAGACTGTCCCTATGGGTCCCGGTCCCTACAGTGGGTTCCATACCAACCGTGCGAAAGCGTACCAAGGTCTTCAATGCTACCTCCTTAACAAATATGTCATGGGTGGTAAGTCCAACTATTACTTCCATTGCCCTCGTCGGTTTGGTTCGCATGGCTCCTGTTACGAAAAGGCATGCTGATCTTTCGAATTGGTTTAATTTTCTGGCAACTGTCGTTTGGTGCACTTTATACCACCACATGACAACACTATATATTAGCATAGGTCTTATGATTGCCGTGTAGATGCACATGGTGACCTTGGGGGATAATTCACAGGTCTGTCCTATGGGTCGACGGTATTGCTCATAAGATATATATGCTTCTTTATTTCACTTATGTTGCAAAGCCTAATTTAACGTGCTTTTAAGCCCTTACGTTTCTTTTTCTTTGTGAAGAAAACCATTTCTGTTTCTCTGGGGTTAATAAATAGCAATTACTCTTCACACCAAGACTCTCAAGTTGCATACTGTCACATAGGGTGATTTCAAACTTTCCTGTTCGCAGAATGACAATGTAATCTTCGTATGCTACTGTATAGATTTTGTCAAGTTCATTTAGGCGGTGCATAAGCCTATCTAAAGCCTTCACAGTAGAGGTGATAGAACCTCTTCCTGTGAACAGCCCCTGGTAACCTTGCTTGATATCTCGACGTTATTTCTATCCATAGAATGCTGAGAATCCACCACTTACTGTTGTAGTTACATTTCAGCCAGTGAGTGAGTGCATTATTTTACGGAAGGTGGTTTTATCGAAAGTTCATTCGATATCTATGAATACGCCCAAGGTAGACTCTTTCCTGTCCAATAACCGCTTGATCTGACCATCCAGATGATGTAGGGCCGTATCGGTGGTTTTCCCTGTTGTGTATGCATGTTGATTAAGATGTTGTGGTTTGGTAATAATCACTGTAACTCTTATGTACCTTTCATTTAGCCCCTCTGGCGTTTTTAATGAGAATAATCTTTAGCTAATAGGTTCGTAAGCTTTTGGAATGGAGTAATCCATTCTTCCAGATTTTCGTATGAAGACAATCTTTACTTTTCTCCACATCTTCGGTATTGGTTATTTATGTCAATTTAAATGATAAAAGTTTATAAAATAATGGATAGTTCAAATAAAAAGTATCGCACTGGTCAGAGATAGCACCCCTAGCTTCAAATCGAAAGATCACCACTTTTCCGACAATTTAAATGAGATTTATGTAAATGGTAGTAGAAAAAGTGAAGTCTATGACTAGTATGGCAAACTTTCCAGTCGAGTAGGATATAGCATATTCTATACATACTAGATTTAGAATAGGCATACCAGTTTTTTTATAGTTTTTATAATTTTAATAAAATATTACCTTCAATTTGAAAAGCAGCTGTAGAACATCCGAACATGAAATCCGATGGAAATTTTTTATTGTTTATAACATCTTGAGATAAACTAAAAAATATGTTTAAGATATGAATTAGATTTCACTTTTATTCTATAAATATATTTCAAAAATGAACATACCGTAAAAACACAGAAAGTCAGTAATTTGCCAATTTTTCAAAAAATTGTCTCTATCGATAATATGGTGGCGGGCAAGGGTAAAGAGAGCCAAAATTTTGGCAAAAATCGTCATCGATCGATAATATGTTCGCCATTTTTACCACATTAATGTTGAACCCTTGAGAAACCGGGTGAATACAGGGAGAAATAAACCGGGGTAAAATGAACCAATTATTTGGAGCACATATCTCGATTTTGATCGATCAACAACTTTTAAAAGTACTAATACTCATAAAAAAGTTGTGGTGGAAAATGGTTGGGAAGTTGAGAAAGACAATACCTATAAATTTAAATGGATTGAAGCCTCTCAACTTCCAGAGTGCGTTCGAGATATTATATTTGACAAAGATACAGATGATGAAATCGATGAAGTTAGAGTAATAAAAATGTAATGAAAATGAGGATAATTGTAATGATAGATAGATAGATATCCATTATCTGTGGAATAGGATTAGAGCAGCTTGTCCAGCTCTGTCCTTTTAATGAGACTTAATAGCCTTGACAGTGGCCACTCCGCATAACTTGGAGCAGTCGGTTTCTTCTCTCCCAGTACTAGATACCGCGTCCTTGCAAGGCCTCCACATTGGCCTAGGACATGAAATGCGGTTTCCTCTTCCTCTTGGCAGTATCGACAAATGTCTTCATCTGCTAAGTTCAGCTGACTCATGTGTTTTCTGAGCCTACAATGTCCTGTCAAGAGACTGACAATTATTCTGACATCATTTCGCCTTTGTGATAGCAGCTCTGCAGTAAACTTCGCCGAGTGTACCTTTATGAAGACTTTGGCTTGTCGCTTGCCCGGTAATTTTTCCCACCACTCCTGGGCCTTTTCTAGCCTCTATTTCTCAATGGCTGCCTTTCTGAATGTATATAATTGTAATGAAAATGAACATTAAAGCTAAAGTGTTTTTAAATAAATCTATAAATTTGATTGAAATAAACTCTTACATATGCAATTGTAATGTATTATGTATTGATATTAGGATTATTAGTTATAAATATTTCCTACAATTCCTAAACAGAAAAAAATAAAAGTAAAAATTCATCAACAAGTGCTTCATTTGATATCGGTTTATTTCCAACTGTATCAACCCAGCTTCGGATTTAGGCTCCTCAAGGGTCCAACCGTACTTGTTAAAAATGGCGAACATATTATCGACGACTATTTTTTGCTCCAATTTTGGCCCTCTTAACCTTAGCCCGCCAGCTCTTTTGTATTCACTCAGCTGACCACCATTTTGAATTTAAACTACTCAAGGGTCCAACATTACCTGGTAGACATGATGGAAATATTATCGATGACGGTTTTTTGCCAAAATTTTGGGCCTCTTTACCCTTGTCCGCCACCTCCTTTTTATCCATTTAGTTGTCCGCCCGTTGAGATTTGAAATGGTCGTATCAACATTCTCGACTGAGAAAATTTTCATCCATATTATCGATGACAATTTTCCGAAAAATTGGCAACTTTCTTCTCTTATAGCCACCCCCCTATAGTTATCAACTATAATCGAGCCGTTCATAAGATGGAATGATCACGTGAACGGCACGCACTCTTTGAATATTACTCTCCTCAATCAACGTCACAAGTCCGATTTACACCACTCAACAAAAAAGTACCCACCCTCGATGCTTGAAGTTTATATTATCTTTGGTATAAGTACAGTGTAAACTGTCTTTCGTTATTTCAGTTTAGAAGGCGTGGCATCGTACGATTACGCCGGCCAGTCATTGATCACGCGTCCTTGAATTCCATCTTTTGAACGGCTATAGTGTGTCCGACTGGAGAAATGTCATATTACAGATGACGGCGAAATTTGAGCTATAGCTCTTAGAGTATATCTAACAAATAAGAATTCACACTTACAATTATAAAAAGTGTCAACTAAGATTTGTAATATTTTTGTGAACACAGCTTGAAAGTATACATTTAATAAATTCTAAACTTCAGTTAGGAAATTTGTGTTAACCTGTAAAAATTTTCTATTCTGATTAACAATATTTGTAAACACCGTGTACAATTATAATTTTCAAGTACCTACCATTTATGAAATTTAAGTTAAAATTCGTAAAATATACGAGGGTTGTCTTTTTAGTTTTGCATAGGTATAGCCATAAAGGCTCAAAGTACTAAATTGCTTATCAATATATGTCCCACCAAGATCAATACACTTTTGCATACGTTCCAACCAATTGGTAATACAGTTATCTCAGTCTTCAATTGACACCTGCAAAATTGTTGTTTTAAATGTATCAATTGCTTCTTCAGGCGACTGGAATCGCTACCCACGCATTGAATTCTTGATCTTTGGAAACCAGAAGAAGATGTTGGGACTTAAGTCGCTATACGGTGGATGGTCTAACAGTTATGAAGCTCTAAAGACTCGATTGTCTTTTGGGCAGTGTGAGCACTTGCATTGTCCTGATGATTCGCCGTTGTGTGTTGCTTTGTTGGAGTTTATATAACAAGCGGAGAAGTAACCGATCTTCTAAAGCAATTGTTGCCACATGACCAGATTTTGACACAAAAGTTATGACCATTTTCTTTGGAACACTTCGAGGACAGATCCCTTTGTTGGTTTTCTTTATCGTGAAACACCCACACAGAAGATTGGTGTTTATTTTCCGGTTCATAGGATTATATCCAAGATTCATCGCTACTAACAATACTATAACCGTTTTTTGAGCCTCCTTTGTTACTGTTTCAATGTTTTTCGACACCAATTGACGCGAACCGCTTTTTGCTCTTATGCTCTGCGGTATGTTACACGGTGGCCATCTTTTAATAGCTGACGAACCGCATCAATGTTTTGCTGAGTGACAGAGTGACTATTGACATCGCTGAGACTGGAGCGACAACGTTGAAATCCGCAATACCAGCGGAAAATAGTTGACTGGTGTTGTGCTTCATTCCCAAATACAGAAACCATTTCAACGAGAACTTGCTGTTGCGATACTCCTCTCCGAAAATTGTAACAAATTATTGCTGGAAAATGTTTTCGGCTAAGATGCATTTTTCGACCAACTTGCTAATTTCAAAAAATCACTGTACCTAGACAACTTCTTGTATCGCAATCAAACTCTGCATTTATATCAACAACAGATTGAGGTTAGATTTGTGTCTGAAGCTTCTATTAGTGGCACCTTCTAAGCAGCTATATGCAAAACTAAAAATACAACTTTCGTATTTGAGCAAAGCTTACAAGCATGATTTACTGGTTAAAATTATCAAATCTGAATTAAACAATATGGATAACTATTTGCAATTGTGAATTTCTATTACGTTAAACTATTTTTTATAAATACCAAAGTTAAAAATATTCTTTTACCTACACTTTTTTTTATTGTAAGGTGTTTCAAGGGAATTTAAAATTTATTTTGAATGTAGGTTTGACTTTAATAAAAATAATGCAAAAACTTACCTATTTTCCATTAAAAGAAAGCAACAGATTATAAACTTCAGGAACATTTTTGTAAACATCTGAGAAAATATTATTTAAATATGAGTTAAATATTATTGGTAATCTAATCAAAGCTCTCTCTAAGTAAAATTAGTATATCAGTATAAGTATTTGAATCAAATCTGATAAACGCACTGAGAGAAGTACTTCTCACATAAATTAATTTATTATAATATATGCAGATTTATAAAAAAAAATAATAAACTTCTATGTCTAAAATAATTTTTATTTTTTTTAAATTTGTGTTGTACCTACATTAACTTTTACTCTAGTTAGTCTACACATTTATCAACAATACAACGTGTTTTGCAAACCTTTTCAAAGAAATATGAAGATTGTTTTCGTTTTCTGGTTCGGTTTGGATCATTAAAGTCCACATAAACAAGCCCAAATTTTTCTCTAAAAAAACAGCACATCGTATAAAAAAAAATTAAATTGTACACACGAAGTATAGATACCAGGAGTCCGAACCGTACAGGCTTTCCCATAATATTTCATGTTCATATATAATCACGAAGACTATAGATACCAGGAGTCTACACGGTATAGGCTTTTTCATAATATTTCTGGTCTCAATAATCAACCCAGATCATAGTTCTATTTTTTGCCACTGGCAGCGCGAGTAACCAGAAGAACCGATGTTTATGACATTTATGCCATTTAAAGGTCGCGAAATTAAATTCAATATATTAATTTATTTATTTAAAACTAGGTGTACCTGCGACGTCGTTCGCGTGGCGTGTTAATTGTTGTATAAAAATTTCTCCCCTCACCCCGTTAAAGGGGTGGGAGGAGAAATTTTTATACACCAGATGTTAAGTTAAAAGTAGAAAAATATATCTGTGAAAACCGCATTCGAATCGGTTCAGTAGTTTTCATGTGATGCGCGCACAAACATATAGATAGACAGACTGACGTACAAAAAAAATAATCACATTTTTGGGTTCTTTATCGATGTACCCGCGACGTCGTTCGCATGACGTATAGATTGTTTTATAAAAATTTCTTCCCCCCTCCACACCGTATAAGTGGTTTTCCCAACATTTCCCTTCACCGCTCTGCTCCTATTAATTGTAGCGTGATGAAAAGTATACCATAACCTGCTCAGGAGTATGATTATGAGTATAGATTAGTTGTCATAAAAGCTGTCAATAGCAACAAAACTTCCCGCGTAAGGATTTAAACGAGTATCTTAGGAACACGAGCGCATTCTACCGGCAATAGTTCTGTCCCCTAAATTGAGACCTTTTTTTTAACATTACGTTTAAACTCCTGGTATCTATACTTCGTGTCCATAATAATAAACCCAGATTATAGTTCTCTGTTTTGCCACTGGCTGCGCAAGTATTCAGGACGTACCGTTGCCAAGCAAAGAGAAACTAAGGGTATAGACACAACGGGGACCATCGACCCTGGACCATAGCATAATACCCTGGACCTTTGCTCTGACCCTCGCTCTGACCCACGCGCACCTGTGGTCACATCGAGGCTTGGAGCAACGCACTTTTGCGCCAGTTAGAGCGTGAACGATCCTCTATAAACATTGATTTTTAGACATCCTCTTCTTAGGACGAGGAAAATATTATTTTGAATTCAAATGCTAATAAGTGGTACCTATATAAAGGATCACAAAAGAAGAATTTGCATTCCATAAACAAAAAACGTGTATTGTATGAAGAATTTCATCATCTATATCAAGATTTAAGAAAAGATCCGGATCGTTTTTTTGACTACATGAGAATGAAAAAAGAAACTTTTGATTATATTTTAAACGAGTACCCTGATCGAGGGTCAAAAAATACTAAGCTCAGTTTTTACCCTGGCACCAAGTATCAGACCTTAGCTCCAACCTATGCGCGGAGCGATGGTCGGTGCTCCGTTGTGGCTGTAGGTACACTTACTTATTACTGGTTAATATTATGGTTATGTCCAAAAGTACATAATGGAAACGTTCTCTGGATTGTATCAGAGATTAAAAACGTAAGTACCCCCTCGTTGTCTTTTGACGAAATAACGGACGAAGAGGTTTCGAAAGTTATTAAATGTTGCAACAACTGGAAAACTCCTGGAGTGGACAAAATTCAAAACTTTTGGTACAAAAAATTACCAGTATACATAACTATTTAGCAATTCAATTTACTCATATTATTCACAATCTAGAGGACCCACCTAACTTCCTTACATTGGGTATGATAAATATGATACCTAAAAGTGAACAAACGGTGGATCCTACTCAATATAGACCAATTACGTGCTCTCCTACACTATATAAAATACTTATATCATCTTTAACCAACCGCATTTATAAGCATGTCAAGCAAAACAACATTTTAGCAGAAGAAAGTTGTAAACGAGAGCAACAGGGGTGTAAAAAACAACTTATTATAGACTCTGTAATACTAAAACAGGCTAAGAAAAACCATATCCTTTGCATCTGTAGCTTGCAAAAAAACTTTTGATAGCGTGCCGCATTCTTGTGTTGTTAGGGTATTAGAAATTTACAAAATTTAAAATTACTTTTCTCTCTACCTTAATAAAAACCTGGAGAACAAATCTTTATCTCCAACTAAACGAAAAATCTCTAACTGGCGAGATAGCCTTCGTAAGTCCATTGTGGTTTTGCCTCGCATTGAACCCACTTTCCTCCATGCTTAACCACACAAAATATGGTTACAAAATCACAGCCAACCGAAACACAAGTAGTATTGTTTCCCATCTTCTCTATATGGATGATATAAAACTTTATACCGCAAATTAACAACAAATTCGTCAGCTTCTGGATATCACTCAAAAATTCTCCAATGACATACATATGGAGTTTGATTTTAACAAGTGTAAAACCTTAAACATCGTAAAAGGTACCATAAAAGACGGAGAAGTTCAGCTCCCAAATGGTGACATTATAACGGCAATGAAAAATGGAGAAACTTGGTTGTCTTAGTGGCCGAAAAGCCAAGGTTATACGGAAAACTACGAGTATAAAGGGTGGTTATATATTTTGGCATGACAAAAATATACCCGCTTCGTGTTCTGGGGTTATCGAATTATGAAAAAGTGGTGATTTTTTTAAGAAGATATCTTAGTTTTCTGTTAAGTAGCACCGCTCATTTGAAATTGCATCCCAAAATAGGCAGGTAGCAAGTTTGACAACTAAATTGCATCCCGGGTACAACGAAATTGCATCCACGAGCGATACTCAATTTATACGATAGAATTTGATAATATTTAGACAATGTTGCCAAACCTTGAATCCACAAACAATAACTGGAATCTGTTTTGAACCATAATCACGAGAAGTTGACTAAAGATATTTTTAACAGTAAACTCGTAAGTAACTCTGTTAAACGCAAAGCAGTAAGTGATATTTGTGAAAAACCTCTTAAACTTATACGAAGTGAAATTAATGATAAAGGCATCGATACCTTCACTACAAAGGACATTGTGAGAGTGAGACAAAATATTTACAATGCTAGAGCTTCCGCATTGATTAAACTACCAAAAAAATGTTTCTGAATTTCATGCTGCTATTGAATCTTCTCCTATTGTAACGCATAAAAATGAATGTTTTCTTCTTAAAAATGATAGGGAAAATAATATTGTCATTTTTTTCCTGTTTGTCAAATTTAAAATTTCTCTCTTTTACTTCTTGTTGGTATGTTGATGGAACTTTTGAATACTGCCCTCGTTTTCTACACAATTGTTCAGAATTCTCGGTCTTAAAAATGATTATTATGTAGGTACCTCTAGTATTTTTTCTTCTTCCAAATAAAACTTCCTCCACATATTATAACGCCTTCAAATATCTGAAAGAAGAATGTGATAAACTCAACTATCCAGTTTCGCCGAAAATCATAACTGCCGATTTTGAAACCGCCATTCATAAAAGTATTTACAGAGCGTTTCCAGAAGCTGTTGTTCGAGGTTGTAGTTTCACTTAGGACAGTCTTGGTATCAAAAAATTCAACAGCTAGGGTTAGCTCCAGAGTACCAAAGGAAAAACGAACATGAAACAGAAATCAGTAAGTTTCTAACTTATATATTTGGATTACCATTTCTTCACCCGGAAGACGTAGGAGAAATGTTTGCTATTGATTTAGCAGAAATTAAGCCAGAAAATGAAAAAGTGGCGGAATTTTGTGACTATCTTGTTGACACTTACATTAGTGAAAACTCTCATTTTCCACCTCATGTTTGGGCCGAACATTCGTCATCGTTACAAAGGACTACAAACGCTTGTGAATCTTTTCACTCGAAGTACAATTCCTCATTTTATTCCGCACATCCGAATATAAATAATTTTATTGATGTTATTTTACAATTTCAAATTGATACGAGTGTAAAGATTAACAGCGTTTTTTCAACCCCCAAGGCGATGGATTCTCGAACTGTAATGAAAACGAGATTTCCGAACGAAAAGTTGAATGATTTAAAAAATCATAAAATAAATAAATTTCAATTTGTACAAGCGGTGTCATACAGATTCAGAACCAAAATGTAAATATTTGTATGATATTGTAATTTTCATGTAGATACCTAGATATAGTAATTTTTGCAGTTTAATAAGTATTAATAAACGGTATTACTGGTTAATTATTATTTCAATAAATATTATGACCTCTGATTAAAGAAAGTAGAGGTAGTGGATTATCTTACGGTCTTTGGCCTTGAAAATGTGTGCGTCGTGTTAAACGACTACACTGGTTGAAATTAACAGAATGCAATCTGAAAACGTTGACTGTATTGCTTCTCAAATTCAATAGCCCGGTGACTGCACTAACGCTCCTTATTCGACCCGATCTTTATGCACCGAGAATTCTCTTTGAAATGATAACATTTTTAGAACGATTAGTAGGGTTTATTAGAAACATAGAATCGTCTTCTGCGCTGGGGTGACTCATAGCCCGTAAGAAAATCCACTACCTCTACCTACTTACTAAACCAAATTGTTCAAGAAACTTGACAACCTTGCATCAACTATTCATTCATAACTGACCATCGGATACACGAAAGCCCTTATCTACTAAGGATGCAATTTCGCTGCAACCTTTTTCGGTTCAGGTAACAATACCTTTTTCGGGATGCAATTTCGAATGGGCCGTAGCACCGTATGGGTGACTGTGAGCAGATAGCAGCTGTAGAAGGAGCATACTTTCTAGTCTTAACTACCCTGAAACGTTCATCTTCGAGCTGTGGTCATATTTGCGAATTCCGTAGGAAAATCTCAGACATGAGTTCTGGACTCTTTGCAATCTAACCGCATTAGCCTGAAGCATTTAAACGTCGCGAATGTTAAGTTTCATTAAATTAAATATAAAATATTAATTTATTTATATAATTTTTTTGTAATTTAACAAAAACGTAAAGGTATTGTGTTGTCCATGGTTTCTTATTCTTAGTGGCCAAAAGGCAAGTGAGAATGTGGGAAAAATGTATTTATTGAAATCACCAAAGTAAATTACCTGAAAATAATATCTAACAAAAATTTGTGTTATAAACAAGTAGTTTATAAGGATTTGAACGAGTGCTTCTTGAAAAGTGGCGTACACTACCGGCAAATAATCTGTCCCTAAATTGAGACCAGTCGTTCAACATTACTTTCAAACTCCTGGTACCTATACTTCGCGATAATACAATTTAGTAGATTTCAAAAAGAATCACCGGTGTCTGACAACTTGACAAAGTTGACAAGATAGATGCTTGACATGGTTCTCATTCAGTTGTCATACAGTTGACATACAGTTACGTACCTGTCATACAACTGTCAATATCAAATGTCAATGTCAAAAGTGCACATATTTATACTTATGTATAACAATCTGTTAGGTATAAATTTAAAATATCACATATCTATACTAACGTATAACCTGCACTCCATTCCATATTATCTATTAAGCTCCAAACATTATAACCAATTACTTTTACTTTATCGTATTCCATTGCATCTCTAACATTACTTAAGTAATCCTAAAAATCATAAATACTAAATAATTCATAAAAGCATCAGTTTTAAAAAACAAAGGAATATTATCAAACATCTAAATCAAATATTTCAGTTAAATCAAAAAGAAGACAGTATTCTGGGGCTGGGGTACAAAAATTCAGAAACGTTTTGAGCGAAGTTAACTGGTCCACTTCTAAAAACGGTTGTAGTATTGCATCTGAAAGTCTTATTGACACCTGTTTTCTTCTTAAGGTACAGACTGTTGGCGCTACCCAAAATTATAAACTGAACTGGTTTAATAATCACTTAAAGAACTTAAAGGACCAACTATAGACGTACTTTCATGTTGCTAAGGTAAGCAAAAATCCAGCTTTCCTTGAGGTATATAAAATTATTAAAAAAGGTAGAAAAGTTTACTACAACAAAGTAAAAGAGATGCTTATAGTAGATTCTGGTAACATTTCCAAGGCTTCGTGGTATAAATGAGAAAATAAAGGAAGTACTTCCAATAATTTTCCTGTACCTCCAGATCAGTTTACATAATACGTTCTTCGCCACTATTGCTGCAGATATTATTAAAAAATCACCGTAGTTGGATAGGATCTGGATCTAGAAATTTGGTGAGGAGCGAGCTAGTGCTCAGCTAGCACTGAGGCCACATATGACCCATTGTACATCCTCCCGTATGTAGGGATATCCTCACCTCAGGCTGTCACCAGGCCTAGTGATTTAAAATAGGTGATGAGGCTTCCGAGGGGGATCTCCCTGACATCGGCTGGTGTAAGCCAGTACTCGCCCAACACGGATCTTCTGATTTCAGAAAAAGCAGAGCAGTCATACATAATGTGTTCTACTGTTTCCTCTTCTTGTTCGCAGCCTCTGCATAGCGGCGATTCTGTTAATTTCATCCTAAAGAGATGTTGTCGCAATTGGCAGTGACCTGTCAAGATTCCCACAGCTGTTCGGAGATGTTGTCTGGTCAATTCCTTAAATTTTTTTTGCTGTTTCCTTGCCAGGATGAGGTAATAACTCTCTGGCCAGTCTACAGTTCGTAGTTTCATCCCAGCACTGTATAAATTTTTAGTGAGAGTTTGATAAGGTCCACAACTGCGGACAATGTTAGCTTGGTAGATGGGTGAGGGCTAACATATTTGTAGCCCGCAGCCCTCCTTGCTAAATTGTTCGCAATGCGGTTGCCTTTAGAATTCCCATATCCTTTGATCCAGCTGAGAGTGAGTACGTGATTCTGACGTAGTTGGATAGGTCAAACATAATGATAACAAACAACTCTCTATCACAATCCGAGTCGTTCTTCTCGGAACCAGTGGTGGAGGCAGAGATTACGGATATTATTTTTAATCTAAAATACTTATTAACAGGATTTTTACAACAGGACATTATCCTGGTGCATTTAAGTTACCTAGAGAAATACCTCTTTATAAAAAGAAGGGTTATTCGTTGATTCCGAGTAGCTAAAGTTTTCAATATTTTCGAAAATTATTGAAAAAATTTTAATAGCAAGACTTAGTAAATACTTGGAGAAAAAATTATTTCTGATTGAGAATCAGTTTGGTTTTCAACACAAGAGAAATACAGCGGGCGCTTCTAAACAGTAGGTATAACCGATATAGTGAATAGAATAGAGCGAGGTGGGCACACAATGTTGACCCTGTGTGATCTGGAAAGAGCATTTGATTGTGTCTCCTATGACTTATTAACTAAAAAACGCTAAAACTGATAAACTCGTATCTGACCAATATAGAGCAATTTGTTCAGATAGATGATGTCAAATCAGCCACATTAAAACCACTCCATGGAGTCCCACGAATCTATCTATCTATCCACAGTGACAAAATAACGCTTAGTCTTGCGGATTCTTCTGGAACAGCAGCAAACCGTTTTTCCTACACTACCGTTTTGCAGCACTTTACACGAATTCGTTTTTGACCAAGCGTGAGCGATCGCGGATAGCTTTGTCATGTTCAAATTTTGATGCGAAATACTCGTAAGATTTACAGCAAACTTCGTTTTTTTATTAAGGATGTCCTCGTAGGTATAGACCTAAATACAAATGTACCGAGAACATCTATTGGGGCAGAAGACACAATTCATTAATTTGGGATTTAAAGGCCTGCAAATTAGGACGAGTGGAGTATACGTGGGAAGGTAAGGAGTTCCACAATCTGGAGACCCTGGGGATGAACGAACGATCGAATCGATCCGTTCTGGATGTATGACAATGAACAGTATAAGGATGCATGTAGTTGGCACGTCGCGTTGCTCTGGCTGGTCTGACAAGTGGAGGCATTATAGAGCGGAGTTCTTCTGAGCAAAATCCGTTTATGTATCGGTAAAACAAGGAAAGATCAGACACTGCTCTTTGGTGGGACAATGGGGCAAGGTTTTTGGTATTACTGGTGTCGTTTATTAGTCGAACTGCTCTTCTTTGTATTGCATCAAGAACCCCGAGCCTTGACGGAACCGCCGAACCCCATACATGCGAGCAGTATTCAATATTAGGTCGTATTTGAGCTTTGTAAAGAGTTGCTAAGTTGGATGGAGAGAAATATTTCTTTGCTCTAAACAGAAAGCCTAATTTCTTTCCTGCTGCAGTTGCTATGGATGCAATATGTTCGCTCCATGTAGTAAGTCCTGAAAGATCGTTATACCAACCAACGTAATGAAGGCGCCCACTACCAGTGTCTGATCGTTCATTGTAATGGATGAGTCGCATGTTTGTCTCTTGTTAGGCAACATGTCTTTGTCTTGAAAGCGTTGAAATTAACAAGATTATTTCTTTCCCACTCGTCTACAATTCTCAAATCTTGATTGAGAGAAGCCGTTGTGGATCTTCTGTCCTTTTCCAGAATATCTAGGAATATTGTACGGTTTTACGTTTTGCTACAGTGTAGGTTGCTATCATCTGCAAAACAGTGTATCGGGTTATTATTGGCTTCTAGTAGAACAATTTACTATTGATTTAGTTTTTTAAATAACTATTTGGCATCCAATTCACATAAATAAACTCAAAAGAACCACCGTAAGTTGTACCGGACTCAACGAAAAACTGTTCTAATCGAAAATACAGAGTCACCATAATGTTTATTAAGCTTCTCTTTGGTCCCCTGAGGCGTTTTGCAATTCATAAAGCAATTTTTAACGAACACCCGAAATTCTTTTTGATCATTTTTTGAAAATCATTCGACATCCTTGTCAAACACATAAAAAAAGACCGATCTTACTAAAACTTGGTTTGTGTTCCACCAAAAGATGCTACTAACCAAACACAGTCTTGATCTTGATACATTTCTTTGACAACACAGATTTTTCAAACAATACTCGTATATGTCCTTTTCATTTGACGCGCAAAATTAACTTATAACGGTATTTGTTGATAACTTTCTGAGACTAGAAAAATATTTTAGGTAATAAAAAAGGTAGGTAAAGACAACATATTGAGATTTGAATTGACAGTCAAAAATGTATTTAATAACTTACTTTTATTAACTTACCCGTAAATAATTTGTTCGATTAGTATCATCAAGGCTTCCATCTGGATCCGAATATCCATTTTCCGTAATATATATTTCAGGATCGAAATATTCTTGTTTAAACCATTTCAGCAGTTTTCTTATTCCCCACGGGACAACCTATAAATTAAAACTTACTGTTTTACTAAAAACTGATCATTTTGCGTAGTCCTGTGACTAATAAAGTAGAGTAAATATCAAAAGTAATTTGATAAATTGTGACCAACATAGAACCAAGGATCTTTAATGTTATTTCTTATGTATTTCACATCACCAAATCCAAATTTTAAACAGATTAAAACCGTCAGAATAGTGTGCAATTTATTTGTTTAAATCGTTGTTGAAAGTTATTAATGATAGATATTAATATGCAACCAGCGCAAATGGATAACTGAAATCCATAAAAATCACGTTTCAATCATCAAAATTAACTCTAAAACGTGTCATTTAAAACATTGACTTTTTAGCTTTAAAATGGGATCTATTAGATTCATGTTGAATTCTTTATAAAAAAAGAGTGTGCGTGTAACCTTTACGTGCGACTGAAGTAAAACTTAAAAATTTTCAATAATTAAAAATTTTGAAAAATATTGAAAATTTTAAAAAATATTGAAAATTTTGAAAAATTTGAAAATTTAAGCTAGCTAAATTCACACCGCTACTTCCGTCAGAATCTGACGTCAGAATTACAACGTTCCGTCAGAATTACTTCCGTCAGAAAATAAATTTGAGTTACCCCTAGTCGCGCCTAAAGAAGTTTTACTTCAAAAAAATACATCTGTTTAAAGTCAAAATTGTCTATGCAAAAACGACAAGTAATTTGTGTATAGATATTTCCAACTACGTTACATGAGAAATATACTTAAGCATATTTTATAAAGTCATTTTTTACGAACAGTTTGAAACCTAATAGATATATCTAAGTCTATTTTTCGCCAAAATATACCAGTTTTAATATGCGATTACTAGCACAATAGATCGCTGCGTAACAATTGGAAGAACGCGTACAGCAGTTGGAAGGCGCACAGCAGTTGCAACGCACACACAGGAGTTGAAACTCACGAACAACAGTTGAAACGCACTCACAGCCCTTAATTTACGCGCTACTATGAGCGCAAAATTACAAAAAATCCGTAAGTACATTATTAATATAAAGTGACAAAAAAATCTAAATTCACAATTAGTAAAATTTCATGCTTGGTGATCACACGAATTACGAACGAGTTTGTAAATTCAAATAGAGGTACCTAGGTATGCAAGTTTTAACTATTTTTTAAAATGAGTTACATTTGTGTTTTCTCAGCTTCATTTCTTTCAAAAATACATTTAATATTAACAGAGCGTTGCGCACACTCCACTTGTTGTGTGTTGTGAACACTTAAGCGAGCAATCTGGCATATCTCGACGAAAAATAAACGTGTAAATTGTAGATTATAAATGGGGCCGATTGGCACAAGTGATCTTATTACACTGCGACCTTAAATATTTTTTGTGTATACGCTACATAAGGTCTAGAGTTTTAAGAATGTCTATTATTCGCTTATGATTTACTTTTGCAACAAATCAGACTCTAAGAAGACCTGTCCCACTTATTTATATCGTTGGCGACCAATTATTCTGCAATTAAAAATAATATGATTAGCTCTTTCATCTGCATAATCACAGAATCTGCAGCTTTTAATGCCCACTTTTTAAAGAAATGGTACCTCAGTCATTTAGAGTACCACAGAAAGGTTCAGGTCATATAAAAGAAGTACTAGCTCCTTCTTTTGTGAGACTATCGGCAATCTCGTTTCCAACAATCCCTTCATGCCCTGGTACCCAAAGAAAGTTACTTTGTTTTGTTTAGCCAGTTGCTTAAGGACTGTTTGCAGTTCTTGGCTAGAACTCAAATGTGGTAGATTTTAGAGCCTTCAAAGCAGTTTGTCCGAGGCAATGAATAGCTTTGCTTGGAAGATTGTAGGAATGTTTCCCATGGCTATTGAGAACTTAACATTAGTACACGTGACCCCTCTACCTACTCCTTCTGGTGGTTTAGACCCATCAGTACAATAAGTGAAGGCTTCTTTTATAAGTTGAGCGATTTCGTTTTGTGTTAACTCTCACTCGTTAATAATGACATTTAGAACCTGTAACCCCTATACCTCGTTCTGATGTAATAAGTATAATAAGTGAGGGCTTCTTTTGAAAGTTGAGTGATTTCATTTTGTGTTAACTTACACTCATTAATAGGTACTAACATTTAGTGTGAGTTTGAAATCCTATTTTGAAAACATAATCTCATAATCTTCATGAAATGGGTTGCTCCGATTCTTAGAATCCCAAGATGTCCTGTAAGATCGCCGGGTTTTAGAGACCTAGTCCTTGTCCATAATTTTAATCAACATTTTGAGATAAATCTTGTTCGGAGTGCTTCATCAGTTATGTTTGGATACATACAACCTTTTAAGTGACAGGCAATATGGTTTTCGCCGACATAGGTCAACAGCCGATCTACTAGCATATGTAACTCATGTGGAAGAGCATTTCCATAATGAGTCTTTCGATTCATTTGAGGAAATGAACTTCGCCCTTTATTTCCAACGTTTAAAATCAGATTAAAATGTAAGTTATGTAGTTTAATGTACTATATTTAATTTGGAAATAATAAAGATTCTTATTATTATTATTATGTCTGGAGTGATGCCATGCACCACCATGGGGAGACTCAAATAGTATCACTAGATATCTCAAAAGCATATATGAAGTGTGGCATCTTAAGCAAACTGCCTTCATACAGACTCTCCCCATACCTTTGCCGATAAATATCCAACTTTCTCTCCAACAAGCACATCCTTGTTGCCGTAGACAGACATTCCTCCAACCTCTACAAGATCAACGCTGGAGTTCTTCAAGGATCGGCTCTAGCCCTACTCTATTCCTTTTATACATTAATCAATTAGTAGAAGCCACTAATAACCCGATACACAGTTTTGCAGATGATAGCAACATACACTGTAGCAAAGCGCACAAGCATCCCATATCCGTAGATACTTTGGAAAAGGACAGAAGATCCATTACGGCTTCTCTCAATCAAAATTTGATAAGTGTAGACGAGTGGAAAAGAAAGAATCTTGTTAATTTTAACTCTTCCAAGACAAAGACATGTTGTCTATCCAACAAGAGGCAAACATACGACTCATCCATCACAATGAACGATCAGACACTAATAGCAAGCGACTCCATTACAACGTTCTCCCAGGACTTACTCTAGAACGAACATATTAGGTACATCACTAGCAACTGCAGCAGGAAAGAAGTTAGACTTTGTTTTTAAAGCACGGAAATATTTTTCCCCATTCAAAGCCCAAATAAGACCTAATCTTGAATACTGCTCGCATGTATGGGGATCGGCGGCTCCGTCAAGGCTCAGAGTTTTTGATATATAAACGACTGTTCAGTGCCAGACATCGAGAACGGATCGATTCGATAGTTCGTTCATCCCCAGGGTCTCCCGATTGTAGAACTCCTTACCTTTCCACGTCTTCCCCACTCGTCCTAACTTGCAGTTAATAAGTTGTCTCTTCTGTCCCAATAGATGTTCTCTGTGCATTTGTATTTAGGTCTATACCTACGAGGACATCCATACATACATAAAAAATATATATGTTACCAATACAGCAATTAAACAAATAAATTGTTCTTAAAAAATTATATACAAATCTGGCGGTGACGAATGTTTGAAAATTGGATGTCAAAAATACATAAGTGCTACCTTCAACCACCATGAAGCTGAACTTTGCCATTCACTTGGTTGATATTCGAATACCCCTTCGTCAGTTTGAAAGGAAGGCTCTCCAAATTTTGGTTCAGGTATGGCTTGTACCATAGAAGTTGTATAAAGATTTGCAGCAAAAAAATCATTTGTTCCTAAAATATGGAAAAAAGTGCCAAATAAAGCTTCATAACAATAATAATTTTAGATATTAAAAATCAGTTTACCTTTAATATATTTAATTTCTTGTGTAGTAAGTTCGGGAAGACGCGACTTTTTAAATCCCTCCCCTTTACTTCTCTTTGCAATCCTGGTTTTCATTATTTCGGGCCAATCACCATAATATAAAGGATGACCAAATATTCCCCACTAAAAATTTATTCCTACAGAATAACAGCTTATTAAAATATTACTGCTATCAAAAAAGAAAGTGCTTCTTAAGAAGTAAAAAGAAATGAAGAAAAATCTTGTAAAAAATTCTTCAATTCCAATATTTACATTTCTTTATATTTTTAAGAAACTTAAATATTAAATCTTTATCAGTTCCGCGAAAAACAGACCAAAAAACCTTTAATTACAAGTTTTCCACGTTTTTGTTTGTTGCTATTATCTCTTCCTTAGGAAGGTATAATGGAGAATTAATAATTTACATCCACATCATTCCTTTGACACCAAATGGAGTGCAAATACCCTTATCCCTATTTTGTACTCTTTCGAATATAGCTAATTGGAATTTATGTCTGTTGGAATTTACATTGCACTTTAGAAAAGAGAAATTTTTATATTAACAATAAACATATTTACTCCAAATTGCATTTTCGTTGCGGCAGCTTTTAAATCATCAGTATTATTGGTTTTAGGTTCGTACCAATTTAAATTTAATATCATAGCAAGTTTTCCTAAAAGAACAAACTAAGTAATCATGTACATCAAATGGATAAGTTCGAATTTAAATTTATTAGATACTTATTACTATTTCATAAACTGCAATGAAAGACTTACCGTGTTGTTTCGATCTAAATTCTTCATTATACATGTGCCAAATACTAGCATGAGCTCGTAATAAACTAGCAGCACATTCATAATATTTCATAATTCCTTCAAAATAGCACGTTGATATAGGTTCATTAATAGTAAACCAAATTTTAACATCATCACCAAATAAATTAAAAAGAATTCTTGAAAAATCAGTTATCCATTGGGGGAAAGACGAATTATAGAATCCTCCAAGATCATCTAAACATTGTGGCAAATCTCCGTGGTATATTGTAATTGCTGGTTGAATATTATTGGCTTTTAATTCTGCTATTAGATTTTTATAATATTTGACGCCTAACGGGTTAATAGTTTTATTAAAACCTAGAATTAAACATAAAAAGGTACTAACTCATACGAGGGTTGTCTTTTTAGTTTTGCATATAGCCACTTAGAAGGCGCCATCAATAGAACCTTCAGACAAAAATCTATTTTCAATCTTTTGTTGAGGTAAATCCAGGGTTGCAGTACGATACAACAAGTCTTATAGGTACAGTGAATTTTAACATACTTGTTATATAGAGGCATCTTTGGGCATTTCAAAGATCTGGATCAAAAAAACCTACATGAAGAGCTGGGTTATACGAAGTTGGTTTCCCGTTGGATCCCTCATTTACTCACAGAGGAGCAAAAAATGGTTCGCGTCAACATTGGAACGGTTTAACAAAGGAAGCATTATTAGTGGCTATAAATCTTGGATTTACTCCTACGAACCGGAAAATAAAAACCAATCCGCTGAGGGTGTTTCACGATGAGGTAAAACTAACAAAAGTAACTATTCTCGAAGTGTGTAAAAGAAAATGGTCACAACTTTTATATAAAAATCTGGTCATGTGGCAACAATTGCTTTAGAAAATCGAATTGCTTTGGAAAATCGAAGAACGGTTACTTCCAATTGGTGTATAAACGTTTGTTTGCCAGAAATTATCGCAAAACTGCGACAAAGCAACACATAGGTAATGACGAATCATCCTACATCAGGACAATACAAGTGGCAAGTGGTCACACTTCATAAAAGCCAAACGAGTTTTTGAAGCTTCAAACCATCGAAATGTTAGACCATCCACCGTATAGTCCCGACCTAAATCCCAACGACTTCTTCACGTTCCCAAATATCAAAAACTACATGTAGGGCATCAATTTCAGTTGCCAGAATAAGCCATCGATGCCTTTAACACAGCGATTTTGCAGGTGTCAACTGAAGAGTGAAATAACTGTTTTACCAATTGGTTTGAACGTGTACAAAAGGGTGTCGATCTTGGCGGGACTGGGACATATTTTGAAAATCATTAAAGTACTTTAAGTCTATTTATTTTTTGTCTTTATGGTTATATGCAAAACATAAAAGTCAACTCTCATAGCATCATGATCTTTAATTCTCAGAACGTGAGCAGAGTACCTACAAAGCAGAACAAAGTAAGTGCTATCTCTTTTAAACCATTTTTTGGTTTAGGGAATGGAGGATGTCTTCTATCTTTCAAGCAGAGTCAGGTTCATAGTTTTATTTTATCTCGAGTTCTGAGCATTGAAGGCTATATCTAATTAGTATATGCTTGAAGATGACGATTGAGATAATCTATACCTTCAAATTGGGAATAATCAACATCAAATTGAGAATAAACAATTTCAAATTGGGAATAAACAATATCAAATTGAGAATTAACAATTTCAAATTGGGAATAATCAATATCAAATTGAGAATAAACAATTTCAAATTGGGAATAAACAATTTCAAATTGAGAAATATTGAATTTTGATTGATACACATTATTAGAATGCAAACCATTAATAAAAAGTTTAAACAAAGTACAAGTAAACATCTATATATAGTATTTAACGCATCGTGTACGAAGTTTTGTATATGCGCTATAAGTTTCTTTTATTTACCTTATTTTTCTGTCTGAGCGCTTTAAACAATATTTGAACTGAACTTCGTCTAAAAAAAGATACATTTTCTGAACATTTTTGCGACCAGATGACAAAATTTAACGCTGTAATACATTTAATTACCTAAAATCTAATCAAAGAATATAGTAGACCACGAAAAACAATTGAGCGTCTGTACTTAGAACTGTTATTAATAACTGATTGTTTCACACTTTTCTTTAAGTTAAAAATGCCTTACATTAAAAAAGCTCAAAGTAATACTATAAGACAACAGATTCGTACTATATACAACAATAATGGAGAGTGGAGAGCTCTAGCAGATGCTTTAGGAGTAAAAAAATCTACTGCCTATAGCTGGATACACCAGGAAGCTGAAAAACCACGGGGAGGAAAAAGGAAAAGCAAAATTTCGGCAGAGCACCGTGTATTAATGGAGCAATATATCGAGAGGAACCCTAGAATAACATTACGGGAACTGAAAGAAAAATTTGAACAAAACCATAATGTAAGCGTTTCAAAAGAATGTTTGCGTAGACATTTAGATAGATTATTGTTTACATTAAAAGATTGCCATAAGGAACCAGAAAAGGCTAACACTCATGAAAATAAAACAAAAAGAAGGAATTACGCACAACAGCTGCTTGAATATCAGGCAGATAGCATGCCAATTTTATACATGGACGAAACAAATTTTAATTTATATGTGTCCAGAAGGAAAGGACGATCTAAAAAAGGGAACCGTTGTACATATGTTTCTGCAGGAGCCAAAGGTGCAAATGTTCATGTCATTGGTTGTATTAGTAATATGGGGTTGGTCCACCATGAAATTAGGAGAGGTGCTTTAAAGACACCAGAAGCAAATAATTTCTAAGACAGTGTTTACGAAATGCACAAAATTTGTACCAAGAAAATGTGGTTCTTGTAGTTGATAATGCACCTTGCCACTCTTCAATTGAAAGAGTCTTTGCAGAAGACGAATTTGCGGGGAATAAACTACTTCGATTGTGACCATATAGTCCAATGTTTAATGCCATTGAACACGCATGGTCAGCACTAAAAGCGGACGTGAAAAGAAATTTAGCAGTGGATATGCCAGATATTTTATCAGGCGAAGAGAGAGGAAATATTAGTCAGTCCGAGTACCGCCTACAAAAATTGGAAAATATAACAAATAATTTAGCTAACTTGTCAGTTGTTAAATGTTTAAAATCCATTGCGCATATACAAAGATCCATACCGGATGCGTTAAATATGGTCGATGTTCAATTTTAGTTTATTGTTTAATTAGTTATATAAGTTATGTTTTGTGTTCTAATAAAGTCAAAGTTTAAATTTAATATTTCTCAATTTAAAATTGTTTATTCCCAATTTGAAATTGGTAATTCTCAATTTGATATTGTTTATTCCCAATTTGAAATTGTTTATTCTCAATTTGAAGTTGATTATTCCCAATTTGAAGTTGAAAAGGTATAGTATCTACAAAGAGAATTAAACTATGTGCCATCTCTTTCTTACACCTCTCTATGGTAACTATAACCATAGGTCGTTAGGTTTACCAACTATCTCCCAAATAGAGTGAGGTTTAAAAGATTTTTTATTTTATTTTGCGTTCCGAGCATTAAAGGTTGTCTCTAATTAGTATATTCTCGAAGATCACGATTAATATTATGTTACTGACAGTTAATACAGTCCCATACTTTTTTTGACCTCTCTGCCAATTTCTATAAAAAATAAAATTGTTTACAACCAAAAGTTGAACATTGTCTTTCTTTACTCAACCACGCTGTTCAATTTTTGAATCTTGTTCCTTTTGATTTTTCGCATTTTTTACATTTTGGTGACACTGATGGTCGCCTTTCTGTGTGTTACCACTTTTCTTGCTAGTAGAAACTCTTATTCCTGATTAATGAGTCACTTTACTGAGAAAGCATAGGATTTGTATACTTAAAACTATCTGCCGTTATCCATTTTTCTGATTTAGTACGTCAAACAGAATATTTCTACACTTTATTTTCTTTAATGTACTGAAATTTTTTGTCAATTTCCTTTTGTTTTTTATTTTTATCTATATTTTCTATAATAAGAACATTCATTCCGATCCATAACACAATCTTCCATCATTTAACGTTCATCTCCATTTTTTTTTTAGTGTATGCTTCCATTCCTCATGGAAAATCTTTTCACCAGTTTTCTGAAATAAAAATGATCTCCCTACCGAACATACTTCTGATCCATAAGTTAAAGTACTAAGAAACTATAAAACATCAAAACATTTAGTGTATGCTTCCATTCCTCATGGAAAATCTTTTCACCAGTTTTCTGAAATAAAAATGATCTCCCTACCGAACATACTTCTGATCCATAAGTTAAAGTACTAAGAAACTATAAAACATCAAAACCAAGTGAATTTGGAGATACCTACAATGATACAATATTAAATGGCTCACCATTTGGTAAAATTCTTGGCCAAGATATAGAGAATCGATAATGGGTAACACCAATGCTAGCTAACAATGCTACATCCTCTTTGTATTTATGATAAGAATCACATGCAACATCAGCAGTACCATTTTCTTTGATAACAGAAGGAACTAAATGATTTTTTGTATCCCAAACACTTGGAGTTTTACCATCTTGACTCCAAGCACCTACAAAAGATTTATTATATTTTGAAATCAGTTAATTTTCCTATTTAAAGTATAATCGTACCTTCAATTTGTACAGCTGCTGTAGCACAACCAAATATAAAGTCGGATGGAAATTTTTTGTTGTTTAACACATATTCAGATGTACTACAACAATACACTATAAAAGTAAATAAAAAAAGTACCAACAATTTGGGAAAAAAATTTATGGATGGAGAAAAGTAGAGAAGAAAATCCAATGGGGAGAGCCATTACACAAATAGAGAATTAGGTTTGCCTAAAATTAGAGGACACAGATAATTGATAGTTTCAAAAATGAAAACAAAGCCAAGCAAAGGAATCAAATTAGAAAATCTTTGAGACAATCGAAGTGGATGCTAAAAGTGGAAAGGAAGATCCATTAGACAGGCATCATTGCATCTTAAATTGTATAAATAACGATTATGAATATGATTTAAATTAGATAAGTGACAGATAACAAATCAAAGCAGAGCAATCCACTTGTGCAAAACAATAAGAAAATTTCAGTTAAATTCTGTTTTTGAAGTCTGAATTTAATATAAAATTATATTTTTTAATGACCCAAGGATACTTACCAATATTTTATTAACACAAACAGTATTATTAATCTTTTTGAGGACATTTTCCAAGTAAAGCCAATAATGTTAGTATTTATAAATATATCATTATTTAAATAATATATGTTTAATTTGTTTTCGATATCGTTATCTTTTTTAACAAACAAACATGGTAGATACACTTTCAAAGCTGAAATATATTGCAAAATTTAGAAATAAGATCGCTCAGTTATCCACTTGTTTTCACAGCAAAAAGAACGATTTTTTCTTTCCCAAAAAAACATTTTCTAACCCAGTTTGGCTACATACTAATGTGATAAATATTTCACTACCGAAGGCGAAGAAATTATTTAAAGGAATAATAATAAAAGCAGTAGTGTAATTTTCAGGCATATACTAACTAGAGGCAACCTTCAGTGCTCCTAACGCTGCTAAGTCTCTCTCTCTCTCTTGCACCTAGCCCTGATTGGGGATAGTTTTGTGCATGTTCAACCCGTACTTCCTAAACCAATTGATCGTGTGGTAATCGTTAGGTATCTGAAAGAGATAGCACATAGTTATATTTTAAGTCTGTCCTCTGTCGACACGATTTCGAGCATTGAAGGCTATCTCTAGTTAGTATATGATCAAAGAGTGTAAGTGCAAGAACCTATTAAAGCAGAAAAAGTCTAGTACAGTTTTTTTATAATTATATACAATGGTATATTATATACCAAGGTGGAAAGCACTTCATTTTTCTCAAGAGAAAAATGGTACTTCCACCGGGGTACATATACTATTTTATTCACAATCGTTTAAAATAATATGATGAAATCTTTTGACAGTTATCGTTGACGTGAAATTTATTCCTATAATAATTCGTGGTTTATTCTTATGTAATTGAGAGTATTGCAATATGTCCGACAATGAAGAAGATTGTACACCCCCAGAAATATGTGAGGCTGCACAAGCGGTGATGTTAAATCCATTTCCTGACAAAAGTAAAAAAAAGTATGAGAAAACGTACAAAATTTACCATGAGTGGTGTATTAAAAAATGAGTTTAAACTGGAACTTCTGAAAACTGATTATTGGCTTATTAGAAAGTTTTTTATATTTTCGCCGTGTTCTGTGTCTCTGTGTCATTCCGTGGAATTTGTAATCGAATTTAAACCTATTTTCCGACTACCTAGAGCTCTGAAATTTTCAGGATAGCTAAGAACTGGATGACAATGCATGTTTCAAGTGTATTTAGGCATATACATAGATTTCGAAATTTATACCGAATTGATATTAAACATGATCTAAGTTGTGTATAGATAATATTATTTTGAAAGTTATTAAATAAATCGTTCGTAGCGTAGTTGGTTAGGCGGCGGATCACTCCACTTGTGACAGTTCTGTTATGTTATCATAATGGGATCGATTACGCGACAGAGAAGTTTTTTTTTCTTTTTTTTTTTGTTCTTACATGTGAAAACAGTAATTATTATTTTAACTGGTAATAAAATAAACTGTTTTAGAAAGTTTTTAGATTACCCTTGATTTTGTTAACAAGGAAACAATCATCTCTATGATCAATCACAGCGTTGTATGACTTAATATTTTTACAATGTCAGGGATGCTGTGCATTGTTGAGATGACACAAAATATGACCTATAAATCAGTAAAAAACTTTCTATTATAAAAAGTTCTTTTTGTAAATTGTGCTTATTTTGCCAATATTGTTGCCCAAAAAAAGAAACCTTCTACCTTTTGGCCTATTTAGTCAATGTTAACCCATGATCAAAAACAACCTATTCCGTCAACACCCAGCACGCAAAAATATTCTTTCTTTTATGAAAACCTTAAAGAGGAAATAACAATTAATAATCAAAGCCACGACAATTCTACGATAAATTTTTACTTATTTATTAATTCTAACGTTTCAAATAGTGTTTAATTTTATGTTAACTACTATAATATTTACCTACCTGGTAACGTGGTAACTACCTATTGTTAGCTCTGTTGTTGTTATTGTTACGTTTCTCTTAATAATAAATTCCACTGAAATTAATAAAAATGTATTAGTCTACACAATCGTTTCTACAATACAATTCGTTGTGATTATTCTGGAATCTGTAATCGTTACAAAACGTAATTGGGAACATCTATTGCTTACATTTAAGTTTATTTTTTTGTCCTTTCTTTCCGATGTGTGTTGGGCTAGTGCCTTATCCTTATAGTTTACTTTATCCTTTCTTCGGGTGTCGGATGTTGGTTTTACTTAATATAGATTTATCTCAATCTTTTTTACCAAGGTGTTTTCAGTACATACATATGGTTTTACAGCAATTTTATTCTACTTAAGTTTCGTTTTGGTTTTTGTCATTATACTGGTTGCCTATATACCGATACCGATATAAAATGTTTGTTATATTTTCCAATTTTAATGATCTCTATCTATGGAGGCGCGTAACGGGTGGAAAGTGGCTACTTACCACCATGGTTAACAATTGTTTACTTTCCAACTGTTTTGTAGGGTGGAAAACTGTCTATTTTTAAACGATTGTAATTAAACAATTTTTTCTAACTATAACGATAGGTATAGTGTAGTATAGTTATTCCTATCTATCATTATCCTTAGGTAAACTGAGTTTTGTTTAATTATTTTCAATAATTTAATGCCGTTCTTATGTTAAATTATATTGTTCAAATTCGTTTTCAATATGTATCTAATCTAATAAAATTCTCACTGACAATAAGATCATAATAATAAATAATAAAATCCGCATCTTATCAATTATTATCTAAAACCAGTGATATCTACCTGTTACGTGTTTTTAATATTATTATCGAATATCTAATCCTGTACAGTGTACTAAGGTGCAAATTTGGTGAAAAATGGAGGTAGGAAAATAGTTTACGATTTAAAAACGTTTCAATGGATTCAATACTTTAAAATTAATTTGTTGGTTTTTTCTTTGTTTAAGATAAGATTATATTTTGTGCATATGAAATTAATGCTTCCAAACTAATTTGTTGTTTTTACTATATTTAAATAAAGTAGTATTATGTATACATAAAATCATGTTAAAAAAATTAACCTATCGGAAAAGTTACATTTTCAGAGATAATCAAACAACTCATTTTTATAAAAAAGGCGTGTGAAACTCAGGTAATTCCGATGTTAAGCGAAGATTTCTACGTTATCTTTGACAGAGGAGTAAGCCAGAAAAATATATTTTTTGAATAACGAAATTCGTTAAATAAATAAATTAAAGTGACTATTATAAAACTATATTTTGAATAAATAAATAATATTTAAAATTTTAGAAATTATTCCTACAAGAATATATAATATTAAGGAGAAATTCAAAAAATATCGCATCCAGCAGGACTCGAACCAGCAACATTTACTGCTACGCGGTAACACTCTACGGAGACCGCCTTGATACAATTGACTGATGAAATTCAAGATGCTCCACATAAGGCTGTCAAAATAGCACTTAATGATAGAGGAGTAGATAGAACGACTTCCACCTGGTTGTCGCAATTACTATTTACAAGAATTGCAGAAATGAAGATAGGCCAAGATCACTGTTACCCACAGGGAAGAGTTGCATCCCCTCTGATGTGGAGTCTTACTGTGGACAGCTTAATCTGGCAATCGACCAAACTAGGTAGGTATACCTTGCCAAGGGTATTCCACAAGAGGGAAATATGAAAATAACTTCCACTGTGACATAGTACAGAGAGGACTGAACAAATAATGTAATTCGGTGGGACTTAATATTAAACCCACCAAGACCAAAAAGAAACTTAAAAACCGTCAATGTAGGTGAAAATATCGTTGAGTGGAAACAGAGGATAAATATCTAGATAACTGGTTACTCCGGTACAAACACGAAAACAAAATAATATACCAAGCTACAAAACCTTCTATGGTGTGCAGAAACACTGCAGGAAAGAATTGGGGTTGTAACCCAAATACATTGGAATGGATGAAGTTACACAGCAATAGTGAGCCCAATCATCACAGTAGTTTGGGGCACGAGAGCTAATCTGACTAGTACGAGGACAAACTTCTCAAAGATTCAGAGACTAGCATATGCATGCATCATTGGAGCAATGGGAACAGGTCCCACTGTTGCAATGGCAGTAATCCTAAATCTCACGCCACTACACATTCAAGTCCAAAGTATAAGGAAGAAAACAATATATAGAACGGTCAATAAAGGAACGATCAAGGAAAGACCTCGATCACTTCAATTTGACCAAACTTTGGGAACGCCCCAAGATAACATGCCAAAGAAATTTAACTTAACTGGGTAGTAAATCTGAATAAGACAAAGACACCATATTGAGGCTAAGCCAAAATGTCATAAAATGGTATACGGATGGTTCCAAGCCAGATAAAGGAACATGAGCAGGGGTTTTTGGACCTAGAGCTAAATACTCAGAAAGCCTGGGTGCATACCCAAGTATTTTTCAAGCGAAAATCTATGACATCGAAAGATGTGTACAATTTAATATATAAAGGAACTATCGCACACAAAAGACTGTTATCATTTCAGATAGTCAAGCAGCCATCATAGCTCTGAACTCACAGACAATCAGTTCAAAGATGGCCTGGGACTGCCTAGGCAAACTAAATGAGCTAGGACAAAACACGTTACCCTCTTATGGGTTCTACGATATATAGGAATAGAAGGAAACGAAACAGCAGATAGGCTGGCAAAAAAAGGTGCTGAAACCCATTACTGGAGACCAGAACCATCTTGTTGAATCAGCGGTAGTACAGTCTTAGAAAACCTAAGAAAAGAAGTGGATAAAGAAAAATTCAAGTTGTGGAATGATCTAGAAGGAGTAATACAATCGAAGACGCTCCTAGGAAACTATAACCAGAAGAGATCTTTCAGCTGTCTTAAACTTATAAGAAGAATTATGACGGGAATTTTAACCGGACACTGCCGATTAAGAGGACACATGAAGAAACTAGAATTGGTAGATGAAGCAAAGACAGATTCTGTGAGATAGAGGATGGTACCTAAATACACATAGGTACTCTCAGAATACACCGCATTACGTAATTCTAGGGTCAAATACCTAGGGTCATACGAAACAGAAGCGGAAGATCTACCTAACTTAAAACCCAACGAACTCCTAAACTTTCTAAGAAAGATAGGTTAGGTTAGGTTAGGTTTATGGTGAGTGGGTCTATAAGGCCCTCCACTGCGACTCGCAAGAGTCTATTGTGGCTCACACCTATTCAGATTTCACCAAACAAATTCAGCTTCTTAACAAAGCCGATTAGCTTATTTGGTGAATGATTTTTCAGGTCCGAGGGCGAGAGAGCATCCCTGCCAAACATCAGATACCTGATTCGAGCCGCGGCGGGGCAGGCACAAATTATATGCTCTGCTGTTTCATCATCTTCCAGACAAAGACGACAGGTCGGATCTTCCGACAGTCCAAGTTTTAGCATATGATGATTCAGATGACAGTGGCCTGTTAAAAGGCCTGTTAGACAGCGTAGGTCATGCCTGCTATAGTCTAACATTTGTTTGGAGACATTCTTCGAAGGATGAAGAAGATAGGACTGGAAGAGCTGATATAAGTCTGAGGAAACATCCAGAAAACAGGGACTAAATAGATCTTATAGGACGCAGGTGTATCTGTCACCCCTAATTTAGCTCTGACATACATACAACGCTTTCACTAAGCTACAGATGCAGATGCATAGTAATTGTTAAGGTTTTTGGTCTTTTTTTTGTTCAACTCATGTCGCATGTGACATGAGCACTTACTGACTTCCTCCTTAAGCACTTTTATGCATGACGTTAATGAGACAGATTATTTCTCTTATAATATTTTTATAACCAATTAATAGTATTTTGTTATAAATTACGACATCTTAAAAATAATGCAAATCTTATCTATAAATGATACCGCTTAATTACTTATTAACAAAATAAAATTTATTTATAGCAATTACTTATATATAAATATTGGAAAAACATTATCTTTATGGGTGTGGATTTTAATTCACACTAATAATGCCCTATTTATGAACGATACTTAAACGTTAAGCAACTCTTAAACTCTTATTTAACGACCAATCAGACTGTTACGAATCACTATTAAATTATTAGCATTAGAATATACTAAGAGGTATAAAATCCGTTAGTGTAAACACAATCTCTCCACTGTTTCTTGTAGTTATCTTTGGAATTTTGTGGTTTTGTAAATTGTTCTAAATTGTTTATGGTTAATATAATTATAATAACTGTAAAAACAGCAAAGTTACGTTATTCTAGGAAGGAAAAGTATTTTTAGTTCATTTTTTGTCCCCAACTGGTGCTTCGATTAGTTAAGTACATTTTGACACATCATAGCTTCGTCCAAACTTAAACTTAAACATATTCCAATTAATAAAAATATACCAAGTTCTTCATATGTGGACAAATCAGGCTAATAATGAGCTGAAGAGTTCGCAGAACTATTTTCAACCAATCAACTGCATCCATTATAGTTTTAAAAGGCTCCACTTTTCAGGTATAAATTGCTGTCATTCTTTCATTCAGCACTTTAAATATTGACCAATAAAATTATCACCAAATACAAGGTCTATTACACCTTCAATGCTCTAATGCTGCAAACATGAGACGAATAAGACAGTAGGTGTAAGGTATTAAAGAGTTATACTTCTTTAATTCACTCACAAATCTGGTCCATTGCTTCTTGTTTTTCGCTGTGTTTATTGGTTCCCTCCAAGATTTATTATTTTAAAAACGCTAGCCACCTCGTCATTCCTATTAGCCATACCATTCTACATATACCATTTAAGCCTATTTCTGTCTGTGATATTGAGAATTGGTTGTATTTGCAACTCTTGTCTCACAGTGTCATTTCTCACCTTATCCAGCCTTGTAATACCTTTTACTTTACGAAGGTATTTCATATCTATCGCATTCACATTGCTTTCAGCTGTCCAATTCATTAACCAAGTTTCACTGCCATGTTGTAGAATTGGCCTGAACACAGTTTTGTATAGGTACTACCATCTTTGTCATCAGTGTTGTTAAGTATTTAATTACAATTACTTTAAAAAGTAATTAAATTACTTTTATTGTAATTGGTACGGTAATTAATTACTTTCTACTAAACTGTAATTCATTTGTAATTCAATTACTCGTTACTTTACAATTACAATTACATTTCAATTACATTCGATGAAATGAATACTTTTAATATTTTAATATTTTCAATAGCGTACGTGAAAAAATCCAAACCAGGTAATAGAATACAATGCAAGCGATAACCAGATCGGCGAGCTACCCTAATTAAGATAAGAAATATTATTTCTCGGGATTTTGAAACAAATAAATACTCAAACCCAAGCATATTGTAAAAGTATTATTTCTTCTATTATTTTCTTGTTTCCAGGAAAAAGTTAATGATATTTTTAAAAGTAAACTGGAAAAACCATATTTTTCGAAAGAAGGGTTTGCAAGAAATTCAGTTCAACGTTCCGCAAAATAGTCAGTTCGTGGTCAGTCCTTGATCTAACCCTAACTTGTTCGTTCTTTTGAGGTAATATGTAATAAAAATTATATCAATTGAAAAACAATGTTTTATTTCTAAAACAACTAGGTATAGGAGTAATATATTGTTTTAAAACATTTTCGAACTTTCTACCTGAAAGGAAGATGTACCTAACTAATTAATTAAAATTGCACAGCGTGTAATTATAATTGTAATTAATTACATTTCCAATTTTGTAATTGGAATTAATTAAAATTGCAAATTTTGTAATTGTAATTGTAATTAATTACATTTTGACCAAAGTAATTGTAATTGTAATTAATTACATATTATTTTAAAGTAATTTTAACATCACTGTTTGTCATCGTATTGACGTCTTTTTTTACCAATAAACGTTCTGTTTATGCTATGATACAAACGTGATGCACTAGAGATTCTTTGGTTAATGCCTTCTTCCATTCTTCCTTCATTGTCGATTTCCACCCCTAGATAATTATACACATGTACCTATTGTATTCTTTTTGTTCTATCGAAATATTTTATTTTCATTCCCAATTACGATGACTTTGGTTTTCTCTACATTTATCTTTAGGTTTCTGTTTTCTTATTCCTTGTTCCATATATTTATGTAGATAACACTGAAGATCATTTTCCTTGTCAGCCAAAATCATCAGGTCGTCAGCAAATGTACATTCAGATATTCCTACACATCAATTTTTCTGTAACCGCCATCATGTTTACGTATTTTCTTTCCTACTGGATTGATAATTTCGTCCATAACCAAAATTAATAATGTCGGACTTAGTACTGTTCTCTGCCTTAAGCCTTCATTTATTTGGAACTCTTCGGATCTGGTGTTATCTTTTCTTATGTAACATTTGTTATTCTTGTATTCTTTTCAGTCTTGGGTTGATATTTCTGGGCTCTAAACATCTCCAATTTTTTTTGTTGCACTTTATCGAACGCCTCTTTCAGCTCAAGAAATGGAGGTATTTCTTCTTCTTGTTTTTTAATGAGCTGTTTAATCGTAAATATATAATCCTGCATACTACGACCTCTTCGGAACCCAATCTGCGATTCTGCTAAATTTGGTTCTATGATGGTTTTTAACCTCTTATTTATTAACATGGGTAGTATAATTTCAATCCTCCAGTCGTGAGGTACTTTTCCTGTGTTCCAATCTTTCTTAAACATTATAATTTCCAAACCTGTGCCTCCTAGTTTTTTCAACATTACAGGAGTACCTAATATGTACTGTCATGATCAGCCGATTTGCCACTTTTTAAACTATGGCCTCTGTGACTTCATTTTTGGTGATACAATCCATTTAATCAAATTCTTCGAGATTTTGATAGTTATCTGTCTGTTATTTTGAATATTTAATTTTGTATTGGAATTTAATAGATCCTTTCACCGATTTCTACTTTATCGGTTATTATTTTGTTGTTTTTCCCTTAATCTAATCTAGATCTTGATGTTTCTTCCTTTTAATATTTTTTAATACTCTATAGAATAATTTTTTATTACCTTTTCGATTTTCTTCAATTTTTGTACCAAATTTGTTCCAACTAGATTGTTATGATTCCTTAACTAACTTTCTTTCGTTGTTCTTTGTACAAATTATATGAGTCTTGTGTTCCATTTCTTAAATATTGTCAAAATTTTTCTTTGTTTTTACATGCATCTTAATCTTCTCATTCTACCACCTAGTCTGTTGTATATTTCTACCGATTGTTAGTGTACCACACGTCTGCTTTGCCACGCTTAATATAGCTTTTTTGAACTTTTGCCATGCATCCTTTAGATTATTCTTCACCATTTCTTGTTTTATTTGCTTCATTCTCGCTTTATTACCCGACCTGTATTTTTCCGCAACCTGCCTAATTTGGAGTTTGTAAATCTTTACTGCCTAATTTGTAGTTGGTAATTCTTTACTGTTTCATTAGGGTTTTTACTTTTTCGGACACTTTTTGTTTATCGCCCTTTATTCCCCATTTCGCTACGAGTAAAAAAAGCGGCCAAGTGCGAGTCGGACTCGCCCATGAAGGGTTCCGTAGCACCAAGTAACAATATAAAAGTTCTTGTGGTTCGTTGTAACTTTGATCGATGTTTTAAAAAAAACTACCTACCAGATCTCGGTCAAACCAATTTGCGGTGGAAGTTTACGTGGTATTATATTTTTTTATTTTATAATTAACTTATTCCTGAAGTTACTAGGGAGACACACATTTTACTACTTTGGAAGTATCTCTAGCGCAAACTATTCAGTTTAGAAAAAATGATACAAGGTACCTAAATATCATTTTTGAAGACCTATCCATAGATATCCCATAGATATGGGTTTGATGAAAAAAAATTTTTTGAGTATCAGTTTTAAGTATGGGGTACCACCAAAATTGATTTTTTTTCTATTTTTGTGTAAAAATCTTAAGGTGGTTCATAGAATACATCTACTTACCAAGTTTCAACAGTATAGTTCTTAAAGTCTAGGAACAAACTGGCTGTGACATACGGACGGACAGACATAAATGACGAATCTATAAGGGTTCTATTTTTTGCCATTTAGATACGGAACCCTAGAAATTGTCGCTATTTATTACTACTCCTTTATTAACTTTCACATCCGTTATTTTATTTCTCTTGTCCCTACTAATTAGTACGTAATTTATAATAGATTTCTCTTGGCTACTTTTTACTTCCATGGTGTATTTATGAATATTTTAGAGCTTATAAAATGAGTGTTATAATTAAGTTACTTTAAAGTATCGGATACTGCTCCATAGTCTCATCTTACTAACAAAGGTAAATACGAATACAGCATCAAGGATTATCGTAATCAAAGTAAAGACGTATATAAAGTAACGAGTTATTTTGAAATAAACTATTCGATACCATCGGATACTGCAAATATCGTATAGGTATATACTCAATAAGAGAACCATGTGTATTCCCGTCTTCCACGATTAATAAAATCAAGAATTCTTATACATCCATAAAAATTACAAGATTTACAAGCAATTCTATTTTAAATCTTTCTTGGTATGTTATTAAAACATTCTTTTCTGATTTCAGATTGATTCCAGCTCAGATGAAATACAACCAAAGGCCAATGTGCGAGCTCTCATATCAGCTTTTGAAAATAACGTTGATGGTGAAATAAAGCTAAAAAGTAGACCAAGAACAGCATCTCTAGGTAATATGCTGAGCAAAGATGTTATTGTACGAGTTAATGAGTTTTCAACATTAGATGATATAGACAAAGCACTAGATAATGTTGAACAACGATTAAATCAATATGAAATCTACAACAAAGCAAAGCATGTTGAGTTTCAGGAAGAGTTATTCAATATCTTAACTAATATTATTAATATTGATAACGATGACCCTGATAAAGCCAGAAATCTAATTGCAAAGACAAAAATTTTTGTTTCAGTATTAAATACCAAATTGCCTTCAAATACAATAACTAAAAATCTTTACGAGGCATATTCACCTAATATTGATCAAACAGAACCCATTCAAAGGGAGTCCAATAATATTACTCAAAAGAAACCTGAGAAAAATATTACCATAAAGAGATCACAGACATTTGCAACCAGAGAAACTTTACAGAGTTCGAAAAAGCGTACAACAGATGCACCAATTGCACCTGTAATTGATGATGAAGAAAAACCTACAATTTCGGTAAAGGCACTAAAAGAAAAGTTTCAATCGATACAATCCCGTATCGAGGTTAAAACCACAAAATCTAACGATAATTTAAAAGAAAAGTTCCAATCCAAACAATCTCAAAGCCAGATTAAAACTAAATCTAACCCAAATTTATACAAAAAATCTCACAGCCAGATTGAAACTAAATCTAATCCTAATTTATACAAACAATCTCACAGCCAGATTGAAACTAAATCTAACCCTAATTTATACACCAGCAGTATTTCTTCCTACTTATCCAAACCGATTAATAATGATTTTGAAAAAAATGAAAACAAATCAGATTATGTAGAGAGTGATACAGAAAACCATAATTTAACTGCTGAAGATCACCCAAATCACGCTGACAGTAGTCCAGAAAATAATAACTCATCTGCTGAAAATAACCTTTCTATTTCAGTTTCAAATTTGCGTAGTATTTTTGAAACGAAATCTAAAGAAAACTCTGGTTTATCAGTTATTTTCAAACAAAATAAACCACCCATAACAAGATTTAATTACGCAGATGATATTGATAGAATACAGGTTTCTAGCTATTTAAAAACACCTTCAGAAGACAAAAACGACGAAGAACTTAATGAAAAAAACGACGATGAACCTAATCGATTATTGAATATTTTAAGAAAAGAATTTCAATACATTGAAGAAAAAATCGACGAGGAACCTAATCAAGAGATTTTAAAAAAAGAAAAAGTTAAAGGAGAATTTCAATACACATTAAGCATTAATGATAATAAAATCATGGAAGCTCAGTATACTCAAAATGGATCCGATATCATGGCAAGTTTAGAATATACTGATGATATTAATGAAGAAGAAGAAGATAACGATACGTCGAGTACCAGTAGTGTAGAGAGTGTAAAAGCAATAGAAAGTATAAACAACTTGAAGAATACAGACACACTAAATAATACCGACCAAGCAGTAAATGGGACCGCACATATAGTCAATAAAGCAGTAAACGACACAAACCAAAGTGTAGATGGAAGAAGCCAAGCAGTAAATGAGCCAAACAGTGTAGAGAGTGTAAAAGGATCAGAAAGTATCATCATGGACGATCAGTATACTCAAAATGGTTCCGATATCATGGCAAGTTTAGAATATACTGATGATATTAATGAAGAAGAAGAAGATAACGATACATCGAGTACCAGTGGTGAAGAGAGTGTAAAAGCATCAGACCAAGAAATAAATAATACCTACTGATCAAGTAGTAAATAATACACACACATAGTAAATAAGACAAATCAAGCAGTAATCGACACAAACCAAAGTGTAGATGGAACAAGCCAAGCAGTAAATCAGTCAAACTAAATACTTATGAATCCGGAAGTTCCAATAATGACTTTCATGGTAATATTTAACTCTGTTAATTAAACTTGTTAATAAATAAATTTGCTATTATTCTTGTACTTGTTTTAAACACAAATCTCAAAAGTCGAAAAAGTGGTAGAATTTCAATAAAAATGTTTTGAGATAAAATAGAAAGAGCACGCCTTCTCGCACATCAATCAAAAGGTGCTTCGATAACTTTTTTGATATTGAAGTGCTAAATTACTTCTGTATGTATTTTCCTTCGAGCATATATTCTACACCTTATTTAAATCCGAGAAAAAGTTCGCATAATAAGTGCACGTAAGAGTTGCATCGACACATTAATAATAAATTACTATACATAAACAAAAGGTTCAAATAATAATGAAACCAGAAAATTAACAAACAATCCTGCTATATGCAAACAGAAGCAACTGTAACCGTTCTTTCCAATCACAGGCATTCCCTGATCTATAAATGTGCTGACTGGGCTAAAACCCAGGATGCAACTTTTTGGGGGGTGCCAAATTCTGCTAAGTAAATATTTTTCATTTCCGACACAAACACATTTTGGAGAGGTTTGATAAGAGTAGTAAAGATCTTCAAACGAAATCCCTTAACCTCGTAGCAGCCACTAAAAATTTACAAACTTTGGAAGGGTTTTTACGTTTAAAAATGAGATGAATTGAGGAATATGAGAAATTTGCTCCTGCTATACGCACGCGTAAGAAAATGCAAGTTATGTCACGATAAAATTTGTGGCACCGAAGATATATTTGATAGTAGAACAGCTTTTAGAACTGGTGTACACCTATACATAAAAAAGCAAAATTGTAACGATCTATCCGATCGTTTTAGTTTTGAAATCCACCAGACTATATTCGGTGAGATTTATTTTAATGTTTTCGCCGTGATTATATATAACTTGGAAACAGGTGTCTCTGATATCCGAAGTCTTCTTTTTGCTTCGATAGATGTCTGCGTTCATCTTAATTTCTGTCGCCTTCGTGATAACTACTCCTGAATAAAAGTAAGTAATTTTATTGTTTCAGTTATTAATTTTATTTGTATAAATTGCTCAAATTGAGGTTAATTTTTTTTAATATTACTAAGATCTAATTTCAAGTAGCTTCACCTTCGCCAAACACCAGTTTTTTTGATCATTGATTGAATTTACACGTGTAATTAAAATTAATTTATTTTCAATGATATGGAGAAACCAGAAAGTGATTCTACTTGAATGTAATTCATTAAGGGATGGAATTCGGATTATTTATTTTAATATTCGGGTTATTGCAACATCTGTGAGGAGTCCTACGTAGGAGCTATTAATTTTATTTGGAGACGAGTTCGAGCCGTCCGCCATTTTGAGGAAAGAAAGCCGAATTTCAAGTTAAGTTTCCGTTCGAAAAATATTCAGTTCATCCCAGCAAGAAATTCATCCAAGGATATCCTTACCGAAGAATCAACAAAAAAAAAAAGATAAGAGTTTAAATTAATTTTCGAACTAATATTTAATTTCGATATTTACTGACTTTTTTAAAATAAATCATTTAAACTGGTGTTTGAGTGTTATTTGTTTGTTTGTACTCTGGCGCCCTATTATTTTATGTTTGGTAAGGACTGGTAAAACTCAGAAAAGAAGCCACGAATTCAATTGGGAATTTATAAGGTTACAAAGTGGCACTCAACCTGCCCATTTAACTTATTCAGGGATTATTATAGTTACAAAATCTAGAAAAAAAGCATTGTAAAGTTCCATGTTTGATAGAACTAGTGCTTAATATTTAAGTACTTTAATGCTCAATTAATAAACATTCTAATAAAAGCATTTTTTACTTAGTATATAATCTCTGGCTCCTAGTGTATTTTTTTCAAAATAAAAACGAGAAATAAGTTCTCCTGGGAGAGACATAGAGAGGGCGCCAAGCGCTAAGTTAGCCCAATTTTTTTTTTTAATTTTGAATGGTTTTTTGAAAATCATTATTTTTACAATAGTTTATAACTTTTACGAGTTTTTTTTAATAAGATTTTTCACTCTTTTATGATTAATGCAGTGTTTCATTATTTTTTAGCGTTTCATGTTTTATTTCTTTTTTTTTTGTTTTCTTCTATTAGCTTCCTTTAGTTCAGTTACGTTTTATTGTAATTGATTATTCAGATAATTCAGCACAAAAAAATCATTTCTTGTTTCTTTAAAATTGAAGGATAATTAAATAAAAAACAAATTCCTTTTTAAGGTGACTTTATTGGTCAAACAACGGGTACATTAAAATATTACACTTATAGAACTACTTGAATAAATACATATATTGCGGTGTATTGCAGGGGCCCAGATCAGAAATAACTGACAAATGTCAAAACATAAATTCTCTAATTGAAAATTATACAGTGTGAGATAAAAAAAACGAATCGTTTAAAAGAATCGTCATGATTATTCGATCTGGTCCAACAGGAACAATCCTGTGATTGTTACCAATCGCCTGCATAAAGCCACGTTTCTTTTGACAGGGGATCGATGGCCCAACAGCAGAACCAACTTATCTATCTTCTGATCATACTTGCTGTGACCTTTTAATCACCTGTGTTTACTGTATATTACGATTAGAAAGCAAATATTTATCACAGTGTAATTTGTCTGTTTCTACAACACAACGGCTAGTACAATCGTAATATATTTAAATACAGGGGGCTGTATCAATCCAACAGCTACAATGCTGTGACTGACGTCGCCTGTCTTTCTACAAGACCCTTTCCAGGTGCAAATGGGTTACTTTTGAGCGAAAATAATTTTTTCGATGTCATTTCAAATCTATTTATTCGATGAAGAATATTTTTAATAAACAAATATCTATACGGTTCGATGTAGACTAGAATACCAAAGGGCCAAAATTTGTGTTAAGCGACGACCTATCCTTTCCAGTTGTAACGTTCGTTTTTGTGCCGAAATTCACCTGACTATAGGTTGGTAGTTATTTTATGTTTTGTGCTACGATTGAAGTGGGAGACGAGACGATTCGGTTTCCTTGAACGTAAATTATATGCGTTCGTTCATTTTCTCGCAGTTTCTTTATCTGAACGGTGCCCTTCGAAAATCGTAAGTAATCTTAGCATCAGATATAAATTTTATTTTTATTAAATTGTCCAAATTGCGGTGAATTTGTTATTTTAAAACTTTACTAACACTTAATTTCAAGTACAATCGCTATCATAAAAGTCAGTTTTTTGTGATCATAAAGTGTTTAAACATGTGAATATAATTATTTTTTTCTCGATAATACGTAGAACTAGATACCGATCCTACTTGATTGTAAATTATAAATTTGATTATGTTTTCATTATTAGGGTTTTTGCCAAATCCAGAAGGGCCCTATTAGAGGAATATCTTAAAAATTAGAGAACGTGACAAGCCGTCAGCCATTTTGTTTGCCGTGATTGACAATCATAACGAAGAGAAAACCTACCTTCCCTGGATAGAATAATTGGAAGATTTATTCTAAGAGAAGCCATACCATCCCTGAATTGAATTGAATTAATGAAATCCCGAAGAGAACTTTCAAAACTCATCCGAAATTGTAGTCCTGGGAAAAAATAAAGATAAGAGAAATAATTAATTAATTTAAAATTTTAACATTAACTATTGAATCTTGATTTAATAAATCATCTTACATCTGATGTTTGTGTATTATTTGCTTTGTCTGTACTTTGGCGCCCTGAATTTATGTTTGGATAGAATTGATAAACCCCAGAAAGAAGCCACGAACCCAGGTTAATTAGGGTTACACAGTTGGCTATGAAAAAGTAATAATTTACTTTCTCTGTTAGAACCAGTTATGTTGAGAGATTTGAACAATTTGAGGACAATACAATTTTAATAAAACCGAAACCTTTAATATATTTGGCATAGAGGGGAGGTGAACTGGACAGTACTCAAAAATGGGAGCAGCGAGAGATAAAGAAGCACCAGGGAAACTTTTTTTACTTAGTTTTGTCACGATTTTTTTGTCGCAACACCTCTTCCGTACCTAACATTAAAAGCTTCACTTTAAAAACCTTTTCTAAATATGAACAAACCACGAAATCTTCAGAGACTAAATTAGGAAAATTAAAGTACGTTAAAAAAATATTTACAGGCTTACTCTTGAAAGATAAAAAAACAAATAACTAAATACGAAAAAAAAATAATAGGTTCGCAGTAAAATTTAAAAGGTATTACGTGATAAGCGAAAAGTGACAAAAAAATAAATATCACGAAAAATCGAATGAAGATTTAACAAAAAAAAGAACACAAAAATGCTTTACAATAGGAGAAATAATTTATGTGTCTTACGAGTAGCCACAAAAAAAAACACTTTACTTTTGACGTGATGTCTTTAAAATCGCGCCGAAACATACGAGTACCAGGTTCAAAAAGTGGACCGTAACGAAAAGGTCTTTATCATCGTACCTTAATAATTACAAAACTATTATCCTAGAAACAAAAATGTGGTGTGAATATTTCACTTATATAGTCAGCTCGCTGTTATGACCTTGAGTCCGGGTCTGGGTCGAACGGGACGGAAGGAAGGGGTACAGCGTTAACTGTGCGAAACCGGCGCTCTCGCTCATTTCTATTCAGTGTAACTCGTGACTCTGATTCTTTCGTGTTTTTTATCAAGATTATTGAAACCGATTGATTCATACAAAAATAAGTGCAATTTGGACAGTATTTATATTAAAAAGTAACCAGAAAGTGATAAAAAAAGCTCGTGCAAGAGCCAGCCACAAATATAAATCGTTGGAAAGAGGGGGCCACACACAGGTACCCCAATGTACGGCGCCGAGCGAGCGAGACGGTTTCGGGAACGTCGCAAAGCCGCTGCCGACGAAAACGCCGACGCCGCGAGGAACTTTTCTGCTGCCGCCAACATCGCGAGCACCTCTACCACTGGAATACCTGTACTTATGGACGTAACGAATGAACAGACAATCGATATCGCTAACATAGACGTTTCACGTGAAAACCAACGGCTGTGTGCCCCAGCAGTTTTTAACTTCATTCGAACTTAAAATAAAGAGTTTAATTAAACTCCGCGTTCAAACTCAGAATTTAGTAAATAAGTATAGCGTTTATTTGTGGATATTCTTGGCTTTCATAGTTTCTAAGTGAGTTCAATTGTTTAAAACATTGTAAACATTTTTTTAAACTTGAAGTTTTGCATTTGAATCCAACCTTTAACTATTGAATCTTATCAACAAATCTTTGAAGTTTGTGATTTCATCTTATATTAATGCATTTATAATAATTTCACTCAAAAGCATCCTTACTTACATCTGGATTTATCAAGTTAATTTTCATACAAATTTTATGAAAATTTTCCCCGTTCACCATTAATAAAAAAATTGGCGTACCTTTTCACATCTCATTTTTTTCCTATGCAGACTTCACAAACGCTACGTATGATATAATTATATCTAATTTTAATTTAGCTATGACCTACCTTTCTTGAATTACAAAGCTCTTTCCATAAATTTATTTTAGTTTTGATTACATATTATTATATTTATAATAGTGTAATGTTTTCAACTGGTATTGACTAAAGAATTATAAATAATAATTAATAAGTGAGTACGATCAACCGCCATTTTGAGTTCACTATCAACATGAGTTAATTTTTAAAGACACTTACTTGCTGACACAAGAAATTTTCACTACAAATATGTAAAATGTGGATTAAAATGAAAGATTAAACTGAACATTTTCTGTTTATAAACAACAATATTGGAACAGTATTTTGAAATTAACAGCCAAGTTAATTTTTGCTTTTTTTGCATTCGCACTTCATACCAACAAAAGATTTCGTTTGTCGGCATGAAGAGTGAATACAAAAAAAGCAAAAATTAACTTTGAACGAAACTATAACATGTGACATATTCGAAATAAACATTTGACCACAAAATCACATTAATTAATAGTTATACATTGGGAAAAGATACTTTTCCACTGTCACTATCAATCTTTTAATATGATTAAATTGAATGTATGTATGTGATCCATTAACCATATAGTCAAATAAAATTATTATTTGAAAAGTCACAAAATAAAATCACATATGCAATATAAAACTGGACCCAAAATGGCTTCTAATAATACAGCAAAACTTCTCTTAACGGTCACCACTTCTAACGGCAAATTATGCAATTATAAAAATTTATCTTATGGTATTTCTTTACAGATATAATCCTTTACTAACGATACCTGCCAATAACGATCACGGCCACTTGAAATAACAGATTTAAATTAAATTACATGACCTAGTTTACAAAAGCATCTAAACTGAAGGATAATCATCGGAAATCCCAAATGGTTAAAAGCTGAAATTTTTTAAGTACTCTAGTCAGTTATAGTTTGTAACGTTCGTTTTTGGGCCGAAATCCACCTGACTATATTTTTATTTATTTCAATTTGATCGCGTCGGTGTGGAAGGTTTTTTCGCGTCGATGTGGTAGGAGACAGACAAAATTATTTACTTCGTTAGAATATTAGTTCGATTCTTTCATTTTTTAATTCCGATTCTTCAAATAACCAGAAACATTTTCTGATTACCTTGGCCCTTCATTTAGGTTATTGCCAAATCAAGAAGGGCCCTATTAAGGATTACCTTATAATCAGATAAGATTCGCTGACTGCCGACAGCGTTCCTGACTAAGAAGTCGACACAAGGTGAAGCCATCCCGGGATAGTGCACTAAAGAAGTTTCTTTTTAAGAAAAGTCCTGACCATCTATGTTTGGATTTAGAGAAGACGTTCCGGTAGCTAAATAATCAAGCTCCAACCAAAAGAAGCCGGAAGATATAAAATATAAGAGTTTAAGTTAATTAAAATTTTCTTTTATAAAATTTTCTCTAACTTTAAAAGATTAAATAAATCAACTTAAAACTGATTTTTTCGTTTTTATTTGCTTGTCTGTACTTTGGCGCCCTAAATTTATGTTTGGGAGAATTGATAAAGCTCAGAAGGAAGCCACGAACCCAGGAGCTAGCATAGGGTAATTTAAGGGTGACAAGTTATGGAGTCCCAAAAATGTAAACATTTGTTTCTTGAAGAAAAAATACAAGATCAAATACTTTATGACTGGTTTTCTAAAGCAAGAAGTAAAAATGTCTTTATAAAGGAGTTAGCTCTAGAATTTTGAGAAAATTTTAAAAATTGTGAGCTTAGTCATGGTTGGTTGGACTGGTTTTGCGAAAGACACGAAATTAACTTTAAAACAATTTGTCGTGAGTCTGCGGATGTTAGTAAAGTGAATGTGCAAAACTAAAAGAATATTCAGGAAGATATAATTGCCACCCCTCTAATTGTCGATTTTACTGACTGTGTTTGAAAAGTTTTACTGTACCTATGTTTTTAGTACTGTATTCAAACTGGTTAGAACTGTTGCACTACCAATTACTGCTTTGTTCGTCATCTCTAAATTAATTACCAATTGAACTCAGAACACTTTTTGATAAGGTCAGCCGACATTCATTTGTTTACGACTATATAAGTAAGCCACAATTAATCACAATTTTAAATAAAAAAAAAATATGAACACCGAAAATCTAAACTCAAAAACACGCTTGTCTAAATAAAAAGTTTATCGTTATAGTTCCATAAAAAATATTTACACTGCAATCTGAACTCTAATTATGAATAAAACAACCAAATTATTTTGATTTTCTTTAAAGTACAAATAATAATTTAAATCATAAAAAAAATTGGGATTAATAAATATTTATAAGTGTGTTTCATATTACACAAAATATTTTTTAAAAAAATCCTGAGAAACTGGACGGAAGGTTACGAAAAAACTAATTGCAAACAAATATATCAACGAAGAAAATGAGTTTAAATGACGATATTGTTTAAAATATTATAAATGATAGTCAAGAAATAACCAAAATTGTAATGCAATTATTGCGATAAGAGGCTTTTGGTTAAAAGCAACCAACCTTAAAGAAAATTTAAAAAACTAATCAAAGTTTGTATAACTATAATACATATGTGCAGAATTTTGTTTTTATTATTATTTGTTATGATTTATACTGTTTTATATTAATATACAATTTACAAAATTGATTCTAAATTTTCCTAAAATGTCTTTTGGTTTTTTATACATACAAAAGTTTAAAGACAAATAAAAATCACATCAACAGGTAAGTAACACCAAATGTATATTAAAAAATGTCGATGACCTCCTCAAATATATTTTACAAAAAGGTAGATGTGCAATATTTCTTACCTTTCATTCAATTTTTATATATAAAAATAAAAAGGTACGAACCTGCCTTTTGGATATGAGAACTTTAAGTTTTAACATATATTTTTTTAATTTAATTTCAAAGATTTATACACAAAATTTTTTGGTGTATTTTTAAAATTAAAAAAAAAACAATAATCTGAAATAAATGTAAATATGAATTCACGTTTTATAACAGTTAAAATAACAAACTGTATAGTTCCGTTCAAAGTTAATTTTTGCTTTTTTTACATTCACACGCCATGCCGACATGAAGAGTGAATTTGGGAGTGTATACAAAACCTCAATGAACTGGCTAGACACAACAGGGTCTTCTTGGAGTGGGTGCCAGGGCATAAAGGGTTTGAAGGTGATAAAACCGCGGACCTTCTAGCCAAGAAGGGAGCGGACACACGATTCGTTGGTCCAGAACCTGTATTGGGACTGCCTAGAGCCTGGGTAAGGACCAAAGTCAAGAACTGGGTCTGGGAAGAGTCGACCAAACACTGGAGTAATACTGTAGGGCTGAGGCACTCGAAGCTGACGCTAAAAGGCTACTACAAAAAACTGACGTCTGACATACTGAATCTTGGCAGGAGCCAGATAAGACTACTGGTGGACCTGCTCACTGGGCATGGACCATTCAGACTACACCTTCGAAGGTTGGGGATTCTGACACAGGAACCCACCTCGTGCTGATTGTGCGCCATAGACGATGAGATGGCAACTCACATTCTATTCGAACCCTGAATCCTATCACCACCTTGAGGAGCTAGTCACAGGACTCAAATTTCTTATAAAGGGAACTGCCCTGTGGTAACAGTAACTCAAGGAACTTGGGACACCTGGATTCAAGCCTACATGGTGTTGATTTTCAGCTGAGCAAACCTGGACGCATCAGGTGCATGTAAGGACTCTTGGTGCCGAACCTGGTCTCAATATTCCCATAGGAAGCAGTGTTTAAAACATGGGGCTCCACAGGAGTGACCATGCCAGGTTTACTTAGATTAGATGAAGTGTGAATGTAAAAAATGCAAAAATTAATTTTAAACGAAACTATACAGACAGTCAAAGTATCATTTCTCTAACAAGTGTACTCGTACCGACTGCGCCATGTAGGAATATAATAATATACTGATAATAAACCAGTTCAAATTTTGAAATTACTATGATCACTTCGAATAAAAAATAAATAAACGTTAAAACGATAATATTGATAACAGAAAACTGATTGATGATCAGATGTAGAACAGATTTTAATAAAAAAAACTTCACAAAAAAAAGGTAAATTGTTCCGTATGTAACTAGTATTAAAATTATTGCAAACCCCGTAAAAAATAAAAAAATGAGTAAAACATATTCTAGTATCGAATTTCTATAAACTGTGAATCATATCTGATATTGAAATTAGAAACCTAAAGTTCTAAATCCATAAAATCCATCAACAATTGTTTGAAAGAATTTTTTTTAAGTAATATTAAATAAATTAGACAAACCTTGTTTTAAGGATAAATCCAATTGTCAAAAAAAATAAAAATAAAAATTTACATACCGTGTTGGCAGGTATTTTGTATTGGTTACTTTTGTTTGTACTTTTTCAAAACCTGTCAAAATAAAAATATATAAATAGAAGTGACCAAGGAAAGAATAATTTCCTAGTCATGCAAATCATAAATTTATAAAAAACTGATCAACAAAAGATAAAAAAGTTGAATCTTAAATTAAATAATTGGACTTAGGTTAAACTTGCGGATGATAAACGAGGTATATCGGAGATCATCTAAAACGTGGTTGCATCAGCATCGGTCCGGTTGGAAACATATGAGCACCATAAACCATTCCTGGAGGCATTCCAATCATACCTATTAACAAAAACACTATTAAGACACTATTTCATAAAAAAATATCTACATTGAATTTGGAATATTGTCATTTTTTTTAACTTAATTTCATTTGAAACTGAAAATTTAGAGGGCACAAAACTAATATAGATCTACTCACCTGTTTGGAAAAAAAATCGAAAACATCTAATATTTATTAAGCCTAGCATTGAACACACAGCTAAAGAAAACTACAATACCACACATTAGAAAAGTGTTCTTTTAATTAACTTGATAACTAACAGAGATGTTTTATTGCTCTCTAATATTTTAAACTATTTCACTTATGTTGTACATTAAAAAATGAAATATTAGTGAAAACTCCCTTAAGGTCGTTGTAAATTGATTGCTAAACTTATAGGTAATTTGATATTAGTTCCAAATTCTGACTCAATAACCGGAAAGATTCCTGGCGCTGCAAATAAATATTAATTACTTACTCAAAACTTATTCAAACATTGAAAATTATTCTGAAGAATATTAAACGATAATCGTATCAGTATCAGTACATACGTAACAAATTTAAATAACCAATAGTTACTTGAAACTAAAGACACATTTGTATAAAAAAAAATCATTAAATAATGTACAATATAAGAGACTCAAACTCAAATCACAGTTAACGTACAAAAAAAAATGACAATATTCAAAATCTACATAAACTGATAGGTAGTTGTGATTAGTGATTTAAAAAATATAAATATACGATAAAAATGTATAATAGATTACTCAGAATGATGAATGCAATAAATTCAACCAAATGACAGTAAACAAACCAATCACTGCCAAAAAAACTAAGCGAGTGACAAATATCTGATGCAGGCATGCCAACACAGAAGTGCGTGAGAAGTACCTGGGCAGATGCAGAATCGCCCCCAAATCATTTTGTCCTCAAATTAAACGCACTGGTGTCGGTTGTAATCATTAATTTCACTTTAATAACAAATACATATTACATTTTATTACACTTTAGAATATGCTTTGCTACTACGTTACCTTTATGTAACAGATGATACAAGTTCAAGGCAAGTTTCAAGTAAACAGGCATATTCGCCCGTAACAGTTAAGACATGAGTGTTATCATTCTCCATCTTGACTCAGCTGTCACTGACTGTCTAGACACTGTTTATCTAGAAAACATTACGTCAACTCAGTGATAGCTGAATCAAAGTGACGAATTATAATACATATGTTTATAACATGAGTATATACAAATATTACAGCTTTTCCGAACGTTTAAAAGTATATTTGTAACTTTTACAAGTTTATTTCACAGTTACGCAACCAAATACTATATCGAATATGGAGATATTAATATCAGTAGGTATTTATAACACTCTTACTGTTGCGTTACTTACTACAGATTTTATTCGGGAATATTTATAACTAGTCCATTATGAAAGTTAGTTCAGCTTATTGATATTTCTCAATAAAGACCAATTTACCTACAAATTAAGAGGCAATTAGACTCCATAGAGAACCAGAAGCAGAACCTTAATCACACAAAGCTTGCTTCTAGGTATTATGAAAATCCATGCCCTAGTTATTCAACAAATAATCACCGTTTCTTCAATAATTAGCTTTTTGAATTTAAAATAAATTTGAAGTTTACGAGATTTGCACTGAGTCAAGTTTTATTGCTACTTAGATAAAAATCTAACATTGTCAATTCTGGACAAGTTTATTTAAATTTTAAATCATAATGTCGACGGTTTAATGTGGCAACAAAGCTATTGACGGGTTGACATCGTTATTGCCTGATTTGTATGAAAGTATCAGATAAAGTTTGACAAATGCAGATTAGAAAATTTAGAAAAGATGCTTCAAATGGTGGTGTATTAATGGAACATATTGTATTTTAGTAAGCAAATCATTTGCTGTATTTTATTAAATATTATCATTCGCTCAAGACAATAATTTTACACTTAGTATAGAAATCAAATGTTTCGTGTTTATTTGTTGAAAATAATTGTAGTTAAAAAATATTAGGATAAATTCTAATGTAGTCAACTCCTAATTCATGCATTTCTAAACGGACACACATAGTTAGGTTAAAATTACCTACAAATTGATAAATTTTTGATTTATTATTTCTTATGAATTAAATGTTAATATTAAAATCGAAATTAAAACCCATTCAGTATTAGTTAATAAAATGACAACTGTAATAGTATTATTCAAATCTCCAACCAAATAAGATATGACATATTTTCGGCGATATCAATCTGAAAAAATTGTTATGATTATACGGATCTTACGTGCAAATGAAACCTGACGATGATCGAATTGAAATAAATGAGGTCAATGAAGATAAAGCTAACTGTGGAAATGATCGATAACCGATAATATTAATAAGGACAAATTTATTGATAAAAATAAAAACAAATAATACGTCAATAAAGCACACAAATATGGTATGGAACAAGATGATTCCTAGCTCAATTACTCAACACAGACATTTGCTTTAGAAACAAAATAATAGCAAATCCAGAAATTAAGTTTCTCCTAGAACAAAATAAAAAAAGGAAAATAATTCCATTATTAATTACGACACTTTTCGTAATGTTGGTGAGGAACCAACTACAAGTCAGTTGATTAGAATTAGATCATTTTTAAATGTTCAAACATATCAAAACATGCTGAGTTTTGCGCAAATACAGACTACAAAATGCAACTCCATAGCCTATTATCAAAAAATGATGATGAACTGTCATATAATAAGCTAAGTCATAGAATCACATATTTATTACGTCTTTACCTGTACTAAATGTATGGCACTTATAAACAATAGGAAATGAAACTTAAACCTCGTGTTTAATCCCGAAACATGACAGACTCTTTCCTTTTTAATAAGTTCAAAGAGACACTTACTTTCTAGATAAAACTCGCAAATTTTATAGTTTTCTCATTTCAAGTGAAAGCCAGTGATGAACTACGAAATAAGTATGTAGTAAAATTTAACAAAAGTAAAATGCAGTAAATGTAAACAGTGCAGTATAAGATAAAAGCAACTAATTTTTATCCGTTATAAAATCATTCATTCTTAAATTCACATCACACAAACATATATAGGAATTATTTCTGGAGCTTATGATACGTTTGCAAGACATGTTATTATAGTTATTAGTACAATAAGTCAAAATTATATATCTGAATGTTATTAACTTTATAACTCGTACCCTTATCACAAAATTAGTTTTGAGTAATTTTAAAAGTTCATAACTGTTCCAGAAGCTCCAGTTTTATTGGCTATTCTGTAAAAATTGGTAAAATTGAAACATAACTTCTTGAAAAAGGTAAATGTGTCGATGAAAATGTTTTATAAGACAACGGCATTAACTTCGTTAATTTACAACCGGTTAATAATCTGGAAGCTACCTGCGTAACTGGCACGTACATCAAACTGCTGTATATGTCTAAAGTTTTAATAGTCTGCTCTATATATTTTACAATAATACTAGTAGAATTGTATGTTAAGTTAATGTAGAGTGCTAAATAAGGAAAAAACAGAAATTATATCCAATACTTTAAATATAAACAAGTATAAACCTTATGACTATTTCCGAAGTATTATGGAAAATGAATTTGTTATTATAGGTAACAAATTACAAAAGTGAAAATTATATAAGTACAGTAATCAGCATTTTGTGTTTTTTTGAAATGCAAGTTTTGATGAGAGAAAACAACTTGGATAGATACAGATATAGGTAGAATAAAAAGTTCTTTTTGTTACGAAACCACTGTAATATTAATTAGAAGAAATCGATATGTTTTTAATTAATAATGTTTAATGACCTGAAACTACTCACGAAGGTAAGTACAGATTATAAATCTACTAGACATTAAAAATAGGTATCTAATGTACTCATATAATTTTGTTACTAACAAAGACAATGTATGCTAGTTATAACTATTTTCTAAATAGAGCCGTTATTACACAGAAATTTAAATATACCTATTTTTAAGTTTGTAATTATAACATTAGATTTCCATTTAAAAAACATTGAAGAAATGTTTTTAGCTGTTAAATTACAAAATTAAAAAAGATATGTTTTAAATCTGATTATAAATATAAATAAATGAAATGGAACATACATTTATCCCTTATTTATGAACGTGCTAAAAAATTAATAACTGATATTTCCTTAAGATTTGAATCAATTTATTTTTAAATAATCAAATCTTCAAATTGTTTTTGGATAAAAAAATTGAATTAAGTTTACCTTTCAATGATGTTTTCTCATATGTATCTCCGTAATAAAAATTTAGTTCGTAGTTAATATCGATAGATTACTTTACACATAATAAAAATTAAATATTTTTATAAGTATTTAAACAAAAAATAAGAATAAAAACACTCAAGTATTTGACCAAAACATTTTTTAAATAATTTCCACAAACAAACTGATTAATTCAATTAATTTAACATAAATAAGGGATAACAATAGTGGAATTCAATTTTGCAATATGTAGGTGTGGTCACTCATTCAAACATAAACGATTTCCTTCAAAATGATGATTAACAAATAAAAACCCTAACCCAAAAATAGTCTCTGACTAATAATATTATCCAAGTCTTCAGTGGAAATGTAGAATAGTCTTAAGACAAGCCCTTTACCTACCTGGAGGCATTGAGATGGGTGGTGGTCTCATTAGTGGTCCTCCAATTAATGTAGGATGTCCAGGAATCATTTGATGTCGCATGGGTGTCATAATGGGTCCTCCCATCGTCATCGTCATCGGAGGACCACTTACTCGAACTGGAAACCTTTGCATCATTGCTGCATGGTGATTCATTGCTTCAACTTGTTTTTGTTGCACCGCTGCTTGTTGTGCAGCAGAAACTGCCAATGCCAACTAACAACAAACAACTAAGTTATAAATTTGGCTATACAAAGATGATAATTTATTAATAATATAGTAGTGATACAAAGCAATAAAAAAACAATACGGATTTAAGAATTATAAACAAATATGAGGAAATAGGAGAAACCAAAAAAGTATTCCCTAATAGTTAAATAAAAAACTTAAATAGGATGCATGAAAACTAAAATTAATTTGAGTAAAATTCTTAAAGAAAGCTCCAGAGTTGGAAAAAATATTTTATGATATGAATTGTAGGATTTAAAAATTGGTATCACATTAAATGTGTTTCACAATAGATAAAAAAAATTTAGTGGAAAAATTATTATTAATAATTTTGAAACTAAATTAACTATCAAATAAATCATATTAGCGGTAATATATTAAAAATAATAATGTTATAATACTCTTAAATACAGATCTCATATCTAACAAATTTTAGTTGCTTAGATTATTGTAATTTTTATTCTGAAACCAAATATTGAAATTGATATTTATTAAATAATATATGTGTACATAAGACTGCGATTGTAAAAGAGTGAAATCGAAATAAATAAACATACAGTTACTGATAAATAAGATATTATATTGACGCAAATGGATCAGAGAAGCAAACGGTAGTGAAATTAAATGTCTCGTAATATTCCCAAGGTAAATAAATTTATAATTTATGTTGATTACAGGATGTTTTTTTATAAATAGCTGCAAAAAACAACTAAAAAACTAGGTACTAAAAATTTAAATAGATATAAGAATAATTTACAATTTAAACTGATTTATTTGGAAGCAAAAGAATGTTTATTTAAATTCAATAATTTTTGGATTTTTAGGAGAATTATATTTTATTATCTTTTATAGTTCACATGCAATCAAGGGAATAATTCAATGGAAAAGATAAAATGTTTAAACATGATGAAAGTATTTATACCTCTGACGCAGCCGTGCTGGAACTTGAAGCACCATCATCAGATTTTGACGGAATGTTTCTGGCATACTTAAAATTTCTAGCCCTAATTTCTTCTAAAGATGTATCTTCAGATGGGTGAATAATCTTACTAGTGGCACTTGACGTTGCTATTGTAGAAACTTTATTTGCTTCTCCTCCACCACTACTACTTCCCGCCATGTTTGTAGTAGGGGGGGCACTAATTGTTGCAGCTACAAAAAATAGGGAGTATTACAAATCTACAAGTAGAATGTTTGTAAACTAAATAGGTACCTGATTGCAAAGGTTTAAAATCAGCTCCAACAACTGGTGTTACTGGACCACCAGGTGAAGAGGTAGGAATAGCACTTGGAAAAAGAGGTTTTGGTGGAGCTCCTTGACTCTGCATCATTTGTTGCATGTGACTGGGCATCATATGCATACTAAAACGCACAAAAATAAAATTTTAAATTTGGGTATCTTAATTAAATTAAATATATGTATCTTTTTAGGTCCTGTATATTTTTTTGAAAATTATATAATCCTCTGTGTAGCTATTTCCATGTGAACAAAAGGCAGGCTGATACTGTCCCTTTTTTAAATAACACAGGTATAATATCAGAATATTAAAGAAACTATAGAGAATAACAAATAAGAAATCAATCCGGAATTGAACTCAAAACATATATTTACACGTGTTTGTTAATACAATTAAAAACTATTTAAAAAATAATCTATCACTACAAACACATTAAGCGAATTGACCTAAATAAACAAAATATATCATCAACAAATACTTACCCAGGGTGATGTAAAAAATGAGGTCCCATATGAGTCATTTGCATCATGGGCCCCATATGCATACCTGGTGGCATTCCTGGCGGGGGCATCATTCCAGGAACCATATTTGGAACTCCTTGCATAACTCCAGGTGCATTGCCCAAAAGCCCTTCTGGTTTTGGCTTTTTAACTGCAGGTTCATCGTCATCAGAACCAGAATCATTTGGCCTACTTCCTTGTTTCTGTCGTTCATGTTCCCTTAAATCAGCTGCAGGTATTCCTGGTAGATAAACAAAGTACATTTTTAAAAGATCTGTATTAAAGCAGAGTGAGGAGTTCATAACTGGCAGGTACACTAATGTATTATTTTTGGAATCCTAAAAATAGATTTTACCTTCCATCCCATATATTTCAATATCAATATTAGAACGATTTGGCAGTGAATTAGGAACCTTATCTATAGTTTCCTTATGTACTTGCATACAATGAATTGAGAGACCAGGTCCAGTGTACAACTTTTTGTGGCATATGTGACATTTAAAATGTTTAGCTTTTTGGTGTTGTATCAAAATTTTCTCGTCCTCGAACTCTCGATTGCAATACCTATATCTAGTTAAGGAAAAGCGCTAAAAATAACTCAATTTTTCGATATTATTAGCACAAGGAAATACTAATAGTTACGGGATGATAACAAAAAATATACATATTTAAAGGATACCAGCACCAAGGTTTTGACAGCTTCTTTTTTTTTCTACCCATATTTTATGGCACACTATTCCAATATAAATCAAAAATCACCGACAATTCTGTAACATTTACTAAAATTGCAAATTTATATGATCAAATATTCACAAATATAAATTATTCCAATTTTATTATCAAAGATGGTGGAAGTCAATCACTAAAGACACTTTAAAACCACTCAAAAACTCACAGCACAGGCCACAGCGGTCAAAACACGAACGAGTCTAAACCCAACTCACACAGCACAATACAAACGGGAACGTTCCGCAATGCGTATTACTACAATAAAAATCATTTTATCTAAAATAATGTAATTGATTAGATACCTAATTGTACTTTTTACAATTATAAATCACAAATTATTTATTTAGAGTTGTATTTTGCAGGCCAAAAATAAAAATAATTGCAACTATGTATACTGTGCGTTCCGTTAAATATTAAAACTGTTGTATTTCTGTATTATTTAATAATAAATCGTATTAATAGTAACCAGTTTTTAAAAATAGTTCCGAAAAGCATTTTTTCATCTAATAATAAAGTGTACTTGTTTTAAATTAATAAACTATAAATTAATAATTAAAATTAAAAAATCCTATCAACAATGCGCATAAACGGGGCGGTGCTAAAATGTAGAGGGAAATTTTTGTTTGAATTTTAATGTTAATTTATGTCTTTATAAAATAATTAAAACCGTTGTATACATCGGTACAAATCCCTGGTTATATTAATTTTTGAATAAAAATATTTAATGGTGTAATATAACATTATTTTAAAATTGTTCTTTGTTGAAACAACACGCATTCGCAGTAGTCCTGTCTGCGCCATGTTGATTTCTACTGTTTATTGTTTGCGGCGCCCCGCACCCGTTGTGAAATTAAACGAAAATATTTTAAAATTCTCTGAAAATACATCAGTTTAATAATATCGGAAACGTTCTCTTATAGTTATTAGAGTGAATTGTTTAGAATTTATTCTCTTTGGTGCTGTATTTAATACGATAAATTAAAGACAAAATTTATACAGATCCGTACAATGGCTACCTCCGCGTCCCCCCGAAGATCTGTATTGACAGAGAAAAATGTTCACGTGATTTTTAAATACTAGTTTAACAATAAACACTCTGTGTTTACTAATTTTAATCGCAATTATTACTGCTTAATTTTATCAGTTATGAATACTGACAATCACAATGTCCTACCTTCAGTACATGGGACCTCAAATTCTGAGGTAAGTAATTTAAAATAAATACTTTATTGACATGCTCAGTGATAAATAAACAATTCGAATTTATTCTATATTTTGAAGTTATTAAAACGGTACTTCCTTCAATTTTAGATAATTGATTATAACGCAGTTTCTTTTAGTGTTTTTATATATAAGTATAGATATTTTAGGTAGAATTTACTTATGTCTAAACTTTTTTTATATTCGTAAGAATATAACTTTTAAAAATGTGTTGGAGAAATTTATTTTAAATTTCCATAAAAATGTATGTTTATAGGTATATTAAGTATTTGGTGTGTTATCAGCGTATTTTTTTTATTTTATGAGTACTGATATGCAACTTTTGTGATATTTAACAAATAGTTTATAGACGAGCGGTACTGTTTCTGTCAAATTCAACGATTGTCATTTAATCACAAAAATAATTATAAAGAAGACAAAAAAGATAATGCATTCCTTTCTTAAAAAAAAAGAAAAAATGTTTTCATCAGAGAGTGGGTTAAATTTTATTATACAGTCATTTTTGAAATTACTTGTTATGTTCAAACGTTTGCTCTCTATAACTATTTCTTTGGCATCTTTATTAATTCAGGAAAAGATGTTTTCACAAAATAATTAAAAAATTTCTCCTCTTCAAAAACATTAGTTTAGTAACTTTCAAAATACACAGTATTATTTTTTTTTTTTCAGGGTTGTTACTTTTTATTTTACCATATCTTCTTGAGTTCTATTAATTCCTCCTCTCCTCGTTTTCTAGCAATATTTTGTATACCTATTTACCCTTAGTTTAAGTGTTTCTCACTTTTTATTCAATTTAGGTAGTTAATTGGTCTTTTATTAACGGTGTTTGTATACAAATCAATGTCCCTATTATAGTAATCTACTATCAAAGATTTGTTTACTAAAACATTCAATTCTATAGTATTCTTGATTGATAATTCTTTTAATTTCAGGGTTCTTCCACACATAGAAGTTCAGTAACAACATCCGTACCCACTGACTTAAGAGTAAATACCACTGCATTAAATGCTGTGGCTTTAAGTAACGTTGCAAAGTACTGGGTACTGACAAATTTGTTGCCAGGTCCTATACCACAAGTCTCTGTTTATGGATTACCAGGTACTGGAAGAGAAGCCCAAGGAAAAATTTCTCAAGTATGTATTTTATATTTAAATATAATCAAATTAGAAAAGTAATAAATGAAGTTTAAAATATTTACGTATTTAATATTTTCATGGCACCAACTTTGTACTAATTGGTTTGATGTAAACATGTTTATTAAAAACATATGTTGTAGTCTATCAAAAAGTGTCATTTTTGGCAAATAGCTAATTAATGAGCCAAACATAAAATTATTAGTTTTATTTTTATATGCATTGGAATAAAATATTTTAAGATAAATAATTTTATTCATTTCAAATATATCTGTGCACATCTCAGTATTATTTGTTTAATATGCTCTAAGAGTTCATAAGATAAATAATTTTATTCATTTCAATACATTATGTGCACATCTTAGTATTATTTGTGTACTATGCTCTAAAAGTTTATAAAACAGGATTTTTATTTTCTACCATCTTTACTCAATGGTGGGTACGTTTGTAGTAAATTTAATACTCGACTTACTGAAAATATTTAATTTTTTATAGGATTCCGTACTTGGTCAACATAGCTTTCTGCAAACTGACCCTTTACTAATTCAGCAGCATACTCAAATTCCTGTTAGCATCGCAACGTCTCAAAGTAATTTAGGACTTTCTTCAAGTACCGTACATCTTGAAAATGCTCACATATCCGGTCATCATTCCAATGAAAACATGTCATCACAAAATTCCAGTCAGTTATCAAGAGATATGCGAGTAAGTTTATAGTTTACATGTTTCGTATAAATAACTCCATAATATCGGTGGACATTTTCATAGTATTATATATTTGTCAGATATCACATTCACAACAACACCAAAGTCAACAATCACAACAGCAACATCACCAACAACAGCAACAACAGCAGCAGCAGCAACAACAACAACAACAGCAGCAGCAGCAACAACAACAGCATCATCAACAAAACCAGCAAAATATGGTTCAGGTTCAAGTCCAGGATAATCTAGTATCAGTTATAGAAGATAACAAGGAGCATAAAGACCTTATATCGGCTCAACTCCAAGCTGCACAAATGCAATTAACAGAAAATCATATTGGGCAACAGGCTTTAACAGTACAACAACTACAACATCTTCAAGTCCAACAGGTTCTGGAAAATGTGGTATATACATTTTTTATTTAATATAATACGAATATTCATATGTATATCCTGAGTAAAAATCCATTTAGATTCCATATTTGATATAAAAATTTACCTAAATTTTATTTTTAAGGTCCGATTGGAGAATTCTGTAGAAAACAATCAGAACCAATCAAATAGTGATCATCACGGTTCTCCTGGTGATAACATGCAACTAGTTAAAGATGAAAAATCATTTCCTAATTGTAAAATATTATCGGGTTCGCAATTTGGTTTACAAGAACTGAAAGGCAATATGATGGATGTAAGAACAGCTGATGGCAGTATCGTTAAAATACAAACCAATATGCAGGAACAAGAATTAGTTAAAACTTTAGGTGTTGATATCGTAAATAATATGTATAAAGTCAACGTTGATGATTTAAACCAATTATTAGCGTATCACGAGATTTTTGGGAAACTACAAGGTAATCAGGGTAAGTTCAATTATTTATTTTATCGTCACAAATTTTTGTATGCTTCTATATTATTAATAAGTAATTAAATTTTATCATTCAGGTACAGATTTGTCAAACAGTAGTCCGACAATATCTCAAAATTCTGCTAATTTAAACCTACCAAACTCGAATATTATTATCGCCAAAGATGAACAAGAACCGTCCACGAGTAATATTACCACCAACGAAAATTTACCTACAGTTGTACCAACTCATGCTTGTGATTTATGTGGAAAAATGTTTCAATATCGTTACCAACTAATTGTACATAGACGTTACCACACCGAGAGAAAACCATTTACTTGTCAAGTTTGTGGAAAAGCATTTACCAATGCTCAGGAACTCACTCGACACGGAAAGTGCCATTTAGGAGGAAGTATGTTTACTTGTGGAGTTTGTTTCCATGTTTTTGCTAATGATGCTTCGTTAGAAAGACATATGAAACGTCATTCTACTGATAAACCATATGCTTGTAACACTTGTTCTAAAACTTTTGCAAGGAAAGAACATTTAGATAATCATACAAGATGTCATACTGGAGAAACTCCTTACAGGTAATTATGGAACAAATCAACATATTTTTGAGTCTTATTATAGTGTATTATTTTTAACACAGTGAAATTGTATATCGCAGCTGTTAGTTTTCATATTTTATATATTTTATTAATTAAAGATTATCCCAAATGATATTCTAGGTGTCAGTATTGTACCAAAACTTTTACAAGAAAAGAGCACATGGTGAATCATGTAAGAAAACATACAGGCGAAACTCCACACAGATGTGAAATATGTAAAAAGTCGTTTACAAGAAAGGAACATTTTATGAATCATGTGATGTGGCATACTGGTGAAACTCCTCATCATTGTACTATTTGTGGAAAGAAGTACACCAGGAAAGAACATTTAGCAAATCATATGAGAAGTCATACAAATGATACACCATTCAGGTAAAACTTTTTTATTAAAGCGAAGCTTTTGACGTTACGGTCGAAAGAGGTGTTCAAAGCTTTACTTCAATAGGAAATTAACTTTTGTTTAAACTAAACTGTCAGTTATTAATTTTAAATGGTTTTGATTTTAGGTGTGAAATTTGTGGTAAATCGTTTACCCGAAAAGAACATTTTACGAATCATATTATGTGGCACACTGGAGAAACTCCTCATCGATGTGATTTTTGTTCCAAGACATTTACCAGAAAAGAACATCTTTTAAATCATGTACGACAACATACAGGAGAATCACCGCATAGATGTGGTTTCTGCGCTAAATCATTTACCAGAAAAGAACATTTAATTAACCATGTCAGACAACATACAGGTAATTTATTAGTAACTTTATGTGCAATAACCTTAACATCTAAATTATATTATAAACTATGTATACATCATGAATTTTTGTAAGAAAATTATTTTTATTTTATTAATTTTCAGGAGAGACTCCGTTTAGATGTAACTTTTGTCCGAAAGCATTTACACGTAAAGATCATTTGGTAAATCATGTTCGTCAACATACAGGGGAGTCGCCACATAAGTGCACATATTGTACAAAATCTTTTACTAGAAAAGAACATTTAAATAATCATGTACGACAACATACAGGCGAATCTCCACATAGATGTCATTTTTGTTCAAAATCATTTACAAGAAAGGAACATCTAACGAATCACGTACGGATTCATACAGGTAATAACATTAATGTAATTTTAGAGAAAATACAAATAATTGATCTTTCTGTAACTATATTTTTAGGTGAATCTCCACATCGATGCGAATTTTGTCAAAAAACATTTACCCGTAAAGAACATTTAACTAATCACCTCAGACAGCATACTGGAGAGACACCACATTGCTGTAATATTTGCTCCAAACCTTTTACTAGAAAAGAACATTTAGTGAATCATATGCGATCGCACACAGGAGAAAGACCATTCGCTTGCAACGAATGTGGTAAATCTTTTCCTCTTAAAGGAAATCTACTATTCCATCAGAGATCTCACAATAAGGGCGCAGCCGCAGAGAGACCATTCAAGTAATATATTATTCAGTATCTTTAATAGGGTAAAGGTACAAACTGACGTATATGTATTTACTCGATATTAAAATTTGAGTAATTGTATTTTTATTTTTCTGTATATTTTTATTATATGCAAGTTTAAAAAGACAAAAAAAAATATAATCCAAAAGTATACTAGAGTAGACAGTCATTTAAAGTATTTTTGATGAAAATCCAGAATAGACCGGTTCAAAAAAGTCTTAAGTTATATTGCTTAAAACAATATATTAGAATTCACACTGGTGAAAATTGTTTTAATTCTGTAAATAACTTAAATATGTTTCATATAACCTGCAATTTATGTGGCGTTATAAAACGATCATGACTTAAAATTGCTAATACGACTTTTTACATTTTCTACGATGTTATATTGATTTTGTTTCTTTTTAGATGTGATCTTTGTGATAAGGATTTTATGTGCAAAGGTCATTTAGTATCCCATAGAAGGTCGCATATGAGTGAACGACCGCATGTGTGTCCGGATTGCGGTAAAGCCTTCGTGGAAAAGGGTAACTTATTGCGACATTTGAAAAAACATCACGCCGAGAATGTTCAAGCGCAAGTTAATGCCCAGTTACAATCTCAAGGTAATTTAAATACTTTATTTCAATTTTTTTGGTCTCATTTGGAATATTTTTATCAATTCAATGATTTTCAAGTCGTTTATAGTTTGCAGTTTTTTTATATAACTTAATAAATATATCAAATTATAGATAAGAACACTTTCTAGGTGATGTTCAATTTCCTATTGATTAATATTACCAATATGTTACTTTTCGCGGTATTTATTGTAAAATGTGTATTAACAGGTACTACCTCAGCACAGAATAACCAATCCACAGTGACTGCAGCAAATATTCAGATTCCACAAGTACATGTTAATCAGGGTCAACAACTCCAACAAACGTCTGCTAATAACTTAGGACAGACTTCCCATATGCAAATACATCCTCCAAATAGCCATTCAGTTGTGCCAAGTGCAAATTCAAACGTTTTAACGTATTAAGCACTGTAACCTGAGTTTATTTATTATCAGAAAACAGATATGTAAGTTTTTATGGTTTATATTAAATTCTAAGTACACTTTTTTAAGAATGTATTGATTTATTTTAATTTATTTAGGTTCTGTACTTAGAATTTTTTAAATGTGCTTAAGACATTATTTGATATAAGAAAATCTTATATCCATTTATTAAAAGATTCATACTGAATTCTTAATAAATTAATAAACCATGCATACATTTATATTTTTCGGTCTAGGACATTTCAGCGCCGCCGTTTCATCGCCAGACCCAGTTCATCGCCGGCCGTTTCATCGTCAGGTCTATGTTATTACTGTTTATTATTTTCGCAAAAGTACTCTAGTACCAAACATTTAAATTTAAACAAAATTGAATTTAAAAAAAATATAATAAGTACATATTAGAATACAAAAATATAAAACAATAACACAGAATATAATAATACATACAACAAAGTACAACCGAATTTTAAAATTGATAAATATGAGCTATTCCCCCCATATATTCTATCGCATTCCTCTCATGATATTCGGACACTAATTTTCTTATCCGCTCGTCAGCCTGACCGGTGGTTCGTTTCCAGCTACGAGTTGTTCGAAGTATGTGTCGCGTCCCTTTTGTACTTTCCATAACCCTTCGATCAGCTTCCAAATGGTAGGATGATCGACTCCTAACTCTTTCTGCAGACGCCTGTGTGCAGCTTCTGCGTGATTGTTGGTTCGGTCTTTATCATTTATTACCCTTTCATATAAATTCCAAACTTCAGGTGGAAACAGACCAGGTATCCTTCCATTTCCCCGTCTATTTTGGCGTCCAATATATGTGTCTTCAAACCAATTTAATAATGGTTGCAACTCAGCAGGTGTTTCATTTGCCAACGCATCCACATACTCATCTAAGTCTCGAATTACAACTATTGAGCAAACACAAAATAATTTTTAATGTTTTTAAGACCTTATTTTTTACAAGAACTTAATATATGTTTATCACTTTTGCTCATCCTATCAAAAAAATATTTTAATTTCATTAAACTAAAACGGCGATGAAACAGCTGGCGTTGAAACGGCGACGCTGAATCGTCCCATTCCGATATTTTTTGATTCCAGTTAAAATAATTGCACATATTTTAATATATTCCGATAATTTCAAATTTACTACATATCTGACGTCTGAAAATGAACTCAGGTTTAAAATACTAAGTATTTATAATGTGATATAAATAGTTTTCGAGACGCAGTGTAATTTCTGCCTATATTTTATTTAAGGATTTGAGTATTAACGAAATGCTGCCATTGATTTTTAATGGAATCTCGATTTAAGTATAAAGCATTATTTTTATTTAATTAGATTATACAACTCATGTAATAATAGGTAGGTTTATACTTACATCAGTAATTACTTTATACGCTATTAACATTGAATTTATTTTCTTTTTCCATTAAAAATTACACGAAGTACATGAGTTAAAATTGTCAATTTCCGTTGATACTCATTAATTGAGAAACTTTTATTGAAGTCTAAAAAGTTCATTTTTACATATATTTTTATAATCACGTAATAACCATTAAAGCTTGAAAAGAAATATCTGATAGATTAAATTGGGCTATTAAAATTATCTAATTCTAGTTAAATTATTATTGGTGAGTAAAATAACATAACTTTCAAAAGTTAATGAGTATTAAGTTTTGAATATTAAAAAAAAAAAATAAAACAAAAACAGATCTCACGTTAACTAAATGTAGTTTATGAAATTTACACATTTCAAATTATTTTTTTAGATACATTAATAAAATAGCGAAGTTTCTTCTTACAGTTAATGGCCATATAGTTGGATGTTAGAATCAAAATTTAGTTAGTAAATATATAATTTATAATTTTTTATAAACGTAATAAAAAAATAACGACATAACTCAGTTTGTAACTCTTATGACGTATAATACTCATTACGTAATTTCGGTTTCTACAACAATTTATATTGGTTAAAAGGGTTATCATCTATATAAATGTAGCTTACCTACAAAGAATTGTAAGTCTCACACTAAGTAATTAAATAAGTTTATAGGAAATCAAAAAAATTGATTAACCTTAAAACCACTTTTGAATTTACGAATTATGTTGAGTAATACTACAAAACTATTCAAACTGCAAAACGAGTAAAAACTTATTTTTGTCAAAAATTTGATGTAAGAGTCTTTGCAGGTAAGCAAAAAATGTCCTTCATAAGCCATAAATGTAAAGATCTCCAGTTTTGATATTAGTGATATTTTACAAATAGACAGATTCATTTGAATAATACGTTCCAAGTTAAATGCAAATAGCTTATTAAGTGGATTAATATCGATATCTGCCAACCAACAAATTCTTTAAAATTAACAGAACCATATTAGCAACTGGGTCATGAAGTAAAGTGCAGATTCTGTGAGTAAGAGGACGAAACCACAGAATTCATTGCAAGATAGGACTATAAGAACTGTTATAAGTCTGAGGAAACAACAAAATTATAGCAAGAAAAGAGAGATACGATAGATCTTTTAGGTCGCAGGTGTATCTATCATCCCTAATTACGCTCATACATACATGATATTAGACGTTCATCGATGCGGTGTTGTCTGGCTTTGAACTGTTCCTCTACAAGATGGTCCCCTTTGATGGCTTTTGAGTCCTGCCTTGGATTTAAACTGCCGGTTGCATGCAGGGCAGGATAGATCATCAATCGCTGGTGTTGGTTGTGATGATGTTTGTTGTGTACTCGCGGGATGGGTTGTTGTGTTGTCGCCTCGGGATAGTTTGATTGGTTTTAATAGCTTCGGTTTAGTTTCAGGGTGGCGATGTCTTATATGGCTGGTGACCACAGCTTTGGATTTTGATATGTGGCTACAAAATTTACAAATCAGAGCATTATTGTTTTGTGTTATGGGAATTCTATCTTTGTGAGCTTGTGAAATGTGTGTACATATTGGCGGCCTCTGCTACCTAATCTTTTAAAATCACAGAATGGACACTTCCAGTCCCACTGATCTTGATCCTCAGGCTGCTCTTGTCTTTTCTGGACAGCTTGTTCTAGGTTTTCTTCATGTTTCTGCTGAATATTCTCGTGGATTTTTGAACGCCAGAGGTTTCTGTCCGATGTTGTTGTTCTCCATTTCCTTTCATCGATTTTCAACAGCTTCAGATCATTTTTGACGAGGTCTGTCCAGCGCTTCTTGGGTTTTTGCTGCGCTCGGGTCCCTTCTCTAAGTTGAGAGAATGCATTCTCACATACATACATACATACATACATAGCAACTGGGCCAATGTTAAGCGGCAATTCTTATATCATCATTAATGATTAAAGAGAAAATAAATATAACCCTTTTATATTAAGTTAAATGGATGATTTGGCCAAAATTATTACGTCTTTTGAATAGTCTACCTAAGCTGTAAAATCTAACACTATCGGTAATAATCGGTTTATGAAGATATCGAGTCAACGAATTCACTTGGAACATATATATCAAATAATCCCATTTAACCTCATCGTTTTACGGCCAGATCTCGAAGTTTGGTAAAAATTAAGTAAAATTTTTATATTATGAAGATTCAAAGGATAATTTTTATATTTTCTTTTTTAGATAAATTATTTAGTTTATTTTTAATTTATGTGAAGTTAATTTTAATTTTTTTTATTAGAGAATTACTGGTGCATTAAACTGGAGATATCAAAAAGTTTTAAATAATTCTTTATTTTTATATTGTTTATATTTCCTATAGAGGTGTGCAATATTGCAATAATTTTGTTTTATATATTTTTTTTTTAAAATAAACGAATAAGTAATTATATGGGAACAAATTTTTTAAAGCATTTTTATAAGTTGTTTCATATCATGTGGATATTTATAGATATTGTAAATTTTGTATTTTAAATGTAGCTTTAAAAGGATTGTAAAAATGTTCTATTATATAAACAATTCTTAGAAACAGAATTTTTAGTGTAGATTGCTGAGGAAATATTTTTAAGTAAAATAAATTGCATATTTTCAATTTTTAATTATAAACATATGTACAGAAACACAATAAAAGTATAAGATATTGATTTGGATTTAATATTATTACATATCATCTTTTATAAATTCTGGTATTGATCAAAATGTTTTTTTAATATATTTAATTATTAATATATTTAATTATTAAACTGAAATTGAATGTGAAGATTTCTTGATTCAAAGTTTTCTTTAGCTATTTTCTTTAGATTCTCTTCCATTTCAGGTCCGGTATCTTTTACTAGCTGGCTAAGATACCCTTCAGGATTTTCTAATAATTCATAAGCATGTGCATATTCAACTTCTTTGCCTTCATCTATTACTAAAATTTTATCGTTATCCATGATTGTCTTTATATTGTTAGCTACAGTTAGTACTGTACAGTTTTTGAAATGCTCCAATATAATATTTTGTATGAAATCTTCTGTCCTAAAATATAGATGAGAATTTATTAAATATTTATTGGCTGTATAATCAAGTTCAATCTTACTTTTTGTCAATATTACTAAGACTATTTTCTATAATTAATATTTTAGTATTTTTTAATAATGCTCTTGCTAAACAGAATAACTGTCTCTGTCCACAACTAAAATTGAATCCACTTTCTATAATTGGCTGAGAAAGGCTTTGTATACATGTTTTTAATCCGACCTAAAATGTTAGTATCGATATAATTTGAAAAATCTGTAAAGTTACTCTCGTAACTATGATAACGCAAAATCACAAAATGAAAAAATTATTACCATCAAGGAAAGAAAGAGAACCTGTAGGTTCCCAATTGAAGTTTATTATAAAATTTTAAGTATTCCGTAGTAGTGCCACTAACTAATTGTTATACCTGTGATCATGATTTGTTTTTCGTAATAGAAAAAACAAACACATTCGGAGAAAATGGATGCTGCCTGTGTATCGTGGGTCAAGAAAAGCGTAAACTATTATATTTAGAAATCTACCATTTTTAAAGCAAAACTTTTAATGTGCAAAAAAGGTGTTGCGACAAAAAAATCGTTAGAAAAGTGAGTAACTAAACTTATTCCCCTATCGTTGCTCTTCTTACCTCTCCTCTCTCCCTGTTCCCACTGGATCTGGAAATTTGGGGAGGGGCGAGCTAGTGCTCAGCCAACACTGAGGCCACATATGACCCATTGTGTAGCCTCCCGTGTGATATCCTCACCTCAGGCTGTCACCAGGCATAGTGATTTAAAATAGGTGATGAGGCTCCCGAGGGGGATCTCTCTGACATCGGCTGGTGTAAGCCAGTACTGGCCCAACACGGATCTTCTGTTATCTGTTTTACATTTTCATCTATTTATTTTTTATTTAGTTCTTCGATTTTTTCCAATTTCGTTTCTTCGACAATTTTTCACGATTTTTAAAAATTTTATCGTTTTAAACATTTTTTAGGATATTCAATAATTTTTCATGGTTTTACACGTTTTTTAGGATTTCCAACTATTTTTCACAACTGTCAACAATTGTTTAACCCTTTTCATCAATTTTTTAAGATTAACAAGAATTTTTTATAATTTTTAACAATATTTCACGTGTTTCAATATTTCCGTACGATTTTCGACAATTTTTCAAGATGCCAACAATTTTTTACGATTTCCATAAACTTTTCATCATTTTCAGCAATTTTTTTAAAATTAATTAACGACTCTCACAATTTTCAACGTTTTTTTTTCACGATTTCCAACAATCTTTCTGGAATATTAACATTTTATGAGGATTTTCGTCATTTTTTACAATTTTCAACATTTTTTTTATGATTTTTGACAGTTTTTAACCATTTTTATCAATTTTTCAAGAATTTCTTACAATTATTCACGTTTTTCAAGACTTATTTATATTCTTCGACATTTTTCTACCGTTTTCAAAAAATTTTCATTTTCAAGATTTTTCCATTTTTTTACGATTTTCAACGTTTTCTCAAGATTCTCAACAAAGTTTTTTACATTTTAACAGTAAGAGTCCGGTTAATAATTTTCAAAGAAAACGGAGTAATATTTAAATATTATCCGTACAAACTTTTAATCCCTTATTTGCTCCCTTAGAGGGTGAATTCTAATAAACAATGGAACACGTGTTCAATAAAATATTTTGAAGAGTCTGAATTTCAATTCTTAGAAAAATTTGTACAGATTTAAAGATTTATCTATATAAACCAATCCTTATTTCACCACTTCAGGGTTCTAAGAAATATTTTGAAGAGTTTGAATTTCAATTTTTATAAAAATCTGTGCAGATTTAAAGATTTTCCCATATAAACTTTCAACCCTTATGTCACTCCTTCAGGGTAAAAATTTTTCAAAATCCCTTAGTGGGTCAACATCTGTCCAAATTTCACGTTTCTACCATCAGCGATTACGGCTGTGCGTCCGTCTATACCTCAATCAGTGGGAGCATCTACTTTATGTATATTAAAGAGGTCTTATAAGAAAATTCTTGAAGGGAATAATAAATTAATAAATAATTTTAAAATGTTACGATATGTAGTAGAAGATTGCGATTCATTCATAATATTTCATACTTACATCTTCCAAGACTTTCCAAAGCATGTCATCATTTGCATAGTCTAAAGGATCCAGGTTGAATCTAACTGATGCAGAAAACAAAACTGGATCTTTAGTAATTACGGTAATATTAGACCTAAGTTTATTTAAACTTATTGAGCTTGTATCTACATCATCAAGAATTATGATTCCTTCAACTGGTGTCAACCGTAGAAGTGAGTTTACCACGGTCCATTTTTCTTCAGGATCTCTGCTAACCAAAGCAATCTAAAATTATTCAACAAGAATATTACTATTAAACCAGATGTAAAAAAATATATTTACTTTTTCTGATGGTTTTATAACAACATTTAAGTTCTTTAAAAAGGATCCATGGCCATCAGTATCCTTTAAGTAAACGTTTTTAAAAACTATTTTTCCACAGTATGGCCAATTTTTTGGAACTAATGTACTCTGCTCAACATCTTCTGATACCAATTTTGTATACTGTAAAGTTCTGTCTAAGGAAGAGTTGCTGCATATTACTTCTATTGATTCTCTAATTCCAAGGTGTAACAATTCTGTCAAAATTAGACTGTATGTAACTGCAATCCCGGTGTAGCCAATATCAAAATTTTCTAAAAAAAAGAAAGCAGTATATTCAAATATTCTACTTATAATTCTGATCTTTAATTTTATTGGTGGTAGTAAGAATCATTATCTCTATTGCCATCTACTGGGTCTGGATCTGGAAATTTGGGGAGGGGCGAGCTAGTGCTCAGTCAGCACTGAGGCCACATATGACCCATTGTGCATCCTGCCGTGTGTAGAGATATCCTCACCTCAGGCTGTCACCAGGCCTAGTGATTTAAAATAGGTGATGAGGCTCCCGAGGAAGATTTCCCTGACATCGGCTGGTATAAGCCAGTACTCGCCCAACACGGATCTTCTGATTTCAGAAAAAGCAGAGCAGTCATACATTATGTGTTCTACTGTTTCCTCTTCTTGTTCGCAGCCTCTGCATAGCGGCGATTCTGTTAATTTCATCCTAAAGAAATGTTGTCGCAATTGGCAGTGACTTGTCAAGATTCCCACAGCTGTTCGGAGATTTTGTCTGGTCAATGCCTTAAATTTTTTTGCTGTTTCCTCGCCAGGATGAAGTAATAACTCTCTGGCTACAGTCTACAGTTCGTAGTTTCATCCCGGCACTGTTTAAAGTTTTGGTGAGAGTGCTGTTTGATAAGGTCCACGACTGCGGACAATGTTAGCTTGGTGGATGGGCGAGGGCTAACATATTTGTAGCCCGCAGCCCTCCTTGCTAAATTGTTCGCAATGCGGTTGCCTTTAGAGTTCCCATGTACTTTGACCCAGCTGAGAGTGACCATCTACTGGGTGGATAGCAGTCCGTTTCCTTTGTGGTTTTCCGTGATAATCTTTCTAGTCCTGTTACAAATTGATTCAAATTCCTTCATCGTTCTTTATCTTACGCATTTTTGTCTTCAGTCTTCGCTTATTTAAGTCCCGTCTAGTTCTTCCTGCATCTAACTTGTTTATTGGGCTAGGACTTATTGTACAAGAAATTTGATCTTTTAATGAGAACGCGCTGATTCCTGGTACCATTTTAAATATTTTTATATTTTTTACTTACCGATTTTAACTATAACAGCCAAAAATGTGGTAGCTCCCATAAAAATTATTATTAAAAAATCCATGTAAAAACAAAAATATTCACTTGTCATTAACATTAAAGTAATAATACTTGTATGTATGTCTAATAATCCATCAAATTCTTCTGATACAAATTGTTCAGCACCAGAAGATCTGATCGTAGAAACGCCATTAAGAGATGTTAAAAGAAATGAATTGATTGGTACTAGAGCTACAATAGAACATATTAAATGCTTATTCAGTTAATAAAAACCACTTTTTGAGATAGAAAACCAAAAATCTAATTGATAAATTGATCCATTATCTAAAGTAGTACAATACCTTTATTTTCTAGTCTTTGCAGGGCACGTATTGTGGACACAAAAGCACACATTAAAAAATATATCATAATTCCAAATAGTAATAAAGGTGGCATCATTACAGGAGCAGCAAACAGTACTAACAAAGTAGTACCACATACATCAAAATACATTTGTCGGGTAATAAAGTTATTTGCTGGTAAATTATGTACAACATCCATGTCTTTAGAAAATCTTCGCAAAATCGTTCCTGTAACCATAAAAATCAATGATAGATCACGAAAAACTCGAGAGAAGGGATTGAATATTAAAAATACATTACCCGATGGAAATGATTCAAAAAATTTCATAGGTGCAAATAACACCTTCTTAAACATGTTGTTATGTAAAGCTCTTGATGCATTCATACATAAAGTATGATACAAAAGAGATCTGACAGCAGTAAATATGATGCAGCAAATAATAAATCCTGCGTAGATACCGATATTAAAATCTGTTTTTGATATCCCGAATATTAATTGAACCTCCGTGTGGTCTTCAAAGTTTGTGTTGTTATTACTCTTAAGTCCATGAACAACATCATGCCAAATTATATGATAGATTAATCGAAATGCAGATGTTGAATTGTGATTTGTAAAATTTGCTATTTCTGTTTCGGAAAGGTTTTTTGGTTTCTCTTTGGCCCTAAAATAATTAAATTAATAAATATTTATCTAAATTGTATAGATGCAAATAAATCATACTATTTACATTAAATGATAATACGAGTTGATAAAAAGTTGGACAAATATTAAACAAATTGGAGAGGGGTAAGTAAGTGCTCTGCCGGAACTGAGGCCACATATGACCCATTGTGCATCCTCCTGTGTGTAGGGATACCCACACCTCAGGCTGTCATCAGGCCTAAAGATTTAAAATAGGTGATGAGACTCCAGAGGGGGATCTCCCTGATATCGGCTGGTGTTTCCTCTTCTTGTTTGGCCAGTCTACAGTTCGTTATTTCGTCTCAGCACTGTATAAAGTTTTGGTGAGAGTGCTGTTTAATAAGATCCACGACAGTGGTTGCCATTAGAGTTACCATGTCCTTTGATCCAGCTCCGAGTGACCACATTATTCTGGCTGGCCTCAGTTAGAGTTTGGTGAAATTTTAGTACTGAACTTGAAGTAATACGTGGTCTATTCAAGGTCATTCTTTTGCTATGGTTATGCTTGTAAGTGCTGACTGAACCACACTTGACAAGCCATCCATAGCCCATTTCATTTTTAGGCTGAGGGATCTAGAGTAAATTCCAGATCCCACACCTTGCTGTGTTTAAGATCCATCCGTACAGGCACTCAGAGCGTTCACTAGGTTGGGGTCTGCTGTATTATCTGTTAATAATCTTGGTACGAAGGCATTCGTGCCCGTTACTAAGAGTAGTATCGCCTACACTGGGTTCAATACCAACCGTGCGGACCAAGATGAAGGTGGTGGTTAAATTTTCTAGAATGAGTAAATAATTTCTTAGTTTCTGAAAGTTTTACGCGTAACATCTTTTTTTACCATTACTTGAAAAATGTAGGAGTTTCTATTATGGTATTTTGTAATTGAAATATAGAAGAATACTTACCATTGGATTAGCCAGAAATCAGACAAAGTAGCAAATATTTGAGCTATTATAATGTGTACTGCAACTAGTTCTACAATATACCTTTTTCCACCCATTTTTAAAAATTCTGAAGAAGTTACGAAATATCCTCGTTTGCTGTTAAGTTTTTCTTCTTCTTCATTTAATTGATTGAGCTAAAATCAAATTGTGTATATAATTTCTTTATTATAAATATACCTCTTATAGATCTCTTATTTACCGGTAATAAAATAAAACATTCAGAAAGTTTTTATAAAAATAACATTTACCAACAATGGTGATATTACTCGCCATCTACCGATATTTACATAAATCTGAGACCAATAGAATGTATTATCCAAAAATTAACGGTTTCGAGAATACAGAGAGTTTTGTGTTTTTGTATCATATTTGGATTATCTCTTTTTTCATTTTTAAAAACGTCAAATTTAACCGAACTTTCATCTAGATATTATAGATATTATTTGTATTAATTATTTAGTTGTTGGTGAACAATTTTACAAACACTCCCATAATTCCGGGAGACCAAGGTCGGTGTCCACTCCTGAGACAGAAGAAGCTATTTTGGCAAACCTAGAGGAGAATCCAGAAACTAGTTTGCGGAGAACATCAGCGGAAGTAGGAATTGGGGACTTGGGGTTCCTCTGGTTTGAAGAATACTCCGCGAGCAGCAGCTTTACCCGTACCATGTCGAACGAGTGCATTCTCTGAATCCACTTGATTATTAGGCACGTTTGAAGTTTTGCCGCTGGTTTCTAAGAAATGATGCTGAGGACCCCAGTTTTATTGCATACAATGTTTTTACTGGGCTTACACGAAATGGAGTTTTTAATTTTCATAATTCGCATATGTGGGCCGACGAAAATCCCCATTGAACAGGTTCAATTGTACTTAAACTTTTTGCGGAATACATTTGGGGATCTTTTAGACGATGTTCTTTTAATACAAAGAAACCAAACGTGGTTCCAGCACGATGGTGCTCTGGCCCATTTTTCAATTGCCGTAATAGAGCATTTAGATGGATCTTTTGGAGAAAGATGGATAGAAAAGGGTGAACCTGTACCAGGGCCTGCAAGATCGCCTGATTTAAACCCTCTTATCTTTTTCCTTTGGGGACAATTAAAAAATTTCGTATACGTCACTGCTGTGAATAACCTCGAAGAGCTGCAGCAAAGAGTAGAGCAGAGATGTCATTGAATTCTAGCCAATGAAGCTATTTTGGAAGAGTTCGACAGTTCCTACGGCGAAAATGTCGTAGCTGCATTAAAATGAAGGAAGTGCACTTTGAACATCTTATATTACTTTATGTTTCTGTTGTTTGTTAATAAATATTATTGTTTTTTTGTACACATTAAAAATGTTTTCAGTGTAAACTGATCTGTATCTCCGAAACCGTTAATTTGCGGACATAATTTTATTAACACTTTTTTGCTTATTTTGGGACATACTATCATTTATTTGATTTAGTGACACTTTTTTATAACACCCTGTATATTTAAATAACGATAATACTTACTTCTGTCTCTTCAATAAGATCATGTGATTTAAAATTGTCTTTGTTAATTGATAAAGTAGAATTTAGTATTTCTATATCCTCTTCTGTCATATTTTTAGTGTCTACCGTTTTTTGTACATTTCCCTAAAATAGTTATAAATATTTTTTAATATATTTAAGAGCAGAAAAATATACTTTTCTGCATATAAAAAAGAAAAGTTAGAGTTTATTTAGTTTCTATATACGTACATTTTCTAAAATAACAATTGTTTCAGCTTCTTTTGCATATGCCAATTTTTTAGAAACATATACCCTTGTTTTATTTTCCAAATAGTTTGTTATGCATTGAATGAATACTTGTTTTGAACTATGTTTATCAATACTTTCAAACAAATCGTCAAAAAGGTAAATATCTGCATCTTTATACAGGCAACGAGCTAGATTAATTTTCTCTCTAAGTCCATTTTGTAAACACATTTTATCAGTTGCCAATGTTTGATCTCCAAAAGGTAATTTTTGAAAATCCTTATCTAGTCCGCACATTTTTATTATTTCTCGATATCTGGAAAACAAATTATATAAAAGCAGAAGAATATTGGTTCCAGAATCTTAAATTCAGAAAAGAAACCTCATTTTTAAATATAAAAACTCGTATCCACCACCTGCAAATAACTGAATCTATAAATCAATAAGCGTTGAAAATATTTATTTGGCTGGTAGTTTTTATCAGATCTATTTACGGAGAGAAACAAGCGTACTACATGTACAATACAAAGACAACGCCTCACCATCTACTTATCATTAACAACCGTGATTATAGCTTCTTAAGCAGTATTTCAATTACAAATATATATCGGTTGTTACTTAAATACCTTCATGATCGTCAAAAAACCTCAGAAATTAGTTTTACCACAAATGATCTGGATCTGGAAGATTGTAGAGCAAGTGCTCTGTCGGCACTGAGGTCATATATGACCCAATGTGCATCCTCTCGTATGTAGGGATATTCACATCTCAGGCTGTCATCAGGCCTAAATATTTAAGAGAAGATTATGAGACTCCCGCAGGGAATTTCATCAGCTGGTGTAAGCCAGTACTAGCCCAACACGGATCTTCTGATTTCAGAAAAAGCAGAGCAGTCTTCTTGTTTGCAACGTCTCTATAGTGGCGATTTTACTAATGTCATCCTAAAGAGATGTCGCAATTGGCAGTGATCTGTTAAGATTCCCACCACTATTCGGAGATTTGGTCTGGTCAGTGCCTTAAATTTTCTTGCTGTTTCCTCGCCAGGATGAGGTAATAACTCTCTGGCCAGTTTGCCCCTTCCTGTGGACAGCCCGTCGTAATCTTTCCTCGTATCTGGATCTTGACGTCATTTACAGTTATTTCTATTGCACGTATGGAGAGCATTTTGACAATTCATCTGCTTACTGTTGTAGGTACATTTCGGGCAGTAAGCGAGTGCATTATTTTAGGGAACGTGGTTTTATTGAAAGCTCCCTCGATATCTATGAATACGCCCAAGGTAGACTCTTTTCTGTCCAATGACCGCTCGATCTGACCAACCACATGATGTGGTTAGATATTAATCCATAGACAAATTAAGCACTGTATCCCTAATATATCTTTCATTTGGCCTCTCTAGCGTTTTGTGAGAATGATGTTAGGCTAATAGGTCGTTAAGCTTTTGGAATGGAGTAATCCATTCCTCCAGGTTTTGGTATGAAGACAACCTTAACTCTCTTTACCACTCTACCACAAAAGATTCATCTTTTATTTTAACTGCAACCAACATTGACTACATTGAAATCATTGCTAAACGTGCTAACCGATGCTGAAAAGGAAAAATTTTTCGATGATGATTCGACAATTAGCCTAGACTCAGCAGACAGTTTTATATTTGTAAACAAAATTAACCATTTCATAAGCCAACAACAGATTAATCTGGACCAATATACTATATGGTTGATAAAGTGAAATACATAGTTCAAATAAGTATTTTTTCTACTAAAACCTACTTGTGTCTATTATAAGGTTGACCAAATAGTATGTTAGTTTTTATAGTTGACGCAAAATAAAACGGTTTCTGGCTAGCATATGACACAGTACCAACAACATCAATTCTTCCTGCAATTGCTGGTAATTCTTTTAATATCAGTTCAAGAAGTGATGATTTTCCTGAACCAGTTGAACCAAAAATGCAACATGAAGTCTTTGCATTAACTGTTAAAGCTACATCCTAAAACAAAGAAACATGTTAAAACACATTTGACCTAAGTAGATCTATATTCACCTTCAAAATTGGTTCAATTTCCCATTTCGCACTGGCTTCGTTAATTATAATACTTCCAGGTTTTTTGAAACCTTTAGAGTAGCAAAGTATTTTTATTTGTTCTTCTTTTTCTTCCATAAGTAAAAAATTTTCAATTCTGATAATTGACGCTTGTGCATCCAAGTATCTGTTGGGAAAAGTTGATATATAAAGTTTATAAACAGCTAAAGAAGAGAAAGAATTGAAACGATGATACTGAGTAGGTATAAAGAAAAACGATAAAAAGTATACCTCTGTAACGCTTGGTGAAAGAAGTAGCACATATAATGTTGAAGATGATGAAAAATCAAAACTACTGAAAAGACCCTATGTGTTTGAAGTTCATTTCCCAATAGTACATAAGTGGTGAGTGTCACAAATGTGGCCATTGTTTGTGTAAACATTAAAGATGATACTGCTAAACAGTCGATGAAAAGTTTTCTTGAAACTCTCTTTAGCTCGTGCCTATAAAGAAGTTTGTCTTCAGTAATTAATATTTATATTCAATAGGTATCATATATTTTACTTTCTAAATTTTTCTATGATTCCTTCAAACGGTTTTTCCCAACCGTACATTTTAATTATATGAATCCCATGTAAGATTTCTTTCATAGTTTTTAGTCGAGAAGCACTAAACACAGAAACTTGATTCGCAATTTCTGTTTGAATAACTGATATGTATCCTAAAAATTTTATAAGCTATACAGCGGTGCTTTATTTATTGATGAAAAAAATAAAAAAGATAAATATTTTTCATTGCACAACTCAATTTTAGTGGCTAAAAATGGAGTGGAGAAAGTATTTTAATCCGGGTCCATAAATTTTTAGAAAAAGACTATTTAGTTGTTATGTTAGATATGGTGGTTAGTAAAAGTTGGCTAACTTGGGTTAATCATCGTTTAGAATAAAATGATTAAATTGGTAACAATCATTTTAGGAATGAAATATTCATCATAAGCTTTGAGAAGATCTGACAGGGTATTTTTAGATGTATTATCCAACCCAGCTAGTATATATTTCAAGTCTTCTCTGTTACTTTATCAAAAACGGTCTGCACTCTATTATGTTTTATCTTTTCACACTTGCCGTACCTATTCAACGGCTCCACACTTGAGCCACACAAACTTTTAAGTGACAGGCAATATGATTTTCGACAACAAAAGTCAACAGCCAATCTGCTAGCATATGTAACTCATGTCTGGAGTGATGCCATCCACCGCCATGGGGAGACTCAAATAGTATCACTAGACATCTCAAAAGCATTTGATCAAGTGTGGCATGCAGCTCTCTTGAACAAACTGCATCTTTGCAGATGGATATCCAACTTTCTGTCCAACATGCACATCAATTTCTTCAACCTCTACAAGATCAACGCTGGAGTTCCCCAAGGATCGGCTCTAGCCCCTACTCTATTCTTTTTACACATTAATGATCTACTGGAAGCCACTAATAACCCGATATACTAGTTTTACAGATGATAGCAACCTACACTGTAGCAAAGTGCATATATATCGGGCTATAACGTTCGACGTCTTCCGATTCCTAATCTCCACCCCTCTCTATCTCCCCATAGATCTTTCTCCAGGCCTCTTTCCCGCACTTCTTTGTCGATCCCCTCTCTCCAGCTTTTGCGTGGCCTTCCTCTTTTTCTTTCTCCCCGAGGGTTCCAGTTTAAGATTTTCTTTGGTATTCTTGTGGCTTTCTCTGTACATGCCCATACCACACTAATTGTTGGGTTCTTATACCAAATAATGTCGTGTTTTATTTCAATAGTCTGTCTTATCCGTTCGTTTGGTATCTTGTCCAGTCTAGATTTCCCTGCGACCCTTCAAAGTGCAAAACCGTCATATATCACTAGATATTTTGAAAGAGGGCAGAAGATACACAACGGGATCTCTCAATCAAGATTTGAGAATTATAAGCGAGTGGGGAAGAAAAAATGTTATTAATTTCAGACACTAGTAGCAAGGGACTCCATTACGCTGGTTGGTATAACAATCTCCCAGGACTTACTCTGAAACTAACATATTGCATCCATAGCAACTGCAGCAGGAAAGAAGTTAGGCTTTCTTTATAAAGCACGGAAATATTTCTCTCCATCCAACTTAGTTACTCTTTACAAAGCCCAAATAAGACATAATCTTAAATACTGCTCGCATGTAAGGGTATCGGCGGCTCCGTCAAAGCTCAGAGTTCTTGATGCAAGACAGAGAAGAGCAGTATAACTAATAAACAATACCAGTATCACCAAAAACCTAGCCTCATTGTCCCAACGAAGAGCAGTGTTTGATCTTTCCCTGTTTTACAGATATTTAAACGGATTTTGCTCAGAAGAACTCCGCTCTATAATGCCTTATTTACTTGTCAGTCCAGCCAGAGCAACGTGACGTGCCAACTCCATGCACCCTTATACTGTTCAATGCCCGACATCGAGAACGGATCGATTTTTTAAAAGTTTTTTAAAACACAACAATATAACTATGGCCATATCTGGAAAATCCACACTAATTTTTTCGTCAATATGTATTCACGTGATAACTAACCCATGATAGCCAACCCTTACTAACTGACATACCCAACATAAGTAATATAAAATTAAAATATATATTTGCTAATAATTTCTTTGTTACCTTGAGGTACTGATACGATCAACATAAAAGCCATTCCTGTTAACGAAGAAACTCCGATTGTGTGAAATAAAATATAAAAGGAACATAAAAACTGTATTGGTGTTACGTATAAATATGGTAGATGTGGTAATAAAATTTTAATTTTTACTACATCCTCTGTTACCAGTTTCATTAAACGTTGAGGAGCAGTTCGATTTAAAGAGTACTGACTAAGTTTCACAATCTGCAAAATATAAAAATTAAATTTAATCTTTTTAAAAATTATAAAGTATAATAACCCCCACTTAATTAGTTAAAGTTTAATGTACAAGTTTGGAATATATCTCTTTTAACCTTCCAGAGTGTTTAGAATTTTATTTTTGTTTAATAAATATATTCATTGGACCCGGACTATTCCGGGTGCGAACCAGTTGCACTCATATATGTTGTTTTTTTTATAGAATATTGCTTTCTGAAAAGTATTTTCTTCATATTGTATCTAATTTTTTTTATAGTTTAATAATATATTTTTAATTTGAAATAAAGTGCTATTATCATTCTTCACTTGGGATAAATCATTGTTATCCTTAATTCACTTTGGTGAGTATATTAAAAACTAAAAAGACCGATTTTTAGTATATTTACAAACACTAAATATTTTTGTACAAACATAACATAAAAAAAAGTACCTGTGGAACTTGGTGAATTCCGAAGCAAGTAAAGGTTCTAGTATACTCGAAAGTGGCAGATAATGAGAGAGAAAAGAGGAGCGATAACTTATGGCGCGTTTATACGTGCATGGATTTACTGGCGCAAGTAGGTATGCTTGCAAGTATAACTTGCGTGAAAGTTAGGTAAGTTGGTTGTCTACTAACTTTCTATCGCGTAAGTAAGTGGTTGCATGCAAGTCAATACTTACGCGCAAGTCGTTGTTTACACGTGCGTGGTTTCTACTACTTGCATGTAAGTAACTACTTGCGCCAGTAAATCCATGCACGTATAAACGCGCCATTACTCAGAAGTGGAACCGACGAAAGAAAGTGAAGACAGGGGAAGTTGCGTTATTCATTTTTTTCATCGCACACCCTTTTTTAAACCTAACAATGAAAGCTTTGAATTTCGATGCAAGCGAAGCTTTTAATGATATCTGGCGTATTCGAAAGTGGGAGCGACGATGAGAGAAGCAGGAGAAAGGTTGACTATCTCGAAAGTGTAAGCAATGGAACAAGGGAAGTTCCGTTACTTATTTTTGTGACGATTTTTCTGTCTCAATATTTCTTCCCAACATAGCATTACAACCTCGCTTTAAAAAATAAAGAATTTTAGTAGTTTTTTTATTTATGACAGGAAAAACGGAAAATATCATTTTTATAAAATCCTTTTACATGTTAGACTCAAAATTCTGGTGAAATAATAAAAAAAAAATACTTCCTAACTATTTCATTCAAGATATTAAAATTTGGTTTTAATTGAATATTTCAATCTTTTATCAAGGGTTAATTATAAAATTGTATAAAATACAGCATATATTTTAAATTGAAATAAATACCTTCTTCTGAATTAATGATGTACAAGCTACTGATATCCTAGATCCAATTCTTGAACATCCAACAAAACAATGATGATAAATCAAATTATTTAATAGTGCCAAAATAATAATAACTGCTGCAAAATACCATCCTATTGATTGTTCGGTATTTCCTTCTTCAAAATTTTTAATATATTCAGCCAAGACAATTGGATGTAGAACTCTAGAATTATTAGTAAGAAATAAATAATTGTTGAAATAAGCACAATTTACAAAAAGAACTTTTTATAATAGAAAGTTTTTTACTGATTTATAGGTCATATTTTGTGTCATCTCAACAATGCACAGCATCCCTGACATTGTAAAAAGATTAAGTCATACAACGCTGTGATTGATCATAGAGAAGATTGTTTCCTTGTTAACAAAATCAAGGGTAGTTGTATCTAAAAACTTTCTAAAACAGTTTATTTTATTACCAGTTAAAATAATAATTACTGTTTTCACATGTATAAACAAAAAAAAAAAAGAAAAAAAACTTCTCTCTCGCGAGTGCGATCCTATTACAATAACCCAACAGAATTGTCACAATCTACCGCTTCACCCCTTATCCAAATAGGCCACCGCAAACTTATATGAAGTCTTTCAAAATGATAATATGTATACATATTTAATTTAATAACAATTCAGTATAAATTTCGAAATCTGTGTATATGCCTAAACACACTTGAAACATGCATTGTCATCCAGTTCTTAGCTATCCTGAAAATTTCAGAGCTCTAGGTAGTCGGGAAATAGGTTTAAATTCGATTGCAAATTCCACGGAATGACACAGAGACACAGAACACGGCGAAAATATAAAAAACTTTCTAAAAAAAGAGTGTGCGTGTAACCTTTACGCGCGATTGAAGTAAAACTTGTTGACGTACGTATCGGAAAATAAATATTTAATTACAATTCAATCATATTTATTGCCTATATACTTTACAAAAAAAAATGAGATGTTATATTTATATTATTCATTAGAAATAGGAATTTGAAAGTTATCATTATTTTTTTTGTATATGAAATAATAGGTTTATGATAACTAAAATGTGAAACATAGATTTTAGTCTATAAATACCATTAATGTATTTGAAACCTTTTGAAAATTTCATAAATAAATTTCGGAAATTTAAACTCCTCCCATAGCTGAAATTATACAGTTACTTCCATCAGAATCTTCCGTTAGAATCTACCCCTAGTCGTGCCTAAAGAAGTTTTGCTTCAATAATAGGTAAACAATATTAAAAATATACACACATTACGTTTAGAATGTGTGATTTTGTAGCTGTATCTACCTTATTGTAATACATCACAACACAAGAGCCTTCGATAGTTAGATAACCATTTCATTTTGTAGCATTTTATAGCATATTCCATAAAATTTAAAATCCTGAGTTAAGTTTGTTTCCTTCACGTCTACGAAGGATCTGTTATTGGTGGTCAAAGGTCAGCCATCTTGACTAGTGGTTTTATGGCCTTTATGGCTACCTAACCAAACCTAAAATAAGTATAAGAAAGTGTTAAAATATTTTGAATATTATTATTTTATGAACAAAAACGTGCAACATGCTTCTTTACTCAACGTAAAGATTCCGTATAAACAATTATTTACTATCATAATATGTATGTATGTATATAAACTTACTTAATCAAATCATAATGAATGTGGCTGTCTCTTCATTTTTTCATTTTTGTCATTTTTCTTCAAATCTTTCTGGCGCTTATAATATCCCCTTTGACGTTCACAATTTATTTTTCTTTTTAGCTCTTTAAGTCTATAAAACGAAAATAGCTAGGTATAAATAATAGGTATAAATAATTAGGTATAAATAGTGTAATTACACACCAAAAATAAAATTTATGCATATAGAGTACCTACCTATTCACTCATTTTCAATCAATATTTTTTCATCACTTTCTTCATTAATAAATCCACATTGTTTATTCATATTTAATACAAACACTTTATACACAAAAAACTATTTATACAATGTATTTCGATTGACAAGATGATCAGCTGTCAATTCATACAATTACAGATTTAATTTTATTTCATATAGGAGGCAAAATCGCATGAGCGCCGCTAGGATTATTTTCAGGGGGTGCATCTGCATCTACACACTATTATGATCTAATATATATATAGAATGTAGAATGATTTGGACAGCAACCGCGACGCCTTTAGTTTTTATTCAAACAATAATTTAATAAAAAAATTAAAAAAATATATAATTTTCTGGTAAATTCAGGTATTTTCTTTCATAGCAGGGGGGTGCAAGCGCACCCTCTTGCACCCTGCTGCCGGCGCCCATGCAAAATCGTGTCAGTATTAGGTTTTGTTTCCGGTTTCTGTTATTAGAATGACGTCACGTCCGTTAGAATAACTTTTTTACTCCTAGTGTCGCTAAAGAAGTTTTACTTCAATAAATAAATTATATTTGTTACTGTAGTCGTACCTGATGAAAATACTTTGAATGAACAGAAATAATGCATACAGTAGAAATGAATATCCAAAACTGTATATCAAAGAATTTTTCAAACTCGGGCTTCTATTTTTTATTCTCGATTTTTTTAATTCTTCATTCCAATTTCTAAAATCATACAAAAATTCGCATAAAAATAAATCAAAAATTATTAATAACACGTATATACGTAATTTATGGTATGCACCGAAACAGGATCCTCCACATGTTGTGTAATATCAGTACAGTTGAAACAAAAGGAAACGCTATGTTCTTTATGGAACGTTTAGGTGAAAAGATTGAATTAAAGACAGCTGGGTGGATACAAAGGAGGATGCGGTCAAGGGTAAACAGTGCCAAAATTTGGGTAAACAATCTTCATCGATAATGAAATAAGTCAGCCATTTCTACCACGTAATGTTGGACCCTTGGGGAACTTAAATCCGAAATGGTGGACAGCTGGTTGGATACAAAGAAGGTGGCGGATAATAATCATCACTGGAACACAATCGATCAGAACCACTTTCAAAACCACATGCTATACACGGAATCCTTAGCAAACTCAAAGAAAAGACAAGAGAAGTAATTTCCGTATTAGCATGCAAACACTGGGCAGAAATAAAAAATACCTTAATTCAACACTTTGTCGACCAACGAAACGAGAATTCATTAAATAGAGATTTAGTTATTCTACACCAAAGGCCCAACGATAACCCACAACAATTTCACGAGAAAGTATGGGACTCCTAAGCACAATCACTAACTATATCGAACTACATGAAGAAAATGAAGAAATTAAGCGAAGTAAAGAGAACTTTTTCCAACAACAAACCCTAGCTAACCTTCTGGCAGGACTTCGTGAACCATAGGGTTCTACTATCAGAGCCATGAGACCGAAGTCACGAACCATAGCTCTACAGTACATCCAACAATAAAATAATATAAGGTTTCTTCTTTTTTTTTATTAAGGATGTCCTCGTAGGTATAGACCTAAATACAAATGTACCGAGAACATCTATTGGGGCAGAAGAGACAATTTATTAATTTGGGATTTAAAGGCCTGCAAGTTAGGACGAGTGGGGAAGACGTGGGAAGGTAAGGAGTTCCACAATCTGGAGACCCTGGGGATGAAGGAACGATCGAATCGATCCGTTCCCGATGTCGGGCATTAAACAGTATAAGGGTGCATGGAGTTGGCACGTCGCGTTGCTCTAGCTGGTCCGGCAAGTGGAGGCATTATAGAGCGGAGTTCTTCTGAGCAAAATGAAAATGAACTAAACCACCTACGAACAGAATACGAACCGCCAACCCTACAGCGAGGTCATTTATTTTCCCAAGTACCACTAACTTTTTACTCCCACAATGGCAGCAAAGCAATACAGGACCACGACCATTTTCACAATTTAAAGTTCCATAATTCCAACAGCATGTTAATAATTACACAATACCACCTTTCCAACAACAACTTAGGTTTCAAGAAAATTAACAATTTAAAACACCGTTTCAACAAAACTAGTTCAATAGACCAGGACCATCTCAACCCTATAAACCGACACCGATGAGCATAAGTACAAGGGCTTTCAGCCAGAATAAAGCTCAAAATCAAGGAACATTCTTTAGAAACCAGAGACCTTGGGGATTTACATCCGAAGAACTGTTTAATATCGAGCAAATCAATGAAGTCTATGGGTACGATATGAATACGTAGGGTTCCGAAGAAGACCAAGATAACTACATTATTGTGAACAACCATACTATACCCACGATCCACAAGAAGCAAAAAACCCACAATACATTGTTTATTTTGAATAATAAGCTTGAAAAATCAAAAACTCATCAAAAATCGCAAAAACGTTAAACATATTTGTAAAACGTAACAAAATTTTGGAAACCAGAACAAAATCAGAAAAAATTGAAAAAACCGAGAAAATTTATAAAAGGCGTATATAATTGGATAAAATTGTGACCAAGCGATTCTTCCAAATTAAAGAAGGCAGAAGAAGATGAAAAAGTGAAAAATGGATATGATGAAACAGAACTCTTACAATTCATTTTATCATGCAAAGTAGAAGCAAGCTTCTGTCCATGAACCCCACGACTGTCATGTTTTTATTTTGTTGATTAAAGTAATAAGGATAAGAATTCTTTATTTAATAAAACAATAAATCACTTACTTTTCAAGTACTTCTGATAGTACCAATGATGAATCTTCTTCAATTGTATCATAAATATCTCTAAATTGAAGAGTGTGGCTAGCTGCATATTTTAAAAAAGGCAATACCCAACTAAAATTGTTATATGAATAATATTTGATATTTAAGATGAAAAGATAGGTACATTCCAATATATTGATAATAATAATTTCAGTATACAAGGAACTTACCAAAAGAATAATTTTGAGAAAGGATTCGCACTAATTTCTGGTGAAATATTCGGTAATTTAATACTAGTTTCCATTATATTCAGACAAAAATACTTTGCTATTACTAAATAAATACGTATGGTTCTACAAAACTTTTTTAATTATTAATTATTTTTTGTATGTTAAGATATGTTGTTAATGATGTTGATAAAAGTAACATAAATAGTTGTTTATATCTATGATCACCGTTTTATGGTTTTGCATTTGTATAAACATACAATTTTTATATACTTACCTATTTTGCAGAATTAGTCACATTTATCAATAGTGTGCTTGTTGAATATTGGCTATTGATTATGTCAAAAATAACAGGGTTGAAAGAAACCCCAGCGTTAAAGGAGTTTTATTGTTGAATATGTTCAACTGAGCCCAAAATATGAAAAACCTGAGGAGTGCTACTATTTTAAGCATTGTTTTTTTGAGAGCTATGTGAAAACATCCAATTTTAAAATTGTTCGAAAGTTATACACTTTCGTCCATAAACTCCAATAGAAAGATTGTGGATAATTAAATACCATCTTAAGGTATTTTCATGAAAATATAAAAAAAAAGAGTGTGCGTGTAACCTTTACGCGCGATTGAAGTAAAACTTGTTGACGTACGTATCGGAAAATAAATATTTAATTACAATTCAATCATATTTATTGCCTATATACTTTACAAAAAAAAATGAGATGTTATATTTATATTATTCATTAGAAATAGGAATTTGAAAGTTATCATTATTTTTTTTATATATGAAATAATAGGTTTATGATAACTAAAATGTGAAACATAGATTTTAGTCTATAAATACCATTAATGTATTTGAAACCGTTTGAAAATTTCATAAATAAATTTCGGAAATTTAAACTCCTCCCATAGCTGAAATTATACAGTTACTTCCATCAGAATCTTTCGTTAGAATCTACCCCTAGTCGTGCCTAAAGAAGTTTTGCTTCAATAATAGGTAAACAATATTAAAAATATACACACATTACGTTTAGAATGTGTGATTTTGTAGCTGTATCTACCTTATTGTAATACATCACAACACAAGAGCCTTCGATAGTTAGATAACCATTTCATTTTGTAGCATTTTATAGCATCCTACTAATATTATATAGGCGAAAGTTTGTTTGGATGGATGTATGGATGTATGGATGTTTGTTCCTCTTTCACGCAAAAACTACTAAACGGATTTTAATGAAACTTTACAGTAATGTAGCTTATAGATCAGAATAACATATAGGCTATAATTTATAAAGATATTGTGTGAATTGTCCAAAATATAACGATAAATGTCATTTAAGTCTGAAAAAATTACTGTATTTCTTATGTTGACAATATTGTTACGTTATTACAGTGCGAATGTAACATCTCAATATTGTCAGACTGTTATATTTTTCAAATACGACCCAAAAATTATGTATGTTATAATTTTAATGTCATAATGTTACTTCTTTTCACGCTAATATAAGCTACTCGAAATACTAATACTGCGCACACGAAGTCGCGGGCACCAGTTATTGATACATAAAGACCTTGCTTTTATTCGAATTACACGCAGACGAAGTCGCGGGCAAAAGCTAGTATTCCATAAAATTTAAAATCCTGAGTTAAGTTTGTTTCCTTCACGTCTACGAAGGATCTGTTATTGGTGGTCAAAGGTCAGCCATCTTGACTAGTGGTTTTATGGCCTTTATGGCTACCTAACCAAACCTAAAATAAGTATAAGAAAGTGTTAAAATATTTTGAATATTATTATTTTATGAACAAAAACGTGCAACATGCTTCTTTACTCAACGTAAAGATTCCGTATAAACAATTATTTACTATCATAATATGTATGTATGTATATAAACTTACTTAATCAAATCATAATGAATGTGGCTGTCTCTTCATTTTTTCATTTTTGTCATTTTTCTTCAAATCTTTCTGGCGCTTATAATATCCCCTTTGACGTTCACAATTTATTTTTCTTTTTAGCTCTTTAAGTCTATAAAACGAAAATAGCTAGGTATAAATAATAGGTATAAATAATTAGGTATAAATAGTGTAATTACACACCAAAAATAAAATTTATGCATATAGAGTACCTACCTATTCACTCATTTTCAATCAATATTTTTTCATCACTTTCTTCATTAATAAATCCACATTGTTTATTCATATTTAATACAAACACTTTATACACAAAAAACTATTTATACAATGTATTTCGATTGACAAGATGATCAGCTGTCAATTCATACAATTACAGATTTAATTTTATTTCATATAGGAGGCAAAATCGCATGAGCGCCGCTAGGATTATTTTCAGGGGGTGCATCTGCATCTACACACTATTATGATCTAATATATATATAGAATGTAGAATGATTTGGACAGCAACCGCGACGCCTTTAGTTTTTATTCAAACAATAATTTAATAAAAAAATTAAAAAAATATATAATTTTCTGGTAAATTCAGGTATTTTCTTTCATAGCAGGGGAGTGCAAGCGCACCCTCTTGCACCCTGCTGCCGGCGCCCATGCAAAATCGTGTCAGTATTAGGTTTTGTTTCCGGTTTCTGTTATTAGAATGACGTCACGTCCGTTAGAATAACTTTTTTACTCCTAGTGTCGCTAAAGAAGTTTTACTTCAAAAAAAATAATTAAAAATAAAGATACACGCAGAAGTACCTAAAGTCACAGAAGACGATATCTGTAAAGATTCGCTGTACAATTTTTAGATACATTTTTTTAAAGTTCGCTTTTTTACCTTTATTGCTCTCGGCAAACTTACTTTCCCACTATCATGAAATCCTCACGCACCATACTAATCCCCAAACCAGGAAAAATCCCACAAACCCACACAATTATAGACCAATCTCTCTGCTAAACGTCATTGGCAAACTCTTTGAATTCCTGCTCTTAGATAGAATCAGGGACTTTCTTCAGATCAACTCCATAATCCCCTCCTTCCAACATGGATTCAGACCTAACCACTCTACACAAAACCCGATTCTAGAACTTCAATATTTTACCGTTTTTGCCCTGAATCAGAAAAAAGTCGTCACACTATACTTATGAATGTCCAAAAGGCCTTCAACAAGGTTTGGCATGCTGGCCTTATCAGAAAATTAATCGACAAACAATTTTCCATTTCAGTCATAAAATTAATGCATTCGTACCTCTGCAACAGATTAATCCGAATCAAAGTTGGAAATTTCCGAATCATTTCCCTTTCAGGAGTTCCTCAAGGATCAATCCTAGCCCCAATTCTTTACACCATCCATGTCAGCGATATTCCTCAGCTGCAAAATATCCAACTTTATGCTAACGACACGGCTTTGTACATTGTACAGCTCCGCAGCGTCGACTTAACCAAAAAACTCAAAGACTGCTGGACCAGTTCACCAACCATTCTTTAATATTAAATAATTTTGTAATTGAATAGCTAAAACGTAGGTGTCGGTTAAGAACTATATTTTAAATATTTAAAAACTTTGATATCCAAGTAATTATTTTTATATTGTAATATTTCGTACGCTTATGAACTTTCAATAGTGCAGGATACCGCGACGGTTTTATTATACCAGGTTAATAAAAAATAGACTTTAGTAAACATAGCAAGGATGATAATTACAGAACCTCTTTGTCAAAAATATCGCTACAAGAATATAAAACCTTTTACTGATAATTCTCTGGAATGTTAATAAAAAATAAAAAAATTACTTAGAGTTTGATATTTCAATTGTCGATTTGACAAAGTCTCTCTCTCATTAACGTCATACTATATGTGCTTAAGGAGAAAGTGAGTAAGTATCACATGTGGCATGAGTTGAATTTAACGACGGTTCGGCGATTTAATGGCTAAGCACCTATAATAGCTTAGTTGTTAGAGCGTCAGCGCGTAGAGCTGAAGGTTGCCAGTTCGAGTCTCGTTGGGTGCGACATTTTTTCAATTTCTCCTTAATGTCCTTTAATATATTCTTGTTTGTATACTTTCTAAAAACTTTCAAAATTTAGTGTTAAGTACGAAATTGGTGTTACGGAAGAAAAATCGTCACAAAAAAGCGTAACACAACTTCCCCTAACTCGTGTCTCCTACTTCTGTAATTCACTGGCTAACTCTTGACAACTTGTAATACCCGTGTTTTTTGCCTTCAAAAACACGTGTTTATTGATATATGGAGTTTTATTTTAAATTATGAATTAGGTATAATCAAGTGACAAATATTGTTAAATGTAAAACTTTGCCAAAAGAAAAAAATAATAATAATAACCGACTTAAAACAGGAAAACGCACTAAAATGCAAAAAATAAAATCTTTATTCCTTGAAAATATTATAGATAACAGGCTACTGACTTGGTTTCCTTGAAGTTGGTGCCAATCGCAAATTACTCGCCAGCTTAATTTTAGCCCCTAAATCTTGGTTTCGAACAGTGACAGCGTAAGGTGAAAAAATGAGCTCACAGGTAAAACGTTGGAGTCAAAGAATTTTTGGGTGGCACCGCAACACGTGTTTTTTTTGGGCTTATAAAATGGCATAAAAAAGTTTATTGAGGAGTTAAAAATTTTAAAAAATCACTTGTTGAGTAGGTACCTCGTCAAGCACTTAGTGTTTGTAGTATTATTGTTATAAGCACGTTTTATATTGGGAGTGAATTCGTCTATCCTTCTTTTTGATAAATTCTTCAACAACCAATTCGTTAAAACTGTGAATCTTGAATCATTTGTTTCTCAATAAATAGCATTGCTAAAGCAGTCAGTCTATACTGACAAATTGTACAAGTTTTGATCCGTTTTGATGTAGAGAAGGAAGTTCGACTTCGATGGTTATCACGAAGCATCTTAACAATTGCTTTTAGCACTAGAAATGTCTCTGAGAAAATTTATCAAATGGACTGCTTCGGATACTTCTTTAAAATATGATCGTTTGTATATTATTTCCAATTCTGTCTTTAATTTGTTTTTATTTAAAAAGGGAAATGTGCGAATTACTGAGTTAGTTTTTTTCATAAATGTCCATTTTGAACGGTCACGTTATGGCAAAAATTTTTCGTCATTCTCACAATTAGAACGTAATCGTAACGTACTCGTAAATAAAACCAAAACGATGAAAGACTGTACTCGAAAAATCAGTGATCACAATGCCACTGTGCTCTAATAAACTTTACAACTTGGTCTCCGCCTATGCGACTTTGAATACATGTTAATACATCAATAGAATAATATTTTTTTTTAATGCGTTTTTTACATTAAATGTTAATATACACAAATATATTTTTCATTTTTTTTTCATGCGCATTATTTACGTCGGGGTTCACGTCCTAGTGCTCTTATATATCAAACGCCAATGGTTTCGAATGTTAATTACTTAAATATTTCGTAAAATTAACTTCGTGTATATCTTTGTGAAATATTTGAAATCTATTTGAAATCTAGATTTAGTAACTAAGATTATAGTACGAGAGCCCACGACCAAGATTTTTGTCTCATAGCAATACGGCCAAAACCGCATCAAATCGATAGATACGATTATCCTGAACTCGAAAATACCTATATCAGACATTTTCCGCGTAGCGTTTGACCTGACCGAATTTTCAAAATTGTCAAAGAATTTTACCGAACTGTATCATAGCAATATGTCTGATTTTCAGACTGTAGTTGAATGATAGTTCTGAGATACCGGAAACATATTTTTCAGACGTTAATGGTGTAGCGTAAACCCGGAAAATCACTTACAAAAATTCGAAATGAGGCAAAAAAAATGTCTCATAGCAACACGTCTGAAAATCCTTTTGATTAGTAAATTTTGGTTATTTGATGCGAACAAAACAATTTTCAGACATTTTGCGCGTAGCATATAGCCTGAGCGCATTTTTCAAAATGTTAACAAATTTTACCGATCGGTATCATAGCAATATGTCTGAAAATTGTTGGACATGATAAAATAAGTTGTCCACATGTGCAAAAAATTTATATCAGACGAATTAAGTGTAGCACCTTCTCTATCAGACAACTTTTCGATATTCAGATATCATTTCAAAATCGTATTGAGGCATCTTGAATTCTCTGTTACAAACCAATGAATAAGTTGCGACCCTGAATGATGAATGATAGTTCTAGTTGCCATTGAATTATTTCAAAATGTATTTCCCTTCTTCATTCTAAAAAAAAAATACTTGCACACCAGATTTTCTAATCCGGAAGTATCTGTGATAAAAATTGTTAAATTGTTATTACCCAGCGAAGACCACGGGGAGGTATGAGCATTCTTCGCCAACGGGATGAGGGGTGAGGTATAAATTTTAGCGAGGTTAAGAGTGTTAGTATATAAAAATAAATAATAATAAATATATAAAAAATATCACAGATCAATATCACAGATAATATCACAAAATTGAAACAAAGTCAATTGTAAAATAAAAACTTAAAAATGAATTCTTCAAAATAAATAAAAAAATTTCTGATAAAACAAAAAAGAAATTCTAAAAAAAAATCTTTAAAAAAAACTAAAAATAAATTCAGTTGTCAGTTTCGTCAATTTGGTCGCCAAATGTAAGATCATTATCTGAACATTCTGAGCTCCATTCTTCCGAACTGCCCGTATTGACATTGAAAACTAAATCTTGGGCAGTGTCTAATAGATGCTCTTTTTTCATTAAATCTAATTCGTACTTAAGTACATGTTCGCAAACTCTTTTCCACTCCTCAGTGGTAATGCTGGAGAACTTCTGTCTTGCAAGATTTTCGACGTCAATACATCTAAATGTTATATTATGACTTCCAACCCAATTTGGAGCGTAACACACGAAAAGCCGTACCCGCCGCAGGAGCGTAACAAGCGCTGAGGCGTCTGCCGGGCGACTCCGAAACGTTTTTTTCATTTTTGGGAGTATATGCTACACTCAAAGTGTCTGAAAACAGGTTTTTGGTAATCCTGGCAGCAATACGAAAAGTTAAAAAAAAAATTATCCGTATTGCTATGATACAGGTCGGCTAAATTTTTTGACATTTTCAAAAATGCGCTCAGGCTATATGCTACGCGCAAAATGTCTGAAAACAAACTTTTTCGTAATAAAATTATAAAATCTATGTACATTATCGATATCAGACGTATTGCTATAATACTGACTGCCTTTTTTTTTGACACAGCAGAAATGGCCTTCCACGCAGTAGCTACACTTTCGACCGTTACTGCACACCTAGTCGGGTTCAAAATCATATAATCTAACGATTTCATAGGGTTTTGGCCGTATTGCTATGAGACATGGTTTTGGTCGTGGGCTCTCGTACTATTAAGCAAGCTAGTAATTTGCTATTGACGCTGACATCACGGAAATCAAATTAGGTGCCTAGTTGCCCATTACATTTTTAAAAAATAAAAATTATGTTTTTTACTTTTTAGTGGATTATCCTTCTTACTTCGGTTCATTTTTTGTTGTTGTTATAAAGTATACCAAACAGTCATTACACTTGGAAAAGATATTTGCTAAAGAACAAATCTACGTGACTCTTAGCCGAATAAAAAGTTTGATTAGCTTGGTTTTATCAGATGTGGATGCAAATACACTGTTAAGCAGGCCACATGTTCAAATAGCTGGTAAATAAATGAAACTATTGAGTGGTCTCACTAAGTATGTTAAATTTTATTAAAAGTATAAAGCTTTAATACTTTAGTATATATTTTTAAAAACCACGACAAATTTATGATTTACTCTCATATTGATTTTAAGCTCTAAGGCAAAAAAGTTTTTTAAACTGCCATATTGCTTAGATAATAATCGCCCAAGTATCGTAAATTTGCTCCTAAGAATTGAAGAATTTCGTTACTTTGTCATAAATGCCATAATCAGAGCCTAAGTAAATTCTAAGACTGTCCACACACGTAGCAGTGGTACACCGCAAAGCCAAATCGCAGAAGTTTACCGCAAGAGTAAAGGAGTACATACACCCAGCGGGCTATTGCAGCGACGGTCAGTTAAAGGAGTAGACGACACGATCGCAGTGTTGGCATGGCATTAACCTTAAAAATGGAGTAATAAGTGGTTACTTACAAGAAAATCGTTCAGTTACGTTAACTTAATACGTAAGTTAAGAGAAGAGATGCAGACTATCGTAACTACTTGGTTTTGTTTCCTTAATGACATTAATAAAACAATAAATCAAAGGAACCCTTTTTCAATAATTTAAATGCGACTCGTTTCACACACATGTTGCGGTCTGCTAACATCTTACAATAGAAAATATGACTTCTCAAGTCCACCTGGGACATCGCCAGCAATATGTACGTCGCTGGGATTTTATTTCACCTGCTGGAACAGACGCTAAGTTCAACCCCACGATGCATTTCCATGGAGCAAACCGCTGCGGTACAGCGCTAGTGTAAGGCCGGCCTTATCAAACAACACTTGAAGTACATCTTTTCCAATAAAAAAAGAGTCATCGAAACCGGTTTGAGTGATATTGAATTATTCGTCCATTTGTCACATAAATACTGATCTAATAAAAATTTAAAACTTATATGGTTTTATCATGGATGCCATTGTTAGAACTGGACCAAATAAAATTGGGACCATACGGGAATCACCAGCTCTCAAATAAAAGAGAATTATCAAAATCGGTGGTTTACCCAGTAATTTCAATATAATTTTTCTGGTTTTTCAAAATTTTCAAAAAGATATCAAAATGTGCTTTTAGATATTATTTTTATTTATTGAAAAACCCATATTTAGTTTTTTTAAATTTTTAAAACCAAAAATCTTCATTTGTTACTTAGGTTAATTTTAAATTGCACCTGAATCAGCACCAAATCCCAAGTCAAACCCATTATTTATTTTTTGGTCTGTGGTCAAACCTAAGCAACTGCATTTTGATATTTAAGATGTATTTGAATAAAAACCAAAATCCAGATTTTTCTGATTTGGTTCTTGGGATGCAAATTTGAATTTTACTCATTTTCAACAGACTTCAAAAAAGGAGAAGGTTCTCAATTGGACCAATTTTTTTTATGTATGTTACCGAATATATCCGGTATTTATATTCCATTTTGAAATTTTTCATTCAAAAGAATAGAGTGTCCGTGTGGCCCCATAGAAATTTGGTTAAGGTCTGGTCATCAATGTGGGAGATATTTTAGGAAATACCATAAAAATCAACAGAATAAGCTCTGCAGTTAAGTTAATATGTTAATAATGATGTATAACATAAAAAATTAATAATTATCCCGTTACTGTCCCACTCTAAAGCCAAATGACTCTTCTTACAAGGAGAAGGAATGAGCATTTAACCAACTTGCTCACTGCGGGTTGATGATATCAGAGAAATCCACGTTTCATCACGATGTTTCCCTTCACCGTACGTGCATGGTGTCTCTAGAGAATTAACTTATGTCTCCAAAAAGTCACATTGGGACAAAACGGGATTGTTAGGGATTGAACTCAGTACCTCTTGCACGGTATTCGGAAAATTTTGAATTTGCGCCCACAACTGACAAAGCCAAAAGTAGCTACTAAAAAGAATGAAATAAAAACGTTTTTACAAAAATTGAACCGCCTTCAAAAATTCAAAAGAAAAATGCACTTAAAAGCCAGAAATAAAATCTTTATTTGTTAAAAAAATTGGAAGCAAACAGGCATCTGATTTCGATTTCCTTGAAGTCGGCTCCAATGGCAAATTACCCTCTATTTTAATCTTAGCCATTAAATCTAGATTTTGAATGTTGGAACTGACTTCAAGGAATTCGAAATCAGATGCCTAGTTGCTACCAATTTTTTTAGAAATAAAGATTTTATTTCTGGCTTTTTAATGCATTTTTCTTTTTTAATTTTTTTTAAAAAGTTTGTTTATCAAATTATAAATAGTGCAACATGATTGTATTTTAACATTCTATTTACATAAATAGTTAAGTATTCTAATTATATACAGATTTTTTTACAAAATTTATTTCATGTTATAAATTTGATACTGCAATAGATTACGAAACTAAATTTTCTGTCTTCAATATTGCAATAGACTTTTTCTATTTTCTTTGCTTGACTGAATCTGCCTACACCTTTCAACTGCTACATACTGGATATCGAGTTTCTGAAAGTTCTAATTTTGGTTGTCAGCATTTTCAAAAATAGACGAGAAAAGCAGGAGAATGGGATCCACACAAGGGAGGGGAAATGAGACTCCCAGTCCAAAAAAGTGGGAAGGAAGGGGACTCTGGGCTACGGACAGAAAAATCTTGAACAGTCAGCATCGAGTCCTTGTTGACTGCTCACACTTTCCATCGTTAAGAACAGGTATGTTTACAGGAACAACTTTTTTGTGGAATACGGTGCAGTGGTAGTGGAATAGTGTCATTTTTTTGTGCTTTAAAAAGTGCTTTTTATAAGAATATAGTTGTGCCACTAAATATAATCTAAAGGATAAGTTGTAAAAGTAATCTAAACATTTGGATATATTTAGTTTTAATATTTTCAGGTGACGTTATGTGTTAAAATACTTATTTTAAAATCTATTTTTATTTAAATAATTCAGTAAGAAAATGTTAGTTTTTTAACAGTTTAAAAATAACGTTCTATATAAATAAGTCACCTAGTCCTGATAGTATGCTAAAAAATTACTATTAATAAATAGCTTTAGCAGATTTTTAGACTTAATCTAAAAATAGTATAATGTACTACGCATGTACATAAAATTAGAAAGTTAAACAATAAAGTAGGTACAATTTCTGATTCTGTATTGGAAACAATTGTTTATTAACTATTCAAACTTAACTTTTATCCATATCAAAATTGCTCTGGATAAGAAAAAAAGTCTTAAGACCAACATGTCTATAAGCTATTCTTGTTATGTATCCAATAAGTCTACAGAATTATTCTTTAATATCTTATGAACAAGTTTATTCAACTATGGGAAACCCACATTACCGTATGTTCTTTGTCACCTGATTGACATATTAACCCAAGTTAGCGATCCATACTAAGTAGGTAATACATATAACTATATCTCGAGACCCAATTGTCCGGCAGTGACGTAAATGCAAGTGGAACCAATACGAGGTTCGAATAATTACTAGTTGCCATGTGTAACTTACAAACAGTTCCTATCTTTGTCTTATTAACGAGCAATAGAAAGATATACTTTTAAGAAAAATGTCAAGCGGCACTAGCGCACTTAATAATGTTCTCCAGTGTTGACATTTTCATTAAAAGTAGGTAACTCTTTCTATTGCGTGTTAATAAGACAAAGATAGTAAGTGTTTCTAGTTAAATATGGCAACTAGCATTCATTCGAACCTCGCATTGGCCCACTTGAATTTACGTCACAATGACGTCACTGACAGACCATTGGGCCTTGAGGTATAACAAATATGTGAAGTCAGCAACTACAAATTCATTTATAATTGTTAATACAGACAGTGTAATGAATACTCAATAGAATATTCATAAAAATTTTTTTAGCTAAGTAACAACTAATTAATTTCCGTGCAACAAATACATATTTTCAAAAAGTTCTATTTAAAGTGGTTGCAGCTGAAACCCATACGTTGTTGTAATTAGAAAAGAAGAATATATATTTTTAAAGTTAAAGGTTTGAAGTCACCCCTTACTTGGAAACAGCGGGCGGTCTATAAATGAGACATTTTTCTCGACCCTCGATCCGCCATGTGGTTGTATGCACTCATAATTTTACAATCTATTGTTTAGATTTAAAAAATTAATGTGATTAATTAAAAAAAAAAAAAATACCAGAAACGTATAGATATTTTTTTTCTTGCGCAAATTTTTGAAGTTTACACACTAGACTCCAAAATATTCTACATTACATTCAGAAAAGAACAACACTTAAAATAAAAATAAAATACCTCTAGCGCCTTCAAAATTAATATAGTAATATAGTAATATATATATGGTTGAAATCAGGAAAAAAATTATCTTTACGTTTCTGGTTTTTATTGTTTTTATTTATAAAAAAATAATCACATATGTTTTTTAAATTTAAATAATAAATTTTAAAATTATGAGTTTATACAACCACATGCCGGATCGAGGGTCAATGGCCGAGAAAAGCGTCTCATTTATAGACCGCCCGCTGTTCCCAGGTGACTTCAAAGACATTTTTAATATTGTTTAGCGAGATATGGAAGTTATATCTTTAAAGAAGAACAAGAGTTAATTTAGAAGATTAAACTGTCTTCAAGTTGAAAATTATAATTTCCGGAAATATAAAATTATCTAAACAATTATTTTATATTCAATTAAAATGGAAACTAAATTTCAGACGAAGAATTATTTTCTGTTGGCCAAAAAAAAACAATTCGTAGTAATCCCTTTAGCAACCTTTTCCAACAAAAAAAAAAATAAGTAAAATATAAAAAAAATGTTTCCTGAGGTTTCATAAGATTCTGTTTGTACAAAAACAAGTTTTGTCATTATAAAGCTGAATGGAACTCGGGGAACTACAAAATATCAATGGAATCATTCTGTAACTCTCGATTTTATTTAATTCTTTTGAATATCTATAATTTTTTCTGTATGGCATTTTGTATAATCACTTATTACATTACAGATACAAAAATAGTTTAGGTAGGTCATGTCCATTCAGAATTTTGCTAACTTTAGATCTAGAAATTCTGCAAAATGTATTTATGAACAGATACTAAATTAAATAAGATAAATAATAAATATTTTCACGTAATACGATCGGAAAGTTTAGAAGTTGTACGGGCGACCAAATTCGGTGATGGGAAAACAGAATTTAGCTATTTTGGATTCAGGCCAAAAAATCTATTTTTAAAACTCGAGAACGTATTGTAGAGCGCAACGAAAATAAATTCGTCACATAGGAGAAAATCAATTTAGATTAAGTTTATAATTTATTGTTTTTTTCTTTATAGATTTATATAGTTTTACTTTATTTTTTAGCTCAACTAAATACCTTTCAAGATGGCGGACGATGAGGTTAGGTATGTATCTTTTAATTTTTTTTTAATACAGATTAATTTAATATAAATTGTTAAACCGAATATTAAATTATAAACAAACACTTATTTATACTCTCTAGATTCAAACAGTTCTAATCTTCAGTAGTTTTTTAATATTTTATGTATAAAAGAAGAAGTACTCACTGACTGAGGTATAGTCGCACACACAGCCATAACCGCTGATGGTAGAAACGTAAAATTTGGAAAGATGTTTACTTTCATAATGTAAACACCCACTAAGAGAGAATTTAAAAAAAATTTAACTCTGAAGGGCTGAGATAGGGATTGAAATTTGGTGTGAATGAATTTTTAAATCGGCACCGATTTTTATAAAAATTGAAATTTAGACTCTTAAATACGTTTCATTGGACACGTGTTTTATGGTTTATTAGAATTAACCCCATAAGGGTGCAAATAAGAGGTTGGAACATTGTATGAATAATATTAAAAAAATACTCCACATTCTATACCTATTAATTATTATAAGGACTGTTACCGGTAAAATGTTAAAAATTGTAAAAAAAATGTTGAAAATCTTGAAAAAACGTTGAAACACGTAAAAAAAATGTAAAAATTATTGAAAAAAAATTAAAAATAGTGAAAAAATGTCGAAATTTATAAAGAAATATCGAAAAATGTGAATAATTGTAAGAAATTCGTGCCGATCTTAAAATATTACCAAAATTTAAAAAAAAATTGTTGAAAATTGTAAAAAAAGTTTGACAATCGTGGAAAATTGACGAAAATCATAACAAATTAAAAAAAACCAGAAAAACTGGTGGACATTGTAAAAGACAAACGGTGAAAAGTCTGAAAAGTGGATGAGAATGGTAAAAATTTGTTGACATATTCAAAAACTGTTGAAAATGGTGAAAAAATTTCAAAAATCGTACAGAAATGTTGAAAAAATTGTTGAAAATTGTAAAAAAAACATTAAAAAAGAGAGTAAATTGAAAAAACGAGTATGTACCAAAAAATGAAAAACTAGCAAAATTGGAAAAAAATCGAAAACCCATAAAATAAAAAGATAAAAATGTAAAATGGATTAAAATTAAAAAAACAATATCACAAAAATTGTAACTAAATGAAAAATGTAAAAAATAAACTAAAAACGGACGAAAGCTTAAAAACTACGAAATAAAACGAAAAAATAAAAAACTTGTTAATAGACAAAATATGATGAAATCGACAAAAAAATTGCCGGTCATATAGCAATCTTGAAAAACATGAAAAATGGTCGAAAATCGTAAAGAATTGTTTACAATTGTGAAAAATAGTTGAAAATAAAAAAAAATCGCATAAAATCGTAAAATATAAAATTTTCTGAAAAATGTTAAAAAAATATTGAAAATCGTGAAAAATTGTCGTAAATGTAAAAAAACATTAAAAAAGTGGGCAAATTAAAAAACCAAGTAGGTATCAAAAAAATGGAGAAAAATGGAAAAGAATTTAAAAAAAAGATAAAAAAATGACGAAAATCATGAAAAATCAAAAAAAAAACTGGTGGACATTGTAAAAGACAAACGGTGAAAAGTGTGAAAAGTGGATAAGAATCGTAAAAATTGGTTGACATATTCAAAAACTGTTGAAAATGGTGAAAAAATTTCAAAAATCGTACAGAAATGTTGAAAAAATTGTTGAAAATTGTAAAAAAAAAACATTTAAAAAGTGAGTAAATTAAAAAAAAACGAGTATGTACCTACCAAAAAATGAAAAACTAGCAAAATTGGAAAAAATCGAAAACCCATAAAATACAAAATAAAAAGATAAAAATGTAAAATGGATTAAAATTAAAAAAACAATATAACAAAAATTGTAAATAAATAAAAAATGTAAAAAAAAAGTGAGAGGTGTCAAGGGACACCCGGATGGAACGAAGTTTCTTTCAATTAATTAGTGAAGGAATTGTAATTTGTAAACACAACAGAGAGTTTATACATACATAAGCATTTATTATCGTCTGTATAAAATCTCTACTTACCTAACTCTATCAGCAATATCCGGAACTTGTGCAGAAACACTGTCAGGATACATTATTGTTTTTATTTTCTATTATTTTAATATTTATTATCTACAAAAAACCTGTATAAACTTAACAAAGTCGCGACACTACTACACTGTTCAAAGCAAAATAGAAAAAAAAAATAGTAAATCCATTATTTTCAACAGTTCGTTTCTTTTAACAAAAGTGTCCATTTATACAATACCAGAGGATTAGAGGATATACATCTACCTAGAATTACTTTTTATTTCAATTTAATTTAAAACAGGAATTAACAGTTTAATACAAAATTTTAAAATTTAAATATTTGACAGTAACTGACAGTTAAGGTAATTTGACGTAGGTACCTAACTAGTCAAGTTAAGAACTATTTTTGAAATGTTTATGAATTTATTGATTTATAAAAACAGGATAAAATAAAATATAATACTATTATAAGTAATTATTTTTTTCTACAGTATTTTCTTTTAATTTAAATTAGTGTCTTTTTAATTGGTTTTTTATTAGTATTTATTATATTAGGGTTTCCTATTTAAATAAAGTTAGGTATATCTATCTATGAGAGAGAGAGAAAGACAACATGCGTATGTCGTGTCGTGTCGTGACAAATTTTGGTATGAATTTTTTTTGCTAGCTCCTAGCGTCAGTCGTAACTGTTCGTAACGCCCGAAAGGGAACTTCGTTCCAATAAAAAAAAAACAGCTAAAAACGGACAAAAGCTTAAAAACTACGAAATAAAACAAAAAAATAAAAAACCTATAATTCGACAAAATATGATGAAATCGACAAAAAAATTGCCGATTATAGCAATCTTGAAAAACATGAAAAATGGTCGAAAATCGTAAAGAATTGTTTACAATTGTGAAAAATAGTTGAAAATAAAAAAAGCGCATAAAATCGTAAAATATAAAATTTTCTGAAAAATATTGAAAATCGTGAAAAATTGTCGTAAATGTAAAAAAACAATAAAAAAGTGGGCAAATTAAAAAACCGAGTAGGTATCAAAAAAAAAATAATGGAAAAGAATGAAAAAAAAGATAAATAAATGACAAAGCAGAATATAAAAAGAAATAAACAAAAATTTAAAACGGATAAAAATTGAAAAAACGGAAAAAATACAATATCACAAAAAAAGATGAAAAATATAAAAAATCAAAAAAAAAAAACAACTAAAAAGGGACAAAAGCATAAAAATTACAGAATACAAATGCTAATACTATAAATAAAAATTATACCAATATAATTAAATTGATTAAAGTAAATAATTTTTAATCAACAAATGTTGCAGAATGCAGAATATTAACTATTCTATCGCTTTACAAGTTTTTGAAAATCATTTTCAAAGACATTGACCATTTAACTAAGAAGAAACAACTACTTCCCGGGCTATGGGCCTCGACGGATATTGAATTACACTTCAAAGTCAAACGGGGTTGGTATATTTACAAGATATTTAATCCAACCATTCTGGTTTGCAGTTAGAAGGGACACATAACTTGTAGACTGGTTTCGGTGTATTTGCACCTCGTCAGTACAAGGTATATGTTATCCGAAACCGGTTTACAAGTTATGTTGTCCCTTCTAACTACAAACCAAAATGGTTGGTTTAAATTATCTATTAGATATAACCTTGTTTGACTTTGAAGTATAATTCAATATCCGTCGGGGCACATAGCCCGGGAAGTAGTTGTTTCTTCTTAGTTAAATGTCAATGTCTTTGAAAATGTTTTTCAAAAACTCGTAAAGCGATAGAATAATTAATATTCTGCATTCTGCAACATTTGTTGATTGATAACTCGCTTTATTAAATAAGACACTATTACAGTTTCTTGTAATAATACTTTGTTTTTTTTTTTTGTTTCACAGTATTACAAGTAGTCAGCCTTTCTCTAAAATAAAAGGTAAATATTAACAAGCATGTTAGTTTAAAGAAAATTTAACATTTCCTAAATTGCAGTTTACTTTAGTATTAGGAATCTACTTAAATAGACAAGTAGATACATTTGCCATCCCGCTATTATGCATTATGATTATTATAATATATTTCAGTTTATATTTCTAGAACGCTTTTAGAGCTATAGTTTGTATTACATGCTGAATATACAGAAATGTTCAGCTAAAGAATGTTTTCCTAGTTTTTGCATATATTTTTTATTTATTATAGTTTACAAATGTAAGTAGGTTGGTTTTGCTCTAACAATAATTATAATAGCTTTAAAAAAATTAGAATAGTTATTGTCCAAACTTTGTTAATGTATTTCAATTTATTATTAAATATATTTTTGAATTTTATATTGAACTACATTAACTAGGTTTCAATACAATTATGTGGTGAGCTGAAAAGAGTGTAGGCTAACACAAAGATATTACATCTATATGATATGAGTTAAATATACAATCTGCCCAATTTCACTTTAGCTGTAATATGCGCAAATGATGAAGAGAGAGCATCGCAACAAAGCCAGAAGACATTGTCTTTAGACCGACAATCTGAGCGTCTCCCCACCTTGGTTCATCATACACCAGTGCGCATCTCAACGTCAGAGCTTGGGCAGATTGTACCTTCATAAGACACATGTACATGTACAAATTTTATAACTAAACGGAGAATATCATCCATGTCTCAAATGTGGTCAAAATGGTAATAACCAAAAGAAAACACGAAGTCTAGTACCACACAAACTAATTTATTATCAAAATTGTAACTGACAACTAGTTTCGACCTCTATGGGTCATCATCAGGTCTAAAAAACAATATGAAAAGGTAATAATATGTAATCAAAAGTAGAAAAGCTTAACAACTTACCAATAAAATATTCAAATTTATAAAATTATACAATCCATGGAAAAACAGATTAAGTGGTAAAAAGGTTCCAGACAAATCCAGATAAATGTGAAAATACAAAAGGTGTGTAATTGAGCAAATTACCAGTAATATGCCCAGATATGATACATAGTCAGTAAAATTTCTGTGGTGGTACCAAAATCAAATTGTTAAAATATGTACTATTAATTTAAAACAAAATTGAAACATTGAAATAAGTGAAAGCATCACCATTAACTAGGGTGGTAGAAAAACCCACGTGAAAAGAGGAAGATAAAACTAATTATGAAATAAGAGTGCCGGGTAATGAAAGGAGGTGATATAAAAACCAGATGATCACCAGCAGATAAGTGCAAAAGGTGTGAATTTAAGAGATAACTTAAAGAGTTATGGTCACTAATGGATATGAAAAGCGGTGGAGGGTAAGTTCCAGTACGAAAAGTGATGTTAGAACTTCTGAGATGTGGAAGTGTTGTGTAGTAGCAGGAAGAAACATACCAAAAAAGTGAACAGGTATGGTGTTTAAAACACTGGAACAAAAAGTAAGTAAGTATCCACATATCCAGAAAGGTAACCATAACACTGCACGTTCTTAATGTCTTCGTGATCATACAGTGTTTCAAATATAGACGAGACGAAATCCATAACAGTACACAAACACCAATAATACTTAGTTCAAAGGAAACACCCGGTGTTGAAGAATGCAATTTAAATTAACGTTAAACATATAATGTGTAAAACAATGGTGGATAAAGTATTAACTGTTATAAAGAACCGGGAACAGAAAAACTACTGAGCATGTGTGGAAGCAAGTTAGCGGAAATCAATGCGAGAGAGTGACATTTAAATGAAGTTGACATGGAACCATAAATACAGTGATTTATAAAATTAAATTAAATAACTGTTGGACTACAAGTTTGAGGGATAGAGTGTCACAACTTTTGTATGGTAATAAATCAGTTCTTTTACAGAAAAATAATACTGTTAAAACCAAGGCTTCATTAGATAAACATTATTCAAAAACTCAACGGTTGAAAAGAGGTTTGCTAAGTTTGGACAAGGTAAAATGAGCTCCAAAAACTATGCCCGCAAAGAGGCTGTTACCTACATCGAAAAGTCTACAAAATAATTTTGGGAAGTGTTGGATATATCGTACTTGGGCATCTGAAGAGGTTTGCTAAGTTTGGACGAGGCAAAATGAGCTCCGAGAACAATGCCCGCAGTAGACGTCCCAAAAAGGCTGTTAGCTAGATCAAAAAGTCTACAAAATAATTTTAGGAAGTGTTGGACATATCGTACTTGGGTATCTGAAGAGGTTTGCTAAGTTTGGACGAGGCGAAATGAGCTCCAAAAACGATGCTCGCAATAGACGCCTCAAAGAGGCTGTTACCTAGATCAAAACGTCTACAAAATAATTTTAGAAATTGTTGGACATATTGTACTTGGGTATCTGTGGGTGCCACACGAACACACAATCGACCAAAATTACAACGAATTGATGATTTGCTGAGCAGTGTTTAAAGCTGTTTAACGATTATAAACTAAAATTTATTCATCGATATGTAACAATGATTTAAACATGTCTCCATTATTTCTTACCAGAATGAACATGATTGTCATATGGATGGACTGGACGTTATGTGCAAAGTCGAAACAGTCGGCTGGCAAGGTTATGGCACCAGTATTTAGAGATGCGTATGTTATAACATGCACCATCTTGAAAAAAAACCTCTAAAGTGTTACTAGAGCGTTTGAAGGACGAAATTTTCACCATGTCAAAATCAATGAAAATGATGGAAAAATTGAGCTTCGAATAGCTTTACATCTACTGTAATGTCCAGATATGACACCCAGCAACTTTTTTCTGTTCTCAAAAGAATGCTCGCTAGAAAGAAATATAGCGCCTATGAAGAGGTAATCGCTGAAATTGTATATCCGCTATAAGCTTTGTATCACCCTTTACTAAAATCAAATTGTATAAAAAAACAAAATCTTTGTTAGCCTACGAACTTTTCATCCCAACTATTATAAGTTGCACGGGGAATTTTCAATTATTGCAAATACAAATTGATTTGGATAGTTAAAAAGTATCTTTTCTTGCAACTTTTATTGTGTTTAATTTATATTTGTTGTAATAATAAGAACATTTTTACACTAATTTGTACCACAACGTGTTTTAACGAAATGTTTAATTGCTCTATGTACTTAATACAGCACTTGTTGATATTTATACACCCACATCATATTTCACGTTTTACAAAGTATATTCTGTTTCACAACATATAATTATAATAATAACTTTAATTATCATTTGTAATCGTCTGTTAAAATACTGTTTCTTTAATTAATATTTTATTTTATACCACTTTTTTAACATTTTATATTTTTTATTTTCAGAAAAAGAAATTGGAGGAGGCATGTATATACCAAAATCCCTACAACAAAAATAGCAGACAAAACAGAAAATTATTAAAAAAAAAATGCTTAATAGTATAAAATAAATAAAAAAGGAATATCAAAGGGTCGGTGAATATTTGAAATATTTCTAACAAATAAATCGATTTGGCAAAATATAAGTATAAAATTATCAAAAAAAGTACTTTTTAGCATTTTTTTATATCTGTTCTGTTGCTATTTTCGAATCCTTAATCTTTACCATTAATACTAATCTATTGATGCAAATGAAAAACAGGAAAAGAAGAGGAAACAGGCCGAAATTGAACGCAAGAGGGCCGAAGTCAGGGCTCGTATGGAAGAGGCCTCTAAAGCAAAGAAGGCCAAGAAAGGTTTCATGACCCCTGAGAGAAAGAAGAAACTTAGGGTAAGTACATTATATATTTCAACATATTTTTTACCACTTTAAATTTTTTTTTGAAGTTTTATATCTTAAACCAGTTTAATTTGTATAATACAGTAGGTAATTACCAAACTCGATTTCCTATTGCTTTTGCCTTTGATCCTTGATAGAAAGAAAACCACGTTTTTTGACAATTTTTATGACTTTTTAATCTTGCGTTTTCAGTCTCTGAGAGTCTTTGACTGGTCTGCATATATCTTCCTCTTCAAATATTTTTATAGAAAAAAGTCCAAGAGAGTCAAGTATGGCTAACGCGGTGGTCAGTTAGTCATTATTTTTTGACACTAAACGGACTGGAAAATTTTCGCTCAACAAGTCGATAGTTTGGCGAGCAGTATGAGCTGTAGCACTATCTTATTGGAACCATTGGTATTCCAGGCCATTATTCTCGACCTCTTCACGCAAAAAAGTTTTCACCATATCACGATAATGGGTACTATCTACCAAAATCGCTTCACGATCGTCGCATTTGAAGAAGAACGACCCAATGATGGAATCCGAGCATATTCCGGCCCAAACTGTCACTTGTTTGTCATGAAGAAGTTTCTCGCGATATTTTTGTGGTTTTTCGGCTGCCCAGTAACGAGAAGTGTGTTTACGTTGCCATTCAAGTCAAAATGTGCTTCGTCACTCATTATGATTTTGTTTCAATAATCACCTACACTTTTTTCCTACCAATTTTTTTTTCGTCCATATTATTGACTTCTGTTTTTCTGACGATGTCAGACCTCTCGATTGGTTATGTATTAATTGAAAAAATGTCAAACACATCAGTGTTTCCATAAAACCTGCCAAAGCTCTCGATAGGAAATCGAGTTTGGTAAATACCTACGTTACCTGTGATAAAACTACAATTTTATCGTGAATATGTTTGACAAACAAATTCAACAATTTCTTATCGGCCTTTTTCACGATAGTGTTCGTATTTGTATCGAATTTCAGCAATTGTTTTACAAAATGCAGTTTGACAAACCTTAAAAGATTTTGATAATTTAGCTTATCTTTTATATTTCTAAACTTTTACTATTTATTTCATGAAATAAAAACAAAACCATTAGCAAAACCTCACACACACCTCACTTAACAAATACTAATAAAATATTATATTATAAAAAATTTAGAGAAATGTAGAACAAAAATATACAGCAACCTTACTTTTTAAGATTCATTCATCACATTATATATGCGTATAGGTTACTTCTTCGGGAATTTTCGAGTTTAACTTTTTATGACTTTTTCTTTAAGTTTCGCTATTTAATGCTAGTTTTTATCACTCTCTTTCTTCGATCTTTCTCTATTAAAGACACCGAAGATTTATAGTACAGTAGGTCCATGCTTCAAAAATATAATTATTTTGTTAAATCATTCCCATACAAATTTCTAAACCCAGGAGCGTGCATAGAAGTAATACTTCTATTGGAAGTCCCACTGACTGCCAAACCCATTTTTATTATTATCATACTTTTTTGTAAAATGTTTTTAAAAACGAGCTCATTTTCAAAAATGAACGAGAAAATACTTTCAGTAATTTCTGTATGTCGCAAACAAAGCGAAAAACTTTCTTGAGTAAATATTTTAACGGCTGTATCTCTGATATAAAAAGGCTGATTGCATTTTGTAATAGCCCAAAAGTGCACAATAGAATTCTAAAATCCTTTCCTATATTAGTTTACACTGAATAGTCTTTTAAACCCCAATAAAAAAATTTAACGTTGTTTTGTATCAAATTTCCCGCTCTTAATTATTATTTTACCAAAAAAAGATTAAATACAAACAATCAAAATTAATTTTTGTTTATTTTTAGTTACTGTTAAGAAAGAAAGCTGCTGAAGAATTAAAGAAAGAACAAGAACGCAAAGCAGCAGAAAGAAGGCGTATCATTGAAGAAAGGTGTGGTAAACCTAAACTCATTGATGATGCTAGTGAAGGTAAAATAGTTTTCTATTTTTGAATTTTTTTTTTAAATAAACAGTTTATTTTCAGCCACTTATAGGTTTTATTAAATATTTCTTTTTAGAAAAATTATTATTATTATTATTATTATTAATATTATTATAAACAACCGGTGAAAACCCCTTATTATATAGTTATTTTTTAATTTGAATTGATAAACGTTCAATCGCATACGTAATATTTTTACCACAATATTCAACGTAAAAAATTATTTCTCAAACAATAAATTTATAATATCATAAATTGTTAAAAAATTGGTCGTCACTTAAACTATATTTGAAAGTATCACAACCAAGAATATATTTATTCGTTAGCACAAACTATGACAGTACCTAAGTGTCAGTTTGACATTTCATTTACAGCTAACCAACGACAATTCAAGATCAAGTTTTGCCCATTGGCATAAACGATTTTGTCAAATATATGGCTGGGGTTGAGATGACTAAGACCCACTTTTACCTTCTATGAAATCACTGTTAATTACAGTCAACCGGCAGAGGGTATATCTAAGTGAAGCAAACTATATTGTTATATATAAGAAAATATTTGAAATATTTTTATTCAAATATTTTGTTATGTCTCCTTCGTATTCCTTTCAGCCGTCAAAAAAACACTCGAATTCCTTCCTACCTACCTAAGTTAATACCTAATCCCTCCCGCGGCAGGGTCACGGTCAGGTAGGTACTTATAATACTAAATTTCAACAAGTGCATAGAATAATAAAATGCTGCAGCATTTCAAAACATAGTTTCCAACTTGTCCTTTACACTTTACCCAGGCTTTGGACTGACAGAAAAGACATATTTTTAACTGGCGTATTTAAAAAGCGTTTGAAAAGATACGTTTTTCAATTAAAACTTTACCTAGGTAAAGTAAATCACATACATGTAAAAAAATATATACAAAAGTATGTACAAATCACATCTTTAGAAATATAATAAACTATAAACAAAAAAAATATTGTTGTAAGAGAAGAAAAAATTAAAGATTTATCGTTGGCTATAAGAAAATATTCATTCCTATTTGTTTTAATTTTCCTATTATCTAGCACAGGTGTCAATTTTAGACAGATTTTCCGGCAATTTTGAAAAATTTGATGTTCTTGCATAACTAATATCATTACGAATTAAAATAATATCGGACGTGGTTAAAGTATCGGTATCACCTTTTCTTAACTCTGAATGTAAAATTTTGGACGGCCTGGAAGAAATATCATCAACTGCCTTCCTTTTTAACTTATTTCTGCCTATTTAGAACTTTTTGTTCGATTCCATCATGCTCATGAGCAATTTGCCTATCCACGAATTCAGTTCTATTATTTACTTTGAAAAGATTTACAAGATTTTGAAGGACGTGTCCACCTTTAAATATTATTTTTAATATTTTTGTGAAAATGAAATTTGTATCCATTAAGAACTAAAACATTGTTACCTTTCGCTCCAATTATGAGCTCCATTTTTCTCGAGATCTCAAGTAAAAATACTCACTAGACGTTACCATCCAACTTAGCTACTCTTTACAAAGCCCAAATAAGACCTAATCTTGCATAATGTTCGCATGTATGTAATACATAGCAGAGCAGTACGACTAATAAACGACGCAAGTATCACCAAAAACCTAGCCCCATTTTCCCACCGAAGAGCAGTGTCTGGCCTTTCCCTGTTTTACCGATACTTAAACGGATATTGCTCAGAAGAACTCCGATCTATAGTGCCACCACTTACCAGACCAGCCCGAGTAACGCGACGTGCCAACTCCATCCACCCTAATACTGTTCAGTGCCAGACATCGAGATCGTTCCTTTATCCCCAGGGTTTCCAGATTATGGAACTCCTTACCTTCCCACGTCTTCCCCACTCGTCCTAGCTTGCAATCCTTTATATCCCAAATTAATAAATTGCCTCTTCTGCCCCAATAGATGTTCTCGGTACATTTGTATTCGAGACCTACCTGGACTCAAAATTAGGGTTTGGAAGGAATTCGTGATCAGCCACTTTTCTTCGGTATACCTCCTGCTGGCTGATCGTAATTAAAAAGGGTCCCACTCATATCAGCCACAACCAAATATATTTAGAGTATTATTATAGTGTAAAGAGTGTTAATAAATGTGATTGAACGTATTAAAATTTTAATTTAAACACACAAATACATTACAGTTACACAAAACGTACACAACTATTTTGTACATATAAAATCGATTTTTTTTACTACAATCGGTGGAATTACTAGATATTTATTTCAAAATCAATAAACGAAAACTTTCTTAACACATATTTTTCCATAGAACAACTTAAGAGTTTTTGCAAAGCATATCACGAAAGAATTCACAAGCTGGAAGATCAGAAATTTGATTTGGAATATCTAGTCAAAAAGAAAGATATGGAGGTTAGGTGTAGTAAAAATATTGTTGCACGTTGCGTTTTTTTAGGCTAAAACTGTTGCACTCGATGTTCCTTCTTTTTTTTACTCACTACAAAGGAAAAATTTTGATTAAATCCCATTTTTTTTACGTTGATCATTATTTTTCCAGTTGTGGGTTAGAGATTTTTGCTTTTTGCTTTTTTCTCCATTTTTCAAATGGTATACTCTATTTTTTTCTTTTTATATAACTAGTGCAGCAAGTGATTTTATGGAACTTTGTGAAAATACAAAACCGGTATTTTTAAACAAGACAAACAAAATACCACACTTAAACTGTACTTACAGTAAAGTACAATACCTACTTACTTTTAAATATAATAATTATAGAATTGATTTCAATCACCACATAGAAGTTAGTTTAGAAATAGAAACCACTTACGTACTATGGCACATAGTATAGAAATTTTTCAACTTAGTTGTTTATTTTTTTTTTGTTAAAATAACGCATAATTGTATCGTATTTAATACCACATAGGAAATGGAAGTTTTCGACGTACATCAGTGGACTAGTAGTAGGCATTTACAATCTGCCCAATTTCACTTTAGCTGTGATATGCGCAAATGAAGAAGAGAGAGCATCGCAACAGAGCCAGAAGACATTGTCTCGAGACCGACAATCTGAGCGTCTCCCCACCTTGGTTCATCATAAACCAGTGCGCATCTCAACGTCAGAGCTAAAGTGAAATTGGGCAAATTGTAAAATAGCCGTTTCCGCTTTTTGTTTAACTTCAATTCAATTCTTCAATTCGTGTCGAAAAAGTAATACAATATAAGCTACTATTTTGGCTCTTATCCATTTTGACTGGGAAAAATCTCAGCATAGAGTCAGAATATATTGGCTATTGAAAACGTTGTGGTCAGCGTGAAGTTCAAAATTTGATTTCATGAATTAAAGCGACGTCAAGGGGGATCTATGATTTTAAGATTTACGTTCACAAAGATCGGCTAGCTCAAAGATGTTGATGAAAAAAGGGAAGCACGAGGCACCGACGATCACGAATTGATCCTCAATTGTGTTTTGTGTAAATCTGAGATTATCAATATAATAACAATGACGTGATAACAATGTACCTACACAATTCACGACCATGTGCGACGACCGATTCTGGGACTTCGATAGTTGCTCCAATTTTTTCTCTCATCCTAGTGTGTTTATTTTGAATTTTTACAAAAATATATCGCAAAAGTGTATTTCAGCTAATCTGATTCTAAAGTTAATAACCTTATAGCAATTCAGAATTATAAACGTTTTCCAATACAAAAGATATAGTTTTGTTCAAAGTTAATTTTTGCTTTTTTTTGCATTCACACTTCATGCTGACAAAGGATGCCGACAAAGCATTCAAGCCGACAAAAAATGCCGTCAAAGGTAATCTTTTGTCGGCATGAAGTGCGAATGCAAAAAAAGCAAAAATTAACGAAACTATACTTTTAGAATCTTCAAATACTTAAAGTTTTCAAAACATCTTTTGTTTCAAATTCTTCGTTTATATTGTTGCCAGTTTTCTTAATAAATCTATCAAAATGGTTTTCGAGTCGGATTATGTATTTATATCTCGATTATTTTCAATTACAAATTCAACATATAAATTGATTGAAAAAGAATATTTCTCTCTATTTGATTGTAAATTTCAAAAAAAGAATAGCAGTCAACTTAAAACCAATTCTGTTCGAAAATATTATTATTATTATTTCATTCTAGCAAATTTAAAACAAGTATGTGAGCAATATCACAGACGTATTAATGAACTAGAAAATAAGAAATTTGACCTCGAAAAAGAAGTGGAATTCCGAGATTTCCAGGTAGAAAATGGAGGGCATGAAATTGCAGCACATGCATAGAGTTAAATAACAACACACAGAAATCTTAATTAGAGCTTTTTGCACAATTTTTGTGTTATCAAACATATTTTTGTAAACGGCACAGATGAATAACAGTTTATATGGTGTAACTTAATAATGAAAGTTAACATTTATTCGATATTGTTTTATCTACCAATTAAAGCACAGATGCTGTCAGTAGAATCCTAAAATGTTAATTACAAAAATTTTAAAAATAAAAAGAAATTTGTTAACCCCTTCACATTTTAACCTAGCTAGAATGTCACAAAATGAATAGTATGTCCCAAAATAAACTAAAAAGTGTCTGCAAATTAACGTTTCGGAGCTAAAGACCACTTTGTGTTCAAAACAATTTTCTTAATTCGGACACTTTTTGCTACACCCAGGCGGTGCTTCTTATTTCTACTCTAAACTCTATATATGTCACTTAATCACTTCAGATTGTGGTTTTATAAATGAACCCATTATTTCATGCAATATCAGATGACACAAGTTCCTTTTTTTAAAATTGGTTCGTTTTTTAATTACCAATTTTCGAATTTCTTTTAAATTCATCCGTCTAGGATAAAATACAAAAAAATAATGCTAACAGCATCTGAGCAGATTTAAATTTAGTTTATTTCTAAATGAATAATATGTTAACAGTCAATTTTTTTCGGTAATTTTTTTATATCTACGATTTTTAAAATTCCATGGATTTGTATTTCTTCGGAAAATTATTTTAGGAATTTTGCTTGACGCTTTTTTGCTTGGTCCAACCATTTCCTACTGAAAGAAGAAAACTATAGCAGAAAAAGCGTAAATTATTATTTACATTTAATAAAATATACAGGTGTTATATCATAAATTATTAAAAATTTATTTTAATTTTAAATGGAAGTGTTAAATTTTCAACACAAGAAAATATATTCTGTATTATTTAAAGTTGAAAATTTAAAACTAACTGATACAAATACGGTTTAATATTTACAAAAATAATAACTTAGAAAGTAGTCGCTATTGAAACATATTTGAATGAGAAGAAATCTCGTCTGATCCAAATTGCTTTCTTATAAGACCATAAAAGTTAGAAAATTATAGGTATCCCATTTTTACATGTTTTTAAAATAATTTAGATTCATATTTTAATTCAATTGGATGAGTCGATAGGAACGCACCAAACTTCAGAAGTGTGAAAATAAAATTGATAAATTTGTGGAAAATTGAAAATTTCTACTTGATATGGTTTTGTAATCGTTAACACCCTTGTTTAGCGAAAATTTTCAGTTACTCTTTTCATAACATTAAATGTCTCTTCTAGCTGAACTACAGACAGTTTGTAAAATCTATCATGAGAGAATTGCCAAACTTGAAGGGGATAAATATGATTTAGAAGTTATCGAACGTTTCAAAGCCCATGAGGTACAAATTATACACGATACACAGGCCTTGTTGCGTTTTTCTTTTTATTTTCTGGTTATTTAAGGACGCACTTAAGGAATGGCATTTTTTTAAATTGGTGAATAGTGTCCAAATAATAATATGTACTCAAATCATATAATTTAATTTCGGTCTCATACACGATTCATATTTTGTTATTTTGCCCAATTATGGGTTGTTAAATATTTTTTTACATATACATGTACACCTACGAATTTTTACATATTTTAAACCAATGCTTTTAATGTTATCTTCGTAAGAGATGTTACGACAAAAATATCGTAATAAAAATGAGTAACGGAGTTTTCCTCCACTTCTCTAGTTATTCCATTTTCGAGTAAACCAACGCTCCCCCCTCTCTCTCTCTCTCTCTGATTCGCCTCATCTGTTTTCGAGTACATTAAAAGCTGAGGTTTGATGAACAATTTTTTTAAAAATCAGAATTACTTTAAATTATTTTTTTTTATAATATTTGATATATGATTCGTGTTAAGTTTTTGATTAAAAGAGGATTAAAAGAACTTTGTTGGTAAATTTTCTTTAAATTAAAAACTTGATGTTATACAATTATTTTTTGGATACTACATTTTGACCTGCAATGTAAATATTTGCCATAGCTATTTGTATCTAGGGCTGTTTTCTAGGAATTCAACATGTTTCTACCAAATATCCTCAACAGTTGTACATAAATTTATATTTTAGAATACTCAATACTTGAATCAACAAAAAATGTACAATATTTCTTCTTGTTTTAATACTGTTTACTATCATGTGAACTTAAATTTAACTATACCTCGAGGCCCAATTGTCCGGCAGTGACGTCATTGTGACATAAATGCAAGTGGAACCAATGCGAGGTTCGAATGAATGCCAGTTGCCATATTTAACGTGAAAAAACTTACTATCTTTGTCTTATTAACGCGCAATAGAAAGAGATACTTTTAAGAAAAATGTCCAGCGGTACTGGCTAACTTAATAATGTTCTCCAGTGTTGACGTTTTTCCTAAAAGCACCTCTTTCTATTGCACGTTAACCTCGCCTTGGTTCCACTTGCATTTACGTCACAATGACGTCACTGACAGATAATTGGACCTCAAGGTATAAATAGAACTGTTCTGAAGAAAAATCATATATAACATACATCTATGTGACTTTTATCTCATAGTACATCATTTTTGAGGAACAATTATCTCATGTCTTCAAAGATCTTCAAATTCCAGTGAATCGATTTTAACAAAATCTTGAACTCTCAATGAAAATAAATTATTTGCAGTTATTCCTTGACCGGTGTATAGTCATGTTCCTAGAGGGATAAAAAGTTTTTCCATTTCCCGTCACTTATGTAAATTAAAATTCCTAAACCCTTTTCAGTCTAAGCGCGGTCGTACACCAACGAAACATCAAACACGCAACATGCAACGTGCGACATGAGGTACATACTGCATGTTGCTTAACCGCGTAGACAAGTATGACAACTACATTTGTAGTATTTAAAATGTCGTCAAGTGAGGAGGATGTTGTAGTCGCTTGGCAATTTTTGTGCCGCGCTAGAGGTCGTAATTCTTGTCGAAAATAGACAATAAAAAAACTAGGTCTGAACACGCTCTACAAGTTTCATACTGGACATTTTTCGATATCTTTCACGAGAAAAAATGAAATTTTTTTGATCGATATCTCGTTAACGATGATCGATACGTAAAAAATGTATACAATAGTATATTGTGTATCTAGTAGGAAAAGCGATACATTCCCGGACGACAATGTAAATTACTACGAGATACACATACTATTTTTTCTGAAATCGCATTAAATATAATGCGGCACAAGTCTATGCGCGGTATTTACCTTATGTCGCATGTTGCATGTTGCGTGTTTGATGTTTCGTTGGTGTACGACCGCGCTAAGATCAAACTGTATACCAGGTGTAACTTGGTTTGCCATTCCTCACGTTGATGTATATTTATATCTGATATGTTAATTTGGAGCTTGAAAAAATCCATTAAAGATAGAAGAAATAATGTTAAACTATAACTAGTTTTTAGTAGAGTAGATATTTAAAAAAGCTAAGTATTGAGTATTTAAAAAAAGATACAGTTGTTAAGGTATCGGGGCAAAAATGTGTAGTACCTGATAATTTGCTGACTGCTGGTTCCGTTTCCGATTTCTAGGGCAACTTAAGAAGATTTGCAAAGACTATTATGACCGCATGTATATATGTGAGGAGCAGAAATGGGATTTGGAACGTGAAGTTCGAAAACGGGACTGGGAGGTATCTTGACAATCACACTCCTTATTTATTATTCCACTTGTTTTGTGCTTCATATCATACATTCGAAACACAATTAAAAATATAATTTGTTGATGATTCATCTTAAGGTTATTTTAATTTAACCGTAAACATTATCAGAATGAATAATTTACCAATGCCTTTAAAGGCTACTTTTTTTCAATTTTGACTCTAATAATTATATTATCCACATAAATATAAATATAACTTTCATGAGGTTAAATTTTAACACTTTTCTAGATTCAATTTAATTCCATTATTTTTGGTCTTTGCCATTGTCCTGAACTAATTGTTTCTACCTCTTATCGCCATATTGATAAGGGTCACCTATTTTCAAATAATTTGTGTTACTTGTTTGTTTTTCAATCTTTTTACTCGTCTCAAATTAGCTTCTATGTCTTGGAGTAATCTAAGCTTTTGATTTTTTTATCAAAGTACCATACTGTTTCTTCTACATCTTGGATACATTCCAATTAAAATCTCGTTTTTTTTTCTTTTCATGCTTGATATTCGATCGTGTTACTCTTGTACTGGATCATCTTCCTTAACCCCTTTGAGCCATTTTGATCTAGTTCCGCCCTTTTTGATTAAACCTTATTTCCATTCTTCCTGTTCTTTTACCTTTTGTAACTTTTGTTACCTACTCAGTTCTTTTTTGTGGTTACCTGTGTTCCACTACAACACCAAATACATAACAGATATTGTGTAGACATTTTATTCTTTGTTATTTCATACTCTTCGTTTCCTTTACTTCTAAATATGTCTTCCTTTATTATAGCTCTTATGATTATCCTCTCTACTGTTTGTGAGTGTTCTTCACGTCTTTTGCCATTGTCATTAATTGTTCGTGATGTAAAGTACCATTATTATTTTTATATTTCTCACGTTTCTGTTTTCTATTTTGGTATTGGTGTCTATTCATTTGTTAATCTGGGTGTTGTCTCTTCTTTATCCCTTTTTTAATATTTTATTAAGTCTTAGCCATTATAATTGGCAATATTTTTTAATTAATGTTATTTTACAATATTTTTATAAACATTCTACTAATAATTGAATGTATAACTGTAACTTCTGGGTGAATTGTCAACAACACATATGCATATACACATCGAACTTCTGTTGTGTATACTAAAAAAATATTATTAATAGTAAGTACATGAAGTGTTAAGCCGTAGTGTCCCTGTCTGATCCATATATGTAGCTATCAGTATCAGTATAAACAAAAAAAGCATCACTCACAAGCTTTCCATCAAATTTTTAGACAGTTTACTATATTATATAACATACTAATAATAATAAAAAAGCCTAAACTTTTGATGGATTATAGAATACTGAATTGCCAAAATTACAATTAAATGTTCTAAGCTTACAAATCCTTTCCTCGCTTTGCCTGCTTATAATAATCCGCTTCTCAAATCATTTTAATGTAATGTTCTCGTCGAATTTTATTATAAGATTACAGCAAACGTTAATTATAATGAGATTTCGCCACAGAGAAGAATAATATAAAGTAGATTGAACAAACAACAAATGTATTCTTCCTGCTAACATCAAAACTATGAAATCTAGATGGGCGATTGCGTAATCTTCATCATAATCAGCGTATGCTGTATATTTAATTTAAAAATGGAAACTCAATCAGACCACAGTTTTAGCCAGGTTTTGTTGCTGGGTTAAATGATGAATTGTATTTTCTTTTGAATAAGTATTCAATTAAGTTTTTCTGTAAATTACATTAGTTTCCATTACTTTTAAAAAAGTACTAATACATAGTTATATACATATGAAAGCATATTATCGATAATTATCATTAACTTTACTAACAATAAATGTAGTTCGGTAAATAATATAGTATTTAAATGGCATTAAACTAGCAATAACGCTTTTACCCTCGCCTATGGGATACGGCATGGCCCTTCATGCTTTTTCCACTTGTAATTTTGATGTTTTTTTTAAATACTCACTTTATTCAAGTTTTCTTTAATATAACCATTCCAAATCACCAAAAGTACCGGAGCAATATCCAAGGAAAACGGAACCTGTCAGTTCAGAAGTGCCATGCTCTATCCTGCTCTTCCTTGAGTAAAAATACGTTTGTTTACCAAAGAAAAAAAAATCTTTCTTATAATAAATTCTATATGCGGTTAATAGTGTGATAAAAACTTTTAAAATAGATACTGTGCTATACCTCGAGGTCCAATTGTCTGTCAGTGACGTCATTGTGACGTAAATGCAAGTGGAACCAATGCGAGGTTCGAATGAATGCTAGTTGCCATCTTTAACTTATGTCAAGCAGCACTAGTGCACGAGTGTTTACATTTTTCTTAAAAGTATCACTTTTTATTGTGCGTTAATAAGTCCTTTCAAGCTAATTATGGCAACTAGCATTCATTCGAACCTCGCTTTGGTTGCACTTGCATTTACGTCACTGACAGACAATTGGGCCTAGAGGCCTAGAGGAACCCCAATTCCAATTATTTCTGAAGAGCAATATCCCATTTCTTAATAAAAAAAATTCTGGTATATTTACAATATATGAATGTTGCTACAAAAAAAAAGAATTATTATGCTTCTTGCAGCTACTAATTGTGCTATTGTCCTATTTTTTGAATAATTTCTCTTAACTCATATATCTTCTTCTCTATTTCAAAATTTTCGTAAATGTTAAGTTTAAATTAAAAGTATATTTTGGCACACTATTAACAATTAATATAAAATTTAAAAAGCAGGATCTGAATAAAATTTCAGTGACTTTTACACACAAAAGAATAAAGTTAGTGAATTTTAGCAGAGACACTGCAGAGCAACATTAAATAAAAATTATATAATATTTTTAACGATATGACAGTATAAAACAATATTACATTAAACATATTAATATTTACTATGAATTTCAAATGTAATATTAATGTTAAGCTACTGTCTCCCGATCCATCAAAGTCTGTCTTTTAAATTTTCCTAAATCTAAGTCAGCTATTACGGTCATTCTAGTTAGAACTAATTTGTCCATAATATGGACGCATTTAGCAGCACTAAAATAAAACATTACAGTTAAATTTGCAGTTCCACACCTCGCCATCTACCGAAAGTTGTTATAGTAAACACAACGTTTAGTCTCCATCTGAATGTTCAAAAAAATAATAATAATAATACTGTAACTGGGCATATTCTGACAATGACTGCAAACTAGTGTTTTTTGTAGACTATAAGAATCGATATAAAGATAAAGCGACAGTATTACTCTGTAATCCAGTCTTTAGATCAAAACTCCACCAACAAGATTTTTTTTAATACTGTTAAATATATTATACAACCTTTCAGAGAAAGAAGATCTTGAGAATACAGAAGTCTTTGGTTATTGGTGACCAAACTTCAGCTTTAGTCAGCACCAATATTACATAACTTTTTAACGTAACTTCTATAGCGTTATTGATAACTCTTTCAAAACCCCTAGGATATAACAAACAATTATTTACAACTTTATGATAAGACTCCTTCTGCAAGCAGCCTGTTTCTAAGCCGTTTTTAGTATATCACATAATCTTTCAGAGGCAAAAGATTCAGTAGAACTTTTATAGATATTATTGGTGAGCCTCTCAAAGCATCTAAGTTGTTAAGAGAAACAAATCTGTGAACATTGATGGCAAAATTTCACCTGCAGCAATTTTCGCACTTTGAAATATACCTCAACCCTTCATAGCAGATATGTCACTCAAAACAGTGTGATGTCTTTACATCTAAATGAAAAGATTGTATCTATAAGCAGCACCTGTTCCAAAAATGATGAATATTTTACAAATCAAAAACATCCTTAGATATTGGTGCCTTTAGGCAAGCCTTTTTCCATTATGTTAAAAATTTCAGACAACCTTTTAATGATAATAGATCTAGTAAAACTTCCATAGTTATTGGTAAATCTCCAAAGACCTGTGCGTTATCATAGCAAACAACACTATTCAATATATCATATCATACATTCCCCCTATCTATAGCTTATTTTCTTAATAGACTCTAGACCAATACTACTATTACATACTTCGAAAGTGGTGTTATTTAATTCTTTCCTTAAGAAACAGGCCAGAAGGTACCCTTTGCTTTTTATACAAGATAATATAAGAATATAATCTTCATGATCTAAACACTTTTGCCACTGATTAGGAAGTTTCCTGATTACCTGATCATAAAAAGTTTGAGGGCTTGTTTTGCGCACGTGTTCTCCGATTCTTCGTTCCTCGATTTTTCATTACTTCCAAATCGCTGTCCTCTTAGCCATTCTTTCAAAGGCGCAAACAAAAATAGTCAAGGAGGGTCTCTCAGCTCATTGTTTCTAAAGTATTCCTTATCAAAACGGCAGTTTAAAGTCTGGTGTTGTAATGGAGTAGAAGCACATTTCTGATGGGCATGTGATTATGGATTAACACTTCCATAGCAGATACCCACTTCTGATGAAATTTTTTGATCAGAGATTACCTTTGATAAGGTGACAAATATTACGGATATGGTCATCGGTAAGGCTTGATCCTGGTCGTCTTTAAATTCTCTCACCCACGTATAATTCGACCAACATAGGATGGCGGTTGAGATGCGCAGACGAAGGAGAAAGATAGAACTACCGCAAAAAGGATAGACATAATCTAAAACTTTGCCGGTAAGAGTGACGGAAAAAAGATAATTATACCTATATTTTCCCAGGTATACTTGTTTCCAAAAATATATTTATATTACATGAAACGATATCATAGTTCTGATAATCCCCTGTTTTTGAATTGGACTTCCAGCGAACATATGCATTGGAGATAAAGCCTTCTTCGCCACCAGCTTGTAAAATTATCAAGCGTTCCCGTTTGCTTTTGCTTGTAGGTGTTAGAAGCCCTGAATTGCTTTGGTCACTCCAACTGTTGTCATAGGTATGACTCGAATGAATGTAAGTTTCATTTCTTTTATTTTTCTTAAAAATTCAAGTCTAATTGAATGCCGTTCTATCAAAATGTTCCTGTCGTTTCTTACTTTTCTCTAACTAACACCTATTTCATGGAATTCTTTACGAAGTGTTTCTTCACATACCAGGTATCCAAATTCAATACAGAATTTATTATGGACATTTTTTAAAGTGGGAACCTTATCTTCGGATATGTGATCAATTTTCTTAGTTGAACTTTGTCACAATCATCACGTTTGATTTTTTACTTCTCTTCTTGTTTGTAGTGGAAAAAGAAGATGGGCTTCCCTCTTGAACCAATTTAGTCTCTTTGGAGATACGTTCTACAGTTCTTTTACTATATATACACACTATTCTGGGACAGTACAATGTTCCCAAACTGTGCCTTCAAACGGTTTAAAGTTTCTGACGATTTAATTCTAATATTCGCAATATTGTCAGTAGCGAAATGGGGATGGAGAATTTCATTAATTTTTAGGAATGCAGAAATTAATAGTAACGAATATAAATACTTTTATTACATAATTAAAGACAGGCTATGATTGATTAATTTTAGATATAATTTTGCATACAAACCTTTTACTAGGAAGGGCTAAAGGATGGATAATTATAAAATGTATATACATTAAGTAAATAAAATTCTTTTTCACAAATTTTTAATTATAAATGATTACGAATGTATTAAAATCTGGTGAAAAAGATTTTTTATTACTATATAGATTAAATTAGCTTAAAATTAATTGGCTTTTAAAACATAGAAAAGCTGAACAAGACCAGCGATTATTTTTTTATTAGTTTAGATCCTGGATCCTGCTAATCGAATCCTGTTTTGAAGAGAAGGAGCAGATTTTTGTACCTCCCTCCTCAACATATTTTGCGTTTTTTTATTTGTGAGAAATAAGAATTATTTTTGATATTTCTCTACCTGTATATTGTGTATATTTTTGTAGAAGGAGTTATAATTATATTGTCCCCTGTGTATTATACGTACCTAAATGTTTAAAAAAATGTGAGAAAATTAAAAAATATATATTTATCATTTTAATTATATAATTCTAATTAAATATTATTATCGGATAATTAATTATTATTGTTTTTTTTTAATTTTCGAACAATTACCTTTGTTTTTTTTTTAATTTCAAACTATTTGAGGTGAAAATACATAATTTATCATCTTGAATATTTGGTTTGAAATATAATGTCTACCTTTTTTCTGTTTCCACTAGTCCTGTCATTGTTCTAAAAATGCAAGCTTTATTTAATTTTCCATATTTATTCTTTCTACTAATTTGGCTGTCTTAGCAAATTGTTTTGTTACTTCTTAGCAAATGAGAAGTTAATATTTTTGTTTCATCACATACGCACTATTACTAACGAGTTTTTTTTTGTTATTATTAATGTTACTTTTACTATTTAAATTATCAATAAAACCAAATTTGCCTCTACAAAAAAGGTAAAGGTAACATTATTTTATCACTACTTGAAGTTTTATTTACACTCATATTTTATTATTTTTCTTTAGATCTCGGAATTAAACAGTCAAGTAAACGACCTCAGAGGCAAATTGTAAGTATAAATATATATACAAATTATTCTAACTTTTATATTTTTTGCTTTAATCCCGTTTCAACATGATTCTAAAAAGACAATCTCAGACTCCATGTTCAACCTCCACGATGCTCTTTTATAGCCAACTTACGAAGTCTGGATATTAAATTAAGAGACTGGTTTTTTACTATAAAAATTATTCTACATTCAAATGATCCTCTTCAATATACTCCCCTTCTCTTGCCACACTTTTTTCCATACGTTCCAATGATCAAAGCAGCGCAGGAAGTGAGGGCCTTCCATCGACCAAATCGGGTCCCTTTTAAAGCAGGTGTTATCCTCGGAAGCAAAAAAAAGTCGCACGGTGCCAAATCTGGTGAGTACGGCGAGTGTTCAAACACTGGATTGCATTTATTGGCCAAATACTTCTTCACAGTTAGCGCGTTATCGGCAGGTGTGTTGTCATGGTGCAGAATCCACGAGTTGTTCTTCCACAACGAGCTCATTCTCGCAGTATTTCCAAAACTGACAAATAGTAAGTCTGGTAGACAGTTTGACCCTCTGAAACCCATTCAGTCATTACGATCAACATTGCCTTGAATTTTAATTTGGTCATCCTTGCTTTTTTGATTCTGAGCGATTCAGATGTATTCCAATGCATCGATTGCCACTTGGTTTCAAAATCGTATTGAAATATTCTAGTTTCGTCGCAAGTAATATTGTTTTTCATTAGTCCGGGATCTTCTTTTAACCTTTCAAAGAAATCTGAGCAGACCTGTTGACGCACGAGCTTTTGGTCAGGAGTCAAGTTTTTTGGCACAAACTTTGCAGAGACTTTTAACGAACATATGGTTTGCTACGTCCATAAAGAAGACTTCTAGGTACCCAACGCACTACTCGTTTTCTTTCCCATACCCTTTTAGGCCACCCTCTAGGCGCGCAATCTCGTTATTTAATAGTCATCCCTCGTATGTTGTATGTGATAATAATATTCAAGCTCGCCTCGAGATCCAAAGTACTGAATTTGACATAGTAAAAAGTAATACAATAAAATATAAAACTAATATATTAATACGCATAACTGACCCATCGTTATTATCAATAAACTGATCTGCGTTAACTTATTTATAAATTTACAAAAAAAGGTCCAACTAAACATAGTTTATTAATATATTGGAACATAGATTTAAAAAATATATTAATTTTTAGCGTCAAACCAACATTAAAGAAGGTATCCAAATACGAAAACAAATTCGCCAAATTACAAAAGAAGGCCGCAGAATTTAACTTCCGCAACCAACTTAAAGTTGTTAAGAAGAAGGAATTTACCTTAGAAGAAGAAGATAAAGAAGTAAGTAATATTTACAATATAATTTTCTCAAAAAAAGTATCTTCTTCCGGTGTTACTTTATTAATTTTTTTTCTGTTATATATCTTCATATTTTCCTTACTATGAGCTCACAAATATACAATTTAAGATTAAAAATCAATTAAAGAATTCATTATGAATATTTATATTAATAAATTTTAACCTGCTACGGGCTGGTGTAGTGGAATCGGATATACTATACGATATTTTCATAATGGGAGTGATGTGCAGGAATATTATGTTGAGTATATAATAACGTTTATTTTTATTATACTACAGTCAAGAGTGGTATTAAGTTAATTTGAATATAACTTATAAATACAAATTTAAATAAGAGTTCAAAGTTATTCTCATCTGACACGTAGATTTTACTAAACTTACAGCTACCGAACCGTGTCATGGCTTCTTCTTCTTCCTTCTTTATATAAGCAATTCTGCTTGTTCATTGGCGGATTGATGCCTCTATGGAAGATCGTCGCTCTATATTTTAACAACTCTGGTGTCCGTCATTCTACTGATGTGATTGTTCCATTTTTTTTCTGTTTAGTGTCCATTCATTTTTACCCTGCAAATTGCATATTGTTCTGATATCTTCACTCCTCATTTGATCTCTCAGCGTGTTACCTGTAATTCTTCTGAGGATTCTCATTTCTGCTGTTTCCAACATTCTCCGTGTTCTGGTTGTGTCGGATCTTGTTTCTGATGCGTACGTCATTACTGGTCTTATACTAGCCTGATAGATTCTTGATTTCATTTCAATGTTCATGTGCCGATTGCACCATATAGTATTATTAAGGCATCCTGACAATCTATTCGCCTTTTGTACTTGATCTCTTACTTCTTCCTTAACGCCTCCATAGCTGGACAGTGTAATTCCTAGGTACTTTATTTCCATAACTTGTTCAATGCTAACTCCATCGATTTCCAGTTTACATCTTATTGGTTCTTTACTAATTACGATATTACTACACCGAACCGAGTCATAGCTGATTGGAGAAATCGTATCGGTGTTAAGTTTAGGTGGGTGGGTGACAAAGAAAGTATTATTATCACCGTTCCGGGAGCTGTACTTCTGTTGCTATGGTAATAGCCTTATAATTGGTTGTTCCTTAGAAACGAAGCAGAGTTTAATAAAATCATGTTGGACGTAATAAAATAGAGGAAATTTTAACATCAAAATTACAATTTTAAATATTATACAAGGTCTTTTCGAAAAGTATCTGACCTACCTTTATATCTTCGCTCTAGCGTTATTTTTCATTATTGGGCAACTGGAAGTTAGTTGTTGAAATAGCCTTAAGTAATCGCGTGGCAATCAAACTCGTGTGCGGTATTTTTCAAATTTAGAAACAACCATAAGTCACGTAGTTCTATATTGGGACTTTACATAAGTTGGCAGTACGACATTGTTTCAGTGCGCTGGCACATTATTGTGATGAAGAAGCCACTATTTTATTTGTTTGCCCATTGTATATTGTAGATTATTATTGTAAGTGGAGTCGAATCACCCAGGTGACCTGCTACACTGGGACCTTAATGATCTTTTGTGTATACCCTACATCTTATATAAGAGTCTGAACTTTTAAGAAAGTCTATTATCCGTTTAGGATGTAAGTTTGTGTAATGTGATCAGGCTTTAAGACCTGACCTAGATATTTATGTCATCAGCCGTTTCATCTGCATACTACTATAATCTGCATGTTCCACTGCTCACTTTGCCTTTTTAAAAATATGGTACCACAGTGGACAGTGTCCTGTAATAGTTTTTGCGATTCTTTTGGATTCAGGTTTCTAAAGCTCTAAAAGTAATTTGGAATAGCACAGTGAAGGCCGTATTAACCTTTTTGCTTGTCTTTGGTCTGGTGTGTTTTTTCAGTAGGTTGCACTGAGTTACTTTTCACACTTACGAATTTGAGATGCTACCAATGGTTCAAGTCCAATAAAAGGAGTACTAGCTGCTTACTTTGTGAGAATACCAGTAATATCGTTTCCAAAAGTCTGTTTTTCCAAAGTACCCACAGCAAAGTTACTTTGTTGTGTTTAGCCAGTTGCTTAAGAGACTATTTGAAATTTCAGGCTGAAGAGCCTTCAAAGCAGCTTGGCTAACGGAGTCAATAAATATCCAGACTGAATTAAAAGTGTTTTTTATTGCACTCTAGAGCACAGAAGTGTAGCTCTAAAATCTCCGCTTTAAAGATTGTAGGAGTGTTTCAGATGGCTATTGAGAGCCTAACGGTAGGACCTGTAACTCCTATAACGACTCCTTCTGGTGTTTTAAGCCTATAAGAATGATAAGTAAGGACTAGTTTTATAATTTGAGCGATTTCATTTTGTGTTAACTCACACTTATTAATATTAACATTTAGTTTGAGTTCGAAATCTGTTTTTCGAGACATAATGTCTATAGGCATCTTCATGAATTTGGTTGCTTCGACTCTTAGTATCCCAAGGTCGCCAGGTTTTATAGACTTAGTTCTTGTTAACCTATAGTCACATTCCAAAGTTATCCTTTTTACATGTAAATGCAAAGGGGGAAGTTCTAAAAGGCAGCAATAGGAGACAATCTTAATGCAACAGTGAACACAATACAAATTTAGGACAATTTGGGTATGTAAACAAATACCCACTGTGTATGAATTTACGGTCGGTAGGTGTGGGCGAGGAACTATAAGTTCGTGACACTTGCAGAGATCGCTCGAACTCTTTAGAACGAAGATATAAAAGCAGGTGAAATACTTTTTGGACAGATATCGTACATACTAACTAAAAAAAAGACTTCGAAAACAGAATTAGAATGTGGGTTTATTTTTCGCAGCCGAAGAAATCGGAAAAAGCTGAGTGGCAGACGAAGAAGTGAACTACTAATTCAACGTTATTTTTTGATTTTACATATTTGAAGATTTTTTGAATTATACACACACACTACAATAAAGTATTTTAGAATCTACTAGTATTTTTACTAGTGTATATACAAACACTCTCTAGCTCAATTTTTTAAAAATATTTTTTTTATTTTTGAGCTTTTTTTTATTTTATGGAATAAGCCTTTTGAACAAGGTGAGCTCGCTTTGCTTATCTATGTAAATCATGCCAATTAATTACCGTGAAAAACTTAATATTTTAATTTTAAGATATTTTCTGGTAATGAAAATAAATTAATAATAATTATTACTGTTTTTCACGGTAGAAACAAATAAAAACAAGGTAAAAATTTACGTTTGTTGCTTTATGCTAATTTTAATACAATCGCTTATTTTAGCAACATCTCAAATTAGCTTTTATATTTTGTTCGCGTCCAAGAAAAAGCGCGTATATTGAAAATTTAAACTGACTTACTATTATTGGTTAGCTAAAAATTTCTTGGATACAAACATAGTATGAGTATAGTTTTATTAATACTACTTTATGGAAGTAATCCTTTTGTTATTAATTATTGATCAATGTTGTAACTAAGCTTCAATTTATTTAGCTTTTAAATATTTGACAATAGTTTAGTTTTTTTTAATTACATTACCTTTTATAAATATGATTTTAATTTATTTTCATATTAGAATTGATTTATTATAGTTGTGTTCTCTAAAAATATTTGTCTAAATTTAAGCTAATCGTTTTACTTAAATTAATTAAACATAAAGTATTAGTCCACCGCGCAGACCACTTTTTTTTAAATGATTAATACATACTTGAAATTTTGTGTATAGCTTCCTATTGACGAGTCCAACAAAGTTTGAAATTATCTAAATTTAAAACTGCTGCTTTTTCGAGCTAGAAATAAACGTAATATTTAAGCAGTCGGACAGCAAAAACGCAGCAATAAATTTGTCGGACAATGTGAGCATTTGATTTAATACTTAATTATAAACAAATTGTGTAAAAATGAATTTTATATATATTATATATATTAAAAAACGTAAATTTCGCATGTTCGAGGTTCCGTTTTTTAATATATATAATATATAATTCATTTTTACACAAAAGTACTAAATCAAATGCTCACATTGTCCGACAAATTTATTGCTGCGTTTTTGCTGTCCGACAGCTTAAATATTACGTTTATTTCTTGCTCGAAAAAGCAGCAGTTTTAAATTTAGATAATTTCAAACTTTGTTGGACTCGTCAATAGGGAGCTATTCACAAAATTTCAAGTATGTATTAATCATTTTAAAAAAAGTGTTGTGCGCGGTGGACTATATGCAATAAGAAAAAAAGAATTATTTGTAGTTGTGTTTAAAATTAGAATCAACAGACAGGTAATTAATAATTAATTATAATTGGTTTTTAGCGGCATATATTTACTTCCTTGCCTCAGCTCACTGCTCTCTTCTGCACACCTGTTGTTCTGTAGTCTTTTCAGCACTTTGTTTCTATAATATATTACACAATTTTTTTCAATATATTTGTTTATGTCATTACACAGAGTATGGCCAAAATATTTTCGTATGCTCATATGTTTCATTCACTAAGCAATAAAATATTAATGAAATATATTATTATATTCTTTTAACACTTAAAGTAAAAACGTTATCGTATATAATAAAGTTTTATAATTGAATATGTTCACATGATACCTAAATATGGGGGAAAATACATAGTTCTACTAAACGGTACGATTGTATAATATTTTAAGTATAAATTCCCTCACTCTAATATCTCCAAATTATCATGAAAAAATATCTTCCAGTATCTATCCAAATAAAAGTAACACAGCGAACATTATGATCTCCAAACCACCGAATTTAGTGAGGTGACTTAAAATGCATTATTTTACCTTTCCAGGTAAACATATTTTCGGTATTTTTCAATAGCGTCTAGTGTAATCTTAAAAAAATTAAGTCACCCAAATTCCAGAAATAAGTTGTAGAGTTGAATATTGAGGTAAATCTTCTTCTTAAGGTGCTCTCTCCATTACTGCAGGTTGGCTATAATTATGGCAAACTGTTCCCTGTCTTCCGCTGTCTTAAATATGTGTGTATCCATGCCTGTCCAGTCCCGTATGTCCCTTAGCCAAGAGCACTTTCTCCGTCCAAGCCTCCTTTTCCTTCAAACTTTCCCTCCATTATTAGACGAAGAATGCTGTATCTCTCTTCTCGGTAAATAGGCCCGAGATAACTAGTTTTTCTTATTTTAATAATTCTTCTCTATTGGTTACCATTATTCGCCGTATCCTTTCATTTGTTACATGTTGTGTCCAAGAGATCCTCAACATTCTTCGGACCACCCACATTTCAAATTCTTCTAAGCGTCCCACTCCTGCGATCTATTGTGTCCCCATTTTCTTGCTATACTTCTGATGATTTCGTCAGACCTATAGCAGCTCTTCTAGTCCTATCTTTCCAAGAAATTTTAGGATATTGTTGGGTTTCAAGTTATCTAGATTTTCCTCTTCTATTTCGTATGACCCTAGGTATTTGACCCTAGAATAACGTAATGCGATGCATTCTGAGAGTATATGTATTGAGGTTTCATCCTCTACCTCACAGAGTCTCCACTTTGCTTCATCTACCAATCCTAATTTCTTCATGTGTCCGCTCTTTATCGGCAGTGCCCGGTTAATGTTCCTGTTATAATACGGTGGTTCTTCTTACTAAAGATAAGACAGCTGAGAGATCTCTGCTGGTGGTAGTTTCCTAGGAGCGTCATCGATTGTCTTAGTTCATTTTATTCCTTAGTTTTTCTAAGATTGTACTACTGGTGATTCCACAAGAGGGTTCTGGTCCCAGGTATGGGTTTTAGCTCCTTCTTTTGCCAGCTTATATGCTGTTTCATTTCCTTCTATTCCTATGTGTCCTGGAACCCATAGGAGGATAACAGTATCGCCATCGGTGACTTTATTTAGATTTGCTTTCCGGCAAACACTTGATTATCGTATAAAACTTTATTTTATCAGGGATTCACAGATCAAGAAAAATTAAATTACAATTGAAGTAAATTGATAATATTTTATTGCTTAGTATAACGATGTTTATAGAATTACTCATAAATTATTTTTTGACAGTTGGTCATTAATAAAAAAAAAGAAATTCTTTATTTTTAAAATTAAAATATTATAATTACAAGTCAAAAAATATATTATTGTAAAGTATAACTAGACACTTAGCATTTGATAGGATGATGGCCAACGATCTTGGCTTTTGACAGCCTTTCGTCTGTCAAATTTGGGAACTGTCACACTAATTTTGACACACACGTCTGTCAAAAGTCAAGAGCTGCTACTATCTTACTGTCAGATGTCAATTGTGCCTAGTTATACTTACTACTAATGATTAACAAGAAACTATGCGTTTAAGATTATGTCCAGGATAAATTTTCAGAATATTTTTTTTGTTGTTAGTTATAGTTTTGAATCAACGACCTACGAATTTACATATTTGTACTGCCACAAATAACTAAAGTGTATACGTAGTTTAATGCTTAGAATATTCAGGCATAAATAGCAATGTCTCCAATTCGAGTCTGAACGAATACAATATTTATTCTAGTTTTCATTAATTTTCGATTTAATTTCAATTTGATGTAGTTGTTCAGTAATACGAGTATATCTTAAACAGTATAGTATCTTTTTTTTATATTTTTTATAAGGTACTAATAATGATTTATTTATTAAATTTGCAGAAGAAACCAGACTGGTCAAAGAAAGGTGATGAAAAGAAGGTACAAGAAGTTGAAGCATGATTTGTCACCTTATTTAAAATATCCCTTCGTTAACCTTTTGGGATATGTTATAATTATATAAATACATTTATTTTATTCATTACTATCCTGATTAAAACGTGTTGTCTGTCCGCATGTATATTATTTGTTTATGTATTATTAAAAAATGTGAAGTATTATGTCATTTGTATGTTCTGTTAAATTCCTTACATATTCCTTTACCCATCTAATTTTATTTTTAATTTATGTTTAGTTTGTCAAATTTTTGAAGTGAAAATTTCTATGCACGCATTTGTCAAAACCTGTGGATAAACCTGTGTTGGGTTTGAGTCACGCGTCACGTAGGTATACATGCGAAAGAAAGGGAGAGAAAAATAGAATTCTATAATATTACATATTTACTTTGTTCATTACCGATATCTCGATTGATTTTTAATTTGAAACTACATTTCTGTTAAAATATTTTGATATAAACTGTCATTAAGAATTTAGATTGCTACATAATGAGCCTGTTGCCGAGCGTTAAACTGTACAAGTATTTTTTTAATCATCTTCATCATCAAGGCCTCTCATTCTCTAGTTAGTGTAATGTTTCCCGCTCTTCTACATAGAACTATTTGAGTCGGTTAACGAGGTGAATCTGTCCGTATTCTTCATGGTTCTTTTCCTAAGTAATTATTGGACTTGGCTTTCTCTACAATTTTTTTCCACTCTTTTCTATTTCCCTCCAGTTTCTCACTTTCATGGCTTTAATATCTCTATCGACCTGGTGGTTCCATCTTTCTTTCGGTCGTCCTCTCGGTCTTTCTTTCTCTGATTTCCATCTAATCACTTTTTTGATCAAGAGGTCGTTTTTTCTTCTCTCTATGTGTCCTCTCCATTTCAGTCTTTACGCTGTAATAAATCGACAATATCTTCTCCTATTATTGTATATCCAATTTCATGATTCATTCTTATTCTCATTTCCTCACTTCCTCCCAAATATTCTTAGAATTTCTTCGTCTTTACTTGTGAGGCACATTGTCTCAGTTGCGTATGTAGTGACAGGTCTGATTGCCACTTTGTATATTTTCAGCTTTATATTTCTAGATAAGTTCTTGTTCTTCATCAGGTTATGGTATCTCCAATACGTTCTATTGCCTGCTATTATTTGTTTCGTTACTTCTCTCATTTTTTCCATTCACTATTACTCCCCAGGATTTAAATTGTTGAACCTTTTTAAAAGTGTAATTTCTTATTTTGATATCTTTTATTTTGTTATTATCTTTTCTAGTGCATATTAGGTATTCTGTTTTCCCTTGATTGATTTGTAACCATCTCTGCTTTACTTGCTTTTCTAGTGCTGATAGAGCATTTTCCAGACTTACCATAAGTACTATGTCATCTGCATATGCTAATACTTCTGTCGAAGAGTACCTACCTAAAGTTCCTTTGATCCCGCAGACCTGTACTGCTCCCTTTAACGTTATGTTGAAGAGAGCTTTTGACAATATATCTCCTTTCCTCACATCTGTTTCTACTGCGATTGTGTTTGTGGTTCCTTCTGCTGTTTTTATTTTTGCTCGGGATCTGGTCATAGTCATTTTTGTTAGCCTGAATATCTTAGCAGCTACATTTAGATTTTCCATTTCCTGGAACAATTTTTTTCTTTGAATGGAGTCGAAGGCCTGCCTGAAGTCTTTGGAGAGAGTGTGTAGTTCTATGTTATGTTCATGATAGTCTCCAACCTTTTCCTCTGCATATTGATTAGTCTGTTGTCTGATGAGTGCGTAATTATCTGTAGAATTCTTCATTTGTTGGTGTCTTTATTTTATTGTCTCTCTTGTCTTCTATTACATATTCTTCCTCTTCCAGATTTACTTTGCATCTATATAATTCTGTAAAACTCGTTTCCAATGCTTTATTATAAATTTCAGTTACTGGTCTACTTTTTCTTTGTTGCTCTTTTAAATATCCGCTATTCTCTTTTAGCAGATCTTCAATGCATTGCCTTTTTTTTGGTTTTGCAGCACTTATCAGCTCCTTTTTTTCCTTATATTCACTTCGATGTTGTTCTTTTTTAGTTGATATCCATTTATTTCTTGCTTGGTTATCTTCTCTGTGATTTTAATTTCGCATTCTGTATCAAACCATTCTATCCTGCTTTCCTCTGTCCTAGTACCTCTTCTGTTAACTCCAAAATTGTTTGTATAATATTTTTTTAGATTTCTTCTGTGTCATGTTGTTTATTATATTAGTTTTTCTCTCTAGGGTAGGTACTGTCATATTTCCTGTACTTTTAACTTTTTTAGTTTCCATATTTTTTTTAACTTCCCGCTAAAAAAAATTAAAATTTTTTTTTAAAATCGGGAAGTTATTGGTTTCACCCCGTTTTTCGAAAATCGAGTTTTCATCGGATCTCAACGTTTTGAGGTCTTAGGAACCTTCCCTGACTATTTTTACGAGGGTGTCTGTATGTCTGTATGTACGTGTGGATGTGTGTGTGTGTGTGTGGATGTATGTAAACCTCTTATAACTTTTGAACGGCTTGACCGATCGGAATGAAATAAAAAGCATTCCAAAGAGTTCCATCTAACTTAGATTCCCTGTAATTTTAAACCGATTCGAGCCGGTAGATTTCGAGAAATTTCAAAATAACCGAAAAAAACAATTGGTAAAAATGATGTTTTTTTGGGCATATCTTTTTGGCTATTGTATCGATCAATTTCATAACCTAATCAGCTCTCAAGTTCAAAAAGCCACGTCGAATGCCGTTTTGCAAATTAAAATCGGTTGATTCGTTCGTGAGATATCGTTGTCGAAAAATTTCAAAAAAAGTGTTTTTTTTTCAATAACTTAGAGATTTTTTGACTAACTGATTTTGCACTCCCGGTAACGTTTTTAGGTCTCAAAAAACTGCGTCGAATGCCATCTTGAACATCAAAATCGAATAGGGCGTTAAAAAGTTATGGCTTTTTAATTATTTCAAAAAAAGTCAAAAACGTCAAAATACGTCATGTTACTATAGCTTTGCGGTTAAAACTAGCGGGAAGTTGCAAGGATGGCCTTTAAGGTCAACCTCTTTTCGAATTTTTTTGTTTTGTTTTATCTTCTCTGTTTTAATTACTTTCATGTTTATTTCTCCTATTACTAGAAAATGGTCAGTATCCGCATTTGTCCCTTTATATGATCTAAAGTACTGTACTACTGTTTTCCATTTTTTGGATACTGATTCCAGTCTGTTTTTCCCGGTATCATCCATATGGCTTTGTGTTCTATTCTATTTTTAAAATTTGTGTTTATTATGTAACTGATAATAATAATTTTTTTTACAAATATTTATTTTTTAAACGCGATCATAAAAGTTTTCACTTCCGTCGGCACTTATTGGTTTTAAATTGAATATCTGTTATATATTTTTTTATTATTTAAATATAATATTTTCTTTTTGTTTCGTACCTAATATTTATTTTATTTTTAATATTTAAATGAGAATAAGTGCTTTCATTTAAATCACATTAAAATTAGTACAAAAACTGAAAAAGATAATTCATACTTTCTGGTTTATTGAAGAAAAAATAATTTTTATGCAGATAAAGATTTTTACAGCACTTCCACTCACATAATAATATATTTTAAGATTGATGATAAAATATTATTTATTTTCATTTTCAGGAAGGTGACGACGGTAAGAGGTTCTCTTTTTATTAATATTAAAAAATTTTACCTGAATATAAAAGCACTATGTTCAAATATAAATACCATCAAGAAGCAGATAAGAATAATACATAAGAAAAGTTGATAATGCAATATTAACTATATTTTGATCTGTCATCGAATATTCATACTGGGTGTATATACTTTTTTCCAATGTTTTTAAAGCGTAGCTTTTAATTTTGTATTTGGAAAAGGTGTGCGACGACAGAAAAAACGTCACAAAAATGAGTAATTGAACGTCTACTAGACCGTTTTAGATCTGAAAATTTGGTCAGGGGCGAGTAAGTGCACTGCCGACACTAAGGCCACATAGGGCCCGTTGTACATCCTTTCGTATGTAGGGAAATCCACACCTGAGCCTGTCATCATGCCTATAGATTTAAAATAGGTGATGAGACTCCCGAGGGGCATTTAACTGATATCGGCTGCTGTAACTATTTCCTCTTCTTGTTCTCAACCTCTGCATAGAGGCGATTCTGCTAATTTCTCCCTAAAGAGATATTGTCGCAATTGGCAGTGACTTGTTAAGACTCCCACAGCTATTCGTAGATTTTGTCTGGTGAATGACTTAATTTTTTTGCTGTTTCCTCGCCAGGATGAGGTAATAACTCTCTGGTCAGTCTACAGTTCGTTGTTCCATTCCAGCACTGTATGAACTTTTGGTGAGAGTGTTGTTTGAGAAGGTCCACGGCAGCAGACATTGTTAGCTTGGTAGATGGGCGAGAGCTAACATATTTGTAGCTCGCAGCCCTCCTTGCTAAATTGTCCACCTTTAGAGTTCTTATGTCCTTTGATCCATCTCAGAGTGATCAAGTTATTCTGCCTGGACTCAGTTACAGTCCAGTGACATTCGAAGTAGGTAATACGTGGTCTATTCTAGGTCAGTGGTGCTTGTCTGCAATCGGTGTAAATAAGTATTTATATTCCTGCCAGTGATTTTCTTTTGCAGCTATGGTCATGCCTGTGAGTTCTGTGAGTATAGGTGGTTTGTAGTTCTGACTGAACCACACTCGACAAGCCATCCATAGCCCATTTTATTTGTAGGCTCAAGAATCTAGAGTAAATTCAACATCCCACATCTTGCTGCGTTTTTGATCCATCCGTAAATGCACTCAGAACGTTCACTAACTTGGGGTCTGCTGTCTTATCTGTTACTTTTTTTATGTTTTATCAAACACAGATCTTGGTACGACGGCATCCGTGCCCGCCTATAAGAGTGGTATCGCATTTAACGATTCCCTCCACCGAGTGACCATATGGGTGCCGGTTCCTACAGTGGGTTCAGTACCAACCATGCGAAAGCGTACTTTAATAGTGATCAATGCTACCTCCTTAACCCTTTCGCTGCGGAAAGCGCGATATCGCGTCCTCTGAATGTTGACAATTTGCGGAAGGCGCGATATAGCGTCCTGTGACTACTCATTTTCAAACGATCACTTCAGGAGCCGCAGTTTATAGAAGTGTACAAAATGCATTCCGCATATAAAGTAAGATCTATTTTTAGTATACTTACGATCCGTTCCGAAATAAATCGTGTATTTTCGTAGATAACAAATTTCAAGCTACAGTCTCGTTCTGACGTAATAGGTGGTAGGAACATTGCGTGTTGTGTTGCTGTTTAGTAAAATGTGTGATTCTCAAGAGCCTGGACCGTCGGGTGTAAAAAAGAGAAAATTAATAAATGTACGAAATCCTAAAAAATTAACAGTGGAGGAGATGATGGAATTTTTATACAACTCTGACGCAGAAACTGATGAAGAATACGAAGATGAATGTTTGTAGATATATAATTGATGCGATTTTAAATAAAAAAAACATTTTTTAGTTCTAGTGGAAGATTTGTCTAATAGCGATTTAGAAGACGAAACTATGTTAGAAAATGAGGATAGTTTTGTGGAAGAGGCAGATAAAATGGTTTTGCATGATGAAACTCTAGCGAGTACAAGAAATGAAATGTTTGACGAAAACTCATGGACTGAAACGAATGAGGGTATGAAAATTTTTCCTTTTACAGGAACAAATAAATTATTAATGAAACCTTCGGGTGATGAGCCTTATGACTGGTTCAGAATGCTTGTTGATGATGAATTTTTAGAAATTGTGGTAACAGAGTGTAACAACTATGCCGTTGAAGTACTAGCTACTAGTAAAGGACGTATTCGGTCAAGAATTAATGAATGGAAAGAATTGTCAAAAAAAGAGTTTCTTGTGTTCTTAGGATTGACTTTACTTACTGGTACTGTGAAACTTCCTCAAATACAAGATTATTGGAAAAAACACAGGTTATTTACAACTTGTTTTCATAATTATATGAGTAGAGATCGTTATTTGTTAATTATGCGATGTTTACATTTTTCTAAAACTTGGAAAGAAGGTGAAGAAATTCCCGAAGATCGCCTTTTTAAAATTAAACCTGTAATAGATCATTTTAACAATGTCATGAAGAAAGTTTACTCCCCCAACAAACAACTTTCGTTAGAAGAGTCCATGGTTTTATGGAAAGGGAGACTGATATTTAAACAATATTTACCCAATAAACGTCATAAATATGGCATAAAATTATATATGCTAACAGAACCTAATGGTCTAATTTTGAAATTTATTGTGTGTGGCGGCGAAAAAGACGTGCTTGGAGGTAAAGACCACGTAAAAAAAGTTGTTATGTATTTATTGGGCGATTATTTAGAAAAAGGTCATTCAGTATTCATGGACAACTATTATAACAGTTTTTCGTTAACTAAAATTTTATTAGATAAAAAGACGTATTGTACTGGAACGTTACGTAAAGACAGAAAAGGATCTCCAAAGGACATCATCCGCGCAAAATTAAAAAAGGGTGAAAGCAAGGCCATGTATAGTAATAATATTGTAACGGGATAACCGTAAAGGAAGGGACCTTAATTTGAAAGATTGTTGTTGACAGTTGATTTTTAGAAGTTTGTAAAAAAATCAACTGACCATTTTAAATAATGTTTCTAGAAAATTCTAGAAACTTCTAAACACACTAACTAGATTAAATAATGTTGTATATAAGGGGATGCACGGACAGTTAACGTCAGTTCGAGTCAAGTGTTCAGAAGAGTTCATTGTATTGTCAAGTAGTTGGACGTTATCCAGCAGAGTTCAGTGTATCTTAACAATTTTTTAAATAAATTGTGTAAAAAGCCCCCATAAGTGTTTCAAATTGGTGTCAGGTGTGGGGTGAAGATATAAGAATGCCTGGAAAAAAAATAAATGAACTATTGGTGGCTGAGCTCAGAAGAGAGCTTGAAGAATTAGAGTTGGAAACTACTGGAAGCAAATCCGTATTGTTGAGAAGGCTCCGTGAGTACTACGTAAATAATAATTTGGACCCTGACGCTGTGGAATTCGAAGACCCATATCAAAAAGCGAATTCTGAACTAGCCCAACAACTTTCTCAGCAATCGCAACAACTTTCCCAGTTGTCCAGTCAGATAAGCAGCCAGCGCGAAGATATGTCCCAGCTGTCGCAGCGAATGACGAACCAGCAAGAGGAGCTATCCAGTCAGATAAGAAGCCAGCGCGAAGATATGTCCCAGCTGGCGCAACGAATGACGAGCCAACAAGAAGAGCAAACTCAACAACTTTCCCGGCAGCAAGAGGAGCTATCCAGTCAGATAAAGAGCCAGCAAGAAGAGCTATCACAACGGATGTCTACCATATCAGATGAGTTATCCAGTTCGTTCTCCCAGCAAATATCACATCTTCGTGAAGAACAAAATCAGCAAGTGTCCAGCTTGCGAGACGAACAAAATCAGCAAGTGTCCAGCTTGCGAGACGAACAAAATCAACAAGTCGCCAACTTGCGAGACGAGCAAAACCAGATCAACCAGCAAGTGCAGTCCGAAATAAGAAAGCTTCAACGAGAACAGGAAGCTAGCCGCCGAAACCAAACCATCCACAACGGCGACGGAGATGCAAGAAGGATGGAAACCTGCCACGCAGACGTCGAACGACAAAGAAGCGAGGAGACGACCCATGTACGAACGACGATGAAACCCCCGACCTTCGACGGGAAGACTTCCTGGCCAAATTACCTGAAACAATTCGACGCAGCGGCCAGAGCTAATGGATGGTCATCCCAGGAGAAAGCATTGTCCCTAACCGTAGCTCTGCGAGGCGAAGCTTTAGACGTCTTGCAATCATTGACACCGGATGAAGCTGACAACTTCGAGTTATTGGTGAATCGTCTAGAGATGCGTTATGGTCAAACTCATCTACAACCGGTGTACCGAATGCAGTTAAAGAGCCGAAAACAGAAAAATGGAGAAACTATCCAGGAATTTGAAGCGGATGTAGCAAGAATGGTACGACTTGCGTATTCAAATGCAGCGGAGGATTTCCTGGAGTGCCTAGCAGTCCAAACCTTCACCGATGGTCTTCGAGACGCCGAGTTGCAGCGCGCTGTACGGTTGGCGCGGCCGAAGACTCTTGTGGACGCCTTGACCATTGCCCTGGAGTTTGAGGCGGCGACGGAGGCCTCACGTGGAGTTGCTCGACTAAGGGAAATCACCGGTAACTACGACCATGCCGTTCATTCCGTTAGCGACGTTGAAGCGATAGTAGAGAGATTAATGAAGTTATCTCCAAAAAGAAGGCGCCAAGTGAGATGCTGGAACTGCGGAGAACTAGGCCATATAAGAAATACTTGCCCCCAAAAAGAAAGATCTTCTGCTGAAGTACCCCAGCAGCAGGAAAACTAGAACGGGTCGACTCCTGGAGGGCGAAATCGACCCCAAACATTCCCGAAGCCCCTCACACCATTAAATTGGCAACTCTGCGACATCACCTGGACAGCTTATATGTAGATGGCCTCCTTGATGGGAAGAATATTAGCATGCTGGTAGACACTGGAGCTACAAAAACTATCGTCCGACCAACCATCATTATGCGAAATAAGATGTTGCCTACCAGTTGGAGACTGCGTACCGCTACCGGAGATTCTGCTAGAGTCTACGGTGAGATACAGGTGACGCTACAGTTTGGTTCAACCTCTCTTGTTCACTCAGTGCTGGTGGCTGACGTTGATGAAGATGTTGTTCTGGGCATGGATGTTATGCTCCACTGTGGTTTTCATTTGGATCTTCGCCAACGTATCCTTCGTACTGGTAATGAAGAAATATTCCTGCACCGAAAACAAGTTGACAATGCCTCGATTAAGCTAATCGATGATATCGAACTTCCGGCAAGCTGCGAATGTGTCGTCACAGCGCGGTTGGATGGAATGGAGCCAGATGGTGCCCCAGCCATGATAGAGCCGAAGAACCATGACCATGAATTGGGAAAAGGACTCCTTGTGGGTAAGACTCTTGTTAGATCCGCCAAAGAGGTACCCATCCGAGTTATCAACTTGAACGATCATCCAGTTCTTCTCCGAAAGGACACGGAAATGGGAAGTTTAGAACCAGTAATGGCCATAATTCACAAGATAAATGTTCCGGAAACAGATGAGACCAACGAAATTGAACAATTAATGACAAAATTAGACCCCCCTTTGTCAAAATTAGAAAAGAAACAGGTAAGAGATCTACTTTACCGTTATAAACCTGTATTTGGTTCTAAAAGTAAACTGGGAAGAACTGATGTTGTACAACATAGAATTGACACTGGTGATGCACGTCCGATTCGACAGGTACCCCGAAGGATGCCTCAAGTTAAAAAGGAAGAAGCAGACAGAGCCCTTAAAGAAATGATTCAAAATGGCATAGTCGAACCATCCAGTAGTCCGTGGGCTTCTCCTGTGGTATTAGTGAGAAAGAAAGACGGATCAATGCGGTTTTGTGTCGACTATCGAAAGCTAAATGATGTCACTAAGAAGGACAGTTATCCTCTGCCAAGGATTGATGATGCCCTCGACGCTTTGGCGGGTTCTACTCTGTTTTCTACCTTGGACCTTAAAAGCGGATACTGGCAAGTTAAAATGAATCCTGCAGACAAAGAAAAGACTGCCTTTACCAGTGGATCAGGGTTATGGCAATTCACGGTCCTTCCATTTGGCCTCTGTAATGCTCCTGCGACGTTTGAACGACTAATGGAGAACATCCTGCGGGGTTTGTCATGGGAAACTTGTCTAGTTTATCTAGACGACATCATCATAATGGGTAAGACCTTTAAGGAACATTTATCTAACCTGGAAGAAGTTTTTAAAAGATTACAGAACGCTAATCTAACATTAAATGTTAAGAAATGCCACTTGTTCCAGAGACAGGTCAACTATTTAGGACATAACGTAAGCAAGGATGGCGTTGCTGTTGACCCCGCTAAGATACAAGCCGTTCAGGAATGGCCAATCCCTATCGACAAACATCAGCTCCGGAGTTTCTTGGGTCTTTGTTCCTATTACCGACGATATGTCAAGAATTTTGGAGACATCGCCAAACCCTTGACACGTTTGACAGAACAAGATAAGTCCTTCTGTTGGGATCAGGAATGTCAAAAGGCGTTTGAAATATTGAAGAAACAGCTTACGTCAGCACCTGTTCTTGCTTATCCACTTCCTGATGGTAAGCTTATTCTGGACACCGACGCCAGCAATGTGGGAATTGGAGCCGTCTTGTCACAGCTACAAGACGGTAAGGAAAGAGTGGTTGGTTACTTCAGCAAAACTTTATCGAAAGCTAAAAAGAACTACTGTGTAACTCGGAGGGAACTGTTAGCAGTTGTAAAATCCGTCGAACACTTTTATAAATATCTGTATGGCAGAAAATTCCTGATCAGAACAGACCATGCTAGTTTAAAGTGGCTACTTAGCTTTAGGAACCCAGAAGGACAGATAGCAAGATGGCTCGAAAAACTGCAGGAATATGATGTTGAAATCGAGCACAGACCTGGAACCAGACATCGTAATGCTGATGCACTTTCCAGAAGACCATGTCGACCTGATTGCCCCCATTGTACCCGTATGGAGCAGAACGAGGAAAAACTTGCCTTAGTTAAGGTTGTGCCAGAAGACGAGAGCTCTATGCTGGAGGAGCAACAAGAAAACGATCCCGTTCTGAGAAAGATTAGGGAGTGGAAGAGAATGGACCGTCGTCCGTTGTGGAGAGAGATATCCTCATCCTCTCCTGCTTTAAAAGCATACTGGTCCCAATGGAACTCTCTAATTTTGGACGGAGGGCTCGTTAAAAGACTTGTAGAAAATTCCGAGGGCACAGAAACAAGGAAACAAATAGTGGTCCCAAGAAATGCTGTACCGGAAATTTTAAAACAGATGCATAATGATAGTTCTGGAGGACATCTGGGTATCACGAAAACGCTGCAAAAGATCCGAGATAGATTTTACTGGGTAAATTGCACTAATGATGTTAAAGATTGGTGTCGTAAATGCACTACATGTGCTGCCAGTAACGGTCCGCACCGAAAACCGAAGGCGGAAATGCAGCAATACCTGGTTGGAAGTCCTTTTGAAAGAATCGCAGTAGATGTATTGGGGCCACTTCCACAGACCGATGTAGGAAACAAGTACATCTTTGTTGTAATGGACTACTTCACTAAATGGGTTGAAGCATATGCAGTTCCCAATCAGGAAGCTACCACTTTAGCAGATATATTGGTTGAAGAATTCGTAAGCCGATTTGGGGTACCATTAGAATTACATTCAGACCAAGGAAGAAATTTTGAGAGCAAGCTGTTTCAAGAAGTTTGCCAAAGATTAGGCATCCACAAAACGAGAACCACAGCGATGCACCCTCAGTCGGATGGAATGGTGGAACGAATGAACCGAACTATAACCAACTATCTGTCAAAAGTGGTGTCAGATTGTCAGAGGGATTGGGATCGACATATTCCACTATTTCTAATGGCAATTCGATCGGCCATCAATGAATCAACTGGCCAAACGCCTGCGAAGGTCCTGTTTGGTAGAGAAATGAGGCTACCATGTGACTTGGTGTTTGGTTGTAAACCTGGTGAAGAAATAGCACGTGAACAATATGTCGCCGACCTTCAGAATCGAATGGAAAATATACACAACCTGGTGCGTGGAAAACTACAATTATCTAGTGATCGGATGAAGAGGTACTATGACACACGGACAATGGAAAAGAGTTACCAAGTTGGAGATTTAGTCTGGCTCTATAACCCCCGACGGCGTCGAGGTATTTGTCCCAAATTACAAAAGAACTGGGAAGGTCCTTACACCATCAAGAAGAAGATTAACGATGTCATTTATCGGATCGTGAAAATTCCCAGAGGGAAACCCGTCGTGGTCCATCATGATCGTTTGGCGCCTTACCAGGGAAACCACAGTGGAGATGCGCAGCAACTCCAAGAAGATGGTTTGGCTTGCTCAGAGAGTGTGCGGGATTCCGATGTAGGAAATAACATTCCAGGAGGAATGAATCTAAGGAGGGGGCAGTGTAACGGGATAACCGTAAAGGAAGGGACCTTAATTTGAAAGATTGTTGTTGACAGTTGATTTTTAGAAGTTTGTAAAAAAATCAACTGACCATTTTAAATAATGTTTCTAGAAAATTCTAGAAACTTCTAAACACACTAACTAGATTAAATAATGTTGTATATAAGGGGATGCACGGACAGTTAACGTCAGTTCGAGTCAAGTGTTCAGAAGAGTTCATTGTATTGTCAAGTAGTTGGACGTTATCCAGCAGAGTTCAGTGTATCTTAACAATTTTGTAAATAAATTGTGTAAAAAGCCCCCATAAGTGTTTCAATATTATGATAGGGAAATGGCACGACAAGAGGGATGTAATATACATCTCTAGTGAATTTGAAAATAATATGCAACTAGTAACAAGTCGAAGAGGCACGGAAATAGAGAAGCCGCTGCCTATTGTTGAATACAATAAATTCATGGGTGGAGTAGATCAGCAGGATCAACTAATGGCATATTATCCAGTTACTAGAAAAACGCTAAGATGGTACAAAAAATTGTCTATCCACATTTTTTAGTTGCTATTGATAAACTCGCATATATTATATAATAAATATCATGATCAAAAATTAACGTTAGATAAATTCAGAACTTTAGTTTTGGAACAATTGTTACCGGAACCCCAATCTATAAGTCATGTGGAAAGTACGGAACATGTGCTTACTAAAATTACCGTAACCAATGAAAAAGGTCACACAATGCGTAAGAAATGTCGCATTTGCTCAAAAAAAAAATACGAAAAGATACGTTGTTTCATTGTCTTTCTTGTCCAGAAAATCCTGGACTATGCGTCGGTGCTTGTTTTACTGAGTACCATAAAAAAACTTAAAATATATTTTATATTATCTTTTTATGTTTTTGTTATATTTCTTTAGAAATTATGTTTACTTATTTTTTTAATAAATTATTAGTTTATATTTACTTTTTATACGGACTCGAATTAGCGCTCTCCGCATTTTATGCAAAATTTCCAAAAATGTGCGGAGGACGCGACATCGCGTCTTACAAAAAATCAATAAATGGCCATTAGTACTGAATTTATAATGGTCTTCCTTCGCGTAATTTATAATTTAAATTGGTCCAATGGGCAAAAAATGTTTCCGCACAGAGCTTACTCTCATTTATTTTACCGCAGCGAAAGGGTTAACAGATATTTTAAGGGCGGTTAGTCGAAGTATTCCATTGTCCTGGTCGGTGTCATTCGCATGGCTCCTGTTTCGAGAAGGCATCTTGATTTTTGGGTTTGGTTTAATTTTCTAGTAGCTGTCTTTTGTTGCACTTTGGACTACCACACGATAGCACTATATGTTAATATAGGTCTTATGATTGCCATGTAGATCCACTGGGCAAATCCCCAAGTCTGTCCTATGGTTCGACGGCATTGCATATAAGATATATATCCTTTTTAACTCTGCTTTCTATGTGTGAGTTTCACCTACGTATTTCACTTCTGTAGCAAAACTTAATTTAACGTTGAGAAGACCAGGTGCTCTTATCTTAAGCCCTTAGGTTTTTTTTCTTCGTAAAGAGAACCATTTCTGTCTTTTTGGGGTTAATAGACAGCGATTGCTCTTTACACCATGTTTCTAAAGGTTTTAGTGCTACTTACAACTTTCCGGTTCGCTATTCCAAGGTTCGAGTAGGTAGGTATATCAAGAATGCGTCAATTTGTCTATTTTGGGTAAAACTATTTAAAAATATTATTTGTTTGGAATTTTCTTATAATAAATTATTTTTTAGTTATAAGTGGCAAATATTGATAAGCAAAATGATTCAAAATGTTTTTTTTTCAAGTTACCATTCTAAACCAAAGATATTATTAAAAGCTTCGCTTTCATCGAAATTCACAAAGTTCTATACTTTTTTATTGAATTTGATATCATAACCATTTCTTTACAGTTGAAAATATGTTTGTTAGCTTGTGAAAGCTAAAAAACATTTTCACAATATTCGAAGATGTAGGATTTAGTATATATTCTTAGGACTTAAATACATATAGTATCTCACTTGTTAGTATTTTTATTTGAAGTAGGTACAGTACATATAACAAATGTTAATGTTTATAAGTAAAGAGAATGGTAAAAAGTTGTGCTCAAATATTTTTATAGTTTAATATTTGAATACGAGGCATGTTTTAATCTCTGCGTTGGTGTCTGGTACCGTTTTATTAAAATTTTATAATGTTTGTATAGATTATTGTCCGGCCCATAGGCATTACGTTCCATTTTTTTGAGGTGTTATACTTTGAATGAATTAATAATATTTTTTTGCAAAAACAGTACAAATATGTTTTAATAAGCACGTTTTATGATTGGTACCTGTATATGTTAAAATAAGAATATAGTTATATATACCATACAAATAGTTGCAGCAGACCAACCACCAACAGACGGGGAACCACCAGCTGAAAGTCAACCACCAGCTGAAGGTCAACCGCCAGCAGAAGGAGCACCACCTGCAGAAGGACAAGGTGAAGGTCAACCAGCAGAAGGTGATGCTAAACCTACAGAAGGAGAACCTTCGGCAGATGGAGAACCAAAGAAAGAAGGTGAAGCACCAGCTGAAGGAGAACCTCAAAAAGAAAAAACACCAGAACCTCCACCAGAAACAAGTTAGTTAAAACTTTATAACAGTCAAGTTTTACCAAAATACATTAGTAAACAAACCAAAAAAATCTGATCTTGTTACTCCTTTAGGTTTCGAAACATTCAAGAAACTAGTCATTAACGAAAACTATGATATTATTACACTACCAGAAAATATATTAGCACCAACCGAAGATAAGGAGGCAGTTTCTATCCCTAATTACTCACTAGTCGAAAATCGAAGGGGTAGTGGGGATGGTGTAATTATGTACGTTAAAGATTCCTTAAAATACAAAGTTGTAGATTTGACCGCGGGTAATTCAGAAACAGAACATGTAAGTTTTGAAGACTTATTGGAAAAATTGAAAAGGAATGGTAAGTTATACGAAAATGTCATCGTTTATCATCTTTACTCTCATTTGGGTTCATCTGGAGGTATCAACAACCATCCTGGGAAAAATCTCGTATCCATATCGTACCATACATTGTTTTACTGTCGCAAATCATAAGCATTATAAAATTTGTGCCATCCATACATTTTTTAACATATTCTATAATGTTAGGTCAAGCTGCTGAAGCTGCAGCACTAGCAGGAGCAGTATTGGCTGAGGGAGCAGAACCCGCAGAAGGAGCAGCACCTGCAGAAGGAGCAGCGCCAGCAGAAGGAGTAGCACCAGCAGAAGGAGCAGCACCAGCAGAAGGTGCAGTACCAGCAGAAGGAACAGCACCAGCAGAAGTTGCAGCGCCAGCAGAAGGAGCCGCACCCGCAGAAGGAACGCCGGCAGCCGAAGGTTAGTATAACATCAAAAAATTAAAATTGTTTCAGAAACAACTATAAATTACCCTATTAAATTTAATTATAGATGCCGCACCTACAGAAGGATCCCCCGTAACTGAGACTGCAGCACCTGCTACTGAAGCTCAAAGTACTGAAGCTACACCTGCAGAAGCGGCTCCCGCTGAAACACCTGCCGCAGTAGAATCAGAGTCTGTGGCCATCGAATCAGCAATTTCATCACCACCTGTTATAGAAGGTGAAAATTCTGCTGATGATCATGTTTCTTACGTGTCGTCATATCAGCGTTATGTCTATCGCTCATCTAATTATTCATCCATTATATCTAATATAGGGTGATTATTGATGTAAGTGTGTTTACATATAACTTAAAATCATAAGTAATATGTTTTCTTTTATCATCTTACTAAACCATCTCGATTTCTATGTTAAGGTCAAATGGGTAGTGTAACCTACCGTTTGTTTCTTTTTTATCATTATTAAATTAGGTTGTGGGTTTAACGTTTTTTTATTTTATATACAGCTGCCGCTTAAATCTAGGATCGGAATTATTGATAATGTCCACTTCTAGAGTTAGTTCTTCTGGTCAACATGAATTCATTTATGTAATTTTAACAAACTATTGTATTGTAATAATTACAATTACCTATTTGTTTAACTGTAATGTAATTTTTAAACTGATACTCAATATGTAATATATTAAGGTTATATCTTTCTTTTATTTATTACTAGCTGTACCCGGCGCGCGTTGCTACGCCAACAACTAAAATAAATTTAAGGAAAATAAAAGAGAAGAAGAGATAGAGAAGGAAAGAAAGTTTATAGATTTGTTTACTTATCGCACCAAAAATATTTTTGTCGAACTTATATTAATACGAATTCGTATAGATATCTATTAATCAGCATTGAATTTGATACATGGAAGCGCCATCTGGTGGTAACTTCCATTAATACGAATATCATATTCATCTTACCCATTAAAAATACATCATCATACTGATTTTCATGACAATCGGTTGAACGGGGCAGAAGTTGCTACTCTGCAGCGCCACCTGGTGGCGAGTGGTATCAATGAGCATATCATACAAACCTTCTCCGTGGAAAAATACATATGCATACCAATTTTCATGACAATCGGTTGAACAGGGCAAAAGTTGCTACTCTGCAGCGCCACCTGGTGGCGAGTGTCATTAAATAAGCATATCATCAAAACATTATCCGTGGAAAAATATTTATACATACCAATTTTCATGATAATCGGTTGAACGGGACAGAAGTTGCTACTCTGCAGCGCCACCTGGTGGCGAGTGGCATCAATGAGCATATCATACAAACCTTCTCCGTGGAAAAATACATGTACATACCAATTTTCATGACAATCGGTTGAACGGAACAGAAGTTGCTACTCTGCAGCGCCACCTGGTGGCGAGTGGCATCAATGAGCATATCATACAAACCTTCTCCGTGGAAAAATACATATACATACCAATTTTCATAATAATCGGTCCTGTAGTTTTTGAGTTCATTGAGTACATACAGACATACAGACATACAGACCAACATTCATTTATATATATATATATATATATATATATATATATATATATATATATATATATATATATATATATATATAACAAAAGGGGAAAAATTAATGGGCATGTACGCAAAAAGGATGATAGGGTCACGAATAGGGAATGGTAACCGCAGACATGCATGTTTCTGGCTCGTTAGCCGTCATCAGTGCGGCATAACCAAGTAAGGTATTGCACTTGGCCAGCAAGAGTGTTGAGTACTTGGGAGCAAAGGATGGTAGGGAAACATGTATTAAAAAGCGAAAAACACAAACAACGAAACTCACACAAGAGTCCTATCGCCATTTGTGGCTTCGGCCAGCTGTGCCCACATTTCGGGGCTACGAACAGCGTCGCCGCGTTGGCGAAACGGACTCATTGTGTTTGAGCCGTTCCAAGCCCAGGATGTAAAACAAAAAAGGGGTGCCAAGTATGCGTACCTATAACAAACAAAAGGGGAAAAATTAATGGGCATGTACGCAAAAAGGATGATAGGGTCACGAATAGGGAATGGTAACCGCAGACATGCATGTTTCTGGCTCGTTAGCCGTCATCAGTGCGGCATAACCAAGTAAGGTATTGCACTTGGCCAGCAAGAGTGTTGAGTACTTGGGAGCAAAGGATGGTAGGGAAACATGTATTAAAAAGCGAAAAACACAAACAACGAAACTCACACAAGAGTCCTATCGCCATTTGTGGCTTCGGCCAGCTGTGCCCACATTTCGGGGCTACGAACAGCGTCGCCGCGTTGGCGAAACGGACTCATTGTGTTTGAGCCGTTCCAAGCCCAGGATGTAAAACAAAAAAGGGGTGCCAAGTATGCGTACCTATAACAAACAAAAGGGGAAAAATTAATGGGCATGTACGCAAAAAGGATGATAGGGTCACGAATAGGGAATGGTAACCGCAGACATGCATGTTTCTGGCTCGTTAGCCGTCATCAGTGCGGCATAACCAAGTAAGGTATTGCACTTGGCCAGCAAGAGTGTTGAGTACTTGGGAGCAAAGGATGGTAGGGAAACATGTATTAAAAAGCGAAAAACACAAACAACGAAACTCACACAAGAGTCCTATCGCCATTTGTGGCTTCGGCCAGCTGTGCCCACATTTCGGGGCTACGAACAGCGTCGCCGCGTTGGCGAAACGGACTCATTGTGTTTGAGCCGTTCCAAGCCCAGGATGTAAAACAAAAAAGGGGTGCCAAGTATGCGTACCTATAACAAACAAAAGGGGAAAAATTAATGGGCATGTACGCAAAAAGGATGATAGGGTCACGAATAGGGAATGGTAACCGCAGACATGCATGTTTCTGGCTCGTTAGCCGTCATCAGTGCGGCATAACCAAGTAAGGTATTGCACTTGGCCAGCAAGAGTGTTGAGTACTTGGGAGCAAAGGATGGTAGGGAAACATGTATTAAAAAGCGAAAAACACAAACAACGAAACTCACACAAGAGTCCTATCGCCATTTGTGGCTTCGGCCAGCTGTGCCCACATTTCGGGGCTACGAACAGCGTCGCCGCGTTGGCGAAACGGACTCATTGTGTTTGAGCCGTTCCAAGCCCAGGATGTAAAACAAAAAAGGGGTGCCAAGTATGCGTACCTATAACAAACAAAAGGGGAAAAATTAATGGGCATGTACGCAAAAAGGATGATAGGGTCACGAATAGGGAATGGTAACCGCAGACATGCATGTTTCTGGCTCGTTAGCCGTCATCAGTGCGGCATAACCAAGTAAGGTATTGCACTTGGCCAGCAAGAGTGTTGAGTACTTGGGAGCAAAGGATGGTAGGGAAACATGTATTAAAAAGCGAAAAACACAAACAACGAAACTCACACAAGAGTCCTATCGCCATTTGTGGCTTCGGCCAGCTGTGCCCACATTTCGGGGCTACGAACAGCGTCGCCGCGTTGGCGAAACGGACTCATTGTGTTTGAGCCGTTCCAAGCCCAGGATGTAAAACAAAAAAGGGGTGCCAAGTATGCGTACCTATAACAAACAAAAGGGGAAAAATTAATGGGCATGTACGCAAAAAGGATGATAGGGTCACGAATAGGGAATGGTAACCGCAGACATGCATGTTTCTGGCTCGTTAGCCGTCATCAGTGCGGCATAACCAAGTAAGGTATTGCACTTGGCCAGCAAGAGTGTTGAGTACTTGGGAGCAAAGGATGGTAGGGAAACATGTATTAAAAAGCGAAAAACACAAACAACGAAACTCACACAAGAGTCCTATCGCCATTTGTGGCTTCGGCCAGCTGTGCCCACATTTCGGGGCTACGAACAGCGTCGCCGCGTTGGCGAAACGGACTCATTGTGTTTGAGCCGTTCCAAGCCCAGGATGTAAAACAAAAAAGGGGTGCCAAGTATGCGTACCTATAACAAACAAAAGGGGAAAAATTAATGGGCATGTACGCAAAAAGGATGATAGGGTCACGAATAGGGAATGGTAACCGCAGACATGCATGTTTCTGGCTCGTTAGCCGTCATCAGTGCGGCATAACCAAGTAAGGTATTGCACTTGGCCAGCAAGAGTGTTGAGTACTTGGGAGCAAAGGATGGTAGGGAAACATGTATTAAAAAGCGAAAAACACAAACAACGAAACTCACACAAGAGTCCTATCGCCATTTGTGGCTTCGGCCAGCTGTGCCCACATTTCGGGGCTACGAACAGCGTCGCCGCGTTGGCGAAACGGACTCATTGTGTTTGAGCCGTTCCAAGCCCAGGATGTAAAACAAAAAAGGGGTGCCAAGTATGCGTACCTATAACAAACAAAACGAGCCAGAAACATGCATGTCTGCGGTTACCATTCCCTATTCGTGACCCTATCATCCTTTTTGCGTACATGCCCATTAATTTTTCCCCTTTTGTTTGTTATAGGTACGCATACTTGGCACCCCTTTTTTGTTTTACATCCTGGGCTTGGAACGGCTCAAACACAATGAGTCCGTTTCGCCAACGCGGCGACGCTGTTCGTAGCCCCGAAATGTGGGCACAGCTGGCCGAAGCCACAAATGGCGATAGGACTCTTGTGTGAGTTTCGTTGTTTGTGTTTTTCGCTTTTTAATACATGTTTCCCTACCATCCTTTGCTTCCAAGTACTCAACACTCTTGCTGGCCAAGTGCAATACCTTACTTGGTTATGCCGCACTGATGACGGCTAACGAGCCAGAAACATGCATGTCTGCGGTTACCATTCCCTATTCGTGACCCTATCATCCTTTTTGCGTACATGCCCATTAATTTTTCCCCTTTTGTTTGTTATAGGTACGCATACTTGGCACCCCTTTTTTGTTTTACATCCTGGGCTTGGAACGGCTCAAACACAATGAGTCCGTTTCGCCAACGCGGCGACGCTGTTCGTAGCCCCGAAATGTGGGCACAGCTGGCCGAAGCCACAAATGGCGATAGGACTCTTGTGTGAGTTTCGTTGTTTGTGTTTTTCGCTTTTTAATACATGTTTCCCTACCATCCTTTGCTCCCAAGTACTCAACACTCTTGCTGGCCAAGTGCAATACCTTACTTGGTTATGCCGCACTGATGACGGCTAACGAGCCAGAAACATGCATGTCTGCGGTTACCATTCCCTATTCGTGACCCTATCATCCTTTTTGCGTACATGCCCATTAATTTTTCCCCTTTTGTTTGTTATAGGTACGCATACTTGGCACCCCTTTTTTGTTTTACATCCTGGGCTTGGAACGGCTCAAACACAATGAGTCCGTTTCGCCAACGCGGCGACGCTGTTCGTAGCCCCGAAATGTGGGCACAGCTGGCCGAAGCCACAAATGGCGATAGGACTCTTGTGTGAGTTTCGTTGTTTGTGTTTTTCGCTTTTTAATACATGTTTCCCTACCATCCTTTGCTCCCAAGTACTCAACACTCTTGCTGGCCAAGTGCAATACCTTACTTGGTTATGCCGCACTGATGACGGCTAACGAGCCAGAAACATGCATGTCTGCGGTTACCATTCCCTATTCGTGACCCTATCATCCTTTTTGCGTACATGCCCATTAATTTTTCCCCTTTTGTTTGTTATAGGTACGCATACTTGGCACCCCTTTTTTGTTTTACATCCTGGGCTTGGAACGGCTCAAACACAATGAGTCCGTTTCGCCAACGCGGCGACGCTGTTCGTAGCCCCGAAATGTGGGCACAGCTGGCCGAAGCCACAAATGGCGATAGGACTCTTGTGTGAGTTTCGTTGTTTGTGTTTTTCGCTTTTTAATACATGTTTCCCTACCATCCTTTGCTCCCAAGTACTCAACACTCTTGCTGGCCAAGTGCAATACCTTACTTGGTTATGCCGCACTGATGACGGCTAACGAGCCAGAAACATGCATGTCTGCGGTTACCATTCCCTATTCGTGACCCTATCATCCTTTTTGCGTACATGCCCATTAATTTTTCCCCTTTTGTTTGTTATAGGTACGCATACTTGGCACCCCTTTTTTGTTTTACATCCTGGGCTTGGAACGGCTCAAACACAATGAGTCCGTTTCGCCAACGCGGCGACGCTGTTCGTAGCCCCGAAATGTGGGCACAGCTGGCCGAAGCCACAAATGGCGATAGGACTCTTGTGTGAGTTTCGTTGTTTGTGTTTTTCGCTTTTTAATACATGTTTCCCTACCATCCTTTGCTCCCAAGTACTCAACACTCTTGCTGGCCAAGTGCAATACCTTACTTGGTTATGCCGCACTGATGACGGCTAACGAGCCAGAAACATGCATGTCTGCGGTTACCATTCCCTATTCGTGACCCTATCATCCTTTTTGCGTACATGCCCATTAATTTTTCCCCTTTTGTTTGTTATAGGTACGCATACTTGGCACCCCTTTTTTGTTTTACATCCTGGGCTTGGAACGGCTCAAACACAATGAGTCCGTTTCGCCAACGCGGCGACGCTGTTCGTAGCCCCGAAATGTGGGCACAGCTGGCCGAAGCCACAAATGGCGATAGGACTCTTGTGTGAGTTTCGTTGTTTGTGTTTTTCGCTTTTTAATACATGTTTCCCTACCATCCTTTGCTCCCAAGTACTCAACACTCTTGCTGGCCAAGTGCAATACCTTACTTGGTTATGCCGCACTGATGACGGCTAACGAGCCAGAAACATGCATGTCTGCGGTTACCATTCCCTATTCGTGACCCTATCATCCTTTTTGCGTACATGCCCATTAATTTTTCCCCTTTTGTTTGTTATAGGTACGCATACTTGGCACCCCTTTTTTGTTATATTGTGGGGGTATTGTAAGGATGTTAATACAAACGGGTGTGGTGTGAGGTTCTGCGTAGGGAACAATGAGCAATTACTACACTAAACACAGAGAGACACACTGATGAACAGGAATACGTATTTAATATAACACTACTGTTTGATATGTAATACAATACACGTGAAAATATATTAGTAAAAAGAGCAAGTTGTCATATATTGCGTTTATGGTGGTTGAATCATGAATGAATGAATAGTGAGTGACGTTCTTCTCTCTTCGTAGAGGGAACGTCAGTGGCCTCTAGCTGTTGAGAAATGCAGCGCACTCAATGTTGTTGTTACATCCTCCCCCTTTGGATCAGGCGTAATGAAGTGGAGGCTGATACAAGACGTTTGGTGTATATTCTCTTCAGTTAATGGTCGTCACGAGTTTTCAGATTCACCGACTGGATGAATTCATGGGAATCTCGATAACGCTCAGGTAGTCGTCGTTCACGTTGTACTCGAGAAACAGGTAGTGTGTTACTCGTTTCTGGTCGAGTAAGCGAAGCATGTGTTGCTGAGTCATGCGACGGAACAGCTACGGGCTTCAGAGCAGGTCTCCCTCGTTTGCGGATCTGCTGAATAGGTGATGGGTCTCTCTCTTTGTTGACCTCATGATAAGGATGCAAAGCGGATACATGGTATTTGCCCAGAGGAACGTTGGGATTAGTGAGGCTAGCAACCTCATAGGAAGTAGGCGAAATCTTCTTAAGGATAAGATAAGGACCGTCACGTCGCGGCGCGAACTTTGAAGTAAAACCGGCACTACTATTGCTAAGTGTATGTGTGTCCACGAGCACTTTTTGTCCTTCTTCGAACACTACGACGCGATAATGTTTATCAGCATAATGTTTTGACGCATCTTGTCTAAGTTCGTTTATTTCCTTGGCACGGAGTAATGTCTCTACATGACGACGCAAATACGGCGTAATTTCCGGAATAATGTTCTCGTTCATAATCACTGCGCGTAAATCGTTATGTACATCTGTGGGTGTACGTAATTCACGAGCGAAATTTAAGTAAGAAGGTGTATAACCAGTGGCTAATGTAGATGAAGTGTTCATTGCAAACCGAACACTAGGCAACATTTCGTCCCATTTGGTGTGATCATTTTGTACCAAAATAGAAAGTCGGACTTTGAGGTCTCGGTTTTTCCTTTCTTCAGGATTAGATGCTGGGTGGTATACTGGTGTAAGTGACTGTTTAAAACCAAAGCAATAAGCAAGCTGCTGCATTACTTGACTAACGAACTGTGGACCATTGTCACTTATAATTCTTCGAGGAGTACCATACCTCAGACATATCTCGTCAACAAGTATCTTAGCGCATTCTTCAGCGGTGGCGCGTTTCAATGCGAATAATTCAATCCACTTGGTGGCAGTATCTTCTACCGCAAAAATCCAAGAATTACCATTATCAGTAGTTGGTAAGGGTCCTACCAAATCTACAGCTAAACATTCGAATCGTTGTGCTAGCACAGGTGTTTGGATCAGACCAGCTGGCTTAAGATTACTGGGTTTAAATCTTTGACAATCCAGGCATTTCTTAATATGCTCAGTTACATCTTTTCGTATCGTAGGCCAATAATATCGTGAAATCACTTTCTGCATGGTTTTGGCTATTCCATAATGGCCAGCTAAAGGATCATCATGGCATTCCTTTAGTACTGCTGCAATCTTACATTGTGGTACCATTAGTTGGGGCTCATCGGAATCAGTATCTTGGTTATATCGGTAAAGAACACCATGGTTCATCATATATCCTCTATCAATAAACCGATTTAAATCAACTAATTCAGGATTATCTGATTCAAAAATGTCAATTATCTTTTTTACATAAGGGTCAGATAATTGTTCTTCCCGTAGACTCTTATTATCAGTTGTAGGGAAATCTAAGGCGATAGTGCAAACATCACATTTGTTTTCCATGTCGGGTTGACAAGGTGGTCTGGACAGTAAATCTGCTATGCGATTTGTTCTACCAGGAATATATTCTATTCGGAGATCATAACCTTGTAATTCTAATGCCCATCGCGCTAGTCGACCACTTGGCGATTTTAAAGACATTAACCATCTTAAGGGTTGATGATCTGTTTTAATTATTATAGGCGAGGTCTCAATGTAGCCTCGAAATTTATTAACAGCATAAACAATAGCTAACGCTTCGCGTTCGGTTGTGCTATAATTTTGTTCAGATGTCGTTAGCAACCTACTAGCATACTCAACAGGTAATTCATTTTCTCCCTCCCCCTGGAGTAGACATGCTCCCAATGCGTATGAACTGGCATCAGTTTTAAGCACAAAAGGTTTAGTGAAATCGGCCTGTCGAAGAATAGGGGCTGTAGTTAAAAGTAATTTGAGAGTAGCAAATGCTTCTTTCTGTGGAGTTTCCCAGACAAATCTTGCATGTTTCTTGGTAAGATCAGATAGTGGTTTGGATAACTTAGCAAAGTTAGGCACGAATCGCCTGAACCAACTACACGTTTGCAAGAATGACTGAACATGTTTGACAGTTCGTGGGGATGCCATTTCGCTGATAGCTGTTATTTTTCCAGGATCTGGGGCTATTCCATCCGGAGTTATAATATGCCCTAAATATTTGACAGAAGACTGCACAAAAGTACATTTCTTTCGGTTAATGCACAATTGGTATATTTTTAGCTTTTCGAACACATTGCTCAAGTCTACAAGATGCTTATCGAAAGTTTCGGAAATTATAATAATATCGTCCAGATACGCTAAAATTGTTATATTTTGTAATCCGCTGCGAAATCGATCTATTAATCTTTGGAACGTCGCAGGCGCATTCCGTAAGCCAAACGGCATGCGATTAAATCTGTAAATGCCAAAAGGTGTTATAAATGCAGTTTTATCCCTATCTATCTCGCGTACTGCCACTTGATAGTAACCACTTTTCAAATCAAGTGTTGTCATGTATCGAGTACGGGTAGCAGCATGTAAAAGATCATCCATCCTTGGCAATGGATACCTATCAGGTACAGTGATCCTATTTAGGCGTCGGTAATCAACACACATTCTAACTTTTCCATCTTTTTTCGGGACCAGTACAGTAGGAGCGGCATAAGCCGAATCACATTCTTCAATAATTCCTTTTTCTAGAAGCGTATTAACTTCTGATTTTAAAATATCTGTTTTAATCGGTGTCATTCTATATGGTGGGACCGCTATAGGCGTATCATCTGTCAAGTTTATAGAATGCTCTAAAATTGGAGTAGGTTCATTCCTTTCCTCAAATAGTTCTGCATTTTTGTACAGAAGGCACTGCAATCGATTCTTGTCAGTACAATTTAGTTGTAGGGCCTCATCTTGTCGTAAAGATAAGTCAAGTAAATCAACGGTAATATTACAAGTAAAAGGTTCCTCTATAAAATTATATTGAACCAAAGGCATGTCTGCAAACGAATATTTCATTTGTGGGATATTTATAAGAAGATTGGCATGAGTAATAAAATCAACACCAAGAAGTGTTTTCGAAGATACGTGTTCAGGAAAAGCGACGAAAGTCGTTTGAACAGTTCTATTCAAAATTATTACATCACATTCGAAGATATGGGCTGATGCTATACGGGTTTCACCATCGGCCAGAACTAAAGTCATATCTTTAATTGAATACGAAAGTTGTTGGTCTAGAAAATGACGATAAAGTCTATTTCCTGCTATAGTGCATTTTGCACCGGTATCAACATAAGCACATCCACTAAGTCCATAGACTGTGATTGGAAGAAGAGGACGGCGATTTAAACAATTTGTATCTGCCATTAATAATTCAACTGATGCTGTTTCCGCAGATGTTGTAGAACGTAAGTTGTTACTACAATTTGGACAGTTTGATCGTACAAAACCTGGAGTATTACATCCATAACAAACAATGTTTGAGGTACGTAATGAATTTCGGTTAGAATCTAAATCATTATTAGCATTTGTTGATCGTAAGCGAGGTAATGTGTTAGCACTCTGCTTAGTAGCGGCAAATTTTCTGCATTCGTTCTGCGTATGACCAAAATGTTTGCAAAATGTGCATTTTGGACGTAACTTCGTGTGACTCGTATTAGTTTCATTTACGGAGTTACTAGATTTCTCAGTTAGAGATTCTTCAATTGCTCTTGCTCGTTTTATGAGATCATCGAAAGTAATAATATCTGTTCTAGGTAAACGCTCACGTATTTTATGAGACAGAAGACTATAAATCATGTCAATTTTGAACGTATCGTGAAGAATCGGATGATTTTCACCTGAAGGAAGATATGAAAGAAGTGCTCGACATTTATTAACAAAAACATCGGTAGGTTCTTTATCACCCTGCTCTTTGGAAAAAAGTTCTCTGAAAATTTTTGGTGCAGATTTACTATTTCCGAAAGCATGTCGTAAAGAAATAACAACTTCGTCCCAAGTCGTTAAAGAAGTTTTGGTTCCTTGCCACCAAACAGCTGCATGATTGTCTAAAAGCATTGACAAGCCTTTAATAGCATTGTCATCTGTAATATGCAAACACTCTTTGTATACCGTGATTGCATCTATAAAAGCTTCTACATCTTCGGCTTTTGTTCCTGCAAAGCGACTATTACACTTTGAAAAGTTGCCTACGTTCGGTGTAGTAGGTGTTTGATTAGTAGTTGTAACACTTATATTTTGAAGAAGCGCTCGGAATTGTTCGTCGGTTAAAGTTATATTAGTCATCTCGAAACTGTGGCTACGTAACCTACTTTTAATTCCAGAGTTCATATATATACGAAAATATACAATAAATGTATTTTCCAGCGAGAAAAACACAAATTTTAAATAAATACGAAAAAGTCGGCAAATGTTCAATAATTTGATAAACGTGACAACAGCGCACTAAAGCGAGACGGTATAGCAGCGATAGCACTGATTAGTAGTGAAATGCGGTAAATCGATTGTCTGAAATCGAATTATCGAATGATTTGAGAAAGCGCGCGATTATGCGAAATATTAGGTTATGTTTGATTCTAGCAAACGAACCGTAATGCTTAAACAAATAAAATAATATAAATACAACCTGTTTAAATCCAGTCTGCAGTCCTGCGTTCACTTAACAGTTCACTAAATAATGTCTCAATGTTTCTACGGCCTCGAGTTGGGCGACAGGATGTGGGGGTATTGTAAGGATGTTAATACAAACGGGTGTGGTGTGAGGTTCTGCGTAGGGAACAATGAGCAATTACTACACTAAACACAGAGAGACACACTGATGAACAGGAATACGTATTTAATATAACACTACTGTTTGATATGTAATACAATACACGTGAAAATATATTAGTAAAAAGAGCAAGTTGTCATATATTGCGTTTATGGTGGTTGAATCATGAATGAATGAATAGTGAGTGACGTTCTTCTCTCTTCGTAGAGGGAACGTCAGTGGCCTCTAGCTGTTGAGAAATGCAGCGCACTCAATGTTGTTGTTACAATATATATATATATATATATATATATATATATATATATATATATATATATATATAGAAGATAGAAGATAGATAGATAGATTATTATTACTAATACAAATTAAATTAAAACATTCCCTCAACTACATGTTTTTGGTGTTGTTTTTTTAAATTTTTATAAGTATACTTTTTAAAAGTTTCTTCAAAAATTTTAGGGAGCGACGGGAGCGTACACGAGAAAAGTACATTTATGTTTTCGACCCTTAGGAATCCGAATCTGAATCCGAATCTGAAAATGTTTTTTTATAAATATTGAAGTAAGGGCGCTAGAGCCTTATCGGTCTCCATTTGGATATGTACCTCTGTCGCTTATAGTTTAACTAATGTTAATGTGAAAAGACAACCACGCCTTCTAACCTCAACAAAGGAACCGACTTTCGAATCTAGGTTGCCAGATGTATTTCCGAATATTCCTAAGTTTATATATTTTAAAATTTTTATCTCAACTTTACTATTCAATTGTTCGTCAATGACTCTCAGAAAGATAATATAAAAATATTCTTAAAAAATATATACTTAAATTAATTAACTAGGTTCTTCATATTTAAACAGTTTTCACTTCTAATGATATCAATTTTGTATATATTACTTATACTTAAAGACATTTTTAAATACCGGCAACATTGTGTATTTACTGTCCGATTTTCAAGTCGGTTCGTAACGCATTGATATTAACTTAAACAAATGCCGACGGCGCGCTGTACATCAAACGAAACTTCAAAGAGGAAAATTGCAAAATGCGACAAGAGTCAAATACCGCCAATAGTCTTCTTCCCCATTACAGTACACAGTAGCGTGATTGATTTTTATTGATTTTTTATATTAGATATATTATATAACGGTGGCTTGATAGTACTTAAAGTAAGAATTTCTCGTTTAAATATATAAGATAATAACTGCGCCACCTTACGGTGGCGTTATATTATTTGATTTAGAAAGGTATTTTTTTTAGACTTTATTTTTTCGCATTTTTTCTGTTTTTAATTTTCCACATTCTTTTAGTTTTTCGTTTATCTATTTATTTATTTATGAATCGAAATTCAACACTATTTATTGGGTTTTCTTACAATTCAGTAATTGTTATGGACAATGCGTCGTATCATTTCCGCATATTAAACAAAATACCTAATAACAAAAAAAAAAGAATGACATTTTAAGACTTATGGCAATCAAAAATATCGATGTTCCTAAAAAGGTTCCAGTAAAGAAGGATTAATAAGAATGATCAAAAGTCAGAATTTTAAAAATGAATACGTCATTGACACCATTTGCAGCAGACATGGTCATACCCTTTTGCGTTTACCTCCTTACTACTGTATTTTTAATCCAATCGAAATGGTTTGGAGTACTGTAAAGAAACGTTTACGAAAATATAATCAGTCACCAACCTTAAGCGCAGTTGTTCTTGATAATATTCGAGAGGTAATTATAGTGGCATTAATAGCGATGTATGGAAAAATTGCGAAACACATGTTATAAAAATAGAAAAGGAATATCCTGTTTTACCGCCAATAGCACCATTATATAGTTATTCAACCTGGAAACGATTCTACTTCAGAAGACTCTGACAATTCTTGTTAGTCATTCCAACCAATTTCCTTTACAGCTATCGTGAAAACTTGTTTTCAAAAACAAACTAATTTTATATTCTTACTAACATACCCAACCCTTTCCTTTCCAGGCAAGGAAGGCTCATACCTCCTCGTGGTCCTTGCTGGACAGACAATCTTTTAAGATTGTCTGACAAAATGAGTATTATTTGTAGACAATTGTTATAAAAATATTATGAGTTATGTACTGTTTGAATAATGAGTCAAATGTTCTTATTAATAAACTAAAATTAACAAGTTTTAATTTGAAAGAATTAATTTGTTATTTGACAATTTTCAAATTGATACAAAATGTACAAATATATAAAAACCGTTTTTCTTTTGAAATTTAAAACAAAAATTAATAAAAATTTATGAACCCTTTTTATTTAATTCCACGCCAATGGTCGGCAATGCCATCAAAGGCATTTAAAAACCGACAAAGAGCAAAAAATTTCACTTTTAGATTGGAAAGAGTATACCAGCAACGTTGCCAACCTAAAATTTCTGAAATCGGTAGATTGATACAAAAAAATTCGAAAAGAGGTTGACCTTAAAGGCCATCCTTGCAACTTCCCGCTAGTTTTAACCGCAAAGTCATAGTAACGTGACGTATTTTGACGTTTTTGACTTTTTTTGAAATGTTTAAAAAGCCATAACTTTTTAACGCCTTATTCGATTTTGATGTTCAAGATGGCATTCGACGCAGTTTTTTAAGACCTAAAAACGTTACCGGGAGTGCAAAATCGGTTAGTCAAAAAATCTCTAAGTTATTGAAAAAAAAAACACTTTTTGACATTTTTCGACAACGATATCTCATGAACGAATGAACCGATTTTAATTTGCAAAACGGATTTCGAAGTGGATTTTTAAGCTTGAGAGCTGATTAGGTTATGAAATTGATCGATGCAATAGCCAAAAAGATATGCCCAAAAAACATCATTTTTACCAATTGTTTTTTTCGGTTATTTTAAAATTTCTCGAAATCTACAGGCTTGAATTGGTTCAAACTTACAGGGAATCTAAGTTAGATGTAACTCTTTGGAATGCTTTTTATTTCATTCCGATCGGTCAAGCCGTTCAAAAGTTATAAGAGGTTTACATACATCCACACACACACACACACACACACACACACACACACACACACACACATCCACACGTACATACAGTCATACAGACAACCTCGTAAAAATAGTCAGGAGAGGTTCCTAAGACCTCAAAACGTTGAGATCCGATGAAAACTCGATTTTCGAAAAACGGGGTGAAACCAATAACTTCCCGATTTTAAAAAAAAAATTAATTTTTTTTAGCGGGAAGTTAAAAAAATAACACATAGGTAGATTTACAAAAATAGCAGCAAATTTAAAAAAGTGTTTATTTAATAAAAAAGGTAAGTCTAAATTGAGGTACAAAAAAGTATGAAAGAAATTTATAACAATAAATCGGTAGTTTACTTCCTAAATCGGTAGATCTACCGAAAAATCGGGAGAGTTGGCATCGCTGCTCACCAGTTTTCACAAAACCGTCGGCAAACCGAAGCCAAATATATATCAAAGAACACCAAAGGCGGCGCGCAGAGTGATCCTAGATCCTACCACCGTATATACATAAGAATAGTAGGATGCCGCCTTTGATCTTCTTTTATCTATATTTCACTTCGGTTTGCCGATGTTTTTGTGAGAACTTTGCAGCGAAGCTAACTCTACCGATTTTTGAGTAGATCTACCGAATTAGGAAATACTAGACCGATATCTTTATAAATAACAAAAAAACTACTGGAACGATTTGGCTAATTTTGGTTTGGAATTATTTGTGGAAGTTCAGGGAAGGTTTAAACGCTAAGAAACTTTAATAATAATGAATGGAAAATACTAAATACAAAAAACCATTGTGTGGTTTTATGAAACCACGGTAAAAGTGAAACTTTTTTTCACACTATAGACATTTAACTAAAAATTTTTCGAATAATATTCCATTAAGGGTATAAAAATCGCTTTATCAATCTTAATTTTATACTTGGAAAATTGGAATGGACCGAATATAAATAAAATTAAACACAAATAATATAGCTTGGAGCACACTACACTGTCAGCTGCTGCAAACTATAGGCCGATAGGCGTTGAAATCGAAATCAAAATCGAAATCGAAATTGAAATCGAAATCAAAATCGAAATCAAAATCGATATCAAAATCGAAATCAAAATCAAAATCAAAAGTTGTGTGTGCGATTCACACACGATAGAAGTGAAAACTTCAGTAAATCGACAAAAGAATGAGATGAATATATATAACAAGGGTAGGATAATTACAAAGTTTATTTGTTTAAAAATGAAAGTGTTTTGATTAATTTTAAAAGATATTTTATTTAATATATGTTACATAATTTATTGCTCAAGTTCCATATTTTCAGTTTCAAAAATTATTATTTACGACTGTAATATTTTTAAAACGTTACATGTCGTAGATACTTACGCAGTCGAAGTTCGTATTAATGCGAATAGGTAGAATATAACCGTCGACGTTACATGTCGTAGATACTTACGCAGTTGAAGTTCGTATTAATACGAATAGGTAGAATATAACCGTCGACGTTACATGTCGTAGATACTTACGCAGTCGAAGTTCGTATTAATACGAATTGGTAGAATTGTTTTCATTAACAGATCTGCTCACTCCCGTACATTTTTGTATTAAACTATAGGCGCCGCCTACTTTATACTTTATACCTACTCGGCGGTCGACCGACATGCACTAACACAGACCAAAAAACGATGTAATAAAAGTTTTACTTTAAAAATTTAATTTTCCAATAGGTTAAAAAATATATAAAAAATTGAAAAAACAGCAATAATTGAAAAATAGATAAGAAATTGGAAACAAGGGAAAAAATAAGATGAAAACGAAAAAAAAATGGGAAAAAAAGCAAAATATGATCGCAAAAACGTACGAATTGAAAAAAATATAAAAATTAAAAAAAAAATACAGGAAAAACTAGCGAAACTACGAAAAATGAAAAAACATGAAAAATCTCTAAATTTTTGGGAAAAAACGAAGAATGTTTAATCGTTGAAAAGAAATAATAAAAAAAATAACAACGAAGAATTAAAAAAAAAAGTAACAAAATGGGTAAAAAACTGGTAACAAAGGAGAAACCAAAGTAAAATGGAATATAATTATCGAAAGAAATGAAAAAAGGAAGAAGAAAAGAAAATTGGAGAAAATATTACAAAAATAAGAAAAAAACGAATAATGTGGGAAATCGAAACCAACTGAAAAAAAGATGAATCTGGAAAAATACAAAAAAAAACGAATAATGGAAAAAAAATCATTGATTGATAGGCCATACGAAGTTCGCAGACTCAACTTATAATTTTCTTTCATAATTATTTAACTTTTTTGTATCTTTATTTTAAACCTACCTTTTTTTATTAAATAAACACTTTTTTAAATTTACCGCTATTTTTTAAATCTACCGATTTCTACTTTTTTGTATCAATCTACCGATTTCTAATTTTTTTCTGTTTCAATTCACCAATTTCAGAAATTTTAGGTGTGTAATGCTGCTGGTGAGCAACAAAGATACATAACGCAATGGAGACCTCTAGAGCCGTTACTTCAATATTTACAAAAAAAAAACTTCAGATTCAGATTCCTAAGGGTCGAAAACATAAATTTCCCTTTCTCGTTGACGCTCTCTAAAATTTCTAAAGATTTAATACCTTTTTATTGGAATAAGTTAGAATGTTAAAATATTTCAAATTTAAATGGGTTGCTAGGTAACGAATACATCTGACTGTATTACTCTGAAAGTCGAAGACCATGTGTCAGTTAAAGTTACAATTATTTTATTTAGGTTATGTTTATGTATTCAAAAAACCGTAATTTAAAACAACAATGCTTTGTGAAAAAGGATATAGTCTAATAAAAGAATTATCTCGTAATGATGATAATTTACCACCTTATAATGTAAGTAAACGTATTCATAATTAACCTTTTATATTAAATATTTATATTATAGACTGAATTAATAAACGATATATCTCGTGATATACAACAAATGGTGGAACAATGTCACAATGATGCGTAAGTACAAATTAAATAATATATTTCTGTATATAGCGGTTATTTAAGCACTGTTTTTTATTTGTGTTTAATGCTGCATCAAAACAGACCTATTTCTACTTAAAATGTGATCACAAACATTGTTATTAACCGACATTTAGACTAATTCTTTACTTATTTTCTTAATACCACTTATAGAACTGTAGATAATGTATGTATGTATGTATGTGCGTAATCAGAGGTAACAGATACACTTGTAACTTATAAGATCTATTGTGTCCCCCTTTTCTTGTTATAATTCTGATTTTTCCTCAGACTTAAAGCAGCTCTTTCTTAGTAACTTTAGGATATCGTTCGGCTTCAAGTTAAGTAGGTCTTTCTCTTCTATTTCGTATGACCCTAGAATTACGTAATCTAATGCATTCTGAGAGTACACAGAGTATTGAGGTTTCATCCTCTACTTTACACAATCTGCACTTTGCTTCATCTACCAATCCTAGTTTCTTCAGGTGTCCTCTTAATCGGCACTACCCGGTTAATATTCCCGTTATAATACGGAGGTTCTTACTAAGATTTAGACAGCTGAAAGATCTCTTTTGGTTACAGTTTCCAGGAGCGTTTTAGTCGGTACTTGGATTTTCTGCTATCCATTTTTTCCCTTAGTTTTTCTAAGATTGTACTACTGCTGATTCCTCAAGATGGTTCTGGTCCCAGGTATGGGTTTTCAGCTTCTTTTGCCAGCTTATCTGCTGTTTTGTTTTCTTATAATCCCATGTGTCCTGGAACCCATAAGAGGGTAACAGTCTAATTTTGTCCTAATTTATTAAGTTTGCCTAGGCATTCCCAGACCAGTGTCTGTAACAATCTTGGAACAAAATCAGATTGCTGGCAAATGCTTCAGAATACCTCTAACAACATTATTCGATCGCTTCTATACTCTAAAAAATTACTTTTGACGTAAGTTATTAAGATTGACTGAGAACAAATTAGATAAGAAATACTGGGATTGTTTGATATAGCCTTCAGAGTAATTTGGCTAGATTGCTCAGACTTTACAATATCTTAGTTACTTTAAAAAAATCAATTTTTTATACATATTTTATTACATAGAAGTTAAGATTCAGTTTAATTTCCATTTTTCAGTCAAGAATCCGTAAACGATGGTACAGAAACAAACCTACTAAACACAGTGAAAATTCGCAATGCTGCTATCAAAAGAAACGTAAGGTGTTTAATGGCATATCATTACCAACGAATTAAATCTCTTAGAACGATGAGATGGGAATTTGGTAGCATTTTACCAGCTGATATTAAAGTAAATCTGAGCCCAGCAGAAGTTGAATGGTTTTCTAAATACTCCAGATTACTTGCTAATTATATGAGGTCAATAGGAGACGAAGGAGTTAATTTGGCAGTGAATTTAAAACCACCAAAGGCACTCTATATTGAAGTGCAGTGTCTTGTAGATTATGGAAAGTTTGAGTTAAATGACGGAACAAATGTATTCTTAAAAAAAGACAGTAGACATTATTTACCAAGAAGTGAATGTGAGGATTTAATTCGTCAAGGTGTTTTTAAACATATTGTTTAAGGAGATTTTGTTAAGGAAATTGAATAAATTACATATTTTATAAGTATTATTATATTTGTTCCAGTATATTAATTTTGCTAACAATATTAAATTTAAAAACCATATGAGTTTAAAAATCTAATTTTGTTGAAAATCTTTTTGAAAATATGTAGAGAGAGATGATTTTGTATAGAATTGAACATTTTCGATTAAAAATTATTGCCCCAGATTTGTTTTTTTTATAATAAAATATATAACCAATGTACAACAAGAATAAAAACAACCTCTCAAGAAGCAGCTATACGTAACATTTCCTTCAAATCAACAATTTTCTCTCTGGGTTTCCCTAATTTAGCACCTTCATTTTTTTCATATGTATCAATTTTTTTCCAACCTTCCCAATTCACTACCTGTATATTTTTATTAATAATAATTTTATTAATTTCTTCAAAACCACCTTTTAAATTATTATCTATTAAATTTTCATTATGAATATCTTTAACAATAATCTCAGCTACATTAAAAGCATTATTCATAGTAGTAAGAATTACTCCAGTAGGACCAGTTCCTAACCATCCAGATACGTAAAGTCCTTTCTCCACCCTCGAATTATTATTTTTAACAATTCCTTTATTGGAATCAAAGAGTATATCAGGATCCGCTTGGAATGATTTATAACCAATACTTGAGACTACTAAATTTGTTGATAATTCTTCTCGTAAGTCAGTTAAAACAGATTTTTGTTGCAAAATGTATTCTCCTTCTAATTTGTTGATACCTAGTAATACTTTATCTACTTTATTTGTACCATAAATCTCTAGTGGAGAGCGGAAAAAAATTGGACGGAATTCTTTGTTGCCTCCACCAGTTTTTTGATCTATTTCGGTCATAGATTTCAACATTAATTCAGCTATACGTTTTTTTGGCCGTGAAAGGTTTGGAACGTGTTCTGCAACGCCATTAAAATCAGTTGGTTTCCATATTGTTGTAGTATCTTTTAATTTTAACATTTCTCTTAATTCTTTGATTGTATATGCAGCTTGTAACGGTCCACGGCGGCCTATCAGGTAAACAGTTTTTATTTTAGAGTCGGATAAGGCTTCTAAGGCATACTGGGTGATGTCAGTTTTCTAAAAATATTTATTTTTGTTTTTAAACTTTAATAGAAATAGTAAGTATGGACTTATGCAAGCATATCAGTACTTTTATTGATTTTAAGAAAATCAGATGTGCCAAAACTTAACAATCAGTTATTTAGAATAGATAACATACGGATGTGAATCCTGGGTCTTACAGAAGAAACATGAGTTCGCACTTACAGCAATAGAAATGAAACATCTCAAAAAAATAGAGGGAAAAAGACGCTTAGACAGAATACGAAATGAAAACCTTAGAGAAGTACTAAAACAAGAATCTATAATAGAGAAAATATATAAAAGAAATCTGAAATGGTATGGACACGTGCTAAGAATGACAGAAGACAGATTAACCAGAAAAACTATGAAAATGAAGAGAGTAGGCAAAAGAAGAAACGAAAGGCCAAGAAAAACATGGATTTAGAATAAAAAAATCAAAAATACTGAAGGTTTTTGTAGTCCAATTAAATTTATACCTTTAATTCATCTAACGGTGTTAGTAATATTCTAGCAACATCTATTGCAACATTTCCTTGTCCAAAAATAGTGGCTATTTCTTCACTAAGGTCTATTTTTAAATTTTTGTCCCATGGAGTCCCATTGTACCATCCAACAATTTTTCTTGCTTCTATAGTATTTGGTAAATTTTCACCAGGTATTCCAAGATTTTTACTTTGATCTGCTCCATATGTCTGTAATACCAAAAAAGTACATCGAATATATAAACTAGTGTTTATAGAAGATGCAGATATGTCAAATTTGAGCTTAACTTAAAAATGTTATCGATAATTTTTGTGAATTCGAAATTTTTTGATTTATAAATAAAAAGTTACATACGAGTAATACAATGTGATAAGCATTTCTGAGATCCTTTAATGTGACATCACGTCCAAGTTGTATATTTCCTAAAAAGTTCACTCCTGGAGTTTCTGCAACTTTCGTAAAAGTATTAATAACATTTTTAACATCAGGATGATCAGGTGCAACACCAAATCTACAATAATTGGGTATAAAAATATATAAACCACTTATAAATAATGCTAATTACCTTACCAAACCGAATGGAACTGGCAATTTTTCAATTATATCTATTTCAGTATTATCTAATTTTTTTATTAAATGTTGAGCCGCGTAAAAACCTGCAGGACCAGCACCAACAATACAAATTTTTTGTTTTAATTTACATTTTGTTGTAAAATAACGTTTAAGAAGTAAACTAGAACGACTACACGTCATCTTAGTGTTATATTTTGAAGAACTTGTAGTCTTGTAGTCTTTGTTTATTTACCTTAACCTATCATTTCTACAGTGGCCTTCAATACTAAGTTCAACCAGTAACCATTTAACCCTAACAATGCGGAAGACGCATCTTTTTGGTTTTTAAATAGGCCGACGACGCACTTGTGCGACATTTACAGATTGCTTTTCAAATACATTTTTAAGAATACCTCAGTTTTCTATATTAAAGGAAAAAAAAATCGCACAAACGGAATTACGATTATTGTTACTAGATGGCCGTAGTTTCTGTGATTCCCTTAACGGGTTTCAAACTTAACCTATTTATTTACTATTTAAAATTTGTTTCAAAAGTTCTTGTGAGTATTTATTTTTGCTATAATGGCTGATTGGCCCTTTAGGATTAAAACAAATTAACACAGTGAATGTAAATAACCCGGTCTTTGCTTGGAAAATTGCTTCCTAGTCCTAGAATATCACCCAAAATAATATATTTTGAGATGTATATAGTTTCATTAATTTCGTTATATATTGTTAATTATTTGTGTTTGTGTTTTGCGTCACTATATAAAATAAAAATTAGTTTCTTCATATTTTCAGTAGTTTACAAAGAAGCGCAGGTGCGTCTCCGCAATTTATTAAAAATTTCTGAAAATATGCGGAGTTCGCACATGTGCGTTTCCTAAAAATTAGAAAAAAATCGATTGGGCTACGATATTAAAATTTCTTTTAAAAAATGTGACCACACAGGGCAACACCCCATTATTTTCTTTCGCATTGAAAGGGTTACAATAAAAACCATTGGTTAAAAAATTATTTTAAAATATATTGATTAAAACATATTCTAATCAGATCATCTTCTATATCTTAAAAATAAGCTTTGTTCTTGTTCTGGAGTTAATTTAACTTTACTTTCTCGTAGCACTTGCCGTTCGTATGCTATATATTCTCGTACCATAGCAGGAATATCTCGAATTGAGTAATCAAGTAATGCATTTAACATAAGAACAAGATGCTGAAATAAAACAAAGATTTAATTCGACGTAAAATTTGGTAGCACAGACAGTCAAAATTTAGCCTTTACATCACGATGTAACTTTATAATCTACTTCTAAGGTGAAAAGAGAAGTACTCTTATTTCATTTTATACGAGGAAAAAAGTGTTTTTTTGGCTATCCAACTTTCTCTCCAACAGACACATCCAAGTAGCCGTAGATGGACATTTCTCCAACCTTTACAAGATCAACGCTGGAGTTCCCCAAGAATCGGCTCTATTTCCTACTCTATTCCTTTTAAACAGAAGCCACAAATAACCCGATACACGGTTTTGCAGATGATAGCAACCTATACTGTAGCAAAGAGCACAACCGTCCCGTATCCTTAGATATTCTGGAAGAGGACAAAAGATCCAAAAAGGCTTCTCTCAATCAAGATTTGAGAATTGTAGACGAGTGGGGAAGAAAGAATCTTATTAATTTCAACGCTTCCAAGAAAAAGACATGTTACCTATCCAACAAGAGGCAAACATACTCCATTACGCTGGTTGGTATAACGATCTCCCAGGACTTACTCTGGAACGAAAATATTGCATTCATAGCAACTGCAGCAGGAAAGAAGTTAGGCTTGTTTTTTAGTGCACGGAAATATTTCTCTCCATCCAACTTAGCAACTTTTTACAAAGTCCAAATAAGACCGAATCTTGAATACAGAGAAGAGTAGTTCTACTAATAAACGACACCAGTAACACCAAAAACCTACTCCCATTGTCTGATCTTTCCCTGTTTTACCGATACTTAAACGAATTTTGCTCAGAAGAACTCCGCTCTATAGTGCCTCCACTTGCCAGACCAGCCAGAACAGCCAGCCAGAACTCCATGCAACATTATACAGTTCAGTGCCAGACATCGAAAACGAATCGATTCGATCGTTCCTTTATCCCCAGGGTCTCCAGATTACCTTTCCACGTCTTCCCCATTCGTCCTAACTTGCAGTCCTTTAAATGCCAAATTAATAAATTGCCTCTTTTGCCCCAATAGATGTTCTAGGTACATTTGTATTTAGGTCTATACCTACGAGGACATCCTTAATCTAGTCTCAGACATGTATCTACAATAGATTAAATGTTAGTCCGGTATTGCTCTTTCGTGTAAAATAAAATTCTATGTCATGGCAGTTGATAATACCTATGTTTTTAGTATTCTATTTAATACCTCAAATACAACTACAAACACCAACTTCCACGTAAAAATTTCCCAAGATTCAATGGTTCGTTCATATTTGTCTGGACTTGTAGGTGGTTCCCTCATACCAATATAGTAACAAGTATTTTGTTTTTTATCAATTGTATTATAAACATCGTTATCCTTGGTCGCAAATTCTAAAATTTATTAAATTTAATAATATTTCAATTAATGAAAACTCATGATTACCCGACAGAGTGTAATTAAGAAATCCGCGTAAATCACCATTGTGAGTCTTAGCAAAAGTGTGTCTAGCAACAAATTGGGACGTGAATGCTATGACAAATGCCTAAATAAACAACAGCACTTTAGTGTCTAATAAAATTTCAAAATTTAATAGCACTTACATTTATTGCAGTACTAAAATAAGTTAGTCCCAGTAAAACTCCTTCCCAGATGCCTATATTCGGTACTCTTCTTGGTATTGGTCGTCTGTAATGTTTAACTAGTTGGTATGCACTTAGTCGCATTTGCAATAAATTATCGAAGAGAGTTATAAGTGGTGCCAAAGGAAATGCTGCTCCAAAGAGTGTTATAAAACCGTACTCAATAACTGAAATCAAGATAAAGTTATATTCTAGCTATAAAAATAAAAGCGGTGTCTCGTCTTCTATCTCTGTCTCTATATACGAAGTAATTGACTCTTACTCATTTCATTGTAGTTGCTTATCAAAAAATATCTATCTGTTCGTTCCAAATAATATTCCTCTTCATATTGTGGTAATTTATCTTTTTTTATGTTAAAAATTATGTTGTATAAATTTTTAATAAAACTAAAAAATATATATTTACCAATCCCTATTTGAGTATCATATTTTGGTTAAAAAGTCTTTGAATTCACCCCTTGCCTGGGAACAGCGGGGGGTCCATAAATCCGACACTTTTCTCGACCCTCGATCCAGCATGTGGTTGTATGCACTCATAATTGTATAATCTATTGTTTAAATTTAAAAATCTATGTGATTAATTTTTTTATCAACCAAATACTGGATAGAGGGTCGAGAAAAGGGCCCTCTGCTGTTTCCAGTTAACGGGCGACATCAAAGACTTTTTTAACCCATATTTTGAACAATTTTACTTACTACCAAAAAAATATAAAAATATTTCGAAAGAATCTTCTAAATATTAATATGAAACATACAAAACTCGTTAAATCCAAAATACAAGCCAATGGCTGACACGTATCTTTTTCTATAAACATAGTGGATGTATCTTTGGGAGTTTGATACAAATTACCCTAAAAAATTAAATAACAGTTAAAAAATCCACGTATTAGAAATTTTATTACCTTCACAAACGCAATGTAAAATAATACCGAATAATTCATAAAAAATGACAAAATAAACAATTTATATTGAAGACTAATATCAAATTCTTTTTGTGTCTTAGGCTTTTCTATGTTCGTTAACCATAAAGAAATTTTGGGAATCAACTAAAAATGCTCTCAAATGAATATAATTGGAATCTTTGTAAACAGAAATTTACCCGTGCATTCAGTTTAATTATTACAACAAGTAGAATACTTCCAGTAATCATCACTGTTCCTTTTCTTTCATTTCTTGTCAATTGAACGGATGGAAATGATAAAATATAGATTTTCAACCAGGTTTCAAAGTAAAATATTACAAATATTACTCCAATATATAACAAAATCTATAAAAAAAATGATTAATATTAATAGAAATCTGAATTAATTTAAATCAGATTAAAACTCGAACCACGCGCGTTAACTTTTTTTATTCACAATCGTTTAAAAATAGACGGTTTTCCACCCTAGAAAACAGTTGGAAAGTGGTTACTTTCCACCCGTTACCCTTGGTTACGCACCTCCGTTAAAATTGGCAAATATGACAAACGTTTTATATTGGTATATCGGTATATAGGCAACCAGTATAACGACAAAACTAAAACGAAACTTTAGTAGAATAAAATTTTTGTAAAAACATATGTATGTACTGTAAAAAACCTTGGCAAAAAAGATTGAGATAAATCTATATTAAGTAAAACCAACATCCGGCATCCGAAGAAAGAGTAAAGTAAACTATAAGGATAAGGCACTAGCCGAACACACATCGGAAAAAAGGACAAAAAATAACCTTTAATGTAAATAATAGATGTTCCCAACGTTTATAACGATTACAGATTCCAGAATAATAACAACGAATTGTATTGTAGAATAAACGATTGTGTAGACATTATACATTTTTATTAATTCCAATGAAATTTATTATTAAGAGAAACGTAACCATAACAACGACAGAGCGAACAATAGGTAGATAAATATAATAATAGTTAACATAAAATTAAACACTATTGGAAGCGTTAGAATTAGCATATAACCTTGTATTTTGAAGAGGATTACACTATGACAAGATCGTTTGAAGTACCAATTGGTAATGAGCCTAGAATTACTGATCGCAACGAGAAAAAGTCGATAATTTTACTATAACACCGCTCACGGCACATTTTTGAACTACAACTAAGTAATTCTCACAAATATAGGCACGAAAACAATAGTCTGGTGAATTTATTATTTATACAAAACGATCCGATCGATCGTTACAATACAAGGTCAGAAAATTGCATGACGTTACCAACTCTCACAAAAGTTTAACTAACACCTCTAGTAACGTGTTTAAAGAGAATAAACAAATTTTTAAATTATCTTACCAATAAGAAACACACTAAAACCATGATTGTATATCTTAAAATTATTTGAAGATTTGGTAGACGTGGTTCCATTTCTCCAGATATTTTATTTAATACTTTTGTAGATACTGTTTCAGCATATTCTCTTCTACAAAAATAAACAGAATAATATTGAAATTACATACTGTAACTTACATAACTGATTTTTGTAAATTTTGAATATTTTTTTGGAAAGTATTTAAATAAAAATATAAGACTGGGCACAAAAAAAAAACTTAGAGTTTAATGTTTTAATTAATGATTTGACAAAATCTTTCTCTCTCTCTCTCATTCATGCTATATGAACTTAAAGAAAAGTAAATTTAACGACCAAAATGCGGAATGATTGCTAACCATTCATAGCTTAGTTATTAGAGCGTTGGCACGTAGAGCCAAAGATTGCGGGTTCCATTCCTACTGGATGCGATATTTTTTTAATTTCTCCTTAATGTCATTTAATACCTTCTTGATTGTATACTTTCTCAAAATTTTCAAAAATCTCATGAGAGATATCTCACATAATCGTTTACTAAATAGTTACATACCTTATTCCGGGATCAATGTCTTCAAATTCAATATCCCACCTTAATTTCAATTCATTCGTTCTTCGTCTCCACAAATTAAGAAAAAATGTGGCTTAAAATAGACAAAATACAAAATTTTAATTTTGAAGTAGGTATTTAACAAAATTCTGACCAAATTTCAACTTCGCAGTGCAGATTTTGAACTCAGAATATACTAAGTTTTTAATTTAATTTAGTAAAATTATGTGTTTAAAGTAGAGACTAATTTAAATTCTGCATTCTAAACCGGAATTTAGTTTGTAACCTGTTTTGGAAGGAAGAAGTGGAAGGTTCGTCTCTAGGTTCACCTTTGCGAACGGCACTCAGTTGGTTGGTGGGGAGTGAGCCTAGGTTCGGACGAGCTAAATGAAAAGTTAATGTTAAAAAAATGGGAGTCAATTTAATAATGTGATCAAAAGAGAAAAGAAAATGAAAAGAAAACGAAAATGAAAGGGAAAGAAGAATGGGCGCCACTTACTTTGTTATCCTATGGATGGGGAAAGATAAGAAACCCATCACACAGATAAAAAATATACTATTTAGATGAGATAACCCGGCAGGTTATATTTACGAAATTAGAAATTACACACATCTAGAGAAAGAAAAATAAAATAAAAAGATAAAGATATAAAGGTAATACTTACCTACACTTTTTCTTACTTATCCTGATGGTTAGAATCAAAACTTGTTTTATATTTTTTAAAACTAGATCCGGCATTGCACTATTGTGTCTCGGCCAGTCGATATATTGAATATAATAGAATTCAATCTCCAAAGGAATAAACAGTTCTTTCTTTTGCGGCAATCGTTTAAAGAAAATCAAAACTTACAGTATAGCTCCGATGATGTGCTTCTTATGTAACATGATAGTCAGCAACCAGCTTAATCTCCAAAATACGGTAAACATTTGACTATTCTTTAGTCTTATTCAACATGTTGTTGAAGGTGGTAATCATAAAACCATTTTAGATAAATTACCAAACTTTTATTACAATAATCGGCGCTCGGAACTTTGTAAGTTTTATAAAGAAAACGGCAAAGACTAACTTTTTGGCTACAGCTATTCACGTAGGAAGTGTCATCAAGATCAGACACCCTGAAGTACCTGAAGTGAGTACCTTAAAAAGAGGAATCTTATCGGTTAGACTTAATCGATACTCGTTAAAGTCTATTTGTTTGCAGTTGGCAGCACAGTGAATTCATTATAAATGCAAATCCTTCAAAGCCCAAGCAAGGGTGGTTTGTTTATAATTGGAATTTAATCCAATTTACTTCAATTCTGTGATTAAAGTTGAAATTTAGTTAAATTCTGTGCATACACTCAGAAATTAGTGTTGAAGGTTAAATTCTATGATAAAATTCGGAATTTATTTAGATTACCTAGTTAAGTTTATTTAGAGAGTAATACTTACCCCAAAAAGACATTAAAATTGCAAAGAATATTGTTAAATCATTATCGAAAACATAAGACCATTTTGCTAATCCACAATATTCACTAATAGCAACATAATGGCAAAATTGTTTTATGTTACAGTTTGGACATAAATATTGATCTTTAGAATTACAAACTTCAGATCTAGAAATATATTTATATTAAGAAATTTTGGAAACAGAATATATATCATATTTACACTGGATAAATCGTTTTTGTATTCAACAATATTATATTGGTTATAACGATAACAACTCCTAAAATTGCTACTGCTACTAGCATTACATTAAAATATTCCACAAATCGATAGTAAAATGCTATTTCTAAACCAAAATAGTTTTTTATTAAATCCAACGGAATTGTAGATTTCCACAATCTGAAATTTGCCCAATATCTATAAAGCAGCTAAAAAATATGAACAAGATTAAAAAACTGTCCATAAAAGCTTTCAGAAATGATTAAACCGTACATTATACTAATAGCGCCTCAATCACATCGATCAATTACAATTGATATTGTTTATTTAAGCAAGACAAGTTACCGTGACATTTTGAATTGCAAAATTTACCTGCAACATTGCAGGAACATTTCTTTGTAGCACATTTTGTTTTGCAGTTACACTTTTTATAACCTTGACCTTCTGAAAGCGACTGTTCATTTGCAAGCTCTCGTAAGCTTTTTTTCTGGTAATATCAATCAGTTTAGCATGACACAGAGAAAACTGATTACTTGAGAACATTTCCTTAATAGTTCCACGTTCGTTTCCTAATCTATACAGATCATCAGCTTTTTCTACAACTGCCATTAGCACGTTTCGAAACTCCCCTCTTCCTCTATATGGTATTTTGACTCTTGTTGTAACTCGGCGTATCGAAGACCATAGGTAAAGGTTTGTATCGCTAGGCACTACAAGAAATCTTCCACTGCATTTGGATACGCAAACCGTACCATTCTTGCCACTTCTGCCTCGAATTTCAGGATAGTTTCTCCATTTTTCTGCTTCCTGCTTTTCAACTGCATTCGGTATACCGGTTGTAGATGAGTTTGGCCATAACGTATCTCCAGACAATTTACCCAATAGCTCGAAATTGTCAACCTCATCCGGTGTCAATGAATGTAGAACGTCTAACTAAAGCCTCGCCTCGCAGAGCTATGATTAGGGACAATGCCTTCTCCTAGGGTGACCATCCATCGCTATAGCCGCTGCGTCAAATTGTTTCGGGTAAATGACCAGAAAGTCTTCCCGTCGAAGGTCGTGGGTTTTATCGTCGTTCGTACCTGGGTCGTCTCCCCGTTTTCTCCTCGTTCGACGTCTACGTGGCACGTTTCCATCCTTTCTGCATATCCGTCGCCATGGTGGATGGTTTGGTTTCGGCGACAAACTTCCAATTCTCGTTTAAGCTTCCTATCTTGGACTACATTTGCTGGATCTCTTCTCGTAAGTTGGCCACTTACTGATTTTGGTCGTCTCGCAAGTTGGTCACTTGTTGAATTTGCTCGTCATGAAGAGTGCAGATTTAGGAGCGCAGATGCGATATCTGCTGTGAGAAGGAACTGGATAACACTTCTGTTAGGGTAGAAATCCGTTGTGATAGCTGGAACATATCTTCGCACTGGTTCATTAACTGACTGGACAACTGGGACATTTCTGGTGTTTGTTCCTCCTGTTGGCTGGTCAGTCGTTGCTACAGTTCAGACATTGCTTTTTGAACCAGGTCTTCAAACGCCACAGCGCCAGGGTCCAAATTATTACTTAGGTAGTATTCACTGAGCCTACTCAACAATATGAGTTTGCACCCAGTATTAGTTTCCATCTCTAATTCTTCGATCTCTATTCTCAGCTCAGCTACGAATAGTTTATTTATCTTCTTTCCAGGCATTCTTGTATCTTCACCCCACACCTGACACCAATTTGAAACACTTATGGGGACTTGGAAGCTGTTAATTATATCTAGAGTAGGTACTCGAAAGTGAGAGCAGAGAATAAGAGTGGCAGAAGAAGCGCGCTGAGTTAAGAGCCAGAAAAGGTCAGGTTAGTCATTTTTGTGACGATCTTTCTATCGCAAAACCTTTTCCAATAAAACTTAGTTTAAATGAACTTACTTCTCTGTCATTACAAGTGCTAAGTGTTGAGGAGTTGAATTCTCTAAATTTTAAATTTAGTGGACCATCATGTAATGGATACGAATCTACGATTATATTTTCTTTTTTTAATCTTGTAATACCATAGTTATATTCTCCTTCATTGTAAGCAGTGGTTTCCAATATTTTATTTACAATAATAATGCGATTTGCGCTTGAAAAGTCTCTAAAATGAATAAAAAGATCAAATTAATATTAAATAATTTTGGATCGATACCAGCCAATTAAATGCAATTTATGAGTTCTGATTTATTAAAGCGACGCTTTTAATGATAGGAGCTGTTGCGACAGAAAAATCATCACAAAAAGTAGTAACGTAAGTTCTCCTGGACTATCTCTATCAATATCTCGCTGCTTCTACTTTCGAATAAACCAAATACGATACCCGATAATTTGAGAATGTGTGGAAGTAGAGGATGCGGTTTTTCCATTCTAAAGCCTAAAGTGTTTTGTAGTAATGTTAAAAATTTCATTGAGATCGGTTTGCGCGTTCGTGTTTGGTTGCCATTGAAAAGGAAGGTGATAAGTGCGTACGGTTGAAGTAGCGCCCTGTCATCGAGTTTTTGTCCGCGGAAGGTTGTATGCTGAAGGAGATTTTACGCATTTGAAGAAGGTATACGGGGATAAAACGATTGATGTGAGTAATGTTTGTCGGTGGGTGAATGCTGCTAAGCTGGCAAGACTTGGAATGTTAGCAATTTCGGATAAACCGCATTCAGGGCTTCTCAAAAGAGCGGTCAATGATGCCAATATTGAGAGAGACGATCACTTAATTCGCTCCAAAATACGAATAACTCAAAATGAAATCAAGGATTATTTGGACATTTCTTACGAAAGGTTGAACCATATAATCAATAAAGAAGTAAAATTTCGAAAAGTTTGCGCTCGTTGGGTCCCTCGAATGCTGACCGATGAGATTAAGCACAAACGAGTCAACCTGAGCAGAGAATTTTTGGAAAGTTATCGTCGAGAAGTCAACGCTTTTCTTCACAGTATCGCGACGGGAGATGAAACATGGGTTTTCCAGGCAGTCTATGGAGTATCGACATACCACCTACCACCGCGTTCGAAAGTTCAAAACCGCGAAATCAGCTGGAAAGGTCATGCTGACCATATTCTGGGACGCCAAGGGGGTTCTTCAAAAGAATACATGGTACGTGGCACGACTATCAATTCGAACAGCTACTGTGTCACCTAACAGAAGCTCAAGTCTTTAATTCGAAGGGTTTGGTCGGAGTTAACCCGATTGTTGCTCCATCACAACGCGCGCTCTCACTGTAGCGCACAAACCAATGCCAAGATATACTTTTTTCTACATTTTAAAACTTGTTTCATTCATTTATCTCAATTAGAACGGATTCTACATGTAGAAAGCATTACTTTTTAACTGACCCTCGTACCATTAAAAGATTCGCTACAATCGGATTTCAGCAAGTTCCACACGTTGTTTTATTTTTCACTGGCTGTTATCGATTCAGAACACTTAGTAAAAATGATTTTACTCGTTATCCCTGTATGGCAAAATAACTTTACCAAACTCTAGAAAACTTAGTAGATGTATAGATTTGAATATTGGTTTTTCTTCTTCTAAACCAACATTATACTCTGTCGCAAACTTGTCAATGGTTTGTTTTGGTAAATGAACCAATACGAACATTAATCTTGTTTTCTAACAATAATCATTAAAATTAATAAAGAGTATGAACTGCATTTATAAAGAAACTTACCGTCCCCCTTACAATCTCAGTGTTAAGTCCAATACTATTTATTGTTCGAAGAAATTGATCGATAAGTGGTAATTTTTCTTCTTTGATGGCAATGACGTAATGCACTTTTTTAACACCGTCTGTGAAATATCCACTCTTGGGATCTACAACCATTTTTATTTATAACTATGTTTATAACTTAGAAATTTGTGTTATTGTGACTTTGACAATTTAAAGACAGATTTTTATGGTTTATTCTAGATTGGACTATTTGGACCAAAGATTATTTTAATTTATGATTTAGACAATGTCATATGTTAGTCATATACAAAAGGAATCAATCAGAGATATATAAAAGGAGATTAGATCAAAAACTCTCGGAATTCAAGTTCGATGAAGATGTCAAGATATAAAGGAAGTTATACTACAAGCTGGATTAGAAGAAGAAGAAACTTGACAATTATCTGAATGGGATTTAACTATGATTTAACAGACAATAGAATAGAAGTAATTAAGAAGAAAAAGTGACTATATCACAAGTTATTTTCGCTGCAAAATATGGAAGACTTAAATCAATACAGAGAAAAAAATAGAGAAGTAAAACAACAGGCCTACAAAGAGAAAAATGTACAATGGAAAAAAACAAGCTTATAGAAAACTGACCAGAATTTATCGAGAAAACAGACCAGGAAATGGAAGATACAGTCGAAAATACAATAACTAATCCTATTTTAGAGATAATGGGTGTTCACAATAGATCTGCAAAGGAACGATCGAATCGATCCGTTCTCGATGTCTGGCACTGAACAGTATAAGGATGCATGTAGTTGGCACGTCGCATTTGGTCGCATTGCTCTGACTGGTCTGGCAAGTGGAGGCATTATAGAGCGGAGTTCTTCTGAGCAAAATCCATTTAAGTATCGGTGGGACAATGGGGCTAGATTTTTGGTGATACTGGTGTCGTTTATTAGTCGAACTGCATGCTCTTCTCTGTATTGCATCAAGAACTCTCAACCCTGACGGGTCGGCCGATCCCCATACATGCGAGCAGTATTTAAGATTAGGTCTTATTTGCATGGGCTTTGTAAAGACTAGTTAAGTTGGATGGAGAGAAATATTTTTGTGCTCTTAAAAATAAGCCCAACTTCTGCAGTGGCTATGGATGCAATATGTTCGTTCCAGAGTAAGTCCTGGGAGATCGTTATACCAACCAGCGTAAAGGAGTCGCTTGCTTCTATATAGTGTCTGATCGTTCATTGTGATGGATGAGTCGTATTTTTGTATCTTGTTGGATAGGCAACATATCTTTGTCTTGGAAACGTTAAAATTAACAAGATTTTTCGTCCCTACTCATCTACAATTCTCAAATCTTGGTTGATAGAAACCTCTTTCAGAATGTCTATGGATATGGGATGGTTGTGCGCTTTGCTACAGTGTAGGTTGCTATATCATTCGCAAAACAGTGTATCGGGTTATTAGTGGCTTCTAGTAGATCATTAATGTGTAAAAGGAATAGAGTAGGGGCTAGAGCCGATCCTTGGGGAACTCCAGTTTTGATCTTGTAGAGGTTGTCCATCTACGGCAACTTGGATATGCCTGTTGGAGAAAAAGTTGGATATCCATCTGCAAAGCTTTGGTGAGAGTCCGTATGAAGGCAGTTTGTTTAAGACAGCTACATACCACACTTGATCAAATGCTTTTGAGGTGTCTAGTGAGACTCCCCATGGCGGTGGATGGCATCACTCCAGACATGAGTTTCATATGCTAGCAGATCGGCTGTTGACCTTTGTTGGCGAAAACTATATTGCCTTTTACTTAAAATGTTATGTGTTTCAATGTAGCTCAGGATCTTGTGATTGATATATTTCTCCGTAGTTTTGCTAATAACAGATAGAAGAGCTATGGGTCTGTAGTTAGAAGGCAGGATATTGGAGCCTTTCTTTCTTGGGGAATAGTTGTACTGGAACAGTTTTCCAGGATTCTGGAAAAATACCAGTATCTTATGATAGTTGAAATAGCTTAGTGAAAACTGGTGCTAGCTCAGAAGCACAAGCCTTTAAGAGTAAAACGAAAAACGGAACTGCTTTATTAAAGACACCAAATATATTACAAGGATGCCCGACATCATCAACCCTATTTAAAATATTTTTAGAATCTGCTCTTACGCTATAGAAAAAGAAATGTCGGAGAATGGGAATACCTATCAGAAACTACCACCTGTGTACTCTATGCTTTGCAGACGATCAGGTAGTTATGGCTCAAGATAAAGACGATATTGTAAAATAAATGAATATTTTCAATGGAAGTATAATGGTTATAATAGTTATGGCTCAAGATAAAGACGATATTGTAAAATAAATAAATATTTTCAATGGAAGTATAATTAATAACAATTGGGTGCTACGACAGATAAAGTCAAAAGAAGTTCCTTTACTCATTTTTGTAATGATTTTTTTATCTAACCTAATATTAAAAACTTTAACAGTATAAAACACCATTGTAATTATAATTTATATATTTTTTATAAAGTACAATTATACCTCTAATTTCTTCTTTGAACTTTTGCCCTTCTTTTTTCTTCTAATTCGAGACTTACAGATTTTGGAATATCTGGTATAGCATATGCTAATATACCTTTTCCTATAATTATAATATGCTAAAATAAATTATAAAAGGTAGATATTACATTAATTTAGTATAAAAATACAACCTCAAAGATTACAACTATTAAAAAGCGCATTCCAAGGATGTACCAGAAATCTTTTGTTAATTCATACTTTTCAGGATGATCTGGAGGATATCTCTTACCGGGATAATAGCAATATTTTATAGGAGGAAGGGTACCACTCCTTAGAACTACAAAATCTTTAACATCGAACGCTAGAATAAATAATCATTATTATGATGCAACTATAAAAATAAATATGGAACTCTGTAAATTTCAATGAAAGCGAAGCTTTGCATGATATTTTGGTGTACCTACACGAAAATGGGAGTAGCAAATGAGAAAGGTAGGAAGAGCGTTGTCTTACTACTTACTAGAAAGTGGAAATTACGAGAGACAGAGACACCAGAGGAAGTTCTGTTGCTTATTTTTATCACGATTTTTCTTTCCCAACACCTCATCAAAAGCTTCGCTCCACATTCGTGGAACTGATCGACAGAAGCTATGCTTTTACTCCACATATAAAAATAAGTTGATCATTTCTTTTTTTTTTGCTTTTTCATAACATTTTTTTCCAAGTGTACAACATTTTCCAATATTTCACAACCTCCCACCAAATTGTTATTACGCTTTTTCAATTTTTTTTTATCAATTTTTAAAATTTTTATGAAATTTCTGCCTTTTAAAATTTTTTCGATATTCCAAAATGTTGTTCGATTTATTCACGAACTAATAAATTTTTTAAGGTTCTTTTAAAATTGTTTAATAAGGAAGTAACCATTTTTGGTTTCGTTTTTTTAACTTTTGGCATGATCGTCAGAACATAGGAAACAAAGCTTAAAATAATAAAATGATTTGGACTTTATTTCAGGTAACGCTTTTTTCTGTCGCTTTTTTTACGTTTATTCCGTCCTCTAAAAACAATTTTTGTTACCTGATATTGTATTATTCACGTATCCTCCTTCATTATTAACTAAACCAAATCTATACATTTCAAATTCCACAGCACTACTTGTAAATGCAATTACAAATGCCTGAAAAATAAAGAGTTCCAAAATATGAACAGTTTTTTTTTTAATAAAATACCTTACATTAGTAACAACTCCTATATAGGTTGCTGCTTGCAAAATACTGAACCAAGCTCCAAGTCCAGTAACTTTTTTCGGAATAGGTCTTCTATAGAGTTTAGTTAATTTCGAAGCGTCAGTTCTTATTTCAAAAATATTATTTACTAATGCAAAAAAAGGAGCTAAAGGAAATCCAGCCACAAAGAATATTACAAACCCATATTGTATAACTAAAAATAACGTGGTACAGTAGAACCTCGATTATCCGCCAGGACCAAAGTACAACGAATACGAGAAAAGGCAAAAAGACGTAAAATGAAAAAAGATTTATTTCTGCTTCCGCTTGAGTTCCATTCCATTGTATAATTTTTGTTAACATATCCTCGCTTCCAAGTCATGTTCACAATCTTCATAAACTTCATGGCTTCTAAAGGCTTTAAAACGTGGTTAATTAATTCGTCGTCTGGTAAAATATCATATCCAGATCCTGTTATTTTCTAAGATGTTTCTAATCCTGTTGGAAGATATGAAAATCTTTGCTGTGTGTATGAATTATTAGGTGTAGGATTTTCGTTCTGATCCACAGCTGTATTTTTGGTAGGCAACAATTTATTCCAATTATGAAAACATTTTCCAATACTATTTTAGGTCCGCAATTATTTAGAAAGGAAGTCCCCGAATAAAAGCCTTTCGTTGTATTCCCTTAAAACTTTTAATAACCCCTTGGTCCATGGGCTGAATGAAGTTTTTCACCATCTTCGGACGTCAACTCTTCAATAGGATGAGTTGGCGCATTATCTATAGCATAGCATAGATTCTTCGGGAAGATTATTTTCATAAAAGTATTTTTAACTTCAGACAGAAAACATATTAAGACCAATCAATAAATATCTGTTGACTTATTCATGCACTTTTTAGGCACTATCCGTCACAGGCAAAAATCCATGTTTTTGAAAGCACGAGGTTTTTTGCTTATTCAATGACCAAACGCGGAATCCTGAGCTCACCGCTAGGATTTTAAAAAACCATAACTTTTATGCGTTCCTTTTCAAATTTATATTTACCCATTTGTATAAGCAAGTAAGGAGTAACAGATACACCTGCGACGTATAAGATCTATTGTGTCCTATTTACATATTTACTGACGTCTCAGAAGACGAAGTTAAGGTCGTTTGAGGAAGTGTATTTCAATTTAAGCCAGTTGTAAACTTGATTTTGTAAACCAAGTTTTTTCATTTTCTCCCGAAGCTTGATAACGTATTTTACCACACAGACACTTCAATAGATAACTGCTACTACGTGTCGAATTTGCAATTTGTTTAATGGATAACGAATAACGAATTGTCGGATATTCGAGGTTCGATATCTAGCAATTTTCTACATATTTTAAAACTACTTACCCATTTCAACATACTCATCTACAAGGAAAAAATGTTCAGTTTTTTCTTTTAGATATTCTTCTTGATAAAAAGCAAGCTGATAAGATATTGGTACTCGTATACGTCTTGTATATATACGTCTTGCATATTCTTTTAGTATACTGAAAAAAATGTTTTGAGTTTGGTTTTCGATAGTATACTAGAAAAATTATATACGGTATTAAATTTTGTATTATATTACTAGCAACTGCTTTAACAACCATAATTATAATCAATTGAATACAAAGATCAAAAATACAACCACCCGTGTTACATAGATCTGAACCCAATCCACCAGATTTTTTCCACAAAGCAATATCTCCAGGGTGTGTGTAAAATCTACCCTAAAACATTCTAAATAAGAAAATTCCAACTTTCCATATGGAAAAAACTAATTTTAATATTCTATTTTACCTTAAAAAATGCAATGTAAAAAACAACACCATAGTTATTTACAAATTGAAACCCATAGTTTTTAAAAATGTACGCATTATCAAATTCTCTTTCAGTTCTATGGTTTTCTATGTTCGTTAACCATAACGATATCATCTGGAAAATCTGAAATTAATTACATAACAATAAAATTACGCAAATCTACTTAAAAAAGGTTTAAATTCCAAATAAAATTACCTGTTTAAAAATTAATATAAAAATAGCAGATATAAATCCACCTGACGCTGAAGCTATAATGCCCCTATTATTTACGACCAAATGTTCTTGAGATTGACTTAGTAAAAGAGTATTTACAGTTATTCGGTAAATCATTACCCCCAGGACTACACCTACTACCATTCCTAGCTAAAATTTAAAACCATTTTAAGTAATTTTTAAAAGTATACACGAAAAACACCTACAAAGCCAATGAGAATAAACCAAGTAAGTCAAGTGGCGTACATAGAACTGTGATAACTAACTTTAATTGGCTGAGCTTGTCTTAGCCAGTAAAAATTATTTAAATAAGTCAAGTAACAGATGTAGAACTCAAATAACTTTCCAATCTTATTTGGCATTGTATAACCGTGGAGTAGGTAAGTAGAAATAGTGTTTACCCTTCTGCTGAGATAATTGTCCTTAGGGATTTTAAAGTTCACCACGAAAAGTGGCTTAACTCCAACAAAACGAACAGGGAAGGCAGGCTAACTGAAGAGTTTGAAATCAGCCATGGGCTGTCCCAACTAATAGGCAAGCCCACTTACTTTCCCAGAGCTGCCAACCATACTCTGGATCTTTTTCTGACCACTTCCTACCCTTCACAATATAATGTAAATATACTGTCTCCCCTAAGTAATTCTGACCATGCTGTAGTAGAAGTCAAATGTCCAATCGAACCTCATCCATTCGAGGTACCGCCCAAGAGAACTTTTTGGAACTTAAAAAAAGGCAAATTGGGAAGGCCTCCGAGACTACTTTGCTACTTATCCCTGGAATCCCGTCAACTTTATTAACGAAGATCCATCGGCAGTTTGCAACTGTATAACTGAAATCACTCAGTGTTCAATGGAAGCTTACATTTCTCACTTTACCAAAAGCTTGAAAGCCAAACAGAAGCCATGGTTTAATAAAGATTGCGATGTAGCTCGGAAAGCTAAGATCCAGACCCACAAAATGTATCTACAAAATCCATCAGAAAAAAACGAAACAAGATGATATAAACACAAGAAACAGATACAACACCACTATTTCCAATTCCAAAAGTCTCTTTGACGCTTGAATGAGAAAGAAGGTAATGTCAAACTCTAATGGAAGCCATTCCTTTTGGACTCTCGCCAAACATATCAATAACAATTTTACAAATAGTTTGTTCCCTCCACTCACAGCAGATGATGGCTCAATAGTTACGTCCTCCACGGGAAAGGTAGTTAAATAACATAACCAAATATTCAGGTGTCTATTTATCCTATAAGAATTTAAACAAGGTAATCAGAAAATACATAAATATATTCATAACAAAAGGTAAAATAAGTGGCCCATAAAGACACTCATGACAAAAAGTAATCAAAGGTAAATTAGATACGCCTCAAAATGAGTTTAATTAGGACAAATGATTACTGTGTAGTATAGAATTGTAAATCTAGGTAATAAATAAAGAATTGGTCGTATTTCACTAGTTCTATACCAAACTCTAAATAAAGAATTTTGTAATAAGGGCAACACCACTTGGACTACTAGCGAAAACATAAGGGTAACAAGTAAAAGTATCTTTGCATCTTTCCATATTTTTATTAAACAATAACAGGGGCAGTGTGGCTGAGTCACACTGTGACCTGGGAATTTGCAAATAAAGATTTACACATCCAGACCCAACGCATAATCAATTGTTTTACAAAAAGTGAATCAATGGAATTTTGTTCTTTGCCGCACGTACCATCCTAATGCCAACTAAGATTGGAAAAACTATACATTTAACTGATAAAAAAGGACTTCAGAAGAAAATCCACAGTTAGTAATAAAAATATGTCGGTATAAATAGAAATTAAATCAAGAATAACAATGTTAAATACAAATTGACATCCTATAACGGCAAAGAAGAAAAACCAAAACCAGTTAGATTTAGAGTAATTTAAAGAAACCTTAGTTTTATTGAGACAAGAAAGCAAAAAATAGAATAAATAATGTAATGAGTTGACAATTTTAAATAATAATATAATAAAGTTAATTACCAATAAGAGAATGATAACAATTGTAACGGTATACCAAATGCATTGATATGCTGTTGGAATGTATGGTTCTTCAAAGTCAGTAACGATAGAGTACCTTTGTTTTTTTGCTTTCACTAAAAACGCAGTTCTGGGTGTTGTATCATATTCTACTTCTTTAACATTCCATTGTAACTTTAATACAGCTTCATTTCTTTGCCATAATTCCATAAAAACTGTAGCTAATATATAAAAAATATATTTTTGTACAACTGTCATTAAAAGTGACACTTTTAATGATAGCAAACAATGTTAAAAACGATTGTTTACATAGCAGCGTGTTAAAAATACTTTTAACACGTTGCCATGTAAACAAGTTTACTTTTAACACGGTTTAGTTTACTTTTAACACGGTTTGGTTCATTGTCATTGAAAATTCGCTCGTTTCATTATCAACATAGGGAAGTTGTACAAAAAACATTGTATGGTATTTGTGTTAAAAGTGATTTTATTTTGTTCGTGAAATTGTTCAATTCGCTCCGCTCATTTCACAAACGTTTTCTCTCACAAAATAAAACCTCACTTTTAACACTCATATCATAAATAACTATTTTAGTTTAAAATAAAAGTGGTGTAAGAACACGCCATTTAAAGATTTTTTGGGTGTTATTAATTTATATAAGTAATAATATATAAATTAAAATTGAAAAATATAATTATTTGGTGATCAAATAAAAATAATAATATATAATATACTTACACCATAATGACATAAAAATTGCGAAAAAAATGGTTGCAGTGTTATCAAAAAGATAAGTAATATTCGATATTATGCAAGTCGAATTTAAATGTTCAAAGTTGCATGTTGAATAATGCCATCTTGGACACAGAACCAATTGACTCTCACAGATTTCTTTACTTAAAAAAGAAAATGAACAATAATGAGTTCTATACATACAATCAAACCTCACCCATTCGAGGTACCACCCAAGAGAACTTTTTGGAACATAAAAAAAACAGATGGGAAGGCCTCCCAGACTACTTTGCAACTTTTCCATGGAACATGGAACCCCGTCTGCTTTATCAACGAAGATCCATCGGCATTTAAAACAGTATAACTAAAATCATTCAGTGTGCCATAGAAGCTTACATACCCTACTTTATCAACAGCTTGAAAGGCAAACAGAAACCATGGTTTAATAAAGATTGCGATGTAGCTCGGAAAGATAAGATCAAGTCTCAAAAATTATTTCTACAAAATCCATCAGAAGAAACAAAACAAGATAATATAAACGTTAGAAACAGATAAAACAGCACTATTTCCAATTCCAAAAGTCTTTTTGACGCTCGAATGAGAGAGAAGGTAATGTCAAACCCTAATGGATGCCGGTTCTTTTTGACTCTTGCCAAACATATCAATAACAGTTTCACAAATAGCTCGTTTCTTTCACTCACAGCAGATGACGTTCTACGTTACCAAACTGTTCTCTTCGAACTCGACACTAAACCCACCGGACAACACGGAGCTATACCTTCTATTCCACGGGCTCTCCAGACAATGAGAAATATGATATTTAGGGTTAAGCGTGTGCAAAGAGTCCTTGCTACTCTAAATACCAACAAAGCAAGCGGTCTTGATGAAATACCTGCTTTCTTCTTAAAAACTTGTGCTCGTGAACTAGCGCCAGTTTTCACTAAGCTATTTCAACTATCATATGATACCTACTGGTATTTTTCCTGGAAAACTGCTCGAGTTCAACCAGTTTTCAAGAAAGGGTTCAAAACCCTGCCTTATAACTACAGACCCATAGCTCTTCTATCTGTTATTAGCAAAACTAGCTCTCTTGAACAAACTGCCCAACAGACATATCCAAATTGTTGTAGATGGACATTTCTCCAACCTCTACAAGATCAACGCTGGAGTTCCCTAAGGATCTGCTCTGGCTCCTACTCTATTCCTATTACACATTAATGATCTACTAGAAGTCACTAATAACCCGATACACGGTTTTGCAGATGATAGCAACCTACACTGTAGCAAAGCGCACAACCGTCCAATATCCCTAGAAATTCTGGAAGAGGACAGAAGATCCACAACGGCTTCTCTCAATCAATATTTGAGAATTGTAGACGATTGGAGAAGAAAGAATGTTGTTAATTTCAACGCCTCTAAGACAAGGACATGTTGCCTATCCAACAAGAGGTAAAAATGAACGTTTAGACACTAGTAGCAAGCGACTCCATTGCACTGGTTGGTATAACGATCTTCCAGTATTTACTCTGGAACAAACATATTGCATTCATAGCAACTACAGCAGGAAAGAAGTTTCTTTTTAGAGCACGGAAATATTTCTCTCCATCCAACTTAGCTATTCTTTACAAAGCCCAAGTAAGACTTAATCTTGAATACTGTTCGCATGTATGGGGAACGGCGCGGCGGCTCCGTCAAGGCTCATTGTTCTTGAAGCAATACAGAGAAGAGCAGTTCGACTAATAAACGACACCAGTATCACCAAAAACCTAGCCCCATTGTCCCACTGAAGAGCAGTGTCTGATCTTTTCCTGTTGGATCGTTCCTTTATCCCCAGGGTTTCCAGATTGTGGAACTCCTTACCTTCCCACGTCTTCCCCACTCGTCCTAACTTGCAGTCCTTTAAATCCCAAATTAATTAATTGTCTCTTCTGCCCCAATAGATGTTCTCGGTACATTTGTATTGAGATCTATACCTACGAGGAGTACGAGGACATACTTAAATAAAAAAAGATAATACTGTCATCCACGATTTTTATATTTGTGAAGACACACTCGATCAAATTTACACTAATTTATTTAGATTTAAAAAATGTTTAAAAGATACTCAAGCAAATAATACTTTTAAAAGAGGAAAATAGAATTCAAATTACGTGAAACCAGATCCTGCGTTTGCAGCGAGGTTGAGTAGACATTCAAATTCTCGCATGCGTGGAGTTTTCTTTGCATGCGCAGACTTAAACGTTTCATGTTATATAAAGATAGAGCAGGTCTGATTTCAAAATATGTTTTACTTTAAACTACGTTTTAGAATTAGGTTAAAGAATATAATAAAGGGGGCTAAAATAAAAAATATCATAAATAATATTTACGGATTATTAATTTTAAACACTTAGATGTTACCTTCTGATATTCTCATGTGTTGTAATTGTAGCAATACCATATATCAATATCAAAATACTTAGAAAACCTGGAATTATTAACATTTTAACATAATGTTGCATCCATGCAAAATAAAATCCAACTTCGGGTCCATAATATTTTACTATAAGATTCATTGGTTGTTGTTTATACCAATAGGTATAATTACCCCAATATTTTGCCAATATCTACAAAAATATAACTAAAAAATACACAATTTTCGTTAAATATTATTTATACTTGTCTATCAGAAAGTGGTCCTGTATCTGTCCAAACATAAGGACCATCATGTATTGGAAAATAATCAAAAATGATATTTCCTTGTCTTAATTCACCAATACCAAAATCTTTACGATCTTCTCCAAATTTAAGTCTTAAAAGCAATTTAAATACAACTAAAATCTTCTCTGCTGAGGTTATACCTGTAGGAATTGCTGATAACATTGATTCTCTAAAATAAAATTAAAGAATGTGTAGAACTACGATAGAAGCGAAACTTTTAATGATAGGTATCTGGTATACTCAAGTAGGATACCTTGATGTCATGAAGAATAGCGCAAGTCGAGCGCATTTTGGATACGTCCGTATTCTGACACGGATCGTATTGTGTGGGAATAATTCACATAATTTGTCAAATTCTTTTTTTTTACTATTTAAGTTTACTCGCTCGGGTGTACGATGGAACGGACTAAATCACTAGTGGTGAAAATCACCTTTACTTCTGCTTCACTATATATAGTGAAATTTTATTAATAGTAGAGGTGCGCCTGATAGATATAAACACAACCATATGGAATCACCTTATATTAGGTAATACGAAATATTTTTTGAAGTTATACTTCTATTCGTGCGACCGGTGTGTAAAATTTTTATAGGAGTAAATTGGCAAAATCATTACATTACGATACATATGTAAGAGAGAGAGACAAAACACATATAGATGTATTGGTCGGTAAAAACAAAGATGAAATATTTTTCATAAATATTGTTATTGTTATTAGTCATAGCTATAAGTCCTTTGAATGCCGTTTAAACATTCAGTACATTGAAAAGAAATAGATATATAAAAAACAGACTTAGCTAATGTTTTAGTATCATAATGACGTTTCACATTGTGTTAATAATATTCAGTAATCAGTATTGTATTGTATAGTTTAGAATACCGTTACTGATTACCCTTATACTTTACAGTTTTAAGTTGATATTATGTACACACGAAATATATTTTCGCAATAAATATTTTTAGATTTTATTCAATAAGCGATATTTTGTAACATACTCTTGGAAAAATGAATAATTTTGTTGTACGATATGATTTTTTTTGTCAAAATATTTATTAACTTCTTTCTTTACTAACTTCGTTTACCATATTTCTATTACAGGTCAAACTTTCCTGATTTGCAGCTGCTAAAAATGATTTGTTGCTAAAAGTCATGGACCAACTATAGTATAGTAGGTCCATGCTTCAAGCATATAATGATTTTGCTAAATCATTCCCATACAAATTTCGAACGCTGGGTGAGTGCATACAAGTAAAAATTCTACCGGCAGTCCCACTGTCACACCAGTTTTTTTTTTTAAAGTTATTTTTTGTTGCAAGCAGTAAAAAAGTATTTACTACCAAAAACAGGCAGATAAATATAATAAATAATAATATTTACTGTTTCACTTGCACTTTCTGTTATTTGTTCTATTATTGTGAAAATTGTAATAATTTTTAATTTATTTTTAAACTTGGTTTCGAACATTTTTCCTTTAATCCTTGTTTTCCGAAATTACTGTGTGGTTCCATATAAGTTTTTAAATAAACTCAGTTTGGTTAACTACGAGTTATACAAACAATTTTAACAATACATAGTTTAAAAGTTGCTGTTAAGTTTTTTTAAGTCTTCCTCCGAAGAGGTGTGATAATGAAGGTATATTTTACTTACGGTGCTCTTTGGACCAATGGATCATTTGGATCAGGATTAGTCAAAGGGGTGGCCATAAAATGCGGAGGAGGTTTAGTAATAGGTCGATAAGCCATTGTTCTACTTGCCAAATCAACATCGCATAAAGTACTATATAAAATAACACTACTATCGGGAGCATGTATCTTTACAAATATCACGTTAGTATCTACCTAGTTTAAAAATTGTATAAAACAAAATGCAATTTATATTTTTGAATCTTATGAATTTTTAAAATTATTTATAACCCAAAAATTTAATGTATTACCTCAAATGGTTCAATTTCTATAATTAATCCGATTTTTTTTATATTGTCTGTAAATTTTTCGAATTTTCGTAATTTGTAATCGTTTTCTAATAACGAGCTTTTCTTATAAACCAGTACAAAATCTATAGTTTTTTTGCCATCAGTAAAATACACTGATACAGATCTATCCATCTTAAATCTGTTAGTAGTTTTGATATTATTAATAGCATTGTCAATATTTGACAAAGATTCTTCTAGTCACTTCAAATATGCACACTATTTTTTAATACAGTAATCTCTCTTCAATCGCGACGGTTACGTTCCGAAGAGAAAGGCGCGGTTGGTGAAACCGTGGTTGGCACTTTGAATATAAAACATCTTTATATTCAAAGGGTTGGCAAGTGATCCACGATCCTACAAAAAATATTAAATATGTATGTATCCCAATTTGGATACGTATATTGGTACATATATAGACTGGATATACATAATTGAAACAATAAGATAAGCAATTAGTCATATTTATTAAATGAATAAATATGCGTATTAAAAGTATAAAATGTTTAAAAACTTATTTTTTAAAATATGACAGAATGGTTGGCTGCTTCATTTTCTTCCTAATTTCCTTTTGCCAATAAGCCTTCTAAGCCATTCTTGAATTTCAAACTCCTTTCTAGAGAAGGATCCATGTCAAAAGCCATATCCTGAAGTTTTTGAGCAGTTATCCTCGTCATCGCTTTCTTTATTATTTTCCAATATTTCGAGGAGCTCCTGTTCTGTAAATTCACTGTCATTGGCGGCTAGAACATCTTCAACCTCACCTGACTGCAGATTTTCAAAATCTTCCCCATGTATTTCGTGCATCGCTTGTAGAATATCATTGACTTCAGCTGTTTCTATTGATTACACTAACAACTTCTGGCCATAGTTTTTTCCAACACGCATTTATAGCTGATGGGCGTATTTCATCAGTAGCTTCTTTGATAATAGTTATACTGTACGCAATATTAAATTGTCTCCAAACTATGGGCAACGATCAATGAAGGATCTAGTTCCATTCAATCGGAGATACGACTGAAGTTATTATACCCTGATCCAAAGGCTTCAAAAGCAAAATGGTGTTTGTAGGTAGAAAGTGAATTCTTACATTAAAATCAATTAAGTTCAGAGACTCTGGATGGCCAGGAGCATTGTCGATAAGAAGAAGTACTTTAAACGGTAGCGATTTTGATGTAAAACATTGCATAACGCTAGGCACAAAACAATTAGAAAACCAGTCTGTAAACATTGTTGTTGTAACCCATGCTTTTGGATTTGACCATCGAAACCCATTCCAGAAAATATAGAAATCAATGTAACAACGAACTTATCAATGGCCTTTTCACCATACCATTGGAGGATAGAAGACTTAAAAGAGTATAGCCAGAAGATCTTTAAAGTGAAATTCAGAGAGCCGTTATTGGACGGTGCCTGACTCAAGAAATCTAATCAATGTCAGATCATTTAATTATTACTCCTTAAGTAGTAGATTGTAAATTTTCAATAAATAAATAAAAAAAAAATATTTTTCAATATGATGGTACGAGCAGGCATTCTTTTCCGGCAAATATCCCTCACTTTCCAAGAGTTCTTTAAGTTTAGCTGGATACTGGTTGGCCGCTAAAGCTGATTCTCGCACGATTTTAACGTTACGTAAAGAAACTCGTTTTTTAAATCTTTCGAACAATCCTTTACTCGCTTGGAAACTAGATTCGTTGTCAACCTTTAGATTACCGTAAAGACGAAGAGGCATTTCTTGAATTATCCTTGGCCTAATTGGCACCCTCTTTTTTGTTTGATCTTCGATCCAAACATTCAGTGCTTTTTCAAGGTTTGAGATCGCGAAAAACAAGTTACTTTGTTGCAGGAACTAGTGCCACATAAAACACTGGAACGAATGGTTTTTTCACTCTTTTTAATAGTTCTTACAGCAGATTCATTCTCTTTAAACTTCTTTGCGGCATTTGCAAATGATTCTCCTGCAGCGAAACAGCCTAACAATTGAATTTTTTATCTAAACCCATTACATATCTTTTCCTTTTAACCAAATCTCTACTATTCCTTGTAGACGAAGACATTTTTCAGTATGTATAAAACTATGTACATATATACGTATTTACGTTAAAACGAGAACCGTAAATCACTGTTATTCTACCACGCGAAATGTCAAAATTATACTTAAATACATGTGAAACCCAAAATGTGACGTAATAGCAGTGATACCGTGAATTAACGTATACGTAGACTGAATAGAGTGGGGCATTCGTCGATACAAAATTTGAAACCGTTGTTGATGAGTCCGCGGATAACGAAGAATTACTGTAATAAATTTCAGAGATTTAGTAGTTCATTATATTTTTCTGATCTATTATTATTAAAATATATTAGTAAAAGAAAAAATGATGAATTCTGATAGGAGCGAAGTTTTTAACATCAGGTGTACTTGACAGTGGACTGAGACAACCAGGGCAGCTAGCATTGGTTTAATCGTAAGTGGGAGCAATTAGTGATAGAGAGAATAAGGAAAGTTCCGTTCCTCATTTTTGTGGTGATTTTTCTGTCGAGATACCTCCTCCGAACCCAACATTAATAGCTTTGCTTTCTTAATAACATTATAAACATATGTGCTTCTAAAAAACTTTACAAACAAATATTACGAAGAAATCTTTTATTTCTCTAATTTACATTTATTCTTATCTAAATGAATAAAATCACAGATATATTATTGTATAACAAATAGCTAAATCCTGAATAAAAAGGTCAACGGTCTGCATAAACAGCTCCCACCAGTTTATAAAAAAATATCACAACTTTTTTAAACTAAGGTAATATTATGAATTACAACTATCTGAGAAAAGTAATTAAGTCAATACAAAAAAAAAAACAAAAGTAAACATTTCACTACATGATTCAGCTAATAAATGTAAGAAACATAAAAACTTTACAAACACGATTTATACTGATTCATATGAAAGATAAAAGTATATCTAGTTTTAAAAGTCAAAATCGTGATTGTTTCCAATAAAAAATATTTAACGAAATAGTATATTGTGCGGCAAGGGGTGAGACAAGACCAGGCGATGAAAGACCTCGCTTCGCTCGGACAGTCAACTCTCGCCCTAGTCAAAAATCGTCTTTGTTTCATCCCGTGCCACCATATTTTTCATATCACATGCATTGAAACAGCGAGTTTTGATCTCTGTAGCCAGTCGAAGTAAGACTATTTCAGACCAATGCAACTGTCAGTCAGAAACATTCTGACACACTTGAAATAATGACATTTGTTTCTGCCCTAGGAGAGAAACAACCTTGTTTTTGACTGATAGTTGCATTGGTCTGAAATTGTCTTATTTCGACTCGCAAAACAGAGATCAATATTAGTTGTTTCAATGCATGTGATATGAAAAGTATATTAACACTAAATTAATGTATCCCATTTTTAACATTTTAATAATTTTATTCAGTCATTGTTAAATGAATAATAAAAAGCAATGTTAAAAAAATACTCCATCCAACATGAGGATCTTAACTCTTAATTTAATTCATATTAATACCAATACTATCATCCTATAAAAAATAGTATTGTGATACAATGAACTCCAAGTTCGTTGTATTTGATAGATATTACTTGTATAGAAATAATATTCAAGAAAAAAGTGAAAGGATTTCAGATAATATTCGTTGTAATAAAAACCCAACAAATAATTTGGTTTCCTTAAGTTGTAAATAATCTAATTAAAAATGGGACACATGGTAGATTTGTTGTTCTCAAAATTTAGTTAATGATCTTTGATTTTCAAGATTATTAAAATAAAATAATTCATAATAAGGTAATATTATCTTATTTATTACACTCAAATTTAAAGATTATGTTAACTCTAGAAATATTTACAAGAATTATCCAAATCAATTAATTATTTTAAAAAAGAAATTATTTTTTAAAGTATGCCAAATATATGAAATTTTGGATATTGTTTTTACAAAAATATTTTGTTACAAACTTACCTTATTTATCTACAATAACAAAATTTTGAGAAAAGATTATAGAAAGATTAATTTTATGCACCCGATTTTAAAAATCAATACTTTAGAAAAATATTAAGAAGCATTATGTACAATGATATAACTCATCACGGAAATTTTTAAACACCCTGTATACAGTTTTTATAAATAATAACAACCGTCAACATATTATACAATCACAAGCATACTCAAACAAATATCTACAAAAAAATAATGAATTAACTAAATACACCTTAAAAAAATAAACAAAATATATGTTTAAAACTATTGTCTACTATACAACTTTGTAGTTAAATAGGAAAACTCAGTAGAAATGGTTTAATAAACCAAGAATATATGAAATTTCAAATAACTTACAATTTCATATTAAATGTTAAAAATTGAAAATAAACAGATGTCAATAACATATGTTATTGTACTTTATGGACATTATTTGAAACAAAAAATTATATAAAAATTACTGTATAAATAAATTCACAATTTAGTGCAGAAACTGACTAAACATTGTTTTAATAATAAATATTGATTAAAAAATCCAGTTAAATTGAACAAGAGTAACAAAAAAAGAACGTAACATACAATAACTTATACGGTCCATTTCAAGCTATATCGTCTTGACGTCTGATTACAACATGATTTAACAGTAATAATCCCTGAATAGGAGGTCAATAATCCAAAACAATTAGAACAGGTACGAAATTAGGACCAAGGTAGATTTTGTGTTATAAAACGGTTTTACTTGTGTAAAGTTCATTTGTTTGGAGTTGGCTAAGAAAATTCATTAAATCGTAAAATTTTGTAAACAAGAATATTCTATTTAAGATACTTATGGTTATTTAGTTCCAAGATTTCTTATAGTTTATTAAGATTTGAATACGAAAGTATGTTTCGTCCGTGGGTAAAAAGAGTGCATTTGTCGCCTGATGCAAAAGTTATCGTGGGAAATGTTTACGAATCTTTAAAGAATCGAGGTTTTGGTATAACTTCCGCAAAAACACCACCATCTACAATAAAAGATATTGTAAAAACTCAAATTCGCAAACGAAAGAAACGATGTGATGATAAAAAAATTAAATGTGTTGACGAAACTGAAAAAGATGTCATTCGGAGAAAGATTAATTAAGGACGAAACTGGTATCAAGTGTAGCCGTTCAAGCCTGTGGAGAGTTATTTCTCAAATGGGATTTAAGTACTGTATGATTAATAAAAGACAAACCATAATGGAGTCGTACCGTTTACGAATGTGGCAACGAATTAAAAAATACAAACGTGAAAATAGATCTATTATCTATCTTGACGAGACATGGTATGACACCCATGATACTCGCTCAAAAGGTTAGGTAGATTCATCAAAAAAATGCGAAACAAAAGCTCCATCAAATAAAGGACAACGCATCACAATAATACATGCTGGATCAGAAGAAGGTTGGGTTCCAAATGGATTATTATCAGCAAAAAACATAAAGGATTCTAGTTTGGACTACCATGAGGATACGACTGCTGAACTGTTTGAAAATTGGTTCAAAAACTACCTGTTACCAAATATTGGCAGGGTAAGTAGTATATGGTGGGGAGGGCTGGCGCTGATTACCACTTTTACGTGTAAATCTTATGGGAACCGCATGAGTTTACGCTAATGGCGGCCACTGTAACTAAATTTCTCCGTTTGATTTAACATAGGAAAAGCATAAAAAATGAGGGCAGCACTTAACGTGCTCCTGGCCAATACCGAATAACAGTATTATTGTGATGGACAACGCAAGCTACCACAGCCGCCAGGTAAATAAAGTGCCAAATAATGTAAATAATAAAAAGGAAATTCAAGAATACTTGTTAAGCCATTATATTTATTTTGAAGCAACTTACAACAAACCTAAAATTTTAAAAGTTTTAGCAGCATTCAACATTAAAAAAGAATATGTATGTGTTACTATGGCTAAAAATATGGGCCAAACAGTACTTCGACTTCCCCCATATTATTGCATATTTAATCCTATTGAACACATGTGGCATCAGATCTAGAGTCAGATCTGAAAATGTATCACCTACATTAAATGCGACTGTCATAGATTTAATTGGAACTGTGGTTGGTAATATTCCTAGTGAAAGTTGGAAAAATTCAATTAAACATGTAAGTAAGGTTGAAGATTCGTACATAAATGTTAATATTAGTGTTAAGCCCTTAGTTATAAACCTAAAGAGGACGATACTGATACTGAACTCAATTTAGAATAGTTGTAAATATATGAATATATTATAAAAACGTATCGAGTATCGAGTATTTTATTCAATATTTTTTTTTTAATTACGATCATTAATAACATACCTATAAAAATATGAATGTATTGAAATCACTTCGAAAGAAATATAATATTTGAAAATTATTTCAAACCAATTTTATATTCCATATTTACGAAGCACAAAAGTCCTCCGTAAATAATAGCTCATTTCTCAATCCAAGTATCAAGTATAAATACATAATTACGGTCCTGTTACAGTTTACTTTGCAATGAACAATTTACAACCTTTACTGAAGGTAAAAAGTTAAGACGATATAGCTTGAAATGGATTTTAGCAATCGAACCAGTAAATCAAACGATGTTTATGAAAAATGCAAAGATTTGAATAAAATATACTAACTAGTCCTTTTATCAATATCAAAATAAATTCCAGCATTGTTTTTATTTTTAATATGTTTTTGTAGTAACTATTAAGACACGACGTCAATCTCTCGGGGTGATGCTAAGGCTGGTGGTATTACTTGGATAATATTGTGTGACGGAGAATTACCTAAAGGCTGTCTTACTCTATTATCAGCATTTTCTCTGGCTTCATTTGTGGCTTGTTTTATAGCTTCTTTATATGCACCTTTTTTCTTTTTGTTATAGCGAATCTAAAAATGCCACAATTAATTAAATTATTTGAAAACATACAATTAGTTTTTATACGATATATTGTTTTTTTATTATCTCTACTTCATACTGAAAAAAATTAAGAAATTTTCATCTATTGTTTTACTTCTATGTGCATCAAGTTTTCCTTTATTCATTATAACAGTATAAAGGAATTTACCTTGAAATTATCTAAATAATGGCTTAGCTGATCACATTGCATTAAAGAAGAAGTTGAAGATCCATACCAAGCAACATGTGCTTGAGGTCCTTGTGTTCCACAGCTGGTTATTGTTAAAATTTTTCCAGGCCACCAAGGAAAGCCATGAATTTTACCCCAAACTACGTCACCCACAAGTAGACGGACTCCTAAGACATTAAATATTTGTATATAAAAAAATAACAGATTAATAAGATTTATATATTTGTATAAGTAAACATGATAAAATAAAAGTAAATATAAAGACACGTAAATTTACAATTTGATCCATAAGGTTTCTAAAATATCTTTCTTTTCGACTCTATTCTAAACTATTTTTTAATTAATTTATTATTCACTTTTTCTTACCGTCAGCTCCTAGGGCACTTGAAACAGAATGTGTGTTAATCTTAAGCATTAGAGGAGGAATAGAAGGTGGGAAATTTGGTACTGCCTCATTATGCTCGTCGGAACTAGAAATATCTTCAATTTTTTCTGAAGCTCTTCTACAGGACTTGTAAGTGTTATTAAGACGTTTCAGATTAATTGACAATTTTTGCGTAATGTACTGCTCTTTTGAGTCATCTTGAGTTGAACTTACCTAAATAATTTAAATAATATTTATGAATAATTAAATAGGATCATAAAATGATGGTGATTGGTTACTATGTAAAAATATAATATAGATGGAATTATTGATTAGATATTATTGGAGGAAACCCCTTTTATGTAAAATGTTCAACCAGTTTTGTACAGAAGTTATGAAAACTTACGTAAACAAAATGTGAAACTGCTCAAAATCATGTTAAAATAGGAAAAATATAATAAAAAATATAAATAAAAACAAACAATCGAAGATATTATTGACAGGGTGAACAATATTTTATTTTATTTAAATTTCTGAAATTTTAATTAGAAAATTGTGTTAAGTCGATAATTTTAAATATTTTATTCATATGAAATGTAATTTTTCGTCATAAAGGTAACAACTGTGGAAAATCCTTAACATTATTAAAAAACGTGTTGAACTCGGTAAATTTCGATGGAAGCGAAGCTTTTAATGATATCAGGTGGTTTTAAAAGTAGAAAGAACGAGAGATAGAAAGACTAAGAGTAGTTCCGTTATTAATTTTCGTGACAGTTATTCTTTCGCAACACCTCTACTGACATTAACATTAAAAGCATCGCATAAATAAAATGTTTTAATTAGTTGATGAACTTAGAAGTTATATAATCACATTAGAATTAATTAACTCACCATATTTTTTGTCTTGATAGCCCCTGATTCACATTTAGATACATTTTTAATTAGTAACAAAGAATTTTCCACTGTTTATTTTTTATAAAAATATTTAATTATTTATTTGTTTGGTTACTTTTTCAGAAGTTTCAGTATTTTTGAATAAATTTATAGACTTTCCTAAAAAACGTAAAAACTAAAAAAAACATATCTACTGATTCAAGTAACACAGATTTCTATAAATTCGTGCTGGAATCGAGAAGATATAAGATGCACTTTCAAACTCTTGGTGTAATCACTAACTTTCTATCCAAAAAAATTCAGTCGTGGTTAAATTCAAATTCGATAGGTTATATAAGAAATAATATGCAGAATAAGCAAATATCGCAATAATATGCAGAATACGCAAGTATCGAAATAATACGCTAAAGAGAATAAAACAAAATACAATATAATAAAATAAACATTGAGTTAGAACAGGAAAATACAATGAGATCCGAACAACAGGAGGAGAAAATTAATAAATTGGGGATATTAAACCAATGGAATCGTTCCCAAATATATATATATAATTAACTTACTTCGCCCTCTTTATGTTTGCGATCTTTGTCTTCTTTGTGCTTCTTTTTGTGCTTCATTTTGTGTTTTCTTCTTCTAGGTACCGTTATATCATAAGCGGTGCACATATATCGAGGCGAATTACTTCCTAAACCCTGTCTTGGTGATGCACTACCTATGGTGTATCTAGGTGATCCATTACCCAAATATAAAGGTGATCCTCCAAGCAAAACTTTTCGTCTGGCTTCTTTTTTGGCTTTTTTAAGAGCTCTAAAAATTAATAGTAGATTAGTTGACATTAAATTCAAGGAAATTTAACATACGTTTTGCAAACTAATATAGTAAAATTTCGATCCATTATTACTGTTTTACACCCAGAAGGAATAATCTCTTTATCTTAATTTTTTGGCAACATGGTAGATTTACATCGAAAATAAAACGATAACATTTTCAAGAATTTTTAATAACGTATAACAAAAAAAAATAATAATGTGTTTGGAGACACCGTAACTGAATACACTCATGTACACGTCTAGGCATTGATAAAATGAGATGATCAATGTCTGCTTGTGGTATCTCGTTCCATGCAACTTGAACTTCATGGATTAACTGTGCCAGAGTTTGTTGAGGATGGTGTAAATTGGACAGTCTTCTTCCCATCATATCCCACACATGTTCGATGGAATTTAAATCTGGTGAACGGGGTGGCCACGTCAAAACATTAACGCCAGCTTCTTAGAGAAAGTCCATAGTTCGACGAGCAATATGGGGACGCGCGTTATCTTGCTGAAAAAAGACGTGTCGACGGCCGTCTAGATAAGGCAGTAAAGTGGTTTGTAAGACATCATCAACATAACGTGCAGCTGTCATACTGCCTCGAATAAACACAAGTGGTGATCGGCTACCATAGGCAATAGCCCCCCAAACCATTACTCCAACTGTCCTGTGTACATGTCTTTCAAGAACAAACCCGGTATCTCGTCGCTCTCCACTGCGGCGTCTTACCCTTCTACGGCCATCGTGCATGCCTAAACAAAATCGCGATTCATCGCTGAATGCTACATTATGCCATTCTTCCACCCATTGCTGCCGTTCTCTACACCAATTCAAACGTTGATGGCAATGGTCCTGAGTCAAAGGTAGCACTAGTCGTGGGCGGTATGAAAACAGTCCAAAGGCTCGAATGCGACGGTATAGTGTACGCATAGTAACAAGTCTACCTTCCTCTCCAAACCATTGATCAGCGATTTGACGCGTAGTAGCAAAACGATCTCGCCGAGCAAGTAGTCTGAAGTGCCTATCTTGACGCTCTGTGGTACGCCTTGGTTGGCCAGTTGAACTTCTTCGTGTTCCTCTACCTTCGTTTGTCCACACACGACACACACGCATTACCGTCATTGCCGTACAATTAACACGAAGGGCAATTTTGCGATACGACAAACCCATATCTTTATAGGCAACAATTCTACCCCTGTCAAAATCGCTAACATGGTGGTAATATTGATGTCCTCGAACTCGAGGCATTTTGTTACACTGACTACAATTAGACTGAAGAACAATAATTACAAATTTCTTTACCAACCAGTCTTCATAAATCGTTTTTTTTTTAATTTAAGATAAAATTTTATTTTTACAAAAACTATTAAAGATAAAACATTGATATTGTTATCATAGCAGTCTTTAAATATAGTCATTCTGTTGTCAAAAAATTGAGATGAAGAAATTATTCCTTCTGGGTGTAACACTTCTAATGTCACTGAGTATATTTATAAGAAATATAATATTTACAACATAAATAGTATAAAATATAATAGAGAATAAAAAATTCTTACCGTCTTGCAGCTTTATTATCCATAGGTTTCGGTTTGTTGTTCTGTTCCTCACTCTTAACATTTTCCTCCAAATCCCCATTAACATTTTCAATCGGTGCTGGGATTTTTAACACCGTCCCTTCACCTTGAGGGCCATAAGATATTTTTATAGTCTTCGTTGAGACACTAAAGGAGTTTTGAGAATCAGTATGTACATTTGAAAGTTGACTACTCCTGAAGATAGAATTCATGACAATTACTCTATTTCATCATTTTAACCAAAGAAAATACAGCTAACAGAAGCGCCACTTTGACTGAGGTAATAAAATTTCAAAATTGTCTAAATAAACATACCATAAATAAAATTATAACAAATACCTCCAACTTGAGTGGCGACAACTGATAAACGTGAAATAAAATTCTCTCAGATTATTTATGCAACTCTTTAAAAAAATTATATTATTATCAAATTGATATTAAGTTTAAATAGTCTGTGATCCACCCATAACCTTACAAATATAATTATAAATAATATGATAACAAAATTAAAATTAATAGAATCAAGTACGTCTATAAATTGGAAATTAATATAAATATGATCGGTTACTGACAAAAACTAATAAAGAAAATTTTATTTATATATTTATTTATCACTTAATTGGGTAAATCTTTTTACAAATACTTACAAAAATAGTAATATTAGAAAATAAATGTATATATAGTAATTCCAAATAAATTCTAATTTCGAAAATTTTAAACAGTTTATAATTACTAAATCTATAAAATATATATTCATATAGTTATATAATATAAAAAAATCAACTTAAACAAATTAAATACACTTTACGGAAAAATTGTATGATTTTAATAAGTTGGTTTATTAGTAAATATAATTTATAATAAATTAAAAGAATTAATTTCATTTATTTTAAATAAGCTTTTTTTATTATACTCAGTGACATTAGAAGTGTTTACACCCAGAAGGAATAATTTCTTAATCTTAATTTTTTGACAACAGAATGACTATATTTAAAGAATGCTATGAAAACAATATCAATGTTTTATCTTTAATAGTTTTTGTAAAAATAAAATTTTATCTTAAATAAAAAAAAACGTTTTATGAAGACCGGTTGGTAAAAAAATGTTTAATTATTGTTCTTCAGTCTAATTGTAGTCAGTTTAACAAAATGCCTTGAGTTCGAGGACATCAATATTACCACCATGTTAGCGATTTTGACAGAGGTAGAATTGTTGCCTATAAAGATATGGGTTTGTCGTATCGCAAAATTGCCCTTCGTGTTAATTGTACGGCAACTGGCCAACCAAGGCGTACCACAAAGCGTCAAGATAGGCGCTTCAGACTACTTGCTCTGCGAGATCGTTTTGCTACTACGCGTCAAATCGCTGATCAATGGTTTGGAGAGGAAGGTAGACCTGTAACTATGCGTACACTATACCGTCGCATTCGAGCCTTTGGACTGTTTTCATACCGCCCATGACTAGTGCTACCTTTGACCAAGAACCATTGCCATCAACGTTTGAATTGGTGCAGAGAACGACAGCAATGGGTGGAAGAATGGCTTAATGTAGCATTCAGCGATGAATCGCGATTTGGTTTAGGCATGCACGATGGCCGTAGAAGGGTAAGACGCCGCCGTGGAGAGCGACGAGATACCGGGTTTGTTCTCGAAAGACATGTACACAGAACAGTTGGAGTAATGGTTTGGGGGGCTGTTGCCTATGGTAGCCGATCACCACTTGTGTTCATTCGAGGCAGTATGACAGCTGCACGTTATGTTGATGATGTGTTATAAACCACTCTACTGCCCTATCTAGACGGCCGTCGACACGTCCTTTTTCATCAAGATAACGCGCGTCCCCATATTGCTCGTCGAACTATGGACTTTCTCCAAGAAGCTGGCGTTAATGTTTTACCGTGACCACTCCGTTCACCACATTTAAATCCCATCGAACATGTGTGGGGTATGATGGGAAGAAGACTGTCCAATTTACACCATCCTCCACAAACTCTGGCACAGTTAATCCATGAAGTTCAAGTTGCATGGAACGAGATACCACAAGCAGACATTGATCATCTCATTTTGTCAATGCCTAGACGTGTACATGAGTGTATTCAGTTACGGGGTGGCCAACACATTAATTTTTTTTTTGTTATACGTTATTAAAAATTCTTGAAAATGTTATCGTTTTATTCTCGATGTAAATCTACCATGTTGCCAAAAAATTAAGATTAAGAAATTATTCCTTCTAGGTGTAACACTTCTAATGTCAGTGAGTATATATTTTTCTTCCGTTCATTCTGAATATATCAGAATTCAAATTTTATTGTTAAATGCAACGATAAATAAATATATAAATCATTGAATGTTCAAAACAACTGAAATTCTTTCTTTAACACATTAATTCCGTCTATCACTAAAAATTTAAACTGAATTACTTTATAAACAATGTTTTTACAAACTTATAATATATTACAACACATATCCATGGTATAATCAATTACCATTAATATCTGGTCTGGTTAGGGGGAGATTTAATATATAATTAAAACAATAAGTTCCCTTTTTGAAATTAAAATTAAAAATTAGAAAATAATACACTTAACAAACAAATCAATTGCAGACAATTCTAATATGTAGTATTTTAAATACTTTAATAATCTGTAGTTAGTTTATAACTATAAAAATCAAAAAATATTTTATATAATTTTGTATAAAATAAAAGAAAAAACAGTGCAGTGGCAGAAAAAAATATTTTTCAAACTTTTTATCAATGAAATATGTTGCTAATAATATAATTTTAACAAAAATGTTACAAAATAACATCTCACTCAGTATATTGAACAAAAAACTAACAATGTAACAAAAATTTACCTATCTGTGTTTTCTTGTAAACTTGTATCTTCCCAACAATCTTCCATACTACTAGTTCGTTTTTTCTTCAGCATCTTTCTACCTTTAATAAAAACTGTTTCATTTTCTTCTCCAGATGATTGATCAGGATCTGTGGAATGTTTAGTATCTCCTCCTCCATCTTGCGAATTTTTAGCACTTTGTATACGTTCTTGTAATTTTTTAGAAATCGATGTAGTATTGGTTTCTGTAACATTAAAATAAAAGATAAATATGTGTCCAATCAAAGAAATCAAAAATGATCTTTTATGCATAACTTTTTAAAAATGTAAAAATCTATGCTAATTACTGTTTGTACTAAGTTTTGTAAATCTTTGATAATTGGAAAATTTATGCAATACTCCATTTTTGTTTAATTAATTAAGTCATATTGGAGACATGTTGCAAATTGCAGATATAACATTAACACAAACTTACGTATCACCTCATCTTCTTGAAAATTGTATCGGCCAAGTCTTGGTACTAAAGCAGGTTCTTTTCCCCTTAATTTTCTTTTATTATTTACTACGTTAACTGATCTCGTAATCGGAGCATGTAAACCTCGTCTAACAGGAGGCGGTGGAGAAGAAACAGGAGGATTATCATTACTTTTTCTTTTTCTTGAGACATTTTCAGAATTTTCGTTGCAAATGCCTAAAACATTTAGAATATGTAACTAAACTTTATCAAGTTCATAGTTTAAATTATTTATAATCATTTTTTAACTATTTATGTTTAGTTTTTGAAATAACTAAATCAATCTTACCTTTACACTTCGAACACAAAACTTGTCTAGGCCTTAATCTAACAGTCATTTTATTATTTTTATATTTACTGCCCATTTGGATATTTTTCTTTTTCGGTGCATTGGGATCCATGTAAGCAAATCTTTGGTTGACTGTATAGAGAGGGTCATCATCAGGATTCTTTGATTTTACACTAAATGCAGGATTTATGGTTTGAACTCCTAAAGGAAGATTTCTAAAAATATAATACTGATACACTTCTAAACTTAACACCAACATTTGCACAATATTAAACTAATAGACAAAGAATTTGTCGTTGTTATATTAAATATGTACCTTTTGGTTGTATCAAGCAATACTCCTTTAAAAATTTGTACACCAAATTCATAAGTAACTACTAAAATATCGGGCAAGACTTCATCAACAAATACTGATATTTGCGACTTTTTTAATAATTTTAATTCTTTTTGACTATCCGAGACCGCCATGTTTGTTTAATATAACTATAAAAATTGCAAAAATTGAAAAAACAGTACAAATTATTCTCTGCAAAAAGTTACTGGACGATTGAATATTAATATATAAAAAGTTTCTTGTACGTAATAAAAAACTACATAACTCCTAAAAAATATTTAACAGTGAAAAAGTCATTTTTGTATTTTGACAGGAGACTGATGTGACAAGAAGCAGACCGCAGACCTTTCATACTCCATTAGTTTTAATCACGAAGTATAGATGGTTTCAATCTTAAACTTTATTTATTTAGGCACACTTTTAAGACATTTGTTCCTATTTCTATTTGAAAAAATTGTTGTAACTATAGTTGCAGAAATGAAAAAAGAGCAACGTATTACCATAAAATAGGCGTAATAAGTGGAGTGATAAACACAGTACATATTTACTCGCTGTCGAAATAACCAACAGATTCAAGGCATGAAACTATGAAGAGTAAATGCTCTGTCAATAGTCAAAATTTATTTGACAATTTGACATTCGGTTTGTTATCTCCAGAAACGTCAATAGTTTGCTTATTAAACAATGTTATAAACTAACTTAAAAGTCAATTACAGTGTAAAAGTTATAACAAATTCTTTATTCTCTTAACAAAATTCTGTGATGTGTTATTGATTCAATCTTGAAATGGCTGATTTAATACGTACAAGCAGCGGACACAATGCAGGTATACAAAAAGACAAACTGGGTTCCCCTAGTACAGGAAGTGATGATGGAAATGAACAAGAAACACAAGGAGCTATCAAACCTGAACAAGAAGAACCGGATCTAGGAGATAGTGCACATTATGCACCTCCTGAAACTCACTGGTATCATGGAAGACTGGATAGATATCAAGCTGAAGAGAGGCTGTGGCAGTGTAATAAATTAGGATCATATTTAGTTAGAGAAAGTGACAGAAAACCTGGAAGTTATGTATTATCATATTTGGGAAGAACAGGAATGAATCATTTTAGAATAACTGCGGTGTGTGGTGATTTTTACATCGGAGGAAGGCAGTTTGTCTCATTAAATGATCTAGTGGGATATTACAAAGAATGTAGTGATTTATTGAAACGGGAGAGATTAGTTCATCCTGTGGCTCCACCTGAACCTGTTAATGATAAAAAGGTAATTTTTTATTATGTTTTAAAGTATTTTACAAATATTTTTTATCCTTTTTTTAGAGGGTTGTTGCTATTTTGCCATATACAAAAATGCCAGACACTGATGAACTTACATTTAAAAAAGGGGACATATTTTTTGTTCATAATGATATGGGTAATGGTTGGTTATGGGTTACTGCTCATCGAACTGGAGAGCAAGGAATGATTTTTCGAGAACTTGTGGAAGATTTAGATGACAGCATAGATCCAAATACAGTTTTTCCTTGGTTTCATCCAAACTGTACAAAAAATGAAGCTGTTGACTTACTTGTAAAAGGTAGTAGTGTAATAGCTTAAAAATTAAAAAAAACTACTTACCATTAATTTTAGCTGGTCCTGGAAGCTTTTTAGTGCGACCAAGTGATAACTCCCCAGGCGATTACTCTTTATTCTTTCATATTAATAATCAAATTCAACGGTTTCGAATTGAAAAGAAGGGAGTTAGATACCTAATGGGTGGGAGAATTTTTGAATGTTTAGATGCTGTTATAAACAGATATAGAAAGGAACAAATTGTTGAAGGGTACACTTTGCAACATCCAGTAAGTTTATATAATTGTATGTTGTATGGTTTTAAATAAATTACTTTATAATTGCAGTTGGTGGTTGATGGCTCAAAACAACTAGATTGGGTTCCAGAAAACCAGAAAGCGAAATCTGAAGCGGAAAAGATTTATGCTACTCTAAGAGAATGTCGAGATCAGGCAGGTTTAAAGAAAATGAGAGGTATAAAACATCAAGGATATCTACATAGAAAGTCTGATAAAGCTACTAAAAAATGGAAATTGTTGTATTTCGTTTTATTAGTTGATGGTACAGATACACATTTGTATTTGTATGAGAATCCCAAGCGCACCAAACCAAAAGGTCTGATTGACTTGTCCTGTGCTTATCTGTACCAGGTAAATTATTATAAGACACATTTAAGCAGGATTAGACTAGTTGGAAACATTTTGATATAGATTTTTAATGACTATTTTTCAATTTCAGGTGCATGACAGTCTTTGGGAGCGCTCACATTGTTTACAATTAGTTGAAAGAGCTCTACCTTGTTTAGCTACAGTTACTCATCTCGCTGCACGTTCAACTGAAGACTGTCAAGAATGGGTGAATGCCCTGAAACCATTATGTGTGCCACAATTAAGTAAAGCCACGTCCAAAGTGCCAAGATTAAGAGAATTGCGATGTTTAACGTTACATGTAATTGACGCACATCGTTTACCTTATAAATTAGTGCCACAACCGTATGTTACAATACAGCTCAATAATCAAGTTAGAGTGGCTAGAACTAGAACTAAATCTGTACCCGATCCTGTTTGGGATGAAGAATTTAGTTTTGAGTATGTTTATCATATTCTATTATTATTCAGATAAAACTAAACTTTCTAATATCTAGGGATCAATTAACATAAAATATTAACTATTACATCAAAAAATAAAAAAAATAAGCATATTTTGTTAATCAAACTGCTTAGTTGTTTTGAAGCAAATTTGAAATGTAATCCATATGAGCAGATTTGAATTGAAATATGTAAGTTGTAAGTAAAAAAAACTAAACAGAATTTGAAAAGCATTAATAGTAAATAGAAATTCAGATAATATTGACTTATAAATAAGTAACAAATTAAATAAAACTTAAAGATATTTTATCTTATTTTTCTTATAGCAATAAAATCTTATACTGCTGTTTTAGTTAATACTTATTTAATATGTCAAGCTTTGTGTCATTGTTATATATTTTATAATTTTATGCAATTAATTTGGAATTGTATTTCTTGAATTATCTAGACATCTTGTTAATTTCAACGCTTCCAAGACAAAGACATGTTGCCTATCCAACAAGAGGCAAACATGCGACTCATCCATTACAATCAACGATCAGACACTGGTAGCGGGCGACTCCATTAAGCTGATTGGTATAACGATCTCCCAGGACTTACTATGGAACGAATATATTGCATCCATAGCAACAGCAGCAGGAAAGAAATTAGGCTTTCTGTTTAGAGCACGGAAATATTTTTGTCCATCCAAATTAGCTACTCTTTACAAAGCCCAAATACGACCTAATCGCATGTATGGGGTTCGGCGGCTCCGTCTAGGCTCGGAGTTCTTGATGTAATACAAAAAAGAGCAGTTCGACCAATAAACGACACCAGTATCACCAAAAACCTAGCCCCATTATCCCACCGAAGAGCAGTGTCTGATATTTCCTTGTTTTACCGATACATAAACGGATTTTTCTCAGAAGAACTCCGATCTATAATGCCTCCACTTGTCAGAGCAACGCGGCATGCCAACTCCATGCACCCTTATACTGTTCAGTGTCAGACATCGAGAACGGATCGATTCAATCGTTCCTTCATTTCCAGGGTCTCCAGATTGTGGAACTCCTTACCTTCCCTCGTCTTCCCCAATCGTCCTAACTTGCAGGCCTTTAAATTCTAAATTAATAAATTGTCACTTCTGCTCCAATAGATGTTCTCGGTACATTTGTATTTAGGTCTATACCTACGAGGACATTCTTAATATAAAAAAAATCTGGAATACAATATTATCTCAATGGCGATTTAACAGTTGTTGAATTTAACTTTCATTTAGTGCTTATAACTGAAATTTGCTATAGTATATTTGGAATTTTCTGATATGATATTTGTACATATTTCTTCAAATCGCCTCATTATTTCTAACTTACACTAGATAAAAGTACAGCTAATATTAGCTTCACCTAAATTATAGGATACTCTTGTTGGTCATCTCAGGTTGTTTTACAAAAATTTAGATCATTGTTAAAATGAATCTTTATATATTTTAGACACAAATTTTAATTTTTTATTATTATTTAATATATCAGTTTGCATTAATTAAAACTTATTTCCATTTAGTATCATTGATATTATGGCTGAGAGAGCAAAACTATTATTTAAATTATATTTTATTATAGTTTTAAGATGACCGAATAATGGTTTAAAATATATAATTATGTTTTAGTGATGTGCCATGTGATATTGTTTCATTTACATTGACTGTTTATAACAGAGGAAAGCGAGGAAAAGAACAGGAAGTTGCAGAACTTCATGTAGATTTGTCGTCTTTAGGTAATGGTGAGGAAGAAGAAAAATGGTATGCGTTATCTGGAATAACTCCAATTGGAGAATGGGGATCATTAAGACTTAAAACTAGGTAGGCATGAACTTTTAGTTATTAAATATAAGTTTTGATACCAATAAAATATATTACAACATTTTTTAGATATTTATATGATTTGGTGATGCCAGCAGAAGAATACAGTTCTCTACAACAATTACTTTTAGAACCAGGTTTAACTTCGGTGAAAACTTTAGCGGAAATATGCCATTCTGACAGGGCTCCATTAGCTACTGCTCTTTTAAGAGTTTTTCGAGCAGAAGCTAGGGAAACTGAATTACTTCGAGAACTAAATACAGCAGAGGTAACATTTTTATAACAAAATGTAATTTCTAAAATTATAAGTATCATTTTAGATTCATAGAGAAACAGAGACATCAACTTTATTTAGAGCTGCTTCCTTGGCTACAACACTAATGGATGTCTATATGAAAGCTGAATGTGGAGGTTTCCTACAGGCTGCCGTTTTAGAAACTGTTTTAAGATTATTAGAAAGTAAACAAAGTGCTGAATTAAATCCATCTAAAATGGATTCACTGGATGATGCCTGTAATAACGCAGAATTCTTATTACAAATATTGGATCAGGTATTGTATTTATCTATATATACTGTAGTTAGGTCCTAAATATGCATTATTGAATTAATTGATTATTTTTTTTTTGTTGTACAAACAATTTGTTATATTTTAGGTGACACTTAGTATTTTTATGTCGCCGGACGCCTGTCCTCGATCTGTTCGCTACATATGTGGTTGTCTACAAAAGGCAGTAGTTGCTAAGTGGCCAGATGAACGTTTTGTACGTACTCGTGTTGTTTCTGGTTTTATTTTTTTAAGATTATTATGTCCCGCTTTATTGAATCCGAGACAATTTGGATTAGTTAGTGAACAACCCTCACCTGCTGCCACCAGAAGTTTGGTCATGGTTGCCAAATGTTTACAGAATCTTGCGAATCTTGTAGAATTTGGCGGAAAGGTAATAAGCTCTAAATGCATTTTTAAACAGTAAAAATATAGAAACATAAAAAAACTATGTAAAACCAGCTATCTAAATTATAATTTTTATTTTTAGGAACCTTATATGGAGGTAGTAAATCCTTTTATTTTAAAGAACAAGGAAAGGATGGTAGTCTTTCTGGATCAACTCTCGATGGCAGGCGATCCGGGAGAACCACGTATATTTACAAAACCGGACACTGCCAAAGAACTTGCCACATTGCATCACATTTGTGTAGCACATCTAACTGAGCTTCAGTCTGTTGCTAAAGTTAATGCAAATATTAAAACTTTGGTTACTGTAACTGAGATGCTCGCCAAACATAAACAAAAGTATCTTGAAATGATCAGATAGTAGTCTGAGGTGACTCAAGTTTAAAATAATTTATTTTACGGAAGAATCCTTATAATGAATGTTTCAGTTTAATATTTTATTAAAACTACAGGTTTCATGAGCAAAGCTAATTTTTAAAATTATTACTTATTCAACGCTATTTCTTCAGTTATGGAATGGGAACGTATAAGGATTTAAATAAATATATTTTCATAGTATTTTATTAAGAAAACATTATTATTCTTTATACCTTTACAGAAACATTCATTATTATTCTTATGTTTTATTTACCTCTTTTAAAAAACTGAGTCAATGCGTTTTAATTTTTAGTTGACTTTTTGTACAGGGTTTTTTTTAGAATATAACAAGTAGAGTAAGAGAAAGTGACTTAATTGCTTTCTGTGTTTTTAAGTAAAATAACATTTTAAATTAGAAACATACTCTGAATGACAAATTCTGTTTATTACTTATAATTGTTAATAACAGTAATATACTCCTCAAGATCTCTTTATTTTACCAATTTTTAATTATTGCAGATCTAGAAAATAATACTCTTTACACCGGTTATTGTATATTATAATACAAAAATTCGACTGCATAATATGTTTGTTTTGATAAGACTGCCAAACTATAAGTAATTCTAAGTCAGTAGATTTTTGTCTAACAGATTAGTAAATGTTTTAGATTAGATTAGAATATTTAAGAGAAAATTTAATCTGTAAAGTACATCAGTAGCAATTAAAAGCTTCTTAAATATTCTAAGCTTACTGGGTTTTAGAATTATTGCTTATATGTTCGAATTGTGCTTTAGTTACATAATAATCAAAAATGTTTATTTATTTCTATGAACTGATTAATAATTTTAGCTTAAAAGAGTTTTCGATAACGGTTTTAAGAACATATTAATTTTTTACTTAAAAATGATATATAATACTGCAAAACTTTATTAAAGTTTTCTATTTTTTTAAAGTGTGGTTGATAGAATTTTTCACTTCTTATAGTTGCTTGATGTTATACAGAACGTTAGATTAATATCTGATTAACCAAAAAACTTTTATTCAGTGTTAAATAAATTTAAATTTCTGTACGTAACTACTTTTGTTTTGTAAAAGGATATTTTTTGTAATTCAGTTACGAAATATCATAATTTTGACACTCATTCTAGATACGCTCGTGATCCAAACTTCATATCTAGTGCAAAAACACGTTCATTTTGCAACTAGTTATATAAATAGCTATTTTGTAACATTAAAAGATATATACTAAAATCTTTAGCAGAAGTTTGTTTAAATAATTTTGCAGTGATTTTATGTATTCTAGTACAGGACTTATGGAGTTGCTACACTTTTTAAAGTATATTATTATATTATTTATACTTTTGATACTTTTTTATATTAACTTTTCATTATTGTGATATGTGATAAAACTTAAAATGCATCATTACTGTTTATATTGACGCATTTAGAGACTTGTTCTCGTATAATTATTAAATTAGTATAAATTTAACAACAGTAAAAAAGAGAACATTATTATTATTCATTATTACATTTAAATATTATCTAGTTATATGTTACATTAATCTATGTACTCCTATTACCCTCAATTACTCAAAGAAAACTTACTTAAATAAAAAGAAGATTAACTATAAAAGAATACATGGAAAAACTATATAAATTTCTTGTAGATATTTTAATTGAAAACGGAGTTGCAATATGAATAATAATGAGTAAACTAAATTTTGATGGAATTTTCAAATAATCAAAATCTTTTTTTTATCTATGATATAAAAGATATATAGTTAGGAACACATTTTTAAAACATTTTATTAAATAAAAATAGAAAAAATTGTGCATACTATATTTTTATCTCAAAAAAAAATTATCAACATATAACAGTTCATTTTGTACAACTTTGGGATTTTATGTTAAATGCAAATGTTGTAGATCACTGTATACTATCTCTTATGTACTTTTGTATTAAAAAAGTATGATAAATATGTGTTTCTTTTTATCCTCCATTTTTTATAGATAAATATACACTTTTCAGATTAGAAGGTGATTATTAATATAACTATTTAATCAATATATTTATTAGCAAATCTTATTCTCTAAGTATTAACAATAAATGCATGTTATAAAAATAATTCTAATTAAAAAATAATATTGAAACTGCCATGACAATACAGAATCCTCCAATCCAAGGAGATTTTCTTTCACCTATTCTTGCACATTTCCAAAAAGTCTTCATAACACTGTAAGTAGAAAATAATTTGCATTCCAGAAAGTAATAAGACTATAAATATCAATACATACAACTTATTTAGCACCCACCTCATAATTAATTACAATTATTAGAATACTACAACCTTACATACCAGGAACAAACAAGAGGTTCTGTAAAGGGGAACCTTATTTACAGATAATGAACGTTGTATCGAGACCATTTAATAATGAATAAATTCGATTGAATAATTTTTTTTCTGTAAGAATACTAATAATAAACATTTATTTCCCAACAATAAGAACACCATTTACAGAGGAAATAAAAGTAGTATCAATCAAAACAAAGATACAAATATCCTTTGCCTATAATCCTATGCACCATTTAAATGATATTCTTTAATATCTTTCTTTGACTGGTTCAGTAGAGTAGCTCTAAGCTAGACTGCGCCAGGCATTGAGATGACAATAAAAAAATTATGTATTTCATCTCATTGTATTTTTTTAATAAAGACATTTATTATTATTATTATTATAATTATATTAAAATAATAAGGTACAACTGAAAAATAATATAGATAATGTATTTGATAAACACTACTCTTGCAATTTGTTTATTTAATCTTGGAGCTTTTCGCAATTATTTCGAGAAGTAATTAACCTGTATATCTTCAGCTCATCTGCAAATATAAATAGAGAGCACTCGAGTAGTTGACACAAATCATTAATGTAGATTAAGAACAGAAACGGACCCAAATTGGAACCTAGCGGAATTCCACTTGTTGCCATGTATACATTGGATTCAAAAGCATTAAAATAAACAAACTGTTTACGTGCACTTAAATATAAAGCTAGTAGCGTAACATAGTTATAACTAAAACCGAGATATGTCAGATTACTAAGAAGCTGTGCATGACTGATTTTATCGAAAGCTTTCAAGAAATCAGTATACACTACGTCTACCTGTCCTCTATTGTCTAGTTGATCACATAAAAATTGGGAAATTACTGCAAAATTTGTTATAGTAAATCGAGACCGGATAAAGCCATGCTCATGAGCAGAAACTTAAAATTTTTGTCGCCAAGTAGATGCGATTATATGCATTATATGATTATCTCAAACAACTTTGCAGCAATATTGAGAATAGAAACTGGGCTATGATTATTAACAACATTTCTTTTAAGAGGAAAGATGGAGTAATATCAGATGTAATGTAAATTTGTTTGCGACCAGCCTCCAAAATTTCTTTTTCAGTAATGGGTCCAGAACTAACTTCCACAGTAATATTGATATTCTTATTACATTGTACATTATTAAAATAGATCCTTGTTTCAAGTAAACACTTTGAAAAAAGTTACCAAAGGCTTCAACTATCTATTAAGACTCATGGTTATTTTTTGCCGTAAAAAAGTTTATTTGGTATTCTAGGGGTTTTATTTTTCTGCTGAATGAACGACCAAAAAGACTTAGGATCATCCTTTATATTACTTTGAATAACGCTTATGTAATGAAAATATGCTTCTTTATATTTTTGTTAATAGCTAATAGGGTGTTAATAACACTAATTTACCTATCCATCAAATTATTCGATATAAATTGTGTGCAGTTATGACAACCCTGCTGTAATAGTTCAAAAACCTCCACCCTGTTATGTTGTGTATTTTTATATTTTTCTTAGTTTACCTTCTCCAGTATAATTTTTCTATTCAAATAGTGAATGTATTTTTTTAATCGACTTTATAAAGATGAATACAGGTATTTACCATCCTAACTTCACTAGATAATGTATTAACTGTGGTTTTTCTTACTTACTAAATAAATGAATAATTGTGATTAAATAACTTGAATGTCCTTTTTCTATGCAACTAAAGTACCAGCTTAAAAATATCTTAAAGCCTAAATAATACCAAATAAATCTGAAAACTTACCCTGTTTTACTTTTATCGAGTATACTTGGAAAAAGACCTTTTAAATATGTACACGTACATATAACAAATAATATCACAATAACTAGACTCTGAAAATTGAATATTGCCGACTGAAAATAAAAGTAGTTAATAATAAATATGTTTTATATGTACAAGTAAAAAACTTACCATTTTTTAAATATATTTAAAATTAAAAACATAAGTAATTTTAACCTCTACGTTAATTTAAACGTCACTGTCGTTTGAATGGCCTTTTACTATAAATTGATTTTGCCTTTCAGTCGTCCTCTGACTACCCAGCAAAGAAGTCAGAGTATTTGAATTTTTTTTGAAAGACAATTTTTTATAAAGCAAAAAAATGACGAAATCTAGTGAACATGAACCATACGATGATCCGTCCTTAACTGGTATTTCGAGGTATTTGAATAACCGAACAATTACAGGAAGAGCGAATGTAAGTTTAAAAATATTTACCTAATATTAGTTTTTATTATAAAATTTTAGGTGTCTGCCCTAACACTTACCTTTCTATTGATTGGTTTAGTATATTTGTTTAAAAAACCTAGAAATAATGGTTTGTCAGGTGTGACAAATGATAGATCAGACGCTAAATTCAAGTAAAATAGATGTGTTTAAATAAAACTAACCCCCCAACATTCCAGTCAAAATTATTAAAAGCTGTAAGTAATAAAAGTCTGTATTAATAAAAATAAAAAAGTAGCACACTAAAAACAATATTTTTAGATAACTGTAACTACCTCAACAGTGATTGGTGCGTATATAATATATGTCGGTATTTTAAGAAAGTATTATGATTGTCCGCATCCTCAGAAAAAAAAGAAATAAATAATTTGTAATGTTTTTGCGTTAATATTATTTTTTATTAAAAATACAAAACTATCATACGCCATTTTGTATCCACTGTCAATCGTCTGTAGTATAAAAATAAATAAAATAATTTGTAATGTTTTTGCGTTAATATTATTAAAAATACAATCGTCTGTAGTAAATCTAATACACAAAAGCAAGACCTGTGTGATAAGCCATGTATATAAGCCTTGAAGGACTTCTGCCCCACCGAAATTTTTAGGGACAGAAATAAATTCTTGCTGGTAATATTTTTTCCCATTCAGAATGATTATTTTTGTACGGCTTGTTACTTTTATTGATGCCCTACAAAACTTTTTCACCGGAAAATACCACTTTTACAGGGAAAATAAATTTTCCTCTAGTAGGCACACATATACTGTGAAAAATGTGCGGCATGATAAAAAATATACTTATTTCATTAAATTCAATCAAAATGAATTAATTTTATGTTGGGTGAAATCACCTCCAAACACTACTTAAAAAATTCGAAAAGAGCTTGACCTTAAAGGCCATCCTTGCAACTTCCCGCTAGTTTTAACCGCAAAGCTATAGAGTAACGTGACGTATTTTGACGTTCTTGACTTTTTTTGAAATGTTTAAAAATCCATAACTTTTTAACGAGTTATTCGATTTTGATGTTCAAGATGGTATTGGACGCAGTTTTTTGAGACCTAAAACTGTTACTGGGAGTGCAAAATCGATTAGTAGAAAAACCTGTAAGTTATTAAAAAAAAACACTTTTTTTTTTGAAATTTTTCGACAACGATATCTCACGAACGAATTAACCGATTTTAATTTGCAAAACGGCATTCGACGTGTTTTTTTAAGCTTGAGAGCTGATTAGGTTATGGAATTGATCGATGTAATAGCCAAAAAGATATGCCCAAAAAACATCATTTTTACCAATTGTTTTTTTCGGTTATTTTGAAATTTCTCAAAATCTAATGGTTCGAATCGGCTCAAACTTACAGGGAATCTAAGTTAGATGGAACTCTTTGGAACGCGTTTTATTTCATTCCGATCGGTCAAGCCGTTCAAAAGTTATAAGAGGTTTACATAGGTTTCTGATCACGAAGCAGTATACACTAAGTTTCGAATTCTAAACGTACCTTCCGCGAAACCTCGACGTTTAGGTAGGATTTTTTCCGCTCAAAATTTCCGTAAATTTCAAAATTTATGTTCGACCTCTGACTGGAATTTTTCTTCTAGCGACATTGACAGTAACTTCAGTAAATTTTTGATTAAATTAGTAGCTAACTTTAATAAGGCATTTCCTTTAATAACCATTAGGCCAAAACATCACAAACCTTGGACTACTAAAGGTATCCGCATCTCAGCCAAAAATATGCGTGCATTACTAAATATTAAAAAATTTACTGACAGCGTCTCAGTGATCGAATATATTAACAAATACAGAGCAACTTACCTAAAATTAATTAAAATAACAAAAAAAACATACTATCAAAATCGTCTAATTAACTCCAAAAATGCTTCAAAAGAAACTTGGTCTATAATAAACGACCTTCGAAATAAAAGTAATACGACGGATATCATACTTTTTCCTTTCCGAACCCTGAGAATTTAAATGATTACTTTATTAATGTTAGTAAAAATTTAACGTCAACTATTTTGCCACAAAACGATCCTATTTCCTACCTCCCCAACTCAAAAAATATCGTTGATACATTCTTTATAAGACCGGTTGATAAATCTGAACTAATGCAAACAATCAAAAGTATTAAAAGCAAATCGTCCTGTAGTACCGATGGACTATCAGCAAAAATTTTCTTAAACCTTCCGGATAATGTGTTAGTAAGCTTAGTCTCCCTAATTAACGATTCCTTGGAAAAAGGTACATTTCCAGAGTGCCTAAAGACAGCCATTATAATACCTCTTCATAAAGGTGGCGAAAAATCTAACACCTGCAACTATAGACCTATTGCCTTACTTCCGGTACTATCCAAAATTATTGAAAGGCTTGTAAAAATCCGACTTATTCCCTTTCTCCTTAAACACAACATTTTATCACAAAATCAGTTCGTTTTTTTGTCTAATAATTGTACTTCTGATGCCATGTTTTCTGTATTACATGAGGTATATCTAGCACTAAACAGAAATCTCTTTACAGCCACTGTTTTCTGTGACTATGCTAAAGCTTTTGATTGTGTGAATCACGATATTTTATTAAAAAAACTAAATTTCTATGGGATTCGGGGAATTTCTTTAAGCTGGTTCAAGTCATATTTGGGGAATAGGAAACAATTGGTTAGAGCAAATGGTGCTGATTCTAGTTGTAAAACGACTACTTGTGGAGTACCTCAAGGTTCTGTATTAGGTCCTATTCTTTTTCTGCTCTTCATTAATGACATCACTTGCTTAAACATTAATGGAAAAATTTCTCTCTTTGCTGATGACACTAGTATTACCTGGAGCAATTCGGATATTTCAACTCTTTATGCAATTATTACCGCCGATTTACTTAAAATAAAGGCCTGGTCTGATTCTAACTTACTTTGCTTTAACGTAGATAAGACAGTAGCTTTATCTTATAAGGGAGCCTTTCAACCACTGCTTCTAAATAACAGCCAAATCAATATAGTTGAGTCCGTAAAATTTTTAGGTATTTTTATTGACAGCAATCTTAAATGGTCCCTTCATACTGATTCCTTGAATAAGAAGCTGGCCTCAGCTTGCTTTGCAATAAGATCTGTGTCGAAAGAAATCAATTTATTATCTGCCAAAATAGCATATTTCTCTTTGTTCGAGTCTCATCTTCGATATGGTCTTCCTTTCTGGGGTTCTGGTACAGCTGCCCAATTCAATGCTATTTTCAGATTACAGAAAAGAGCAATTCGATATATATTTGGTCTTGACCAAACAGCGCATTGCGAGAGCTATTTTAAAAATCATAGAATTCTGACGCTTCCCTCTTTATATATTTTAGAATCTGTTTGTTTAATTCGCAAACACCTACATGTTTTACCGACAAGACCTAACCATGGCTACTCCACAAGAAAATCGGATCATGATGTTTATTTACCGATCCCGTCTACGGAATTGGCAAAAAAATCTATACTATATTCCGCAAAAAGATTATATAATCATCTTCCGATACACATTAAATCTGCAACATCTTTTATCAGATTTCGTAATATGACAAAAGCATACCTCTCTACAAGACCGTATTATTCAGTTGATGAGTTTTTCAATGAATTAAACGATTAAACTCAATAACAGGGGATAAAATAGTATTATTTTCAGTTGGGTATCACTCTCAGTAACTTCATCTTTTTTATATTTTTAATTATTATCTGCATATTATTATAACCTGCTGATTTTTAAATTCATTCAAATTTTGTAGTCATTATATTGTTTTTTTTTACTAATTTTCTTTATTAGGTTTGCGACGACGTATGAAAGTTGATATAAATTGTTTGTTTGTATTTGTTTTTTGGTATATATTACTTATTTTTTATTTTTTGTTATATTTATATTTAGCTTTGTCCATAAAATTGTATTATTTTCAGTGACAATAAAGCATATTTCTATTCTATTCTATTCTATCCACACACACATCCACACGTACATACAGACATACAGACACCCTCGTAAAAATTGTCAGGAGAGGTTCCAAATACCTCAAAACGTTGAGATCCGATGAAAACTCGATTGTCGAAAAACGGGGTAAAACCAATAACTTCCCGATTTTAAAAAATTTTTTAATTTTTTTTGGCGGGTAGTTAAAAAAAAGAAGGTTGCGCTTTGGATTTTTTAACCCTACATACCAGTTATTTCGTAGGCGTCGCTAAAACAATTATGTATTTTTTTATTAGGGATGTCCTCGTAGGTACAAATACAAATGTACCGAGAACATCTATTGGGGCCAAAGAGACAATTTATTAATATTGGAATTAAAGGCCTTAGGATGAGTGAGGAAGACGTGGGAAGGTAAGGAGTTTCACAATCTGGAGACCCTGGGGATGAAGGAACGATCAAATCGATCCGTTCTCCATGCACTAAGGGTGCATGGAGTTGGCACGTTGCGTTGCTCTGGTTGGCCTGACAAGTGCATGGAGGCATTACAGAGTGGAGTTCTTCTGAGCAAAATCCGTTTATGTATCGGTAAAACAAGGAAGGATCAGCCACTGCTCTTCGGTGGGACAATGGGAGTAGCTTTTTGGTGATACTGGTGTCGTTTATTAGTCGAACTGCTCTTCTCTGTATTACATCTAGAACTCTGAGCCTTGACGGAGCTGCCGAATCCCATATATGCGAGCAGTGTATTCAAGATTAGGTCGTATTTGGGCTTTGTAAAGAGTAGGTATAGCTAAGTTAGATGGAGAGAAATACTTCCGTGATCTAAACAGAATGCCTAATTTCTTTCCTGCTGTAGTTACTATGGATGCACTATGTTCGTTCCATAGTAAGTCCTGGGAGATCCTTATACCAACCAGCGTAATGGAGTCGCTTGCCTCTAGTGTCTGATCACTCATTGTGATGGATGAGTCGTATATGTTTGCCTTCTTGTTAGATAGGCAACATGTATTTGTCTTGGAAGCGTTGAAATTAACAAGATTTTTTCTTCCCTACTCGTCAACAATTCTCAAATCTTGATTGAGAGAAGCCGTTGTGGATCTTCTGACCTCTTCCAGAATCTCTAGAGATATGGGACGGTTGTGCGCTTTGCTACAGTGTAGGTTGCCATTATCTGCAAAACCGTGTATCGGGTTATTAGTGGCTTCAAGTAGATCATTAATGTGTAGGTAATAGGAATAAAGTAGGAGCTAGAGTCGATCCTTGGGGAACTCCAGCGTTGACCTTTTAGAGGTTGGAGGAATGTCCATCTACGGCAACTTGGATGTGCCTGTTGGAGAGAAAGTTGGATATCCATCTACAAAGGTTTGGCGAGAGTCCGTATGAACATAGTTTGTTCAAAGGAGCTGCATGCCACACTTGATCAAATGCTTTTGAGATGTCTCGTGATACCTATTATTTGAGTTTCCCCATAGCGGTGGATGGTATCACTTCAGACATGTATGTAATAAACCGAAACTTATTGTACTAATGTCGTAAGGGACTAAATCACAAAAAATGGGGCCAAAATTTTCGGAAATTAAAAATTTTTCCCTGACTTCTGGCATCACATATTTGTACTGAATTAGCTTGGAAGTCTTTTTTTCATTGCCTATTTACTTAAGAAATGCCGTAAAAAGTCATTTGATTTTAAACCCCCCTCCTAAGTCTGGACGTTTACCTCAGCTGTTCTCTTACCTGCACCAATAGGAATTGACGGCATATAGTGCCTAAAGTGATTGTGATTGTGATTGTGTTTTTTTCTGTTTTCCATAAGCCAACACACTCAGATACAGATCTTATCACCCTATTTAACACTAACATAGTATGATACATAGACTCACATTTTCGGTTAAACGAAATTTTTTTTTAAAAGAACTCAACATAATACAACAAATTGCTATCAACAATGGCTATAATTCAATATTATAATAGATAAAATCCTAGAGAAAAAGACTATAAAAATTGTATTCAAACTTGGCAGAGCTCCGCCGGTTTTACCTACTTTAATCCGGTCTGCGCAAAGGGTCAAGTTAATCCTAGGGCAGATTTCCGCTCAGCTTAAATAATTTCTGTTATTGCCGGGGCAGGTTATAGATATTACCCTAATTATGATTTTCTATGAAATATTTTGTGTTAATTGCATTTACCCAAAACAATACTTTCATTCACCGTCTGGAACAGGAAATTTGGAGAGGGGCATCCTCCCGTGTGTAGGGATATCCTCACCTCAGGCTGTCACCAGGCCTAGTGATTTAAAACAGGTGATGAGGCTCCCGAGGGGGATCTCCCTGACATCGGCTGGTGTAAGCCAGTACTCGCCCAACACGGATCTTCTGATTTCAGAAAAAGCAGAGCAGTCTTACATTATGTGTTCTACTGTTTCCTCTTCTTGTTCGCAGCCTTTGCATAGCGGCGATTCTGTTAATTTCATCGTAAAGAGATGTTGTCGCAATTGGCAGTGACCTATTAAGATTCCCACAGCTGTTCGGAGATTTTGTCTGCCAGTCCCTACAGTGGGTTCCATACCAACCGTGCGAAAGCGTACCATGGTCATCAATGCGACCTCCTTAACAAATATATCAAGGGGGGTGAGACCGAGTATGACTTCCATTGCGCTGGTCGGTGTGCTTCGCATGGCTCCTGTTACGAGAAGGCATGTTGATCTTTGGATTTGGTTTAATTTTTTGATAGCTGTCGTTTGTTTCACTTTAGGCCACCACACGACAGCACCATATGTTAGCATAGGTCTTATGATTGTCGTGTAGATCCACATGGTGACATTGGGGGATAATCCCCAGGTCTGTCCTATTTTCACTGACCATTCTGTCGATTGTATAACGGGCTTGTAGTCTATACGTCCAAATACGCCAAAAGACAAACTTTTTATAAAAACACCACAATACTTTTGTATATAGGATTTAATTACCTTTAAAGTGACACCACTACAATTTTTCTACGATTTTAAAATTTTTGGATATTTTCAACGTTTATTTTTTTTTAATTTCTTTGAACTCCTTTTTAAAAGATATTATTTCTTTGAGAATTAAACTGATAAAAGTTTTATTGAGTAATGTTTGACAACTTACATATTTACAAAAATTTTGGTAACTATTCAGTTTTTTTATTTTGGTAATTTATTTTTACTGAGTTTCTTTGAAGTGCAAGCATCACAACCGCAGATACAATCAGAACCAAATAATGAACAGTAAATATTATACAAAAAGACTGATCCAAGAATAATGGCTCCCACTCTTATACCCTAAAAATATAAAAGAATATAAATAAATATATTAATAGGTACATCATTACGTGATTCCCTATTCCTATTTTTTTCTGTGGGTAAAAATAATATTTATTCGAAATAAGGCCAAATTAATAATTTTGTAATTAAGATCTTACATTTTGAACGTTTGTATTATCGAGTGGATTTACTGGTGGTTTTGGTGGTCTTGCTGGACAGACTGTTTTTTTCTTCTTACAAGGCTCCTTCTTTTGCTCCTTCTTCATTTTACAATAATTTTTTATATAAAGGAAACTTATATCGAAATGTGTTAATTTTGAAAAATCTAATAATTTACGTCAAATTTAATTTGAGTTATGATAGGTTGATTACACCGGTCAACACGATTTTTGAGTCTGAGTTCAGTATCTCTTATTTTAATTACTTGTGCCTGACTGTTTTCTCAAAAAATTTGCCTTTGTGGCTAATAGAATGAAAAGTCTAAAATAATTTCTCCATTTCTATTGCATTTAAAAAACCGGTGTTGAATTATTTATTTTGATGGATAGGTATTAATGATTAAATAAAGAGAGAAATACAAAAAAGAATAATAAAAAAAGCTTTAAAAATGAATATGTTTAGTAATTTAGAGCTTTCTCTAATGAGCCCCCAAATGTAGTGTTTTGATTATATTGTCCTTAATACCATTTTTTAATGTTTATGATAGCTTGGTGGAAGCGTTTCCTTTGATCTTCTGAATATCCACCTAAGTTATCTTTGAATTTATTCAAGTGTACATGTAGCATGTACACTTTAAGTGGCATTCTGCAACCCATAACTTTGATGCTATCAAGCATATTAGAAACAAACTCTTTGTAATTTTCAGCCTTCTTTTTTCTAAAGAAGCCATGGATGACTGCTTTAAGGCTCAGCCACACTTGTTTTTCATAGATACTCAGGAGCTGTAGAAATTTCTCACTAGCCATTATTTCTTTTATTTGAGGACCGACAAAAATACCAGCTTTAATTTTAGGTTCTGGTAGTTTTGGGAATAATGATTTTAAATATTGAAAGGCCTCAGAGTACTGAGAAAGAATCTTTACAAACTGCCTCATGAGACCGAATTTTATGTGCAATGAAGGCATTAAAACACGATCAGGCCCCACAATTGGTTTACATTTGACATTATGTTAGTCGTTTGAAACTCGTTTCATTCAGACCCTGAGTGCTGCTGGTAGTAAAGTGAATCAGCTCGACTGTCCCATAGACTTCGCACGTCAAATATTGGTTAAACGAATTCCAACGTGGTCGCACGTCGGATTTTGATGAGCTACGCCCATGTGCGCCGAAAACGGCTATCACGGAGAATAACGTGACAAAATTCCATGATCTCGTATTGGCAGACAGCTGACTGATGGTGCGCGAGATAGCTGAGATAGTAGAGGTATCTCAAAAGACCACGTGGGTCATATAGTGCATGAAATTTTGGGCATGAGAAAGCAGTCGGCGCGATGGGTGCCGCGTTTGCTCAATCCGGAAAACAAATGCATCCGTGGGACCACTTCAGAGCAGTGTTTGACGCTGTTTAAACGCAATCCGAAGTTTCTGCATCTTTACGTGACCGTCGACGAAACATGGATCCACTGGTACACACCAGAGACCAAGGAACAGTCTAAACAGTAGATTGCACCCGGCGAACTTGCTCCGAAGAAGGCGAAGACTGTCCCATCGGCCGGAAAAGTGATGCCTCCGTTTTTTGGGATTCAAAAGGTATAATCTACACCAACTAGCTGGAGAAGGGCAAAACGATCTTAAGGCTTTGCTATGCCGAAGTATTGAACCGATTCAACGCCGAATTGCAGAAAAAACGGTCTCATTTGGTGAAGAAACGGAGACCTACTTTGCACACCTCCAGAAAACGTATTTTTCAGATGAGTTAAAGAAGTTGCCTTTTGTTTGTTTGTTTATTGATCCTTTTAAGACATTTACAAATGTATAGGACACGTCAACAATAAATAACAACATACATTAGGTGGTACTAACAACCTTACATGCATAATATAAAATAAAAATTTCATTTCAAGAGAGATACAAAATATTCTCAACTGTACAGCGGCTCAAGCCAAGAAGAAGGTTTTTTATATTACTTACTTCTAAATATTTTTTTTAAACTGGCAAGAAATTAGTACTTTCCGGTTTATTTTTAGGCCAGAAAGTCTCATTTTGTCGGACAAGGCCAGAAAATAAAAATGAGATTTTTTGACCCATGCAAAAATAAACTGGAAATTACTAAATTCTGACCGGTTTAAAAAAAAATATTGTACGTAATACGTCGCAAAAGTGCTTTTACTGGACTCGCAGGCTTGCAGGCCTCCCCTGCGGCTCGCCCTGCAATTGCCCGCTCGTCCAGTAAAATACCACTTTCGGGACTTGTTACGTAAACTACTATTTTGTTACTGACAGATTTTACATTTTCTGAAAGTGCATTACACAGCCTCAGTCCTTGAATACCAAACGAACGCATACATATATAATATTCCAAATTTTTTAAATAAGAGTCGACATTATTCACGTGGGGAGACATTTGCGATAATTATAACAATTCTCTTTTGTGTAGTGAATACACTATGCGCAGGGGAAGAATTTCCCCAAACAATCAGACCATAGGTTATTAGAAACTGAATTTCTCCATAATAATATGAAAGCAAACTATCATTATTTAAAACTCGTTTTTAATTTCTTAATAAATAACAGTATTTATTTAAATTACTATTTAGACTATTACAATGGCTTGTAAAATTAAGATCTCTATCTAGATATAACCCCAAAAACTATTATTATTATTAGATTAGAGATTTGAATATCCATGTCCGGGAGAGCAGCATTCTGAGCAGGTTGAAAAATAAATGCTTTGGTCTTGGAAGCATTTAAATACAATGAATTGCTACAAAACCACTCTTGTAAATCGTGTAAGTTTAAATTAATTTTATTCTGTAATTCAACTAAATTCTTAGATTTAAACAGAAGAGAGAAATCATCTGCGTATAAACACATAAAAGAATCTGCTAGAGCAGATTGCAAGTCGTTTATGTATAAAATAAAAAAGATTGGTCCCAGAATTGAGCCTAGTGGTACCCCTATGTCATTCTGAAACTGCTCAGAGAAGACGTTATTATCCAAGTTAGTGTCGGAATGATGTATTTTCAGTTTGTATACGATTAGAGAGATATGACCTAAACCAATCGTATTGAATTCCTCTGATACCCATAGTGTGTATAATTTGTCCAATACAATTTTATGTTGTACGCAGTTAAAAGCCCGACTGAGACCACAAAATAATCCAGTCGGATGCTCGCCTGCCTCAACAGCTTCTAAAAGACAATCGCAATGGTGGTAGAGTGTTTGGATCTTGTCTGGAAACCTCTTTAACCCATCTGTTCAGTGCCAGACATCGAGAACGGATCGATTGGATCATTCCTTCATCAGCAGGGTCTCCAGATTGTGGAACTCCTTACCTTCCCACGTCTTCCCTTCTCGTCATAACTTGCAGTCCTTTAATTAAATCCCAAATTAATAAATTGGCTCTTCTGTCCCATGAGAATATATGATAGCTATTACACGCTTGTGTAAGCGTCATATTCACCTTCGGTTCATAACAAACTATTCCTTTAGTATGGAATATAGCGCATTTGTTAGAGAATATACTATAGTCCAGAGTTGCTTCGTAGGGAGTACTTCAAAAACCAAAAAAGTTTTAAAAATTTCTCTGGATAATGTTCTGACGAAGATCTATATGAAATTTAAACTAATTAAGTTGCAAATGGAGATTTAGAAATTTTTAAATGTTAATTTTTTTAAAACCAAAAAAAAAAGTCTTAAATGTTACTGTTATTTATTTTGTACTTTAAAGCAAGTATTATAACTGTTTGAACGTTCATAAGGTTAATTGTGTTTTTTCATTTTATTTTTCAATCCACATAAATCAGTTTAACAATTTCCAGAACCGATATCATACAAATAACAAAGAATGATTGTAGCAAGTCCAAGTTTAATCTAAAAATAATTATTAATAATTATAATAACTAATAAATATCAAATTTAATTACTTACCAATCTCCCAATTAACATTTTTATAGAAGTTGATTATTGAAAATTAATTAAAATCTTCCAACTTAATATATTAATTCGGAGAGAACTTGGATTGTAAAATTATTTAATTAAAATAAAAACATATTTTTTACAAAAGTTTGTTGTTGTTTTACATAAATTTGTGCTTCAGTGACATACAAACATAAAATTGTGACATATAACGTATAACGTACCAGTGAATGTTTGATTTCATACTTTTGTATAAGAATTTAAAATAAAAATCAAAAACCTGTTAATGGAATGAGAAAGAGGAGAATTTTAAAAATTGCTTTTGTTTACAACCAGAACTTTCAACCAGAAACAATTGCAAAGACTTTTTTTCGAAAACTTTTTATTCTTCGGGAGCATTTAGTACAGTCTTTATTCATTTGCAACTTGGTTTTTTTAAATAAAAGTAAAGAGGTATGACAATTTTATTGTTTGTCCATACTACGCTATTTCAATTATCATATGGTGCTGGTATTTTTCCACAATATTGGAAAACTGCTTGAGTACAACCAGTCCCCAAGAAAGGCTTCAAAACCTTGCCTTCTAACTACAGACCCACAGCTCTCCCATCTGTTATTAGCCAAATTATGGAGAAATAGGTCAATCACAATATCTTGAGCTATCTTGAGACACACAACCTTTAAAGTTTTTACCAACAAATGTCAACAGCCGATATGCAAGCATATGTAACTAATGTCTGGAGTGATGCCATCCACCGCCATGGGGAGACTCAAATAGTATCACTAGACATCTCAAAAGCATTTGATCAAGTGTAGCATGCAGCTCTCTTAAGCAAACTGCCTTCATACGGACTCTCGCCAAACCTTTGCAGATGGATATTTAACTTTCTCTCCATCCAAGTTGCCGTAGATGGACATTCCTCTAACTTCTACAAGACCATCGCTGATAACCTAAAACACGGTTTTGTAGTTGAGAGCAACCGCACAATCGTCCAATATCCCTAGATATTCTGGAAGTAGACAGAAGATCCACATCGACTTCTCTCAACAAAAATTTGAGAATTGTAGACGAGTGGTGAAGAAAAAATTTTGTTAATTTCAACGGTTCCAAGACAAAGACTTATTGTTTCCTATCCAACAAGAGGTAAACATACCACTCATCCATCACAATGACCGATCAGACACTAGAAGCAAGCGACTCCATTACGCTAGTTGTTATAATGATCTCCCAGGACTTGCTCTGAAACGACCATATTGCATCCATAGCAACTGCAGCAGGAAAAAAGTTAGGTTTTCTTTTTAGAGCACGGAAATATTTCTCTCCATTCAACTTAGCCACTCTTTACAAAACGCAAATAAGACCTAATCTTGAATACCACTCGCATGTATGGGGATCGGTGGCTCCGTCAAGGCTCAGAGTTCTTGATGCAATACAGAGAAGAGCAGTTCGACTAATAAACGACACCAGTATTACCAAAAACCTAGCCCCATTGTCCCACCGAAGAGCAGTGTTTTATCTTTCCTTGTTTTACCGATACTTAAATGGATTTTGCTCAGAAGAACTCCGCTCTATAATGCCTCCACTTGCCAGACAAGACAGCGCAACGCAACGTACCTACTCCATGAACCCCTATACTGTTGAGTGCCAGACATCGAGTATGGATTCGATTGGATCGTTCCTTCATCCGAAACCGTTAATTTGCGGACAAATGTTTATTAAAACTTTTCTGCATATTTTGAGCCATACTACCACCCATTTAACTTTGTGACACTTTTTTAACACCTTGTATGCAGTCTGCATTAGTTGTACTATAAAGCATCATCATTTTTTCATGTTAATATTAATAAATGAAATAATGAATTAATGGCTTAATCATTACACCTTTCGACAGTATTTTTCTTGAGATGTTTAACAAATTGACTTGAAAATGTCTCTTCAAAGAGCCTTATTACCTCTGTTAGGAACCATTTTTGTATTAGAAATAGAATAGAATATAGAGGAAGTTCAAAGGAGTGTGTTGTTGGTGGAAGTGTTGGATGTAAGGACCCTCTTGTTGGATTTGTGTCCTTTTCAGGAAGAGGATGGGAAGGTATGGATGGTGTTAACATAGGTCGCCGGTTATACCTTCACAAACCTCTCCATCTGCAGCAGGTTGGTTTTGCTTCTTCTGTAGCTCCTGTGTCTTCTGGTTCCAAAGTTCCTTGAACGTGCCTAAACCTGCTTCATTCTTTTTTGGGTGTCAGTGTGAGTGTATGTTGAGTGTGACCCACGTGGTGGAGTGTGGATAACTTGGATTTATATATATTCAAAAGGGCGCATTACACATGATGTCGACTGAACTGAATTATTCGGTTTAATTCGCATAAACAATAAGTAAGTATTTTTTAGCAATATATGAATAATTTAATAGGTTGTTTTATATTTATTAAAAAAACAAATTATTACACTCTGTATTGTAAGTGTCAAAATGTATTTCATCATATTTGACATGAGATAAAAATTCAAAATCCTTTTTGTTACATAATTTTCGACAGCAAAATCTAAATTTTATGTTCATACTCAAAAGCATGTTTGAAAATTACGGTAAATAATGGTAGAAGCAAATAAGTGTAAATGTAAGAGATCATTTTTTCGTGTGGGTGGTCTAATCAATGTAAGTAGACTTTTATATATTTTTTAAATAATATCTACATTAATCAAGCATTTTGAGTGCCGAAGTCCTAGAACTGGTAAGGCACGGCTGTGAATTGTGAACGTTGTTGTCACGTCAAATTTTATTAATGTAATATCCGGATAATTGTAAAATAGAAAAAGTTTGTAGCTAAACTGTTATAATTATTAAGAAAAAAGGCGTGTATAACTCGGGAAATTCCGATGGAAGCGTAGTTTTCTATGCCATCTTTGACAGAGGAGTAAGACCGAAAAAGATATTTTTTCAACTTTGGATAACAAAAATCATTAAATAAATAAAATGAACAGTAAAATTAAATTTTTAAAAACTATAATTTGAATAAAATAATAATAATACACTTCTCCAATAAATTAACACACCAAGAGTAACCAAAAGTTGTCTCTTTCAGAAAGTTCGAATATTACTCTTTGGCATAGAAACTTATTTTTATATAAATACTGGGTTTAACTCTGTGGGGTTCAACAGTTATAATTTCAAATTAAAATACAAGGCAATTCTAATGTTTCCTCAGACTTATAGCAGCTCTTCTTAGAAAAATTAGGATATCGTTGGGCTTCAAGTTAGGTAGGTCTTTCTCTTCTATTTCGTATGACCCTAGATATCTGACCTTGGAATTACGTAATGCAATGATTGTATTTGTATTTAGGTTTCATCCTCTACCTCACAGAATCTGCACTTTGCTTCCTTTACCAATCCTAGTTTCTTCATATGTCCTTTTAATCTTCTGGTTATAGTTTACCAGCAGCGTTTTCGATTGTTTTAGTCCTTCTAGATTGTTCCAGTACTTGGATTTTTCTCTATCCACTTCTTTCCTTAGTTTTTCTAAGACTGTACTATTGCCGCTGATTTCACAAAATGGTTCTGATCCCAAATATGCGGTTTCAGCTTAATTTTATGCCAGTTTATCTGCTGTTTCGTTTCCTATGTGTCTTGGAACACATATAGGGTAAGTGTTATTTTTTCCTAGTCATTTAGTTTGCCTAGGCATTTCCAGACCATCTTTGAACTGATTGTGTGTGAGTTCAGAGCTTTGATGGCTGCTTGACTATCTGACATGATTACAATCTTTTGTCTACGATAGTTATTTCCTTTCTATTTTAAATTCTACACATCTTTCAATGGCACAGATTTCCGCTTGAAAAATGCATGGGAATGCACCCAGGCTTTTTGAGTAATTGGCTCTAGGTCCAAAAATCCCTGCTCATGTTCCTTCATCTGTCTTGGAGCCATCCTTATACCATTTTGTGGCATTTTGGCTTAGCCCCAATATAGTGTCTTTGTTTCATTCAGATTTACTACCCAGTTTTGTGGTGATTTTTTTCATAAAGTTAAATTTTTTTGGCATGTCATCTTGGGGCATTTCCCAAGTTTAATCAAATTAAAGTGATTGGGATCTTTCCTTGATTGATCCTTCTTTGACCATCCTATATATTGTTTTCTTTCTTACACTTGAATGTGTGGTGGCGTGAGATTTAGGATTACTTCATTGCAGCAGTGAGGCATGTTCCCATTGCTCCAGTGATGCATGCATAAGCTAGTCTCTGAATTTTGGAGAGGTTTGTCTTCGTAGTGGTCAGATTAGCTCTCGTATCCCAAGCTACTGCTCCATAAGTAATGATTGGTCTAACTATTGCCGTGCACATCCATTGCAATGTCTTTGGGTTACAACCCCAATTCTTTCCTTTCCAAACAAGGTTTTTTGTGTGGTAGATGTAGATGGACAGCAAGAATTGTACATTGTGAGTTTTTGGAAAGGGGTCAAACCATTACTGCTTAATAGCATTGTGAGCAGCTCCAACAAGTACAAGCAGCGTCAAAAAATTGGTTCCACATTGGCAAAAGGTCATTGAGTATGATGATAATTACTTCGACGAATATATAGTGTTTTATTGTTTCTCAATAAAAAATTATTTTTTTCTACCAAAAACCGCACGAATTTATTTGGTTACCTGACAGGTACAGGTCAAACTGAAAACCTCCTTTTAAGTCCGTTAAAAATACACGTTCGCATATTAAAATTTATTTATTACTGCATGGAAATTTTATTTTTCTCTTAGGACTCTTACTATAATTAGGAATAGCTAACATATTTTAAAAGTGCTCGGCTACACGTGAACCGATCCCTAAGTTCTCGACAGTTAAAATGCAGAGGAGCCACTTGGTATAGAGTTTTGTTTTATAAATAAAAGGGTGTTCTTTTGATGTCCATGTCTTTAAATTTTGTGTTAGATTATATGTTTTATAATATTTAATATAGTAGATTCGGTTTTTGTAGTTTGTCTACTCTATTCTAGGAATTCTAACAATACCCGTTCAGAAATCTTACTAATATTTTTTTATTTATTCTTGTTCATACATTTTATAAAATAAAGTAGCATAAAGATCAAGAAATACAATCATCAGATTAACGAAAATATAATTCTATAGTAAAACATGAACGAATATTTTTGCTTGCATTTTTAGTGTCTATTATATCTGGGAATTGCAGCAGGTACAATTTATGCGTACGAGGTTTATGTAAGAACCCCTTTAATGGAATTTATAGGCGATTGTAACCTACAAGAAAGAATTAGGCACTTTGAAATTGATGAGAAGCTTTCGACTGCTATTGAACGTTTAAAACCAAAAAAGAGATGAATATTTAAAAAATATTTTTTTCTGTTCTATAATGAGTTTAAGGGTAAAACGGAATTTTCCAATACTAATATCGTAATCTTGTCTAGGGGCGTCAAAATCTATCCACTGATGTAAAAATTTAATTAGTTAAGGCATCATTCGTGTTATCGTTATTATGGTTGGAACGTCTCACTAATATAATTCTTTTGTATTTATATTTAAATCCTTCTACAGTACTTTGACGCCCCTTGACTTCAATATGCTAAATCCACATTTTATAGATTTTTCTATTGGGGATTTGGTATCTATATTAAATTTATATATTTGTTAATCAAAATCTGCCTTTAATATTTTTTTTATTGTACTGTAGACCAAATCCAATATAAGAAAAGATTTTGACGCCCTGACAAAACCCCATCTTTCTTATTTCTGTAACTTTGGTAACTTATGATGAAAATATTAAGATTAGGTATTTATTGATATAATCACGCCCCGGAGGAAATAGAGGTGTATCCTAGCAGTTTGAGATGAGTTTTATTAAAGGAATTTTTCATTCAGATCTATATTTAACCATGTTGAAGATAAGATAAACATTAAAAAATTAACAAAAAATGTATTACCCTGGTATTACCAGTTGTCTAGAGACATACCATCTTCTTCTGTCTGACCTCAACAATGCCTTGTTCTTTTTATGTTCGTCGTGAAAATAAAAAACTATCTAAGCTCACCTCGAGTTCCAACGTACTAACCCTATTTGGCGATGTTTTAAATTCATACGTTGTACTTATTTTCACATAATTTAATTTGTCTATATCAGTTTTAACTTTCTTATCATAGATGAGCGCTTTAGATCGTTATCATTGTTTTTTTTTAATTTAATATAAGACTTGGTTATGCCATTTTTAAGATTTTTCGAGCACTTAAGTGCTTATGGAACCATACAACTCCAACACAACCTGGAACTTCAAACAGTCTCTTAAGAAACTTGCTAAACACAACAAAGTAAATTTGCTGATAGTCTCGCAAAAGAAGGAGTATTAGCTTCACTACGGTACTATAAATTACTCTAAGAGCTTCAAAAAATTAGAATAATTAATTACAGGACTTCTCACAGGACACTGTAAAATGGACAAAATGGACAGTGGAACATGCAGATTGTGAGTAAGCAAAAGAAACTGCTGAACATGGAACATGTACATCTCAGTACAATGAGAAAAAAATAGTGAAACCTTGGAAGCTAAGGATAAAATATGATTAAATCAACAAAAACAAAAAAAGAAAAACTGGACAAGAAAATCATTGATTAATAGGCGGTACGAAAATCGCCGGGACAGCTAGTAAATAAATAAATACTGTTTAACGCACTAAAACTACAAAAATCATCTATTTCCACAAAAAATATGTTAAAAGTTATAAATAGGTTTATTGCGACTAACAAAAATAATTAGTCGAAATAGGCTAAAAACACTTAAAAAATATACGTTTTTAATTGATTACGGTTTTAACCGTTAAGCTCGAACTACTGAACTGCAAAATTACCTAAAACTGTCTAGATCATTTATTAAGCTTAATTTGGAAATAGGGAACCGGTCAACTTTTTCAGATAGTGTTTTAAAATAATTTTTATTCTTATATATAGCTATAAAAAATAATATTTTAACTAAATAAATCCTCTGGAGTAATTAAAAACGTCAAAAACATAATTTATTTAAAATTGCCGCGAAAACAGCACTTCATGTCAATTCAGATCGCGTGACGTCATTTGTGAGGTAAACAAACTACGAGCCATATTACAAGTGATCAGTGCTTGGATAAATTAAGTATTTTGTGTTTCTTAATCATCATGGACTGAAAAAGATATCGTTGGTGAGTTGTACCTCGATGTGGAAATACATCAGTAACTACTCCAAATAAAATTTTCATTGATGTACCTCGAAAACCAGACATACGAAAGAAATGGGTATAGACCTAGCACGACGAAAGTGCGATGGAATGTCTGTTACTTCACCAATTTACTTTTGTGAAGATCACTTTAATGTAAGCACTGTACCTAGAGTATTATTACACAGCCCATAATACAAATAATCATATGGTTAAGATAAACAACAAGAGATTGAAATACTTACACAAATGTTTTCACATTTCTAAATTCGGCACAACAAAAGTCAGAATTAGTGGCAAAGAAACTGCTGACCATTTTTGGGAGATTTCTATGGTATAAAACCTTGTTCCATAATAAAAAATTAAAAGAAGGCTTCAAACACTTGCGACAACTTCTGTTATGACTATAATACTTCAATTCGTAACTATAGAATCAAATATTTTTAGAAAAATGCAAATAAATTGTAGAAAAACGCGAAATAACATACAAAGCAGTGTTGTTTACTTATAGCTACTCACAAATGACGTTACGCACAGATAATTTACGCAACTTTATTTATTGATTTAAAATTATAAATCATTGTTACTTCTTAAAAACTTTATTGAGTGATACTGTTGTTTAACAAACTTTATTTTAAAACACATCTTAGATTTTTTTTCGATTACTGTCCGGTACCCTATTAGTGAATTTTGGCAATGTTAAAATGTTTTAAAGAGTATAAATTTATTTAACATAGCAAATCAAATTTAGAAAACAGATACCACGATCAACGTGAAAAAGAAAACCCATCTTAATTCCATTAATCCATGTGATTTCCAAGTATTTGATCTTCTATTTTTTTTGATAGAATTTAGTTTTGAAACGTCCCCACAATTATTGGCTAGAGTATACGTTTGAAAGGTCTTTTAAATGAATTTATCGTATTAATTATCTCAGTTATGTAGACTGAGTTAGTTAAAACAATTATATTTTATAATTTTTTATAACAAAAATATGATAAATTGGGTTGTTTACCTACCAGTGTAAAAGGCAGTTTTTGTTTAACAATTTTTTTATATATCTTATGACCTTTTATTTTCAGGGTCTTCTTTACTTGGGTACCATACTTGGAGCTGTTTATATTTATGATTGCAAATTGAGGCAAATGATAATTAATGGATTAGAAAAAATAAAACCCAAAAAATAAGATTAACTGAACGCATTATATGAGCTGTCAAATATCATTTTAAGAACAGACTCAGTTAATATTTTTTATCTCCTTCTGTATCATGATGGGAAGTTAACAAACAAGTAACAGCGACCACTACTATCATTTTCTTTATTCATCTGTCAATTTTCCGTGTGTGTGTGTTCTTGATTTTTGCATAAAAAGTATGATTTTTTCATTTTATAAATTTTTCATTTTAATGTAATATTTTTGTAGATGGCTGGAGGTGAATCAGCAGACGCTTCAAAATTAACTGGGCTTAGTAAGATTTTTAATGGACAAACCCTTAATGGAAGAGCTAATGTAAGTACACACTTTGAATGGTTATGTAATTTTAGTTTAACAAATCTATAAATTTAAGTCAATTTTGTACACCGGTACATATAACAAAAGAAAATAAGTATAAATTGTTTCATTATATATAATCTAACGTTTTTTTTTCGTGGCAATAAAAAAAGATTACCCTGTCTTTATTTTTTAATTTCTGTGTTATATGTTGCTCAACGTCGATACCATTTTAATATTGCTTCGAAAAACTCTTTATATAATTGGTCATAAATGGTCAAGTATTACAACAATTCTCAATATTTTAATTGTTAATTTTCAAGGGCACTCAAAACCTTAGTAGGTACCTACCCCAAATTCGAAATGTAACATTAGGTATTAGGTCAGTATTGGTTTTGGAAAAAAAATAAATTAGTAATAAATAAAGGTATAGAAAATAAAATGATTGCACGGAAATATCTTAATATCGAAAAACAGCTTAGATAATTGTTCATAAATGGTCAAGTAATTACAACATTTGGTCACCTTTTGAATTCGCAAAATTTTAAGTTTTAATTTTCAAGCACCCCAAATTTGAAATATATACCTCTGCAATTTAAATTTTTAGAATCCAAAAGCTGACCAATTCTTATAATCACTTCACCAATTCATGACCAACTATTTAAGCGGTTGTCAAAGCAATATTAATATGTTTCCGTGATATCATTTTATTTTCTATATGTTTTTCCCATTTTTTGCCAAACTAATACTAACCAATTAATTTGAGGTTGGTTCGAATGAAGGGTGCTAAACTAGTTTATTTATTTTATTTTTTCGAAACAAATGTTAACTGAATGTTAAGAGGTTATAATGTCCGATTAATTTTAGGTTGTTTTGAATGCAATTTTCGGTTGCAGAGACTTACATTTCTAATTTGAGCGATAAAATTTTTTGGGTGGCCTTGAAAATTAACATTTAAAATGTTTAGTATTTAAAAGCTGACCAATAGCTGTAATTACTCGACCATTTATGACCAATTATTTAAGTTGTTTTTCGAAGCGATATTATAATTTTTCCGTGCTATCAATGTTGAGCCGTTATAATGTGCTCATTATTTTTATTGTGGGTATAATTCTTCAAATCACACAAGACACAAAATATACCTAATGTGATTTTTTGATTAATATAGCAATCCTAGATCGATAAGACTACAGAATTATGTAAATTATATCGTACAATTAATTTTTATTATTTATTTCAGGTTGCGTTAGCTACTTATGCAGGTGTTGGACTACTTATAGCATATTTCACATTGAAACCAAAGAAAGCCGCAAAGAAGTAGTAAATAAATCTTTAAATTATAGTTTAAGTATGTACGTTTAAAAAAAAACTATTCACTGATCTTGTTTTTTATTTATATTCCCAGCCATCAGGGTATAAATAACGGGACTATCTTTCTAGCGTACGCAAAACCTCAAGGCTTACCAAATTTCGGAAAATTATTAGCGTACGTGAGCGTTCCTAAGCGTACGCGAATAATTGGAAAAGGCGGGGATGGAAAGCTTTAGCGTACGAGAACGAGCTTAATTTAGCGGACGCGAAAATAAGAGCTTCATTGTTAGCGTACGCAAATTCAAATGATCCTCATGTGTGAATTAAGTAGCGAAGTTTTCTGCTGAACAGAACGCATTTACTTAAAACGTGCTTAATTAAGTTTGTGAGACTGTATTTTTCACGTGACGAGGTTATAGCTCAAGCGCTGGCACACATTTTTGTGTAGGTCTTTAAGGCAAGCAATTGTAACATACCTCTCCTATTTAGTAAACGATTATTTGAGATATCTCTCATGGGATTTTTTTGAAAGTTCTTTAGAAAGTATACAAGCAAGAATATATTAAATGACTTTCTGGAGAAATTGAAAAAATGTCGCATCCAGCGAGACTCGAACTCGCAACCTTCAGCTCTACGCGCTGATACTCTAACAACTAAGCTATGAATGCCGTGTCATCATTTTCTTGCTATTTTCTAGCCAGGATGAGGTAGTAACTCTCTGACCAGTCTACAGTTCTTGTTTCATCCCAGCACTGTATAAAGTTTTGGTGAGAGTTCTGTTTAATAAGATCCACGACAACGGACATTGTTAGCTTGGTAGATGGGCGAGGGATCCGCAGCTTCCCTTGTTAAATTGTCCGCAATGCAGTTTCCTTCCATTAATACCATATACATTAATCCAGCTCATAGTGACTACGTTATTTGGTGACATTCTATTAAAGGTCAGTAGTGCTTGACGGTAGTCCGTCTAAATCAACAATCTAACATTGCAGTAGAAGGAATTATTACTATAGCTGCCATTTACTGCCCTCCTAAACATAATAATAAAGACAAATCTGAACACTTCTTTAAAACACCTGGTTACAAATTCATAGCAGAGTTAAAAAAGCATATATTATATCTTATATAGCACATGTTGAGAGATAACTAAACTAGGTACATGTAAAATTCAGATATAAAAAACGAGTGTGGCAGTCAGTGGGACTGCCGGCAGAAGTTATACTTTTATGCACGCACCCGGATTCATAAATTTGTATGCAAATGACCCCAAAAACCTCCTAGTACCGTGTGCACACTCTTTTTGTATCAAATTTGCATAAAATTCCTAGAGACTAGGTCCGTCTTAAGGTCCAGGTGTTTCGAAGAACATCGTCATTATTATAATCATATTTAGCGACTCAAAAACCCGCCGAGTACCTACCAAGTGTGTACTGATTTCGTACAGAATTTACATAAAACCCCAGAAGAGGTAAAAAACCTATGCTCCAAGTGCCGCGGAGACTTTCGGCATCATGATATTCGTGTTCAGCGACCCCAAAAACCCCGAGTATATAAATTGAACCCATTTTCAGCAATACTTACCGAGTTGTAAGTTTTCTCTCTATTGTCTGTTCGGAATGCACTTTTCGAATACAGAAATGCAATTTCCCATTTTTACATTATAAAAAATAGCGACAGATTTCCTAACGAATCCAATGCAAAAAACGCATTCTGAACCATCTTACGTTACAAAATTCGGAGGTTTTAGTGCTTTATTTTCTCAACTATTCGTAAAAACTCTGTTTATGTAGTCAACAACCTTAAAAGCATAGAGCAGAATATACTGCAACCATGTGACGGTACTTTGACTACAATACAATACTCATTACTGAATATTATTATTAATATAAAATGCTAAACTTTATATGTATACTTACGTAACAGAATTATAAAATAATCATGTGGTCCGTCACTATGAAATTCATACATTAGTTCAGACTGTTTTTTGTATATCTATCCCTTTTCAATGTACTGAATGTTGAAACGGTATTCAAAGGACTTATAATTATGACTAATAACATGTGGTAAATATTTTATCTTTGTTTTTACCGACCAATATACCTTATAACTGTTTCTGTCTCTCTCTTACTCACACCATTACATATGTAATGATTTTTCCCATTTAACTGTACATAATTTTTTCCGCCGAGTGCACGAATAGAAGTATAACTTCAAAAAGTATTTCCAACTATCACAAAAAAACTTTGTTCGCGGTAAGAATCCTGAGCATATTACAATCAATATAAATCTTGCTATTGAAGGAGGTATTTTTTTGTAGCTTATAAAACAAAAATTCTGACAACCAAGCTATAAGATGAATTAAAAAGGAATGTGATCTATTTCAATTTTATTAGATAACTGACTAGTACATTACATTTAGAAAATTATAGAACACTTATTAAAGACTGCATATCTGTGCAAACCTCATAGGCTTTTTAAGCTAAATGTGTAGCAAAATATACAGTAGTTTTATAATGATAATACACAGTGTAAAAATGTCAATTGACTATATTCGAGGAATGTCAACAAATTATTAACGAATAATAATAGCATACATTTATGTGATATAAATTTAGAAATAAATAATTTTTCTAAGTAGAAAATCAAACTTTATTTTAAAACAAATAAAGCCTTGTTCGTAAGAAGAAAAACGAAATTACGTGTGACATTTTAGTGAGTGACAAAACTCCATTATAAGAAAATTGTAATTTCGTTTTCTTATTTTATGAACAAGGTATGTAATGGTCCACATAAATAGAACCAATCCAGTATATATTAGTAATTAAAAATTTTTGGACGGGATACGCCAATTCTAATGACTGCTGTCCATTTCTGGATCACTTTCAGCATCTGAACTTGAACTGACTGCCAAATCACCGGTCATAGCCACACGAGCGTATTCGTCCTTGTCAATTGATTTACAAAAATGTATGGCATACTTTAATTTTTGATGTAAAACGTGCTACAACAAGAGAAACATTAGAATAAATGTCAAAAATACTAATTTCATGAAATACAGTCTCTATTTAACTAAAGGCCGTTCACTGAGAGAATGGCGATTACATAAATAGATGTATATTAGTAGGTTTCTTACCTTGCATGAGTATCTAGGCATTTTAAGCAAAAAGAAGCAAGTGTAACTTTCAGGAAGGAAATTATCAGGTGGCGTATATTTATCGAGAATTTGAATTACAAAATCTCTACCCCTAAAATCAGCAATAGTTCTCGGTAAACGAGTCCTTCCCCAAACAAATCTTAAGAAAAGTGATCGTTCTTGATTCGTAAATTCCTCCATCACCTCCCAGAACCACTGTATTAATGGAGCACTGCTGTCAACACCTAAAAAATATTTTTTAAAACTTTTTCCTCAAATTTGTTAAATTAGTGAAAAAACTACTCACCTTTATACGTTGCAACCGATTTTAATAATGTCAAAGGTATATCTGGAGATCCACATACCATAGTTTCCAATTCGTATCCACTAAATAATGAAAGCAAGGGTACAGGTACAACTCTTGACATACCATCTCTTACAGCTTTTACTTGTTCATCAAATTCATGTAACCTTAAAGAAACAATTTTAAAGCCAAGATTTAACACTAAACTACAACATAGATATGAAATATGTGAAAAAGAATCCGATTATTATGTTTTGTTCTAGATTAAGATAAAAGTCATAATTTAGAAATGTTTTTTTAAGAAAGATATCAAACTATAGTAAATAGATAAAGTCTCACCTAAAATTTAGAGCCAGTCTAACGTACTCTAATCGATTTTCATATGTAATTCTCTTATATCTTGTGCTTAAATGTACATCGGTACCAAATGAAGATGGAGTCGAAAAAGGCATTTCCAGATTTTCAAACAGTGGCTCATCTGGTGACATATCCCTAATGCATAATAGTCCCGGCACATAATCTCGATCTATTTCAGTTAAATCTGCAGGTGTTAATTCTATTCCCGCCAATTGTTTCCAAACAGGTTCTGCAAGATTTAAACTTAAAGGTGAACCCGTACGGATAGCGATTCCCATCAAAACACCTAAAAATCTGAAGACAAAAATAATATATTATATTATTCACTATATAAAAAATAAATTACCTAAACATGTTTAAATGTAAACAAGTTTTCGATTGCGGGTTTAAAATGAAACAATCTCTGTTAGCTCCGGCTTCATCTCTACCATTTGGAGTTGGTATGAGCAAAGGTAATGAGCCATTTTGAAGTTCATCGCACATTTCTGCTATACTTTCACTGTATCCACCTCCACAATCATCTACACTTTCACCTAAACAAATAAATTATAAATTTTAAAATCATATTACTACACTAATAACTGTGATCCACTGTAATCACATAAAGCCGCAATAAGTATAGAGAGTAATAAAATAATATAACTAACCCACAAATTCAACTTTCCAAACTCTATGCGGAAGAGCAAGAGTTTCGGATGTTAATAAAGGTAATTTAGATACCATTTGACCAAAAACTGATTTCATTCCATCTACACCAGCTAACCCACCACGTGATCTTGATCGTTTTACCTATACAGAAATAAAAATAACGTAACCGCCTTAATTTTTTAACTAAACTAATATTTACCTGTATCCTGTTCAGTTCAATCACAGGTCCGTGATGCTTATCCCTAACCATAGTAGCCTGAACAACTTTCCTGAATGTAGCTTCTTTGATTGTGTATATTAAAATATTTCTTAACTCATGTAAAGAATCAGGACCGGTAATTGGAAACATTGTAATACATGGACAAATCAATTCAGAGAAATGATGTAAAAGAACCAAGCGGCAATGTAGTGTTAATGAAGGAATATCCTGTAATAGATCATACTCTAGTGGTGCCACTGTCGGCAATCGCGCACAGGCACTACTGGCGTTACTTGTAGACCAAGCCAATGTGTGTGCAGAACCACAAGCTACATTGGTTATTTTCTTTACGTTCGACTAAAATAATTATTATTAACGAAATAATAAATTATAGTAACAAGTTAAATTTCCAATGAATATACTCACTTGTAGATGTGTGACAAGTCTAGGTCTGTGTATAGCATTAGTAGTACCATCTCCTAATTGCCCTTCATCATTATCCCCCCATGTGTAAACCTCTCCTTCATCAGAACAAGCTACGCAGTGTAGGGATCCAGTAGCTATACAAATTATTCTTTTACCTTGCAATGCAGCAATTTTCTTAGGTCTACGCACATGATCACCTGTACCATGACCCAATCTATGATAATCTCCTTTCCCCCTATACACAAAAAACATTAGTTGAACTTCCAACCGTATTTTATATATAAATATACCATGTATATACGCTTCCAGATCTTGTGAGCGACACAGAGAATTGTGAACCACATTCAACTTTAACAACACCCAGACCAGCTAAGCTTTCTATTTTCATTGGAACTTTACAACCATCTGAACCTCCTCGTCCCAATTTACCGTAATCACCATCACCCCAAGACCAAACATTATCATCATCAGTTATGCAGAGAGTTTGTGCGTCTCCAGAACCACATGCAACATCAATTACTTTGTAGCCTAATAAAGCTTCAACCTGAAAATAAAAATATACACATTTATAAATATTACATTTATCCCAGTAATAGAAGGAAATATTAGTATAAAGTTACTGTAAGTAAAAATTTTTGTGGAAATTTTGGGCTAAACGTATGTATATTAATACCAAAGTTAAAATCCTTACCAATTTTGGTTTAAGTTGATCTTCACTATCACCATGTCCCAATCTCCCATAACGACCTTTGCCCCATGTGTACAAATGCCCGGAAGAAGTAATCGCAGCAGAATGAGCTCCTCCGCAGGCAATATCTATAATTTCATAACCCTGAAGAGCTTCGATCAATTTCGGTGTTTCACACGAACTAAAATAAAAATTACTTTAATTATACTTCTAATGTTATAAAAAAATAACTTACAATCTATTTCCATGTCCTAATTTACCATCATCACCTTCACCCCATGAATACACATCATTGTCGGCAGATAAAGCTAAACAATGTTTTCCACCAGAGTTTACCACTATTTTCTTTATGTAAACGTGTTGGATCGATTCTAATAATGTTGGTACTAATACTGAATCGGTACCACCAATTCCAAGCCTTCCTCCAGCACCATAACCTTAAAAAAATCGTTTACGTTACTCAGTGAAGTTAGTAGATATATATGGAATTTTGTTCTTGGACAGAATTTCTGCTATGTTCTGTAGAACGCGAAATATGTGTTTTAATATGACCAATACCACAGTTTAAAGTATGGATAATTTCAGGATTTACCAATGAGTATACTTACCAGTTGCATATACTTTTCCATCAGCAGTAACAGCAAATAGCGTCTGTTCACCCCCAACGAGCTGTATTGGCCTCAAAGTAGATAAAGCTTCGCAAGCTGTTGGAGTTTTTACTTTACATCCTTCTACACCACCCAACTGTCCTCTATGATTATGTCCCCAACCATAAATTGTACCAGATCCTCCCCAACTTAATGTCCAATCCTCAGGTCTCCTAAAATTAGAAACAGTTTTTATAATATTAAATATAGTTTGTATTAAATAAGCTAGGGTTTTAAGTACCTATTTAACCAAATCAACAGTTGTTCATCGTGTTCTTTTTTAAACTCAGGATGTTTTTCGTGTTCCCAGAATTCAGAAGAAGTTTCTCCAGGTGAATCTGATAATTTTTTTCTAACTTCTTGACAAAAAGTTATCGGTAAAGGTGTGCGATGGATTAAGCTTTTAGCAACTCTGGCTGCATGACAGTATCTTCGGAACCAAGACCATTTGTGATTATCAACTATATTTGCCATTTTGTCCATTTCCAAGTCGCAAGCAAGTGATACTAATACCTACATACAAAAAAAATTAACATTTTTTTTTATGTAGTAAATACCAATTAACGTACTTTAAAGAAATCTGAATGCATTAGATGAAGTCCAGCACGGACAGACCCATCTTCGTATTCATATTGTCTCAAAAGAGCTTGCGGCAATTCTTCCAGCAGTGATCCCAAAGCACTATCCGGTGCTTTTAATTCCTGTAATTGAAGAGGTACGATTTCACCTCTTTCATCTTCTCCGACAAGAAGTCTATGTAATCGCTGAAGCGACCACATTCTTTGACTTGGTGCTACAATAATAACAATTAAGTTAATACTAAAAACCATGTTACAATGAATTGTAATTAAAATGTAACAATAAGATGAAAAGGGATGTAATTAAAATGTAACAATAAGATGAAAAGGGATGCTTCGGTAATCTACGATTTGTGTTCATCACAATGAAATTATAGTGAACGTCATTTTATCGGTTAATGACGTAATGCAAATACAAATATTGTTTCAAAATCGGCATGTGATATCGTATTAAACAAAATGTTGTATTGTTTGTTGTTAACCAATGAGAATTTAAGATTATGTACATGTTTACCGAATTGCTTTTGGACTGAATAATAAGTTGCTGGAGTATATTCTACTTACATAGAAAGCTAAGTTGAGAACAAGCAGCTAAGGCAGCTGCGAGTCGAGACATCAGAGCAGAATCAGCTGATGGGTATAACTTTGGGTCTAATAGACACATTACCATATCCATTGATGGTTGACTAAGTACTGCTCTATCTGAGCCTAATTCACTTAATCCATGACTTGACATTACTGGATATACTGTGAATCTCCATCCCCATCCATTAACAGAACTATCAGTTGTAAACGTCCATCTTAATTCATCACCTTAAAGCAATGTGAGAAATCTAATGTTAAAGAATCCTTACAATGAACAATTTTCTTACCTGGAATTCGAAGTTCAGATGACCAATCACTCCACTCTCTTCCAGACATTGTTGCCACAACTCGACCAGTTCCATCCATTATTTGCAATGGATCATGCCGTCTTTCTGTTGAACATCTTCGATCAAATTCTACGCGTAAGGCATCTGCTCCTGGAAGCCTAACGTGTCCTAGAAATTGGTAAATTTATCTAGATTATTTCTACAAAAAAATCTGATTCCCTACCTAACGGCGCAATTATTATAATTATAATATAATTTATGTTTATGAAACCAATATGCTGTAATACACACATGTTCAGTGCCATTTTTTAAATACAATATAAGCAGTGAGGCCTTTATTAGTAAAAATTGCTTTAAAAATTAACTTAAAATTTTTACCTCTTAAAGTTACATCATCTACGTATGGATGACTCGATTCCTGTACTACTGGGTGAGGTGTAGTAGACAGATTTTGTGTACTATTAGTGGTATCTTCCAATTCGGTTACACATAATTCCAATAACATAGCACCTATTGTTCCATTGGCACCACCCATAGCTGAAAAAATAGTAAAAATGTAAATATTTTATCCCTATAATCATTAATCCTATTTATATACTTATTAATACTGAGGACAGGATATCTTTCGCTTGTTCATCTTCAATTCTATCTGCTACAGCAAGTTTTAAAAGATCCACTAATAATCTAGCGTCATTTTCTGTTAATAGTGACGTAAATTCGTCTAAACCACTGAAACCATTATCACCTGAAATAATAATTAAGGTCAATATTTTAATTTAAATCAGCAGAAATCCGGGATTTTGGTAACATAACGTTTTAATCATTAGTTATATTTCTACAATCAGTTTTTACTATTGCTAGTTGTTAAAAACTGTGTAATATATCAAAATATACATAGATGCTCATAGTACCAGATTCTAATGTTCTATAAAATGTAGTTTTTTTTTTTGTGAACTCTGTTAAATATCTCTGGTATCGGGGTAAAACCAAATTACAATAAGACTGAAGTTCTTTTACTCATCCATAAGATGTATAATAAAATATAATTACCTATGACCTCTGCATGGGATGTTAAAGTTGCGGCAATAACTGACATTGCACTAGTTGACATACGTGAATGTTTAGAAGACATACTAGCGGAACAACTACTTGCAGTCATTGATTGCAACAAAGCAGCTGTAGGATTTTCTTCTGTTTCAGGGGATATCGGATTTGGGCTCTAAAAATATTAAATGTACACCTATTGCCCTGAATATAAAAAAATAACTTACAGTTACAGCTGCAATTTCAGCTATAGATACTGGTGCTTCACCTCCTCCAAATGCAATTTCACCATCTTTGTTTAAAGAATTAATTTTAATAAGAGACCTCTCTAACGGTGTCTCTGTCGATGTAGATTGCTAAAAATTCATCACATTTTATTATTAATAATTCAAAAACTTTGCATAAATATGTGTGCAATTTATTGATAGTATTTCACTTACCTTAGCATTATTTTTAATGTTGGTATGACTACATAAAGCTTTTACTATAGCTTGTCTTAGTTGCTGAATGTGCATAGCATTTAAAATATGTTGTAAAGCTTGTTGTTTGGCTGTATTACTTTCCAAAGACATTACAATACTACTCAAAGTTGGTGCATTTTTATCTTTTACTCTTAACTGAGGTTTCTCTCCATCATATAATCCTAATATGGAAGATCCAAGTGGATCTTTTGCTACAGGAAATATAACCGGTTCTACTTTAGAGACTGTTTGTGAATCTTGTAATGTCCAAGCAATAGAATGTGAACTCCCACAAGCCACTCTATTTATGTGAACATCTTCTAAACCATGAACAAGCGCTGGTTTTCTATTCACAACCGTGCTTCCATTACCTTGTTGACCATGATCGTTATCACCCCAGGCATAAACTTGACCATTTTCTGTTACAGCTAAACAATGTAATGCTCCTACTGCGACATGAATTATTTTTTTATCTCTAAGTGTATCTATGATAGTTGGTTTACGCACGTGTTGATCTGTACCATGACCCAAGCGAAAATAGTCACCTTTGCCCCAAGTCCAAATATCACCTAAAGAAAAAAAATAAATACATCAGATTCTCAAATTAACATTTACCTCATAAACAAATTTCAACAACAAAAACAAATTTGCTGTATCATAACTGACAAAATGTTTTACAAACCTTCCGTTAAAAGTAAGATCTAAATCTAACAAACCTGCTTTAGTAAGAGCCAAGGAGAACTGTGCACCACATTCAATTTGTATAACACCAAGAGTATTCAATCTTTCAATATTATGAGGAATATTACATCCTTCTGAACCCCCTCTCCCTAATTTTCCAAAATCTCCGTCACCCCAAGAAAATACAAGACCTTCATCAGATAGAGCCAACGTTTGGGCATCTCTACTACCACAAGCTACTTGAACAATTCTATGACCAATTAATGTTTTAACAAGTTTTGGTTTAAGTTGTGTGACATTATCTCCGTGGCCTAATCGTCCATATTCTCCTAAACCCCAGGTATATAATTCACCACTGCTTGTAATGGCAGCCGAATGGGAACTTCCTAAAAAATAAGAAAACTAATGATTTAATTAATATATGTTTTAATTTACTTACCACAAGCTATATCTCTGATTTTTTTACTTCTTAAGGTTTCAATCATTCTAGGTTTATCCAAATTTAATCTGTTTCCATGTCCTAATTTACCATCCTCTCCTTCTCCCCAAGAAAACACTTTACCATCGAGAGTAAGAGCCATGGCATGTTTGCCACCAGAATGTACAGCAACTTTTTTAATAACATATTGACTCAAAAAAGGTATAGGTCGTGGTGTTGGAACATTATTATTATGACCTAAACCTAATCTACCATTAGTGCCTTCACCGCATGCATAAAGTTTTCCTTCCTGCGATACGATAAAGAGAGATTTTGATCCACCGGAAATGTGAATTGGTTTCAATTGGCTTAAGTAATCAGAAAATATTGGAAGTTTTACTTTGGAGCCTTTCATTCCTCCTAGTTGGTCTTTGTCGTTCAAACCCCAAACGTATACTTTAAAGCCATTTGTGTTTTGAGGGAATTCCATATTTGGTTCTTGAGCTATAAATTTAAAATAAATCAATGTGATTTTGTGAAAGCAACATAATCTTGTAATTAAATCATTAAAAAATCACCTGTAAGAAGATGTATATTTATTATCCATATATACCACTTAACAATGTTGCTCAAAAAGTAAAAAAAAAATCAAGACCCGATGGTTGGGAAAATATTACAATTTTGTATGAAATTTAAATAATGACCAAAAAATGGTTTTGGTATATGGTAACTATATGATATTTAGCGCTTTTTATTTATATAAAAAGTTTGCATTGTAGCTATAAGTTTTAAAGAAAGATACTTACTAACTGTAATCATAGAAGGCCCAGGAGTAGACTCTTGACTCAAATCCCAATCGTTGGCCAAAAAAGACACAGAGGTCTTCAATTCACCGTAAGATTGCTTTTTAATGCCTACTATACTTATTCCATGAATTTTGCAATCAATTCCATTATTTCTACATTTTATTATATTTATCTCAATCAGTGGATAATGCTAAAACAAAAAAATAACAGTTGTTTTGCAATTTTTGGAATAAACAAGTTATTTAAGATTCAAGAATGAGTAGTTTGGGAGTTAGGAGTTTGGTACGTAAGAGGACCCTGTTGTAGGACTTACGTCCTTTTCAGGGGATGGATGGAATGTTGGGAAGGAGTTAGCATCTGTCTGTCGTCGGCTTCGCTCCCACAAATCCTCCATTTGTTTTCCTTTTCGTCCTTCCATGGTGTTTGAACGTGCCTAAAAAGTCCTTTCTTTTTGGTGTAAGTGTAGGTGTGTGTGGAAGTGTAACCCACGGGGTGCAATGTGGGGTTGGGAGATTGACGCTGTGGCGTGTCTCCTCCGTCGTGGAGCCCTTCCATTTGGCAAGGACAAAGGGAACCACAGAAACCTTCGCCAAGGGCCCATAGTTATATTTTGAAGTGAGTCATGTTAATTTAAATAAAACAAGGTTTCACAGATCAGTAAATATAAAATTGCACAGAAGAATGAAAATAAAAATAGTAATAAAAGAGAAAACAGTTTTACCTTTTCCATATTAGACAGCAACAATACAGAAGTGTCCAAATTTTTCACATTAATTACATTCAATTCTGTCATAGAATTTATAGAATAACCTCCATTGACCACAATCACTGAAGGCATATAACTATTATCGCTAGGATCTACGCCTACTTTTAACGATTTTATAGTAATATCAGGAAAAATATCGAGTCTTATCCAATGTTTTCCCTGTGATCCACAGCTTTGCCATATAGTACCGGGAATTTCAAATCGAACAGCATATTTCGATGAAACAGTCACATTCTTTACTATTCGACTCCATTCGTTTATAATTTCTCCATCTGAATCTGTAGTATCTTGTCTGTAATAACGGCCAGCTCTACCAGCATTTACTTCAGGAGTTCCTGTTGGATTATTACCAATAAATACAAATATAAGAATAAATATTAACTTTACAACTGTTTTTTGATTGCTATCACCGCCGCATAAAAGTTGCAAAAAGTTAATAAAAAGTTAATGAAAAAACAAATGAAAACAAAAAATCATAAAATAAAGAAAAGTATTAACAAAAATTAACAGAAATTAAGGAAAACCGCCAGAACCCCTAAAAGAAAATGAAAAACAGTGAGTTTAATAAAGTAACATATTTAAAAAATACAAAAGAAGAGAAACATCTTATGCAAAATCAAAAGAAACTAAGAGAAATTAGTAGAAGAAAAAAGATAAATCAGTAAAAAAGAAATAAGGAAAATTGTTATAAAAAACTAAGAAAAGATATAAATAGAAAAGAAAACTGACAAAAAATAATCAAAAAATAGAACCATAATTAATCAAAATTGAGCTTGTTACACATTTTACCTGGTTCATCAATTCTTGAAAATGAATGCCGGTGACTCCTCTTTGTATAGAAACAGTTATCACAAAGATCAAAACTGTTACATGTTTTACATTTAAACCTTGGTCCTCGAATAGGCATAACACAGCAACCATTGCAACTAACGCCCTCATGACACGAAGGTACTATTTCCATTTCAGTTAAAAGTCCAGTCCAATTTTGTTGCTTTGCAAAATCGACAGTAATGTCATGTCCATTTGGAGAAATAGCTGTTACCACTCCAACACTATCATGAGTGACGTAACCCCATTTGTACCGAGGAGTAGTAACATTTGGTTTTACCCTCACTTTATCTCCTACTTTAATACTAGATGGTGTTGGTAACGATGGTGGAAAACCCAGTAAATCTACATGAATAAACCTCACCCAATAGGTACTAACTTTATGTTGCCAATTAACTTGTAAATTTAGATCATGTAAACCTTCCCTGTCTATTTTAATAATCTTTCCTATATCACCTAAACGTACTTCTTCGTAACTTTTACAACAACGAACAAGCATGCCGATCTCAGCATTATCCCGTACATACATTGCGTATTCGTCATTGGATAAAAACTGCGATCTCCTAGCAAAAGTCTGATTATGTTTTTCATCGGAATAAGGATTTAATGATGCCTGAGCACCACCGACTGCGTTATCATAAGAAATTGATTCTGTTTCAGAATCATAAACAGAACTAATCGAATCACTATCCTCAGCAGCTACTTCTGGATGTTCTAATAACCAACTAACAATCGATTCTGGTGACATGTAACTATCCGGTGCGATAGATAGTGATTTAATTGCAGCTTCGACAGATTTTTTGGTAAAACCCATTTCGACAATCTGAGAAACCATCGGATGAACCGGTGTTTCATCCTCCAGTTCTCTTCGTTTATTGGTACGTTCACTAATTACGCTATTAACAGAACATTCACTATTTGGTGTTGCTAATTCGCTATTACAACGTGTGCCGTTCTTAGGTGTGGTTTTGTCGTTATTTATGTTGCTTGGAGTTTCGAAACTACCTTCTGCTGCTAGAAATTGGCTTAAATTCAAGGCTGCAAGTTGCATTTCTTGTATTGTAAAACCTGCTTTTAAAGGACTTGGTTGTATTGATTTTGAAAGTAATTTTTGAATTAAAAGAATTGGTTGTTGATTAAGTTCCTCTTCGATTGATTGTTGTTCTTGAGATTGGTCCATTCCGTTAACAGGATATTTGAGAATTTTACGCAGTTTGTATTGGTTAGTTTGGAGAATTTTGGTGGCGTTTAAGGCATATAATATATTTTGTTGTGTTCGAAGATAAGCAAGGTTGACTTGCCCTGAAAAATACAAAATACAGAAATAGTTAATAGAGTAACTCAAAAATGCGGATTACGGTAGTGGATGAAAAATTTCGATTTTATCTATTATAGAATCTCTATACATTCACAAACATATTTAAAAGCAGAAAAAAACTAAACACAACTGAAATCTCAAAAATAAATATTGCTATTACATGCGTTTATAAATATTTAATTATAAAACAATGAAATTCCTGATTTTTAGAACAATAACAAAATAAATAAAGCTAATATGATTAACAATACATACCATGATGTGATTTTCTATCATGGTTACTCAAAGTATGTCTAAACATCAACAGATTTGCCCAAGTTTTAACGAAATTCTCCCCAAGTACCATCCTTTCAAAATTGAAAACAGGATCTTTTATAATCTTCAAATTATTTATCGGGACTTTCTTTACTTCCCCATTTTCATGAAGTTGCACCCATAATTTTCCTTTGGGAGTAATTCTTACTACAGTTCCCTGACTACCATCAACCTCAGCTAACGCTCCAATTCTCGGCCTTACATCCCACGCGCCTATGACATTTAGACAACTAACAACCATGTAATATTGTTGATCAGAAGATGGCGCTTCAGTAATCATATTTGAAAAACAAGCATCACTTAGGAAATAAGCAGCTAGATTTAATTTTTGAATTAGAATAGCGTTAAGAATCTGATTCCAACCTAGTAATCCGTGTAGCATTCTTATTAAATTTATTATTTCTTGTACCACAGTACCGCTGTGCGACTGTGTTAAAAGTACTGACGATTTTGTTATTGATACTGGTTTATTGCATGTATCATACGAGCAAGTTAAAATAATTTTTCCTAGGATATTCAGTATTTTTTCGAGTAGAGCAGGGATTTCAGAATTATCAAGATCCCAAGATTGCAATACGATGTGTAACAATCTAATAGTCAAAATTTGCTTTAATAGTGTAGACTCATTACCACCAGCTGTACTAGGAGGCGATAGGAAACCTAATAGCATTTTAATCCAAGGTTTCGTACTGAAAGCTTTGCATAATTGTTGTGATTGACACACACTTCGTACTAGAGTTAAATCAACCCATTCTGAATGTGGGGAATTTAATGAACTGCAAAATAAGCTACTTAAACCATGAAGAGTATTTGGGTGTAAGTTATCTTTAGTTAAACCGGTGCTTATTGCAATGTTTCGAAGAAAGTTGATACTGGCATCACGAAGAAGTTTAATTAACTGATTGTCTTTTACCAATTGAGTGGCTAAAAAAAAACAAAATGAGATTTCAAGAGTAGATCATTTTTTATATGCGTCATAGCTTACCATGATCACTAGTTTCCTCAGTTTCTGATTCTGATGTAACCGGAGATGGCGGGGATGCTAAAGATAAATCGTATTTTCCTTCGATACCCATTCGATAACTATTTGTTGTACCATTACTCCATTCTACTCTTACCCATCCATCATCTCCTAATTCTCCTATTACTCTACCTTCACCAGGTGGGTTCCCATCCTAAACAATTTTTTTATGAGTTAATATAAATTAATGTTATATTAAAAATATAGAAATAACTACCTGATCTCCCCATTTCCAATCAGCTCCCCTGACGACTTTAGTTCCTAATTTCATTAGACTAGCTAACTCAGGTCCAGATAGACAACTTGATTTTGGTTTATTACTTTCGATCATGTCAGCATATAAAATGTAGAATTCAGATACTTTTCGAACTATGCTCTGATCACAACCAGCTTGTTTTAATAACCCCAAAACTGAACTAATAACTCCACTATTTACTATTGGGCTTAATTCCAAGGCATTGTACCTATTTGACGATAATAACCCCAAGATTGTTAGCAACATTCGAGCTCTAGGTATATCTCTGAGTAAAGTATATGTTCCCAGATTCAAATTAATTTTGGCGTTGTTAGTACCTTTAGATTTGCAGCTTCGACTGGGTATATCTCTGAGTATAAATGCTCGTAAAGTTTCAATACACCATTCAGTAACTGATAGTTGCGACAACAGAATTTCAGTTTTTAAAAATGGTGTTACCAGATCTATATTATCAAGACAGTGAAATGTAATTTCTTTTTGATTAAGATTTAAATAACCATTCATTATTGAATATTTAACTGATGTCAATAAAGATGTTTCATTTAAGAAATGTGATATCATTTGCAAGCCTTCTTTGCGCGTTTTACATCGTTTTACCTAAAATTAAATGTAACTAAGATTCTTAAATGATAGCCCAGAATAAAAATATTACCTGATTATACATAACTTTCCGTAGTATCTCAATATCACAAGATGAGTGTAGTATAAACTCCAATATGGATTGTATTATATCCAAATTATCATTACTAACTTTTTTCATTTGTTTCTCGTGTAATTTGGTTACTATACCAGTTAACATTAGTTGTGTTTCAATTTTTCTTTCCTTATCTTCTTGCGAGGATTCTACACGAGCGATATTTTCAGTTTTTTCTACACTCCACTTTTCTTCGAGATCATTTGTCATATCAACACAATTTTTTACTACTTTCGTAGAGTTTGGATTATTAAAACTATCTCCAGCAACCATAACAGATTTTTGAGTTTGTGTACCATTTTTAATACCATTATTAACATCATCAGTTTCACTTTTAGATTCAGATATTTTACCATCTGAACTAGTTTTTTTCATTTTACTAATATCTTCAGAAGATTTATGCCTTTCAATACTCTGCGACTGTATTGTTGCATTTACTATGTCTTCCGGTTTTTGGATCTCTGAAGTATGCCGGCCACATTTTAAATCTTTAATTACTTTTTTTACTAATGTTCTTACTCTCGGTTCTTTATATAACACGTTCACTTTTTTGAACGCTTCCATTTCTAAGCTTATTGCTGGTTTTACTTCGTAAAGTAAAAATCGACATTTTTCTAAAAGCGGTATGCATATTTCTTTGTAACCTTTGTTAACTTCTTGTCGGGTTTTTATTAAACTCCATTTAGTTTGGTGAACACATCTAATAACCTCAGCTACTGATTTCGGGAGTTTCATTGAAGACTGCGCAGAATCTAATAAATACATTAATAAATATATAAATACATCTAAGACAAAAATAGTAATAATGTAATAGAAAATTACACAAAAATTAAAAGTACAGCAAAAAACGGAAAAAAGCGTAACGGATATACTAAAATCAGATGATTTATTAAAAAACAATGGAAATTTAAGAGAACCTATAGTATTTTAAATATAAAAAAATAAAACTTACATGCTTCTATTATTGGTAGCAAAACATAACCGAGTCCTAAATGTTTTAATAAAACAGCATAAAGAACTCTACTTATTTCTTCTATTGGATGTTCAAAAGAAAAATCCACTCTAGTTAAGAAATTATTTGCTTTAGAATGTTGTTCTACTATAGCCAAAAATGATATAACATAAGGGTCCTAGAAAATAAAAATAAACTGATAAAATGCTATAACAATGATCCTAAATGTTAAATAAATTGACATTGATCATTGAATATGAATTTTATGAAATTGGTTAAGCTGAATTACGATTTTTTAAGCATTTATTATTGTGTACAAAAATTAATTAGATTTTATATTTAGTATTAATAATAATCTTAGGGTATCTCTTATTTAAATTATTGGTAACAAAATAGGAACAATTGCTTGTACCACTCGTTTAACTATTCAGATATAAATGAGTGTTTTTAAAAATGTTTAACATTAATAAAACGTATTAAGAGACACACTACCGAAAATAACAACTTTAAATGAATTAGTAGCAGTTTTGATTTTTATTTATTGTTTTATATAACTTATTGTTTCTAACTATGATCAAACAGTAACTTACTGATAACCGACTTTCTGCCAAAGCATTAATAAATGTTTTGATTCTCTCTGCTGGTTGTTGGAAATGTTTTAAAGTTTTATGAATCATATTAACTCTTGGTTCTGTAGGTGTATTTTCAGCTGTTGAATTCGTACTTCGAGTATCACCTTTTTCATCTTCATATGGATTCGGTGGTTGATCGGCCTATAAAATTAAAATATATAAGAACGGTAAAAGTTTATTTATAAAATACAATTATTTATCTAACCTGTAAACCTCCACTTAAAAAAGATGATTTTAACCATTGACTCGAAGATATCTCTTCAGGAGCTAATGGTAAACTTTGTCGTAAATTAAAAGCATGCAATCCAAGTAAGTAACCTAAATTTCTTTCAGCATCCAACAGCATTAAACAAATATTAAAATTGTTTAGATTTTTTTGTTGAACATCATTTTCTGGTTGGCAATAATTTCCAACTACATAATTCTCGATTAAATTCATTATATGTCCACTCTGAGGACAATTATTTAACATATTTCCTACTTCTTTTCCAGAATATTTCTGCAGAATCTGGAAAGGAAACTAGTCTTTTATTAAATCACAAATTACCAAGAAAATTAGAACATAGAGAATATTTTTGTTAGTTATGTAATTTCCATTTTATTTAAGAGAGAGATTTTAATACTAAACTTTTTAATACATATATTAACAAAACAATTGTTTACCTCTGTTACAGCTGAATTTTCACATCTAAAATCTTGCACATCATAAACTTTATGATTAATAACGACCCATCGACCTCCGTCAAAATTGTGATTCTCTAAATCTGCTTGTCTAATTAATGGTAAATCTTCGTATAATTTATGACTAAAGCTATTAGGTTTCGTTTGGGTAATTCCTGGCCAGGCTATATCATCTGCATCATGAAGTTCTATCTCTGGCATTAACCGACAAAGTTTATCCATAGATTTTAACACGTCATCAAATACTCCGAGCCAGTTCATGTTAATTAAAAACATATCAGTTTCTTTCTGAAGTAGAATTAAACTTACGATAAGTTCCGGAAGCAATACACCTAAAAAATATCGTTTAACGTACTTTTAAGATAGTATTTATTAACTTACCAATAATATCATCTTTTAGTATCTGCATTACTATTAATAAAATTTTGGAGTTAGTTAGACTATTCTCATAAGCAATATTTAAAGTCATAGTGACAAAACAACAAAAGCAATCCAAATATTTTGTTAATAAAGTCTCAGCAGAATCTTGACAGTCTGTGGTTTTTGCATAAATTTTTCCAATAAGTAACCGTTGAAATCTTTGAAGAAGCTTCAAACTTGGTGAAGGAGGTATTTTTTGGGAAGGAAGTTTACCAGTACTGGTAATTTCTTTGATCGAAGATTGGGAAACCACACTAATATTTCTAAAAATCGCATTATATAAGTTTATAATCAATCATTTCCCATTAGATGTAGCTACCTTATTAATTGTCGTACGAGATACAGTATTGGTATTGTAACATGAGATGACTGCTCAAAATTTTCATCAATACTAGCAAGTTCAGAAGCATCGGCACTTAATGCTTCATTTAAAGCAGTTTCCAGCCCACCATCAGCCATGAGACTCCATACTAGTAAATCAGTCATAAACCTATGACCAGATTTGCACATCTTTGGTTCCATATCTGCAAATAAAATAATAAATCTGGAATAGTAAAGTAGTAAGTAGATGAAATTATATTATGTGGAAACATAAATATCTTTGGACCAATATCCCACTATTTGTTCAAAATATATTTAGAATATTCTCTTAGATTTATTAACGATTATTTTACCTGTATGTAGAAGTAAAGATGATAATGTTCTAGCTCTGCCATTTGCTGTAGGTAATAAAACAGACCAACCAGTCTGTAAAGTTGCTTGAGCAGCTGCTTGTACTGTTGGTAATATTTTAACAGCACTTGCTAAATATACTACTTGAGATTTTAAATTCCCAAGTAGTTTACTGTTTGCACTTAAACCAAGAGGCTTTGTATCTAAATTGTTCGTTATTATACAATGCAACTGTAATTGTAACAACTCTAATGTTGATATAGCTAAACATTCTTTATCTTGTGATGATGGATTCTGCACCACAACTAATTCTAATATTTGATCCAATAACCTACAAGAAAATCAATAAAAAAATTATAAAATATTTTATTTATACAAGTAATGCATTTATGTATTAATAATTCACACAGAATTACAATTTTAATTATTATAAATGTAATATCAAGAAAAACAGGTTTTCATAAAAAATATTATATTTTAAATGATCTAGTAAAATTTAACAATGTTTACCTTCCATAGTAAGGATATGTTTTTTTAATTTTCCTGTACTGTGAATTCAAAAATGGAATTTTTTAACAATATAAAGAAACTTACTTAAAAGTTTGTTCGGAAAGATCTATAACGAAAGGTATTGAAGTTTTTGGAACAAAAGAGTTCACATCTGTCCAGCAGAAACTTTGTGTTGGTCCACACGATAATCCGACAATTTTTTGTCCTTTAAGTGAATGTAAAAGTTTCGGTTGTTGTATATAAGCTTCAGAAGAATCAAATAACTGTTTATTTTCATTTTTACCCCAACCATATACTTCACCATTGTCTGTTAAAGCTAGTATATGTGAAGTACCTAAACTCACAGATGTTATATATTTGTTTTGAAGAAATTCCACAGGTTCTGGAGTTCGTATATGTTCTTCGTTTGCATGACCCAATCGCCATCCTTCTCCCTAGAATTGATTTGTTTAATTTGTGGTATAAGATATAAAAATTTAATACTGATTACTTTGCCCCACGTATACATTTTTCCTTCATTAGAGAGAGCGACACTAAAATGTGTTCCACAATAAACATTAACTATGTTTACATCTTGTAATTTTTCTATAATTCTTGGTATTTTCGATCCTTCAGATCCACCTCTGCCTAATTTTCCATAGTCTCCATCACCCCAACTATAGACTTTACCTAAACAAATAAAACATAATTTATATTAAATATACTGTTACCAAAATATTAATAAATTATTAATTGTTAAGAGACTGTATACCTTTTAATTATTCAGCATATTTTATTCACAAAATTAACTATAAATCTCTTACAAAATTTATGTTTTGTCAAAAATCAACTAATCACTCTGATTATTTATCTTTAAATTATCCCCCCCCCCCAAACTAAAGTTTTTGATGAAATCTGAAACATGCTGCCTGTTGCTGTAGAAAGTACATTTCAGTGCGTTCGATTAAAAAATGAAACTATTCTTTGCATTAAACGAGTATAAAACTGTTAAAAATTACCTTGACTAGTAACACAAAGGGTATGAGCATCTCCAGAGCCGCATGCCACTTTGACTACATGTTGACCAGATAATCCAGCCACTAATACTGGTATTAAACAGTCTTCACAAGTACCATGACCTAATCTACCATAATATCCTTTGCCCCATGTATACAGAGAACCATTAGCAGATATGGCAGCACTATAAGTTGCACCACACTCAATATCTATTATATCTTTTTCCAATAAACTTTGAATTAAAGTTGGCTCTTCTTTAAAATTTGTTTCACCATGTCCTTAGAAATAAAAAAATATAATTTCCAAAATATGTGTTGCTAACATTTAATGTTCCTACCTAATCTACCTCCATCTCCATTTCCCCACGAATAAACTTCTGATTTTTTTGCTAGGGCCATAAAATGTTTACCCTCAGTATGTGTTGCAATTTTTATAACCTCCACATCTTTTAATCCTACAGATAAATTTTATTTCAGAATATTTACATAAGAATAAAAAAAGGTACTAACCTTCGATAACTTGAGGACATTGCGTTTCTGAAGAATAGTACATAAAATATACCTTTCCAGAACATGCTAATATCAGAATTCCTCTATCTGAACAACAAAGTTGTTTGATAGTTAGATCTGCAATTGCTTCGCAAATTTGAGGTCCAGTACTAACTGTCCATGAAAGCCATCCCCAACCCCACACTCTTTGTCCATTGAAATAATAAGATGACTGAAACAACAATCAGATACATAAAACCAAATAAATGGATTCTGAATAACAAAGCTGGAATCCATATAACAATAAAACTAAATCAACAAATGTTGCAGAATATTAATTATTCTATCGCTTTACGAGTTTTTTAAAAACATTTTCAAAGACATTGACCATTTAACTAAGAAGAAACAACTACTTCCCGGGCTATGTGCCCCGACGGATATTGAATAATACTTCAAAGTCAAACGGGGTTGGCATATCTAATAGATAATTTAAACCAACCATTTTGGTTTGTAGTTAGAAGGGACAACATAACTTGTAGACCGGTTTCGGTGCACCTCGTCAGTACAAGGTATATGTTATCCGTCAGCGAGCTTAAAGCATAATCGCTGACTGAAGACTACACTAAAATCACAATCAATATATATCTTTCAATAACGAAAGTGTAAAAGATGTGATAGTAGTGACATCTCCACCTCTAACATTTGTTGATTGATAACTCGCTTTATTAAATAAGACACTATTACAGTTTCTTGTAATAATACTTTAACAATAAAACTAGTTTATTAAAACACCTGGAAAATTATATTTTAATGACATTTTCGCAATCTTACCTTATTAAATGAAAGAGGAGGTATATGTGGACTTGCTAATCTATCTAAATGCGCCATTACACAAACAGCCGCTTCTTTTAAATCTATTTCACAGTCTTCAACCTCTGGCAATTCCAATAAATTTAGATAAATTTTAGGACTATTCTCAATTTGTTCGTTTTCGTCTTTATTCATCACATAAATAGTCTCTGACGGTTTAATTTCGGAAAGTCTTCTAATAAATGGCAATATAGGGGCTCTAGCTCCATCTTCCGTGGACCTAAGAATAATATAAGAATTGACTAATATTTTGAAAGTTCAAATAATTTATAATAATCAATTATTAAAATATGTGTTTCTATTAAAAATAAACATAAAATTAATTGAATATACTGTTTCAAAAAACTTTTCTCTTGTTTAATTTCTTTTCATTTTTGTTTTTTTTTTGTTGCATAAATATCACAAGTCAAATGATCAAAATAAGATTTTGTTATTTTATGTTTCATTAGCTATAATTCGAAAAATCAATCATAAATTAATATTTATAAATATATACTTAAAACAGTTTATAATTTTTTAATGACAGGATAGTTAAAAAAGATCAAGCTTCAAAAGACATAACTGCCATCTAACAAATGTAAAACCAAAGAAGGTAGAGTTTTATAAACGTATGAAAATATAAAAGGAATATGGAAGGAATATTACGAAAATCTGCTGCTGAGTGAGAGACATTTGAAGATGCAAATGTTGCAATGGCGAGAAACGTGTCTATAGAGGAAGTGAAGAGTTCATTGAAGAAGATGAAGAATGAAAAGGCCGTGGAAGCGGGCATACCAGCAAAAGTATAGAAGATGTTTGGTGAAGATGGAACAGATATTCTATTAGATCTGATGAGAAGAGCGATGAATCAAGAGAAAATACAGGATGAGTAAAGGAAAAGCGTGCTGGTGCCAATCTATAAAGAAAACGCGGATGTGCAAGAATGTGGTAACTAAAGAGGCATTAAACTAATGTCGTATACTTTGAAAAATGGGATTTATGTTTGGGAAAGGAATGACTTATGCTGTTTTTGCTATGAGAAGAATGATGGAGAGATGTCGTGAAATGCAGCGTGATATCCACTTTCATAGTCTTAGAAAGGTTTGCCGAAAAAGTATGTCCGATTGGTGCAAACATGTATGAGGGAACAAAAAGGGAAAAGAAATGAGGGTTAAAAAGTAACATGAATCGTAAAAATAATAATGTATGGATACGTGTCTACGGAGGAAGTGAAGAGTTCATTGAAGATGAAGAATGAAAAGGCGGTGGAAGCGGGGATACCAGCAAAAGTATAGAAGATGTTTGGTGAAGATGTAACAGATATTCTATTAGATCTGATGAGAAGAGCGATGAATCAAGAGAAAATACAGGATGAGTAAAGGAAAAGCGTGCTGGTGCCAATCTATAAAGAAAACGCGGATGTGCAAGAATGTGGTAACTAAAGAGGCATTAAACAAATGTCTTATACTTTGAAAATTGGGATTTATGTTTGGGAAAGGAATGACTTATGTTGTTTTTGCTATGAGAAGAATGATGGAGAGATGTCGTGAAATGCAGCGTGATATTCCCTATCATAGTCTTAGAAAGGTGTCCTGAAAAAGTATGTCCGATTGGTGCAAACATGTATGACGGAACAAAAAGGGAAAAGAAATGAGTGTTAAAAAGTAACATGAATCGTAGAAATAAGAATGTATGGATAAACTGGATAAAAATGGTTGGAGTTTTGTATGACAGGAAAGTAAGTGCAAAAATGAAAGGTGACTGTTCAAGAGAGTTGTAAGACCATCGTTGATGTATAACTGAGAAACCTGGTGAATAACAAAAGAGCAAGAGAGGCGATGAAATCTATAATTAATCCAAATTAATTTGATACACAATGTTTATAGTTTTTTTTTTTATTTAAGGAAAAAAATGTATTTTGTAACACGGTTTTAAAAATTACGAATTCAAAAAGCATACCGGTTGTCAGTTGTAAGAGTTTTCTTATTCCATAATTGCAAAAGTAGTAAGACTATATCAAGAATACTACTCAAAGTCGCTTTTTGCAAGGCAAATTCTAACAGTAAATTCAAAGAAATATTCTGATCTTCAATTGGAACACTACAATGTTGTCTTTCACTTGATAATTCTCTGAAAAATTAAATTATTATATTATTAATCAATTTTCTTCATTGGAGTAAGAAGAATAATTTTAGGAAACAATACATTGTACAAATATTTTAAAGCAAAAGGATTTTTTTTATATTTATATTGATTTACAAATTAGAATCCAGAAATTCATGGATGTATATTTAACTAATAAGTAGATGTGCTGTAACTGTTTAAAAAAATCTCATTTAGTTAAACATTATTAAAGTGCAAAAAAAAATAAGAACACAAATAACTGTTAAACTTTTAAATTATAAGAGATAGTTTCCTTCAACTATTTATTTATAACGTCTTTTTTTAAAACAGATATTACGAATTTCATATAAGACCTACTTACCCTGTAACAACCTGTTTCAAAAACTTAATAGATCTCTCAACAACCTCCAACCATACTGGCGATACATCATTTTGCTCAAAAAGCGTAGCAACAGGTAATAACTTTAGAGCTTCTAATGATTCATTTAAAACTTCGCTACATAAATCAATATCTTCACCTAATCTCCAAGCGCGTCTTAAAAAGGCAAAAGAAAAATTCAAAGCAGCTCTAGAGCCGACTCTAGCTAAGCTTGTAGCTGGATCAAAATTAGGAAGTTTGCCTTTATTAGTCTTAATTAATTTGGCATCATTACATTGATCTAAACTCGTTTTTCTTGTAAAGATTCCATGTTCTAATTCAATTGGGTGCGGAGCTCTATTTAAGGCAATGAAATAGCGTTTTAAAATTAATAAACGATAGTGTAATCTTATGGAAGATAATGTACAGTTGGCTGCTTCTGAACATAATGATTCTTGTTGTTGATTTAGGCTATAAAGACCTTCTGAAAGTTGTTCTTTTGCTGTAAAAATGATATAGAACCTTAGAATTTATTTATCGAACAGGTAAAAATTAAATCATTTCTGTACACTTCAGTATATCAGTTGTTAGTTATTGATGAAGATAGAAATGATTGTTATAAACGTTACACCTATTGATAAACTATTTATTTAGCATATAGGTACTTACTAGGCTGAGGACCCCAATCCCATCGATATAAAAGTGATTCAATCGAAGGAAATTTTTGTTTATGGCTGACATTTTGAGTGGCTTCTTCGGCATCAAGTTTTTGGCATGGTTGACAATTGCATCCAGTATGAGGTCCACAAATTCCATCACAACATGTACATGTTAGTACCTAAAACATTGTATGTGATCATCTAAACGCAATTTATTATTTTTAATATTTTAACTTTTAACTCTTTGCATTATTAATTATTAATCTAATATTAATTATAAATGAACTTACTCGCTGTCCGCAATAGTATTTCCCATACTCTCCCTGTTTAGCTGTTACTCCAGCACTATTAAGTCTACCAATAGAGAAATCACCAGTTAGTTCCCCATCAGTAATCAAACCATTCCAACAATTTATTAGACTGTCTGGTGAGATGAATAAATTTTCTAAATTAGTTTTAAGCCATTTGATATCCAAACGGGGCTGAGGCCTCAAAGTAGTCTCAGAATGAGACATATTTAAAGAATTATCTGGAAAAGAAACATTATGTTAAGAACAAGTTGATAAAGTTCTATTGTAATATTTGGAAAGAAAATAAATATACAATATGTTAAAACTTTTAAACATAGGTTAATGTGATCTAAATTAGTTATAATCATTCAGTAATTAACGTTTAAAATACCTTATGAAAAGTAAACATTTTTGTTATAGAAATATCTGACATGGAACTAAAACTTTTACTTTTGATAAATGACATTGACGGATCGTCAGGAATGTTAAATACATTTCTATGTCAAATTTAAATTTTAAACTATTGTTAATAAATAAATTTAAAACAAATATAAATTCATTCATAAATTTTACGTTTAAATTATACTGAATTTTTTACATGGTTTATAAAACTTCTTACTATTAGCAATTAAATCTATATTCTTTTGGAATATTTTGTTGTGAATTTCAAAGTTGAATTAATTTTTTCGATTCTTTATATATTTTATAATATATTTAAATATTTGTTTAAAATTTATTACATACAGAATAAATGTGTACATTGCTGTTTCACAATTTAATTCGCTTAAAAGTTTGTGTATTGGTGGCTGCATAGAAATGTATACTTATAGAGAAAATGTTGTAAGATTTATAAAAAAATCATTGGTACTATAGTATTTTTAAAAATGTTAATGTTATTTTGATTAATATTTCTCCATTTTAAAGGTAGCTTCAAGTTACAATCATAAAAATTAATTTTAATTTAATTAAAAAACGTAATTAGGATTTGTTAAAAGTAGAAAAGGAGCTTACATAATAATCGGCGTTAATATTTTGTATTTTTTAATAAAAAATTGTTGTTAATTTATTTAAAATTTGTTAAACGAGGTAAAAAACGGGTAAAAGCTTTGAATATAAAACATCATATTCAAATGGTAAAAGGGTAAAAGGAAAAGAGATACACGTGTGTTGTCATGCCAACCACTATTTGAAAGTGTCATTTTAATGATTTTGACACATAAAACACCACAAGAATCAAAACAAAGGTGGCAAGTGGCAACATAGCTTCTGCGTAAAAATAAATAGATGATATTTATCTTATCAATTGTTTAGTTGAAGAGAGCTTGAAGCAAGAACGTCTTGGCTTGAAGTTTGAAAAATTGATTTATTTAGTATGTTGTGACTTACCGAGAAAGTTCGGCATGACTGCAACATATACTGAAATAATTTTGGCTAGTTGTATATTAATTCTTCCTTTTTTATACGAATCTAGCCATGTATTCCGGTATCACTTGAAGTTCTTTTTGTATTATGCCATCGTAATTTTCAATTCAATTTTACTAATTCCTGTGTACTGTTTCAAGCCTGGAAATGTTAAAAATTTACTGTAAGTATTATTTTTTAGACAAGAGATTGATAATTTTTCCTTATTTTATTTATAAAATCAATATAATTTTATTATAGATTAGCCAGTGATTTTTGTCGTGGAATAACTAATATATTAGGATTACGATGGATATTAAGAGGTAAAGAAAATTTGGAAAAAGATCAAGCTTGTATTATTATTGCTAATCATCAAAGCTCTTTAGATGTTTTAGGTAAGTAATTTTTTCTTTTACGTTTTAGGTTAAGGTAATTTTGATGTATGTGATTTATTTATTTTTTTGATAATTGTTGTATTAATTATACTTTAATTAAAATTTGTAATTCTATAGAAGAAAGTATCTATTTTCTAAAACTCTTTACATTTTTTAAATAATTTTATGATTTTTTATTTAAAATTATATTATCAAAAGCTGTTGTGACATTTGTTTAAATTAAAATCGGTTTGTCATTTCTTTTTTACATTTCCAATATATTTCAAAAGAGTCAATAGTAATGTGTAAAGTAAAATTTAAATAAATCAGGAAATGTTATATTAGTTTTATAAAGACAAAAATTGTGAAATTAATTTTTTAGGGACCGTTTTCAGTACGAAAGCGGAGAATGTTTACATTATTTTTTTTATATTTCACAATATAAATGGTAAAACTATTGAAAATGTAAAAACGTTTATGTAGATATGGTATGGTACTTGTATTCAGAGAAAAAAAAGTTGCCACTATCTTCTTTTTTAAACTTATTTCATTAACATTTTTACAACTAAAACCATTTAACATTAATGACCAAAATCTCAAAATCAAATTCCAACTAAAAACTTATTTATCCCCGTCCCTAGCTAACTTATTTATATAAAAAATAAGAACAAACTTTATAAATAACTTCCTATCTAAAATAAAACTTTTAAATTTATAAGACAGTTATTTATTTTCCTAAATTAAAAATTTATTTTTTTAAATTTACTTTCTATTCAAATTTTATATCATCTCTACCTAACATACCTTTCATTATCTCTACATCTTATTTTTTCTACCAATTTAGAAACTGTTTCATGTATTTTATTTCATTTTTATTTTCTTCCCCTTTTCCTTGTATTTTCCCATTTATAATTTATTTATACTCTTCCTTATATTTCATTTTAATCTTAATTTTAAGTAATAGTACTATTAGATACTATGAAGATACGTATCTTCATCTCATTTTTTGATAATTATATATTATGCCCTTCCAAACCTTCAATCTATTTCAAAATAATTTATATCATCATGTTCGTATGTTTTAGTCTTATATTTCCTTTTATATTCATTGTCGTAATTGCATTTAGTTTTATATTTTATTTTATTGTCATCATAACGTCGAGAGCCAGGTTATGGCTCACCAGGTGTTCAAGGGGTTGTTTTCCACACGAAATTCGGATTCAGCGATTCAGTGTTCTCCGGTGCCATATTTGAATTCAGCGACCCAAAAACCCCCGGGTGTCGAGTTTCTCTTGTTCCTCGCATGAAATTCGGGATAGCACCCCGAAGATGACGTTCGTCGACGTTCCTGAGCTCCAAGTGTTCGGGAGGTCAATTTAAACATCATAATCGTGATCAGCGACGTCAAAAACCTCTGGGTACCCAACTTGGGCAAATTCTGACTCTTATTTACAAAGTTACTGAATTTTCCAAAAGGCCACTCAAAAAAATACATTTTTTGAATGCATTTTTGGCTGCAGCAGTGCAACTTCCGGTTTGTACTAGGTAGAAAGTAGGTAGGAATGGTATAAATTATTTTTGAAAGCAAATGCAAAAAACCGCATTCCGATCTGTCCTATCCTAAAAGATTTCCTATTTTTGGCCTTTTTAGTGCTTCATTGCCTCGACTAAAATTTTAAATAAATAAAAACTCTTACTACTGTTTACTATATATTAATAATGATCCATTTTTATATTAATCAGTTAATTTGTTAACATAGAAAATTTGTATTCTTCCCAAAAACAATGAATTTTTATCTAAGGTATATATTTAGATATTTGTTTTTCAATGTGCAATTATAAACAAAAATCATATTCCCAATATTTTTTTTCAGTTGACAAAGGCCAAAATCATTGACCGGTCGTACTTTACTTTATAAATAATAAAAAAACAGTGTTATCTTTGTTTTGTTCAAGAATTGAATTAATAAAATTGGTTGCAATAACTATTTTAACGTATAATATCAGAACAATTCGAGAATAAAAATAATCCATAAATATCTATAAAATAATTTTGTTGTTAAAAAGTTTCATGTTTGTTTCATTGTGAAACATTTGTAACACCTTTAACATTATTTATATTTAAAATTGGCAGGTGTAAATTTATTTTATCTAATTTTGTATGCTCCTCATACATTATATGGTTACTCATCTATAAAATAAAAATAAAATAAAAGTACCTAATAAGTATATCTTTTATCGGTGCTAATGTTAATGGATTATGAAGCAATCATCATTATCTTTTATTAAGAGAGATTATTTTTCACAACATTTATTAAATTAATAAAAATATAGGTTACTATTTAAATTAATTAATTAATTTTATTTTATATCAATTAATTAATTAATTTAATAATAGTATATTATGCAACGATCATGTAATGATGGTTATTAATACACGAGCATTAACTGGGATACGAAACGAGCCGAAGGCGAGTTTCGTATGGTTAATGAGAGTGTATTAATAACCATTACATGAGAGTTGCATACGCTATTTTTTCTACGACCGATATAAATAATCAAGAACTAAAAATATTATATTTATATTTGTAATGAACACAATAACAGTAATTACACGTATTTCTATAAAAAATTCTACAAAATTGTAATTAATGGTATTACCTGAGGTGTATTACCATAGATGTAGGAAAACTATAAACATTCTATTTATATTTATATTCAACATAATAATAATTGTAATTAATCCGATTTGTTGAAAATATTACGATTATTTATTGTGCAGTTTGAAAAGTTTATTCCAGGTCCCACTGATCTGGAAGTGGAAGGAATATTTACATTTATTTCATTATTGTTACTCTCAATAGAGTCCATTATTGTATTGGAAATATAGGTGGTATGCGGTCAATTGTTCAGTATCTTAATGAAAACCATTATAACACTAGTGTTATAATGAATATCATTATGAAAAGGATTATGGGCATATAAGTGTATTATTATAGTACGGGCGTAGAAAAATAAAATTATATTACTATTTTTACTCTATGTTTAATTCACAATAGTCTAGGCGGGATCTGTTTTGGATTGGATATTTTCCATAGGAAACTAATTTTTTGTTGGAATCCCTTCAGGATGTGCCCAATATCGATAATCACGATATGCGTCAGTCGCAAACCCTGTGCTAAATTTTTTGTTTTACAAAATCTGAAAAAAAATGAAAATTTTTCATTTTTTTGCTCTTTTTTTTTCGTTTATAATTCGGAAAATTACGCTCCTAGAAAAACAATTATTAAAAGATAAAAGTTTTCTATTTCGTTAGTTTGAAGTTGAAAATTAAATGTTTATTGTTGGAAAAATAGCAATAATGGGAAAAAAGTTGTTTTCGACCCTCTAAACTTAACTTACATCTTCCATATTCTGCCTAGAAAAACTTTTTAACACGTGTGCTAATTTTCGTTAAGATTGGTCGGATAGTTTTTGCATAATAATTTTGAAAATTGAGCCTACTAGAAAAAAAAAACATGGCAAATTTTCAAATTCATACTAGGCCCTAAATAAGGCTCCTAGATAGTCGCTAATTTTTTTACCTATAAAGGAAGGTTCAAACTTTCAAACGCTTTTTGTAAAATTAAAATCCGTCCACTAGGAGAGCCTAGATTTTTTTTATTTTTTAGGCTTATAAACAATTTGAATTACTTTACGAGCTGTAAATATATTAAAATAAAATTTATACACTCAAAGAACATTAAAAGATGCTTCTATTAAAAAAAAGATACATTTGGCTTACTGGTTGTAAAGTTATTCAAATTAAAAAAAAATCTAGGCTCTTCCAGTGGACCAATTTGAATTTTACAAAAAGCGTTTGAAAGTGTATGTAAAAAAATTGCTGACTATCTGAGAGCCATATTTAGAGCCTAGTATGAATTTGAAAATTTTCGATTTTTTTCTAGTAGACAAATTATTGTGCAAAAACTATCCAAATGATCTTAAAAAATTTAGCCCACTGGTTAATTATATCAAAATATTTTTCTAGGCGGAATATGGAGGTTGTAAGTTAAGTTTAGAGGGTCAAAAACAATTAAAGAATAAACTTCATTTTTTTGTACTTTTTTTCTAATTATTACTATTTTTCCAACAAAAAACATTAAAATTTCAAATTCTTACTTAGTAGTGGCTGTAGGATAATAAACTGTCACATCCAATGGATTCATTAAGAAAACAATCACGAAGTAGTCGTGGAAACAATACTGCAGTTAAAATTTGATTTCCTGGTCCTCTCCAGGTGGTGTCGCCTTTGACTTAAATACGCAGATATTTTGATATAACGAAATATTGTGTAAAATTAAATAATGAAACTTTTAACCTCTTATAATTTTTTCACTACGAGCAATATTTTCCCAATTATACAGGAAAATACGAGCAAAAAATTAGATACATATTTTCAGATTTTTGAAAATAAAAAATTTAGCACATGGTTTGCGACTGCCGCATATCGTGATTATCGATATTGGGACCATTCTGAAGGGATTCCAGCAAAGAAATAGCTCCCTATGGAAAATGTCCATTATGGTCTGCATTTAGACAAATATCGACTGGTGTATAGTTTTAAAATATATTTTTGATTTTTTGTGCATATTATATAAACTATTTAAAAATAATTGTATTGTAGGAATGTTTAATTTCTGGAGAGTAATGAATAAATGTACGGTGGTGGCCAAAAAAGAAATTCTTTATACCGGTCCATTTGGCCTTGCGGCTTATTTATGTGGCCTTATTTTCATTCCTAGAGTACAGGCAGACAAGGCTAAAATTATAATGAACGAAGCTGCTAATAAAATTAAGACTGATAAGGTAAGAATTGTTTTCAGTATTTTTGTTAACTTTATCATTTACTTGCTGAAAATTGCTTCTATTTGAATATTTTAACGAATATTTAAAGTTTATTATCGTTCACAGAAATGTAAATAGAATCAAATTAATAAATAGATATGTGTAGTTACAGGAAATAATTAATTGACCAATAAAAAACAGTTGTGTAAATTTATAAACAATGTACTATTCATGGAGGATTCGAATCATTTTAATTCTTTAAAACAACTGAATGTAATATAAGTAATAATTTTAACATAAATCATAGAATTAATTCAGAATATTATAGTTTGACAATTTAGTGTGAAAAGTAACAAGATTGACATTTGACGTTATATTGACAGTTTAGTCTCAAAAATAATAAATATTTTGTTATCTGACAAGATTGACATTTAAAAGTTTGACATTTTCGTGTGAAACTTTACAAGATTGATATTTGACGTTATATTAATAGTTTATGACAGTTTACTGTCAAAAATAGTGAAAAATTTGTTTACTGATAAGATTAACATTTGATAGTTTGACATACCACCTCTGTTCCAGCCCCAAAAAATTCTTAAAAAATAAAATAGTTTATACCTATTGGAAAGAGCTTAATTTGCACCTTTCAAAAATGTATTTTTTATAATTTGCACCCTCGTACTTTTTTTGATAAATTTGATTAAAAATTTGCATTACTCACACCAGATTCAAATGCTCATATCTCACTCCCTAAAGTGTATTTCGATATGCGGCGCCTTTTACCAAAAAATTTGCAATTTTAATTTTGTAATTTGCACCATCGTACAATTTGTGAAAATCCGTAATAATTATTATAAAAATTAATAAAATTAGTTCCGGACTGATGTACGTTCAGAAATAAGTAACTGCGCATGCGGTCACTACCGTTCAAAGAACCTTTTTTTGTTAAAAAAAAGCAAAGATTATATTAATCTTTGTATCATAGTATATATAAGAGATTATACCAACTTTTTAACTAAAACGAACACACTTTCAATTTTGCAAAACAGTTCCTTTGAACGGTAGTGAACGCATGCGTAGTTATTTATTTTTGAACGTACATCTGTCAGGAAAATAATGGTTTTATTAATTTTTATAATAATTCTTGCCGTTTTTCGCAAATTTTACGATGGTGCAAATTAGAAAATTAATGCAAATTTTTGGTAAAAGGCGCATATCGAAATACACTTTAGGAAGTGAGATATAAGCATATGAATGTGGTTTGATTATAATGCAAATTTTTAAGCCCTCGGGCTTTAATCAGATTATTAATGTCAAATTATGTCTCAACAAATTGATACTAAAATATTCTCAAAATCTAGATACCACAAAATAGCCGACTATAATCAAGGTCTTGTTATATTACCCTTGACTATTTCTCATTCCATGGTAAAAACCCCAATTTGCCTGGACTAATGTAATACAAAACTGAAATATGTTAATAATAATTATACATAAAGACTATATTATTAATATTTTAATAAAAAATAATTATTATAGAAATTATGTTATTTTCTTGTCTTATTTTTTTTCACTTTTTTATATTGATTTAATTATTTATTAGTAGCATATAAATAAATTACTGTGATTATCTTGTTAAATACTCTATTTATTGTAGATAATTAATGTTTTTTGATTGATATGCTATAAAAGAGGAATTTATTGACACTGATGAATATTAAAATTTATTTTTAAATATATATAATTTATAACTTATAACGTAGAATGAATAAATATATATTATTGTAATTTATAAATTTAATATAGAAAAAAAATCAATCACAAAGTTTGAGGTTTGTTATAAAATATTAGGCTTACATAAAGTGCGGACCAAAAACCATAAACTATCCGATAATTGGGAAAATCTATTTTTATTATACTCTGATATCACCTAATCCACCTAGATGACTACTAATACGTGATACCATTGGAATAATATTTATTGTTTAACTAAATGTCTTTTCGCTAGTAAATATGAGTATGGTACGATAAATACTTAGCCTACAAAAGAAAAACGCTAATTTTAGCTCGATACACTTGCTCCAGCGATACTCTTTAGCCCTCCTCCAGGTTGTTAATGTAGATTATACCTTTTGAATCCCAAAAAACGGTGGCCATCATTTTTCCGGCCGATGGGACGGTCTTCGCCTTCTTGGGAGCAGGTTCGCCGGATGCAGTTCATTGTTTCGACTGTTCCTTGGTCTCTAGTGTGTACCACTGGATCCATGTTTCGTCGATGGTCAAGTAACGCCATTTTGTCACGTTATCCTCCGTGGTTTTCAGGGAACCTGGACGTGGCTCATCAAAACCGACGTGCGACCACGTTGAAATTTTTTAAACCAATTTTTGACGGTAGCCTTAGAAGAAGAAGAGTCACGGTACACAGAATTCCAAAAATGAAGTGAACGAAGGAAAAGTTTATTATTGTTCAAATAGGTAAAATTTTCTTTCAAGAAACATTGTAAAGAGAAGGAACTTATTCAAGGAGTGTACTGAAACAGATCCATACAATGGTAAAAAGGTAACAAATTATTTCTATATATATATATATATATATATATATATATATTATAACATATATGAATAATAATGATAATATGTTTTAATAATATCAATCACTATGTTATAAAATATTCCTTACCTTTAATTAATTTTAAATTTTAAATATAAATAGTGAATAGGTAAGAATTAACTCAGTGTAATTATTTTCCAATATGATTAATTAAATATGCTACCGGCTATTCCCTTATGTCAAGGTCAGAGTTCAAATATTCAACCAAACTAGATTCAAAATCAGTGAATACACAAATTTGCAATAAAATGACTGTATAACCGCACTATCCTAGACCAACAGTATTTTCTAGGCGTGAATTGCATATAAACTTCTAACCTTTCTAATTCAAAATGTGTCAAACTTCAAAGATACCGTTAATAAACCAAAACATGCATCAAATATCTATAAATGAAATATTCTGTCTTGAGTTATTAAACAATTTGGATTAAACTTAACAAAAGGTGAATAAAAATAATTTAGTTAAATACATAAAACAGTGAAATAAAAATGTTCATCAAAATTTCATAAATCAAACACATATAAAACTCTTTATTATATCGAGTGCAAAGTTGTTACCATTTGTGTGAAGCTTCTCTCCTCTTCTGGAATCAGGATTCAGTTCTTAGGACAATCTATTTTCTTCCTCCAATACAGCAAAGATTTCAGGAAACTTTATGAAGATCAAATAATCACTTCCTCTTCAAAACCAAGCGATGGATGGCTACTATTTTCTCTAAGTAAGTGTAATTATGACTTTCTTTCTTGTTAAATATTAATTTAATCTTCTTTAACTCAATTAAAATACAGTTATACCATAAAATGCTCAGCCCCATAAATTGAAATATCTATTTCTTCATAAAATCATATAAATTTCTCTTACCAATTGCTCTCTCTGGTTACCTTGGGATATTCTTTATACTTTAAACTGTTTTAATACTTTCTATTATCAATACTTTCAAAAAAAACTCAAAATTTCTACGGAGCAAATTTTTAATACAACTTCTCTTTCAACAACCAGAAAACAAGAGAGATTCTATCAGAATCAACAAAAAAAACAAATGACAAATTCAACAAACTTAAATCTATACATCTTTTCCATCTAATCGCCTACTAATTTCTTATTCAAATAAAATTTTTAACAAAATCTAATTCTTGATTCAATATTAGAATTTAAAACAATGATCATTTTTTTTTTATATTCTTATGAAATTTACTAGCACTACAAACTAATAATTTTCTCTTTTTCAGAATATTTCATTTGGCATTTGAACTATTAATAAATTAGAATATGGTTGGTAAATACGTATTATTTAAAAGTAAGTAGAAGTTTTAACATGTATTTTAACTATTTGTGATGTCTTTTTTTTTTATAATTTAATTTTCTCATTTACTTACACCCCTAATTCATTTAAAATTAATGTTTGATTACTAACGTATTGGCAATTTTATAAACTTTTAATTATCTACTTTACCCATTTATCAATTTCATAATTATCAAAACTTTATATAATGTAGATTAATCATTTTTGAATCTTTAAATAAAAATCTTTGAAATGTATTTGTATTTTTTTTTCTTATTATCCTATTTTCTTTTTCCTTTTTTAGGAATGATGAAGAAGATGATGATAATCAATCCCAATGTTACTAAATTTGCGCTCTGACTCGAAATAAGAAAATCTCCTTTCTCTACTTTCCATTAGATTTTCCTTCTACATTCTTATTTAATATAACATAGTAACTAATATCATCTCAATATATATATTTCTTATAGTGCTAAACGTAAAGCCAAAAGCAGAACTCTGGGATTATGTCAACAATGTCAAAAGATGTTAATAATATTTACTGTCATAAAGAAAAATCCAACCACGATACCGAAAAAGTGAAACAATAGCTGTTTTGGATGAAACCGACATCTGGTGGGCAGTTTTTATTCCTGAACAGTTTGGAGAAGAAAATTGTTGTTTTCGACAGAAAGTAACGCGTCTGGATTAGGCAACGCAGATAAAATATATTTGGATGACTCGTTTTTCTAGTGTGTCAAATATTTTTTGTAATTATTAAAAAGTGGTCATTACATTTATATAGCGTTGTGCTTGCTACCAGACAAAAAATAAATATCTTTATGTATAAAATTAAACATACTCTGCAATTCACTGGTTTGGGCCACAATTCGGTACAGAATTATTAAAATCACGTATTAGGTCCGCAATTTGAGACTGCCGAAAATATATTTACATGCAATACTGATTTATTTTAAAGTCCATTTGTTTGGAGTTGGCAGCTAAGAAAAGTCATTAAATCGTAAAATGTTGTAAACAAGACTGAGATAATTCATCTGTATTTAGTTTAGAAGAGACAATTTTAAATAAATCAGTAATATGGCTTACAAAATATTTTTTAACATTTAAGGTGATCATGTATTAAAAAATATTTTTATGTACATTTTAATTACCTTATTTTAATTAAAAAAAAAAAGAAAATTGATTTTTCTCGTTCAAATTTCATTACAAAATTAATTTCATAGCGTGTAAAATGTTCCAATTAATGAGGTAATAATAAAATGTACGGCGAAAATTCATTGATTTAAAAAGAATATCAATTTTGTGTCAGTTGCGTAGAAGAACATCTATTCTTAATTTATTCATGTAATCAATAACGCCTAAATGTTTATTTAGACCAGTTAAGAAACGTAAAGAAGCTATAGGTATCTTTTAATTGATTTTCCACGTGGCCTCGATTGCATGGATTTGGTTGTTGCTTTAATATGTGCAAAAAATTATCTACAAGTTTGATAGGCGGGACCCAAAGCTGAAATCAGTCGAATATTCTAAAATGAAAACATTTCAAGTTGAACCATTCCCATGGCATTTCCTATTCGCGGAGTGCATGTCTGAATATCCCAAAAAGTGAAAAACACGTGCATTTCCTGCATAGAGGTCAGGGAGATAGGTGAGAAGAAAAAAAAACAGTTTGGAAGGCAAATGTAACCCTCTTTTAACTTTTGAACGGCTTGACCAATCGAAACGACACTTGTGGTGTTCGAAAGAGTTCCACTCAACTTATACATACCTTCTAAGACATTGGCCTTAATATATACCAAGAAATTTCAACGAATAAAAACCAAAAACGTTGTTTTTGGAAAATAACTCTTTGGCTCTGCACCAATTCCATAAACTAATCAGCTCTTAATCGTAAAAAATGTCGTCGAATGCCGTTTTAGAAATCATAATCGGATGATTTTGTCGAAAAATTTTGAAAAAATTGCTGTCTCGAACATCAAAATCTCTCAACGGGATAATAAGTTATCGCACTTAAAAATAATGTTTTCTGAGTGACTACAGCATACACAAATTAGCCGTCTTCTCACAAAGTGACGTAACTTGCTCTTAATTAGACACGCCCACCCTGCGCGATATCATATCTTATCATGGAATGAAACCCATCCTATCTGTGATAAATTCGTCGGCGGGATTAAAATTACCCAATTGACTAATCCACTACCTGTAGAATTGCACCTAAATTCGCCGGCGAGAAAATCAGGTAAATAAAAGGTCTTACCTAAATTCACCGGTGATATTAAAATTAAAGAATTTTAAAAATAAAACTAACAATAAGAGTAGACTATAAAAAATAAAAATAGTAAATAGCACAAAAATTTATTATTAAGAATATATTAAATAAACTGCATTCTGGAAATAGACCCTTTTTCATATTCTTCATTTTTTTAAGTATGCACTGCTTACGTCTTCGCACTGTTGGATCACGTTCTCTGGAATGATCATTTAAACTTTGAATTTTTATATATGTCAATGTTTGAAATTCTTTTAAAATTTCACTAATATTAAAAATGGATGGATGCGTGGAATAAAAACTGCCATTAAATTTAGCATGGAAAGATTCGCATGCATTTGTGCTTTCTATGCTATCGTTTAGTTCAGCCCATAAACTGGGCGGGAAAATGGCATCTTCTGATATATAGTTGTTCACTAGGTAATCCGTAAAACGTATCAAACGTTCGTCTTCAGGTTGATTTTCCGCAAAATCGAAAGCAAAACAATCGTCTACTTTTCTTGGATTCAAAAATGGTTACCCAAAAATATAGCGAAGCCATTTTCCAACTTAACTATTTTCATTTTTATAGTCAGGAACAAGGCCTAGATTTTGAATCTTTCGAAACCAAGCTTGAGATAAATGAAATCTACAGCACGTTATTTTCGAATTTGGGAATACCAATCTAAAAATATTGTGAATAGCTATTTCAAAGTCTGCTACAATAACTTTTGGATTTAAATGTAATCCCACAATATGGCATTTGTTTTGTAAAAGGTGGTAAAGATCCTACTAATATTATATAGGCGAAAGTTTGTTTGGATGGATGTATGGATGTTTGTTCCTCTTTCACGCAAAAACTACTAAACGGATTTTAATGAAACTTTACAGTAATGTAGCTTATAGATCAGAATAACATATAGGCTATAATTTATAAAGATATTGTGTGAATTGTCCAAAATATAACGATAAATGTCATTTAAGTCTGAAAAAATTACTGTATTTCTTATGTTGACAATATTGTTACGTTATTACAGTGCGAATGTAACATCTCAATATTGTCAGACTGTTATATTTTTCAAATACGACCCAAAAATTATGTATGTTATAATTTTAATGTCATAATGTTAGTTCTTTTCACGCTAATATAAGCTACTCGAAATACTAATACTGCGCACACGAAGTCGCGGGCACCAGTTATTGATACATAAAGACCTTGCTTTTATTCGAATTACACGCAGACGAAGTCGCGGGCAAAAGCTAGTTTTTTATAAAAACACTCCTTCTTATTTGGTAGTAAACAATATGTCCATTTTCTAGTATATGCAGCTGAATGTTCCATCGACATATAATTTGTCACTGTTGCAGACGACAGAAACGTTTGTTAGGCACGTAAACACTACAATTTCTGAAATATTGTCAGTAATGAACACAAAGTTTTCGTATTTTAATGTCGTAATAGACATTTTTTTAATACAATCAATAACTTCTGCTCTATTTTTTGGTAAAGATGGTAGAATTTTTCGTCTCTTGTTATATAGGTTGTTGCGAATATAATGAATATATTTTACAGTGATAGTATTTAATTAACAGAAGCGATGTGAACATCGCCAATTTATTTCACCACTTTTTAGTTCACTGTCTTTGGTAAACTTCACAGAGTCTATTATTAATACCGGCTTTCCACGTTCACTCACATTTACAAGGATTTCCATAATGTTTTTTTTTTCACAAATATAATTTTAATTTTCACTGCTCGAAAACATACGAATAAATGATATAATATTTGAGCTTTTTCGCTCAAGTAAAATGTTCCCAAAGGTTAGGAAAGAAAGGAGACAATTCATTTCACTTTATCTTTGAAATTTACAACAATTTTTCATAGTAAAATAAGAGTAAAATAAGGTAAAATCTGTAGCTTTATAAATTCCCATAAATTTTAATCCCTTGCTGGCCAGCAAATTTAGTTTTGTCATTTGTCATTAAAATACTGTCATTAGTGTGGGTCGTAATAAAGGGTAGAATTATCTGTTATAATCTGATTGCCGGCGAATTTGGGGCCGCCCCCTGCTATATACCTTTTGGGAGGGAATATTATTTGTTAAATGAAAAATAAATAAATAAATAAATAAAGGTATAAAAGAAAATAAAACAGCTACAATATATTGTATGATACTTCATTTTAAACACAATGCTAAATCAAATAAACAACATATATGTTGATAATTTAGAAAAGATTTAATTTTATAAATAACTATCAGGAACTATTTACAGATAGTAAACACATATAGATAAAAAAGATAAAACTTTTTATTCATAAAAATGTTATATAAACGTAACAATTTTTCTCAAATTTGAGTACTAATATTTCAATTATAAGTGGAAAAAAAGGTGTGTCGAACTCTAGGAAATCCAATGAGAGCGAAGTTTTCTATGCTATCTTTGACACACGAGTAAGTGGGAAAAATATATTTTTTTATCTATATTTTTTGGAATAGGATTAGTAAAATAAAACAATAAAAAGGATGTAATTTAATTTTATTTAAATAGAAACATACTGGCATACTTCAGTTTCCCGCTTACGCCATGAGAGTGAGAGAGGGGATAGGTAACAAAATCATCTCCCGTACGTACGGGGGTACTTTTTCTCGATTCATTGCTGATTAAATCTTTCCTCAAAAGCTTGTTTTATTTCTTACATAATCAATAAACATTTTTTAATTGCATTTTCTTGAAAGTCAACAGAATTTTTAAAAATTATTGTTTCGAAAATTTTGTAATTAAGGATATTCCTTGATTTTCAAATTCTTCAATTTTTACGTTTTTTTTCTCGTTTTGTGGATTATTTTCCAAATTTTTTGTTTTGGTTGATTTTAAATATTTTATATTTTTGTCAAACGTATTTGGTGACGAGATCATAATTTAAAACATTAAACATTTTTATTTTTATGAATAAACTTTTTTTTATTAATAAAAAATGCACCTCCATTAAAAGCACTAAACCCCGGGAAAATGAAAAAAATATACGGAATAAAAGTGTCCAAGAGGTTTTAACTTTTTAATTATTTTTATTTTAGGTTAAACTATGGGTATTTCCTGAAGGTACAAGAAGAAACGATGGGAAAATTCACCCATTTAAAAAAGGTGCATTTCACATGGCTATTGCAAATAAATTACCTATAGTACCTGTAGTATTTTCCAGATATTACTTTTTGGATAAAGAAAATAAGCGGTTTGATCATGGTAAGTACCTACTTTAAACTGTTTACAGTATTTCATTTAATCTATAATATTAGAACTAGGATATTTTTGACCAAAATTCTGCACGAGTTTCTATAGCAACTAGGGTGAAATGGGAGCCTGTATGTTTCTGACACATTTCTCATGGGATTTTTAAATTTAAAAATTAGACAAACGAGAAATCAAAAGAATGGCACATCTGGCAGGATTTGAACCTGCGATTGCTACCTATAACCGGTCACGCTTTTAACTATTTCAGCCACAAATGCCATATTGGATAGTCGTCGTTTTTTATTATATCTTAATTCAACTTATATAGTCGAGGACATTCGCTCAATTCCTCCTTAAGCCTTATTCACACAGTAGTTAAAAAAGCGTTGCATTAAACCTCTGCTTTGGCGTTTTTATATCGTTCTTGGTTTAAGTGTTCAGTACCTGGATGACCAAGCTTTGCTCGTGTAATGTCAGTCAAATTTTGCAAGCATCTTACTTTAGCAGCACGTGTGGGACGAGCAGAAACCTGATTATTTTCATGACGGTATCCTTGAAATGAGTCTTCACTGTGAGAAGTTTGAGACTCCTGATCAGTTTGATGACGATGTTCTTCTAGGTGTTCTTGAGACGAGTTGCGGCTTCGTGAAGTTAGATTGTTTATAAGCGTTTTTTTCCAAGATCGTTTAGGCATTTTTAAGTAAACACGTGCATTACGAAGACACAAATAATATAAATAAACAATTGATTTTCTTAGTCTAACCTCAAAGCAAACACTCATTGACTTCGTGTTACTTAACAACGCCATCTGCTGGAATAGCTTTAGCTGTTGTTGTGTCGTTAAAGCAATTAGTTGCTCACAATTACAAAAAATAGTATTATTATTCGCCAATAGATGTCAGGAAGAGTCATATTTTTCAGTTTATGTGGATTATCGATAAAACACGAATAAAATGACATTTTCTAAAAATGATTCCTAGCTAGATCGATTTATCGTCCCCGAAACCCCACATATACTAAATTTCATGAAAATCGTTGAAGCCGATTCCGAGATTCCAATTATATATATACAAGAATTGCTCGTTTAAATATATTAGATTAGATAGATTAGATATAGTTTTTTTTAATCACACTAGTCTGAAAGTATGAAATACCCATTTATATCACTTCTAGTGTGAAATTTCAAGCTTATTATACACGGTACATATCCAAAATATCATTTTTTACAATTTCTGTCTGTTTGTTCCGGCTAATTTCTGGAACTGTCGGACCGATTTCGACGAGACTTCACTGGCAGATAGTTAATGTAATAAGGTGCTAATTTGGGTATTTTTATTTTAGAATTATAAGTTGCGGGAATAGCAAGTTTATAATAAAAATCTGCATTTTAAATAGATTTTTTTTATTCGATGTTTAGGAAAAGTGGTTGTGACTGCATTGACTCAAATTGAGACAGAAAACCTTACGATGGACAATTTGGAAGAATTAATGGAACGAGTCAGGACAGTTATGCAAGAAACTTTTATCGAAACCAGTAAGGAAATAATTGAAACCTACAATACACCAATTTCTAGTCAAAAAATTGCATGAAAATTACTATTTATATATTTTTCTAAGTTTAATTTAGAATAAAAAAAACAGCTAGTTACATATATACAGGTGGACACTGAGATAAAAGAGAAAAAAGATAAATATTATGAAAGGCACACTTAAACGACGCGTTGTTATGATAGAAGGTTTTTTAGCAACAAACATGTTGCTATAATAGAAACTTTACTTAGCAACGAACTTAGCTTATTAAAAGAATGGGAGTTCAATAACTTATATGTTTATTTATTGATTTGTCTAAAGTCCCATTTAACTATTTTGACATTATTATCAATATTCAAACATAAAAACCGATTTACTAGTTTACGAAAGTATTTTTTATCTTTAATAAATCTTTAATATAATTTATTAATATATGAGCACATCGGTGTTGCCACCTGTATATGTTTAAAGAAATGAACCGGTATTTTATACTATATAATATTTATATCACTTTTTTATCTAAACACATAGATGTTGAAACGAAATTACGTAAATTTAAATATGTAGTAGTGCCATTATATAGTTAATCTAGTCAATTTTATTATTTTTTTTTATTTTTTTTTCATAGTATTTTTTTAATATTTAAGTTTTGCAACTATTTCTCGACAAGTTGGCAACTATTTTACTTCTTTCAGATATTCTTTTAGACACGCATCAAAAAAAGTTTTACGACAACTCTATAAGAACAATAATTTATAACATACACAAAATTAAATTATCTTAGCAGTGGTTTGTTAAATTATGACTATTATTATTGAAGCGAAGCTTTTAATCACGAAGTATAGATACCCGGAGTCTAAACGTAATGTTAAACAAATGGTTTCAATTTAGGGGACAGAACTATTGCCTGTAGAGTGCGCCCGTGTTCAAGAGATAATCGTTTAAATCCTTACGCGGGAAGTTTTGTTACTATTGACAGCTTTTATGACAACTAATTTTAAATAAATAAATTAATATTATATATTTAATTTAATTTCGCGACATTTTAATGTCATAATAATAAAAACATCTGTATCTCCTCGCGCCGCCAGTGGCAAAAATTAGAACTATGATATGGGTTGATTATTGGGAACCAGAAATATATTATGAAAAAGCCTATCCGCTGGGTGCGCGATGACAGCGGCACCTTGCGTTTACAATTACGGCGGACTTTGAAATATCAAATGGCTAAGTGTCATTACGAAAAGTAAGTAAACAAATAATTATTTCCAATGAAACATCGTAATTTATTAGTTTTCTATCGAAATGTATTGATCATGTAAATCTATAGCGTCGATAATAATATTTATCTTTTTTATTTTCCGTCTAAAATGTCAAAATCATTAAATTTTAGGTAGTATAGATGGGCTTTATCACGGCGGACTTCACGTGAAGTAATTAAAAAAATAAATAAATGTAATCGATTATCGCATTATATATGATAATAATATGATTATAACGCCGTTAATAATGCAGACGTTTTGTGTATTTTCAGTTAAACATGGCCAAATTAATAATTAAAACTGTTTTCAAGCAATCACTCACGACATAACTTTCCAACCTCAAACAACCAACAAAGGTAAAGAATTAGTTTTGGCTTAACATGTGCAAGACGTAAAAATAAAACGTGATGCTTCCTACAACATAGGTATCTACTAAATATAGCAAATATTTAAAATGTTGCTTTTTAAGTTAGCTTATTAGCTTTTTCCTCTTGATAGCGATTATCCACTACTTCACACGTTGTTCTCGTTTCCAACTTTTTGTGGAAATTTATAGAATTTCTGATCACTATTTTTGCCATTGTTGTTGCAGTTGACTGTACAGCAGGTTTCGTGACGAAGGTTTATTTACTTTTTAAATCGACGCATGGATAAGTGAAATCCATGTAAAATCCTTAGTAAAAAGTGATTAATCGTCCGCCGTAAGTTCCTTTTTTAGCCACGGTGAGCGCTGCGATCGATTCGTGGTTCTCCCACCCTATCCTTCGCACCCAGCGGATACCGTGTAAAGATGATTACAAAAATAACGCGACAGCTCCAGTAAAATTCGGCAATGTGGGGATATACGCCGACGATCTCCGATCGGCGCGCGCCGCAGCGCCTCCAGTCGGAGAATTCTAGTACTATTCAATTGCTTAGCGGATTTCGTGTGCGGTGTTTGTTAGTCCCAGAGCCATCTTCACAAAACCTCTCGAACTGGGTAATCGGTAGCGTTCGAGTCGACGGTAAAGATAGGTGGGGAAACCTGAGCTGTCGCGTTAATTTTGGAATCGTCTCTATCTGGTATCTATACTTCGTGCTTTTAATGTTAGTTTCAGAAGAAATATTGCGACAGGGAAGTTGTCAAAAAAAATGTATGTAACTTCTCCTGATATGTCTATCTCTCGTTTTTCCTATTTTTAAATAAGCCTTTGTTCCTTATTCACTGCTTCCACTTTTGAGTATACCCGATTTCGTTAAAAGCTTCCAACCTTTTTTTATATCAAAGTATTTTTGCCGCAGAAAGAGATTTCTTATTTTGATTTTGGATTTAAGGATATAGCCCTCTCGAATTATTTATAGATAATCTAAAAGGATATTTATCAATTGAAGTTAATGTTGACGATGTTACTTTTAATGTAATATGGTGTTATATTTTCATGAATTCAAATTACGTTGAGAGTTATTTTATATTATTATGCATGTGTATTTGCACTATTATGATTGTAACGAAACGATAATTCTGTTTCATCAAATCATTAAAGTATTTTTTTTTCATATGGATGAAACAGGATCATTGGAATTTTCAAATAATAAAGCTTTTTTATAATTGAATTATGGTTTTTATTAATTATCCTTTTTAATTTTATGTTCTTAGGTTTTTTATTTTGATGTGGCGGGAATGTTTATCGACATTATGTATCAAATAACGCCTTTAAATCAATTGGTAGTACGTTGTCATTGTTTTTTTTTAACTCTAAAGGCAATCGCATTTTGGACAATTTAGTAAGGAGGGCCACGCCCTTCTACCAAGCTAAAAATGTCAGCTGTCGTGGACTTTATCAAACAGCACTCTCACCAAAACTGTATACAGTGCTGGGATGAAACAACGAACTATAGACTGCCCAGAGAGTTATTCCCACATCCTGGCGAGAAAACAGCAAGAAAATTTAAGGCATTGACCAGACAAAATCTCCTAACAGCTGTGGTAATCTTAACAGGTCACTGCCAATTGCGACAAAATATCTTTAGGATGAAATTATCAGACTCGCCGCTATGCAGAGGTTGCGAACAAGGAGAGGAAACAATAGAGCATATAATGTATAACTACTCTGGTTTTTCTGAAACTAGAAGCTCTGTGTTGGGCGAGTACTGGCTTACACCAGGCGATGTCCCCTCGGGAGCCTCATCACCTATTTTAAATCTCTAGGCCTGATGACAGCCTAAGGTGTGGATATGTGGCATCAATGCCGACAGAGTACTTTCTCGCCCCTCCCAAAATTTCCAGATCTAGTGATATTTTAATATAGGGTTTCCACACAAATTGGAAAAAAATGGTTCCGATGATTAGTTCTTCTCTACCATGGTTTCTCAAAAAAGTAGAAATTTCTGCCTTTCTTCTTAATAGCCTCTAAAACAAAACAATCGCGCAGTACTTCTAATACATAAACTTTAAGGGTTGCTCTCCGAACTAATAATATCTTTATATTTCCTTTTGCTATAAAAGGAAGTAGAAGTTTAAAAAACATCTGATTTAAGTTCTTGACATGTAACCCAATCAAAATTAATAAATTCACTTAAGCATATTCTTATTTTTCTATTTAAACATTTTATGTGACCGAATGATGATATTTGATAAACAGCATTACATTGGCCAAAATAAACAACATTTTTTGTCCTTTGATCCAGCTCAGAGTGACCACATTACTCTGACTGGCCTCAGTTAGAATTTGGTGACATTCTAGTACTAATCTTGAAGTTATACGTGGTCTATTCTAGGTCAGTGGTGCTTGTCGGCAACCCGTGTAAATATTTACATTCATGTCTGTGATGTTCCTATTGATTATTTCTTTTGCAACTATGGTTATGCCTGTGAGTTCTGACTGAACCACACTTGACAAGCCATCCATAGCCCATTTTATTTTTAGGCACAAGGATCGAGAGTAAATTCCACATCCCACACCTTGCTTCGTTTTTGATCCATTCGTATAGGCGCTCAGAGCGTTCATTACGTTGGGGTCTGCTGTCTTATCTGTTAATATTTTGTAAGGTTTGTCAACGACGACGGCATCCATGTCTGTAAGAGTGATATCGCCTTTAGCGATTCCCTCCACAGACTGTCCCTATTGATGCCGGTCCATACAGTGGGTTCTATACCGACCGTACGAAAGCGTACCATGGTCATCAATACTACCTCCTTAACAAATATATCAAGAGGGGTGAGACCAAGTATTAATTCCATTGCCCTGGTCGATGTGCTTCGCATGGCTCCTGTTACGAGAAGGCACACGCTGATCTTTGGATTTGGTTTAATTTTCTGACAGCTGTCGTTTGTTTCACTTTAGGCGACCACACGACAGCACCGTTTGTTAGCGTAGAGGTCTTATGATTACCGTGTAGAGTGTAGATCCACATGGTGACCTTGGGAGATAATACCCAGGTCTGTCCTGTGGTTCGGCGGCATTGCTCATAAGATAATGCTTTTTTAACTCTGCTTTCCATGCGTTAGTTCCACGTCAGCTTGCTGTCAGGGATAAAACAAAGCTTAATTTGACGTTTAAAGCCCCTATATGTTTCTTTTTCTTCGTGAAGAGTATCATTTCTGTCTTTTTGGTGTTAATAGACAAAACCACTGCTCTTTACACCATATTTCTAAAGTTTTGAGAGCCACTTGCATTCTGTCGCATAGGGTGCTTTCAAACTTTCCTGTTGGCAGAATTACAATGTCATCTGCGTAGGCTACTGTATAGATTTTGTCATGTTCATAGAGGCGGTGTATGAGGCTGTCTAGAACAATGTTCCACAGTAGAGGTGATAAAACCATAGAGATATAAGATATAGAGCACGTGAGCCATAGGAACGCACACAAGTGAAAGCCAGCACGGAATAGAAAGAGAGAGAGCAACTAGTGCGTCTGGTTTTTTACCTTACTAGTTTTATAGACTCGCCTGTTGCGCATGTGATTAGACAAAGATAAACCGACGCACTAGTTGTCCTCTCTCTTTCTATTTCGTGCTGGTCATATCGGCTGGCTCCCGTTAGTTGTCCTCTCTCTTTCTATTTCGTGCTGGTCGTATCGGCTGGCTCCCGTGCTCTATATCTTATATCTCTATGGATAAAACCCATCCCTGTAGACAGCCCCTCGTAACCTTGCCTCGTATCTTGACGTCATTTAAAGTTATTTCTATTACACGCATGGAGAGTATGCTGAGAATCCACCCGCTTACTGTTGTAGGTACATTTCGGGCAGTAGCCAAGAGCATTATTTTAGGGAACGCGGTTTTATCGAAAGCTTCTTAGATATCTATGAATCGCTCGATCTGACCAATCACATATAGGACTGTATCGGTGGATTTCCCTGTTGTGTATGCATGTTGATTCAGATGTAGTGGTTTGGTGTTAATCACTGTATTTCTTATGTACCTTTCATATTTAGCCTCTCTCTAGCGTTTTTAATGAGAATAATGTTAAGCTAATAGGTCGGTAAGTTTTTAGAATAAAGTAATCCATTCTTCCAGGTTTTGGTATGAAAACAACCTTTACTTCTCTCCACATATCTTTGGTATATAATTCAGAACTAGGGAAGCTGTGGATATTTGCACTATATATATATATATAAGGAAAGAGCTCATCTATACCCTACTGCAGCAGGGCTGGATAATATCCGTCCAGTCCCCCTTTATCTATTATTTATTATTTTGGTTACTTTTAATATTTTTGCGGCAACAATTTCACTTGTACTTGTTTTTGTGATAGTTTATCTCTGGTGATAGTAGTATAACATGTATGTTTTTTGTGATATTATTATTTAAGTTAAAACTCTGTTGTTAATTATTAAATTTAACTAATATATATTTGAGTTTATAGATAAACAGATAAAATTTGTTTTCATTATTTTATTTATTTTCTCTTTTGATTGAAAATGTTTTTGTGTTCAAATAAAAAAATAGTAATTATTAAAAATTGTTATTATGTATGATTTTATTTCTACTAGTAAGAAAATATATAGCTTCTATCTTAAACTTTATATATTATATTACATTACAGTAAGAATATAAAATTTTGAAATATAAACGTATGTATTCCAATATAAATTTAAATTAGATATGCTGGTATATCCCGCCCATCTTTAAATCGATGAGCTTCTACCATAATACGATGGTGCGCTGATGTCGAAACTTGTTGCCAACTTTATAATAGGCATCTGCACATCTGGGTGGCTGTAAACCAAAAAGAAGAACAAGATTATAACATAACCTCGACATATCTAAAATTCATTTTAATAAGTGGTCAAATTTGTGTAAGAAATTTCTGGAATTCTCTTTGGTTGACGAATAGATTTGACAAAATGGATAAAGTTGCAGAAGTAAGTTGTTTACTAATATTAATTAATAGATATAAAGAGTTAATTCATTCATTTGGATATTTAGCTAAAGAAAGATATAATCGAATTGGAAAGCTACTTAAGTCAAGCTACCAGACAGAAAGTCAAAGATATTCTAAGTATTGAAATTCGTAAACTCGTCTCAGAAGTTGTAAAACTAGAAGAAATAGCACAGAAACAAAGTACGAGTCAAAATACAACTCCATTAACTTCACCTACTACTGTTCAACCGAATAAACGTTATGAAGTAAAAATCCACAATTATGGTATGTTTCTCTGTTTTAATTAAAAAATTATTTAAAATTTATAATTATATCTTCTAGCATGGGATCAATCTGATAAATTTGTAAAATTTTATATAACACTAAAAAACGTTCAAAGTGTACCAGCAGAAAATGTAACCTGCGTGTTTACTTCTAAGGATATTGGTTTATCAGTTAAAAATTTAGACAACAAAGATCATGTATGGCAAATTAAGCATCTTTTGAAACAAATCGATCCAACAAAAAGCTCTTGGAAGGTGAAAACTGGTAAGTTATTTGATATAACTTGTTCCTTATACTCCAAAGACAAGATTGCTTTTTATAGATATGGTTCTGATTAATGCTGCAAAAACTTCAACTGATCATTGGTCACATGTAACCGAATGGGAAAAAAAAGCTAGTGATAGTAAGGCTCCAAAAATGGATACAGATAAAATGGACCCATCTGAAGGTTTAATGTCATTAATGAAAAATATGTAAGTATGTTAAGAGGAGTGATTTTTATGTAAGTTCAAATACTTGGTAACTGACTTCTAGCAACAAGTTTAACGGAAAATAAAATAAAGTAACATAGAAAAACCATATTGAAGTTATACTTCTATTCGTGCACTGGGCGGAAAAAAATTGTGTAGAGTTAAATGGAAAAAATCATAACATATGTAATGGTGTGAGTAAGAGAGAGACAGAAACACTTATAAGGTATATTGGTCGGTAAAAACAAAGATGAAATATTTACCACATGTTATTAGTCATAACTATCCTTTGAATAACGTTTTAAAATTCAGTACATTGAAAAGGGATAGATATACAAAAAACAGTCTAGTTTAGCATTTTATATTAATAATAATATTCAGTAATGAGTATTGTATTAAAGTCTAAAGTACCGTCACATGGTTGCAGTATATTCTGCTCTATGCTTTTAAGGTTGTTGGCTACATAAACAGAGTTTTTACGAATAGTCGAAAAAATAAAGCACTAAAACCTCCGAATTTTGTAACGTAAGATGGATCGGAATGCCTTTTTTTGCTTTGGATTCGTTAGAATATCAGGATATTTGTCGCTATTGTTTATAATGTAAAAATTGGAAATTGCATTCGAAAAGTGCATTCCGAACAGACAATAGAGAGAAAACTTACAACTCGGTAAGTATTGCTGAAAATGAGTTCAATTTATATACTCCTGGTTTTTGGGTCTCTGTACACGAATATCATGATGCCGAAAGTCTCCGCTGCACTTGGTGCCTAGTGTATTTATATCTTATTCTTGGGTTTTATGTAAATTCTGTACGAAATCAGTGCACACTTGGTACTCGGCGGTTTTTTTGAGTCGCTAAATACGATTATAATAATGGCGATGGTCTTCGAATCACGTGGTGCTTAAGACGGACCTCGTCTCCCGGAATTTTATGCAAATTCGATACAAAAAGAGTGTGCACTCGGTACTAGGAGGTTTTTGGGTTCGTTAACCACGAATATCATATAATGATTTTGCTAAATTATTCTCATACAAATTTATGAATCCAAGCGCGTGCATAGAAGTATAACTTCTGCCGGCAATCCCACTGACTGCCACACTCGTTTTTTTTACATTAGTTTAAAATTTTAGTTCATTTTAATTTTTTTACATTTGAGAAATATATAATTATTTCAATTTCTTTAAATTTTCTTAGGTATGAATCAGGTGATGATGAGATGAAACGAACAATTGCCAAAGCTTGGACAGAAAATCAACAAAAAGGGGCAGGTAACTTCATGTAAACATCATCAAGATTTAATATTTAAGTAAAATTAGTTTTTTTTTGAATATACATTCTGTTTTATATTAAACTAGTTCTAAGAATTTACTTTTTTACTATCATTTCATGTTTGTTAGTAATAATCAAAAACATGGTTGATTAATAAATTTATTCAAAAACATTTAAAATAATTTTTCATCCTTACTTCTAAAATGAAATTTCATTCGTTGGTTTATAAAAATTATTGCACTCAAATCGACATAAATAAAAGTATATAAATTCATGAATTTTCTTTGAATTCTAAAAAAAATAATTGTTTTAAATACTGATTGGAATCTTACCTGATTGCGTAAGTGAATTATTTTTAATCTTCCAAAATTACATAGTAATAATCATACCCCCTAGAAAATCGAACACAAATCTATTAAGCAAATATTTTTTTCAGGATTCAAATATATATATTATAAAAAAACTCGAGTTATTTGCCGGTATAAGATTTGTAAAATAAATGGTTTAACTCTTAAAAATAATATAAATAAACATAATAAATTATAATCAAGTAACCTCTAGACATTCGTAGTGTAGAGATTAAAGAAACAGTCCAATAGTAATAAATAACTCATGGCATTTGGTTTTAACAATACAGCCAAAAACAAGGAACAAGATTCTTTGGCTACTTTATAGTTCTAAAAGTAAAACGTATAAGAAATTTTAACAGTAATGGTTAATAAATAAAAAGTTTTATCTTCCAAAAATAATCGATATCATTCTTTTCCATTTAAAATAAATTATGTAATTCTAAATAAACATAACAAAAATATTTTATAAAAAAGCGATGCTATGTCTGTTATAAATAAAAATCTAAATAAATAATTAATAAATGCTACACAGTCCCAAAAATAACATAAAATTTTGATTTCTTTTATAAATCTCTTATACGCCATTTTTTTAACACGGGATTATAATTTCAATTCCGGTGAAATTCTACAAGAAGGCACTTGAAGTTTTTGTATGACATCATGCATTTGTGGATGATTATGACCTGTGTACGAAAGTAAAATTGGACCTTCAAAGGTGGTTAAACAACCTGGACAACTGAGTGTTTTCTTTTTAACACATACCCAAAAGGTGCATATGTCTTTTTTACCATGTGGGATATATATGTGTCCATTATGAATAAGTACCAACTGTCCACGACCACTTTTCATTATAAGCAAACCTAAAAAGAGAATAAATGAGTTATAAACAACTAAGATTATTCGAGAATCCAATGATTTAGTTTTTGAAGGAAATGTTGATTTATATTATTCCTAACGAATCATGCGCGAAAAATATATAGAAACAATTTTTTTTTGAAGTGATAACTTCTTATGGGAAGGTAAACTGATTTGTAACGTAACGCGTTACAGTGCCACTATATCTAGTAGGCGTGTGAAAGCGTTATGCGTTACGTTGAGAAAAGTGTTACAGTCATGTTGAAAAAAGTGTTACACGCAGGCGCAGTGAAACAGAATAATATCATTTCTCTCTCTCTCTCTCTATGCTTTCCCCAAACACCTTATACTGAACGCTTCTTGAATTTTTCAGAATGATTGAATTTTTTTAAATTTTCAAAATTATTAAATAAATAAGGTATCAAATAGTTATTAAAAAGATTTTTATTATAAAAATTACAGCTAAGATACATAACTCCTCTTAAGATAAAAACCAGTCTCACTTTTCAACAATATATCGGATTATATTCAAACATAAATTTTCATCTTTCGAGTTAATTAATAAAAAAGATGAAAATATAACATGATAAGAAACTAGTATCTAAAAAATATATATGTACTTTAGGTATATTAAATAAAATAAAATTGTTAAATAGAGTTAATAACTAAAACTTACGATATAATGTTGTTTGTGGCTAATAAATAATTAAGAAAATAAAAATTTAATCTACTTCCCATCTAGCATGTCTTTATCGCAAAATCACAATTTTACATATTCCTTCATGTTTGTTTAAACATTATTTATCAACTATTTACGTGTAAAATAAAGGAAAATAAACTAAATCATGTTGCTTATTTGCAAAATGCTAAAGGTCTTTTATAGATATCGTTTAAATGAAACAAACATATGAAAAAAGTGAAATATAACAAAATAAGTAATTGAATACAAACTTATCTAAACTCATTATTTTGACATAGTGTACAGTTATATTCAACAAAAATTTAATAGAATTTTTAATTTCTCAGTTTTCATTATTTCATGTGTCAACACTGTTTTCAATGAATTGTATCAAATTACTAACAAAACCTTAGAGATTGGAATTTTGAAATATTTTTTATTAGTAATATGCAATTTTTAGAAACAACTATTAGTTAATTTAGTTTCTATTCAATTCTGATTATCGTTATTTGAACAAAAAAACAATTATCAATAAAATTATATGACAAAAAGTGGTGAATTCATCATATTACTTATCAAGATTTATTAGTAAACTATTAAATTCAAATACTGCCTTTATATCCTGTCTTTACAATTCTACTGATAATTAACCAACAATAACCGACAACTGTACAGACTTCTCAATGAAATGTAAATAATTCTAACATATACTCTTTCTTGACATCTAATCGTATTTCTCTTGTCTTTTTAATTGAACGAAGTCTGCCATAGAACCTCTTGTAAATTCTCAATAGGAACCTCGGTGTCTTCTTCAGGATTAAAAATGTCCGGAATGGCCGGATGACAATGCATATACGGCCATTTAACAATATTACCGTTCATCGTCCAACAAACTGCCTGGCATTTTTCTTGAGTGCGACTGTTCTTGCAATACCAAAATGCTTTGCCCTTGTATACACTTTTTTTGTAAAAGACATAACCGTCAACGATTAAACGTGGACATCCGCGTTTGCCCAAGATGCACTGGATTGTACCTGCGTTAAAATAATACACAATGTTAGGGAGTTATACAAAAACCACATGCTTTATATTTTTTTTTTCTAATAGAAATACTACTAAAATAAAGTTGCATCATAAGAAATTTACATGCTTTCTGAATTGATCCCAACTGATGAAAGTTCTTCATAGATTATCTGATGAATCAATGGTGCAATAGATTCATTTCACTGACAACTGATTTAATCGGTGATACAACTAGCTGAAATTTGATTTCATAAGCTGGGAATAATTCGGAACTTCTGTAGGAACAAAAAAAGATCAACTAATAAAATTACAACAAAGCGCATACAGTAGAATCCGGATATAACGACCTATCAGGGACCGGAGATACCATGTCGTACTAACCGGACGACGCATAAAACGGCAGAACTATTTCTAAGTACATATAAATGCTAAAAGTTTGATTTTCTTATTTAATTAAATAAAACATTTTATTGGAATCAAATGCTTTATTTTAATACACACAAGGTATTTAAGTAGTTTTTAAAAATTCTAAATTACAAACATAAGTACAAAATATGTAGTGTAATTGAAAGAGATAAAATACAATACAAGAAAAAGCTCTGTGTTACTAACGTAGAAAGTCTGTTATTTGAGTTTGTTTTTGACAAACTTTTGTTCGGTAGTAAGAACTTCGTACGGCATTGTGAACTCGTGACATCATTGTTTTTATATAATCATCATTAAAGTTAGTCTGAACAAACACACTAAGCATTTCTGGAACCTTCAGAGCTTCAGAAACACTCAAGGTCGGATGAATCTCCTCTGTTTCGTCATTATCAACGTCGCTATCTTTGCTATTCGCGTCTTGGGTGATGATATTTTCCACGATGTTTTCATCACAGGTCTCTTCACGCGTGGCGACAGCTTCATCGACACACGCGTATTGTTTAAAGTCTTCATTTGTTATGGGTAACTGATGCTTATCAATAGCCCTCGCCCAAACGCTCAGCGGTACGTCGTCTTCTTCGTTAACATTGTCTGTGTTTGAAGCTGTGGTACATTCTAAATTGCTACGGACAAAACAGTTAAAAATTGTCCCTGGCTTGAGTTGGGTCCAGGCATCTTGAATCATCAGAATAGCATCAAGAACAGTGATCTTTGAGTACCCATCACTACTGCCTCGGTAACCATCTTGATACTGAATCATTTTTAGGACAAGGTTTATACGAAAATGGCTTTCAAAGCTCGAATAATCCCTTGATCCATGGGTTGCAACACTGATGTCGTGTCGGATGTATTATCATAAAAAATGGTCGCTTAAACCGGAGTCGCACTAAACGGTTATATTTTCTCAGTAACTATATAAGTAAACATTATTGTGGCTGAAACCGGTTAGTCGTTATATATGAATTCAACTGTATTCTTAATTACAAATCATTTCATTATTCTAAAAAATGATCGTATAGGTACCTTATAAATTTAAAAAATGCGGGCCATTAATATATTTTTTTCTTATTTACATTATATGAATAAAAAAAATAAAAAGCACATGGTTTTTTGACAGACTAATAATAAATACCACCAATGCAATTCCATATGGCATCTACGCATGCACTACTATAGCACTATACATTTAATTTCTTTATTATTATAATTAGAAACAAATAAAAGCAGACTAATCTTAACTAAAAAAAATATACAGAAAATAACAACAAAATAATAAAATTAATATAGAATAAAGAATGATATGAGAAATGGTTATTACACTCCACTGTAGTTTGTAAACGGTACAAATTATATGCTCTTTATATTGTTTATTTTGATTAATATTAAAAATTATCTTATTTAAACACTAATAATGAATTCGTCTCAATCCAAAGTAAGTTTGAAATTAAAATGCCATATATTATAATATCACGAGGTATTTAATTTAAATCCAAAAACTTGTGTATTATTTTAAAGAAGATTAAAGTATTTTTTTTTATTTATAAGAGGAGTTTTATATCTAAATTACATTCTTGAAAACAATTAACTAACACAAAATATACAAAATGTGCAACAATTGAATGGCTTACCGGGCGAAGATGAATCCTGTGTTGGAGCCGGTGGAGGTGGAGCTGGTGCTGGTTGGGGAACATCAAAGGGTGGCCATGAAGAGAACTGCTGTGAAGGTGAAGGTACTCCTTGAGAATTTTCCAAAATATTTGGAACAATATCGATATTAGGATCTTCCCCTAAAATATTACAAATTTTAAGTATACTAATGAAGGTAAGTGTAACTGAACATTAAATTACAACATATTTTAAAACAGACAGATAATACCCATAAATTACACAGGTCTGCGAAAAAAAATTTTTTGTCAGCTGCATGAGATATTTTTACTGAATTATATGTTTTAAAGTGCGCTGATTTCAAAAGTGAAGGCCATTTTTTTCAATCACATAAGGATTTTTTGCAAATTCAAACACAAAAAATTGGTTAAAGCACTCCTTTATTCAAAATTTTCAAACAATAAATATTTTTTTTAAAGCAAACGGAACATTATTTTCATACATATACTTATTCATGTTCATTATAAAACCTCTTCTTCTTTTCCTTGATACTTTGACGAGTTCTTTTCCGATTTCCATCTTCAGTTTCTCGCTTAAGCAGCCAACAGTAGTCAGCAAGCATAGTGACATCCCATCGCCCTTGGTACCTTCTCTCGATATCACGGACATCCTGGTGAAATCGCTCCCCTTGCTCTTCACTGTAAGCTCCCAGGTTTTTAGGAAAATAGTCTATGTGAGAGTGTAAAAAATGGACCTTCAAGCTCATCTTGCAGCCTTGAGCTTCGTATGCTGCTAGCATCCGTTGCACAATGGTTTTATAGTTAGGATCCTTAGTATTTCCCAAAAACCTACTACGTCCTTGAACGATACCCAAGCTTCTTTTTCCTTCTCATTCATAGTTTCCACAAAAACATCTTCACTGTACTTTGTATTATCACATAATATCTTTGTTTACTTTTTATATATATTTTCTATTATTATTTAGTTGTTTACTATTTATTACCAATTAACATAGATACTGCAATATACATAAAAACTTATGTGATATAATAATTTAAATATTTTTTCTGTTTTTGGGAAGTCAACATCTGTCAGAAAATGTAAAAAAATCATGCAGTTTTTTGGTCGCAGACCTGTGTTATCTATATTTATAATAAAACTGTATTGAGTTCATGTCTGTCTGTTTGTCTCTTTGTGCACGAAATACTCCAAACGGATTTCTTACAGTACTTTTTGATAATCACTTTTATTTCAAAAACTTAAATGACATAATAATATGTTTCGACATACAATATCTTCATCAGATGTAAAATCAGTACTAAACTAATATAATCAAGTTATAGAATTTATAGTTATTTTTAAAATATATTTACAAGATTAGGACGTTTCCACTTAGGTAAAGAGATTAAGTAAGAGTGAATTTGTCAAATCTAGCTGGTCATTTAAAAGCAATTTAGAATGTTTATATTTATACTCAGTGACATTAGAAGTGTTACACCCAGAAGGAATAATTTCTTAATCTTAATTTTTTGGCAACATTGTAGATTTACATCGAGAATAAAACGATAACATTTTCAAGAATTTTAAATAACGTATAACAAAAAAATAATAATAATGTGTTTGGCGACCCCGTACCTGAATACACTCATGTACACGTCTAGGCATTGACAAAATGAGATGATCAATGTCTGCTTGTGGTATCTCGTTTCATGCAACTTGAACTTCATGGATTAACTGTGCCAGAGTGTTTGGAGGATGGTGTAAATTGGACAGTCTTCTTCCCTTCATATCCCACACATGTTCGATGGGATTTAAATCTGGTGAACGGGGTGACCACAACAAAACATTAACGCCAGCTTCTTGGAGAAAGTCCATAGTTCGACGAGCAATATGGGGACGCGCGTTATTTTGCTGTCTAGATAAGACAGTAAACTGGTTTGTAAGACATCATCAACATAACGTGCAGCTGTCATACTGCTTCGAATGAACACAAGTGGTGATCGGCTACCATAGGCAATAGCCCCCCAAACCATTACTCCAACTGTCCTGTGTACATGTCTTTCAAGCACAAACCCGATATCTCGTCGCTCTCCACGGCGGCGTCTGACCTTTCTACTGCCATCGTGCATGCCTAAACAAAATCGCGATTCATCGCTGAATACTACATTATGCCATTCTTCCACCCATTGCTAACGTTCTCTGCACCAATTCAAACGTTGATGGCAATGGTCCTGGGTCAAAGGTAGCACTAATGGTGGGCGGTATGAAAACAGTCCAAACAGTCGAATGCGACGGTATAGTGTACGCATAGTAACAGGCCTACCTTCCTCTCCAAACCATTGGTCAGCGATTTGACTCGTAGTAGCAAAACGATCTCGCAGAGCAAGTAGTCTGAAGCGCCTATCTTGTAGCTCTGTGGTGTACGTCTTGGTTGGACAGTTGGTCTTCTTCGTGTTCCTCTACCTTCGTTTGTCCACACACGACACACACGCATCCGTCATTGCCGTACAATTAACACGAAGGGCAATTTGGCGATACGACAAACCCATATCTTTATAGGCAACAATTCTACCCCTGTCAAAATCGCTAACATGGTGGTAATGTCTTCGAATTCGAGGCATTTTGTTACACTGACTACAATTAGACTGAAGAACAATAATTAAAAATTTCTTTACCAACCGGTGTTCATAAATCTTTTTTTTTTTTAATTTAAGATAAAATTTTATTTTTACAAAAACTATTAAAGATAAAACATTGATATTGTTATCATAGCATTCTTTAAATATAGTCATTCTGTTGCCAAAAAATTAAGATTAAGAAATTATTCCTTCTGGGTGTAACACTTCTAATGTCACTGAGTATATTTATCTCCAGAGATTCTAAAGGGTCAGTTTATGGCCTGAGATAATTTTGCGATAAAACTTACCGTTTTAAAGAAAATCGCGAAAAAGCTTTTTTTTTTTTGACCGAAACGGTGGGGAATTTTGAAATGTTTTTACTTATGTTTTCAATAATTTTACAAATTTTCAGCTTGATGGGAATTAATGTAACTTCACTCTTATTTTCTGGTCTAATTTAATCGGGCTACTGTATCAATAACATGAATATCCTTTTAGTTATCGCAAAATAAAAATTTCCGGGTGAATATTGCAATAATTAAAATATGGATGAACCCTGGCAGATCTTTTTCACTTGCTTGAATTCCTAATAGATGGCGTTGTAAGTTAATCTATACCATTAACTGACATCTAGATTGCGGCGATAACCGATTTAGTTAAAAAGATTTGTTTTCGTCCAGGAATAGCGTAATAAAAAAAAATTTAAAAATGGGTAAATGAGAAGAAGAAATTACTAATTGATAGACGGTATCAAGTTTGCCAGGTCAGCTAATTATTGTTAATATACAAACTTTTTGCGACATTATAACATTTCACACGTTAAAATAATTATAAATATTAAAAGACCCGAAGGAAAACTGATAATGAGAGTTGGTATTTTAATAATAGTTATTTATTATACAAGGGAAAAAGTATTAGATTTTAGCTCGAGGTTGTGTTGTCTCCCGACGCGAAGCGGAGGAAGACAAAAAACTGAGAGCTAAAATCTAATATTTTTCCCGTGTATAATACACTATTTTTTTCTGTGACGACGATTTAATATGAATAAAATTGTTTAAATAAAATCAGAAAATTACTGATGCAAAATTTGAATTTTAAAACTAGTAGGCTTTTGTCCTTATAGTGACAATTAGACCTGCGTTGCTAAGGAAACCTTTATTTATGTGTATATATCCGGAAAAAGTACTCACTTTTTTCCCATGGTAAAAAAGTAATAATTTCATAAAAAGTGACGTTTTGTGACCCGTTAACAGAGAAAAAATGTCAAACTTTTTTCTCGTCGCAGAAAAAACATATATTTTTATATCGATATACCTGACTGCGATGTATTTTCTTCATCTTGGTGGTCTGCCGGTTCAAGTTTCGGTTTTACTAAAGGTTCTTGAAAGTTTTCTGATCTTGAAACTACGGTAGAAGCAGGAATTTGCTGAGGATCATTATCTAACAACGCTTTTTTTAGTGGAGGAGCTGATGATGAATGTGACTATAGAAAATATAATAATATAAATTATTTTAATATACTTTATTGTTTTGTGAAGTGGAATGTATAATTATCCAAAAATTAAACCAGTCGTACCTGAAGTGATGGTTGAGGAGATTTCGCTAATTTAGGACTTTCTATAGGTCTTAAATGTTGAATAGGCTTAATCATTTTTTTAACAGGTCTAGGTCGTTTCATAATATTTTGTCTCTGGTCGTAGTTAAATGAAGCTGTTCTATTGATATTCGAATATCCATTCGTTTCCTGTTAAAAATAAAACTGTGTTTAAGGTTTTTTTGCTAACCAGTAATAAACTGTTCGACAAAAACAATCAAAGTATTAATCCCTTTAGTAAAATTGTATTAAGACAAACAAATTATCTTCATAAATTAATATTTACTTTTTCTTACAGTAACATTGCAATAGATTGCATTGTAAATAAATTTCCAGATATTTCAAAACTAAGAGAAAGTATATTATTATTAATATAAACATTTAGTCGAATATGCAGAAAAAATATTTATAATAATAATAAAAACAGAACAGGAACAGAATGTGTCAATTATAAAATAAGTTTATAAACATAAACTTTTTATAATTTTTAGTCTTTAAAATATGGAAAACAACAGAAAGGAAAGTGGGTCAGTTACAAAAGAAATAGGATTATTTATTAAACCCTGAGTTAAAGAAATTAATATAAAACTTATTAATCCATATGTGTTACTCTGGAACAAACACGAAAACGAAATAATAAACAAAGCTGCAAAAGCCCTTATGGTGCGTAGAAATATTGCAAGCATAAATTGGGATTGTAACCCAAAGATATTGCAATGGATGTACCTACACAGCAATAGTGAGACCAATCATCACTTATGGGACAGTAGCTTGGGACACCAGTGCTAATCTGACTACTACGAGGACAAACCTCTCAAAGATCCAGAGACTAGCCTGTGCATGCATCAGTGGAGGAATGGGAATATACCCCACTGCTGCAATGGAAGTAATCCCAAATCTCACGCCACTACATATTCAAGTAGAAAGTGTAAGGAAGAAAACAATATATAGAATTGTCAAAGAACGAACAATCAAGGTGTGACCTTCATCACATCAATTTGATCAAACTTGGGAAATGCCCCAAGATAACATGCCAAAGAAATTTAACTTTATGAAAAAATTCTCCACAAAACTGGGTAGTAAATCTGAATGGAACAAAGACACCATATTGGGGTAAGCCAAAATGACACAAAATGGTATACCGACAGCTGAAGGAGCAGGAGCAGGTGTTTTTGGACCTAGAGCCAAATACTCAGAAAGCTTGGTGCATACCCAAGCATTTTTCAGGAAATCCGTCCCATTGAAAAATGTTTAGAATTTAATATAGAAAGTAACTATCGTATTCAAGCAGCCATCAAAGCTCTAAGATGGTCTGGGGATGCCTAGGCAAACTAAATGAACTAAGAAAAACTAAGGAAAGAAGTGGATAGAGAAAAATCCAACTACTGAAGCTATCTAGAAGGACTAAGACCATCAAAGACGCTCCTTGGAAACTATAACCAGAAACCTCAGTAAGAAGAACCTCCGTACTATAACAAGAATATTAACCGGGCACTGTCGATTGAGAGACACATGAACAAACTAGGAATGGCAAATGGACCAAAGTATAGATTCTGTGAGGTAGAGGATAAAACCTCAATACACATATTCTCAGAATGCATTGCATGGTTAGATACCTAGGGTCGTAGGGTCATACGAAATAGAATAGAAAGACCTACCTCATTTGAAGGCCAACGATACCCTAAACTTTCTAAGAAAGATAGAACTAGAAGAGCTGCTATAAGTCTGAGGAAACATCAGAATTATAGCAAGAAAATGGGAAGACAATAGATCTTATAGGTCTCAGGTGTATTTGTCAACCCTAATTTTGCTCATATATGTGTACATATTTAAAAAATTACTCAAAAAGTCGCATCAATAGGTACAATACATAAATTAATCAATACTTTGGAACATTGCAATTGAAAATTGAACTCATTACTAACTTAAGTGCTTTATTAAAAATTCAAAGCACCATATTATACAAAATTTTATTGTTGCATATAATGCAGTTATTATTTTAATAAATTATAAATTTAATATTTTATTCTAAATTATTTTATAGATGTTAAAAATGGTTAAATTAAATTATGCTTACTGAAGGAGTGGGGGAGTTACTGTTATCAGTGAGCCCTTTAATTTTTAACATTTCAGCCACCCTCATAAATGTAGGAATTTCCTCTTGACTAACACTAACCTCACCTTGATACATAAAATGTAAAAGGCTACATAATGCATTGTAATTCACATCTGGCAATATTACTATCGGATGTTTACAAGGATTTACTCTAAAACAAAGAATTATATTAAAGTTTTTTTTTAAATAAGTTATATAGTAAACTAAATCTGAACTTTTTACTAAATGTAATACTTCAAAAATCCTAGACCTGAGGAGAAAAGCGAAGATATAAAGGTAAAAGTGAGTGAAAAATACATGATACAACATACAACCTGTATAATTACTAAAATTTTACACGAAAATCTATAGAAATGCAATAAGGAAATTGATTAAATTGGATAGCTAATCTACCTACAATTTTTAATAAATGAATTCAATAAAAAATAACTAATACAACACAGTTTGTTAATATTTTATACCTGTACTACAATAAAAAAATAGTAAAATTTGTTTTATTTAACAATATTTCATCAATCATTTATCAATAATTGAAAATTAACTTACCTAAAAAGATCCTTGAAAAATGGACTACAAACAGAAAGAACAGTTTTATGAGCTTTCAAAAACTTCCCGTCAGCAGCTAAAGTAACATCCACTAAATCTTCATCTTTAAATAAAGAATGAAATCCTGTACTTAAATTTGTATGGAAATTATTCCAACATAAAGAAAATTGTTCACCTTCCATTTCTCTTCTACTGCAACATCAAAGGAACTGAAAAAATTACCGTAGAACAAAGCAAAAAAAAAATGTTTATGTTTTTAAGTACCAACGTTTATGCCTTATCTCAGATAAATAGATTACGATCCTAAAATCATTTTTTGCATTAGTTTACACCAGTCGACTTTTTTTGTGTATTAGAAAATTTTATCACTTCACTACTAACTCGCCGCTACCTACTTGACAGATTTATTAGCGAAGTATCAAATGATTTGCGCAAAATGTCAAACTTCAACAGGTTTCAATTGAGGCTGGTAGATGTCATTATTCAAATTGATATTAAATTAAATAATACAATCCCTTATAAGAACAGATATGTTAAATTAATATAAAATTTAGGTAATTTTGCAGTCGTGAGGTCCGGGCTTGATGGCGATAACCACGAAGTATAGATGCGATAACCTTGAGCAAAAATCGTGTTGTAAAGTCGTACACGTGCACTGTTGTCAGTTCCCACGGTGATTTAAACTGAAATTCTTTAGGGGTTGATGAATTCATCGTTACGATTTACGATATCACTGTGAAGAAATTCTCATGTGCTCTAGGCCCCGTCTATTTTATATTTTCCTTTAAAACTAATAGTCCAATGAAAAAGTTATCAAATTCTTTAAAAATTTTGGGGACCGTAAGGAAGGAAGGAAGGAAGGAAAGAAGGAAGGAAGGAAAGAAAGAAGGATCGAAGGAAGGAAAGAAAGAAGGAAAGAAGGAAGGAAGGAAGTTCAAAGGAATGTGGTGTTGGTGGGTGTGTTGAATGTAAGTAGGATCCTTTTGCAGGACTTATTTCCTTTTCAGGGAGTGGATGGAAAGGTTTAAAAGGGACATGTTTTCGACCCGCAGGAATCCGAATCATGTTATTTTTTTGTAAATATTGAATAAAGCCAAAAATAGTCGCTCACCTGCCCCTTTGCCAACCTAAATATTCTGGAATCGGTAGATTGATACAAAAAAAGCAGAAATTGGTAGATTTAAAAAAGTGTTTATTTAATAAAAGAGGTAAGTTTAAATTAAGATACAAAAAAGTTACATAATTATGAAAGAAAATTATAACGGTAAATTGGTAGATCCACCGCAAAATTCGGTGGAATTCGCATAGCTGCTAAACAGTTCTCACAAGAAATGTTCATTTCAGTTTTAAGTTTGTTGTGGAAATTAAAATTATTTAAATATTACCATAAGAATATGAATCTGACAACAATGCAAGCAATTTTAGTTTTTTACGTAGGATTTCAACCTGTTTCTTGTTCAAGGTTATCCCCGTCAAGCCCGAACCCCGCATGTTTATAGTGCCTTACCGCGACTGCAAAATAACCTTTTTTTCATTAATTTCTACACTTTGTTTATTAATTTTATGCAAACTTCTCTAAAATTTGCTGGTTTTATTAAATTAAATGTCAATACTGACTGCTGTTTCTATTTTTCCTTAATTTTATTAGAAAAAGTAAAGTGGTCTTTTACTTTAGCTGTTATTAGAAAGTTTATATTTTATGCTTTTCTTGTTTAATATTTAAATTGTTTACATAAATTATAAATATTTTAATACCGTTTACTAATTTTAATAAATCCTTAACTACAAAATTGAATATTCAACAATTTCTACTAAAAAAAGCAATACAAGCTTTAATCTGTGGAGCTATAGATCGGTGAATCACAGACGTCACTGGACCTAATATGTACATATAAATCACATATAAATACACCTTCCGCTTCCTGTTTTAGTCAGATGTCAGATACCAGAGATAATATATCACAAATAACAATATATAATATATATTATATTATATTGTCTCTGTCAGTCACCATCCCACCATCGCGGTGGAAGAATGTGCGAACGTTAAAATAAAGATTTGGCAGTAAGTACAATTTTATTTACTTATCTAACTCGAAATAACTTAATGCAGTTTTGAAATTAATAGTTTTTGGAATTTAGCAGGCGTTTTTACGTGTAAACTACTGCTTCAACGGAAGAAAAGATTTTTTGTGTCGAACTGGGTCCATTATGAGAATCCGAAGCGCAGAAATACAATTACGCCAGGTCGACTATCAGCATCAGTGGTAAAACCACGGGACTAGCATCCCAACTAGAAGTGTGTGATTTATTATAAACACTAAAATCGAATGAAACGATATTTAGGAAGTCGATTACAATTATTGCGCTTGATTCGCGCATTAAATGACAAACGGTCGGAGTACTCTATACAAATACTACCATTTACCATTTGTTTCGTTCGATGACTCTCTGGAATCAATCTCTGGATCTGGAAATTTGGGGAGGGCGAGCAAGTGGTCTGCCAGCACCGAGGCCACATATTGTGCATCTTCTCGTTGTGAAGGGATATCCACACCTCAGGCTGTCATCAGGCCTAGAGATTTAAAATAGGTGATAAGGCTCCCGAGGGGGATCTCCCTGACGTCGGCTGGTGTAAGTCAGTACTCGCCCAACACGGATCTTCTGATTTCAGAAAAAGCATAGCCGTCATAAATTATATTTTATATTGTTTCCTCTTCTAGTTCGAGCGGCGATTCTGCTAATTTCATCCTAAAGAGATGTTGTCGCAATTGGCAGTGACCTGTTAAGATTCCCACAGCTGTTCGGAAATTTTGTCTGCTCAATGCCTTAAATTTTTTTGCTATTTCCTGGTCAGGATGACGTAATAACTCTCTGGCCAGTCTACAGTTCGTAGTTTCATCCCAGCACTGTATAAAACTTTGGTGAGAGTGCTGTTTGATAAGGTCCACGACAGTGGACAATGTTAGCTTGGTAGATGGGCGAGGGCTAACATATTTGTAGCCCGCAGCCCTCCTTGCTAAATTGTTCGCAAGGCGGTTGCCTTTAGAGGTCCCATATCCATTGATCCAGCTGAGACTGCTGAGAGTGACCACGTTAATCTGGCTGGCCTCAGTTAGAGATTGGTGACATTCTACTACTAAACTTGAATTGATACGTGGTCTATTAAAGGTCAGTAGTGCTTGTCGGCAGTCTGTGTATATATTTACATTCCTTCCTGTGATATTTCTATTGATTAATTCTTTTGCAGCTATCATGTTATCTCTAAAGAACTTATATGCAAGGCGAAACTACAACAAACTCTTCTACTCATGTGGAGTATGGCACATTATAGAATGTACTATTAACTTACAATATTAATGTCAAATGTTTACAGTATTGTTTCAGTTTTAAATACACTGAAGGACAAAAAAAGTGGCGCACCCAAAATTTTCATAAAATATAAACCTTCAAAACTTTTGAGTTGGTGGTCCGATTGCAATGATTCTTTTTTTATTTTAGAGAATGGTTCTTTGGTATTACGACGCGGTTATAAGAGTTTTTAATAATTTTAGGTTTGTAGCCAGTATTGATTAAATAACAAGTACACGTTTTTTACGCTATTTTTGAAACACCCTGTGGACGTTGCTGCTACTCTAGTCGTACTAAGTCTTTTATGGGCATGTTAAGTAGAGCCTCTTTTACATTCTTGGTTTTAAATCATGTCTCTATCTTAGATAGTTCAAAAGATAGAGGCTTTCAAGCAAAGTTTTGCTTTTATTAAGAATTTTATTAAGTTTACAGAACAACAACAATAATAACGACAACATAACATAAACAACAATAAGTAATATCGGGTATTGGCTTCCCTTGCTCTTTTTAAAGACTCAATTCTTTTTGGCATGCTATGAATTGGGTTTGCAATCCTTTCCTGATGAATATTGTTCCACTCTTCAACAAGTGCATCACCCAAAGCAACAAGATTTTGTGGAACAATTTGACGAGACCTAATTCGACGCCCTAAATCATCCCGCAAGTGCTCGATAGGTTTCATATCGGGGCTCTTGGGAGGCCATACTATGGTTGCTATACCAACTTGCTTCAAATATTCACAAACAGTTTGGGCAGTGTATGGCCTTGCATTGTCGTGCATTAATTAAAATGCATCTCCAACGAATGGTGCAAATGGTACCACGTGCTGCTCTAAAATGCTCTCTATGTACATATTGGCCGTTAGAGCATTTCTTGGAAGCGCGCAAAGTTCTGTACGGGGTTACATTGAAATTCCTCCCCAGGTCATTACGGAACCAACTCCAAAACTCTTTTGCTCTCCAATCATATCCTGTTCATATCGTTTTCTAGGTCTTCTCCATGCTCTTTGAAGACCATCACTTGAATATAAACAGAATCTCGATTCATCGGTAAATAACACTCTATCCCATTCGGGATCACGCCAATCTCCATATTCTTCGACGAAGCGACGACGAGCTTTCCTATGTCTTTGAAGTAATCTTGGTCCTGTTGCTGATCTCCTAGCTCTTAGATTAACTTCCTTCAATCTTCAACAAATCGTTTTATCACTTACATGCGTTTCGCGTACCTGTCTTAATTGATGGTTTGTTTTAACAGCAGTTTGGAAACGATTGCGCTAAGTTTGCAATCTAATAAATCGGTCATCAATATTGAAGGTACTCCTAGGGCGCCCTGAACCAGCTCTTCTATGACATTGGCCAGTTTGTTGATACCTCTGAATTTCTCGCCGTCCAGTTGCATCGGGAAAACCAACCGCTCGTGCTGCATATCTTTTACTTTTACCATCGTCTACAAGAGCCATCATTCGTGAAACCTGCTTGAGTGTAATTTGTTGAACCATTATAAATTTTCGCGAAACACTACTACACAAACTACTGACAGTCAGAAGTTTAGCCAAAATGACACTGTCACAAATAAGCCGTTTCTCAGCCTACTTTTTCCTATTGAAAAAAAATGGATTTTTGTGCTGGGAGTAAAAATTTGCTTGAAAGCCTCTATCTTTTGAACTATCTAAGATAGAGACATGATTTAAGGCCAAAAATGTAAAAGAGGCTCTACTTAACATGCCCATAAAAGACTTAGTACGACTAGAGTAGCAGGAACGTCCACAGGGTGTTTCAAAAATAGCGTAAAAAACGTGTACTTGTTATTTAATCAATACTGGCTACAAACCTAAAATTATTAAAAGCTCTTATAACCGCGTCGTAATACCAAAGAACCATTCTCTAAAATAAAAAAAGAATCTTTGCAATCGGACCACCAACTCAAAAGTTTTGAAGGTTTATATTTTCTGAAAATTTTGGGTGCGCCACTTTTTTTGTCCTTCAGTGTATATTATTATTTATTTACCATTGGCTATATTTGGAAAAGCTATAAAACACTAAAATATTTTAAATAATTTTTTATTCATGTAAAAACAACAAAAAAAGTGTGAATAAAATTATTGCAAAAATATCACGTAAACCAGTGGCTATTCAATAAAATCATCATCATAAGATATGTAAGGTAATAAAATAAGTAAAATTATTGACATAAAAAGCATGTGTAAACTAAGTACTATATTAAAAATAATAATGAAGATTTCAACACACTGAAAAGCCACTATATGTATTAACAGAATATAATAAATTATTGCAAAAAATAATATAAACACAGAAAGTCTACTTTTGAGTTTTTTTTTATAAAGAAACAAAATATTGACGCGTTTCCTATTTATGGATGTTCGTTATCTACAGGGTCATTCAAAATGGGCGGAACACTTGATTTATGGCTTAACTATGAATTGTACGATAATTTGACTTAGATAAAAGTTTTTGTACATTTTATGTACTATTTATTGATCTTTTCAGATTTTCCGAAAAAGTAATGGCTTTCAAGATATGACGTCAAAGGACAATATTCTAAATTTATTTGACACAAAATGTACCATTGATGAATTCAGACAGGTCATACCAACTTGAAAAAATATATATAAATACACGGTGATCCATTTAAAATATTGTCCTTTGACGTCATATCTTGAAAGTTATTACTTTTTCGGAAAATCTGAAAAATCAATAAATAGTTTATAAAATGTACAAAAACTTTTATCTAAGTCAAATTATCGTATAATTCATATTTAAGCCATAAATCAAGTGTTCCGCTCATTTTGAATGAAATGAAATGAAATTTATTCATTTTAGCAAACGAATTATCCATAATATAAAAGCATCATTATCAATGATATTAAAAAAATATGTTACACTTTTATGTGTTCATATTTTTTTTTTACAAAAAATTGCCATCGCTTTTACGTATACTTTTCATTAAAAGTGATACCTGGTTAATTCTACTTAAATTTACTAATAACAGATTTTATTGTCAGACTAATAACCGAAGTAAGTACATCCATCGTGTTGGAAATATTTTGTTGGTTAATTCGGTTTCTGATGTTATATGGAATCGATTACAGACCTTTATTGAAGTATACTACTTCGGGGACTTTATCTCCACAATTCTTTTTAAGTTTTTCGTATTCTTCTGGTTCTAGCCATGATATTGTTGAGGTCTTGATCGAACTACAAAATATACAGAAAAATATAATTTATCTCAGAAAATGTTTTGTTTTATTTTGAAATATTTCACTGTTTTTTTTTTAATATTTTAGCGAAGATTTTTATGTTAGCCTTGACAAGAGGAGTGAATCGAGAAAAAGTGTCTTCGTTACCTATCCTCTCTCTCGCTCTATCTCTTATTAATACGTATGTAGGTATATAGAAGGCATATAGTATGGATAAAATATTATGGTATACGCGGCAGACTTAATTATACCAGTACAGTTCTATATAAATCAAATCGAATCAAAGAGTTTGCAGCATATTTAAGTTATCACAAACCATAGTGTATTTAGATAGATATTCATTGAGTTGGCTGTTATCCTGTATCACTGCGACCTTTGCAGATCTATTGTGAACCTATAGTGTATTATAAAGGGTGTTAAAAAAAGTGTCACAAAATGAAATGGGTAGTAGTATGGCCCAAAATATGCAGAAAAGTCTTAATAAACATTATGTCCACAAATTAACGGTTTCGGAGTTATGGAGTGTTTTATGTTTTTGTATCATATTTGGATTATCTCTTTTTTCAATCTCAAAAACTTGCTTTTCTTATCAAATTCGACCAATGTTTTATCTAGATATTATTTAGTTGGTGAATAATTTTACAAATTTTCGCGATGCCTGTTTACAAATCCAATTACAAAATTCCACCTGGAATGACAAAAAGAAAGAACACGACGAAAATAAAAGACTTTCTAAAAAATATATTTTTTCTCTTTACTCTTCTGTCAAAGATAGAATAAAAAGGTTCGCTTACATCGGAGTTTCACACACCTTTTTATTTAACTAAAACTTACCATTTTTGGGGAAAAATCGCACAAGCGGTCGGTACCATAAACGTTAAGCTAAAATTAATGAAAATCTAATTATTATAATAAAAAAAAAATATTGTTTTTATAATTATGTTAATTATTTGACTTCATTTTTCTGAAATATGTTAATTTTTTTAAAATAATATTGAAATTAATTTTACTGAAACAAACACTTTATAAATAAACTTACAAACATCCGACTCCCAAAACTTGTATTGGTCCATGTAAAAATGTAATTCTTTTCATAAATTTCAACTTTTCTGCCCTCTCCATTATAACAGGAAGAATTAGCATACCAGGAGCACACATTATTATTCTTGAAATGATAACTTGGGATATTCCTTTTACCGCAGCAACTCTCGATTGTCCAACTATTCGACCATTTTCATCACTGCAATCTATTCCATGTAGAATTTCATTTTGACGCATTAATGGAATATTTACACAATTTGCTGCTGCTACAGCTGCAAACGGAACGTACCTCTAAAAATAAAACTTCTTTTATATTTATCTTAATAAATATTTGTTTATATAACTATTTTTAGATTCAATGATAAGAATTTTCTTTTAACACAGTAAATTTCTAAATTCATAAGTATAAAATTTGGTATGATACATATTGTTTCTAATTTGAGTTTAGAACTTAAAAATTACTAAAAGTTTTCTATGGTAATATCTGGAAACACTTCGTTAAATACACGCATGCTCAAAATCTAGGGATATTTTAAAAAAGATAGATCCGCAAAGAATGTTCTTATAAAAAAATATTTAATAATTTATAACTTTAGTCGAGATTTTATTGAATGAAGCAATATGATGATCTAGATTATTTTCAAATTTATTACCTGTATAAATGGACCAGCTCTTTTACCCCAGAAAGTCTTACATCCTAAAGCAGTTATCATTGCTGAAGAAGTTGCTGATATGTAAGCTACCGCTAACTGTGTAGTTGTTGTGGGTGATTTTGCATTTCTATTAGTATAGTTAACTAGGGCATTAAATGATTGGTTAACCCATTGCCAAAAAACCACAGCAAATGGTGTTCTAAAATAAAACAATGAATAAATTAGGATAAAATTAATATTCTAGTAAGAAGGCTGTGGATTTAATTTTAGGTGTAGGTATTTATATCAACTGATAATATGATTCATTATTAGATATCAAAATGGTTTAAGTTTAAGCTAATATAGGACAAAATCTGAGAGTAACTTTTAATAAATTATCTCAATGTTAGAGTGCAGTTTTCTCCCTTAAATACATTGTAACCTTTTGTCTAGTACTGTAACTCCTTAATTGTAAAAAAAGAGTTAACATATCCTACATTTTTTTAATTTAAGGATGTCCTACATACAAATGTACCGAAACCATCTGCAGAAGAGGCATTTTTTTAATTTGGGATTTAAAGGACTGTAAGTTAGAACGAGTTGGAAACATGTGGGAAGGTAAGGAGATCCACAATCTGGAGACCCTGAGGATGAAGGAACAATCGAATCGATCCGTTTTTGATGTATGGCATTGAACAAAATAAGGGTGCATGGAGTTGGCACGTCGCGTTGCTCTGGATGGTCTGGCAAGTGGAGGCATTATAGAGCGGAGTTCTTCTGAGCCAAATCCGTTTCGTAAAACAAGGAAAGATCTGACACTGCTCTTCGGTGGGACAATGGAGCTAGGTTTTTGGAGATACTGGTGTCGTTTATTAGTCGAACCTGTCTTCTCTGTATTACATCAGGACTCTGAGCCTTGACGGAGCCGCCAATTCCCATACATGCGAATAGTATTTGGGCTTTATAAAGAGTAGTTAAGTTGGATGGAAAGAAACATTTCCGTGCTCTAAAAAGAAAGCTTAACTTCTTTCCTGCTGAAGTTGCTATTGATACAATATGTTCGTTCCAGAGTAAGTACTGGGAGATCGTTATACCAACCAGCGTAATGGAGTCGCTGTTACTAGTGCCTGATCGTTCATTGTGATGGATAAGTCGTATGTTGCCCTCTTGTTGGATAGGCAACATGTCTTTGTCTTGGAAGCGTTGAAATTAACAAGATTTTTTCTTCCCTACTCGTCTACAATTCTCAAATCTTGATTGAGAGAAGCCGTTTTGGATCTTCTGTCCTCTAAAATAATATCTAGGAATAGGGGACGGTTGTGCGCTTTACTTGCTATCATCTGCAAAACCGTGTATTGGGTTATTAGTGGCTTCTAGTAGATCATTAATGTGTAAAAGAAATAGAGTATCTAGAGCTGATTTTTGGAGAACACAAGAGTTGATCTTGTAAAGGTTTGAGGAATATCCATCTACGGCAACTTGGATTTCCCTGTTGGAGAGAAAGTTGGATATCTATCTGCAAAGGTTTGGAGAGAGTCGGTACGAAGGCAGTTTGTTCAAGACAGCTGCATGCCACACTTGGTCAAATGCTTTTGAGATGTCTAATGATACTATTTGAGTCTCCCCATGGCGGTGGATGGCATCACATCAGACATGAGTTACATATGCTGCCAGATTGGCTATTGACCTCTGTTGGCGAAAACCATATTGCCTGTAACTTAAAAGGTTGTGTGTCTCAAGGTAGTTCAGCATCTCGTGGTTGACGTATTTCTCCATAGTTTTGCTAATAACAGATAGAAGAGCTATGGGTCTGTAGTTAGAAGGCAAGGTATTGAAGACTTTCTTGGGGACTGGTTGTACTCGAGCTGTTTTTCAGGATTCTGGAAAAATGTTGCTGAAAAACATAGAGATATTATAATAGACACATGCGACTGTGAACTTTTTTAAAACAAAACTTAGCACAGTAATCCACAAGTAGAGCGAGATATATTGAGTGCCTAGATCTTCTCTTTCTTTCCAACCGGGGGACAGCTAGAAGTCAGGTTCTATTATTTCTATCACTTCGTGATTTCTATGCTCAAAACAGACATATGTTTTGTTTTCCGCCATGTTGTATCCACTGTCACTGAATTTGTGGGTTAGTTTTATGTGAAAGAGTAATTCAAAGCTATACAGATACATTTACATATCCAAGTGACTCTTTAATATTTAATCTGGAATATAACTCTATCAAATAAGACTAAACAAATACTATTTTCACATGTTTTATCAGAAAATTAAATAAAAATATTAATATTGGTAGTTGATTCAACATTATAGATGATAATAAGTGCCTTATTAAAACACGCTCTATGTTTTACAGAAAATACTTTCTTAAATATAACAATAATTTACAGAATTCTGCGTAGCCCTTAGTATTTGTACGAATTATTGTACATATAATTTTTTTATCTGGTCAGTTATATTATGTATACATTAATAATTCTAAAATCTAAAATATGAATTATCTTCAGTAATATATTTAAATATTTATTTTTTTAATTAATTGTATATTTATGTTATATAATGGATAAGGCGTCTTGTTTACGGATATAACATAATTAAGTAAAGTCACAGAAATTTTATTATGATCATTGTAGGACGATGGAAATTATCTATATTAGATATTATGCTGGTATAACATGTACGATATTTTCGTGAATAAATTGATGAGTTTATGTAAAATCACCATTTCAATTGAAATTTTGTATTTTCTTTAAACTTTTCATCATCCAAATTTCGTGTTTTTTTTATCGTGAAATCAGGGATGTTAAAGGAAATATCACAGGAAGGAATGTAAATATATACACAGACTGCCGACAAGCACTACTGACCTTTAATAGACCACGTATCAATTCAAGTTTAGTAGTAGAATGTCACCAATCTCTAACTGAGGCCAGCCAGATTAACGTGGTCACTCTCAGCAGTCTCAGCTGGATCAATGGATATGGGACCTCTAAAGGCAACCGCTTTTCGGACAATTTAGCAAGGTGGGCTGCGAGCTACAAATATGTTAGCTCTCGCCCATCTACCAAGCTAACAATGTCCACTGTAGTGGACCTTATCAAACAGCACTCTCACCAATAAATTATACAGTGCTAGGATAAAACAATGAACTGTAGACTGGCCAGAGAGTTATTACCTCATTCTGGCGAGGAAACAGCAAGAAAATTTAAGGCATTAACCAGACAAAATCTCCGAACAGTTGTGGAATCTTTACAGGTCACTGGCAATTGCGACAACATCTCTTTAGAATGAAATTAGCAGAATCACCCCTATGCAGAGATTGCGAACAAGTAGAGAAAACGGTAAAGCATATACTGTATGACTGCTCTACTTTTCCTGATACCAGAAGATCCGTGTTGGACGAGGACTCGCTTACACCAGCCAATGTCAGGGAAATCCCCCTCGGGAGTCTCATCACCTATTCCAAATCTTTAGGCCTGATGACAGCCTGAGGTGTGGATATCCCTACACACAAGAGGATGCACAATGGTTCATATGTGACCTAAGTGCCCGGAGAGAACTTGCTCGCCCCTCTCTAATTTTCCAGATTCAGATCCAGGAATGTCAACCTTAACAAAGAATAAGTAAAGTAAGTTTATATCAATTTTTGTTCAATATTTGACTATACATAGTTTAATGTTATTTCACGTAATAAAGAGTAAAAGTTAACAACTACAGAAATCTTTAAATGATGATTAATCTACTTCTGTTAAACAAATTGGTGAACTTTGATTTGTATTTGTCAATTCTTACAAATAAAAACAAAAGCAACAGAGAAAACTCACAAATGCCTGACTCATTCCATTACATTAAATGAATTTGATGCCACTGATCATCAACTCTTGCGATATGTTCTGCAGTTTTATTGAACTGAGCCATTATGTCAATTAGTGGTTCTTTATTGTGATTACCTGCTTGTTCAACACTAATTCGGGAATTTTTTTGGTCAATATTAAATTTTCTGGTATCCTATTTTTTATTTATTCAATCAAGACTTAACGTCTTGTTATTCACCGATATCGCGTTATTTCTTTATCTTCTTTGGTAATCATTTTTCTCTCATTTCAAGTATTTGTTTTTCAAAACGAAATCCAAGATAACATTTTTGATGCTAGAAATCACAAATATTTTGAGTGAAAATAATAACTTTGTAACAATTTATGATAATATTTGATGAAAATTAAAACGTATTCTAATTTAAAAAGTTGGATGACAACACAAAATTGGATATGAAATAGTGACCTTGAAAAAACGGGCTAAACAAATTAAATTGTGCAAAACTATTCGAACGATCTGGCTTATCATTTGCACCAAACTGATATAAAATAAAACCCTCAAGTTATTAACATAAAGTCCTGGAGAGAATGGAATCATGACAGAGAATATTAAATACGGGGAAAGTTTTGCTTACTGAAGTAGAATTAATAAGGGACATATGGGATAAAGAAAATATGCCGGAATTTAGGAACAAAGCCAGTATATATCCAATTTATAAGAAAGGGGACCCTGCAGACTGCAACAACTACAGGGGCATTACTAGATGTAACATATAAAGTATTAGCAACAATATTAAAGAAAAGACTAGAAACTCAAGCTGAAAATTTACTTGAAGATTCAATGTGGTTTCAGAAAAACAATATCTACTATAGATCAGATAATTATGTTGAAACATAACATACTGTTATAGATTTTAAATCCGCTTACGATAGAGTTAATAGAAGTAAAATGTTAAATTCACTGAGGAAACTAGGTATTTCTAATAAGGTTTTAAATTTAATAAAATTGACTTTGAAACAAACAGCCTCCCGAGTCGTTGTGCAAGGTGGAATATCAAAGAGTTTGAAGTAGCAGAAGGTCTAAGCAAGAAGTAAAGTGGAGTTATTAAGAATCATAGAACATGTAATAAAAGCGGCGCAGAGACTGGGTTTGAAGATAAATGAAACCAAGAGCCAATACATGCAATTGCAAAACAAACATGTACAAAAAGGAGACCTTGAAACTCACACATTATTTGGAAAGACAACATTTAAAGAAACAGAATCTTATATGTAGATGGGTGTTCTTGTAAATAAGAAATGCGAAGAACAAGTGGAAATCGATCTAAGATTGGCCAAAGGTTCACTCCATAAGGTTCTAAGAAATAAAAACTTATCACGAACATCAAATGAGAGAATTTATAAAACAATTTTAAGACTGACATTATATGAAGGCTAGGTATAGACGATGACAAAAAAGACCAAAATAAAATAGAAATATGGGAGAGAAAAACGCTAAGAAAAATATACGGGGGAATAAAGTCAGATGAAGGGTGGGATACAAATGTTGGAACATTTCGAGCGGATGGAAGACACACGAGCAGCCAAAACGATAGCATGGAGGGTACCAGAAGGAAAACGAAAAAGAAGACGGCCCAGGCGAAAACGGACAAAGGAGGTTATGGAGTATATCACAGAGCAATGAATAACAAAGTAGAGACAAAAAGAAGCCAATAGAAAGTACTGTAAGACTATCCCAAAGCTATGGGCCTCAACGGCATGCATTAAAGCCTTAATAATAAACGTTTCACTAAAAAATCGATTAATTCCTAGAAGAGAGGGTTTTTGTAATATATCATACTATACAATTACACCCAAAAAAGGGAATTTTTTCCTAATTTTCTTGGTCTATTAGGTTTTTTCTCAATACTTCATATTAAACGAAAAATATTGCCGATATTGTGTTAATTTTTACCTGTATTTGTAGATAATAAAACATTTAAATAAAGGATTATTTAAAAAAAGAATTAAATTTACATTAACTAACCTGTACCATTGAAGCATAGCTCCAGTAATAGCCATTCCTCCAGGAACTTGAAAAGACATTCTTCCGAAAACATTTTGTAATTCTCCACTATCCGGATGGAAAGCACTTTCATATAATTTTTTTGCATAAATTATTTGATCGATGGTGGTACCCGGAGGTTCTTGTCCTTTTCTGTACTTCTCGATTAAACTTTTTGCATTATTTAAAGTTTCTTTACTTTCCACACAAGTTCTTGGATCTGTCATCCATAAAAAATATTTGAATCGGCCAACAAATGTATTTTGATCCCATAATGGTTGATCTATATTAATTCTTTCAGTCATAATTCACAAATAAGCTTCGGCTTAGAAATTATACGTAATAACCAAATGGACTGAAAAAATTAGTTAATCAAAATACAAAGGTTATTGAATTAGAAAAAATATGTATTTATAAACGACCTTTATGCATCAATTCATGAACAACTTCTAAAAATTGAACCAATTACCTAATAAAGAGCTAACAAACAAATTTGAATTTGTACTTTAAACAAATAAGGTTCATAATGATCGATATCAGTATTAATTCTAAATTAATTAATAAATAAAAACAAATTTCATATATTTATATTATTATAAAAACCTTGATTAAAATATAAACTAACCTTGAATTTTAGTTTAACACAACACCCAAATACCCAAAATCCCAAAATTCAATCGACTCGAGCGAGTATGCGAGTAGTGTCTATGCAACCATACTTACGAAGTAACTGTAATAAATAAATCTATTTAACTTTCTTGAGAATGTAAAGTATATTCACAAATATAGTGTCTCATTTTAAAAGTCATTTTGATAACAAAGGTAAAACTAAATCATAGACAAATTAATTTTATTATCTCTGAACTAAATAATCCCTTTAGCTCTGTTATTATGTTTTCACGATATCCACAATATATATTGTGGAGATATGCTTCAATGGTACAGGTTAGCTAATTTAAGTTAATTTAATTATTTTTTAAATAAGAACATCCTTTATTTAAATATTTTAAGTTAAAAAAGCGCTCATAAAAATTGCAATAGTTATAAACAAAAATTGAAAAAAAACAGTGTTTAGTTTTTTTTGAAAAATCTCGAAAACAATTAAATATTTTTGAAATTAAACAAAAGATCTGAAAAAAGCAGAAAATTTCACAAAAGTAAGTCCTGACTCCCGAAACTGTACCTCCAATATTTATAATTTTAACAGAGCCCTAAAGTCATTGCTAAAACGGGGTGTTTGGTCTTCTCGCGCGCCGCGTATTTCAATCACGGTAAATAAAAAAAATATTTAAATATATTGAATATCCATATTAAGGAATGAAAAAAATCAAGTACCTTTGGAATAAGTTGATTCCATTAGTTATGTTATTGTTAATTAACAAAACTTTTGAAACCGAAAGTTAACATAAAAACCTTTATATTATTTAACAAAAAAGCTCAATTTTTTGTCCCTTGGTAGAATTGTTCGGAAGAGGTGAAAAAATAGATTTCCGTTAAAAAAATCAAAAATTTTTAATTTTCCAGTTATTTATAAACAATCTATTGCATTGAAAAATTAAAAATGTTGATGAAGCAACTGTTTTATATACTTACCTATATATTTTTTTAATTCATAAAGATTTTATTTTTATTTTTTAAAGCTATTATTAAAAAAATTGTTATAAACAAATGCATTATTTTTGAAGCAATGTAATTTTTTTTGTTCGAAGGAAAAAAATATGATTTCTTTAAAAAAAATTGTTTCTTAATATTTTTTTCACTCTTTTGTTTACAACTATTGCAATTTTTATGAGCGCATTTTCAACTTTTGAAAAAATTTTCTAGAGGTCAAAACCAATCGAATGACACCAAAATCATAATTTTTGTTGCCCTCTGTGAGAATTTCTCAAAAAAGGCTCTTGTTGATTAGACTATTAGGGATTTTGATGTAGAAAAGCCAACTTTCAATAAAGACCGTGGCAAAAATTTTATTAATATTTATTTTTGTATTAACTGTCAGATACTTTAAGATGAGTAAACATAGTATATTACGCTACAAGGGACGAAAGTTGAATTTTCAGCCATGCGCGTCATGATGCCCGAGGCGAAAAGCCGAGGGCAACATGACGCGCAGGACCGAGATTTCAACTTTTGGCCCGTGTAGTGTATACTATTTTTCGTCATACCTCGGTCGAAAGTACTTGCGGAACGAGCGAAGCGAGTGCAGCTGGTCGTGGGACAGGCATCAAATACATTCGAAGAGTCAAGTTTTGTCAATGATGATTATTTTTAAGGTTATAGATAGAAATAGAAATGACACGAGAATAAACAGTCCCTAGTTACAAGTGTAACTACGCATGAGAAATTTTTCCTCCCGCCGTAAACAGGGAGTAAATGTTAAAGACGACAAAACATCATGACGCACAGGGCCGAAAATTCAACTTTCGTCCCGCCGTAAACAGGGAGTAAATGTTAAACTTTCTTCCCTGCAGTTAGGGACGAAAGAACGTACTTTCGACCGAGGTATGAAGAACAATTTTTTTTTATATAACAGAAAATTGACTTTCCAAATTTTCGAACAAAAGCCATTAAAACCATCATTATTTTCATCAACTAACTTACCTCAAATTTGCCAGACACGCATCATGCAGCTCTAAAGGTTTTTTTTACGAAAAACTCACTATTTATTTTAAATTGGTTTATGTGTTACAAAAACTTTGTTTAGGCTTATATAAAATACAAGATGATATCAGCTAAATACACAACGTGCCACTTAAACATAAGGTAAAATATCAACAATTTCAATTTTAGTGGAGATGATCTGCTGCTTATAGAAGAAACCTATTTTCATCACTCCGCTTTCGACCATGCAAGACCGTGCAGAAAGCAATGCTTCCTTCAACGTTACGAAATATAAAACTTTTTATCACTCCATGCGGAAAGCTCTGCTTTCGACCATGCAGGACCGTGCGGAAAGCAATGAATGACCGAAACAGAGTTGATAAGTGTTTCCCAATCAAAAATAAATGGGATAGAAAGTGAATTAAGAGAAATTGAGGATGAATTTTTAATAGTTTTGCATCTGATAACGAGGTAGTAAATGCACCACGATATAATCAATCAAACGTTTCATTACTAAATAAAGATTTTGTTGATTCCCAATTATTATCTAATATATTTAAGTTGAATATAAAAAATATGTCTAAGGAATTAAGCAACTGTTCAAATATTACGACCATTTAACGTATTTAACAAAGATTCATAACTATACATAATTTTATAATCAAAAAGTGTTTTTTTTTTTAGTAAAAATATTATAAATTCTTAACTCTAAACATTTTTGTTTGAATGGGGGGGATCCGCCTCCCCAAACCCTCCTTCAGCGTCTTCGCGGTGCAGGCGGATGAGACTTAAACTACTTTTATTATCTTCTTTCCTTTTATTTTAGACAGATTCAAGAGCTTTCCTCACAGAGTGATGAAAAATAGAATACGCAACTCGTGCGGTGCGCAGATACTCGTGCTTTTTATCAAACGCACTCGTGATGAGATCACCTGATTTCCGCACTCGTTACGTAATGTACTATTTTAATTTTTAGGTGTTTTAAAATTAATGGTATTATATAATAAACATTTATAAATGTATCTTTTTAATTAATTTTTATCATTCTTTTATAGAAATATATCTTTATTTATTGATTTTTATATTTAGGGTAAAATATCTGTTACTATACTAAAGGAGTATAATTTGGAATGAATAAATAAAACGAATACAAACTGATAATAAATTTATAATATTATTTTGGTACAAAATGCATACAAATTTGTTTTTAAAATAAATTCACATATTTAAAATTCGGGTTTTTCGCGGGTTGCAAGATAATTTTTAAGCTGTGGAATATCGAATATCAAGTACATTTTCCTTGAGAGATTTTAAGGTTGGTGCATTATCTGTTAAATCTTTACCAAGCATATGCTTAAAATAACCCAGAAAGGCCACGAATGCGATATCGGCCCATGTAAGCTAGAAATAAAATAAGTTTATGTACTATAAATATAATTTAAATCTTCTACGACTATTCTACGCAACTTTATTTTCACAATTTTGTTTCACATGATAATACTTATTTGTGGAAAAATTTTGATTCGAACAGCAAAAGTAGTCTAAACTAGTAACAACTGTCCTTATAATTTGGGATATATATTTAAAAATGTATCCAACTTTTAGAATACTACGTCAAACATTAAATTTATTAAAATAATAACTAATGAACTTACTTTTCCAGCAGCAAAATATCCATTATTTTTCTTGGTCATAGCCTCAAGTTTTTCAATGTAAAATGGTAAAGTTTCATTATATAGTGGCCCTTTTTTAGCCTCTTTCCGTTCTGGATCTTTCTCATAATGGTAATCACAAATTTCTAAAATTCAGATAACACCTTTAGTAATATTGATGGCAGGTGTTTAATACAGGATAAAGTGAAGTTATTGGACTAACATGAAAAACCTAAGCTAATGAAATAGTGTTTAAATATTTTTTTAAATGAATCTGTATGAAAATTGAATCAAATATATTGGAAAGAAGAAATTATTTAATAGATAGGTACTTACTGGTACGAAGTTCAGTAATAGTATCCATTGCAGCATCAATTTCCAGATCTTCCCAGTCATTACTTCCATGAAGTTTTGTTTGTTTACCGAGATATCTATAAATTGCTATTGACTGATTAATAACTTTTCCCTTATGTTCCAGAATTGGCATTTGACCCAACGGCATTTCTAAAAAATATAAAAAGATATATATATTTCAAAACCTATTATAAAATACTACATACTAGGTTTTAAAGCTGGCCAATCTTCGAATGATACTCGAAAATCTTCAAATTCAATATTTCCATAACTTAAAAGGAATCGAATTGGTTCACCAAGACCGGTTATATTAAAATAAGTGAGTTTGTAAGCGGGAGCCATTTTTTAATCCTGAAAAAAAAAAACAGTATGAAATTCACCTTTCATTACCGGGGAGCCACAAGGGTCCTATCTTGGGCCATTGTTATTTTTAATGTACTAAATGTAATAATTTTTAATCTATCGTAGTTCTCATACAATGTTTGTTATTTTTTTAATTTTTATATCTTACAATCTGTTAATTTTGAACGTGCCGTTACTGTATTTTCTTTGAGGTTGACTGCAAGCTCTTCCTTCATCTTGTTGGTGGTTTTCCTGAGGCCCGCTTTTCTGCAGGTTTTCCTACTAGCAGTATTTTTACTAATATGTTTTCCTGCATTCTGTACACATAACTGTGCCACTGTCTTTTCCAAATCATTACACCTTGCACCCCGCATTGCTCTCTAAAGTCTCGAACTCTTGCCTATTATAGTTCTTACCAACTCTTAACATGCTATTGGTCTTTGTTGTTTCCTCTAGAGTTTCTAATTCGTTGGACATAATTGGACTGACTTTTTTTTTGGACATTATAATTTCGCTGTCCATTCTTCCATATTGATGACATACCATCTCTTTTATTTTTTTTTATTTAAGGATGTCCTCGTAGGTATAGAGCTGAATACAAATGTACCGAGAACATCTTTTGGACAGAAGAGACAATTTATTAATTTGGGATTTAAGGGACTACAAGTTAGTACGAGTCGGGAAGAGGTGGGAAGGTAAAGAGTTCCACAATCTGTAGGCCCTGGGGACGAAGGAACGATCGAATAGATCTGTTCTCGATGTCTGGCACTGAACAGTATAAGAGTGCATGGAGTTAGCACGTCGTATTGCTCTGGCTTGTCTGAAAAGTGGAGGCATTATAGAGCGGAGTTCTTCTAAGCAAAGTCCGTTCCACTGAGTTTGACATATTAAGGGTCCAAATTATTTGAAAGAATCTCTGCTGCTCTTTTTGTAGATAGTCGTATTTGGTTACTTCAAATAATAGTTTATTAAAATGTTTATAAAATTAATCGATAGAGATGTTTTTAACAAAATATGATCGATAGGGTTTTATCTATTATTTATTTTAGAATGACTGATTTATTGATAAGATCTCATTTCTCATTTCAATGATCAACAAACACATGATAAAGTATGATTCGTGCCATGTTTGATACACACCACAATAGAATTACCTATAATTAAAAATATTTTATTAACCTTTATTAAGAAAAGCTGGTTTTTAATTTTTAAAATGATTCGTTTTATAAGAAAAAAAAATGCATTTGTTTGATAAAATCAACTAGTTGGGATGACAAATGCGTTTTTTTTTAATAACACATTTTTGGGAAAGAGGTAAATAAGCGCTTTTTTGAAGTTATACTTCTATTCGTGCACCCAGCGTTAAAAAATTTATGGTATTAAATTACATATGTAATGGCATGAGTAAGAGAGAGACAGAAACACATATATTGGTCGGTAAAAGCAAAGATGAAATATTTACCACATGTTATTAGCCATAACTATAAATCCTTCGAATAGCGTTTAAACATTCAGTATATTGAAAAGAGATAGATATAGAATAAACAGTCTGAGCTAATGTTTTTGTATCATAGTGACGTATCACATTGTGTTTGAATACTGTTTAAACATTCAGTACGTTGAAAAGAGATAGATATATAATAAACAGTCTGAGCTAATGTTTTTGTATCATAGTGACGTATCACATTGTGTTCGACAGATTATTTTGTCACGTAAGGATACATATTAGGTTTAGTAATTTATATTAATAATATTTAGTAATGAATATTGTATTGTAGTCTATAATACGTCACATGGTTGCAATATAGGTTACATTATATCCTGCACTATACTTTTGAGTTTGTTGGATACATTAACAGAGTTTTTGAGAAATGTATTTCAGTTAACTTTTTAGGAAATACTGTATCTTATAAATATTCTTTCCACAAAATTATTATACATTTTCTTTCATTCATCGCATTATATATGCGTATAGGTAACTTTTTATGACTTGGTATCAATACCTGGTGCAAGGGGTCAACAAATACGCTACCTACGTGACTTCTTTTTGAAGTTTAACAATTTAAGGCTAGTTATATATTACTCTCTTTCTTCGATTTTTCTCTATTAAAGTGTCTCCCTCGCTAGTCAAAATAGTTGATAATGCAAACTTTTAAATTATTTTTTTTATATATGATTATTCAAGTTCTGTAAAAAAACGTCAAATCAAATTGGTTTTTAATAATCGAACTTGAAGGCAACGCAACCAAATACAAATTCATTTGTTTATACAAATTACACTATAATTAATTGCATAGAAATTATGTATATGTAGACATCATGGAATACATTATATACGTTCAATTTAGGTAGCTCAAAGTTAAAAATAATTATTATAAATTACAGAATTAAAGTGTACACAACATTTAACGTAATTATCTTTTTTAAATGCAAGTCATTCCTTTATAAAAAATTATCATCTATAAGTAGGATTGCAGAATTTATGAAATTTTTGGGGTCACCGAAAACGAATTGACAGTAAAAGTGATCTCCAGAGGATCGGTATTGTTTACTTCGTCTCCTGGAGTTTTTGATAATATCGTTAAACAATTGGTCAAAACATAAAAACCGTAGGTACATAAAATCCGTGGGTCAGCATATGTGGAACTGCACGGCAATCATAAGACCTATGCTAACATATGTTGCTGTTTTGTGGTGGCCTAAAGTAAAACTAACGACAGCTATCAGAAAATGAAATCAAATGCAAAGATCAGCATGCCTTCTCGTAACAGGAGCCATGCGAAGTACACCGACCAGCGCAATGGAAGTATCCTGAACACAAGGTACTCCGAAGATCAATTAAAACATCATATTTGTTTTCAGCGAGCCCAAAAAGAACCGAGTTTTGACTAATTTTGTAACATTACCGAAAACTCCAGGAGTCGATGTAAACATAAGGTATCCTGGGCACCAGATACTCCGGATATCACTTTCAATGACATATTTCAGCCAATAAATAACGAGTTCTCTTTGAAAAAGGGATTTTTTAATGCACAAATTAAAAATACAGTTTTCCAATATTACATGACCGCATAAGGTCACCAAGTTTTCTGATGCTCACACAAATCGAATGCAAAATGAATCAGTAAAATCCATCTTTCCGTTTAAATTTCGGTGGTTCAGTGCTTCATTTTGCCTCGACTATCCGTTAGGAGAATTAAAAAAGTTGCTAATTTTTACATTGTACAATCTACAATTTACGTAGGTGATGAATTAAAAATTTAAATAATGCATTCAAAAAATTATTATTAGTATTTATGTGTTTTCTTGTTAACGACAGGTACCACAAATGATTTTATATTTTATTTTTTTTTAAAAATTGTTATAAACAAATACTTATAAGATATTTAAAAAAAATTCTTTTGGTTAAAAAACGGAATTGAGTACCTAATAAACTATTCTTTTATTACTTTCTTAATATGCTTTAAATTAAAAACTGATAGATAATTTATATACATACCTGTATTAAACCAAAACCCGGTTGAGAATCAACTATTAACTAACTGGATGTTATTTTTCGTTGCTCAGCGTATTAAAACAAGGACATGGCCAGAAAACATCCTATTATCGAGTTGCGCATAGGTTTTTATCTTATTTATTAAAAAAGGAGAGAAACATTAAGTGTGTTAAACCCCTTCCACATGATACAATTTTATTGACAATTTTACTAAATTGGCAATTTGGTTGCAACGTGTATCATCAAATTGGTCAATTAAAGGACATTGGATGGCCAGGACCGCACGATTTGATTGACTAAACAAATCGGGTAGTGTGGATGCTGATCAGCCAATTTTGAGCTTAGTCTGCATTCAGAAGTGGAACAGTGTTTCAAAATGCTTGAAGAAAATACATTGATTCCTAACGAAAGAGAAGTTATGTAGGATATTCTCGATTTATATAAAGATTTGCCTTGTCAATGGGATGAAGGACACCGGCGTCATTGAGTTCCACCACGCGGTCAGTTTACCAACCTGCTTTGACCGTAATGGTGTTTGAGTTCCACCCCGCGGTCAGTTTACGTACCCCGGCTATCTTAGCATGTGGTTTACGACTTTATTAGTAAATAATAGTTTTTAATTTTATGATATATGATACAAAACAGTTGGAAAGTAGACAATTGTTAACCAGCGTGAAAAGTAGCTACTTTCCATCCGTTGGTTACGCGCCTTCATAGAATTGGCAAATATAACAAACGTTTTATATCGGTATCGGTAAATAGGCAACTAGTATAACAACAAAAACCAAAGCGAAACTTTAGTACTGATTATTTATTTCACCTGTCAAAATATCACAATTTTGTAATTTCGTCCAATGAAAACGCTTAATCTTCAATGTTTTATGCTAAATCTAGCCAATCATTTCGGTTTATACTGATTATTTTTTTCACCTGTCAAAATATCACAATTTTGTGATTTCGTCCAATGAAAACGCTTAATCTTCAATGTTTTATGCTAAATCTAGCCAATCATTCCGGTTTATATTGATAAAACCACTAGTGGTTTTACTACTATTGATAAAATTATAGAACTGTCAAAAATTCAATAACAATATTGAACAATCAATTTTCGTGTTTATAATTACTTTACTATAAATCAACATTCATTTATATTATCTAAATATTCTGAAATATATTTTTTTATTATTATTATCACAATTCAATTCATCTAAACGATAATGAAAAATCAAATATGTAGGTACTTTAAAACTAACCTGCTTCCTGGTTCTGCATGCATTTAAAACTTTTATATGCCTACAGCCAAATGTGGTCTTGTAGGTAAACTTTAAATAGATATACCTAATAATTTTTATTTTGGTAATTTTCTCTTTAATAATATAATTGTATAAATAGGTATAAAAATAAATATTTATTCAAATTATAACCCTGTTTTCTCTACGCTCACGACAACTGACAACTGTCAATACTATCTAGTGTACAGGATAAGATAATAGGAAGGGTAATTTGTCAAATTTTTTATTAAAGTTATTGAAAGATCAAAAGATTATAAGTATTTTCTCTTAAAATAATAATATATTTATTAAAAATTATTCTGTGTAAACCCACTTCCTTTCTTTCTCTTGATTATTAATGTTTTAATAAATTAGATCATAGGTAGGCAACACAAAATACACGTATCCTAGTTTTTGTACAGAATGGTTCACAAAATAATCTTCTCAAATACCACTCGTCCTGTAAAATTTTACTAGATAAATTTTTATTTTCCAGACTCAAACTTTTTTATTTTAGGCAAAACTACTCAAACAAACTGAATATGATAAAATCACTCGTCCTACGGACTCGTGATTTTATCACATTTCAGTTTGTTTTCGTATTTTTGCCAAATAAAAAAGTTTTCGTGGAAACTAAAAATTTATCGATAAAATTTTAAGGACTCGTGGTATTACCTTTGATAAAACCACTAGTGGTTTTACTAGTATTGATAAAATTATAGAACTGTCAAAAATTCAATAACAATATTAAACAATCAATTTTCTTTTTTATAAGTACCCTACGATAAATCAACATTCATTTATATTATCTAAATATTCTGAAATATATTTTGTTATTATTATTAACACAATTCAATTCATCTAAAATCTAAACGATAATGAAAAATTAAATATGTAGGTACTTTAAAACTAACCTGCTTCCTGGTTCTGCATGCATTTAAAACGTTTATATGCCTACATTCAAATGTGGTCTTGTAGGTAAACTTTAAATAGATATACCTACCTAATAATTTTTATTTTGGTAATTTTCTCTTTAAATAATATAATTGTATAAATAGGCAGGTATAAAAATAAATATTTATTCAAATTATAACCCTGTTTTCACGATGCTCACGACAACTGACAACTGTCAATACTATCTAGTGTACAGGATAAGTTAATAGGGGTAATAGGGGTAACGGTATTAGGTTTGTGTTAATTATGAAACATAAGTTGTTCTAGGAAGTTTTTTAAATAAAGTAGTTTTTGTACAGAATGGTTCAAAAAATAATCTTCTCAAATACCACTCGTCCTGTAAAATTTTACTAGATAAATTTTTATTTTCCAGACTCAAACTTTTTTATTTTAGGCAAAACTACTCAAACAAACTGAATATGATAAAATCACTCGTCCTACGGACTCGTGATTTTATCACATTTCAGTTTGTTTTCGTATTTTTGCCAAATAAAAAAGTTTTCGTGGAAACTAAAAATTTATCGATAAAATTTTAAGGACTCGTGGTATTACCTTTGAAAAAACCTTGGTAAAAAAGATTGCGATAAATCTATCCAGCATCCAAGGCAAGAATAAAGTTAACTAAAAGGAACACACATCGGAAAGAAAGGACAAAAAATAACCTCAAATGTAAACAATAGATGTTTCCACCTACGTTTTGTAACGATTACAGATTCCAATCCAGAATAATAACAACGAATTGTATTGTAGAATAAACGATTGTGTAGACATTATACATTTTTATTAATTCCAGTGGAATTTATTATTAAGAGAAACGTAACAATAACAACAACAGAGCGAACAATAGGTAGGTACCAGGTAGAAAAATATTATAATAAAATTAAATAATATTTAAAGCATTAGAATTAGTATATGAGTAAAAATACATCGTAGCTTTGATTATTAACTGTTATTCCCTCTTTAACGTTTTCTATGAAGAATGAATATTTTTTTATGCTAGATGTTGACGGACCAGGAACAGGTTTTTTTATTATGGGTTACCATTTTCGCAATTTTTGTTTGGCTGTTTACTCACCGCAGCCTCACGTATTTCTGGGGTGTACAATCAATCTTCTGCATTGTCGGACATATTGCAATACTCTCAATTACAAAAGAATAAACCACGAATTATTATAGAAATAAATTTCACGTCAACGATAACTGTCAAATTTTTCATATAATCTAAGTTTTATTTTAATATAATAATAATAATGTTTATTTGTATATAGATACAGTTTTACAACTTGAAAAAATTAAATACATTACATGCAAATTGAAACCGAAATACAATTTATAAAAGTTTATGTCCATAATAATATATACCATAATAGGTACATTGTATTTTATTTTAAATTAAAATTAGCAATCAAAATAGTATATTGTAATACAAGTGTTACAATGACAGAGGTTTCGTAGTACGAGTTCTACAAACCGTCATTGTAATTCGAGTGTTACATACTATTTTTTATAATGAACTTTTAAAAGTATAAAAAAAAATAAAATGAGAGTTTTTCGAAATATTTATTTATGTTGGCAATCTTGACAGTTTTGACACTTGTCAGTTTTAATGATTTTAAATTAGAATGTTTGTCAAATTTGTATAAAATATTCCGAATTTAGCAATAACGCTGATAATGTAGTTAATAATTTACTACAACATACTTTTTGATTTACTACCTGAACTCTTTCGTTGAAAATCAGTGCAGTGCAACCAATTGTGTAAAACAAAAAGTTACCAAAAACAGTGTTACAATGAATCTATTTCGATACTGTTTTTAGTGTCGAAATAGAAACTTTGTGAACGTGAATTATAAAATAGTTATTTACGTAACGAGTTATGAAAAGTCCAATTTTGATTAACGAGTGTGATGTTGCAGCAAGAGCATAGCGAGTGCTGCAAATGAACACGAGTTAAACAAAATGGCGTTTTATAACGAGTTCCGTACAAGATTTTTTATAATTTTGACGAAATTCCATAATTAAAGAAAATCATAATTATCTAATAATAATTAAAAACAATACATCTAGTTCTCGTGTTTATTTTGCATTGACACCTTTCTAATGACAATTCTATTTAATACCGATATAATTAAAAGGTAAGTTTCTGATATACCTAAATATTAAGTATACCTACTTATTTAATTTTTTGTTTAAAAATGTCTGCTTTTAAATATTTCTTTAATAAAGTTAGTATAAAATATTTCTTAGTTGTTTACTTATATTTGCTTTATATTTTTCGTAACTTGTTTTGAAATGAACTTTTCAAAACTAGTTACGTAAAGTTTTACTTTTCAAAACTAGTTATGAAAAGTAATGACTTTCAAAACTGACAGCAGTTTTGAAAAATGTCACTTTACTTGTCAAAATTATAAAAAGTAAATTTTCATCACTCCGTGCGGAAAGCTCTGCTTTCGGCCATGCAGGACCGTGCAGAAAGCAATGCTTCCTGCAACAGTTACGAAATGTAAAACTTCCATGCACTGAGTGTATATGCAGCTATTATATTAATCTTGAAATACGGTGCGCCGTGTTGTTTATATATATGTACACATATATTTGTATTATAAGTCGCCGCGACGCTGATGTTTGGTTACGTTGTTATTGTATACTACTTTTATTTACTATTTAATATTTTTATTATTGTGCGTGTTCAAACCTGTAAAATATTAGCCGTCATAATAAAAAGACTTTCAAATAATTTCAGTAATATAGAATAAAATATAACGTATAGTGAGTGATTAGCCCGATCTTATTTACAATGAGTGATTTTGATTCCTATCAGGATGTAATACCGGAAGATATACAAGCTTTCCTCACGGACTGATAAAAAATAGAATACACAACTCGTGCGGTGAGCAGGTAATCCCATCACTCGTGCTTTTTCTCCAAGGCAATAGTGATGGGATCACCTGCTTTCCGCACTCGTTACGTATTGTACTATTTTAAATTTTTAGGTGTTTTAGGAGTCACTGTTATTTATAAATGTATCTTATTAATTAATTTGAACCATGATTTTAGAGAATATATCTTTATTGATAAGTAAATGATCCGTTTTTTAGATATTAAAGGATTATAATTTGAAATGAATAAATAAAACGAATACAAACTGATAATAAATTTATAATATTATTTGAGTACAAAATTAGCTCTATTGGATTAATGCAAGTATACAAATATCTATATAAAATAAATTTGCATATTTAAAATTCGGGTTTTTGGCTGGTTTCAAGATATTTTTTAATCTGTGGAATACCAAGTACTTTTTCCTTCAGTGATTTCAAGTTTGGTGCACTCTCTGTTAAATCTTTTCCAAGCATATGATTAAAATAGCTCAAAAAGCCCACGAATGCGAAATCCACCCATGTAAGCTAGAAATAAAATAAATTTATGTAGTTTAAATATCTTTTAAACCTTCGTAAAATCTGGGCAACTTAAGGTTAAAGAATAATTTGGAGCTGTACTGGTACAGAATACAGATCTGCGTTTTTCTTTCGAAACCATCTAACACCGCAATCTGTGGTACTGCAGCTTTATTGTACTTTTTTCGTTGGTTCATGAAAGCTACCCATTTCAGAATCCAAGTTATTTCGTTGACTCAATGTCTTTATCAACTGATATTATCACTGATGGGATCAGATTTTCCGGCTTAGATATTTTCGATAAATCCTTTGTGTCTTTGGTTAACAACCGTATTGTGGAAAAAAACGTATTTGAGTAAATAAATTGAGGTTTTAGTAATCTTGCTGCCAGTTGAAAAAAAAAAACAATATTTATAACTAAAGATACAAGTACTTTAGAATATAAGTACAAGAAAATAGTTAATTTAGGACAATACTGGAGTTATAAGATTTAATCACACCCTTTACAACAATGGGCCATGACAATTCGCATGAAATTAAAAAAATATAGAATTGAAAATCATTCTATAATCTATGTCTACACATGGTATGTCACCCACGATACACAAGAGGAAGATTAGGTTGATAAAAGTGGAAACTGCTAAATAAAAGCTCGGTCAAATAGTCGACAACATATTACAACAATACATGCCGGATAAGAAACAGGTTCCGTTTCTACTGCTTTATTGTTATCAGGAAAAAATATATCAGAACACTTTGAAATGTAATTCGAAAACAGCGTTATTACGATGGACAACACAAACTATCATAGTAGTCCATTAAACGTAAAGTGATCTATTGGTCATATCTAACAGTTGTCTGACCCTTAATCAACTATGCTGTGCTGGTTTGGGTGGAACAAAATAACGCAACAATAGGCAATAGAGTTGCAAAATATTCTAGAACTTGCCTCCTTTCCTCTTTGCATTTACTGCGCCTATAGATTAACACGGACTTTGAAACTCGTTGCAGCAACCCAATCCATGAAAATGTCTCCAAAATTCACAGTAAACTCTATGATTAACGAAGTGAGTTAAACACAACGAAATCGCCCAACGTGGGATCTTAAACCTAAAATGATTATTGGTCATATCTAATAGTTGTCAGACCCATAATCCACTATGTAGTTCTGGTTTAGTGAAACAACACAATGCAACAAAAGGCAATAAAGTTGCAAATGTGCAAAATGTATAAGAATCATTGAAGCAAGGAGATCGTGTTCTAGTGCGAGCTTGGAGGTAATTCTAGACCTTCCCTCCTTTCCTCTTCGCATTTACTGCGCCTATTGATTAACAAGGACTAAATCTCTGAAACCCAGCGATCTTATAGGACAAATCAATCAAAGAAGATGCCTATTCACATTGTCTCCAAAATTCACAGTTAATGTTAGTGTTAACGAATGTGAGTGAAACAAACGAAATCGGTCAACTTACAAAAAACCCCTCACTTTTTATACTAATGGGTCTAAAACACCAGAAGGAGTAGGTATGGGGGTTACAGGTGATAATATTGCCTGAATCTTTCTGTGAAATTTCGAAATGCTGCATCATGATTGTTAAAAATTGGGAAGGAATTCTTAACAGGTTGTGGAGTAATTGTTCGCCAAAGACGTAAATAGCTAGGACAGGTCTTTTTAGAACCTGATCAAACCTACATCCTAAGTGGAGAATATACTTTCTTAAAATTCTAGACCTTATGGACTCATTAAATAGATTTAAGGTAGAGGGTTGGGCAGGAAGGTATGGATGATTTGAACGGGGCGTCGTGCAATAACCTTCGCGGATAAATAGTGGAGGTATCTGTTTGTTATGAGTTGCCGTTTTAGTAGCAATGGAAACGTGGTCGATAGAGCATCGGGTGTTTATGTACAACATCTTTATTGAAACAGGCCGTTCCGCCATACAAACTCAAGAGACGGTTCCTGAATCATTTCAACGTCATGGTGGTGTTCCGAAGTTTGAAACAATAATGAAGTGGGTGAATAACTTTTAACAAACCGGTTCCTTGAGACATAGAACTGCACGAGTTGAAGCAAGCCCTCGTCGTTCAGCTGTGCGAAATGCTCTAACTCTTCGCAAGAACTGGATTGGACCTGAATTTTCATCCGTATAAGCTGATGGTTGTCCAACAATTGCAGCAAAACGACTACGAAAGATGATTCAGATTTGCAGAAACAATGTTGGAAAACATGACTGATGATATTGTTTTGATTATGAGTGACGAAGCACATTTTCATTTGTCAGGAGTGGTAAACAAGCAGAACTTTAGGTAATGGGCTTCTGAAAACCACGTCAACTCCTCTATACAGCCAAAAATTGTCTGTTTGGTGTGGCATTAGTCAAAACTTCTTATTGGCCCTTACTTTTTTCAAAAAAACGGTCGAACCGTCAATACAGATCAACGACGTATCAACCTCAACATGGTTTCAACAAGATGGGGCGACATGCCATACATCGAGAGCAGCTATGAAATTTCTGAGGCAGACCTTCTCTGGGCGCTTCATTTCGTTGCGTGGAGTGGTCTCCTCGGTCACAGGACCTGTCACCTTGTGACTATTTTTTATGGGGCTACCTAAAAGCACGTGTACACATAAACAAATCACGTACACTTGAAACTCTGAGTGAAACAATGCTTCAGGGAAGTATGGACAACTTGAGTGTGTAACTGTTATTTCAAATCATCCATACCTCCCTGCCCAACCGTGTATATACAAAAGATATTTAGGTCACTTAGGCCAATCGACCCCACTTATAATCTACAACATAAAAAAGAAAAAAATGAAACTATATACGATATACGATCTATATAAACAGGTAATGATGTCATGATGTGTATATTACACAAAAGAAAAGTTAAACATAGGTACGTGTACAACATACAAACAAATTTAACCTTGTGTGAAGAGAAGTTTTATATTCTAAAGTAAAATTTCATAAGGGGATGTGAAAAGGTTATCTGCTACTGAGTATCCTAAATTGTAATAAAGCAAAAGAAGAAATCTGGAACTCAGTCTTCCCTTCAACATCTCTTATTATCTACTTTCTGTTCTATTCGTTACCGAAATTGTGTGTATTTAATCAAAAAATCCAAAATGGGAACTGGTTTTACCCCTGAAGCTTCTTGACTTGAAGAAGGAAGATAGGATACAACATGATAATACGTTTGAACCAAACAGTAAAAGTGGTCTAAACTAACATAACTGTCCTTTTTAGTTGAGATATATTTAAAAATGTATCAAACTTTTGGAATACTATGTCAAACATTAAATTTATTAAAATAGTAACTAAAATCCTTACTTTTCCAACAGCAAAATATCCATTATTTTTCTTTAACATAGCCTCAAGTTTTTCAATGTAAAATGGTAAAGTTTCATCAAATAGTGGCCCCTTTTTAGCCTCTTTCCGTGCTGCATCTTTCTCATAATGGTAATCAACAATTTCTAAAATTCAGATAACATCTTTAGTAATATTGATGAGTGAACTAGTTAAAAAATTTAATAAAATAATACAAAATTAATTTGAATGAATTTATTGCATACAAATTTAAACAAAAGGGTTACATAAAATACAACTAAAACTATGATTGTAAATTTTATTTAATAGTTTTTATAATACAAATCATAATAATTAATTTTTAGAACATATTTTGATTTACATATTTTAATTTTAAAATACAGGTTCTGGGGCATTATCGAGGTATTTTTTAACTTGTGGAATAGCCAATACGGTATCTCTGAGTTTCCTTAAAGTTGGAGCATTTTCAGTTATATCTGCACCGAGAAGCATGTAACTCAAATATTTTAATATACCAGCAAAGGCGAAATCTACCCAAGTAAGCTAAAAATAATAAAAATATTAGTTAAATTCAAAATTTTCAATATATTCATTAAATAGTAGTACGAAATAAAGCACCTTTTGTCCTTTTTTTACAATTTTTCTCTGATTTTTAATAGTAATAGGTAATAATAATAATAATAAATGTTTTATAAATTATAGAATTTGTCGAGAAAGCTAAAAAACATACAAAAACGTACAAAAGCCTAAATATATAACATAAATACAATACAAAAAAAAATATACAATTAAAGAAATTGAAAGTCATAAAAAAAGATGAAGATGAAAAAGTTCCTTAAAGTAGTAAATTAGTGTGCATTTAGATTGCTCCAGGTAAAACTAGTATCGTCTGCAAAGAGTCATAGTTTACCACTAATATCTAGATATATTGTAAGCAATATCATTAATAAAAAGCAGAAATAAAATAGAACCTAGAACTGAACCTTGAGGTACCCCACAGTCAATTGGCTTACAGGAGGACGTTCTTATATCAACCCTTACCAGCTGACTTCTGTCAGTAAGATAAGATTTCAACCATTCGAGTGGTATTCCTCTAATCCCATAGTATTGCAATTTATAATTGGAGTATACATTGTCAAAGAGCGAGAACATAACATCATTGGTAGATTTATTGCTCAAGAAAACAAACTGTTGGGGAGTTAGTATTTTATATTTGCAAGAAAAGATAGCAGTCTTTTTTTACCAATCTTTCAATAATCTTCGACAACGTGGGGAGGAGTGCTATTGGGCGATAGTTCGAAGCTTAATCTTTATCACCTCCTTTGTGCAAAAGAATAATTATCGCCGTCTCAAGGCATCTTGGAAAGACTCCAAGTTGAAGTGACTTGTTAATCAAGTTAGTCAGATGACTTAGGGTGTTTACCGGTAGTTATGAAAACATTTTCAGAGTAAGCCCATCCTTTCCAGCTAATGATTTGTTTTTAATGTCATTAAGCGTAGCTCGACCAATGATACAGGTGAAATGAAGAAACTGTAAATTTTCAATTGTGAGATAAGAAATATGATCGTAGGAAGGAGTTATGGAGCTCACTAAGTTTTTCGCTACATTAACAAAGAAGTTGTTTAAGTTCTCTAGTGAAGTAGGAATTGTGTTAGATGAAGAGGCAGGGTTCCTTAACTCATTTCCAATAGACCATGTTTCTTCAGCAATATTACCCGCATTTTCCAATCTTCAATTGTAATACATATCCTTGGTGGCTTTTATAGTTTTAATATAAGTTTTCCTGTTAAGCTTTTCATAATTTTGGAAGGAGACGCTATCTGAGAATTTTTTTAAGTATAATAAACAGTGCATGGTCTTAGAAGATAATCGTAAGCCTCTAGTAGACCAGGGTTTGTGTTGCTTTGCTTTGATAGGTCTGAGAAGAAAGGATTTGAATGCAAGATCAGACACTATCTTTACAAATCTAGAGAATTCGGAGTCGACGTCATCAGATAGAAAATTCCAGTCAAAAATTTTTATCCCCACGGCCTAATTTGCGCGAAACCTTTTAACTTTTCAATTTTAGGTAAAATGTAGTTAATATTGCTTCATGATCAGAAAATCCTGAATTGAACGATTTTCGGTTCAAAAGATGACATGACATAGTCTATGGTAGTAGAACTAGTTTTAGTTATTCTTGTTGGTGCGTTGATGTGCATGATTATTCCAAAAGAATCGAAAATGTTCTGAAGCAACACTCTGGTTTGAAGAATTCTTAAGGTTATTCATAATGTTCACGTTATTTTGTATTTTTTACATTTTTTCAGATTCTTATGATTTTGCATAAAACAAGGATCTTTATATTTTGAAATTTTCTTTAAAAACAATACATTTCACAATTTTTTTATGCCAATTTAATGAACCGTAAGAAAATATTCCTTAAGGGATCTACATGTACATATATTTATATAATGTAAAAAAATATTACTTAAGGGATATACATGTACATATATTTTACATGGCGCAGTTAATAGGATTTTTAAATTTCAAATGTATTATAATATTTGATTTGTTGTTTTTTTGAAAATAACTTAATTAAGAAAATACACTTACTTTTCCTACTGCAAGATATCCATTATTTCTCTTGGCTAAACTTTCAAGTTTTTCGACATAAAACGGTATTTCTTCTTCAAAAACACGACTCTTCAAAGTTTCTTTTATTTGTGGATCTGTTTCTTTATGAAACGCAGTGATTTCTAAAATATTACAGTATTTAGAAGTGTTTTAAAAATAAAATTAGCTGCAATATACGTACCTGATCGAGTTATTATAATGAAGAGGAATGAAGTGTTAGTATGATTTTGTACTCAACAATTTTTTGTGTAAAATAAACTTCCCATATACAAAACATACACAAATAAAGCGATGAAAATGTGTAATGAATGAATGCACATTTTAAAAACTCGTTTTATTTCCTTATTTTTATTATACTAGGGCATTTAAAACATAGTTATATATCACCGCCATTTTATGTCAGATGTATATTGAGTAAGTTTTAACTATTTGATTCTATATTTTAATAGTAGTTTACGTAACAAGTCCCGAAAGTGGTCTTTTACTGGACGAGTGGGCAATTGCAGGGCGAGCCGCAGGCGAGGCCTGCAAGCCTGCGAGTCCAGTAATAGCACTTTTGGGATGTATTATGTACAATATTTTTTTTAAACCGGCCAGGATTTAGTAATTTCCAGTTTATTTTTGGGTCAGAAAATCTCATTTTATCGGACCGGGCCAGAAAATTATTGTAATAGTCCGGTAAAAACTTTTACCGGACTCATTTTTATTTTCTGGCCTTGTCCTACAAAATGGGATTTTCTGACCTAAAAATAAATAGGTACATGGAATTTTTTATAGCTTTAATTCGAGCACCTTAAACAACACATTATTTAATATTTATAAAGGTCAACCATCTTAATAATTGTCAACTGTCAATAAGTGGTCTTTTACTATCTGGGCATAACATTAACACTTTAATTATATGAATATTTTACGTTACAATGCGAACTTATTCACGATAATCGTAAACGACAGTGGACACAAGATGGCAGGTTTTAACAGTGGATCACGTAAAGTTATTGGACTAACAAGAAAATTTATTTTCAAGAATAACCAAAGCTAATGAAATAGTGTCTAAATATTTTTGAAATGAATCTTTATGAAAATTGAATCAAATATATAGGAATAAATTGTTACTGTAAGAAGAAATTATTTAATAGATACTTACTCATACGAAATTCAGTAAGGGTATCCATTGCTGCATCAATTTCCAGCTCTTCCCAGTCATTACTTCCATGAAGTTTTGTTTGTTTACCGAGATATCTATAAATTGCTACTGACTGATTAATAACTTTTCCCTTATGTTCCAGAATTGGCAATTGACCCAATGGCATTTCTAAAAAATTTAACAATATATATCTTTCAAAACCTATTATAAAATACTACATACTAGGTTTTAAAGCTGGCCAATCGTCGAATGATACACGAACATCTTCAAATTCAATATTTCCATAACTTAAAATTAATCGAATTGGTTCACCAAGAGCAGTTACATTAAAATAAGTAAGTTTGTAAGCGGGAGCCATTTTTTAATCCTGAAAAAAAAGAACAGTATGAAATTCACAATTCATTATCGGGGAGCCACAAGGGTCCTATCTTGGGCCATTGTTACTTTTAATGTATTAATTGCAATAATTTTTATTTTATCTCAGTGCTTATACATTTTTTTTTTGTAAATACTTCAACTGATCTTCCTTTCTTTATTTTATTTTTTTAATTTTTATATCTTCAGTCTGCGTATCTCCTTTGAAGTGGACTGCCAGATGTCACTTCATATTGTTGGTGGTCTTTCTGAGCCCGAAATCCTGCTGGTTTTTCTAGCAGCATTATTTTCCTCCAGTCTGCATACATGACTTTGCCACTGTATTTTACTCTGTCTTCTCCATACTTCTTGCACCCAGCATTGCTCTCTCAAGTCTCTAACTCGTCTTGTCTATTATAATTTTCAGCTACTCTTATCATGCTTTTGGTCTTTTGTTGTTTCCTCTCGAGCTTCTATTCCTTCTGTACTTTCTTACGTATTGATTTGATCATACCATGCTTTATTAGGATGCCTGCTTCTATAGCTGTTCTACTAATTGTACATCCAAAATCTTTTGGTGAATCTTGATTGCTAGGTAACCCTATTCCGAGATATAAGAATTGTATGACTTGCTATATTATTTTGTTTCCGAAAACAGATTTACACTTTACTTGTCTGACAAAAAAGTCAGTATCTATGTCTCTTCCTACCCAAACATGTGCAATAAAGAACATCTTGTTTTTTGAAACATATGTCATATGTTTCATATGTAAAAAAGATTTTCTCTTTCTTTCCAACCAAAGGACAGCTGGAAGTATGGCTCTCTGCAGCTATTTTTGTAGATCGTCTTCTTTGGTTACTTCAAATAGTTTATTAAAATGTTTATGATATTGTGATTAATCGATAGTTATAATTTTTTTTAACAAAATATGATCGATTGAGTTTTATCTATTATTTATTTTAGAATGACTGATTTATTATATCATAACTGATAAGATCACTCATTGCAATGATATATTTTTAATTTGAATTAATAGATATATCTGTTGTCGTGCACGGTTATATTCAATAGTATAATTTGATAGTCATATCACTATTTAAACACATACAAACAAAAACATGATAAAGTATGATTCGTGCCATGTTTAATACACTTGGAAAGAACCACCTATAATTATAAATATTTTATGAATTTTTATTAAGAAAAGCTGGTTTTTGGTTTTTAAATAGATACGTTTTATAAGAAAAAATGGATTTGTTTGATAAAACAACTAGTTGGGATTTAAAAAAAAACATATTTTTTAGAAAAAGGTAAATAAGCGCTTATTTTGATTTAAACTTCTGTTTTTGGAACGAAGTTTCTTACGGCAGGCTTGGAAGAGATAGGGATTTTGCTGCGTGACCGAACTGAAAAAAATGTAATAGTAAAACCGTAAGAAAATTCCGTGGAATAAAATCCGTGGAATAAAACCGTTAAATGAGACGTGCGCTGGCGCTACATTCGTATACACAAGCGAGTAGTGTCGATGTCGATTCTACATTAGCCGAAGGAACTTCGTTCCTACCTGTTGTCTTGGGACACCATTATACTTTTTTTGAGAATAAACAACTTGGAGGTTTTGAATTTTTAAATGCGGATTTTGTTCGCAATCAAGAACATTTCAAATTTTGAAAAAATACCAAAAAACAAAAAAGTTACGCTGTAACGATTGTATCGTTAATTTTCGAACAATCCTCCTGGACTATAAATATTTTTAAATTATCTATTGTTTCCGCGTTGAGACGAGTGGGGACTGCAATTTGGAAGGAGAGTTATGGTTTTGTATTTAATTTTTGATTTTATTTCGTTCATTTTATCGTTGAATTTTAAGTAATTCAGAGTTTCCGACCATCTTTGCCCTTCTGTCTCTGGGTTATTGCCAACTAGAAGAAGGGCCTTATTATTGGTCTACAAAGATCTATATAAAGATTCCGACGAGAGGTTTTATCGGAGATATTCCGTTGCAGTTCAGATTTCCCGGTTAGAAAAGCCGAAAAGAAATTTCTACAGGGAAATTCCATTTCCGTTGCTGTTTCCAAGTCCACTGCGTAGAAGCGTCGAAAATTCAATCTAGAAGTCCCTCGAATGGAAACCATCCTTCTACAGCACGTGCTTTAGGATCAAACTCCGTTCAAAGCCACCGATAAAAACCAAGATAAGAGAATTAATTAATTTTCATAAATTGACAAACATTACTAATCCAATTTTTATAGTAATAAACCAATTTAAAACTGATCTAAGTATTTTATTTGTATGTCTGTACTTGGCGCCCTTTAAAACTTGTTTGGGGGGAAATTAAGCAAAAACGGTTACATACTAACTGCAGTCCAAATAAAAGGTCGATTTCAGGTATAAAAAAAATGCCGAATTGCAGTCTAAACATTTCAGTTGCAGGTACCTAGATGAATAAACTCGCTTCATATAATCAGTAGCGTCCAGTGGAGAGTTATTAATTAATATCGTTATTTTAATGAAATTGCAATGGTCGATATTTTAAACAATATTAGGTCGAGTATTAGGTCGTACTGAAAAGATTTGTATAATTATTTGAAATCAGTTTAATGTTAAAAAAATGTGGATGCACATTTATTAAAACACGTTATACTATATAATATTGGTAATTTATATCTTTTATTTCGAAACTTTAAATACACATGTGAAAAATAATATTCGTAAGTAAAAGAAACATTTAAAATAATATGAATTATAAGTTTCACCTATTTTTTAATGTACTTACAATAACATTATTCGATTACCAAAAACCTTGTCATGAAATATAATATTAAAATTTATTTTGGAATTTAAACTGAACAGTTTGATTCCTAATGGTTAATATAACTATAAGAAACACACTTTAGGAAATCTAATCTACAAATCTGTCTTTGTAAGTACTGGTCAATTTTTTGCTGAATGAACCTTTGCTTGATGGATGTTTTTGCTCGGATCACATGTTTTTCTAACCTAAGGCAGCTGTTCATTTTGGCATAAGTATCTGTTTGCATCCCAATCAAACATTCCAGAAATTTGTGAATATTTGGATGAGGTGTTTCGCAATACTTTTTAAACACAGAGTGAAATGCTTCACAATTATTTGTAGTTCGGCAAGTTGCAGATGTTAATGCAGCCCAAATTTGAGGTGGAAATGTTGCATCCTCAGATATGTATGTATTGACCAAGTAATCAGTCAAATCAGTTAATTTTGAGTCTACGGGCATTATCGACATTAAATCCTCCACAAAAGCATCCCCAACTTCTTCAGGAGGCAAATAAAGTAAACCGAAAATATAGTGAATCCATTTTCCAATTTCGGAGTCATTGTTGCTATACTCATTTGATAAACCTAGAGATTGAATTTTTCTCCACCAACTCTGTGTTAAATGAAACCGACAACCTATTATATTGCTATCCGAGAAAACGTCTCTAACACTATTATGAATAGCTGGTTCGAAATCGACTAATATATATTTTGGTTTTAAGTGAAAACCTAATTCTAAACATTTATTGTTGACTAGCATAAATAAATTTGTATAAGATATTATGGTTTTGTTTTTTAGTAAACTGAATAGAACAGGTACATAGTTTCCGCTCACATAACAATGTATGGTAAACAGTTGTAAGAAATGTTTGGCAGAGTTTTCGAATGTTCCATCCATATAAACATATTCCTGATGTTCACATAAAAACGACAGGTTTTTTATGCACGAAAAATCACAATTTCTTGAAGCATATCATTGACTAATAAAAAATTCTCACCAACAGCCGTTTTTACTTCCATTTGGTTTAATGATTCTTGTAAGGTCCGCCTTGTTGTAGAGAGCTTCGGCATCATATTTACTCGGGCGTTGTTTGCATTTTTTCCAATAAGAATAAGATCATATGCGCTTAATGTTTTCAGAACATCGGGATCTTTTTGTATTTCTTGGTGAATCAGTTTCCTTGGTTTAGTCGACAGGTTATCTGTAGCAGCTTCTTTAACTTTATTACTTACTTTCTGTCTATTCAATAATTGAGGATTGACACTATCATGATTATGTATTCCAGTAAGCCTTGAAAATGCTCCTCCAAATACATATAATTTTACATTGCAACCCCGTTTTGTGCAGCTCCAACATTCCTCTTCAGTTTTTTTGAGCACTTTATACAAATAGAACTTATGATGTTCGACTATCAATAGTTTTCGGCCCCTTTCACTAATACTTTCCGCAATCTCCATAACTTAAAAACTCAAGACAACTATAAACTTCATTAATCTTTACTGGCGAACAAATTACTGATTATAAATTATCTATATTTTCGTCTTTATATGTAAATTCGAGAAACATAAAATTCCTCACTGGATGATTTTCTAAGAATTCTTAATGTCTTAATTTTAAGCCCAATCCCTTTTAATTATCTCAACTACCAGCAATTTTCCATATAATACCTGTTAGATTTGAGGAATACGTACCTTTCTGCGAATATTTGTCAATGACCTGAACTCAGGTATTAGTTTTCATTGCCGAACTCCCTAAGTTCACATTTTATATCAATGTTTATATCAACTCAGAAAATATATCAAGAAATATATTTTAAAAGTTAGATACGCCTATGGATGTTTAAAATTCTACATTTATTTAGACTGCAATTAGTATTTTTTTCTACCTGGCCGATAACCCAAAACTTCAGACTGCAATTCGGCATTTTTGAAAATTTAGACTGCAGTTTACCGGCACCGGCAAAAACACAGAAGGAAAGCCACGATCTTCTGGAGCTAGCCTGGGGTACTTCTATGGTTACAACGCCTCACTTGATTTTGAAAACTAAAAAGGTACTAATTGGCAGATCCAATGTTTTGAATGTACGTTTTATCCCGGCTCAGGAACAATTTAAATGTATAAGAAAATCTAATAAACATTTTATTTAAAAAAGAAATCGAAGAATAATTCAGTTTCTGCAAACTCAATTTTTCACCATTGCATATCTCAAAAACAAAAAATGTGCTGATCCGATTTTCTAAATTTACATTTTAACCCGATTTAGGTTATTTTTTTATAAATTTTGGAAAATTCTATTTTTCATACCTCAAAAATCAAACAAAATAAAAATTTGCAGATCCGTTTCTCAAGGTTTTTTATCTAGCCACTAATAACCCGATACATGGTTTTGCAGATGATAGCAACATACACTGTAGCAAAGCGTACAACCGTCCCATACCTCTAGATATTCTGGAAGAGGACAGAAAATCCACAACGGCTTCTCTCAATCAAGATTTGAGAATTGTAGACAAGTGGGGAAGAAAGAATCTTGTTAATTTCAACGCTTCCAAGACAAAGACATGTTGCCTGTCCAACAAGAGGCAAACATGCGACTCATCAATTACAATCAACGATCAGACACTGGTGGCGGGCGACTCCATTACGCTGGTTGGTATAACGATCTCCCAGGACTTACTATGGAACGAACATATTGCATCCATAGCAACTGCAGCAGGAAAGAAATTAGGCTTTCTGTTTAGAGCACGGAAATATTTTTCTCCATCCAACTTAGCTACTCTTTACAAAGCCCAAATACGGCCTAATCGTGAATACTGCTCGCATGTATGGGGTTCGGCGGCTCCGTCAAGGCTCGGAGTTCTTGATGCAATACAGAGAAGAGCAGTTCAACTAATAAACGACACCAGTATCAACAAAAACCTAGCCCCATTATCACACCGAAGAACAGTGGCTGATCTTTCCTTGTTTTACCGATACATAAACAGATTTTGCTCAGAAGAACTCCGCTCTATAATGCCTCCACTTGTCAGACCAGCCAGAGCAACGCGACGGGCCAACTCCATGCACCCTTATACTGTTCAGTGCCCGACATCGAGAACGGATCGATTCGATCGTTCCTTCATCCCCAGGGTCTCCAGATTGTGGAACTCCTTACCTTCCCACGTCTTCCCCACTCGTCCTAACTTGCAGGCCTTTAAATCCCAAATTAATAAATTGTCTCCTCTGCCCCAATAGATGTTCTCGGTACATTTGTATTTAGGTCTATACCTACGAGGACATCCTTAATAAAAAAAAATCTCGATTTTAAACATTATAAAACTGAAACGGAAGATTTTTTGCAAAAATAACAAAACACGATCATCTATTTTAAAAATAGATCTACAAATAATGAATCATGCGTTAATAGAAATAAATACATACGTGAAATGTGTACACAATGATATAAAAACTTGAATTCTGAATTATAGATGATAATTTGTTATAAAGAAATGACTTGCATTTATATTATGAAAATACAAACGATAATTATGTTAAATTTTGTGTACACAAGGCCATAAAAACTTGAAATCTGTAATTCATAATAATTATTTTTAAGTTTCAGTTACCGTTAATTGGACTTATATAATGTATTCATTGATATTGACGTAATACATCATTTCTACATTTTTTATCTTATCGGCAACTAATTATAGTGTAATTATGATATGAATGAATTTGTATTATCGTTCTTTTCTTGCGTTGCCCGTTGCCACCCAGTTCGATTAAAAACCAATTTGATTTAAAGTTTTTTTTTACAGAACATAAATAATATACATATGTAAGTATAAATTTAGAATAGATTTCTACTTACATTCTGTCACTAATGAAATGTTATAGCTCCCTGGCGATGAAATTAATTGAAAGGAAAGAAACTCAAATCAGTAAAAATGAATAGAGTTTCTTTCCAAGCGAGGAAGGAAGGTTCATTGTCTATCTTGATGAAACTTGGTAGGTACGACACTCATGACATTTTGAAGAAAGGATGGAGCGACCAATCTTTTAAATGCTCCGTAAAAACAGAGGAAAACGCGTAAACATTTTACATGCCGGAAATGAGAATGGTTTTGTGCCAAATTGTTCGCTGCTTTCGGCCAAAAGTATTTCAAGTTCTTCAGCAGATTATCATGAAGACATGACATCTTACATTATTTTAAAAATGGTTTGGAGAGCAACTGTTAACAAATTTACCTCAAAATTCAGTCATAGGGATGAATAATGCTCCTTACCATTCACGAAAAACTGCAGAAATTCCGAAAGCTAAATCTCTTCGTACCTAGATAGTGTAGGGGTAGCTTATTCTTCAGCATCTTTAAAAAAGGATTTGCTTCTTATATTAAAATCTTTAAATTTTAAATCAAGTTATATTGTCGATAGTATGGCTGAGCAATATGGACAGAATGTAATTCGTTTACCACCTAATTATTGTAATATTTAACCCCATCGAGTTGATTTCTTAATAAAATTGGAACCAACTAGGCATCTGATTTCGATTTTTTATATCTTTGTAAAAGGTAACTAACATTCGAAATCTAGATTTTACAGCTAAGATTAAAATAGAGGGTAATTTGCCATTGAAGCCGACTTCAAGGAAATCGAAATCAGATGCCTAGTTGGTTCCAATTTTATTAAGAAATAAAGATTTTATTTCTGGCTTTTTGGAGCAATTTTTTTGAAGGCGGTTTAATTTTTTTTTAAAGGTTTTTATTTTATTATTTTTGGTTGCTACTTGCTTTTATCAGATGGCGCAAATTCATTGTGTACTATTTTCAAAACCTTCCTAATACCGTGCAAGAGGTACTGACTTTAATCCCAACAATACCGATATGTACCAATGGAGACATAAGTAAATTGTCTAACACGTAGAAACACCATGTACGTACGGTGAAGGAAAACATCGTGATGAAACGTGGACTTAATTGTCTGAAATCACCAACCCGCAGTTAACAAGAGAATTGATAAATGCTCATTCCTTCTCCTTGTGAGAAGAGACCTTTGGCCTTAGAGTGGGACAGTAACGGGCTAATTATTATGTTTTTATGTTATAAATCATTATTAACATATTAACTTAACTGCAGAGCTTATACTGTTGATTTTTGTGTTATTTCCTGGAGTATCTTCCACATTGATGACCTGACTTTAACCAAATTTCTATGGGACCAATGGGACACTCTACTCTTTTAAATGCAAAAAGAATTTTTTAAATCGGTATAAATACCGGAGATATTCGGTAACATCCATAAAAAAAATAAAAAAAACATATGGTCGAATTGAGAATCTTCTCCTTTTTTGAAGTCGGTTAAAAAATCATATTTTCTGGACAACAAATTAACATAATTATTTTTTTAAATGTTCAATTTTTCTATTTGTTTAAAACAATTTTATAAACAGATTACGTAAAAAATTAAAAACCTATGTTAATTACTGCCATTGTTTATCAACTTTTTTAGATATTTCATTTTGCAATAGTTATGAAAAAATCATAATTAACAAATTAATAAACTTTTATAAACATTTATCGCAGGATCTTGTAAAGTATACATATGACAAGGGCTCCACGAAGTTTCAAATTTTTAGGCCAATTATTTATACCTTTTATCCCATTGTTTATGTCAACAGAGATTAGGAAAAAATTTGTTAGTTAACAATTGAATAACTTTTTGAAAAACAGTGATAAAATGTTTTATTCAACTGAGTTAGATTCTTTCAGATGTTAGGAAAATACTAGAATTTTTTCAAATTTTTAAAATAACATTTTTATGTCATAAAAAAATATTTTATCTGATAAACCCCGTTTAGCGGCGCATGCCGTAAAAGCCGCGCAGAGCCTTATTTTCAACGTCAAATTAAAATTATAATTAATGGTGATAAAGTTCCGGAAGTACCTACGGACTTTTTTTTCGGAAATTTCCTCCTCTTTAACGAGCTTCTTCCAAAATTGCTTAAATATTAATATTATTCGAGTTATTAACAAAAACATAAATATCTTTTTTTTTTCATCTTATTTTGTTAATAACAATTGCAATTTTTTGCCCGCACACTTTTCCTTCAAAAACATTTTTCTAGAGGTAATTCCGAATCCAATGAGCTAACGCTAATATTTTTAGGACCTTTATTTTAATTTTTCACGTTTTTAAACATGTTTACTAGAGTATAAAGAAAGGTGCTTAAAAATGTTTTTTTTTATAATTTTTTATCTATTATTTAGATAAAAGTTAAAAGAAATACGATATTTAAAAGATAATTAAAAATTACCATTTTTGGAAATATAGCCTTGAATTCAAATTATCATTAAAAAAAAATTATTTCTTAAAAAAAGTTGTTTCTTAACAACGGGTTTTTTAATTTTTTTTTCTGCCACTAGTATTCAACATTCTGTATTCAAATTTTATTATCCAATCAAACAATTTCCTGTATCTAAGCAATTCTCAGTTTAGAAAAACTAGAAGTAGAATTATCTAATAAACAATTATTTTCTTACTTTTTTAATATGCTTTAAACTAAAAACTGATATATAATTTATATACATACCTGTACTAAACCAAAAGCGACTAAACCGGTTGGGAATCAGCAACAGGCAACAGCTAGCAATAGCAATCTAAATTATTTTAAATGTTATTTTTCGTTGCTGAGTGAATTAAAACAGGGACGTGGCCAGAAAATATCCTATTATCGAGTTGCGCAGAAGTTATATCTTATACATTAAAAAAGGAGAGAAACATTAAGTGTGTTGAATATTTTATGTTTTCTTTCTCAACTCTACCAGTAGCGGCGCTTATTATATATAATTGGACTACGAACTCTCAGAATATATAATTTCCGTGTATCCGTAAAGGAATTTTCCATAGTTTAATTAAAATTATTCCCATAGTTTTGAATGTGAGTGAAATTTTTGTTCAAAAAACTGATTAACTGCATTTTATATTTTGTTTTAATTTTCGAAATACATCTAATGTACCGCGACACATATGTACTTTTTACTTAATTTTAACTTTATTTATATACTTTATACTTGATTGAGCTAGAATTATCACTCTACATCAACAAAACTGGTCAAATCATAGAATTTAAGCAGGTTTTAAATTTCCTAGAAAGTTTGTTATCAGAATAGTGCAACTGTTTCAAGAAATGGGAGGTGTGAATAGGGGACCTAGTAATGGGCGTCATCGTGTTACAGACGAAAGAGGATCGATATTTAACCAATTTTGTTAAGAACACATTTCAGAAGAACTTACGGAAGATTCATTTCTAGGCCAACAATTCGACGAAGGCTGGCTGGTGCCAATTTGCGTTTAAGAGTATCGAGGCTTAATAGAGCACATAAAGCTGGCCGTTTAGTATGGAACCATATTCACAGGACCTGGTTTTTACCCCATTGGAGACATGTCCATTTTCAGATGAGTCCCAATTTGGATTGACAAGTGACAAGGGTGTGGAGAGTCCCAGGACGTGCAGCACGTTTAGCATTTCCGCAAGAAGTGGTTCCTTACCAAGGGGGGACAGTTATGTTTTGGGGGGGCATTAAACATGGTTATCGCACTCCACTTATTTATATACCAGATACCTATAAGGCCAATTGTTCTGGCTCGTAAAAAAGAATTTGGAGCAAATTTCATTTCTATGGATGACAACGCCCGTCCACATGGCACTAGAAGGATCCAAAATGTGTTAGCTGAAGCCAATGTACAGCGAATGAACTGGCCAGCACAATAGCTGGACATGAATTCGATTGAGCACATGTGGGATATGCTTTCAAGAGCCATATTAAGGAGACCAAAGCCACCCATAATCCTTCAAGAGCTGATTGTGGCTGCACTGGAAGAGTGAAACAATATCCCTTAAGATGAGATCGATTATCTTATTCGCTCAATGCCAAGGCGATTCAATCAATGTATCGAGAACAGAGGCGCGGTCCTATGGAATATTAATGTTGTTATTATTTTTTCATAAGTTGATTTTTTGTTAAATAAAAAATTTTGCAACAAATTTGGTATTTATATTTTTATTATTTTTTTAATCACCCAAGACTTTTGCACATAAAAAAATGTATAAATAGGGTGGTTTAAGAATAACAATTTATAGGATATTCATAAATATAAAAAAATATTTTGCCTTTAGAATAAATTTGTGGGGTCCATATTTTTGACGCTGTGTGTATCTTCAGCCTTTTTTCTTTTGGAAGTTTATATCAGTAAAAAATTCGCAAAAAATACGCGTTTTGATATCTTATCAAAATATCAGAAACCCTTTTTTTGTAAATCTGCCCACTCGCAACAAAGGTTTTGTTAGTGAAGGTATGAAAAATAACGTTTTTTGAAATTTTTTAATTTTTTTTCGGTGTCACAATCTGATTGCTCGTCCATACTACTCTAATTGGTAAATTAAAGTCTGAATCGCGCGCTTGACAGACGTACATATATTTAAGTAAAGAACATTGATTATCGCACTTACTACAAATTTAAATGAGAAAAAAAGAGGAGAATGGGGACAAAACAATGGCTATTAATAAGAAAACAATTTAGCCACGTGGTTATTGTTAAGAAAACATCGGAAAGTCTTAGTTTGGTTTAAAGAGTGATTTCGGTACAAGGGAGGCGCTGTTCAGCATTCAGGATCTTATACAGAGATATCGGGGCGTGAATGTTGATGTATATACCTGCTTTGACGACTATTATGAGAGGGCATTCGACACTGTTCAACACGAAGTTAATGGCTGTACTAAAAGAGATAGACCTGGATGGACGGGGCATTCAAATAATAGCCGACTTGTACTGGAATCAGACAGCTGACTTTAGAATTAACACCCAGACATCTTAAGAAATTCCTATTATGAGAGAAGTTGGACAAGGTTGCAATGGTTGCATGCTCTCCCCACGTTTGTTTAATTTATATGCAGAAAAGATCTTCAGCGAAGCAATAAAAGACAGAACAGAAGGTATAATTTTTGAAAATTTTTGAAGTTTTTAGAAAGTATCCAAACAATGATATATTAAATGGCATTAAGAAGAAATTGAAAAAATGTCGCATCCAGCGAGACTCGAACTCGCAACCTACAGCTCTATGCGCTGACGATCTAACGACTAAGCTTTGTAATCAAATATTAATTTGATTTTAAACTAGCTTTACCCACGTCACAGTTAAAGAGGTGAGGGGACAATTTTTTATACACCAGATGTTAAGATGAAAGAAGACAAATACATCTGTGAAAACCGCATTCGAATCGGATCAGTGGCTTTCATGTGATGCGCACACAAACATACAGACAGACAGACCAAACAAATCTAACCACATTTTTGGGTTGGTGGGACGACATACTCCACCACACGACATTTCATCACGCGACATCTCATCACGGACATTTCATCACGGTGACAATTCATCACTATGGCTTTTCATCACACCCCAATTCATCACTTGGACAACTTTATTCTTCACAAAAATATTTATCATACTAATTTGAAATTCCTAGAAACTAAAAGCGGAAATTACCGAATTGGCATTTTTCAATGTTTATTGACTGTCCTTATCTCATTTATTCAATGTTATTATTCCTACAGCTCCATTAATTTCCATTTACCATTATTATGTGATTAGCAGTACTTATGTAGAAAGGACGAGTAATTACTTAAAAATATACCTGTAGTGTAAACGATTAAATTGACTTTCACAGAATCGGATGCTTAGTAAAGGATTAAAAGATAAATGGAGTCAATTAAACAGGTAAAGAAGGTTTAATTTTCTATATAAATACAGGCCAAAATTTTAAAATTACTCAGTATTTTCTGACACTCGCAAACTTACATTTCATTTCTAAATTTTTCGAAAATACGTGGAAATGGAAAACGAAACCTTTTCGTTCGGATCAACTTCTCGAGGAGGTCAGACGCTGATATACGGGTCTCGTGAATACGTGAAACACCGAGTGACAAGTGAAGGTGTTACACATTAGCGCTGTAGACAATATCAAGCTGCAAAATGCAAGTCAATCTTGCATACAAGAGGGACTAGAATTGTATGCCATCCTACCGATCACACGCACGATATCCAACCATTTCAGCCATTGGTTGGTAAAGCCATTGCGGAAATGAAAGAGTTGATGGCTCAACCTTGTATGATACCAAAGTGAGCTATGGCTAAAGTCACGCAAGATCTGTCGGATGGAGTTAAGGTATGCTTGCCAAAGAAAACCACCCTTTAACGTACTCTACAAAGGAGTAGAAAGGCTGAGAACTGTGCGCCTGTACCCAAGGATATGAGATTTGAAATCCCGGAAAAGTATTTACCATACATACTTGTCGATTCTGGCAGGGAAAACAATGAGAGAATAATTATATTAAGTAAAATTATAGACCTGCTGCGGCTTTTAGAAAGAAAAACCTTCTGGCTAGCTGACGGGACTTTCAAAGTGATTCCAGAGTTATTTTTTCAACTTTACAGCATTCACGTCCAAGCAGAGAGTACTTCGTGGCCTTGTATTTTAGCTTTACTACCAGGAAAATCCCAAGAAATTTATACAAAGCTGTTTAGTGCGTTGCAGGATTTAATACCAGAAGCAGCTCCTACACGAATTCTCACCGATTTTGAAATGGCAGCAATGAACTCCTTCCAAGCAGCATTCCCCACGGCTCAAATATCAGGATGCTTTTTTCATCTCTCTCAGGCCATCTTAAGAAAAGTTGGGAGCCTCGGCCTAAAACACATCTATGAGAGCAACACTGACAACGTAGCTACAAGTACGAAAATGTTATGTGCTCTATTGCTACTTCCACTGGATAAGATCGAGGATGCATTTTTTGAAGTGTCAGAGACATTCCCAGACGATCGCCAGGATGTTGAAGAATTCTTATCCTATTTTGAAATTACATTTATTCGAGGTCGCCAACTACGTGGAAGAAGAAGAAGGGAACCTTTGTTTCCAACTCGCATGTGAAATCACTGGCAAGCAGCTGCTACAGGATTAGCAATGACTACTAATTGCATTGGGGGTTGGCATATAGGCTTGCAATCACTTTTTCAGTGTGCACATTCTGTATTGTGGACTTTCTTCAGCGGTCTGGTGAAAGAAACCGAATTAGCACACGCTCAGTATTTACAATATGTATCTGGACAACGCATTCCAATAAGGAATAAGTACAAATCATTAAAATACAGCGCATGATCGAAAATTATGAACCACTAAATAGACTAGCTTTTCTTAGAACAGTGTCATATCTGTTTTAAGTTGTACAAAATAGTTTTGTATATAAGTATATAATTTTATTTTGGCAATATGTTTTATAATATACTAGCTGACCCGGCGAACTTCGTACCGCCTACTGATGGTTTTTACCATTTTTCCAAATTTTTACGGTTTTGTAAATAAGCGATTAGATATATCATATATTAACTGCGCCACCTTATGGTGGCGTCATAGTACTTAATTACGCAAGAATTGCTAATGTAAATTTATACCATCTTAAACTGTGAAAGGCTTTCGCGGCCATTGTCTATTGTATCAATGGTTTTTGGGCTATTAGGCCGGCGTCGATTGTCTTGCTGACTTGACGTTTCGCCAACACGAGCGGTTGGCATCTTCAGAAGTTGCTTCCTGGTTGACAGTCTGCGACTTACTAAGCTTTGCGTGATTGCAGCTCGTATTTATACGTCGGGAAGGAAGTGGGCGGGGCCACAGTTGCTTTCGATTCCAATCGGTTCTGGTCGGTGTTGTTCGTAAAGGGTAGAGTTTTCGCACTCTTTATTATCTGGACCCATGTTTTGTTAATCTTGACTGCTTCCTCTTTTTTATTAAAGTTGTTGGGGTGCTTCTCTATCTCTATGGCTTCTCTATAGAGTCTGCAATGATCCAACACAACGCGTAATTAGAACAACAAAGACCTTAGTGAAGAAGTCAAGTCTAGAAGAACAGACAAAGAAATTAATTTGTAAAAGTGAAGCTGCTATACCAAGACTCTATGGTTTGCCAAAGATACACAAAGCCAACATTCCGCTGCGTCCCATTGTAAGCACCATTGGTTCACCGACATATGATTTGGCTAAGCACCTGTCATCACTCCTGCAACCATACATCGGACCAAGAACGTATATAAGAAGGATGCTCCACTCCCTATGTTGTACTATGAGCTGCCGTGTGCAATGAAAACGGAAGCAATGTGGGCAAGGCGAGAGAAGCGACTGGCGCAAACGGCTACTGCGCATTAGCGCTGTCTCTGTTCTTCTCACTGCTCGTTCAAGAGTGAGAAAGTCAGTAGCGTAGCGTGCTGGTGTTTTTCATTTACATTTTTCCATATATTTTTTGATTGCCTTGATCTTTATTTATTTGTTCTTTGTAATAATTAATTTTTGCTTGTTTAATTATTTTTTATAATTGTTTTTTATAATTTAAATAATTTTGTCTTAAATCTACGTTATTTTGATTTTTTCTGTATTTGTTGTATAATGATTTTTTTCATTTATTGAGTTAATTAGAGATCTTGTCATCCATTCTTTCCTTTTTTCTCTTTACTTTTAATTCTAATATTTTTTGAGGAGTTTTGTATACACATCTGCAGGGAACTAAAAAATTCCTTTGTTTCATTTTCTAAACTTGTTTTATTTAAGACATTATCCCATGAAATTTTTTGTATTTCTTGGACAAGTTTTTTATTATTAATAATTTGGTAATACCGAGATTTACCATAATTCTTACTTATTTTTTCAATTAGGACTAATTGTAATAAGATGGTATGATAAACTGTTATTGAAGTTGATATTGTTATAGGAATAAGTGTATCAAAATTATTGTTTTTTGATTTAATAAAGATGTGGTCTAAGCAAGTTTTTGAGTTGTTTTGTACCCTAGTAGGTGTATTAATTGTTGAGAAAAAACCGTGTTCATTCATAATGCTTCGGTACGTGTTCTTATTTACAGTATCAACTAATAAGTCAATATCTATGTCACCTACAAAGAAATTGTAATCGGAGTTTTCATTTTCATTTTGTAAAACTTCATTCAGTTGATCTAAGAAACTCTGAATATCACTAGAAGGAGATCTGTAAAATGAGTATAAAAAACATACTTTATTTTTAAAATTTACCTTCAATTTTAATAACTTTGAACCATTTAGATCAATTATTTCATGATAATTATAAATATCAGTTTTTATAAATACAAGGACACCATCATTCTGATTATATTTGCCTGAATTATATAGGGTCTTAAAGCCTGGAATATTAAAAATAAGGGAGTCCCTAATTTGCCAGGTCTCTGAGAGTACAATACAATCTAACGAAATATCAAGAGTTTCTAAAAAAATTTGAAATTCGTCGAAATGTTTGCCAACACTAGATATATTTTGATGTAATATTTTGAAATTCTTATTTTCTTTATTTATTTTTAAAACTTCAGATGTTTCTGTTGCTGATTGCAAGGGGTATGTTATTTTTTCTAGTTGAAAATCCCTTATATAAGGATCCATTAAAAAATCTTTTAATTACTTTGAATGTTGACAGAAGTGGAATCTCATAAAAAATTGTATTTATTATAAAATTTCAATGCTTTTATACTTACTTGAACAAAAAGGTTCTAATAAACCTTTATTAAATAAAATTAATCACAATGAATAAAGTTAAAAAAGATATAATAAAGTTAAAACAGATAAAATGTAGTATAATATTATAAAAAATGCGAAAAATTATCAAAGTAGAACGGGAAGTGCGAACTCTAAGCTAGTAACTAAGAAATGAAATTAAATAAAATTGATTGAAATATAAAGATAAAATAGACACTAATAGTTTACTTTTTTTTAAATCGTTCCACCTTTTTTTTGTTGTTTATCAGTTGATGCAGATGGTTTTCTTGTTCTTGTTAATATTTCTTCTTTCTTTTTTTCTGGCTCGCTTTCTTCTTCCTCCGAATCAGCTCCTAAATCTCCAATTTCCGCCTCTATTTCAGAAATCTCTTCGGCAGTGTAAGGTTTATTATTGATATAAAGTTTTCACTAACTTATTATGCACTTTTAACTATGGTTTTTGTGGAGCAATTTTAGGCCCGTACTTTATGTTACCTTGCCAACGTTATTAACCCGTATATCAGTCAAATAAATGCATGATTCCCCATTTACATATATTTCTATTACAATCAATTGAGTTTACAATTCTCACCGGTGTCATTATTTATAAATTGAGGTATCTTAGTTAAAGATTCGATCCAAAGTTTCGAGAATTTCCTCAACATTCCTGAAAGTTTCCGAGGTATTCCAAGTGATCCATGATAACAATTCACCGCAGTAATACACCTTGGAATCAAAAGAAACTAGCAATGAAGCTTTCAAATTGTCCTCAATCCTTTTTAAATCTTTTAAATCACCACTCCACATATCACGACAAGGCAAATCACTTTTACCTTTGTTTAATTCTCTGTTCATTCAGTGTTAAATTTACCCGTAATTGTTATATACTGATCGAAAAAGTTTTATTTCAGCTCATTTTCTATCCACGCTTTGACATTTCGATCTGTCTTGACAGTTCACCAAAAAAAAAACCAAACACCAGCACGCTACTGACTTTGTCACTCTTGAACGAGCAGTGAGAAGAACAGAGACAGCGCTAATGCGCAGTAGCCGTTTGCGCAAGTCGCTTCTCTCGCCTTGCCCACATTGCTTCCATCTAGCAAGCATACCCCCACCAAGCAAGTGGAGCATCCTTCTTATATACGTTCTTGCATCGGACTTACTGATTCGTATGTCAAAGATTCCACCCATTTTATTTCAAAAATTAAGGACTTAGTTCTTGAAGAGAATGATATATTAGTAAGTTTTGATGTAGTATCTCTCTTTACAAAAGTGCCCCTAAGCAATGCAATGGAACATATAGATGATAAATTCCCAGAGGACATCTCCAATTTGTTTAAACATTGCCTCACCACCACTTATTTTTCATGGGACAATAAGATTTACGAACAGATCGAAGGAGTAGCAATGGGAAGCCCTCTCAGCCCGGTAATAGCAAATTTCTTTATGGAAAAGTTCGAACAACTTGCGTTGGACAGTGCCCCATACAAGCCAAAAGTTTGGTATAGATATGTAGATGACACATTTGTAATATGGAGCCATGGGCAGGATAAATTGCAAGAATTTGTGACACACATTAACAGCATCCATGAAAAGATACAGTTTACGATGGAAATCGAAGACAACAACAAGCTGGCGTTCCTTGATGTGTTATTATCACGAAAAGGAAGATCATTAAGCCACACAGTGTACAGAAAACTTACACATACGGATCGGTATTTACATAGGGATTCCAACCACCACCCATGTCAGAAATATGGAGTCATCAAAACCTTAGCAGAAAGGGCAAGAAGAATTTGCGAACCCGAGGCACTAAACGCAGAGCTAACTCATATTCATGATGCTTTAAGGGCCAATGGTTATGCAGAACGGGAAATCAAAAGATCGATTGGACCAACAAATCGTAGACCCAAGGAAAATGAGCAAATCCAACCAGTGGCAAAAGCATTTCTGCCTTTTATTCCGGGAGTGACAGACAGAATTGGTCGATTGCTAAGAAAGAAAAATGTGAAGACTATTTTCAAACCAACGAGAAAAATCAAAGAATGTCTTCGATCGGCAAAAGACAGAAAAGATCCACTGTCGGCTTCGGGAATTTACCGCATTCCGTGCACATGTGGAAGCGTGTACATAGGAACCACCAAACGCTCGATCAACACCAGGATTAAAGAGCACAAGGCCAATTGTCGTCTGGGGCAGACAGACAAATCCGCCGTAGCGGAACATTCCCTCACTATGGACCATCGGATTAAGTTTGAGGAGACCCAAGTCCTCGCTACTACATCAGCATACCATTCCAGACTCTATAGAGAAGCCATAGAGATAGAGAAGCACCCCAACAACTTTAATAAAAAAGAGGAAGCAGTCAAGATTAACAAAACATGGGTCCCGATAATAAAGAGTGCGAAAACTCTACCCTTAACGAACAACACCGACCAGAACCGATTGGAATCGAAAGCAACTGTGGCCCCGCCCACTTCCTTCCCGACGTATAAATACGAGCTGCGATCACGCAAAGCTTAGTAAGTCGCAGACTGTCAACCAGGAAGCAACTTCTGAAGATGCCAACCGCTCGTGTTGGCGAAACGTCAAGTCAGCAAGACAATCGACGCCGGCCTAATAGCCCAAAAACCATTGATATCTTTATGATTAGTTGAAAATAATCATTTGTTCGATAAAATGGCTGAGCCTAAGCAATAAACTGTAAATTTATTTACGAATTTAAATTCGTTCATCAAAATAGCCTTATATTCATTTTATGATAATAAATTGCAAATTTATAGGTAAATTATTTAATTTTAAGGCTTAGAGAATCCTCTCTATTTTTAACTTTGAAGGTTAAAGGTTTACTTAACCTAAATCCTTAAAGATAAAAGAAAATATTTGTACAGATAAATAATCTAAATAAGGTAATGAAATTAAAAAAGATAATTCTAGATGTTTTTCATTCATTATTAAAAATTAAAATTTCATTTGAGGTAAATATTAAAGTAGAAAATGTTAATCGAAGGTAGAAATATAGAGTTACCAAAGTTATAAGAATTAAAATAATTCTTAACCCGTAAGAATTATTAGAAACTAGGGTTTCGATTACTAATCATTTAGGTAAAAATCCTAAGAAAGGGGGTAGACCCCCTAATGAAAAAAAAAATTATTAGGAAAAGAAGTTTTAATAATTTATTAGAATTAAGACTAATAGAAATTTGAGAAGAAAGAAAGATATTAAACTGTGAAAAAATTATAATAATAGAAATATTGATAGTTGTGTAAATAGAAAAATAGATTCCTCATAAAGTTTTTATTTTTAATAATCTTGCTAGTATTCAGGCAATGTGATTGATTGAAGAATAAGCTAAAATTTTTCGTAATCTAACTTGATTGAACCCTATTAATCTACCAACTAATCTTCTAAAAATAATAACAATTGAATAGAATACAAAATTAATATTATACATTAATAAAATTATGGGAGCTAGTTTTTTTCATGTAAAAATAATTAAATTATTTAATCAATTTAATCCTTCAGATACTTCTGGGAATCAAGCATGAAATGGGGCCGCCCCTAATTTAATAAAAATAGCAGAATTAAGAGTTATTATTATAGAATAATTTATATACTGTGGGAGAAAGTCAGATAAATTTAATCTTCTAATAATAGCAAATAAAATTAGAGAGGAAGCTAAAGCTTGTGTAGTAAAATATTTAATTATTGCTTCTGTTGGATATTGATTATTGGGAGATTTTATTAAGGGGATAATTCTTAATAAATTAATTTCGGTTACATACTAACTGCAGTCCAAATAAAAGGTCGATTTCAGGTATAAAAAAAATGCCGAATTGCAGTCTAAACATTTCAGTTGCAGGTATAGTCTATCCAATGTAAATGTGAAAATCGGTGCTCTTTGGCGGTTTTTAAGTGCCTTTGATGACATTTCCGACCATTGGCGTGGAATTAAATAAAAAGGGTTCATAAATTTTTATTAATTTTTGTTTTAAATTTCAAAAGAAAAACGGTTTTTGTATATTTGTAAATTTTGTATCAATTGGAAAATTGTCAAATAACAATTTAATTCTTTTAAATTAAAACTTGTTAATTTTAGTTAAAATAAGAACATTTGGCTCATTATTCAAATAGTACATAACTCATAATATTTTTATAACAATTGTCTACAAATAATACTCATTTTATCAGACAATCTTAAAAGATTTTTTGTCCAGCAAGGACCATGAGGAGGTATAAGCCTTCCTTGCCTGGAAAGGAAAGGGTTGGGTATGTTAGTAAGAATATAAAATTAGTTTGTTTTTAAAAACAAGTTTTCAAGATACATCACGATAGTTGTAAAGGAAATTGGTTGGAATTAATAACAAGAATTGACAGAGTCTTCTGAAGTAGAATCGTTTCCAGGTTGAATAACTAATGGTGCTATTGGCGGTAGAACAGGATATTCCTTTTCTATGTTTATAACATGTGCTTCACAATTTTTCCATACATCGCTATTAATGCCACTAATTACCTCTCGAATATTATCAAGAACAACTGCGCTTAAGGTTGGTGACTGATTATATTTTCGTAAACGTTTCTTTACAGCACTCCAAACCATTTCGATTGGATTAAAAATACAGTAGTATGGAGGTAAACGCAAAAGGGTATGACCATGTCTGCTGCAAATGGTGTCAATGACGTATTCATTTTTAAAATTCTGACTTTTGATCATTCTTATTAATTCCTTCTTTACTGGCACCTTTTTAGGAACATTGATATTTTTGATTGCCATAAATCTTAAAATTTCATCCTTTTTTGTGTTGGTATTAGGTATTTTGTTTAATATGCGGGAATGATACGACGCATTGTCCATAACAATTACTGAATTCGGCGATATGTTAGGCAAGAGCTGTTCGACAAACCACTTTTCAAATAAATCGGCTGTCATATCTTCGTGATAATCGGCAGAAGACTTTGTTATATTTTTGGCCGACAATAGCAACGCATTAGTTACAAAACCATCTTTGCTTCCGGCATGAAGAATAATAACACGTTGTCCTCTTGAACACGGTGCTTTTAAAGCACAATTGTTTGTGTTATCAACCCAGCCGTACTTGACAACATCATGCGTATCGAACCAGGTTTCGTCTAAATAAATTATATTTCTGTTTAAGTTGCGATATTCTTTTATTTTGCACAAATACCCTTGTCTAAGTTCTACGATACGCTTAGATTCCATTATTATCATCCGATTATCTAGTTTCTTATATTTAAATCCACAACTCAACAAAACCTCGCGCAGTGTTTCCAAACTTGCATAATTATATTCAGGAAAATCTCTCAATTTCTCACGAATCATTTCTAAAGTAGGCACTTTATTTTCTTTGTAAAAGTTATAAACTGTTCGTTGAATAACGTCCTTTGCAGCAGTGTCAACGCTACCCAATTTTTTATTTGGTCGCTTTCGTTTTAAAGAATGATCCATAACAGTTCCTAATTTAACAATTTTATATATCGTCGTATTCCCGATTCGTGTTAATTCATGAATTCTCGAAACAATCGCAGTGTCAGTCATTCCACCATTTTCTTTTTTCAAACAATGATACATATTTAAAACAACGCGTTGACATTGAACGTGTAAATCTCTGTGTTTTAATTCGAGACTGTCATTAATATAATTATCATCTATTGATAATTGCGACGATGATGGATCTTGATCACCCGTTTCAAATGGTCGCCAAAACGCCATAGATTTATAAATAATTTATTACCAATTTCTCCAATAAACACACTGACGCTACTGTAACTAGTTTTAAAATGAAACAATTATGCAGGTTCAGAAGTCGAACCACTCGCTAAAACTCGTTCCATGCCGATTTCCATTTCGGTACAGAGTGGCTCTGCTAAATCAACTCCGAAATTTAACTACATTTACGTTACTACCATGGTCGGTTCCTATTAGCGACTCTCCTGTATGTTTAGAAACAGATCTTGTCGGTACATAGTCTTAGAAAGGCGTCGGCATTTCTTAACATCTATATCTAAGGAGCCGACAAAAATATTAAAAAGCAGGGTGCTATAACTCAATGTTGCCATCACTCTAAAATATATCTAAGTATAGGTAAGTAATATATACAAAACTGATTTCATTAGTGAAAACTGTTCAAATATGAAGAAGCTAGTTAATTAATTTAAGTATATATTTTGTAAGAAGATTTTTATATTATCTTTCTAAGAGTCATTGATGAACAATTGAATAGTAAAGTAGAGAAAACATTTTCAAAATATATAAACTTAGGAATATTCAGAAATATATCTGGCAACATAGATTTGAAAGTCGGGTCCTTTGTTGGGGTTGGTAGGCGTGGTTGTCTTTTCACATTGATATTAGTTAAACTATAAATACCTAGATGAATAAACTCGCTTCATATAATCAGTAGCGTCCAGTGGAGAGTTATTAATTAATATCGTTATTTTAATGAAATTGCAATGGTCGATATTTTAAACAATATTAGGTCGAGTATTAGGTCGTACTGAAAAGATTTGTATAATTATTTGAAATCAGTTTAATGTTAAAAAAATGTGGATGCACATTTATTAAAACACGTTATACTATATAATATTGGTAATTTATATCTTTTATTTCGAAACTTTAAATACACATGTGAAAAATAATATTCGTAAGTAAAAGAAACATTTAAAATAATATGAATTATAAGTTTCACCTATTTTTTAATGTACTTACAATAACATTATTCGATTACCAAAAACCTTGTCATGAAATATAATATTAAAATTTATTTTGGAATTTAAACTGAACAGTTTGATTCCTAATGGTTAATATAACTATAAGAAACACACTTTAGGAAATCTAATCCACAAATCTGTCTTTGTAAGTACTGGTCAATTTTTTGCTGAATGAACCTTTGCTTGATGGATGTTTTTGCTCGGATCACATGTTTTTCTAACCTAAGGCTGTTCATTTTGGCATAAGTATCTGTTTGCATCCCAATCAAACATTCCAGAAATTTGTGAATATTTGGATGAGGTGTTTCGCAACGTCTCTAACACTATTATGAATAGCTGGTTCGAAATCGACTACTATATATTTTGGTTTCAAGTGAAAACCTAATTCTAAACATTTATTTTTGACTAGCATAAATAAGACCTTTTCGCCTACCCTCACCGCATGTGGTTGTATGAATTCACGATTTTACAATCTATTGTTTATATTTAACAAATATATGTGTTTAATTTTTTATAAATAAAAATAAATAAATATCAGAAACGTAAAGATATTTTTTTTCTGATTTCAACCATATATAATACTTACGCAAAATTTTGTAGTTTACAGATATGACACCAAAATATTCTAAATTACACTGAGAAACAAACAACACCCAATATAACATAAAATACCTTTAGCGCCTGTATCTAACAGGACTTGTCAATTAATATTAATACTATTAATAGTCATAAATATACCCATCACCAACATGCAAAAAGAAATCAAAATAGAAAAGAACCTTAAATACCCCAAAAATGCATATCTAAATATTAATAGTAATAAATATACCCCTCACCAACATGCAAAAAAAAAATACCTCTAGCAAATGTATGTAATAGTAGTACTTACTTGTCAATGTAAAAAAGTGATTAGTTCATCAGTGGGTGAAAATGTTGTATCGCATTGGTAATATCCGTCCATTGCTCTTCATGTGTGGTGCATCGACTACGCCAAACATACTCCACCAAATATGTTTCAAATCTAGTTATGCACATCCTTCCCATACGTCGACGAAGATTCCTCTTAATGACAGACCATTTACTTTCGATATTTTGGGTGTGAATAAGTCGATTGTTTGGATCCACAAAATGTCGTTGGTGATTGACTTGATAGTGATGGTATCCAAGGTGGTTTCCACTATGTGTCCAGGACTGCCTATTTGCTCATCGATTTCCAGCATCCAGTGAACAGGAAGGTTTCTGAAATGTTGAAGGCAGCGACCCACAAATTTCGTGGAAACTCCAGTTTCCGCTCCTATTACTGTGACTGGATACTCCTTAATCCACAGTACTAAAATAATCAGCAACTGAACTATAGGAAGTGTCGAAAAATCCAGAAATGAATTTGTCCTACAGGACGTTTCAGTACAACAGTTCCGTCTGCGACACCGATAACTTGGTTCTCTTCCTTGCCTTTTTTGTTGGCCAAGTTGGATTCTATTCCCACACACACATGTCCTGGAACGTGAAACAAATCCATGTACTATCAAAAAATTTACCAAACCCAATTCCTTTATGTGATTCTTAAAAGCTGTAGAACTGCGGAGGAATTCCATCATACACAAACACATATATTTTTTATCACTACCGAACAATCAATAGGATGTATACCGTGCGTAAAACAAGACACAAATAATTGTTTGTGAATAATGGCTAACATTTTATATATTTTCTGTTATTACCGAACAATACAAATTGATATTAAAAAAACATTAGGATGTTTTGTAATGCAATAGCATTTTAATTAGGGTAAATCTCTTTCAATCTGATTGTTATTGGAATTGTTAAAGTTTATCTATTTTCAACACCTCATTATGAGATTATCCCTTGCTGTTTTGGATTTAAATTTGATAATTAATCATTTTTGTAGTATTAAGGTATTCTATTACTTATATATTATTTTTAAAACATTATTATGAGATTATCCCTTGCTGTTTTGGATTTAAATTTAATAATCATTGGGTAATTTTGTACCACATTATGAGATTATCTCTTGTTTGTTTCTCAGTGTAATTTAGAATATTTTGGTGACATAACTGTAAACTATAAAATTTTGCGTAAGTATTATATATGGTTGAAATCAGAAAAAAAATATCTTTACGTTTCTGATATTTATTTATTTTTATTTATAAAAAATTAAACACATATATTTATTAAATATAAACAATAGATTGTAAAATCGTGAATTCATACAACCACATGCGGTGAGGGTAGGCGAAAAGGTCTCTTTTATTGCTCTTTTATTAGCACCCTACTGGGCTCAGGTAAGGGGTGACGCGAGAGTCTGTTTAACCCTTAAATGTTATAATTAACTATTATCCTATTTTTGTCAAGTTAAAGCTCCTTGATTTCATTCATGATAAATTCCAATTAAAAGAATAACAATAAAAATTAAAGTAATTAAACTATAATTAACTAAATTAGTAAATTTTAATGTTAAAATTAAAGGAAATAAGAGAGTAATTTCTACATCAAAAATTAGAAAAATAACAGTAATAAGAAAAAAGTGTAATGAAAAAGGCAATCGGGAAGAAGTTTTAGGGTCAAACCCACATTCGAATGGTCTATTTTTTTCACGGTCATAAAAACTTTTTTTAGAAATTAAATTTAATAGTATTGTTAATGCAAAAATAATTAAGATAATTATAATGGATAATTTAAAAAATAAAAGTATTACTTATACTAAAAATTTAGATTTTTTAATTGGAAGTTAAATATAATTATTTATATTATTACCTCATCAGTAAATAGAAATATAAAGGAAAAGTCAAACAACATCAACAAAATGTCAATATCAGGCAGCTGCTTCAAATCCAAAGTGGTGTCAGTATGAAAAGTGATTAAAGAAATGTCGAATTAAACAAATTAAAAGGAATGTCGAACCAATTAATACATGTAACCCATGAAATCCAGTTGCTATAAAAAAAGATGAACCATAAACAGAATCTGCAATAGAAAATGGGGCTTCTAAATATTCATACCCTTGAAGGATAGAAAAGTAAATTCCTAAAAGTACTGTAAGAATTAATCCTTGAAGTGCTTGGTTGTAATTATTTTCTATTAATCTATGATGGGCTCAAGTTACTGTAAGACCTGATGTTAGTAAAATAAGGGTGTTTAATAGGGGAATTTCTGAAGGATTAAATGTAATAATTCCTTTTGGAGGTCACTGTAGCCCAATTTCAATAGAAGGTGATAAAGATCTATGAAAGAACCCTCAAAAAAATGAAAAGAAAAAAAGAATTTCAGAAGTAATAAAAAGAATTATTCCTCATCGTATTCCATTAGTAACTAATAAAGTATGTAATCCTTGATAAGTTCTTTCTCGAGTAACATCACGTCATCATTGAAATATAATTAATCTTGTAGCTAGTAATCCAATTATAAATAATGTATTATTATAAAGATGGAATCATTGGATTAACCCTATTATTGTTGTTATAGCTCTAATAGCACCTAAGATTGGTCAGGGCCTAATATCTACTAAGTGGTACGGGTGATTTTTATGTATTGACATAAGTTTCTCTAGAGTATAAAGTTCTTAAAACTGCAAATACATATGATTGGATAATTGCTACTGCTGATTCAAGAATTAATAGTAAAATTTGTGTAATAATTAAAATATTAATAGTTAAAATTGATAAGAAATTACCAGTTTGTCCTAATAAAGTTAAAAGAAGATGACCTGCAATTATATTAGCAGAAAGTCGAATTGCTAGAGTTATAGGTCGAATAATATTTCTAATAGTTTCAATACATACTATAAAAGGTATTAAAATAGCAGGAGTTCCTTGTGGAACTAAATGAGCTAATATATATTTAGTATTTATAAATCAACCAAAAATTATAAATCTAGTTCAGGTTGGCAGGGCTAATCTTAGTGTTATAGATATATGACTTGTTCTAGTAAAAATATATGGGAATAATCCTAAAAAATTATTAATTAAAATAAAAGAAAATAATGTAATAAAAATTAAAGTTCTTCCTTTGTTTTTATTATTAATTCCAATTAGTATTTTAAATTCCTGATGTAAAGTTAAAAAGATTTTTATTCATAAAATTTGAATACGAGAAGAAGAAGCTCAAAAAAAGATGGGATAAATAAGAAAATAATAATTGTTCTTAATCAATTAAGGGAAAGTCTAAAATTTGAGGTTGGATCAAAAGAAGAAAAAAGATTTATTATCATTTTCAGTTAAAATTAAGTTTTTTAATTTTTAATCTATTTTTAGATTTATTAATTAAAAAAGAGAAATAAATAAAATTATATTTACTAAAAAGTAAGTTAAATTAAAAAATATAAATAGTAATATTCAGTTTATTGGTATTATTTGTGGTATAGAAAATTATTTTAAAAAATTATTTTAATTTGACAAATTAATGTTATGTATTAACTAAATTTTCCATTAGAAATAATCGTTAACTTATTATATAATGGTTTAAAATTCCATTGCAAACTTTCTGCCATCTAATGAATTTAATTTAGAAATTCAGTTAATAAAATATTTTGGTGAAATTATTTCAATAACAATTGGCATAAAGCTATGATTAGCCCCACAAATTTCAGAACATTGTGTCCAAAAAATAATCCTGATCGATTAATATAAAATCTTATTTGGTTTAAACGTCCAGGAGTTGCATCAACTTTAATTCCTAGAGATGGAACAGTTCATGAATGGATTACATCTGCTGCAGTAATTAGTATTCGAATATTAGTTTTATAAGGGATAGTTATTCGATTATCTACATCTAGTAGGCGAAAATTAAATTTTTCTAAATCTGTTTTTGGAATTATATAGGAGTCTAATTCAATGTTTGTAAAATCTGAATATTCATAGGATCAGTATCATTGGTGACCAATAGTTTTAATTGAAATTATTGGATTGTTAATTTCATCTAAAATATAAATTAATCTTAATCTTGGAATTGCAATAAAAATTAAAGTAACTGAAGGTAGAATTGTTCAAATAATTTCAATTATTTGCCCTTCTAATAATAATCGATGAGAAAATTTATTAAAAAATAATGAAATTAATAATTTTCCGACTAATATAGTAATAATGACTAAAATAAGTAGGGCATGATCATGAAAGTAGGCTAATTGTTCTATTAATGGAGAAGCCCTGTCTTGAAGTGTAATATTTTTTCAAGTTGAAATTTCTAAAAAAAGAAAATCTTTATTTTCGGGGTTTAAATCCGATGCACTATTCTGCCATATTAGAAATTTGTTAATTGTGGCAGTTCAGAGTATTAGTGTTCAGCGGGGGGATTAAATTGAAGTCATTCAATTGATGAAGATATTCTTAATGGACAAATTCTTTTTCGTTGCACAGAAAATGCCTCTCAGAAAATAAATAATAGGTATAGAACTCCAATTAATGAAATTAGTCTTCCAATTGAAGAGACGATATTTCAGAGTAAATATCTATCTGGGTAATCAGAGTATCGTCGAGGTATTCCTATTAACCCTAAAAAATGTTGTGGGAAGAATGTAACATTTACTCCAATAAATATAATAAAGAATTGGATTTTTAAGTAGAAGTTATTTAAGGTTAAACCTGTAAATAATGGGAATCATTGAATTATACCTGCTATAATTGCGAATACTGCTCCTATAGAGAGAACATAATGAAAGTGGGCAACTACATAATAAGTGTCATGTAATACAATATCAATTGAGGAGTTAGCTAATACTACTCCAGTTAATCCTCCTACAGTAAAAAGAAAAATAAAACCCAAGGATCAAAGAGTAACTGGTGAGAAGTTAATAATTGTCCCATGAAATGTAGCTAATCAACTAAAAACTTTAATTCCTGTTGGAACTGCAATAATTATTGTTGCTGATGTAAAATAAGCTCGAGTATCAACATCTATTCCTAATGTAAATATATGATGGGCTCATACAATAAATCCTAATAGTCCAATTGCTATTATTGCATAAATTATTCCTAATGTTCCAAAAGCTTCTTTATTTCTTCTTTCTTGTCTTACAATATGGGAGATTATACCAAATCCAGGAAGAATTAAAATGTAAACTTCGGGATGCCCAAAAAATCAAAATAAATGTTGATAAAGAATTGGGTCTCCTCCACCAGCCGGTTCAAAAAAAGATGTATTTAAATTACGATCTGTAAGTAATATTGTAATTGCACCGGCTAGGACTGGTAAAGATAAAAGTAAAAGGATGGCTGTAATAAATACTGCTCATACAAATAAAGGTATTTGGTCTATTGATATTCCTTGTGGCCGTATGTTAATTATTGTTGTAATAAAATTAATAGCACCTAAAATTGACGAAATTCCTGCTAAATGAAGACTGAAGATAGCTAAATCAACAGATGGACCATTATGTGCAAGATTAGAAGATGGGGGGGATAAACTGTCCATCCAGTTCCAGCCCCTCTTTCTGTAAACCTTCTTATTAATAATAAAAAAATTGATGGTGGGAGTAACCAAAATCTTATATTATTTATTCGAGGGAAGGCTATATCCAGGGCCCCAATTATTAGCGGGACAAGTCAATTTCCAAATCCTCCAATTATTATTGGTATCACTATAAAAAAAATTATAACAAAGGCATGAGCAGTAACAACTACATTATAAATTTGGTCATTTCCAATTAATGATCCTGGCCTTCCTAATTCAGTACGAATTAAAAGTCTTATGGAGGTACCAATTATTCCAGCTCAAATTCCAAATAGAAAGTATAAAGTTCCAATGTCTTTATGATTAAACTGTGAAAGGCTTTCGCGGCCATTGTCTATTGTATCAATGGTTTTTGGGCTATTAGGCCGGCGTCGATTGTCTTGCTGACTTGACGTTTCGCCAACACGAGCGGTTGGCATCCTCAAAAGTTGCTTCCTGGTTGACAGTCTGCGACTTACTAAGCTTTGCGTGATCGTAGCTCGTACTTAGACGTCGGGAAGGAAGTGGGCGGGGCCACAGTTGCTTTCGATTCCAATCGGTTCTGGTCGGTGTTGTTCGTTAAGGGTAGAGTTTTCGCACTCTTTATTATCGGGACCCATGTTTTGTTAATCTTGACTGCTTCCTCTTTTTTATTAAAGTTGTTGGGGTGCTTCTCTATCTCTATGGCTTCTCTATAGAGTCTGGAATGCGTGTACATAGGAACCACCAAACGCTCGATCAACACCAGGATTAAAGAGCACAAGGCCAATTGTCGTCTGGGGCAGACAGACAAATCCGCCGTAGCGGAACATTCCCTCACTATGGACCATCGGATTAAGTTTGAGGAGACCCAAGTCCTCGCTACTACATCAGCATACCATTCCAGACTCTATAGAGAAGCCATAGAGATAGAGAAGCACCCCAACAACTTTAATAAAAAAGAGGAAGCAGTCAAGATTAACAAAACATGAGTCCCGATAATAAAGAGTGCGAAAACTCTACCCTTAACGAACAACACCGACCAGAACCGATTGGAATCGAAAGCAACTGTGGCCCCGCCCACTTCCTTCCCGACGTATAAATACGAGCTGCGATCACGCAAAGCTTAGTAAGTCGCAGACTGTCAACCAGGAAGCAACTTCTGAAGATGCCAACCGCTCGTGTTGGCGAAACGTCAAGTCAGCAAGACAATCGACGCCGGCCTAATAGCCCAAAAACCATTGATACAATATACTATCTTAATTGCGCCACCTTACGGTGGCGTCTTAGTAAGGATCACTCTTTTAAATATATGAAATAGCTGTACCCGGCGCGCGTTACTACGCCAACAACTAAAATAAATTTAAGAAAAATAAAAGAGATGAAGAGATAGAGAAGGAAAGAAAGTTTATAGTTTTGTTTCACTTATCGCACCAAAAATATATTTTTCGAACTTATATTTATATATGAAATCGTATAGATATCTATTAATTAATACTGAATTTAAAACATGGAAGCTTTATTTAATTAAGTAACCACGTTTCCGAACAAACGATGCTCTTTCAATATAGTCTATGGCTGTGAATGACATTGACATTCGTTACGCGCGTTTTTTAAAATATGCAAAATTAAATGTCTATTTTTCAATATTTCTGAGAGATTTTCTTAATATTTTCTTCCGTAAGAACCTTCTCCTAATAATAACAAATACAACACAAAAAGAATTACAAAAATCGGTCTAGCCATTCACGCGTGATGCCATGACCAAGGAAAACGGGTTTCATTTTTATATATATAGTTTTCTTTAATAGAAATTTGCTTTAACCGTCATGGAAACAGACAGTGACATTAAAAAAATAAATTTTGTAATCTATTGAAAGATATCCCAAATAACGTCTAATATTCTAATAATTGTGATTCAGAAACTGACTTAGTTATAATTAACATTAAATGTCGTTTCTTTTCGTACAGGTATGTAAGACCTTGTTAGTTGTTTTATTATTATTTCGTTTCATGTTTAACACAATAAATCTTTTCTTACAGAGAGAAACTCAATTGTGTTTTATTAACTCTGTCGTCTAAATCACAGAAAATTTAGAAATTACCTTATAAAACGACATTTATTGTCAGAAAATGGAAAGATTGAAATTTACGTTTCAAGTAAAACCAACAATAGACGGAAAGTCAAACGTTATTGCCATAACCGCAATTGCTACACAAGATGACAAAGTTTTTCTTATTCCTGAAGAGCATCAAGCTGTAACACTTCACAAACATATCCAAACCTCGAAAACATTCGTTACAGTGAAGAAAACATTAGTAAAAAGATATCAAACTAGAAATGTTTGGATAAAAACAACTGAAGATATTTTACAAACATACATTGATGAAGATGGCAACATGATTTTTCAGGACCAATTTCTAGAGGAAACTACCCAAGAACAACTGGCTAATGCTAATAAAAAGTGTTCAGAAGATCCCATAGTAAAAATTTTGGAAAAATTGGTTGACGGTCAACAAAACAAAGAAAAACAAAGCATAAAAAAGTTAGCTGAAAGATTTGTAATTGAAAAATTTGACGGAAAAAATTCAAGTGCTCATCAGTGGATGGAAATATTTGAAAAAGAATGTGCAAGGTTTGATATAGCAGAAGAAGAAGAAAAAATTGAAATATTTAGATTATTTCTAGAAAAATCATGTATTGATTGGTATTCTTCCATGATGATCAAGCTTAGTTTACATTCCGAATGGTCAGAATGGAAATCGAGATTTTTACACACCTATGCCAATAAAGGATGGACTACTAGGAAGTATGCTTTAGCTTTTAAGTATCAATCAGGATCTTTATTGGAATATGCAGTAAAAAAAGAAAAACTTTTACTAGAAGTAAGAAAAAAAATGGATGAAGGAACCCTAATTGATATAATTGCTGCCGGCTTACCAGATTTTGTAACGGATAAAATTAACAGAGAAGAAATTGAACATACCGAGAACTTATTTAATGAACTTGGTAGATTAGAACATTTAGTTACAAGAAAAAAAAAATATCAGAAAAAAAGAAGATAATACGCCAATTAAAGAAAAATGTAGTATTTGTGAAAAATTAAAGAAAGGTATACGCTATCATTCAGAAGATTCCTGTTGGTTCAAAACAAAAATAAATACTGAAAAAGATAAAAAGCAAATAAAACTTATCAACAATTCAGAATTGGAGTGTGAACTACAGTGTGAAAACCAAAAAAACTAATAGTGCCGCCATTGATCAAAATAAAATTAGTACTTAATAAAACTGTTGAAGTATATGGGATCTATGACTCAGGGTCTAATGTCTCACTGATAAATTCAAAATTGTTAAATATAGTTTTCTTTAATAGAAATTTGCTTTAACCGTCATGGAAACAGACAGTGACATTAAAAAAATAAATTTTGTATTCTATTGAAAGATATCCCAAATAACGTCTAATATTCTAATAATTGTGATTCAGAAACTGACTTAGTTATAATTAACATTAAATGTCGTTTCTTTTCTTACAGGTATGTAAGACCTTGTTAGTTGTTTTATTATTATTTCGTTTCATGTTTAACACAATAAATCTTTTCTTACAGAGAGAAACTCAATTGTGTTTTATTAACTCTGTCGTCTAAATCACAGAAAATTTAGAAATTACCTTATATATATAGATAAACGTTTTGATCATTTTATACAAAATAAACATGTACCAAATAAGTTTTATGCTCAACTCACTTTTACCTATGTATCCAACTGGCATGTTATTTTCTAAAATTCTCATAATGAAATCGAATAACGCAGTCGTTCTGATCGATTTCATGTATATTTTTAAGTAATTACCCGTCCTTTCTACATAGGTAATGCTAATCACATAATAAAGGTAAATGGAAGTTAATGTAGCTATAAGAATAATAACATTAAATAAGTGAGATAAGAACAGTGAATAAATATTGAAAATGCCAATTCGCTTTTATTTTCTATGAATTGTTTCAAATTGGTGTGATAAATATTTTTTGTGATGAATAAAGTTGTCCGAGTGATGAATTGGGATGTGATGAAAAGTTGCAGTGATGAATTGTCGCCGTGATGAAATGTCGTGTGGTGGAGTGTCATGGATTCTTTTGGGTTCTATATCGATGTAGTAACACCCTCGCTAATTCCCAAGTAACACAGACCTGCATAAATTAACTGCAAATGCACTGCAAAGAGCCTGCAGTCATTTTTATAACTGTATATCAACTGCAGATAATCTGTAGAAATAGAAGTAATCTGCATATAATCATCATATTACCTTTACCCAAAGATGTACTTCATATCACCTGCATACTGTTTAAAATTGCAGATATTTCCTGCATAAGACATTTACTGACAAAGGAAATGCAGTTGTGTCCTGCATAATGTCTTCAAATAAAAGATATGAAAATGAAGACTATATGCAGACATTTTGCAGTAAGAATTCTCTGCAAATGACACCTTTATATAAATAAAATACAGATCTACTATTGCAGAATAATAGCAAACTCTAAGCAGACAAATATGAAAATAAATATTATATGCAGACTATTTGCAGTAAGAATTCTCTGCAAATGATATCTTTATATAAATAAAATATAGATCTACTACTGCAAAATAATAGCATATTATAAGCAGATGATATATCTATATATCTACTTTTTTACGTTTGACAGTTCCATCTCCTATTATATTATTCATATTTAATTAATATGGATAAAAAGGTGAAATGAAGGAAAATATAACGAAGATATACATAAATTTTCGATAAAAACCTCATTAAGAAATAACGATGAACTGTTGAAAATGGCGAAGGATCTAACAATGATTTCGACATGGATTTATCTTAAATAGATGTGCTTAAAGTTGACGAACAATACCATTTAAAAGAAACTTAGATTAACTTAGATTATCTGTAAGTTTGAACCGATTCGAACCAGTAGATTTCGAGAAATTTCAAGATAACCGAAAAAAACAATTGCTAAAAATGATGTTTTTTGGGCATATCTTTTTGGCCATTACATCGATCAATTTCATAACCTAATCAGCTCTCAAGCTTAAAAAACCACGTCGACTGCCGTTTTGCAAATTAAAATCGGTTGATTTGTTCGTGAAATATCGTTGTCGAAAAATTTCAAAAAAAGTGTTTTTTTTTCAATAACTTAGAGATTTTTTGACTAATCGATTTTGCACTCCTAGTAACGTTTTTAGGTCTTAAAAAACTGCATCAAATGCCATCTTGAACATCAAAATCAAATAACGCGTTAACAAGTTATGGCTTTTTAAACATTTCAAAAAAAGTCAAAAACGTCAAAATACGTCACGTTACTATAGCTTTACGGTTAATACCAGCGGGAAGTTGCAAGGATGGCCTTTAAGGTCAACCTCTTTTCGAATTTTTTTAATATTTTTAAGGTACAGAATTTTCATGTGTTACGACACAACTTTGTTTATATTTATATAAATACAAGAGGATGTTAACAAAGTAAACGACGTGCTACTTAGATTTAAGTGGTAAATCAAATATCAACAATTTCAATTTTAGTGGCAATGATCTGCTGCTTATAGAAGAAACCTATTTGAAATTTTTAGGTGTTTTATTAGGAGTTATTTAATAAACATTTATATATGTAACTTTTTAATTAATTTTTACTATTCTTTTAGAGAAATATAGCTTTAAACTGTGAAAGGCTTTCGCGGCCATTGTCTAATGTATCAATGGTTTTTGGGCTGTTAGGCCGGCGTCGATTGTCATGTTGACTTGACGTTTCGCCAACACGAGCGGTTGGCATCTTCAGAAGTTGCTTTCTGGTTGACAGTCTGCGAACTACCTGGTTCGCTTTATTTATTGATTAAATGTAATTATTGATTTTTATATTTATATAAAAGATCTGTTTTTATAAACTAAAGGATTCTAATTTGGAATGAATAAATAAAATACACAAAGTATAATAAATTTATATCATTTTAGTACAAAATTAGCTCTATTGGATTAATGCAAGCATACAAATATGTACTTAAAATAAATTCACATATTTAATAAAATTTGGGTTTTTCGCGGATTGCAAGATAATTTTTAATCTGTGGAATATCAACTACTTTTTCCTTGAGAGATTTCAAATTTGGTGCATTCTCTGTTAAATCTCTACCAAGCATACCATTTAAATAACGTAGTAAGCCCACGAATGCGATATCCACCCATGTAAGCTAGAAATAAATTAAGTTTATGTACTATACTTAAGTATAAATTAAACCCTTAGCGACTACTCATAAAATCTACGGTTAAAGAGTAATTTGGAGCTGTACTGGTACAGATTCACGTTTGTTTTTTTGGAAACCGTCTGACTTCGTCATCTTTCGTACTGAATTGAATTACCTATCATTAGAATACATCTGACATCTGCAGAAAACTTTAAAATGCTAATGCGAAAACTGTTTATTGCCAAATATAGTAGAAAACAGCGTTACTACGATGGACAGCAGCGCAAACTATCACAGTCGTCGATTAAATAGTAATACTTTGGGGAAACATGGGATCTTAAACCTTAAATGATCTATTGGTCATATCTACCAGTTGTCAGACCCCTAATCCACTATGTTGCACTGGTTTAGTGGAACAATACAATGCAACAAAAGGCAATAATGTTGCAAAATGTGCAAAGACTGGCCTGTATAAAAATCACTGGAGCAATGAGATTGTGTTCTAGTTCTAGTGCGACCTTGGAAGTAATTCTAGACGTTCCCTCCTTTCCTCCTCGCATTTATTGCGCCTATTGATTAAGAGGGATTAAGTTTCTGAAACCCTACGATCTTATAGGACAATTAAATCCATGAAGATGCCTACTCACATTAATTTCACAGTAAATGTTAATATTAACGAATGTGGTTAAACAAAACAAAAGGAGCGCTCACTTATTATACTAATGGGTCTAAAACACCAGAAGGAGTAATCAGTATGGGGGTTACAGGTGCTAATATTGTCTAAACCTTTCTATGAAATCTCGAAATGCCACATCATGAATTAAGTTAAAAATTGGGAAGGAATTCTCATGGGACACGACACGTGGCACCATCCCTGCAAAAATGGACGAAGTAGACAGTGGAGCATGCTGTTTCTGCGGATCTACAGATAAAACGGATGATCATTTTATCTGTAACTACAGAGAAATTGTTGGCCAACGACATAAATACCTGGGGCAGATGTTTTTAGAAACTGATCAGATTACAAACGTACGTCTTAAGCGGATAATAGACTTTCTTAAAGGTATAGACCTCATGGACTCATAAATAGATTTAGAGAATATACAAAAGATCTTTAAGGTCACCTACCTACAATCTAAAAGATAAAAAAGGACAAAATAAAACTAATAAAATTTGGTATCTAAGTATATTTGATCTAAATGAACAAGTAATAAAGTGTATATTACATAGAAAAAAAGTTAAGCATACGTGTATTTCATAAAAGAAAGTTAACTTTATATAAAGAGAAGTCAACAATGTGTAGCAGTTTATCCTCAAAATAAAGTTTTATATTCTAAAGTAAAAAAAAAATAATGGGTAGTGAAAAGGCCATCTGTTACTGAGTAACCCAATTGTGATAAAGCAAAAGAAGAAATCTGGAACTCAGTCTTCCGTTTAACATCTCTTATTATCTACTTTCTGGTCTATTAACATTGTATAAAGACTAACTTATACAATGCTATTATTTACCGAAATTGTATATATTTAATCAAATATGGGACCTGGTTATACCCCTGAAACTTCTTGACTTGAAGAAAGATGATAGGATACAACATGATAATAGTTGTTCGCCGTAAAAGTGGTCTAAACTAACAACTGTCCTTTTTATTTGAGATATATTTAAAAATGTATCCAACTTTTAGAATACGATGTCAAACATTAAATTGATTAAAATAGTAACTAAAAAACTTACTTTTCCAACAGCAAAATATCCATTATTTTTCTTTGTCATAGTCTCAAGTTTCTCAATGTAAAATGGTAAAATTTCATTAAATAGTGACTCCTTACTTTGTGGATCTTCATCATAATGGTAATCAATAGTTTCTAAAATTCAGTTAACACCTTTAGTAATATTGATGATTGAGTTAGTTAAAAAATTTAATAAAATAATACAAAACTAATTTATAAAAAGGTTACATAAACTACAACTAAAAACTATGATTGCAAATTTTATTTAATAGTTTTTATAATACAAATCATAATAATTATTTTTCAGCACATATTTTTATTTATTTTAATTTCAAAATAAAGGTTCTTTGGAATTATCAAGGTATTTTTCTAGAGGTGATTCCGAATCCAATGAGCTATCGCTCATCTTTTTTGGACCTTTATTTTAATTTTTCACGTTTTTGAAGATGTTGACTAGAGTAGTGGACCCAAGAATGCAGGTGTTAAACACTGTTTAACTTGTAGTCCTCCGACGAACATGATAATTTATTTTCAAGATAAAACAAATAAATATTCTTGAAATGAATTTATACGAAAGGAATAAGTTGTTGATGTAAAAAGAATTTTTTTAATAGATACTTACTTTCAAGAAAGTCGCTAATGGTATCCATTGCAGCATCAATTTCCAGATCTTCCCAGTCATCACTTCCATTGAGTTTTGTTTTTTTACCGAGATATCTATAAATTGCTACTGACTGATTCATAACATTTCCATTATGTTCCAGAATTGGCAACTCACCCAACGGAGTTTCTAAAATAAATATAACAAAAAAAAAACGGGTGTGGCAGTCAGTGGGACTGCCGACAGGAGTTATACTTCTATGCACGCGCCCGGATTCATAAATTTGTATGCGACTGATTTAGCAAAATCATTATATGATATTCGTGTCCAGCGACCTCAGAAACCTAGTACCGAGTGCACACTCATTTTGTATCGAATTTGAATAAAATTCCTGGAGACGAGGTACGTCCTAAGCACCAGGTGTTTCGGACACCATTATCATATTCGTATTCAGCGACTCAAAAAACCGCCGAGTTCCAAGTGTGCACTGATTTTGTACAGCATTTACATAAAACCCCAGGAAAAGAGGTAAATACCCTAGGCACCAAGTGCCGCGGAGACTTTCGACATCATGATATTCGTGTTCAGCGACCCCCTTTGGAATACTTACCGAGTTGTAATTTTTCTATCTATTGTCTGTTCGGAATGCACTTTTCGACTATTCTTAAAAACTGTTTATATAGCCAACAACCTCAAATACATAGTGCAGGATATAATGCAACCATGTGACGGTACTATGGACTACAATACAATACTCATTACTGAATATTATTATTAATATAAATTACTAAACTTTATATGTTTACTTACGTGACAGAATTATAAAATAATCTGTCAAACACAATGTGATACCTCACTATGATATTTAAAACATTAGCTCAGACTGTTTTTTGTATATCTATCTCTTTTCAATGTACTGAATGTTTAAACAGTATTCAAAGGACTTAGTTATGACTAATTACATGTGCTAAATATTTCATCTTTGTTTTTACCGACCAATATACCTTATAAGTGTTTCTGTCTCCCTCTTACTCACAACATTACATATGTAATGATTTTTCCCATTTAACTCTACACAATCTTTTTCCGCCGAGTGCACGAATAGAAGTATAACTTCAATATATATATTTTTCAAAATCTATTATAATATACTACACACTAGGTTTTAAAGCTGGCCATTCTTCGAATGATACACGAACATCTTCAAATTCAATATTTCCATAACTAAAAAGCAATCGAATTGGGTCACCAAGAGCAGTTGCATTAAAATAAGTGAGTTTGTAAGTGGGAGCCATTTTTTTAATTCTGAAAAAAAATAGTATGAAATTCTCTATTCATATTTATGGGGAAGCTTATCTTGGGCCATTGCTACTTTTAATGTGTTAAATGTAATAATTTTTAAGTTATCTGTTTTCATATACTTATTTGTTTTTTGTAAATACTACAAATGAGTTTTTTTCTTGTTTTTTTTTTGTTTTTTTTTTTTAATTTTGATACCTGACGATCTTGACGATTTTGAACGGGCCGTTTCTGCATCTCCATTGAGGTCGACTGCCAGCTGTCTCCTCATCTTATTGGTGGTCTTTCTGATACCTGCTTTCTTGCTAATTTTCCTATTTGCAGTATTTTCACTAAAATCTGTTATCCTCCATTCTGCAAACATAACTGTGCCACTGTCTTCTCCATATAACTACTTCTTGCACCTCGTATTGCTCTTTCACGTCTTGAACTAGTCTTGTCTTACCTATTATAGTTCACAGCTACTCTTAACATTCTTTTGATATTCGTTGTTTCCCCTCGGGCTTCTACTCCGTAGGTGGCGTAGGTAATGATTGGACTGACACTTTTTTGCACATTATAATTTCGCTGTTCATTCTTATATATTGATTGGCTCATACCATCTCTATTAGACTTTCCAAATTTTTTTGTGGATCGTGATTGCTAGATAGCTCTATTACCAGGTATATAAAATGTAGGAGTTTCTGTATTATTTAGTTTCCAAAAACAGGTATAGGTTGTCTGTAAGAGGAAACATCCAACGGCTAGAAAAAGAGAGACGATCGCAGTACGGTATTGTTTTCAAGAATTGATAAATTACGAATTGTTGTAACATTTGTTTTTTCAAATACAAATTTGTCAGGTACACTGTACTTTTGGATTTGCAAAGAACAAATGATAGTAGTAGTTCATCAATTCTTAAAAATTTTACTCAATTAGAGATATGCCTTGTCTCAGGGTACTTTCCCTGACTGAAGATGACGAACAGAAGTCGAAATAAGCCTCAAACATTACGGGTTTTTCCAAAAGAATACCTTTATGTTTGTTACGTTTGTAAGATAACGAACGTAGTTATCAAACGCTTTCCGATTTTGAACTTCGTAAACTGGGTTTTCCATCAGAGCAGTGCCGAGCCGTCCATATGGGCAAGTCGGGCGGCGCCCGAGGGCGCCGAGGTGATAAAGGCGCCGCTCTCAGATTTTATATAGACCGGATAAAAGCTACAAATGTGGTAGCAAAAAAATGTTTTTACGTTTTAGATTTTTTTTGTGACTGTAATTTTAAACTCAATTATTAAATTACATAAAAAATAAATTTAGCAACGCCCTATCATTTTTACAATTTTTCATCTCAGCAGTTTGTCAGTATTTTGGAATTTAGATAAATGCAAATGCGCTAAATACATTTTAATGATATCATAGGAATTATTTAAAGGCTATCTTTCAAAGCGTTATTGCCCTTCAGTAAAATAAAGCCCAATAAAACATTTTATAAATACTAACAAAATGCAAAACAAATTTTTGAGTTTACCGAGCAGATGACGAGCAGATGACCAAAAAGAATTATCAGTTATCGAAAGTGAGTGGCATGGAGCAAAGCGTTATTGCCCTTCAATAAAATAAAGCCCAATAAAACATTTTATATACTGACAAAATGCAAAACAAATTTTTGAGTTTAGCGAGCAGATGACCAAAAAGAATTCTCAGTTATCGAAAGTGAGTGCATGGTGCAATATCGAGAGTTGTTTTAGGATTTGTGTTTTTGCGATACTTAATAATTTGTGAATATTGTGATGAGTGATAAAAAAAAAAGAAATTGTGTGGCTACCAGAATTTAATAAAAAACGCAAACGAGAAAAAGAGCTTGATAAGAATGCCACATGCAAAAATACAGCAATATTTTGTGTCTTCGTCACCGTCCACATCAAAACAATCGCTAGGTGTCGAGGAAGAGATTTACGAAAGTGAGGAATTAAAAAACGTGTCCAGTGGAATGTGCTTTTTTTAAAGATATGTATATATTTTTAAAAGCTATAAAAAATTTGGCATTTTATTTAAATTTTAAATAAATATATCAATGCATTTAAAATGCATTTGGTACCTATAGTGGGCGATATTTACTCATTTGTGTGTTTGTATTTTAAGATGATGCGTCTAAAGAATTGCCTGGACCTGCGCTTGATGCACCGCCGCCACCAAAAGAAAGATCAACACCAGCACCAGCTTTTCCCAAAGATGACCCAGGACTTTGGCCAAAAGTTTTGACTTCAAACATGGTTGGATATTTAATAGAAACCCCGATTACGCAAGTAAAAAATTATAATTTTCCGCGTGATTCTTCGGGACGAAAATTTTCGGATTGTTATTATGAAAGACATTTAAGAAATGGTGAAAAGTTTCATAGAGAGTGGTTGCTTTATTCTAAATAAAAAAATGCGGTGTTTTGTTTATGCTGCAAATTATTCGATTCAAAAAACAAATCTCCATTTTGCAACGGAACAAACGATTGGAAACATTTGGCGGAATCTTGCAGTAAACACAAAAAAAGTACTGCTCATTTCAATAATTACAAAAAGTGCACAAATTTAAGTCAATCGTTAATTTTTGTTTTATTTTTTAAAGTAGTTGCATGAATTCTTGATTTAGAAAAATCAGAAATTTTATATTTATGGCTGTAATTAAATGTCTATGTAAATTAAACAAATTTTAAGAAAGGCGCTTCGTAAGTTTTGCCCGACGGCGCTGGTAGAGGTCGGCTCGGCACTGCATCAGAGGTTTCACCATAACCTTATGTTTGTTTGTGATCCCATTATGAGAACTTTTGGCCTTCCTGAGTCTCGTCGGTTAGGTAGAAAATACTAAGAGCTTTTAATTTTATGATTATTCGTACCGTATCTTTGTCTCTCTCTCTCTACCGACACATGTAGAATAAAGGACATATGTGACATATGTAACAAAATAATATAAAGAAAAAAGAAAAAAGAGAAAACCTTGGAACCTAACCAAGGTTTTCTCTTTTTTCCAACCGAGAGACAGCTGGCTCCTCTACCCTACCCTACTTATAATGCTACGATTTTTCCACTGCAACCCATATTTGAAATGGATTACCTCCTTTTATTATTTTTAAGAATCAGCTATATTCATTGATATCAACGAAGTACATATTTTCTACATTTTTTATCTTATCAGCAATTAATTATAGTGTAATTTTCATAAACAAATCAATTTGTATTATCATTCTTTGCTTGTGTATTTATTTATTTTCATGTTGGTGAAAAAAGGTTTTTGAAGAAAGTATTTTGTATTCTTGTGCATGACATTTATTAAATACACTGCAGAGCGCTTTCGACTTATTGTTATTTTCAGTGCGGCCCCTATAATGTATATTTATTTTTCGGTCTCTTCATATTTCTTAGTAATTTCCATCCATTGGAATAAAAAATATGTGGCACCCACTTTCATTTTCTTTTAATTTTTTTTCTAGTTACACCAAACAATTTAACGCTCAAAACTGTTTACTGTTGTTTAATATTTTTTATTTAGCTCGAATCAACCCACGACTCGTTCTCCACTACTTAGTACCGTTCGCATAAGTGAGCCTTTATCGAGCAATTAACGTCAATTAACATCAATAAACAAAGATTATAATGTTTTACATAAAAACTGATAAGGAATTTCTATACATACCTGAACTAAACCAAAAGCGACTAAAGCGTTTGAGGATCAACTAACAATGTAAATTATTATTCCTCAGCAAATTAAAATAGGGACGTGCCAGAAAAGATCCTATTAGAGTTGCGCAGAGGTTTTATCTGATAAATTAAAAAAAAAAGAAAAATTAAATGTGTTAAATATTTTTTGTTTTTTAACTCAACTCTCCCAAATGTACCACGTATTCTGAGATTATACAGGGTGTTAAAAAAAAATGAAATGGCTGGTAATATGACCCAAAATATGCAAGTCTTAACAAACACATGTCACGCAAACTAACTATTAGGAGATACGGAGTGTTTTGTGTTTCGTATCATATTTGGATTATCTCTTTTTTCATATACGGTTGTGCAAATGGTAATGCGAGGGAAGCGCTACGTCTGTATGACTGTATGTATGCCACATACCTTCAGTTCGTGTGTTTGGAAGACTGCACCAATGGTTGTGTGATACAAGGAAACAGTCCCGTAAATCCGGGAGACCAAGGTCGGTGTCCACCGCTGTAACAGAAGACGCAATTTTGGCACGAGTAGAGGAGGATCCAGAAACTAGTTTGCGGAGAATATCAGCGGAGGTAGGAATTGGGGCCCCTCTGGTTTGGAGAATACTCCACGAACAGCACGTTTACCTGTACCATGTTCAACGAGTGCATGCTCTGAATCCAATGATCACCAGGAATATTTGGAATTTTGCTGCTGGTTTCTAAGAAATGATGCTGAGAGACCAATTTTATTTCAGACATTCTTTTTACTGAGTAAGTAGGGTTTACACTAAATGGAGTTTTTAATTTCCATCATTCGCATATGTGGGCCGACGAAAATCCCTATAGTATTGTGGAATCCAAGCAACAAGTACGTTTTTCACCAGGAACATTTGGAATTTTGCTGCTGGTTTCTAAGAAATGATGCTGAGAGACAATTTTATTGTAGACATTCTTTTTACTAAGTAAGTAGGGTTTACACTAAATGGAGTTTTTAATTCCCATAATTCGCATATGTAGGCCGACGAAAATCCCCATAGTATTGTGGAATTCAGGCATCAAGTACGTTTTTCGTTCAACATTTGGGTAGGTTTTTTGGGCGACCGGTTACTAGGTCCGATTGTACTACCTAACCGATTAACGGGAACTGATTACTTAAAAGTTTTACATAACACATTTTGCAGGAAATCAAATTTGGTTCCAGCACGATGCTAGTCTGGCCCATTTTTCAATTGCCATAAGAAAGCATTTAGACGGATCCTTTGAAGACAGATGGATAGGAACTAACGGACCTATACCATGGCCTACCAGGTCGCCTGATTTAAACACCATTGACTTTTTCCTTTGGGTACATTTAAAAATAAAGTGAATTTAGCGCATCTCAAGAATATAAGATATATATATTTTTTAATTCCACTAACTCGTTTGATAAAACCATAACATAAAATAGTGACCTTGAATTTATTTGTGATAAAATTGTAGCTGTAATACCGATATCATTGTATAAAGACTAGTCTTTATACAATGCCGATATGTATAACTAAAATTTTATCTAGATAGGTATTTAAGTTAATGTGTAATATAAACGACATCTATCAGTGAATATCAATTATAAACTATTGCTTAACAGATATTTCTTAATGAGCATTCGACTTAAAATAAAATTATATGTTGTATCAACTAGATGTCGGTGTATATATATACAGGGTGTTTCCAAATTGATGCGAAATATTTCACAGGGTGATTTTTCAGCAAAAATTAAGGGGGGTCTTTCATATAAATTTTTGTTCAAAATCGCTCTCCCTCCAATTTACAGCCCCTTAAAGTTGGGGGAAAACAATTGTTTTTATTTAATATCTCCACTATGGAAGAATTTAGAAGAATGAAATTTGGCAGATAATTGATGCTAATAAAATGGAATTTTTTGACAATTTTTGTAACCCTGGAATGTTTATACAAGGGGGTGAAAAAATCAACCCTTATGATATTTTGCCTCTAAACTTTTTAATTCGTCTACATTTTCCTACTTAAAAAATTGATTTAAGAAGACAGACTTAAACTGCAACTTTTTTATGTCTCGACTTTTTCTCCTAAAATTGTTAGTTTGATCACAAAAAAATAAAATAGGTTACAATTCGATATTACTTATTCCTTTATCACATAAATCCAGAAGCGTTATTGTTTGTTAAAAACAGAGTAAGCACGTGTCAAATAATGTCATAATGGGCAGATAATTATTGCTAATGAAATGGAATTTTTTGACAATTTTTGTAACCCTGCAATGTTTATACAAGGGGGTGAAAAAATCAACCCTTATGATATTTTGCCTCAGAACTTTTTAATTCGTCTACATTTTTCTACTTAAAAAATTGATTTAAGAAGGCGGACTTAAACTGCAACTTTTTTGCGTCTTGACTATTTCTCAGTAAGTTGTTTCGTTGACCATAAAAAAAATAAAATATTACTCATTCCTTTTGCACATACATCCAGAGGGGTTATCGTTTGTTAAAAAAAATAAAGTATGCCAGTATTGAATGATATCATAATGACAAACAGTTAATGATTATTTAATTGGACCATATTTTCTACCAATAAGATTAAATGGAAACGACTACGGCCATTTCCTCGAAGAAGTGTTGCCCACTCTTCTTGAAGATGTTCCTATACAAATTAGGCAAGAATTATGGTAATGAGTACCTAATATTTAATTTTTTTATGGTCAAAGAAACAACTTACTGAGAAATAGTCAAGACGTAAAAAAGTTGCAGTTTAAGTCCGCCTTCTTAAATCAATTTTTTAACTAGAAAAATCTGAGGCAAAATATTATAAGGGATGATTTTTTCACCCCCTCGTATAAACATTGCGGTGCTACAAAAACCGTCAAACAATGTCATTTTATTAGCAATAATTATCTGCCAATTGTGACATTATTTGACACCTGCTTACTCTATTTTTAACAAACAATTTATGTGTAAAAGGTATAAGTAATATCGAATTGTAACTTATTTTATTTTTTTGTGATCAAACTAACAATTTTACGAGGAATAGTTAAGACATAAAAAAGTTGCAGTTTAAGTCCGTCTTTTTAAATCAATTTTTTCAGTAGGAAAATGTAGACGAATAAAAAAGTTCTGAGGCAAAATATCATAAGGGTTGATTTTTTCACCCCCTTGTATAAACATTGCAGGGTTACAAAAATTGTCAAAAAATGCCACTTTATTAGCATCAATTATCTGCTACATTTCATTCTTCTAAATTCTTCCATATTGGAGATATTAAATAAAAACAATTTTTTTCCCTCAACTTTAAGGGGCTGTAACTTGGAGGGAGAGCGATTTTGAACAAAAATTTATATCAAAGACCCCCCCTTAATTTTTGCTGAAAAATCATCCTGTAAAATATTTCGCATCAATTTAGAAACACCCTGTATATATATATATATATATATATATATATATATATATATATATATATATAATTGTAAAACTAAAAAAATAATTCATAATATTAATTTCTTAGGATACTTTATGTATTAATTAACGATGATCAACATATTTAAAAAAATCATATAGGTAGGGCAATTGGAGGTATATTCGTGATATTGTGGATTCTGGAGCTCTTTCTATGTTTCTCTTAGGTCCCAAAAAAATGAAAAAATCATCATATAATAAATAAAAAATATAATAAAAGATGCAAGAAAACTTGGACTTGCAATAAATAAAGAGAATGAAGAATGGGTGAAATAGAAAAAGAAGACAACATAGTACAAATAGACGGAGAAAAAACATACATGTTTAAAAGAGCTAACAAAGTTACTTACCTGGGTGTTCAAATATATGAAAAGGGACATGAGGAGCAAGAGATAATAGCCAAAGCAAACAAAAAAGTATGGAGCACTACGAAAACTATATAATGACATTCAAACATGAGTCAAGAGAAGTAAAAACAAGAATCTACAAGACAGTTATCAGGCCCACAGCTACATATGCCAGCGAAACATGGATGTTCAACAAATTATAGAAATAAACCTCCCAGATGGGAGAGAAAAATCCTAACATCAATATATGGAGGTGTGAAAATAGATGATCAGTGGAGAAGGAGAAATAACAAAGAATTAGAAGAATTATATAAGATCCAAAAATAACGACCGTAATTAAATCGCAGAGAATACGATATTAAGGACACATCGAAAGAATGGACAAAGAAAGAATGCCGAAAATGATACTCTCACAAAAGCCAATACAAAAGAGAAGGAAAGGTAGACCAAGAAAGAGATGGAAACACAACGTGTATGAAGACTTGCAAAGAAGTAACATTGAGAACTGAAAAGAAAAATCATTGGACAGAAGTGGATGGAAGAAAGAGGTAAAAAGACTTAAAAAACAAATTGTTACTAATATTTTTAGCCCTAGGCTTCCAAGGCCTGTTGAGCTTAAACAAACAATTAAGTTCGTGCGATTTCTGTATATCAAACATTGCCATGGCTGTTTATGTTGTTGATTGAAATTGATTCTTTTTTAACTGCAGTAACGAAAAGCACAGATTTGCTTAAAAAATGTCTTCGGGTTATTTCAGTTTGGCCAACGAACTGCGCTCAGCGAGACCAAAAATCAGGATTAACAATGATCTTGCACAGGTTGTGGACGCAAATTCCAGGACAAAGTGCCAAGAACTTGCAGAAATGTTCAGTGTCCCAAAACTATTCATTTGAATCCTCAACCGGTAGAAAATACGTGGAAGTTAAGCAAATGGGCCCCACATGAATTGAAACATGATAAAAAATTAAGTCTCACCATTTTTTTTATTTATTTATTTATTATTAAAGCATCAACAGACAAACATCCAATTAATGCTAAATCAATACTATTAATAGCAACAAGAAAAAGTAGCGGACCCAGATTGGAACCTTGAGGTACTCCTGAAGTGGTTTTAAACTCAAATGGTTGAGCACTCTTAAGCTCAACATATAATTTTCTACATAATAAGTAGGATTGAATTAGTAATATAAAAATTACCTCAAGTTTTCGCAATGCTTCTATAAGAATAGAATGCCTAATTTTATCAAATGGTTTCTCTATATCAGTGTAAACGACATCTGTAAATAGGAATAACTTTGCTGACTTTCCATACATCAGGATATGTAGTGGTTTTTAAACAAAGATTAAAAATTTGGTTGAGCGGCTTTATAAATAGTTCACCACAACCTTTTATAATAAATCCAGGAATACCATCTGGTCCAATAGCCCTATTACCCTTCAATCTTGATATTGCGTTAGTAATTTCTTTTGACGTAGGTAATGGATAATTCGCAAAAATGATTCATAACATCATTTCTTACACTGCCGATATCTACATCCTTTATAAATACAAAGGAAAAAAATTGTGCAAAGGCTTGTACAATATCATATATAATGTGTTCCTTGGAGTGTTCAGCAAACATTTCACGCAACGATAATGAACCACTTGATAATCGGTTATTAAGGTGCGACGAAAAACAAATCTTGTATTCAAATTGTAATAATAAAAATAAACAATTTAAATTGTTTAATAAAAACGAATAAAAGAGCAATGTAGCTTTCTAATGCCGTCGGCTAAATTCAAATCGATTAATTTTGACGGCCACAAGAATTGTTTAAAATTATAAGCAATTTTGTTGCTCATAAACAATTAGAATAACTCCGCAAATATTATTTCTGCATATAGTTTAAAAAGTTATTAGAAAAGTATTTGGAAAGATATGCCTTTGGACCACACCCTAAAAGATCATTTTTTTCTTATAAAATGTAACAAATTTCTGGGATTCCGTAAAAATTATTTATTAAAATGACCGAATCCCAGGAATTTATTACATTTTATTTAAATTTAACGGTTAGGAAATATATTCATTAATGATACAATTAAAATTAATTTTAAAAGCAAATTTTTTTCTAGGTTTATTTAAATGTAAAAATATTTTAAATAAAAAAAAAGGGTGTGGCAGTCAGTGGGACTGCCGGCAGAAGTTATACTTCTATGCACTGTTCACTAATAAAACTTAATAACTACAAACACAGGCAAGTAGAAATAATTTTTTTTAAAAAATTAACTGTATTCAATTAAATAAATACTTAGAAAAATAAGACCAGTCGAAGTGTGTCCTTACTTCAAACACGAAAACTAAACAGTAAAACGATCAATGTACAAAAAAAGTGTTTACAAAACCCCATAGTGCAAAATATAATGCAACCATATGACGGTAGTATGGACTACAATACAATACTCATTACTGAATATTATTATTAATATTATTAATATAAAATACTAAACTTTATATGTTTACTTACGTGACAGAATTATAAAATAATCTGTCAAACACAATGTAATACGTCACTATGATTTTCCAAAACATTAGCTCAGACTGTTTTTTGTATATCTATCTCTTTTCAATGTACTGATACCTTATATGTGTTTCTGTCTCTCTCTTACTCACACCATTACATATGTAATGATTTTTCCCATTTAACCCCACACAAATCAAGTCCATGATAAGAAGTATAACTTCAAAAATACCGTACTATATATTACCTTTTTAAAATAATATGTATACGGATTATATAAATATTTGTCACTTCAAAACAGGTGCTAATAAAACCAATTAAAGTTCGAAATGTTATTTGTTTAAAACAATAGATAATAATAATATTTAAAGTAAAGTGAAAACACAGTAGATCGATAGGCAGTTGACATCATTTAGTTTCTTTAATGAATGACGAGAAGTTTATAAAATAAGTCAGTAATCAATCGGTATTATTTGACATGTTTAATCCTAAATAGACGGATGGGTGTTCAAAAAAGGCATTTGAGAGGCTCCGCGATCATAGCACCTCATATGTAAAATTTTGATTGACTAATTATACCATTTGAAAGGTCAGAAAATGGTTATAAAAGGTCAATCGGTTTGATTATTTGGTCAGTGATAGAAAAATTTTTATTAAGCATCAAACTTTTTCAAGGTCAATTAATAATTTTAGCACCTCATTTCTCACAAATACCAAAAATGACGACTTTATTCGATAGAGAACGATCTACTGATAATTGGTCAGCCAAAATAAATAATTGGTCATATCAATTTTATTTCATAAAAAATTAATTAAGTCGCGTAGACAGTTGTGCGCATGCGCTGGGACCTCCAAACAATATTAGGATAGTAAACGTAAGAATTACGAATTACGAGTCTCTGTTATAAAACAAACAAAGTGAGGACATGATTTTGTTTATTCCCTATAGTAAATAATTTGAAAAATATTATTAAAAAAAACATTTATACTTAAAATTCATACTAACTATTTTATCGTTTATTACATATTGAAATATTTGAATGGTAATATACAAGACCTTATTCCAAGTCTTTTCTTAATAAGAACATTTATTTATACATTTGTATTAACTTATTATTATCCATAGGTATAGCATTGAAATATTTTGCATGCCAATGAAAACTTATTTTGCTAAAATAAATACATAAAATGGTTTAAAATTATTTACTACATGCCTAGATTTTTCTTCTTTCAACGAAATAATCGTGCGTGTTATCATTTTTTTTTCAACGAAAAGTTAGAACAGCTTTATTTTTATGATAGCATCTGTTATTTTAGCCCGGTTCCTTTTTGTATTATTTCTACTTTTATAGTTTTATCGGTCATAAGAATTTCGTTAATCCATATTTGAGTATATTGCATGCTTTTACCCTGTCATAAAAATGGACTACAATTACACCTACTATTGTCTCATTAGTACCACTCTATGTTTCTCAAAAAATTTCTTCAGACCACCCACAACCTCATTGCCTGGACCTTCGTCCAATAAGCGTTTTTTGTTAATTTTAAAAAGTTTAATTATTTTAAAAAATTAAAAAAAAAACATTTACATTTGATTGTGTACGAACTATTTTATCGTTTATTACATATTGAAATATGTGAATAATTATTCTAATCTATTACATTAAAATTAAACATTTACTAATATACTGAATAAGGTCTTGTATATTACCATTCAAATATTTCAATAGGTATGCAATAAACGATAAAATAGTTAGTATGAATAATTAATTATAAGTATAAATGTTTTTTTTTTAATAATATTTTTCAAATTATTTACTATAGGGAATAAAAAAAATCATGTCCTCACTTTGTTTGTTTTATAATAGAGACTCGTACCTAATTCTTACGTTTACTATCCTGATATTGTTGGGAGGTCCCAGCGCATGCGCACGACTGTCTACGCGACTTAATTAATTTTTATGAAATAAAAGTGATATGACCAATTATTTATTTTGGCTGACCAATTATCAGTAGATCATTCTCTATCGAATAAAGTCGTCATTTTTGGTATTTGTAAGAAGTGAGGTGCTAAAATTATTAATTGACCTTGAAAAAGTTTGATGCTTAATAAAATTTTTTCTATCACTGACCAAATAATCAAACCGATTGACCTTTTATGACCATTTTCTGACCTTTCAAATGGTATAATTAGTCAATCAAAATTTTACATATGAGGTGCTATGATCGCGGAGCCCATTTGAGATCAAATCGGCATAGAAATAGAATCGTATAACAAGAAAAATTCTCCTTCTGTACTTTTCTTTTTCATTGACTAATGGACCTACATGCGTTTATTTTTTCTTGTTCTATCTCTTCGTACAAAATCAAAGCAACCACTAATAGGCCCATAAAAATATTGATTTTTTTTACAAAAATGGTAGTTGTGACTGTTGAAATGTGTTATTTACGAGGTCTGTCGCAAAGTAAACAGGACTTTTAAGAAATATCCAGTACTAGTAGCGGCCTCTGTTATTTGGTCTAGCGTTCGATAGGTATACTACAACTTTCATTGTTATTCTGTCAAAATTTCATGACAATTGAACAACTTCACGCCGAGTTATCGCGCTCAAAGTGACAGTACCTACATTTTTAACATCAGTCAAAAAATGAGCATCGAACAAAGAGCCAATGTCAAAAAAGTGCACCTGTTTATTAAAATTGAGCAAAAATATTTATTGAGATACATGCAAATGGAATTAAATATCTCCAAAGATTCGATCTATTGCATTTTGACAGGGAATTTGGGCATGAGAAAGGTGTGTTCAAGATTTGTTCCGCACAAGCTCACGTATGATCAAAAAATGCTTCGAATTCAACATTCGAAAGACATTATAAAAGAGAAAAAGAAAGATAAAAACTTTCTGTCGGTGAACCCCCGTATTCTTTGCATATGGCACCGTGCGACTTTTTTCTGTTCGGTAGAATATATTTGCCCATGAAGCGATAACGGTATGCCGAAGTAGAGGCCACTCCAAAAGGCTTTGACCACCATTTGGAAGAACATCCCGGTCAATGAGCGGAAATCCTCATTTGAAAAACTTAAAAACTTGTATTGACTCTGAAAATAAATCCCACTTGCCAAAAACAAGAGATTGTTAATTTTTTTTCTTTGTCCTGTTTGCTTTGCAATTATTGTTTGCTTAATCATATGCACTCAAGAAATGTTTCAAACCTTTAAAAATATTTTTAATTCATTTTTGTCAAAAGGGGTGGTTGGAGTAGTTGACAATTTTTAATAAAAAGGAAATTGTACGTTTAGAGAATTAGGTAATTTATATTTGTATTTAAATGCATAATTGAAATGTTACAAGCTGGTATAGTTTATCCAAAACCACTTGAATAGGCGTGGTCAACGCTCTTTTCGAATTTTCAAGAATTCTCTTCATGGGCGTACAGGTGTGAGTCGGGAAGTTAAAAGCAACATTTAATAGATATTTTACTAGGTTCGTTCATATAATGACGTTCTTTTGAGTTTCCCCTGGTAAAATAGTAAAAATAATTCCTATCCAAGTGGGTCTAGTTATACTATACAACTTTTATGTTATTTTATAAATGGTTTTTGATTTTAATAGTTTTTAAGGGTTGAAAATTGTGAATAAATAATTTTTTTTATGATTTTTTCCAATTTTGAACATTTTTCAGGATATTCAACTGTTTTTTACAAAATTTCTTACAATATTCTATACTCTTTCCAATCTAAATGTAAAATTTTTTGCTCTTTGTCGGAATTTAAATGCCTTTGATGGCTATGCCGACCATTGGCGTGGAATTAAATAAAAAGGGTTTATAAATTTTTATTAATTTTTGTTTTAAATTTCAAAAGAAAAACGGTTTTTGTATATTTGTAAATTTTGTATTAATTTGAAAATTGTCAAATAACAAATTAATTCTCTCAAATTAAAACTTGTTAATTTTAGTTATTAATAAGAACATTTGACTCATTATTCAAATAGTACATAACTCATAATATTTTTATAACAATTGTCTACAAATAATACCTACTCATTTTGTCAGACAATCTTAAAAGATTGTCTGTCCAGCAAGGACCACGGGGAGGTATGAACCTTTCTTGCCTGGAAAGGAAAGGGTTGGGTATGTTAGTAAGAATAAGTATAAAATTAGTTTGTTTTTGAATAGTATATTCTGTAACAAGGTTAGAATGAAAATTCGATACGAGTGGAGAATTCCGAACGCGAGCGTAGCGAGCGAGAGGAACCACGAGTTATCGAATTTTCATTCTAACCGTGTAACAGACTGTATTTTCTCCACGACCATGTAATAATTCTGTTTATTTAAATTGAAATATGTAGCAAAACAATTAGAACGTCGCACTGACAAACTGAGTGACAGTTTTAAAATTCGCAGGGCAATCTATGTTTTTTGTTGAGCAATTACAGAATGTTATTCCGTCACTAGTTATAGAATGGAAATACATGCAAAACACATAAGAAGCTAGTGTTTCAGAATGAATATTCTATCTCAAGAGTGAGAATGAACACTTTCTATTATTAAAAATGAAGTCGGAATTCTTACATTCATTAATGGTCGTGGAGAAAACAAGTTTTCAAGATACATCACGATAGTTGTAAAGGAAATTGGTTGGAATGACTAACAAGAATTGTCAGAGTCTTCTGAAGTAGAATCGTTTCCAGGTTGAATAACTAATGGTGCTATTGGCGGTAAAACAGGATATTCCTTTTCTATTTTTATAACATGTATTGTGTTTCGCAATTTTTCCATACATCGCTATTAATGCCACTAATTACCTCTCGAATATTATCAAGAACAACTGCGCTTAAGGTGGGTGACTGATTATATTTTCGTAAACGTTTCTTTACAGTACTCCAAACCATTTCGATTGGAGTAAAAATACAGTAGTAAGGAGGTAAACGCAAAAGGGTATGACCATGTCTGCTGCAAATGGTGTCAATGACGTATTCATTTTTAAAATTCTGACTTTTGATCATTCTTATTAATTCCTTCTTTACTGGAACCTTTTTAGGAACATCGATATTTTTGATTGCCATAAATCTTAAAATTTCATTCTTTTTTGTGTTATTAGGTATTTTGTTTAATATGCGGAAATGATACGACGCATTGTCCATAACAATTACTGAATTGTAAGAAAACCCAATAGATAGTGTTGAATTTCGATTCATAAATAAATAAATAAATAAACGAAAAACTAAAAGAAAGTGGGAAATTAAAAACAGAAAAAATGCGAAAAAAATAAAGTCTAAAAAAATACCTTTCTAAATCAAATAATATAACGCCACCGTAAGGTGGCGCAGTTATTATCTTATATATTTAAACGAGAAATTCTTACTATATTAAGTACTATCAAGCCAACCGTAAAATATATCTAATATAAAAAATCAATAAAAATCACTAACGCTACTGTGTACTGTAATGGGGAACAAGACCAAGCGCGGTATTTAACTCACGCAATTTTCCTCTTTGATGTTTCGTTTCATGTACAGCCGCGTTTAGTAAGAGCCGTCGGCATTACTTTACATTAATATCAAAGGGGTGCGCACCGACTTTGAAATCTCAAACTATATACACAATGTTGCCTTTACTCCAAAATGTCTTTAAGTATAAGTAATATATACAAAATTGATATCATTAGAAGTAAAAACCGTTTAAATATGAAGAACCTACTTAATTAATTTAAGTATACGTTTTTTAAGAATATTTTTATATTATCTTTCTAAGAGTCATTGACGAACAATTGAATAGTAAAGTAGAGAGAACATTTTCAAAATATATAAACTTAGGAATTTTCGAAAATATATCTGGCAACCTAGATTCAAAAGTCGGTTCCTTTGTTGGGGTTAGAAGGCGTGGTTGTCTTTTCACATTAATATTAGTTAAACTTAATATTTTCAAAATTTTCTTATAATTTCTAACACTTTCTCACGTTTTTCAACATTTTTGTACGATTTTCGACATTTTTACAACATTTCCAACAATTTTTCAAGATGCCAAGAATTTTTTTACGATTTTCATAAAATTTTCACGATTTGTTTTTTTTTTAAGATCTATAATATATTTTTTCACGAGTTTTAACATTATATCGAGATTTTCAAATATTGTTCATGATTTTCAGATTATTAACGACATAATTTTTCTGGATTTCTAACATTTTTTCAGGATTTTTCAGGGTTGCCAATTTTTTTTTACAATTTTCAACATTTTTTAATGGTTTTTGACAGTTTTTTCACATATTTTTGAACATTTTCTTATAATTATTTCTGTTTTTCAACATTTCTTTATAATCTTCGACATTTTTTCATCATTTTCAAATATTTTTCAATTTTAAGATTTTTACATTTTTTTATGATTTTCAACAACTTTTCTTGTTTTCTCCATTTTTTCAAGATTCCCGAGAAAATTGTTTACGATCTGTTTTATTTTATCTGTAGAAGAAAACAAAGGTACCTACTTTTAAATATTATCCATACAAAGTTTCAACCTCTTATTTGCACCCTAAGGGCGTGAATTCTAATAAATCATGTAACACATGTTCAATGAAACATTTTGAAGAGCCAGAATTTTAATTTTTATAAAAAATAAATATTTTTATAAATATATATTTTTTCATATAAACTTTCAACCCTTATTTCACCTCTTCAGGGTGTGAATTCTAATAAACCATTAAACACGTATTATGAAATACTTTTAAGAGTCTGAATTTAATTTTTTTTTAAATCGGTGTCGATTTAAAAATTTATAAACTTTCAGCCCTTATGATGCAGTCATGAAGAATTTCGAGGTATTGCCATATTTTTAGCCTCAGTAACTGTAGTAAAACATAGATTAAGTGAGAATCATTGCCAAATATTTCATAAGTGGGCTTATAGCTACGAAAACAGATTATTAAAAAATATGTAATCCCTCCCGTTTTAGCAATAAAATACATTTTCATTAACCGAATGTTGTAAACGTCACATAAATATTTTATTGATCAAACAATGCTCAATCAAATAACACAACAATAAATTTAAATAAAATTATTATATCAGTAAAGTACAGATTTTGTAAGTGTACAAACTTTTCGAATTAGTGAGTATAAGTTATCATTTTTAATATTAATAAGTTAAGGAAAAATATATTCGTTGAAAATAGTGCACGTCAATAACTCTTCGTGAATCCCATGAATGACATGATTTTTTATTGCTATCAAACAAATTAGTGCATCATTAAGATATGAGTTTGTTTCATAAATAAACAATTAAAAGGTAATCATGTCTCATTTAAAAATAACTATATCTATATATGTCCGCTGGTGTTTTATCCTATGAAATATGTTTGTTTAAAAAATTAATAATACCTACCAAAGTATGAAAAAAATCACGATTATCCACGACATTTTTCGCGTCAAAATTTAGATGAGAATAGAAGTTTCAAATTTTTAGGCCAATTATTTATAACTTTTATCCCATTGTTTATGCCAACAGAGATTAGGAAAAAATTTGTTTGTTAACAATTGAATAACTTATTGAAAAATAGTGACAAAATGATTTTTCCAACTGAATTAGATTCTTCCAAGTATTAGGAAAATACTGGAATTTTTTCAAATTTTTAAAATCACATTTTATGTCATAAAAAAAAATATTTTATCTGATAAACCCTGTTTAGCGGCAGCGCGCGAATGCTGTAAAAGCCGAGCGGAGCACTATTTTCAACGTCAAATTAAAATTATAAATAATGGAGATAGAGTTTCAGCAGTTCGGACTGTTTTATTGGAATTTTCTTTCAGGATCTTTTTTCAAAATTCCTTAAATATCAGTATTTTAAAAGTTATTAACGAAAAACTAAATACTTTTTTTTATTATCTTATTTTGTTAATAACAATCGCAATTTTTTATGTGCTAATATACCCTTAAAAAACATTTTTCTAGACGTCATTCCGAATCGAATGAGCTGTGGCATATATTTTTAGGAGCTTTATTTCTATTTAACACGTTTTTGAACTTGTGGACTAGACTGACTAGACTATTACTGCTATCGCATATTATACCATTATAAACGTATCTGCCTCCTTTGTATAAGACAATTGATTTTAATCATGAACTTAAATAGTAAATTTACATTTCTACATAAAGAAGAGAAAGATTCGTACATTCGATACGTTTAACAACGACGTCTATCGAATTGTCCATCGAATTGTCCGAACTCCGCCTGCACTCCGTGCCCCAGACCACGAGGCCTTCAACTGGTGTGCTCCCGATCAAAGCTGAACCCTATTTAATATGATTGATCATAATAGGTATAACCCCTATTTTACTTGGTGCATATTACGTGATTGACATAAATTGACATTACGTCTTTATTTGTTAACCCATTTAAGTGAAAAAGACTAAATGTCCATCACAATATATTCATGAAAACTGGATCCAAATCGAAATAGACGAAATAAAAAAAACATTGTTTTAGGTTCAATTGCGTATAGAAACGTCCACTATTATGTTTGCCATGCACAGACAACGGTCAGTTACAATTATTTTAATATCTGTATAGATTTACTTAAAAGTACTTTATTAGCCGTAATAGAGGTTCAAAAAAGTACCAAAACTTAATATTGTCTAAGCATTTACAGCTTATAGGTTGAGGCGTTACCGCGTAGAGACAAAGGTTGCGGATTCGAGTTCTGCTGGATGCAATATTTTTTCAATTTCTTCTTAATGTCATTTTATTATATTCTTGTTCGTATAACGTCAAAGAATATTAAGTTTTTATTAATAATTTACCGCATTTCGAAATGAAAAATTCAATAAATAGTCGTTTTATGGTAATATTAGTTTTCGTTACTTCAGAATATTTTTTATTGTTTATTTTCTTTATAAACAAATGCATTGTTTATAACATAATTATTTGTTTTTGTTTAAATCTTAATCTATATAAATAAGAATGAATAGCCGATATGTATTTACGCGCATAATTTCAAGCACCAAATTGAATGACTATTTTTTAGTGTGTTCCTGATTGTCAGGACAAGATTTTATATAATGAAATTTATAAAAAATAAGACTGCTATTTTTCTTCTGTACGTTTGTATGTCACTGAACTCCTCCTAAACGGTTGGACCGAATTTAATAAAATTTTTTGTATGTGTTCAAATGGATTCGAGAATGGTTTAGATTCTAAATTATGTAATATAACCCTACCGTAAGGTGGCGTTGCTAATCTACCACATATATAAAAATATCACATATTTAAACAATCAATTCTTACTTAAGTATTATAACGCTACCGAAAGGTGGCGCAATTAATATCTCCTATATTTAAACAAGGAATTTTTTCTTAAATTAAGTACTATTACGCTCCTACAACGAAAAAAACTGTAAAAAACCTAGAAACCAACAAGAAAATATGATGAAATCGATAAAACAAACAAATATCATTAATAACAATAAAAAAACAAAACAAAAAATTGGAAAAACATAAAATGAGAAAAACACTTCAGTGTTACACGGTACGAAGTCATCTGGGTCAGCTAGGCTTTAATAAAAACCATGATTTAAAAAGAAATGTAACGAAGACGTTTGTTTTCTATTGAATTTAATAATTATCGAGTTCCACAACTCGATAATTGGCACCTAGTTTTTGATCATTTAAATCCGAGGTTCTCAAACTTTTTTCTCATAGACTGTTACTCGTTTTGGTGAACCCCCTTTGCTATATTTTTTCCATATTCATAAAACTTGGTGAAAAATGTGAAGACTAGACCTAAGGATGTACTTGATGGGTTGATAGCCAATTATTAGTTTTGTCAGTAATAATCGCAAATATCTCCGTTCTGTGATGTCCAATCAGCTGTTTTTTTTGTTAATAGGTTTGTAATGACAGTAAATTTTTTTCTACAAGATATGACGAGAGAAAGGCTATCCAAAAGTTTTTTAACAATTTTTCACTGGTATTTCTGCCTCCAGCCAACATTTTTGATAGCCTTTCTTAAATTTTATTTTCAGGTCCTGATTTCTGCTAGGCTCAATTAGCTCTTGTTGTAATACCACTTTCTTACTACTTTCGTTTCTTCAAATGGATTTATGATCCATAGTCGTTCCATCGTCAAATTATCTTCAAATCATTTTTTAAAGTCATCATGAAGTGTTGAAAGTAGATCTAAATATCACCATTAAGACATTCTGCCTATACATAGTTAATATTTTTATTTCTTACTATTGATACCAAATACATTTTCGTAAATTTCCAAATAAAACTAGTGAACCCCCGTTTTTTTTACGTCAAGATAAACTTTCGTCAAGTTTCCCATGGATACCTAGGGGTTCAGCTAGACCACTTTGGGAAGTCGTTGACCTTAAAATACATTGCTCAATTTTTTTTTTTTTTTTTGAGTAATGACATTAATGGATAAAGCCCAGTAAACATTTTTGTTTATTCGTGTCGAAACCAAATACATTTTCGTGGACCTCTACTTAAAACTTGTGAATCTCTGTTATTTTTCACATTAAGGTAGAACTCCATCGAGTCTCCCATGGACCACTGAAGTTCCACGTAGACCACTTTGGAAAGTTATAAATTAAATTATTATATTTTTCAAACCAATGGGTACAATAAAAAAACTTTGTTCTCCATTAAAGAACAAATTTAACCTAAAAAATCGTATTCAAAATCCTACTCTCTTTAGGGTGATAACTTTTTGTTCAAATTTTTAAGTAGTAGGTTCGTAGCACGTTTATCTCTACTAATCTATTTCAAAATTATAAAACTATTAAATAATTTTTTTAATTTTTTGTAATTTTAGAAAGTATACAAATAAAAATATATTAAATAATAAGGAGAAATTAAAAAAAGGCGAACTCACAACCTTTGCCTCTATGCGGCAACGCTCTAACAACTAAGCTACCTTTGAATGATTAGCCATCATTTCGCTGTTTGATCATTAAATTCAACTCATGTCACATGGGACAATTACTCACTTTCTCTCTAAGCACATACGGCATGACGTTAATGAAACATTTTTTCAATTTCTCCTTATAGTCATTTAATGTTTTATTGTTTGTAAAAATCTCATGAGATATAAAATATATTAAATAATCGTTTACTATAATCCATGGTTCCGGTCTCCTGACCGTATAAAAATATAAGACAGAGCACAAAACGGTGACTTAGAGTTTGATGTTTCAATTTGACAAAATCTCTCCCTCGTTAATGTCATGCTTTATTTGCTTAGGGAAAAACTGAGTAAGTGTCACATGTGAAATGAGTTGAATTTAACAACCAAAAAGAGAAATGATGGCAAAGCATTCATAGCTTATATGTTAGAGCGTTGCCGCGTAGAGGCAAAGATTGCGAGTTCGTTCGAGTCCTACTGGATGCGACATTTTTTTAGTTTCTTTTTACTGTCATTTAATATGTTCTTGTTTGTATACTTTCTAAAATTTTAAAAATCCCTTTAGAGATATCTCAAATAATCGTTTAGTATTAGATAGATAATAAAAAATATCTAACTTCTATTTTTAATCTAATATTCTACCAAAGTTATTATTTTTTATAATGCACGTATCCCAAAAAATATTTTAGAACATTGCAATGAGTTTATTATTTTTTTTTATAGCCAGCTCGTTAAACAAAACAAAACTAATTGTAAATTTACCTGTGTTGCCATATGATTAAAATACATTTCTATGAAATGACTATTTCCCAATCAAGTACATAATATTATTTCTTTTTAATTTAAGAGTTGTCACATACTTCTTTTATGAAGGTTTGTTTATCAATAAATTTTTAAAAACAATAATTGATTAAATAATATTGTTAGCAGTTACATTCAAATCGAAGGTTGTGTCTTTTGTGTAATTGTTAAAGGTGTTTTATAGATATTTAATAAACGGTAATTATTTATTTTGTAAGTACAATATTTAATATTTTGAAACTATAGGATTTACTGTACAGAGAAATTATTATTTATCCGCTCCCTAAAAAAAAATTTTTGAAAGTTGATAATTACCTATTGGGCGTAACCATTTTATTGCTAAAATATCTTAAAAGGCGTCTCTTCTTGTGAGTCAAAAAAATTGGTGCGTATTGTTTTTTTTGTAATGTTTAATCGTTAGTTTTTGTTCATAACGATATTGTGATAAGTGATAAGGGGCCAAGTGCGCGTCAGACTCTTCTATGAAGGTTTCCGTAGCAACAATATAAAAGTTCTTGTAGTTCGTTGTAACTTTGAGCGATTAAAACAAAACTCCTTACTAGATCTCCGTCAAACCAATTTTCGTTGGAAGTTTACATGGTAATGTACATCAAATATTTTTTTTAGTTTTATAATTCTTTTAAAGAGAGTATGTAAAAACTACAGGGCAATAACGATACTTAGCACAATAGTAAAGATATACGAAATAGTTATTGAAGGAAGGCTAACTGCAGAAATTAAAAATCAGCTAGAAGAATCACAGAGTGGGTTTAGGAAAGGCAGAGGTATACAAGACCACATATTTACACTCAAACAACTAACAGAAAGGAATATCAACAGCATATATTTGGTCTTTATCGATCTAGAAAAGGCATTTGACAGCATTTCACGAAATATGGGACAGTTTGGAAAAAAGGAAATTACAAAAGGGAATAAAAAGTTTCTACAACCAAATAAGAAATTACGTAACAACAGGAAACCTACAATCAGAGGAATTTATAACCAAAGACGAATTAAGACAGGGAGGAGTGTTAAGCCCAATGCTTTTCAACATCATACTAGACGATGTGATAAAAGAAACAAAATAAAAACTAAGAAACTGCAAGTAGGATACAGAAACATGAAACTAACAGAAATAACAGAAAGTGCATTTGCTGGCGATTTACTTTTATAGGTACGCCAAAAATGAGAAAGATCTGCAAATCAATCTAGATATATGAACAGAATCCCTACAACAAAGAAATCTAAGAATAAATGTAAATTACTGAAAAGTCATGGTAATAGGAAGGAAAAATGTGAATATATCAATAAAACCAAATGGAAATAATATAGAGCAAGTAGATATGTTTAAGTATATAGGAGTAAAGATACACAAAAATGGTAAACCGATGGCAGAAATAAATGACTTGAAAACACAACCAATTTGTACTATGCAATGAATAACACATTTATAAGAAACAAAAAGATCTCAAGAAAAACCAAAATAACCGTATACAACACGAACTTCAAACCAAATTTAACCTTTGGTAGTAAAAGCTGGATACTTAACGGAGAAAGGAAGAGCAAGATTCAAGCACTGGAAATGAAATTTTGAGAGCAGTAAAAGGATGTTCAAGAAGAGACAAAATTTGAAATAATTTAATAAGAAGAATTAAAAGTGGAACCGATATTAAAAAGCATTGAAAGACAACAGCTAAAGTGTTTTGGACATGTTTTGCGAAGGAAGGACGAAAGACAAACAAAAAGCGTACCTATGGCAAGCAAGATCCATACAGAAAAGAACCAGAGGTAGACCTAGGAAAACTTGGAATGACGTAGTGGCTGCATTTTTAAGAGATAGAGGCGTAACCTGAAACGAACCACAGAGAAAGCAAGAAATAAGAAAGAATGGGTAAAATTTGTATACCCGTGAAATCTGTTTATAGCTGAAACTATTTAAAATTTTTGTAAACCTTAACACCTTCGTGTAAAAATAACTTTTCTCTAGAATTTACAGGGGGCACACTTTTTACCACTTTGGAAGTATCTCTCGTACAAACTAATCAGTTAAAAAAAAATTATATTAGAAACCTAAGCTTTCTAGATTCTATTTCTAGGGGAATCAGTACTTTGAATTATTTTATCTTTCCAACTATTTCTTTCTCCTTTTTTCGGTCCTTGGTTATAAGTTTCCATTGCTTTATTCTTGCCCTGGATATATCCTCTCCAAATTCTTTTAACCATTTTGATCTGGGTCTTCTTCTATACACGTCTGGTGCCGCTTGAATTGGTGGTATTATCGTCCTCATAATATTTTCCCTCTATTTCAGGTTTCCTTTCTCCGGTTTTGCTTATTGTCACTGGCAGTTATTTAAAGTATTCCACTTCTTTAAACTCGTTACTTTCTATTTTTTTACTTGTACTTTGTTTTCTAGTCATAATTTTTAGTTTTTTCTTTCCGTTCAATTTTTACCACGTTAGATTCCTCTAAAATCATATTAAATCCCCAATATTTTTAAGAGTATTCATAAGTAACTTGTTGTGAGTAAAATTAGAGCTTTAAAGATAGTTTACACTATCTTAGAACAGATTGGAATGTTATTACCTACAGCTCTAGAATATTCTAGAATTATCTGAAAAAAAATTGGAATCTTAATAACTTTTTAAAATATTTGATGTTTACCTAAAATCATTATCAGATAAAAGGTACTTTAAACACTTTAAGGAGAATTTAGTGCCTTAAATGTAATTTATACTGTGTTATAATATATTGGAATGTTTTTAAAGCTTGTGGGATTATTTGGAACAATCTAGGAACAAACTTTAATGATTCTTAAGAAACATTTAGATTTCCCTAAAATCATTATTAGATTTCCCATTTATCTAAATGTATTTATAAGTACCTTAAGCGAGATTATAAGCAAAATTTGATGTTTGGATATTCTAGAAATCTAGAACAATAGAAACACAACGTTCAAGCTTTATAACTTCATAATGATAATTAATGTCATTACCGAATCATTGTCAGAGCAGTAGTATTTCTTAAGACAACTCATAAGTTACTTTAGGCCACTTAAAAGTATAACTAGAGCTTTAAATATAATTTATTTTGTCTTAGAATCGATTAGAATATTCTTAAAGCTCTTGAAATAATCTAAGAACAAATTTTAATATTCACCACTTCTTAACAATAATTTAGGTTCTCCTAAAATCGTTATTACATCGTTTATTTACTCTAGGAGAAATCGAAAGTAACTAAATTATGAAATTACAAATTTCAATGTTTTCAATTTTATCAAAATTACTGAGAATGCCTTAACTCATTATTAATGATCACTCAATTAACTTATTAAGAGTACTCAGAAGTCATTTAAGTCATAGATATATATTATAATACCTACTTAGACTGCGCACTGTGATTTTTGATATGTTGCAATGGTATATCTGAGCAGTGTAAATTCAAGTTTGCTACTGAAAAAAGAACGGATGGGAAAATTTTTGGTGGCCGAAAAACCTCGAAATATTCGAAGATATTTCAATTCATTTTTTGGCCTGCGTTTTTGGGAAAACAATACATTTGCTATTGATTTTAAAGTAGAATAAATGTGCTACAATTTGAGACCTACCGTAAAAGTGGGTGTTTTAGAAAAATGATCTTGTATGATACAAAACAGCTTGTTTATTGGTTTATTGTAAAATATAAATATTTACTTCTAAATCACCTGTACAAAAAATAATGATGTCCCTGTTCGATGAATCGACAGTGATCAAAGAACCACAAGATAAACAACTTTCTAAGGCGGCAAACAAGGGACTAATTACTTTTATCCATTCGTAAATGAAGAGCCAGGAGATCCTCACCGAGCAGAGCAACCTCCAGATGATGCTGACAGCCTTATTCTCAGATTGACTCTAGAAAAGTGCCACAGCTTTAAGAACATCCTCATACAGGTGAGGATGTTGACCTACTGGTCCACCTCAAAGAATTAATGTTGACCTACTCCAATGTCTTTCGTCAGAAATGTTGCATATGTGGTGCTGAAGGTAAACAGTTCTATTCATCAAAGTTTTTTGATAGAGAAGAACTGGTCATCCTCCTGGGTTAAAACTGTTCCTCTGCGCCTTCAGCGGTTTTGAAACCACCTTTGTTCTTTTCTGGCAAGGTAAAACGAAAAAGCTCTCTTAAGATGAATGCCCATAAGCCCATCTGATTAATAAAGCAGCCGTATTCCTATGAAGCGACGCCACTAAGGAAGAAGTAGCCTCTCTGCCCAATGTTTATTAGGTCTACGGGCAATGCCAAGGTACACCTGGTTCGTTTGCTCCCAATCCAACACACTGCTGCCCCAAACTCTTGTCGGACCTACCACCAGGTGCAGAAGTGGTTGAGTGGTATACAGAACCAACTCAATGGTGGCGAAAAAGCATTCAGCTAAAGCTACTACCAATCTCAATGACGCAAAAGCCATAATCGAAAACTTTGCTTAAACTAATTTTCTACGGCTGCAAGAGAAATTGTTGTTTTGGCCAGAGATTAGGGTAAAATGCTCTGCATGTTTTTTCTAGGCATAACTTGCTTGAACAATCCTCATCTCTGACTCACTCTCCAATGAAACAAGTAGAGCCAGAGCCAACCCGAGGGGCCAACCTGAACAAGCTGAGTTCTCAAATAAACTCAGGCTCACACAAATGTGAATATGGCAAGCAAGAATTCAAGTCTCACATTTTTGAATATGACATTTTCGGAGTTATTGTAGATTATGATGTTACAATTTTATATGACCAGAGTCAGCTTAGTCGTCATGTCTTCTACCGTTTACACCCGTTATACGTTTGTTTATTTCACCTTAACTTTATTTTGTATCATTACTTGTATTTTACTTTACAATAAACTTGCTGTTTCAGATCGATTCGTGGAGTACAAGTTCATTTTCTTAAAAAACACACTTTTCCCGATTTTGCTTCTTTTTTAAAGTAAATATTAGGTATACCTATAGACCTTGGTCTACGCATAAATTATTAAAGATAATTAAATTTACTACAACTTCATCCCTATATGAGTTTTATCCAATCCTTCGGCAGTTGTTGCTCACGAAAGTCAACCAAAACTTAAAATCTGTATTTTTTAGAAAAATTATAAATTTTTAAAGGAGGTTAACTTGGAATCTATTTGACCCATAGACTGTGGTTAGGCTTAAACTGTAGCAAATTTAATCTATACTTTAAAAATGGTAAGGAATGGTGTTGATCAAAAACACACACTCTAAAAATTTTAGTCCACTCAAAGTTTTGCTCTTCATTTTTTCGGTTGCAATCTTGTAGACAGTTTTTTTACAGAGATATATATATATATATATGTCGTAGGCAATTGCCGTAATCCGTCATTCCCTGAAAAGCCTAGGCATTACAGGTACTGCCTGCAATCGCCGTAATAGAATCATTATTACGCTGTTTGACGGAAATTATCCGTCATTTCAGGGACTGACGTTTAAACATTTAGGCAAACGGTGTAACCGCTCGAATGATTAAATTTTACAGCGACCGCCGGATGCATGTTTAGTCAATTCAGAATCATGAAGTTAGTGCTGTTTGTGCTGGCTTAAAAGTAGTGTTTTTTTCATCATTTTATGCAGTAAAATGGATAGCCACAAGAGTACATTTTATGATAAAGTGAATCAATATTTTCTGGACAATAAAGAAGCCAAAAAACTGTGGGATTACGATGAAATGAGTGAGGAAAGGACAACCTTATTATTATATAAACAAATGTAGGACCGGATCATTCCGGTGTAATATAGTCCAGTCAATCTAGTCATCGATGAGGTGATAATTAAAAAAAAAACAAAAACAATTATATGTAAATGCTTTAATTTACTTCCATAAATAATAACTCTAGAAAGTAATTTGCTAAAACTTAGGTTTAACTTTTTTGTGTTCAAATGGGTAAAAAATGTTCCTAAAGTTAAGCTAAAAAAAAACCTAGTTATAATCTATTTACATGTTTTTCTATAATCCATTCAAGTCTTTGAAATATTATATTTTTTATTTAAGTTTATCATATAAACAATAAATAACTAAAAAAATTACTTCACTCCCCAGCAAACATATTTCAGCCGGCCCATCATTGGCGAAGTATTCCAACTGTTGGCGAACTGCTGGCAAAATTTGCCAATATTATTTTAATACTTTATATGTATTGGCAAATAATTAAAATCAAAGAAAGCACAGCCAAAAAGTGTTCAGTTACTTGATAATTCCATCCCTTCCCAAAAGTTTAAAATTTCTAACTCTTTCGTAACCAAACATAAAACCCATATCCAATAAGCCTTCGATTACCCATTTTCATCACTTCACAAAATGTGAAAATCCCTTCCCAACATTTGCAAACTCTTCGAAATATCAACATCACACTCACACCCAATAAGTCTTTTTCAGTTTGTCCTTACTTAAAAATACATTTTCCATCCCTTTCCAACATTTGCAGACTCTTCGTAATCATCAACATCACACTCACACCTAATAAGTCTTTTTCAGTCTTCCGTTACTTGAAAACTATAATTTTCCATCCCTCCCTAACATTTGCAGACTCTTCGTAATCATCAACATCACACTCACACCTAATAAGACTTTTTAGTCTTCCGTTACTTGAAAACTATAATTTTCCATCCTTCCCTAACATTTTAAAGCTATTCGTAATCTACATCATACTCACACCCAATGATATCCTAATATTTTTTCTACCTTTTTGATATTATTTGTACTCCAGGTTGACTGGACTTAACCCCGCAATTTACTAAAGAATTAACGGACTATAAAACCGTCAAACGCCGTAATTTTCAATCAATCAGAAAGTTACACCGTTTGCCTAAAACGTTAGCGTCAGTCCCTGAGATGACGGATAATTTCCGTCAATCACCGTAATAATGATTCTATAACGGCGATTGCCGGCAGTAACTGTAATGCCTAGGCTTTTCAGGGAATGACGGATTACGGCGATTGCCTACGACATATGTCATCTTACTTTATATTTTTAAATATTTAATATAAATTCTAATTCATTTTTAACAGTTTTTGTGACTTTTCTATTAAATAGTATTATATATTTATTTCCCGTTTATCTAAAAATGATTTTGTTTTGTTAGATAATCCACGAAATTTTATTGCATTCTTTTATTGTAGGTATGAATTAAGTGGAAATACCAGTTTATTAATGTTAGTAATTAGATAAGTAGACTTTAAAAACTTTACGTATAATTTGTTACGATAAGTTTATATTAGAAGAATGATAAAAAACAAAATTTGAGTAATATTAATTGTTTCGTCATTCTCCCATAAACCATGTTTCCTTCTGAAAAAACTGTTTTCCTAAATCACCAGTTTTTACTAAGAAACTTATTTTTCAAGAGAAACTATTATTTTTTACTAGAAAACTGCAAAACTTGCCATTTTTTTACCAAAATTGTAGTTTTCCACTAAAACAACAAATGACCCAAAAACTATATGTTTTTCTTAAAAATATCCATTTTTCTACAGGAAATGTCAAGTAAAAGTCTTCTATTATTTCCTCACAAAAACTATCAATTCTCTCTTTAAAACCGCCATTTTTCTATCGAAAAGGTCATTTTAGAACAGAAACTGAAATGTTTCTACCAGAAAAACTGATATTTTTTCACCTGAAAAAATCATTTTCCATTAGAAACTGAAACTTATCCAACAAAAAAATTATTTTTCACCAGAAACTATCATTTTCCTCCTAAAACTGTCATGTATCTATCAAAAAAAAAATTATTTGACCCAGAAACAATATTTTTTTTCTACAAAGAAGATATTTTTTTCCACCAAAAAGATCATTTTGCACCAACAAACGTATTGTTCATATCACATGCATTGAAACAGCTTACAGCTTGTTTTGATCCCTGTTTTGTCGGTGGAAACAAGACAATTTCAGACCAATGCAACTGTCAGTCAGAAACTGATAGTTTTTTCTACCCTAGGGGAGAAACAACGTTATTCCTGCCCGGCACATTCATTTATTTATTATTTATGTCTTTATTTTAAGTCTATCAGAATCGCAATTGTAACAAACAAAAGCGAATAAAATCATAATCGTCGTACAGCTGTCCTCAAATCGTTGTCAAGATATTACTACGCTATTTGTCTGAAATAGTCTTACTTCAACTGGCTACGGAGATCAAAACTCGCTGTTTTAATGCATATGATATGAAAAATATAGTGTGTGGCACGGGATGAAACAAAGACGATTTCTGACCGGGCGAAGACAACCCTCGCTTCGCTCGGGCGGTCAACTCTCGCCCTAGTCAGAAATCGTCTTGTTTCACCCCTTGCCACACAATATACTATTTCACTAAAAAATGTAATTTTACCTCTAAGAACCAATATTTTCTTTTAAAAAATAGTCAATCTTATCCAAAAATTTTATTTTTCTACAAGCATGCGTAAAACAACACTTTCCCGCACGCATTTTAATTCAGAAAATATCTCTTTCCCGCACGGAGTGCGGGAAAGTATTTTCCCGCACGGCGTGCGGGAAAGAATTTTTCCCGCACGCATTTTTTTTTTATTAATAAGAGATGTTTGCCGGTAACCTTTTTGACAAATTATTGTATTATTATCTTTATCTTGTTGGACTACATACAAATAGTAAAAAAAATGAAGATTATTTTACATGAAAATAGGGATTTTTAAAATGTTTGTTTTTACAAATTTTTAAAAAAATCATAATTTATTAAATCATCCCTGTAAACCTTACTCAAAGCAACAACAAACTCACCTGTTTAAGTAGGGTTGCTATAGCTACAGTCGTGTATTTATTGACACTATGAAAGATTTAATTGTCACAATCGCATCTTTTCAAATATCTAAATAATTTTCGAGGTGATTTTGCTTGTAGAAAAAATATTGATCCTAACTCTTGCGGAAATTAACTTTCCCGCACTTAACTGCTTGCCCGAACTCCGCTTCGCGTCGTTCGGGCATCGGCAGTTCGCGTGCGGGAAAGTATAACTTTCCGCACTTGTTAGGATAATAACTATTTTTCCTGAAAACTTATTTTCCAGAAGAAATTATCATTATTTCTCTTAAACCGTATATTTTTCGATCGTAAAAGTCATTTTTCACTAAAAACTCTTTTTTCCATCAAAACCTTTTAATTCCACACAGAAACCAACGTTTTATTCTACCGGAAACTATCGGTTTTTACCAGACACCAACATTTTTCCACTAAAAGTAGTAAATTTTCCATCAAAAACATCATTAAATATTAATAGATGGATTCTCAGAAAGATTTCTGGCGGAATCAAAGTTTATAATTTTCTAATATGAGCAAGTTTTTGATTCGTTATCACTTTTGAAGGTAGGTTTTCTAATAAATAAGTCAACCAACAGTTTTATTTAACACAGGAGTCGAAATATGACAACAGTAATGTCAGTTGTCAACAGATAGGGTATTCCCCGAATATTATATTCCAAAGTATTTATAAACATTATCATTACATATAAATTAGATAATATTATTAAAACATTGCACTTATAACAAAATAAGGAAAATATCATTAATTTCTTGGACAAAACGGAAATTATAATCTCCTTAAAAGTAAGTAGTCATTCGACCATTCGACGAAATGGGTTTCCCGAATAGATTTACACTGGTAATTACCTTAAATAATACAATACTTTTACTTCTTAAATTTAAAAAAAGTAAATATGTACAAAATCATTGTAGATTAAGTTATTTAGATCTGGATCTGAAAAATTGGTAGGGATATCCAAACCACAGGCTGTCATCAGGCCTAAAGATTTAAAATGGATGATGAGACTCCCGAGGGGAATTTCTCTGGCTTCAGCTGGTGTAAGCCAGTACTCACTCAACATGGATCTTCAGAAAAAGCAGAGCAGTCATACAGTATATGCTCTACTGTTTCCTCTTCGTGTTTGCAATCTCTGCATAGGGGCTTTCTGCTAATTTCATCCTAAAGAGATGTTGTCTGTGATGTTACTATTGATTAATTGTTTTGCAGCTTTCGTTAGGCCGGTAAGTTCTGACTGAACTATACTTGACAAGCCATCCATAGGCCATTTCATTTTTAGGCTCAGGGATTTAGAGTATATTCCACATCCCACATCTTGCTGCGTTTTTAATCCATCGGTACAGGCACTCAGAGCTTTTACTACGTTAGGGATCAGTTGTCTTATCTGTTAATATTTTGTTAAATTTGTCAAAGACAAATCTTGGTACGACGGAATCTATTCCCGCCTATAAGAGTGGTATCGCATTTAGCGATTCTCTCCACAAACTGACCCTATAGGTACCGGTCCCTACAGTGGGTTCGATACTACCAACCGTGCGAAAGCGTACTATGGTCATCAATGCTACCTCCTTAACAAATATGTCAAGTGGGTGCGTCCAAGTATTGCATTCATTGATTTGGTCGGTGTGGTTCGCTTGACTCCTGTTACGAGATGGATCTTTGGATTTGGTTTAATTTTCCGCTAGCTGTCGTTTGTTGCTCTTTAGGGTGTAGATTCACATGGTGACCTTGGGGGATAATCTCCAGGTCGTTCCTATTGTTCGACGGCATTGCTCGTAAGATATTTATACTTTTTTAAATCTGCTTTCTATGTTTGAGTTCCACGTCAGCTTGCTGTCAAGGATAACACCTGAATATTTCACTTCTGTAGCAAAGCTTAATTTAACGTTGAGAAGACAAGGTGCTTTTAAGTCTCTAGGTTTCTACTTCTTCGTGAAGAGTATCATTTCTCTCTTTTTGGGGTTAATAGACAGCAATTGCTCTTACACCATATCTTTAAAGTTTTGAGAGCATAAGGTGCTTTCAGACTTTCTGTTGCCAGAATGACAATGTAGAGGTGATAAAACCCCCTTGCCTCGTATGTTGACGTTATTTACAGTTATTTCTATCGCACGCATGGAGAGCATGCTGAGAATCCACCCGTTTACTGTTGTTGGTGCATTTCGGGCAGAAAGCGAGTACACACCTACATTATTTTAGGGAACGTGGTTTTAACAAAAGCTCCTTCGATATCTATGAATATGCCAAGGGTAGACTCTTTCCTGTCCAATGACCGCTCGATCTGATCAACCACATGATGTAGGGCCGTATCAGTGGTTCTCCCTGTTGTGTATGCATGTTGATTGAGATGTAGTGGTTTGTTATTAATCACTTTATCCCTTATGTACCTTTAATTTAACCTCTCGAACGTTTTTAATGAGCTAATGTTAAGCTAACAGTTCGGTAAACTTTTAGAATGGAGTAATTTATTGTATAAAATACATTTTTGCATGTAATATCTTTAATTATTGTTGTTTACAGTAATTACTACACTAAAATGTCAAGAACAAACTAATAAGATTTTAGGTAATAAATAAAATATGAATTTTAATGACAATAATAAAGATAAATGTCTAGTGTTTCAATTAACTTTTTACTTCCTATTTTACCAAGATAAAATGATTAGTAAAAATGTTAATGTAAATGTCAAAATATTATCATGTTCCAATTTACTCGCCCTTATTTTCATCAAAAATCTATATTTTAAAACCTGTCAGAAAATAGTACTTACCGGTTTATTTTTAGGTCAGAAAATCTCATTTTATCGGACAAGGCCAGAAAATAAAAATGAGTCCACCGGACTATCACAATAATTTTCTGGACCGGTGTGACAAAATGAGATTTTCTGACCCAAAAATAATACGTAATACGTAATACGTCCCAAAAGTGCTTTTACTGGACTCGCAGGCTTGCAGGACTCACTTGCGGCTCGCCCTGCAATTGCCCACTCGTCCAGTGAAAGACCACTTTCGGGACTTGTTACGTAAACTACTATTTATGTTACTTACAGCATTTACAAACAATCAATGGAATTTGGAAGATAAATTGTGAAGTTAATTTCAACACAATCATTTAAATTCAATTTAACGTTAAAATCCTTTTGTAAAATCCTTACATATAAATGGAAGTTCTTCTGTCTGTCTAAATAACGCGATAAACTCGAAATCCACCACACGGATTTTAATACAGTTTTCAACAATAAAAAGAGTGACTTAAGAACTGCTGAATCGGTTTGGCTAAAAATTGATGGGGAGGTAGTTTAGAACCAGAAGACGAACATAAGATACTTTTTAACCCATTTAACCGCCTTTTTTTAATATTTCAATACAAATTATGTATTTATTGTATAGTTCAATGGTTTCCTAATAGATGGCGATATAAGTTAATTTGTTTGGATATCTAGCTAAGATACGGTTTGTTTCAAGTCACTAGTTGAATCGTTCTAGAACGGTTCTTGCATGCGCATTATTAAAAAATTAAATTAAAAAATAAAATGAAAAATAGTAAAAAAAACAAAAATCTAGTAAACTAACGCCACGGTATATACGAACTATTTTTACATAGGTAAGTATCATGACGCCACCATAAGGTGGCGCAATTAATATTTCATATATTTAAACAAGCAATTCTTACTTAATAAAGTACCACTAACTAAGTACTATGGTGTTACCGTTAGGTGGCACACTTGATATCTCATACTTTTAAATAACCAATTCTTACTTAATAAAATACTATGACGCCACCGCAAGGTGGTGCATTTAATATTTCATATATTTAAACGAGCAATTCTTACGAAATTAGGTATTATGACGCCACTGTAAGGTGGTACAGTTAAGATCTTATAAATTATGTAATGAAGTACTATGACGACACCAGAAAGTGGCGCAGTTAATCTATACTAATATTATAAAGAGGAAAGGTTTGATTTTTTGTTTGAAATTTGAAATGAATAGGCTCCGAAACTACTGGACCGATTTCAAAAATTCTTTCACCGTTGGCAAGCTACACTATTCCCGAGTGACAAAGGCTATGGTTAATTTTATAAAATAAATAGGGATCCTTACTAAAATGCCATTAATGTAACCAAAAATGACCTTAAAATCCTTACATCGCGTGCGCTGAGAATACTATTGATTATAGAATAAAATAATGTACTACAATTTTGAAGAATATATAAATATCTACACAAAATGCCGCGACAGCATATGTCTAACTGTTATAGTTACGTCACAATAACTATTTTTTAATCTTTTAAAAGTTTTTATCTTGGTATTAATCCTTATCAAAATAACTTATTTCATAATCATGACAGATATCACAAATTTAGCATGTGCAATGGGACGAGGCTACTTATAAAGGAATTAGACAATTAAGTTGTAGCAACCAATATAACTGAACCAACAGCTGGTCAACTAGCTCATACACTGAGGATACCGATGATCCCAACTGATCTACCAAATCCATTTAAACCGCTTCAATTTCCTATCAAAACATCCTTCGCTTTTACTAATAATAAGTCTCAAGGTCAAACCTTCCAAATAGTAGGGATCGGTTTTTCTCATGGCCAACCGCCTAAGGCGGGTCGGAGCACCTGAAAATCAATTTATTTTGCTGCCAGAAAATAAAACAACATGTAATATTGTTTACAGGGAAGCGTTGACCCAATAAATTTAATGGCTTTTGTTATTTTTCTTTAATCCCCGTGCAAAGCCGGGGCGGGCTGCTAGTATCTCATATATTTAAATGAGCAAAACTTACTTAACTAAGTACTATAACAATACAACTATTCGATAATATATCTAATCGATAAATTACAAAGTACTATAAAAAAAGTAAAAACTGCTAACTAACGAGAAAATGATAAAAATAAAAAAAATCAGTAAAAACTATAGAACAAAATCCTAAAAATTTGAAAATATGGTAAAAAGCCATCAGTGTTAGGCGATACGAAGTTTGCCGGCTTAGCTAGTGAAGGTACAGAAGAAACAAAGCATGGAATGTTTTATATATTCTTGATTTTAAATTTGAAACTATCTTCGATAACTTGAGTAATATATTTCAATCTAAACTAAGGTTACCAGATGGTATTTAAATGTTTTATGGGCTTCTTGAACCTCTCCTCTATTCCATAAATTAACTGAAAGCATTTAAAATAACTATTAAAGCTAAGGATACCAAATAGTAGTCAACGGAACTTCCCCTGGCTATATATCTTAGACCGTGAGGCAAGCTTAAAAAAGGGGATCATAGAAAACCACCTCATTCTTTAATATAAGTGGTCATTAAACGTGGTCATTGATTTAAGCCTAAGATAGGCTAAGCGTGGTAATTGATTAAAGCTTTGACTAAGCGCAATGGTCTATTTAAGTTATTTGAGAAGAAATCGGATAACTTTTATTTGATTGAACAAAGCTTGATGCTCCACGTAGTGTCTGGCATGTTTTTTTCTGCAAATAATATTAAACAGGCAATCTATGTTCAAAATTTCCAATGGTTGCCTATCATCCGAAAGAGTTCGCAAAATGGCCATTTTAAAAGGTATCTCGCAGTGTGAATTTTCGCAAATGTGGGGCATCAATCTGTGTTTATTCAGATAAAATTTATCCTATTTCTTTTAATTTCAAAGTATAATAAATTGCCTGTTAACAAGGTTTGTTAAAATGTATCATTTTGTGTTTGTTGATGGCAAAGGGTACATTTTTAGAAAGTTTTTTATATTTTCGCCGTGTTCTGTGTCTCTGTGTCATTCCGTGGAATTTGTAATCGAATTTAAACCTATTTCCCGACTACCTAGAGCTCTGAAATTTTCAGGATAGCTAAGAACTGGATGACAATGCATGTTTCAAGTCTATTTAGGCATATACATAGATTTCGAAATTTATACCGAATTGATATTAAACATGATCTAAGTTGTGTATAGATAATATTATTTTGAAAGTTATTAAATAAATCGTTCGTGGCGTAGTTGGTTAAGCGGCGGATCAGTGCACTTGTGACAGTTCTGTTATGTTATCATAATGGGATCGATTACGCGACAGAGAAGTTTTTTTTCTTTTTTTTTTGTATTATTTTAACTGGTAATAAAATAAACTGTTTTAGAAAGTTTTTAGATACAACTACCCTTGATTTTGTTAACAAGGAATAGTATATTCTGTAACAAGGTTAGAATGAAAATTCGATACGAGTGGAGACTTCCGAACGCGAGCGTAGCGAGCGAGAGGAACCACGAGTTATCGAATTTTCATTCTAACCGTGTAACAGACTGTATTTTCTCCACGACCATGTAATAATTCTGTTTATTTACATTGAAATATGTAGCAAAACAATTAGAACGTCGCACTGACAAACTGAGTGACAGTTTTAAAATTCGCAGGGCAATCTATGTTTTTGTTGAGCAATTACAGAATGTTATTCCGTCACTAGTTATAGAATGAAAATACATGCAAAACACATAAGAAGCAAGTGTTTCAGAATGAATATTCTATCTCAAGAGTGAGAATGAACACTTTCTATTATCAAAAATGAAGTCGGAATTATTACATTCATTAATGGTGGTGGAGAAACAATCTTCTCTATGATCAATCACAGCGTTGTACGACTTAATATTTTTGCAAAATCAGGGATGCTGTGCATTGTTGAGATGACACAAAATATGACCTATAAATCAGTAAAAAACTTTCTATTATAAAAAGTTCTTTTTGTAAATTGTGCTTATTTAAATATCTGTTTGTTAAATGAATATTAAAATTTGTTGATTTGGATAACAATCTCGAAATTAATTCCAAATTAGTTTTTGGGTCCGGTACACTTGACCTAAATCCATTTAGCCGAATCCATTTGGCAGCCGAATGAAATCCATTTGGTCAGAAAGGAATTTTGGTCGAGAAGTCAAAAAAGGCCTACGGCCGAAATCTATTTGTCCGAAATGAACACATTCGGTCAGAAATATTTCAATATCAATGATATTATCACTCTTACATTATACTGCATCATAGCCATAAACCAGGACAGAGTACAAATTGCCTTCATACTTGTCACTATTTTAGAGATGGCGCTACTTATATCAATCTGTTCTACGTTCAACTGAATCTATCGCGTGTCGTATCAACTTCCGGTATAATTTCTCTGATTCCCCTTCAATGCGAATAATCTTTCGCATTTTACCAAAGGTTTTTCGTGGAGAGAAACAACTCAAATGAGTCAATATTTATTATCTGGCAATTTCAAAATAAAAAAAAGACGTGTGTATGTCTAGTTTTGTACGCACGTGAGAAGTTACACTTGTTTGGTGTAACAGGTTAAATGTCTTTCTTAAAATAATTATGTATAAGATATATTATATTATAATGTAGAAAATAGGTAAATTATAGGTAAATAAAATGTTGACTAGCTAATTTCATAGTGTCATGTCGGTTTTTCGTGACGGTGTGCGCTTGGTTCTATGTGATGGTGTTCCCGCGCATCGTAATTTACCCTTATCATTTTTCCCGAAGAAGTATAACTTCAAAAAACTAACCAAACTTATTTTTGTTTATTTTCTGCTGAAATACGGTCAATATTTTTTTTACTTATAACATTATTCACGGATGCGCAGAAGAGAAAAGAAAGTATATTCTAACTATATTTTGACAAATATCTCCTTCTTCTTCTTCCTCTTCTTCATAAACCGTAGTTTTTCCACTGCTAAAGATATACCTTTTCAAGATTATTCCAGATATCTCTGTCCTGTGCTTTTTGTAACAAGTTTCTTCCCGCTGTGGTTTTGATGTCATCAGACGATCTCTTCATTGACCTATCCAGCTTTCTTTTGTTACCCAGGGCCTCCATCTCAATACTCTAGATGGCCACGTATCCTGTCCATTGTTATTCTAGTCCTTTTCTTAATCTCTCCGTTTCTTATGTGATCTCTCAAAATGACATCCAGCTTATATAAGTTCGAGAGTAGGCTGATTGGTCTGTAGGTATCGAGATCAGCATGGTCTTATTTTTTTAAAAGAAGAACTACCTTGCTTTTTTGCCAGTGTTTTAGTATTCTTTTTTATTCGATGCACTTATTTAGTAGAGTGCTCACTCCCTGCAATTTTTAGGATTTCAGTGGTTATTTTGTCTTTCCCTGGACATTTTTTGGCCATTTCTAATTCGTTTCGGAGTAATTTCTGGAATTTCCTATCGGAGCCTGTGTTCAGAATTTGTCTTCTTTTTTTATTGGGTGTGAAACAGTGGGCGAGTGGAGGTCGGTGTAAAATTGTTCTACTATTCGCTATATTCCACTTTTCTGTGGTAAGCTTTCCGATTTATCTCGCAATTTTATTATTTTAACTTTTCCTTGTGAAAATTTGGATTTCAGTATCTTCATACCTCTATTTCTTCTATGATGTTATTGATTAGTTTTGTAATGTTATTTTCTTACATATTTTCTAGTGATTTATCTTATTTTCTTTGTTAGCTCTTTACATTGATGCGAGTCTCTTTCTGTAGTTATCTTTTCGTCAAAAATTTTTAATGTATTGGAACTGAATTTGTTTGTTTTTTGTTTGTAGCAGTATGTATGACTACGATATTTTTTAGTTGATCTTAAGGAAATCTGGTGACTCCAGTTTATTTTTCAGTATTCTCTGAATTAGTTGTTTGTTTTTGCTCGAGAATGTCTAAAGTTAGTATTTTATTTTTTGGTCCATTCACAATATTTTTCCTTTCTTTCTTAGGTTTCTTTGGAAGGTGGCTATTACTAATGTTTGGTCGCTACCTGTGTCAAGCTTATTAAGTATACGGATACATTTTACAAGATATTTTCTTGTTTGTAAGGATAAAATCGATCTCGTTTTTTGTGCATCGGTGTGGATTTTTCCATTTCCATCTTCTTTGGGGTTGTTTCTTGAAGAATGAATTCATGCAGTAAACTTGTTCGATTTGTAAATATTCTATCAGTCTCTCACCTCTTTCGTTTCGGTGTCCCAATGCAAAATTTCCAATATTTGATGGATCTCCTTCTTTTCGTTTTCCGACAAATATATCACTCTCTATATTGTAAAATTGTGTAAGATCACTATTATATAGAAAAATATGATTATAGGTTAGTTAGATACGTTTCTTATAAATTATTTCAATAAATGTGTTTAAGATGCTTCAGATCTTTAGATATTTTCTGCATAATAATAGAGATCGGTATAAAATGTGCCACGATTATTTGTATCAATTATTTTTAAAGTATGATACGTAACTGCTAATAATATAATAATAAGTATTTTATGGTTTAATAAAGACATATTAATGTATTATTATTGCAGTCTTCCTTTATTGATAAATTACTTTCTAGAAGTTTAAAACCGTTCTGCGGCTATTATTATTTTTATGCCAAATTTTGTATTATTCCATTAGTACTCTTGCATCGTTAGACTAATATTATTTATTTTAGGTACAACAATATGTATAGGTATATATAAATTTTTAATTAGTAACCGATTATGTGAGTTATCTCTTATGGGATTTTTGAAAATTTTTGAAATTTTGAAAGTTTTTAGAAAGTATACAAACAAGAATATAATTATTCTTGTTTGTATGCTTTCTAAAAACATTCAAAATTTTAAAAATTTTCAAGAAAATATTTCATGGTTTATTAGAATTCATATCATGAAAGGGTGAAATAAGGGTTGAGAGTTTATATGGAAAAATATTTAAATCGACTCCTCAAAATATTTTTTTGAACACGTGTTTCATGGTTTATTAGAATTCATCCACCCCCTAAGGGTGCAAATAAAAGGTTGAAACTTTGTATGGATAATATTTAACAATTACTACGTTTTCTATGAAAATTAGGCGAACTCCTAATAATAAAATGTTAAAAATCGTTAACAAAATTGTTGAGAATCTTGAAAAAACGTTGAAAATCAGGAAAAGCTGTTGAAAATCAGGAAAACCTGTTAAAAATCGTAAAAAATTGTAAAAATCTTAAAAATGAAAAATATTTGACAATATTCAAAAAATGTAAAAGATAAGATATAATAATTCTAAAAAATTCTTAAAAAATGGAATAAAAGGATGAAAAAACTGTCAAATATCATCCCGAAAAAATGTTAAAAATACAGAAAAAAAAACGTTGAAAATAGTGAGAGTCGTTAATAACCTTAAAAAATTGCTAAAAAATATGAAAAACAGTTGAAAATCTCGATATTAAGTTAAAAATCGTGGAAAATAATCTTAAAAATTTTTTGCAAATCTTGAAAAGTGTATGATAATCGTAAAACATTGTTGGCATCTTGAAAAATTGTTGAAAAATGTTTAAAAAAAAGTCAAAAGTCTTACAGAAATCTTGAATAACGTGAAAAATTGTAAAATAATTTTGACAATCTTGAAAAACTAATGAATATGGTTAAAAAATTGTTAACAATTGTGACAAATAATTAAGAATCCTAAAGACCGTGTAAAATCATTAAATATTTTAGATATATATCTTGAAAAATGTTAAAAATGAAAAAAAAATTATAGAAAATCGTGTAAAATTGTCAAAGCTGTTAAAAAAATTTAAAAAAATGGGTAAATTTTAAAAACCAGTAGGTATCAAAAAAATGGGTAAAAATCGAAAAAAAAAACATAAAAAGATGAAAAACTAGCAAAATTGGAAAAAATCAAAGAACCAAAAAAAAATTAAAAGTAATGGATAAAAATATAAAATGAATAAAAATTGAAAAAACAGAAAAAAGAAAAAATCGAATAGTAATAGCATAAATGAATTTTTACTTTTTTATAAAAATGCACCTTTGGAACAATTTAATAAAAAAAGTATGCATCAAAGATACCCCTTTTTAAAAATATTTTAAACAAATCTGTTGACAAAATTAAAGTACATTAAATTTCAAAAATATTAAATCCCAACTAACACATTTTTACATTAAAAAAAATTTCTATTTATTTAAATCTAATAAAACCAAAATGAACAAATTTGCTTAAAGATAATTTTTGGTAGTTCCTCGTTGATGACATTACAAATTATCAACCTCGAAAATATACCGACTTTTTATCAAAATTGTGTAAAAACAAGGAAAAACCGCTTTAAAATCAAGTACACGTTTCCACGAAACTTTACGACAAAAGAATCACCCCCTCTACTTTCTTTTAATAATTATTAGAAATATTAGGGACCCAAGAAGCATAAACTTCAAGTGCATCTCTTCAGTTAAAAGTTTTCTTGCAGTCTAAGTGAAAGTGTATAAAGTTTTTTTTAAAGAGATTTGATAATTTCATCATTGATTTTTATAACTTGTAGTTACTTGCTTGGATTAACCAATAAATGAGTGTAAGTCTCGATTTTATTATATTATTATAAGAATATATCTAATTTTGGTAATTTTCAAAAAACTATAATTTAATTTAAATAATTATTTACTGATTTCTATACTTTTAATGCTTTCTTTTATTTACTTTTGTTTGCATAAGATATCTTATTTAGTACACTCCTCGATATTCTAAAAAACACGACTTTTTTTATATTTTTTTTTTTGTAAATTCAGAAAAATATGTCAATTAAAAAATGTGCGAGATACCTATAACACAAGATTTTCTAAATGAGTCTAAGATAATTTAAAGCTAGTCGTTCGTCCCCCAACACCCCTATTTTCATCCGCGGGAAAACTTAAGGATTTTATTTCATATAAATCTGAATAAATGAAATTTTTAATTTCAATAAAATATTAATAAATCTTTATTGTCTTATTTTTTAATTAATTAAATTTTAAATATTTTTTAAAAATATTTGATTTGCATTTTACGTTTGCAGCACTTTTTATAACATGTTGGCTTGCAATTTCTGATTTAGATAATCTATATATAAAATTATTTTAGATTTTATTGATAATCAGGTTGATTGTAATCGATACCTATGTTTTGAACTTTTAGACATATAAATTCATTTAATTCCCCTATTTTCTGTTTAAATTGCAGAATTTCATTGATAAATTGAAAACGTAATAAACAGACTGGTTTAAGTCTCCTTTGTCAAGCAGATTTTTACTATTTCAATAGTAACGTTGCAATTTATTGATTATGTAATTTATTGTATAACAATACCTAAGTTCAAAAATTTTAGATTTTATCACCTTTCACCCAATAAAACAATACAGAATCTTGAATATTATTTTTAGTTGTTTGAGTCAGGGACATTCTTGAGTGTTGCCTTTTCGTTATGAATATGAAATTCAGTATGTGAGATATTAACACTACAAGATAGATTTTTAGACAGTAGTTTAAAAACTTCAATTTTAGCAAATAAAAAATGCACAAAATTTAACTTCACTTTACTGATTTTTGTCTAGTTCTTATTTACCCTTATAATTTATAGATTTACAATTTTACGAGGTCTGGCTATTACGATTACGAAAAAAGGTTTATCAATATAAAAATTATTCTACATTCAAATGCTTTCCTTGAATATACTGTCCCCTCCTCATTACACACCTTCTCATAAGTTTTCTTCATTGATCAAAGCAATGCTGGAAGTCTTCTTTGGTGAGTGCCTTTATATCTCTGCCGTTTTTTGCTCTACCGCTTCCATTGACTCAAATCGGTGCCTTCCAAAGCAGATTTTATCTTCCGATACAAAAAAAAGTAACACGATTCCAAATCTGGCGAGTACGGCGAGTGTTCGAGCACTGTAGGCGTTTATAGGCTAAATACTGCTTCACAGATAGCGCGTGATGGGCAGGTGCGTTGTTCTGGTGCAAAATCGAAGAGTTGTTCTTCCACAACGCGGGTCGTTTCTTACGAACTCGTTCTCGCAATTTTGCCATAACTGACAAATAGTAAGTCTGGTTGACAGACTGACTTTTTCAAACCCAGTCAGTCATCACGATATTGTCGAAATAAAAACTATTAAAATTGCCTTGAATTCTGATTTGGACATCCGTGCTTTTTGATTCCGGGCAATTCAAGCGTTACTCCAGTCTTCAGTTCTGGTCAAAAAACGTTTATATACCAATCAGAAGTAACCAATATTCGATCTTCTAAAGCAATTTTTTTTGAATGGATCACTTTTGTTGTTTTTTCCTCATCGTGTAACTCACATTAGCAGATTGGCGTTTATTTTCCGGTTCGCAAGAGTAAATCCAAGATTCATCGCCACTAACAATACTATAAACGGTTTTTGAGCTTCTCTTGTTGAACCGTTTCAATGTTTTTCGACTCCAATTAACACGAACCGCTTTTTGCTCTTCTATGAGCAAATGAGAGATCTATCGGGAAACCAACTTGGTGGAGCATTCTAAGCGGCTTCATGCAAAACTAAAATTAACAAATTTGCTTAAAGATAATTTTTTGTAGTTCTTCGTTGATGACATTACAAATTATCAACCTCGAAAATATACCGACTTTTTATAAAAATTGTGTAAAAACAAGGGAAAACCGCTTTAAAATCAAGTACACGTTTCCACGAAACTTTACGACAAAAGAATCACCCCCTCTACTTTCTTTTAATAATTATTAGAAATATTAGGGACCCAAGAAGCATAAACTTCAAGTGCATCTCTTCAGTTAAAAGTTTTCTTGCAGTCTAAGTGAAAGTGTTCAAAGTTATTTTTAAAGAGATTTGATAATTTCATCATTGATTTTTATAACTTGTAGTTACTTGCTTGGATTAACCAATAAATGAGTGTAAGTCTCGATTTTATTATATTTTTATAAAAATATATCTAATTTTGGTAATTTTTAAAAAACTATAATTTAATTTAAATAATTATTTACTGATTCCTATACTTTTAATGCTTTCTTTTAGTTACTTTTGTTTGCATAAGATATCTTATTTAGTACACTCCTCGATATTCTAAAAAACACGACTTTTTTTATATTTTTTTTTGTAAATTCAGAAAAATATGTCAATTAAAAAATGTGCGAGATACCTATAACACAAGATTTTATTCTAAATGAGTCTAAGATAATTTAAAGCTAGTCGTTCGTCCCCCAACATCCCCTATTTTCATCCGCGGGAAAACTTAAGGATTTTATTTCATATAAATCTGAATAAATGAAATTTATAATTAAAATTTTTAATTTCATTAAAATATTAATAAATCTTTATTGTCTTATTTTTTAATTAATTAAATTTTAAATATTTTTTAAAAATATTTGATTTGCATTTTACGTTTGCAGCACTTTTTATAACATGTTGGCTTGCAATTTCTGATTTAGATAATCTATATATAAAATTCTTTTAGATTTTATTGATAATCAGGTTGATTGTAATCGATACCTATGTTTTGAACTTTTAGACATATAAATTCATTTCTCCACGACCATTAATGAATGTAATAATTCTGACTTCATTTTTAATAATAGAAAGTGTTCATTCTCACTCTTGAGATAGAATATTCATTCTGAAACACTTGCTTCTTATGTGTTTTGCATGTATTTCCATTCTATAACTAGTGACGGAATAACATTCTGTAATTGCTCAACAAAAAACATAGATTGCCCTGCGAATTTCAAAACTGTCACTCAGTTTGTCAGTGCGACGTTCTAGTTGTTTTGCTACATATTTTAATTTAAATAAACAGAATTATTACATGGCCGTGGAGAAAATACAGTCTGTTACACGGTTAGAATGAAAATTCGATTACTCATGGTTCCTCTCGCTCGCTACGCTCGCGTTCGGAATTCTCCACTCGTATCGAATTTTCATTCTAACCTTGTTACAGAATATACTATTAATTCCCCTATTTTCTGTTTAAATTGCAGAATTTCATTGATAAATTGAAAACGAAATAAACAGACTGGTTTAAGTCTCCTTTGTCAAGCAGATTTTTACTATTTCAATAGTAACGTTGCAATTTATTGATTATGTAATTTATTGTATAACAATACCTAAGTTCAAAAATTTTAGATTTTATCACCTTTCACCCAATAAAACAATACAGAATCTTGAATATTATTTTTAGTTGTTTGAGTCAGGGACATTCTTGATCGTTGCCTTTTCGTTATGAAATTCAGTATGTGAGATATTAACACTACAAGATAGATTTTTAGACAGTAGTTTAAAAACTTCAATTTTAGCAAATAAAAAATGCACAAAATTTAACTTCACTTTACTGATTTTTGCCTAGTTCTTATTTACCCTTATAATTTATAGATTTACAATTTTACGAGGTCTGGCTATTACGATTACGAAAAAAGGTTTATCAATATAAAAATTATTCTACATTCAAATGCTTTCCTTGAATATACTGTCCCCTCCTCATAAGTTTTCTTCATTAATCAAAGCAGTGCTGGAAGTCTTCTTTGGTGAGTGCCTTTATATCTCTGCCGTTTTTTGCTCTACCGCTTCCATTGACTCAAATCGGTGCCTCCCAAAGCAGATTTTATCTTCCGATACAAAAAAAAGTAACACGATTCCAAATCTGGCGAGTACGGCGAGTGTTCGAGCACTGTAGGCGTTTATAGGCTAAATACTGCTTCACAGATAGCGCGTGATGGGCAGGTGCGTTGTTCTGGTGCAAAATCGAAGAGTTGTTCTTCCACAACGCGGGTCGTTTCTTACGAACTCGTTCTCGCAATTTTGCCATAACTGACAAATAGTAAGTCTGGTTGACAGACTGACTTTTTCAAACCCAGTCAGTCATCACGATATTGTCGAAATAAAAACTATTAAAATTGCCTTGAATTCTGATTTGGACATCCGTGCTTTTTGATTCCGGGCGATTCAAGCGTTACTCCAGTCTTCAGTTCTGGTAAAAAAACGTTTATATACCAATCAGAAGTAACCAATATTCGATCTTCTAAAGCAATTTTTTTTGAATGGATCACTTTTGTTGTTTTTTCCTCATCGTGTAACTCACATTAGCAGATTGGCGTTTATTTTCCGGTTCGCAAGAGTAAATCCAAGATTCATCGCCACTAACAATACTATAAACGGTTTTTGAGCTTCTCTTGTTGAACCGTTTCAATGTTTTTCGACTCCAATTAACACGAACCGCTTTTTGCTCTTCTATGAGCAAATGAGAGATCTATCGGGAAACCAACTTGGTGGCGCATTCTAAGCGGCTTCATGCAAAACTAAAATTAACAAATTTGCTTAAAGATAATTTTTGGTAGTTCTTCGTTGATGACATTACAAATTATCAACCTCGAAAATATACCGACTTTTTATCAAAATTGTGTAAAAACAAGGGAAAACCGCTTTAAAATCAAGTACACGTTTCCACGAAACTTTACGACAAAAGAATCACCCCCTCTACTTTCTTTTAATAATTATTAGAAATATTAGGGACCCAAGAAGCATAAACTTCAAGTGCATCTCTTCAGTTAAAAGTTTTCTTGCAGTCTAAGTGAAAGTGTATAAAGTTTTTTTTAAAGAGATTTGATAATTTCATCATTGATTTTTATAACTTGTAGTTACTTGCTTGGATTAACCAATAAATGAGTGTAAGTCTCGATTTTATTATATTTTTATAAAAATATATCTAATTTTGGTAATTTTTAAAAAACTATAATTTAATTTAAATAATTATTTACTGATTCCTATACTTTTAATGCTTTCTTTTATTTACTTTTGTTTGCATAAGATATCTTATTTAGTACACTCCTTGATATTCTAAAAAACACGACTTTTTTTATATTTTTTTTTTGTAAATTCAGAAAAATATGTCAATTAAAAAATGTGCGAGATACCTATAACACAAGATTTTATTCTAAATGAGTCTAAGATAATTTAAAGCTAGTCGTTCGTCCCCCAACATCCCCTATTTTCATCCGCGGGAAAACTTAAGGATTTTATTTCATATAAATCTGAATAAATGAAATTTATAATTAAAATTTTTAATTTCATTAAAATATTAATAAATCTTTATTGTCTTATTTTTTAATTAATTAAATTTTAAATATTTTTTAAAAATATTTGATTTGCATTTTACGTTTGCAGCACTTTTTATAACATGTTGGCTTGCAATTTCTGATTTAGATAATCTATATATAAAATTATTTTAGATTTTATTGATAATCAGGTTGATTGTAATCGATACCTATGTTTTGAACTTTTAGACATATAAATTCATTTAATTCCCCTATTTTCTGTTTAAATTGCAGAATTTCATTGATAAATTGAAAACGTAATAAACAGACTGGTTTAAGTCTCCTTTGTCAAGCAGATTTTTACTATTTCAATAGTAACGTTGCAATTTATTGATTATGTAATTTATTGTATAACAATACCTAAGTTCAAAAATTTTAGATTTTATCACCTTTCACCCAATAAAACAATACAGAATCTTGAATATTATTTTTAGTTGTTTGAGTCAGGGACATTCTTGAGTGTTGCCTTTTCGTTATGAATATGAAATTCAGTATGTGAGATATTAACACTACAAGATAGATTTTTAGACAGTAGTTTAAAAACTTCAATTTTAGCAAATAAAAAATGCACAAAATTTAACTTCACTTTACTGATTTTTGTCTAGTTCTTATTTACCCTTATAATTTATAGATTTACAATTTTACGAGGTCTGGCTATTACGATTACGAAAAAAGGTTTATCAATATAAAAATTATTCTACATTCAAATGCTTTCCTTGAATATACTGTCCCCTCCTCATTACACACCTTCTCATAAGTTTTCTTCATTGATCAAAGCAATGCTGGAAGTCTTCTTTGGTGAGTGCCTTTATATCTCTGCCGTTTTTTGCTCTACCGCTTCCATTGACTCAAATCGGTGCCTTCCAAAGCAGATTTTATCTTCCGATACAAAAAAAAGTAACACGATTCCAAATCTGGCGAGTACGGCGAGTGTTCGAGCACTGTAGGCGTTTATAGGCTAAATACTGCTTCACAGATAGCGCGTGATGGGCAGGTGCGTTGTTCTGGTGCAAAATCGAAGAGTTGTTCTTCCACAACGCGGGTCGTTTCTTACGAACTCGTTCTCGCAATTTTGCCATAACTGACAAATAGTAAGTCTGGTTGACAGACTGACTTTTTCAAACCCAGTCAGTCATCACGATATTGTCGAAATAAAAACTATTAAAATTGCCTTGAATTCTGATTTGGACATCCGTGCTTTTTGATTCCGGGCAATTCAAGCGTTACTCCAGTCTTCAGTTCTGGTCAAAAAACGTTTATATACCAATCAGAAGTAACCAATATTCGATCTTCTAAAGCAATTTTTTTTGAATGGATCACTTTTGTTGTTTTTTCCTCATCGTGTAACTCACATTAGCAGATTGGCGTTTATTTTCCGGTTCGCAAGAGTAAATCCAAGATTCATCGCCACTAACAATACTATAAACGGTTTTTGAGCTTCTCTTGTTGAACCGTTTCAATGTTTTTCGACTCCAATTAACACGAACCGCTTTTTGCTCTTCTATGAGCAAATGAGAGATCTATCGGGAAACCAACTTGGTGGAGCATTCTAAGCGGCTTCATGCAAAACTAAAATTAACAAATTTGCTTAAAGATAATTTTTTGTAGTTCTTCGTTGATGACATTACAAATTATCAACCTCGAAAATATACCGACTTTTTATAAAAATTGTGTAAAAACAAGGGAAAACCGCTTTAAAATCAAGTACACGTTTCCACGAAACTTTACGACAAAAGAATCACCCCCTCTACTTTCTTTTAATAATTATTAGAAATATTAGGGACCCAAGAAGCATAAACTTCAAGTGCATCTCTTCAGTTAAAAGTTTTCTTGCAGTCTAAGTGAAAGTGTTCAAAGTTATTTTTAAAGAGATTTGATAATTTCATCATTGATTTTTATAACTTGTAGTTACTTGCTTGGATTAACCAATAAATGAGTGTAAGTCTCGATTTTATTATATTTTTATAAAAATATATCTAATTTTGGTAATTTTTAAAAAACTATAATTTAATTTAAATAATTATTTACTGATTCCTATACTTTTAATGCTTTCTTTTAGTTACTTTTGTTTGCATAAGATATCTTATTTAGTACACTCCTCGATATTCTAAAAAACACGACTTTTTTTATATTTTTTTTTTGTAAATTCAGAAAAATATGTCAATTAAAAAATGTGCGAGATACCTATAACACAAGATTTTATTCTAAATGAGTCTAAGATAATTTAAAGCTAGTCGTTCGTCCCCCAACATCCCCTATTTTCATCCGCGGGAAAACTTAAGGATTTTATTTCATATAAATCTGAATAAATGAAATTTATAATTAAAATTTTTAATTTCATTAAAATATTAATAAATCTTTATTGTCTTATTTTTTAATTAATTAAATTTTAAATATTTTTTAAAAATATTTGATTTGCATTTTACGTTTGCAGCACTTTTTATAACATGTTGGCTTGCAATTTCTGATTTAGATAATCTATATATAAAATTCTTTTAGATTTTATTGATAATCAGGTTGATTGTAATCGATACCTATGTTTTGAACTTTTAGACATATAAATTCATTTCTCCACGACCATTAATGAATGTAATAATTCTGACTTCATTTTTAATAATAGAAAGTGTTCATTCTCACTCTTGAGATAGAATATTCATTCTGAAACACTTGCTTCTTATGTGTTTTGCATGTATTTCCATTCTATAACTAGTGACGGAATAACATTCTGTAATTGCTCAACAAAAAACATAGATTGCCCTGCGAATTTCAAAACTGTCACTCAGTTTGTCAGTGCGACGTTCTAGTTGTTTTGCTACATATTTTAATTTAAATAAACAGAATTATTACATGGCCGTGGAGAAAATACAGTCTGTTACACGGTTAGAATGAAAATTCGATTACTCATGGTTCCTCTCGCTCGCTACGCTCGCGTTCGGAATTCTCCACTCGTATCGAATTTTCATTCTAACCTTGTTACAGAATATACTATTAATTCCCCTATTTTCTGTTTAAATTGCAGAATTTCATTGATAAATTGAAAACGAAATAAACAGACTGGTTTAAGTCTCCTTTGTCAAGCAGATTTTTACTATTTCAATAGTAACGTTGCAATTTATTGATTATGTAATTTATTGTATAACAATACCTAAGTTCAAAAATTTTAGATTTTATCACCTTTCACCCAATAAAACAATACAGAATCTTGAATATTATTTTTAGTTGTTTGAGTCAGGGACATTCTTGAGCGTTGCCTTTTCGTTATGAAATTCAGTATGTGAGATATTAACACTACAAGATAGATTTTTAGACAGTAGTTTAAAAACTTCAATTTTAGCAAATAAAAAATGCACAAAATTTAACTTCACTTTTCTGATTTTTGCCTAGTTCTAGGGAGGAGATATGAGCATTTGAATTTGGTTTGAGTAATGCAAATTTTTAAAATTAAGTTTATCAAAAAAAGTACGAGAGTGCAACTTATGAAAAATACATTTTTGAAAGGTGCAAATTTTAAGCTCTTTCGTTAGGTATAAACTATTTTTTTTTTAAGAAATTTTTGGGGCTGGAACAGAGTTGGTTTCAGATAGTTGCCTTTTACGAAGAACAAGGAGATTCCCTGCGGATATTCTTCTAAAGTGGTCGTACCACATACCGCTATTATTATTATTATTATTTTAAATATTTGGTTTTATTTGATTACTGATAAAATTGCATTTGGTGATTATCGCTTTTTGATGTATCTAATATTTTCTCAAAACTTAAAAAAGTTTTTCCATACTATAAAATAAAAAAAAAGTGAGAGGTGTCAAAGGACACCCGGATTAAACGAAGTTCCTTTCGATTAATTAGTGAAGGAATTGTAATTTGTAAACACAACAGAGTGTTTATACATACATAAGCATTTATTATTGTCTGTATTAAATCTCTTCTTACCTAAATCCATCAGCAATGTCCCGAACTTGTGCAGAACAGAAACACTGTCAGGATTCATTAGTGTTATTATTTTTATTATTTTATTATTTATTATCTCCAAAAAACCTGTATAAACTTAACAAAGTCACGACACTACACTGTTCAAAGCAAAATAGAAAATAGTAAATTCATTATCACCTGAATATTTTCAACAGTTCGTTTCTTTTAACAAAAGTGTCCATTCATACAATGCCAGAGATTTAGATGATTTATAAAAACAGGATGAAATAAAATATACCTAATACTATTATAGGTACTTATTTTTTTTTTACAGTATTTTCTTTTAATTTAAATTAGTGTTTTGTTAATTGTAGGTACTTTTATTAGTATTTATTTATGTATATTAGGGTTTCCTATTTACCTAAATAAAAATAGGTATATCTATCTATGAGAGAGAGAGAGAGAGACAGACAGACAAACATGCGTTTGTCGTGTCGTGTCGTGACAAATTTTGGTCTGAATTTTTTTCGGCTAGCCTCAGTCCACGAATCAGTCATACCTAACGCGCGAAATTATTACAAAAAAACAAAAAATCCTAATTTTTAAGGAAATATAGAAACCTAAAAAATATTAGCCGATATCAGAAAAAAAATTAAAAAAAAAACAAACTTAAGTTAAAATTAAAAAAAAATACTCATAACTTCCACAACATTAGTAAAAATTGCAAATTAAAAGTAAATAAACCTACGAGGTATATAAAAATACATGTTTACAAATTTAAAAAGAATGATAGATTTCAAGGAGGTACAATGCAGTGTTACTGATGACATGACCTTTCTCTTGTTTATCTTTTAATTATTGCCTTTATGTGTAGATGCAAAATTAAAGAGTTTATTTAAATAAATTGTTACGTAAGGTACCTATCTGACATAGATAATTTATAGTTATCTATTTATGAAAAAAATATATTAAATATATAAAATTACAACAATTAAGTTTTTTTATTGATAGTCACACACTTTTCTTGATGAAACTTCAAATGGATGTCTAATGTCAAGATTAAATAATTTATTGTGTAACAATACCTAAGTTTAAAAATTTTAGAATTTATCACCTTTCACCCAATAAAACAATACAGAATCTTGAATATTATTGTTAGTTGTTGGAGTCAGGGACGTTCTTGAGCGTTGCCTTTTAGTTGTGAAATTCAGTATGTTAGATAATAATAATAATAATAATAATAATACGTTTATTTTCAACAGGTATACACCCAATAACAGAAAATAATACAATCAAAATAAAAAAAAGATTAATACCAAGTAGTGCATAGATTTGCCTAATAAATAAATCTTAGATCCTACATATATCTTATCTAACTTGTGCATCTTTGTAAGCATTTAACAAACTTTGTATAGTATCATTATTTAAATCGCAATTTTGACAGATGGTATTAAATAATTTACACATTTGAAATAATGGAGACCTAATCAATACGTTTGAATGACATTGTGGAGTGTAAAAAAAAGTTAGTTTCGAGATGATATTCTAGGTACCAATATATAAAGCTTGCTTAATACATAAGGGCAATCAATTTTATTATTTATAATCTTATGCAGGAATGACAAAGATGCACAATTGCGCCTATACATCAAAAATTCCATGTCAAATTGTTGAATCAGTAAAGTACGGTCAAAGCCTCTTTCAGGATAATGACCATGGGTCTTAAAATAAGCATACTTTAAAAATTTCCTCTGAACAGATTCTAAGGCTTGTATGGAATTTTGATAGATAGGCGACCAAATTACTGAACCATATTCGAGTTTGCTTCTAATAAATGTCATGTATAATGTTTTTAAAGTTGAGACACTAGCAAAGCTAGACCAATTGCGAACACAATAACCCAAAGTTTTCGACGCTGCTTTAGTAATGTCTGCAATGTGCTCACTGAAAGTAAAAGAACTGTCAAATTTAACACCGAGATCTTTTATAGTGCTACACCTATCTAAAGTTTGGTCATTAAGAGAGTAATTAAAAGTATATGGATAATTACGACGAGTATATAAAACAACTTTACATTTACATATATTTAAGTGAAGAGAGTTAGTAGAACACCAACTGTTGAGGGTCTCTAACGTGTCTTGCAATAGGTAGCAATCTTCTATACGGTCAATTTTTCCATATACTTCCTAAATCATCAGCGAGTATAAGATGCATAGATTTCAATTTGTACGATAGATCATCGATAAAAATTAAAAATAATAACGGACCCAAATTGGACCCCTGTGGTATTCCAGAAGTTGAAACAAATTGATGAGATCTAAATCCGCCATATTCAACAACAAGTATTCGCCCGATGAGATAGCTTTGTAAAATTGAAAGTAAATGGGGTGCAACACCCCTTGCTCTCAGTTTGGATAAAAGTAGAAAATGATCAACTTTATCAAAAGCCTTTTGAAAATCAGTGTAAATTACATCTACTTGTCCCACATGATCTAACACCTCAGCGGTAAATTGGGTGAAGCAAATTAAATTAGTTATTGTAGATTTTGTTGTCATACACCCATGTTGATATTCACTTATCGTATTACTAACAGAGGGGTAGATAACATCATACAGTATAATTTCAAAGAGTTTTCCAAAATTACACAAAATAGCTATAGGTCTATAATTACTGATATTAACACTACAAGATAGATTTATAGAGAGTAGTTTAAAAATTTCAATTTTACCAAATAAAAAATGCATAGACAAAATTTAACTTCACTTTACTGATTTTTGCCTTGTTCTTATTTACCCTTATTATTCGTGTCTGAATTTATAATTTTGCGAGGTCTGGCTATTAAATAACGAGATTGGTTACGAAAAAGTGTTTTATTATAAAAATATTCTACATTCGAATGCTCTCCTTTAATATACTCCCCTTTCTCACTCCACACCTATCCATACGTTTTTTCCATTGATCAAAGCAGTGCTGGAAGTCTTCTTTGGTGAGTGCCTTTAGATCTCTGCTGCCGTTGTTTGCTCTACCGCTTCCATCGACTCAAATCGGGTCCCTTTCAAAGCAGATTTTATCTTCGGATACAAAAAAAAGTCACACGGTGCCAAATCCGGCGAGTAGGGCGCGTGTTCGAGTACTGGAGGCGTTTATTGGCTATATACTGCTTCACAGATAGCGTGTTATGGGCAGGTGCGTTGTCCTGCCAAAAAACCCACGAGTTGTTCTTCCACAACTCTGGCCGTTTCTCGTTCTCGCAATGTATTTATATACCAATCGGAAGTAACCAATATTTGATCTTCTAAAGCAATTTTTCTTTGACACACTTCGAGAATGAATCACTTTTGTTGGTTTTTCCTCATTGTAAAACACCCACACACTGGCAGATTGGCGTTTATTTTTCGGTTCGCAAGAGTAAATCCAACTAACAATACTATGAGCTTCTCTTGTTGAACCATTTTAATGTTTTTCGGCTCCAATTAACACGAACCGCTTTTTGCTCTTCTCTGAGCAAATGAGAGATCTACCGGGAAACCAACTTCGTAACAACCAGTTCTTCATGTAGGACCTTTTGGATTGAGGTCTTTGAAATGCCCCAAGTTGCCTCTATCTCGGGGTCATCCTTAATTAGTTGACGAACCACATCAATGTTTTGCTGTGTGACTAGTGTTTTGGGTGGACCTAGCCTGGATTCGTCGTTGAGACTGGAGGGACCACGTTGAAATTCGCAATATCAGCGGCAAATAGTTGACTGGTGTGGTGCTTTCTTCCCAAACACAGCAACCATTTCAGCGAGACATTGCTATTGGGATACTCTTCTCCGAAAACTGTAAAAAAATATTGCTCGAAAATGTTTTCGGCTAAGATCCATTTTTAGACCAATTTGCCAATTTCAAATATTCCCTGTACCTACACGACTTGTTGTATCGCAATGAAACTCTGGATTTATGTCAACAAAAGATTAAGGTTAGATTTGTGTCTGAAGGTTCTATTGCGGTGGAGCCTTCTAAGCGACTACATGCAAAACTAAACAACCCTAGTATAACAACACTGTCGTGAAAAAACAGAGATTCTAGGTTTTATTCCTGTCCAATGTAACATTTTTTCTTTAATTATTTCTTGCTTATCTACTTTTAACCAATTTTTAATTTATTTCAAAGGTGCACTACTTAAAAAAAAAATTTTAGTATCAACATTATGTTTCTCATGTTACATCCACTTTGAAAAACAAATATTTATATCGTTATTTTTATGATTTACTCAGTAGTAATAAAAAAAAATTTGAGTATGTTAATTTTTATTTCAGATGAATAGGAGGTAAAAAGCTAATTGCCAAGACAAGAAAAAAATCAACCAAAACTTTAGAATATTACAATTATTACAATGACAACCACAATAACCGAAACTCATTCCCATGTTAATTTATCCAATACGAAAAAGGTGATTTCTAGTAGCAATAAAACAGAACTGAAAACAACAGAAAAAGAGATACAGAGCTATGAAAAATATAAAGTATTCGGATGGGAATTTGAAACTCCAATAATATGGTACAGTGCATTTTTTATAGCCTTAGCACATTTTCTAGCTTTGTATCTTACCCTGACGTTTCCAATAACTAAGAAAATTCCACTTGTCCTATATGGTAAGTAATTTTTTTTCCAGAAGTATCTATTTTTCTGGCAATTACTTAAACTAAGGTAGATGCTGGTACTAATGCTTAAATATCAAAATTATTTAATTCCCCTCATTTAAACAGTCTCAAAATTATTTAATTCCTTTTATTTAAACACTCGTAGGTAGCTAATATGCTAATATGGTTTTTCAAACTTTCCGCAACTAGTAATTTGTTGGTTTTTGTCAGAGTGGTGTGATTCATTTGTATTGCAAATTTTGGAAAGTTAAGTAACGTGTCTAGGGAGGAATTGAAGAGTACATTAAAGAAGATTAAGAATGAAAAGGTGGTGGGAGCGGAAGGGGTACCAGCAGAGGTATTGAAGGTGTTTGGTGAGAATGGAGTAGATATTCTGATGGGAAAAGTGATAAGAGAAAATACCAAGTGAATGGATGAAAAGCATGCTTGTGCTAATCTATTAAGGAAAAGGAAATGTGCAAAAATGTGTGTAAGGCATTAAACTGATGTCACATACTTTGAAAATTTGGGAGAGAATAGTTGAGGAGAGGCTGAGAAAACAGAAGAGTATAAGTAAAGAGCAATTTGAATTTTTCTCCGGGGGAGAAACGACTAATATTGTTTTTGCTATGAGAACAATTATCGAGAGATATGATGAAATGCAGCGTGATATCTATGCTGCTTTCCTAGACTTAGAGAAAACGTATGTCCGAGCGGACGAGAGAAGAAGTGTGGAGATGTATGCGAGTGAAAGGTGTGCTGGAAAAGTATGCCCTATTACTGCAAGAAACGTATAAGCGAACAAAAACGGAAATAAAAAGCAGTGTTGTGGTTACGGAGGGATTTTGTTGTGCATGTGTGGCTCCAACAGATGTCGGTGCTGAGCCAAAGTTTGTTTAGTATGGTATGGTTGTTATGACTAAAGAGATAGGGATATGATGTGTGTGGATAATATTGTAATTGTAAATTTTGTAAAAAAGAGATTGGAAATAAAACTTGAGAAATGGAGAAAAGCGCTTGAGAGTGAGTAGGATGAAGACTGAGTATATGACAATAAACGAGACTATCGGACTTAAAATTAATCTGCAGGAACAAGCACATACAGCGGATCAAAACTTTTAATATTTAGGGTGTGTGCTAGAAAAGAATGGAGAGTTAAAGAGTAAGATGAATCATATAATTAAAATTTTATAAGTATATGTAATTAAATGTTGTTGGATGAACCGGAAAAGAATGAGTGGACTGTACACGAGAGTTCATGTATAACTCAGAAAGTTGGCGAATAACACAAGAAAAAAAATTCTTAAATGGCGTAGTTAAAGATGTTGCGTTGAATGTGTGAATAAACGAGAACAGATAGAGTAAATAATTAGATATAAAGTGGGACAGCAAGAAAATCTAGGAAAATTGGTTGAGGTGCCGGGATGAGAATTATGGGAGTAAAAGAGTAAATGAATCTAAGATTGGAAGTAAGAGGAAGAAAGGAAGACCGAAGTTAAGTTGGATCGATAAAATAAATGAAGACCTGAAAGAGAAAAAAATGGAGAAGAGACAGATGGAAATAAATGATACGGAAGGCTAACTCCGACCTCAACTAGGCTTGGGATAAGGTGAAGAGAACGAACAATAAGAAATCGTCTGATTGAATTTTAAGTAATGTTTGTAATAGGTTGTATAAATTTTTCGCTAGACTTGGTTGTTTCTCATGCTTCTATTGACATGTTATTGATCACAAATCAGTTATTGTATTTTTCTGTATTTCTTTCTACACTGTGCTAGCGGTTAATAAGACCAAAAAAAAACTCGAAAAAAAATCGAGGCTAGTTGGTATTGTCACGTTTGTGAGGAGGATAAGATGAAAGGAATCAGACCTTGTTCAAAATGTGACAAGTGGTATCATTAAGAATGATTCGGTTTGACAGAGGATGACTCAGATCATTTTGTGTGCCTTGATGCCTTTTGAACAAACAAATATGTAATTCTGGAAACAATTAATGCATATTTAATTAGTTTTGATCCCAATTGCCAATTAGAAGGAGTCTATATTGATTATTTATGAGTGTTAAAATCTCAAGCCTTATTACCCTACCATAGTATAAAAAGGCCTATTGATAAGTGTTTCTATGTTCGTGCTATTTTATGGTAGTTTATCTCTGTTTATTAAAACTTGTTCATTCGGATAACTATTTTTTTTTATAAAAATTCTCCCTCACCTAGGCCATATTATCCACACCTACTTACTTGAATAACTATGTTTTATTATAGTTTCTTTTTTAATTTGTTCAGAATGTTTATTCGACTTTTACCGATTTTTCATATTTTTTTAATTCTTAGAATTATTTTTATTTTTTATTTTTATTGCCAACTCTTACCTTTAATACCATTAAAGTAAACGATACTTTGGGTTTCTTTTTGTTTTTTTTTTTGCTTATTTTAAATTTATTTTCATTTTTTACGATTTCCACGTTTTATCTGATTTTTTAAAGTTTCTTAATGAATTTTTGAAGTAAAAAATAATGAAATTTAAAGTATTTGCAAAGTAAATTTCTTTGTGAGCATTTTTTAATGTGAGCATGTTTATCGTTGGTCTCTATGAGCTTTTAAGAAAGTTCGCAGTTTTTTGTAAGTATTTGTATTTTTTGTACATTTGTGCCGTTCTGAAAGTTCTATATGTTCTGATCGCATTTTTTAATTACAATAAAATCTTATTTTTATTTCTAATTACTTATTTTTTTTAGGTTTTTTTATTGGTGGTATTTCAGGATTTGGAATCACAGCAGGAGCACATAGATATTTTACACATCGATCCTTTAAAGCAAAATTGCCCTTAAAAATAATACTTCTAATATGTTATAGTGTTGCTGGTCAAGTAAGTATAATATATAATAACCATTATTTACCCGAGGGTATAAAGTAGGTAATTACAATCCGTCCCGGTTTATAATTAATATTTTTTTTAACTTTCTTATGATTTGGAAAATCGTATTAAATGTCGATTTAATTTCTCTTAGTTGTACCAGTATTAATGAATTTATTTCATCACTTTTTATTTAAATGTATCTTAGGGTTAACTAAATAATTGATCAAAAATTGAGAAATAGTTGACCGTTGGAAACAATGGAAAAAATAATAAACATGTCGGAATATACTTTTAATAAGATTTCCTAATAAAATGGTCGATTTTCTCTTAAGAAATCCCATCCAAGCAATTTGTACCTCATGCCGCTAGAGTTTGTAAAGGATGGGGTAAACGTAGTAATCTCCTTCCCCTGATCTCCCAGACGTGTTCTATGGGTGAAATATTTGGAGATCAAGAGTGCGAAGGCAACAAATTGACTTAATTGCCTTCAGAATGAGTCAACGTTATTATGATCATGCATGATTTGCTTGGAAAAGAGGATTGGGAAGCATCTGGATATGGGTCCACCACCTCCTGGATGTAACGAGCGGTGATTATCTTGCCTCTGATGAATACCACAGGTAACCTACTTCCAGAAGCATTAACCCCCCATACCATAATTCCAACAGAGTGGTACACATGCCTTTTCACAAAAAATAGGATTCCTTCTTTCACCACTTCATAAATCCAAAACTCTGCAAACCATTTGTTCATAATTAACTTTTTGGACGTGAGTTGATCCCGTAGAAATAAAAGCCAAAGGAAGTGATGTTGGAGTGGGTTCGTTCTGCTGTCATGACCTGTACCTTAAGTTCTTAGTGTACTACCTCCTTGACAACAAATCAACACTATATTTATAGACTTGTATGCATCCTTTTGTCAATGTTTCTAAGGGCTTCATCGCATGGGAGTTAAAAAAGCGTCGCGTAAAAATTCTGAGCGTTTTTTAAATCACTCTTGTCTCGTCTCCCGCATCAGTTAGGTGTAGAAATGGTCAGAGCAAGATGAAAAATCCGATTTAGAGGGACTAAGACAATCGAAGACGATCCTGGAAAACTGTAAACAGAAGAGATCTTTCAGCTGTCTAAACCTTTGTAAGAAGAATCTGTATGTATTATAACGGAAATATTAATCGCATACTGCCGATTAAGAGGACACATGAAGAAACTAGGATTGCTAGATGAAGCAAAATGCAGATACTGTGAGGTAGATGATGAAAACTCAATACACATACTCTTAGAATGCATTGTAATACGTAATTCGAGGGTCAGATACCTAGGGTCATACGAAATAGAAGAGAAAGACCTACCTAACTTGAAGTCCAACGATATCCTAAACTTTCTAAGAAAGATAGGACTAGAAGAGCTGCTATAAGTATGAGGAAAAATCAGTATTATAGCAAGAAAATGGGACACAATAGATCTTATAGTTCCTCTTATTCTGCTCAAACATACATACTCTAGGCACGATAAACAAGTTTCTAGAATTTTTTTATTATAAATTCATTAATGCTGTGTGTTCTGTTTTCTATGTCATTTAGTATACATTACATTATTTCATTATGTATATTACCCTATATACATACTAAATGTGTATATATTAATACAAACCGGAATTAAAAACAAAATTATTTGGAAAAAATTTTATATTACTAATTATCACATAATTTATTAATGAAAGCATATTGGTTAAAATTAACTCAAGATTAAATTATTCCGTGTTTAAAAGCTTGTGGAAAGTTTATTTTACCTTGTTTTCTTTAAAAATAAATAAACAATTAATTATTAATAGAACAAACTTTACGACTGGGTTCGAGATCACAGAGTTCATCACAAATTTAGCGAAACAAACGCAGATCCTCATAACTCTTCAAGAGGATTCTTTTTCTCCCATGTTGGATGGCTTATGATGAGAAAACATCCTGATGTTATCAAAAAAGGTCGAACTTTGGATTTTAGCGATATTTCTGAAGATCCAATACTTCAATTTCACCATAAGTAAGTTTATTTTTTAATAACTAATGTACTTTTTACTTGCGATACAATCCGACCAACACAATGTAGATTACGCAGGATGTCTTACATATTTTGCATATAGAAATGGTATAAAGCTTTTTTGTTTTTCAAAATATACTTCACTTCTAGATTTACCGGACTGACTCAAGAAACAATTATTCCACTTTCTTGGGACAGTCAAAATTCTGCTTTCGAAGGCATCGATTGGATCTTTTAACGACGGGAACCACTAACTAAATAGTCCGTTCTTGATTTCGGAACACATAAAATAAATGGGTCTTAGATCGGAAATGAAGGGTAACAGTGTGTGTGAACTTGGTGTAGGTACTCGTTGTATTATTCGTCATTTAGGGTTAGGTTTTTGGAAGCTCAGAAATGACTTGTGGTAAACCAAAACTGATAAATAATCACCAGTAACAACCCTATAATCCTGTAAAGAATTACTTGTTACCTATTAGATAACCCACTTTCGAAACAAATGTCACTTCTATCTTCTTGAAGACACTTTCAAAACAGATGACATTTCTTCAGCTTGGAAAACCCTTCATGCCCACGATATTTTATGTAAAAGACGTTTTTTGAGTTTTTGCTTCCTGCTCTTGGTTTACAAATGCAGTATCTAAAGGGACATTATTTTTTACAGTTTGTACCAAGACTGATGACTCTATTTCGCGATCGTTGTGAGTGATCAACGAGAAATTGTGAACAGGTTTACTACTGTATAACTGAAAACAAAAACCAATTTTTCAAATTATTGTTAAGTAAAGATACAGATCATATTTTAGTACTGACATTTGTTTAGTGACAGTACCAGTATGTAAAATTTAAACCACATCTCTTGTATGAGAATAATTAGATCTGGTTTGAAGGGAGAGATTGTTTGTTTACCTGTGATATAGGAACAATTAAAATTCGGTTTCAAAGACGAACAAAATTGGAAATTGTGTGTTTACCTGACAGAATAAAAAAAATCTTTTCCTTCTTACTAAGGTTTAGACAGTTGAAAGATCTCTTCTGGTTATAGTTTCCCAGGAACGTCTTCGATTGTCTTAGTCCTTCTAAATCGTTCCAGTACTTGGATTTTTCTTTACCCACCTTTTTCCTTAGTTTTTCTAAAGCTGTACTACTACTGATTCCACAAGATGGTTCTGGTACAATTATGAGGTTTCAGCTCCTTTTTAACACGCTTTTATTTTGACAGCTTATCGGCTGTTTCATTTCCTTTTATTCCTATATGTCCTGGAACCCATAAGAGGGTAACAGTGTTATATTGTCGTAGTTCGTTTAGTTTGCCTAGGCATTCCCAGACCATTTTTGAACTGATTGTGTGTGTTGATGGCTGTTTGACTATCTGACATGATTACAATCTTCTGCCTACGATAGTTCCTTTCTATATTAAATTTTCTTTCTATATTACACTTCTTTTAATGGCACGGATTTCCGCTTGAAAAATACTTGGTTATGCACCCAGGCTTTCTGAGGATTTGGCTTTTGGTCCAAAACCCCTGCTCCTGTTCCTTTATTAGCCCCAATATGGTGTCTTTGTAACATTTAAATTTACTTCCCAGTTTTATGGTGAATTTTCTGAAAAAGTTAAATTTCTTTGGGCCATTTCCCAAGTTTGATCAAATTGAAGTGATCGAGGTCTTTCCTTGGTTGTTCCTTCTTTGACCATTATACAGCAAAAAGGATAATTGTGTATAATTTTTATAGCAAAAACACAACGAATGACTTTTGTTTAATTTTTTTTTCTTGTTTTTTAGGTACTGGATTCCTATAAAGATATTGTGTTGTTTTGTTATTCCTACTGTTATTCCAGTTTATTTCTTTGAAGAGGAATTGTATTACACCTTCGCTGTAGTTTTCATCAGATACATCGCGTCACTAAATGCCACCTGGGCTGTCAATAGCTTTGCACATATTTGGGGTAACAGACCATATGACCAGTAAGTACCTAATACTAAATTTCAGGAATACTCAAACTATAAAAAAAAGACGTGTGGAACTCGAAGAATTCTGAGGGAAGCGAAGCTTTTAATGATATCTAGTGTACTCAAACGTGTGGTCCACGAATGAGTGATGCAAAAAAATCAGGAGAAGGTTCGTTACTAATTTTTGCTACGTTTTTCCTGTCGTAATACGTTTGCAAACCTAACATTATAAACTTCGCTCAAAATGCTTCATAATCCATTCCACTTGAGTTTACGACAGTAACATTCGCAAGCAAGTGGAATGGAAAAAACTGTGATCGTGAGCGTAAGCGTTGAGAACACTTTTGGAGCGTAGCCTGGATCGTTCCCTAAAATTTTTGAGAGTTCCATTCTATCTTCTGTCCGCTGTCAGTTCATAGAAACATAAGTAAACCACATTTTAGCCAATCATTGACGTAATTATATTCGTGTCATAATTATTTTAAGTTGGTTCATCAGATAACCATTGTCAGTATTTAACAAAAGAAAACTGTTAGTAAGTTAAAGCAGTTTCATTACCAGGATATATTACAATTTATATGTTGGTTTTTATTTGATTTAAATTTTGCCGCTTTTTGGTCTACTTCTTATGTAATTCTTATACCTCGAGGCCCAAATGTGACGTCATTGTGACGTAAATGCAGGTAGGGTCCCGCTTCAACCAATGCGGGGTTCGAAGGAATGCTAGTTGCCATGTTTAACTTAGAAAGACTTACCATCTTTGTCTTATTATTACACAATAGAAAATGATACTTTTAAGAAAAATGTCAACATTGGAGAACATTATGACATTATAATTACGTGCGCTAGTGCCGCTTGACATTTTTCTTTAAGTATCTCTTTTTATTGCAAATAAATAAGACAAAGATAGTAAGCCTTTTTACGGTAAACATGACAACTAGCATTCCTTCGAACCTCGCATTGGTTGAAACGGGACACTATCTGCATTTACGCCACAAAGACGTCACTAGGCGACAATTGGGCGTCGAGGTATAGATAACTTTGACAATTGACATTATCGACAGATTTGACAAAATGTGTCAAGTCTCAGTTAGTGAGACTTAGCTAAGTTAGTGAAATTAAAAAAAAAAAACATAATGTTTTTCTCATATAGCTCAATCAATTTTTCCTTACTTGCAGATAAAGTACCTGCCCTTCTTTTTACCTCCTGAATTTGGGTTCCCAAAATATAGGGGTAGAAAACTCTTTCTTGAGTTGCACTAAATTCATTCTAGCTATTTTCTCGATTTATAGAGCAGCTAGAGAAATGTTTTAGGCGTCATTCAATTGCCCTTTACTTCGATTAGTTTTGATATAATTTTAATTCAGCTATAATTATAGCTTTTATTAACATATTAAGGGAAAAAACTTGCAAGATATAAAATTTATGACTTTTCCCTGACTATCAGATGGTACTTCTGGATTTGACCATAACCATTCATCATCACCAGATATGCATCTGATAGCCAGGGAAAACCTATGAACTTTAAGTCTTGGAAAATTTTCTCTGTGACTAATACAATTTGAGTTATTGCGAGAGTCTAGGAATTTTTAGTTTGACCTTGACCATGATCATCATGGTAAAATTTTTAAAAATTGTCAAGGTCATATTTGGACGTAAAATTTCACGCTCTTTCGATTCCCCTTGTCAAAAATACATAGTTCTATTTAAAAAAATTGACCTGACCATCGCCTGACCATGATGGTTATGGTCATGATCAAATCCAGAATTACCATCTGATAGCCAGGGAAAAATTATAACTTGCAAGTTTTTTTTTGTGACCCATGGTTTTTGAGTTACAACGAGGTTTCCATACTTTTTTCTCACCCGGTATATTAATGAAGCTAGGGTCACAGAGCCATCTATCAGGTGGAAAACATTTGTCGTCTTCCATGAAAATGAACACCCCACGCATGCGCCTTGTATGCAACCCTCTTATATTAACAGTATTTGTCTAGGTGCTCTGTGAGTCGAGAAAATAGGTCTATCAAGCTGGCAGTGAAAAGTCGGCAGAAACCTTCAAAATATGAGTGGGAATTTGTAGCTAAATAGTTGCTAATTAGTTGCTAAAATCACGGTTTTGTAGCTCTATTCAGTTCCACAAAAAACAAATTACTGCTATCTTTGAAACAAGCTAGCAGTAATTGACAGGACCGGCCCAGAAAAAATGGACTAATGCGTGTGAATTTGTTGCTCAAAATCAGTACAGGAAAAAATTCGAAGAACCCTAGAGTCAGCTAGAAATTGTTAATAATAGCTACCAACCAGCGTCCCTGCTATCGTGATATACAGTTTGTATTGACACATTAATGTTATGGATTTGGTTGCTAGTCGCAGAGCACAGCGAGCCAGCAACAAAATAAAATTAAAAATTGGCCCAATCGGGTGACCGGTAACTAACTCCTAGTGCCCATGCTGTCGTGACACGCATTTATTATTGACAGAACTCTGTCATGGATTTTGTTGCTGGTTGTAAAAAGCATCAGCAGAGCCCAGAGAGCCAGCAACAAAATAAAAATTAAAAATCGGCCCTCCCGGGTGACCATTAACAAACTCCTTGTGTCCATGCTACGCTGACACGCAGTTCTTATTGACATAACTGTCATGGATTTTGTTGCTGGTTGTGAAAAGCATCAGCAGAGCCCAGGGAGCCAGAAACAAAATAAAAATTAAAAATTGGCCAGCCCAGGTGACCATTAACTGACTCCTAGTGTCCATGCTATCGTGACACGCAGTTCTTATTGACAAAACTCTATTATGGATTTTGTTGCTGGTTGCAGATGTCATCAGCAGAGCCCAGAGAGCCAACAACAAAATAGAAATGAAAAATCGACCCAACTGGGTAACCGGTAACTAAATCCTAGTGTCCATGCTATTGTGACACGCAGTTATTATTGACAGAATTCTGCCATGGATTTTGTTGCTGGTCGCAGATGTCATCAGCGGTTACCCGGTTGGGCCGATTTTTCATTTCTATTTTGTTGTTGGCTCTCTGGGCTCTGCTGATGACATCTGCGACCAGCAACAAAATCCATAACAAAGTTTTGTCAATAAGAACTGCGTGTCACGATAGCATGGACACTAGGAGTCAGTTAATGGTCACCCGGGCGAGCCGATTTATTATTATTTTTTTGTTGCTGGCTCCACGGGCTCTGCTGATGCTTGTCACAACCAGCAACAAAATCCATGACAGAGTTCTGTCAATAATAACTGCGTGTCACAATAGCATGGACACTAGGAGTTCGATACAGGTTACCCGGTTGGGCCGATTTTTCATTTCTATTGTGTTGCCGGCTCTCTGGGCTCTGCTGATGACATCTGCGACCAGCAACAAAATCCATAACATTGTGTCAATACAAACTGTATATTACGATAGCATGGACGCTGGTTGGTAGTTATTATTAACAATTTCTAGCTGACTCTAGGGTTTTTCGAATTTTTTTCTCTACTAATTTTGAGCAACAAATTCACAAGCATTATTCCATTTTTTCTGGACCAGTCCTGTCATTTTACTGCTAGCTTGTTGTAAAGATAGCAGTAATTTGTTTTTTGTGGAACTGAATAGAGCTACAAAATCGTGATTTTAGCAACTAATTAGCAACTGTTTAGCTTCAAATCCCCACTCATATTTCGATGGTTTCTGCCGACTTTTCACTGCCAGCTTGATAGACCTCGAGAAAATAGCTAAATGGCTAAAATGAAGTACCCCTATATAGTTGAAAAACAAATTTTGCGGGGACTTATCCGCAAGTAAGGGGAAATTGATTGACTATGAGAATTTTTTTTAAAAATCATGTTTTTTTAATTCCGCTACCTTAATGACTCACAGTTATTGTAGTTTATTTGGATTAATTGATATATTATTATTTTCTTGATCTGTTTTGCGACCCAATATCAATGTTTTTATAAGTGATAGGTTAGTTGAAATGGGGTCCGAAATAAAACCAAAGCTTATTTGAAATAAGTGTCGACGTTTCGACCTTTATAAGGCCATCTTCAGGACACTACAATGAGATTTTTAATTGACATACAATGATAGATATTGTTCCGTTAAAATTAAAAGATATTTAAGTATAAATAAAATTTAAAACATTAAAATTGCAGTTAACATAAACAAAAACATACATATATATACATTCAAAAAAATAAATTGCTAACAAGAAACTTAAAAACAGTATTAAAAATCTTACCTAAATCACAGCTCTTTTTGTCAAATAAAATTTAAAACTTGTCATAATATTAGGAACAAATTAGACACATACAAGAATAGGAAACGTTACAATATAAAATAATCGAGAGATTAGGTACCTATACCCGGTGAAGAATTTATCGCCTGATAAGAGCTGTATACAAACATTTTTTTTGCTATTTAGTTGTCACGCACTTAAGACTATTATAAACTAGCAAACATATATAACACATATACACTGGTCAGTAAAAAATAAACAATTACCGCTTAGGAAGTAAGTTAATAAGATTAAAGTAGCCAGTGCTAAGATCATCAGTATCCTGTTTTTTATTGACACTATTTTCATTTGATTTTATATGTATCATTTCCGACAATAATCGTTTTTTATAATTTTGTTGGTGTCCAATAATCTTAGCACCGGCTAGATCAAATCTGTGGAAATTTTGAAAAGCATGTTCTGCCAAAGCTGTTTTTTTCCCCGTAGAAGCGTAATTGTTTGGTCTGACACTTCTCTCATGTTCAGTCAGTCTCGTTTTAAGGTACCTTCCAGTCTGCCCTATATAAATACCCTGACAATCTAAACACGGAATCTTATAAATGACGCCACTCTGCATATCACGGGGAGTTTTTTCTTTTAAATTTGAAAATAACAATCTTAAGAAAACTCAGAAAAATCTTCTTAAATTTTGTAATGAGACAAAACGTTTTTTAAAACAGAATGAAAACATCTTAATTTTGAAGGCCGATAAAGGTAACGTTACCGTAGCGATGTATAAGCAAGACTACATTAATAAAACAAAGACTCTTTTATCTGATGTTAGTACATATGAAATTTTGAATAAAGACCCAACCAACACAATTCAAAACAAGCTTAATAAAATTCTGGACTCATTGGTAAAATCTAATTGTTTGACAAAAGATCAGGTCAGAAATATAAAATGTACTAACGGTGTATTTCCAAAAATGTATTGTCTGCCTAAAATTCATAAAAACGACATTCCTTTAAGACCAATTGTTAGCTTTGTAGGGTCTCCTGTATACAATTTAACTAAATATCTAGCAAACATTCTTAAACATGCTTTCGTAAAAGATGAGTACTATACTAAAAATTCTTTTGAAGTGGTACAACAATTACAAAATGTGGAAATACCACAAAATTACATTTTAGTCTCTCTTGATGTTGTCTCCCTTTTTACCAACATACCCACGGACCTAACGAAAAAAATTATTCAAAAAAGATGGCATCTTTTTAATGATCATTGCAGTCTATCTTTAAGCAATTTTATGATGCTTCTGGAATTTGTTTTTGATAACAGTTATTTTAATTTTGATGGGAATTTTTATAAACAAGTGTATGGCTTGGGAATGGGAAACTGTTTGTCTCCAGTTTGCTCTGATATAATAATGTCTGAATTACAGTCCGAGTGCATTAAAAAGCTGCCCTTTCAATTGCCGTTTTTTAGGAGGTACGTGGATGACGTGTGTGTACCTGGCGATCAGATAGATAGGTACAGTAAAAAGAATTTTTAACAACTTTCACCCAAAACTCCAATTTACTGTTGAAATCGAGCATGACAACAGAATTCCATTTCTTGACATTGTACTACTTAGGACACCGAATAATACAATTATAACTGACTGGTATCATAAGCCAACATTCTCGGAAAGGTTTCTTAACTTTCAATCGGAACACCCGTTTCAACAAAAGGTTAACATTATTTCGAATCTTAAATCTAGAGCTTTACTACTATCACATCCACAATTTCACCAAAAAAACTTAAATAACATAAAAGTTTTCTTACTAAAAAATAATTTTCCAGGAAAATTAATCAATAAAATTCTCTTTAATAGTACTAGCAATAGTAGTAAAAAGGAAACCACAAACAATAACAAGTTTTTAAAAATTCCGTACGTGAGAGGCCTTTCTGAGAGGGTGGCAAATGCAATAAAAAATGAGAAATTTCAAGTGTCATTTAAAAATGAGAACACCGTGGGAAGGATATTTTCAAATTTAAAAGAAAAAACTCCCCGTGATATGCAGAGTGGCGTCATTTATAAGATTCCGTGTTTAGATTGTCAGGGTATTTATATAGGGCAGACTGGAAGGTACCTTAAAACGAGACTGACTGAACATGAGAGAAGTGTCAGACCAAACAATTACGCTTCTACGGGGAAAAAAACAGCTTTGGCAGAACATGCTTTTCAAAATTTCCACAGATTTGATCTAGCCGGTGCTAAGATTATTGGACACCAACAAAATTATAAAAAACGATTATTGTCGGAAATGATACATATAAAATCAAATGAAAATAGTGTCAATAAAAAACAGGATACTGATGATCTTAGCACTGGCTACTTTAATCTTATTAACTTACTTCCTAAGCGGTAATTGTTTATTTTTTACTGACCAGTGTATATGTGTTATATATGTTTGCTAGTTTATAATAGTCTTAAGTGCGTGACAACTAAAAAGCAAAAAAAATGTTTGTATACAGCTCTTATCAGGCGATAAATTCTTCACCGGGTATAGGTACCTAATCTCTCGATTATTTTATATTGTAACGTTTCCTATTCTTGTATGTGCCTAATTTGTTCCTAATATTATGACAAGTTTTAAATTTTATTTGACAAAAAGAGCTGTGATTTAGGTAAGATTTTTAATACTGTTTTTAAGTTTCTTGTTAGCAATTTATTTTTTTGAATGTATATATATGTATGATTTTGTTTATGTTAACTGCAATTTTAATGTTTTAAATTTTATTTATACTTAAATATCTTTTAATTTTAACGGAACAATATCTATCATTGTATGTCAATTAAAAATCTCATTGTAGTGTCCTGAAGATGGCCTTATAAAGGTCGAAACGTCGACACTTATTTCAAATAAGCTTTGGTTTTATTTCGGACCCCATTCCAACTAACCTATCACTTATAAAAATATTATTATTTCTTTACTTTGCAGAAATATATTTCCAGCTGAAAATCTAGCTGTTTCTTTTGTTGCAATGGGTGAGGGTTACCACAACTATCACCATACTTTCCCATGGGATTACCGAGCTGCTGAGTTAGGTAATATGATGAATTTAACCACTTTGTGGTTAAACATTTTTAAAAAAATCGGATGGGCATACGATCTGAAAGCACCTTCCAGTGATTTAATAAAAAGAGTAGTACAAAATCATGGAGATGGTACTCATTTCAAATGGGGCCACGAAGTACCAGAAGATATTGAAGAAAATGAAGTTGAAGCAGTTAAAAATGAGGATGATATAATTAAGGAGAAAGAAGAATAGATGTTATAGAAAGAAAATTTTGTATAAAAAATGAGTGGCCATTTTTGTAGTAAAGTATTGTAATGAGGCTTAACTGTTGGTGCTCAAAGTCTCAAATAAACATAGTATTATATAAATTCAGATTTAATATTATTTGATATTTAAGTTATACTTTATAGGCAATATATTGTACATAAAAACTCACTTACTCCAAAATATTAGTAGATATTACATAGGAAGTTAATTTTTTTAATGAACTTTGAACAACTGTATAAGGTTTTACATAAATTATGTATTTTTTACTTAATGTGTATTATAAACTCTATTACGACGTTCAAATTTTACAATAAAATGACTCGTGAATAATTTTTTCTTTGGTAACTTCATCTAAACTGGAACATCCTAAAAATATTTAAATGCGTAACTAATTCAAAAATTTTCTATTTGAAATTCTTATATTACCAGAGATAGCAAGAGCTTTTTGTAACTGAGTCCGCAAAAAATGTAAAATATTTGTAACACCTTCTTCTTCGCTGTGAGAAAGACCCCATATTACTGGTCTTCCTATAAAAACCATGCGAGCTCCTAGTGCTATAGCTTTAAAAACATCTGTTCCATCTCTAATAATTACTCCGTCCAAGAAAATTTCAACTTGACTACCTACTGCCTTTACAATTTCTGGTAAAGCTTCGATCTACAATCAAATTTGTCAATATTTTGGATAAATAATAATAGAGCATTAATTATACTGTAGATGGAACTCCATCAAGTTGTCTAGCACCATGGTTTGTAGCGTAAAAATACCCTTGGCTAGCTCCAGGGTTCGTGGCTTCCTTCTGGCTTTCTTTTTTAACTCTCCCCCAAACAAATAAATAAGGGCGCCAAGTACAGACATACAAATAAAAAAGAGAATCAGTGTTAAATTGTTTATTGAAACCTTTAAGTTATTAGAAATAAAGATAGTGAATAACTAATTTCTTATCTTTTGCTTTTTATCTTCGGAATCGACGTGGTGGACGGAATTTCTGTCGTAGTTCGCAGTGTTCGTACCGGTTAAAGATGCCGATGGCAAGATGGCTTCTCTTTAAATACTGGAAGTATTTCGAGGAAAGACTTTGGTGGCGGAAAAACAATCTGTCTATGGTGGCAGGACGATATATTCGGCTAGAAAAAGCCTCACTCAGGATAAATCTTCTATTTATAACAGCCCTCACTTTGGACCCTTCACAAATTGGCAATGGCCCGAAGGGAGAAGGTAGTGAGAAGAAACTGATTGCTTTAAAAGCACAAAATGAAATGAATTACAATCGCAACACTTCTCATGTTCGAACTAAATATTCCCCTTCTCAAAACAGATAAAGTCTACGCGTCGACTCCAATAACCCGAAAATTATAAAAATTAATAGTCCATAGGCCAGGCCACAAATAACGTTGAAAACTTTACAGGTTATATACCAAAATAGCAGAAACACCAGCTTCTACTGCCAAAACAGCATCTTCTGCAGTAAGTATTCCTTTGGCAACTATTGGAAGTTTAGTTATGCTTTTCATCCATTTTATATAACTCCAGTCAGCTGCTACGTCTGATATTTCATCTGGATCATCAAGTGTACCATTATCTAAATATTTCTGCACAATAATAATAATAATAATAATAATGTTTATTAGTGTGAAAAAAAAAATACATATATCAAAGTTTAAAAACAGTTTCAGGATACACTTAATAAACATAGGGAAAAGTAATTCACTAAAGGCTAGGCCTGTACGTGAAAAATAAAATAAAGTGAGAAGTATACTCACGATACAATAGAGTACAATATAAAATAGAGTAAGTAAAACATAAAAAATTATATAAAATAAAATAAAGTATTTATACAGAGTAATTTTTTCTTTAGTTAGTAATAATAATATAAACATATAAACTATAGGTAAATTTAAAATTTTAAAATAAATGGTTACTAAATTACGAGAAAAATAAAATCAAATCAAGTAATAAAGATATAGTCTAGAGATCGGCAAGGTCCATATATCAAAATAGTTATATTATTTAATATAGAATATTAATTAATTTTATGGCACAACACTAATCCAATTTATTATGAATCGTCTCTCTCGGGTTATCAAAAATATACTTCTTTAGCTGTTTTTTAAAGTTAATTATATTATGTTTTTGTTTAATTTCATCAGGAATTGTGTTATATAGTTTTGGTGCTTGATAGAAAGCGCATTTCTTACTAATTCCTTTTTTTGTTTTTTTTTAAGTTATATGTTTTGTGTTTGTTTCTAGTACCGTAAATGTGATCGTTAAATTCAAGTTGGAATTTATTCTTATGTTGATAAATATTTATAGTATAATAATACAGCTGACGCATATCCATTATTGAGCTTTCACGATATAACATATTGGAAGGGTAGGTTTTTTCTTTTTTATACATAATTTTGATAATTTTTTTCTGAGATATTTCTAGACTATTAACGCTCGTTTTTCTTGCATTTCCCCAAACTACTAGTCCATAGATTAAATGTGATTGTACGATGGAGTTGTATACCATTTGTAGCATTTTTTTGTTAAGGATGTTCCTTAAGATTTTAAATTTATATATTAAATATTGGATTTTTTTTATTACATATTTTATATGCATTTCCCATTTTAAATTACAATCCAAAATGACTCCAAGATATTTGAATTCACTAACGGATTGTATTTCAACATTTCCAGCTAGAGTTAAAGTTGCAAAGGAGGGTGAAGTTCTTTTATCAATATATATTGGAATAAAGGATGTTTTTTGAAAGTTAACTGTAAGCAGTTTAAATTTAAACCACTCAAAAATGTTGTTTAAATCTTTTTCGACCTTATTTTTTAATTTGGTCCAATCGTCTGCTTCATAAAAGATACAAGTATCGTCAGCATATGCTATTATATTACCTGATGTAGGAATCAAGAATAGATCATTTAAGTATATATTGAATAAAATAGGGCCCAACACCGATCCTTGAGGTACTCCAAAGGTGATATTCTTAAGCTCACTTTTTGTATCATTAATTTGTACGAGTTGAAATCGGTTTGTGAGGTAGGTTCGAAATAAATTTAAGGAAATGCCTCTGACACCTACGTCCTCCAGAGAATCCAACAACTTCGAATGACTAACAGTACCCTTTAGGTACCCTAAAAATGCAAATATATATTCACTGATATTTATAACAAAAACTTTACATTAGAGTTGTTCAAAAATATCAGTTTACTATGCTTTAACGCGCAGGCCATGATGGAAGGTTAGTTAGCCATCTCAAAATTTTACCACGCTCTTTTTTATATTTGGTGCGGAAAGGAACAACACTAAAATTCTGTAAGTCTTGTGAAAATACCTTCTCGATTACAAAGGTAAATTCGGAATTAACGAAGAACTCCTTAGAAGATCCGTTAGAAGAGATTATAGTTCAAAAGTAGATTCATTCCTAAAAAAGATAAACGTTTTCCTTCGTTACCAGGTTTGTCTTTTTTGTTTTGCATTTAGGCGTTTATAAAACGCCACCAATACAATCTTCAAACACGAATCTTACGTCAATGAGTTTCATTGCGATACAACAAGTGGTGTGGGTAAGGTAAATTTTTGAAATTAACAAGTCGGTCTAAAAATGTATCTTAACCGAGAACATTTTCGAGCAATAATTTTTTACAAATTTTCGGAGAGGATTATCCCAACAGCAATGTCTTGCTGAAATTTTTTCTGTGCTTGGGAATGAAGCACCACACCAGTAAACTATTTCTTGCTGGTATTGCGAATTTCAACGTGGTCGCTCCAGTCTCAGCGACGACTCCAGGCTAGGCCCACCCAAAACAGAGTCACACAGAAAACATTGATGCGGTTCTCCAGCTAATCAAGGACGACCACCGTGTAACATACCCACAGGCATACATAAAGAACTGTGTATTACGAAGTTGGTTTTCCATTGGATCTTTCATTTGCCCACAGACGTACAAAAATCATTTCGCATCAATGTCGAAAAACATTGGAACAGTTCAAGAAAGAAAGCTCAATAAACATTTATAGTATTATTAGCGGCGACGAATCTTTTTTCTCTTACGAACTGGATAATAAATGCCAGTTAGGAATTTTGTTATACAAAAATAGCTATAGACAAATCAGTCGTTAATTTGTTATATTACTTACGTTAGATTTTGCGGGAGTGGATCTCCATATTTAAGACACGAAAGTCTCATTCCCATTACAGGAAAGTCTACTGTTACAACTATAGCCTCAAATCCTTCTTGTTCTGCGTCTGCAAGTAGGTCTCGAGTTATCTGTCTTAAAATAAACACTCGGGAAATAAAAAAATACGAATAAATAATAAACCTAAAAACTTACCTCTCTTTGTTTGTATAACATTGTAACCATTTTCTTGCTCTTGGAGCTGCTTTAGCTACTTCTTCAATGCTGGTTGTAGAATGTGAACGTAATATATAAATTGTATTAAATTTTTCAGCAGCTGAGAACAAAATATAAAGATTCTAGTACAAACTTAAACGAAAAGTTTTTAGACCATGGTATTTGAACAATAGTATATTTCATTATGAATTTCCTGTACCCGCATGACAGGAGTTCTTGTGTGATCATTATTCTTCAAAGTTCTCAACGCAGACTTAGTAACCACAGAGGATAAAATAAATCTGTATTCTATGTCCCTCTTGTACCTCAATCTGATTAAGTGATAATTTTGTCCATGCGCATACCATACTTTTTAAACTAAATGGGCATGTGGTTAAAGCTATCAGGGTGATATTTAAGAGAGAGATAGCATGTAGTTTTATTTCTTCTCTGTTTCGTTACTCAGCTGGCGTTTAGAGCATTAAATTCTACCTCTAACTAGTAATGACGTTAAGAATTTTTATAATCCTTGTATTTATAATGTTTAAATTTTACATTCACAATTACTACTACCTTTTACTGAAGCTAGTTCTCCATCCTTATGTGCAATTTTCTGAAGTGCAGTAGGTGATAAACCAACAGGTAAAGCTACCTCTTTCCCTAATATATTTCTACTAATTGAAAGATTTTTTACATTTCGAAGATACCTTGGCCTAATTCGATACCTAGAAATTGAAATATATCTACTTATTATATGGGTTATAGCTGTTATAATATTGTTTAAATAATGTTATGTTAGTAGAGACAACGATGTGTCTTACTCCTCAATCTAGGAAAGAAGAATTTAACCTTTAATTTTTAGTATTAGGTATAGGTAAGTATTAAGCATGTATTAGGTAAGCGCCAAAAGGTTTTGGCCACACTTGATCTTGATAATATACCCGAAAAAGATGCTGATGACTATGAGCAGCAATTGAGGTTGGAAGAAGAGAAGCTAATTACACTGGAATTTTATTCCAAGTGTTTAAAAAAAACATGAATATCGATACTTATTTAAGAAGATAGTTTTTTTAGGAGCCCCGTACATACAAAGAAGAAATCGAATTCCGTTGGTGATAACCTGTTGTGGGGTTGAATTACTTTTTTTTTAAACTTCAGCACATTGTACATTTATTGTGCATTTCAATATAAAGCAGGTATATTACCATAGCCACGTATACACAATTGAAAAAAGAGACAGATCTTGTCTTAAGGTTAAACTAGCATAGAAATGAAGGGAGTGGATTTCATTTCCACTGATATTCTCTTATAGTTGGTTCACATTTAGTATGCCTTCATTATAAAAGTCATTTTGATAAAGGCAGTAAAAATAAATAACCTCTAGTAAACATCTATTGTTAAGGAATTGTCCCAAAGAGATTATCTACCCAAACATTCATGCAGGGTCAGCTAAACTATTTTCGTACGTATTAAATAGTCGTTAATTGTTGAAATTAAGTTTGGTATAAAATTAAATATTAATAATTAACAACTTTTTCACTTAAAGACTATTTTAGCCGACGACCCTCATTATAACCCTATTTACCTATCGTTCGAAATGTAGATAAGCAATAAATTAATAAATAAATTTTACAATACTCGCCTCTACTAATTCTTCTTGCAATCGAAAGATATTAAATTTAAGTTAGTTAATTAATTATATATTATGCGTCTAAACCCTACTTTATATATAGATATTTTGAAAGATTTTCAAATCGAAATTTATATTGAAATTCGGAGTATGGAAATATCAGTAAAGAGGTGTCACCTAAGATTGAAAAAAAAACAAGAATGTTTAAAACAATTACTTACTAAATATAAAAATAATAAAATCAGTAGAATTCACTTTATTGAATGAATATCTTACAATTTAGTTAATTAATAAAAATTAAATTTTATTTTTTTAGCTGTTTAACGATTAAATTATTTTTACGCTTTTTACATGAATAAATTTATTTTCCTTATATTCCTTCAGCCGACCCCTTTCCAAGCTACCTGAGATCATAAATTAGTTTATTGCTTTGATTTTATCAATGGTTACTTTTAAATCCTGCTAAGTTAAGGCACACTAAATGTGAACCAACTATACTTAAATATATTTTATATTTTAAATGTAAGTTAAAATCATTGATAAAAAAATATTTACTGATATCACAGGAAAATATAAATACCTTTTTTATAAATAATTTTATAATCTACACTTTTTGTTTGAGCTAATTTTGCAGAAAATCACGAAATTTTTTTTTACCTCTCTTAAATTTTTTTTGCACATAGGTACTTACCTACCGGATGTTAAGTTGAAAGAAGACAAATACATCTGTGAAAACCGCATTCGAATCGGATCAGTAGTTTTCATGTGATGCGCGCACAAACATTCAGACAGACAAAAAAATCTAACCACATTTTTGGGTTCTATTTCGATGTACCCGCGACGTGTTGATTTTTGTATAAAAATTTCTTTCCTCACCCAGTTAAAGGGGAGAGGGGAGAAAGTTTTATACACCAGATATTAAGTTGAAATACGACTTTGAAAACCGCATTCGAATAGGATCAGTAGTTTTCATGTGATGCGCGCACAAACATATACATTTCTACAGTTTTATTATATGTATAGTGTATAGATAGATTATTTTCGAAATAATATGTGGAACAGAAACTGAATTCGATAATTATTTATGCTGTGGAATAGAGGATGTTATTGTGGTTTTGACAACCTATTATAAAAAATATATTAAAATTAATTTGGTGCAGTTTAAAATAGTTTAATTAATTAAAAGTTAATAAAATATAATAATTGCTTACTTTTTATAAGAACGTATATTGTTTTTTAAGATGTCTTCATGTCCAGTACCTTCGCAAAAATATTCAAAAGTAGATTTTTTTAAATTTTTGTTTGCATAATCTTCATAGTCTTTTAAAGTAATAACGGAACTCATTTATTTAAGCTTCGAGATTTACTTTAATACTCTAAAGCAAAACAATGACTTATATTCATATTCATATACTTTTTGTTATTATATTACAGATTACTTATCTATCAAAATATTTATCACGTGTAAAAAAAAATTATTAAATAAATTAATTATGAACCAAGCGATAGTTGATTGTTTGTTATATTTCTCGAAACCTGCTTAGGTAAGGATGGATTTCAAACAAATCAGCATTGCGTAAAATTGTGCGGCGATAACTCAAATCTTACATGTTTATAGGACTTACAGATACCCTTTGAATAATATTCAAAGCAGATCCCTGATACCTGACAACAACTACAACAAGGCCCGGATTTGGGGGAGGGCAGGCAGGGCTACTGCCCCATGCCTCCACAACAGAGGGGCCGCCACAATTCGAATTATCATTTCCAATCTTGATAATTGAAGCTGATTAAAAAAAGCAGTTTATCCAAGTTATTTTTTGCAAAATCAATCATTTTATGACCATTTGTTATTCAATGGTATAAATAATCTTATGAATGTTAGTAATTAATTGAATTTCAATTAAATAATTAAACATAATTAACATGATCTAAGCGGAAACGTATAATATGACGTAAATAATATACATTTCCATTAATATAATGGTAAATTTTTCAATTATTCAAATCCTGTATGAAAAATTTGCGAAAAAAAAGTGGACACTCATATGTTTTAAAAAATATTAGTGATACTCGCTGGTCATGTAGAGCTAAAGCCCCAAGGGCATTGTCATGGGATATTCTGAAATCAAAGAAACTCTAACCAGCATATATCTTCTGATAAGGAGCAGAAAGATATCGTGAGAAATGGTTCTTAAATCAGCTATGCGTGTATTGGAGTCATTCAGATCATACGTGGAATCCAAAAGAGACGATTTTGATAAATACGAAGAAGCAGCTAAACAAATGTCACCGAATATGTTCAGTCACGTACCAGAAACAGAAGTGTGAAGTTGAATCCACTTGATTATATGAAAACACAAAACTTAAATCTGTCACCAAGAGAAAAATTTAAAGTGTCTGGTTTTATCCCAGTGTGTGTCTCTCACTGAAAGATTGCATTCATACGAAGCAATCATCTAGAGAAGATGAACGCTGCAAATTTGTATGCAGCTGCAGAGGAACTGGTAAAAATTTACAAAGATGATTTAGAACCCAGCCTTGGTAATGAGTTGGTTCAATTTGTATCTTTAATAGAGTTATACAAAAAAGACTATGAAAAAGACCAATTTAGGGAGCTGTTTAATTATCGCATTCTGGAGAAACAAAATTTCAGAGCTACCTTTCCGAACATTGAAATTAGTTTTGATGGTCTCAAATTGTACTGGAGAGCGCTCGTTTTCAAAAATGAAAATTATAAGGAATAGGCTCCGAACGACGATGGGACAAAACCGGTTATCGAAGTTGAGCCTACTTGGTATTGAAAGTGATTTACTCCGGGAACTAAATTTCAGCGAAATCATTAACGACTTTTCGTTAAAAAAATCTCGCAAAGTTCTATTCGTTAACGCAGTAATTTAGTTTTTAATAAACTGTATCTGACCTTGACTAATTATTAAATTCTTTGTTGAAATAATTTATTTGTTGCGAATAAATAGATATAGAGGAGTGTGGATGGGAAGGCTGGGATGATCGGTCGCCAGCTCCGTTCTCACAAACCTCTCCACTTGCAGCCAGTTGATTTTGCTTCTTCTGTAGCTCCTATGTCTTCTGGTTCCAAAGTTCTTAGTACGTGCCTAAACCGTAATTTTTTTTTGGGCGTCAGTTTGAGTGGGTGTGGAGTGTGACCCACGTGGTGCAATGTGGGTTGGGAAATTGACGCTGTCTCGTGTCTCCTTCGTCGTGAGGCCTCCCGTTTGGCGAGGACGAAGGGAACCAAAGAAACCTTCGCCAAGGACTCATTTTTTTGTTCTTCTGTATTCAATCCACCATGTTGGCACCATCAACTATCTACCTGTAGGATATTGGGGATTCATCAAGGAAAGCTTCTAGGTTATTTTCAGGAAGGTCCATGTCTACTGTTTGGAGGAGTCTCAGCTTGGGAAAGGGGATCTTGTTTTTCGGATCTCTTAAACTTCTTTGGAGTCCTTTATTCCAGTGGCATGAAGAGAATGGAGAAGTCTTTAAGGAAGAGCAGAGTATGGCACGGCCTTATAATCGACCAGAGGTCGGATGAATGGTTTATAAGTGTGGAGTAGGGTTTTGGTGTTACATCTTCCGAGTCTATCACCCAGGGCACCTAGAAGGGACGCTCGTCTTCTCATTTTGTTGATAGTAAGTTCAACATCAGCGTACCACCTGAACGTTCGAGTAAATCGCACGCCCCGGTAGGTCACCTGATCTTGAGGAACGAGCTGTTTCCCCCATAGTGACAGGTTGATATGGTCGAAAGTGAGGTTTTCTCGTCGACTGAGGTTTGTATGTCTAAAGATGATGGTTTGGATTTTGTTAGCTAGACATAACATCAATCAGAACGACTACCTACACTTTAGTAATAAAGTTGTAGGTAAGTAAAAAAAGATTAAAATTCCAATACAAGTAATAGTGTTGAACAAAATTGTTGATGCAAATTCATTACAAGAAATGTAAGTAGTTAACAACATTATGCCAGTGAGTGTATGTTCAAACTCAAATGTTATTGTTGTTAATGTTCTTAATGTACCTGATAGGTAAATAAGTATCTACTTACTAAAAGAGTGCGACTTATGTACCTACCTACCTAATATTTTTTATATTTTTAAGCTATTGCGTAGCTTCTATCGCGGGCCTTGAGCGTGGAGACCGTATACAGAAATTCCGTAAGGAAAATAAAACCTAACACCATGTACTCCAATAACTCGTTGGCTAGATCATCCAAAGTAGTTTCCTGTCGCAATACATCGGGCACAATGAGAAAAGTTGTAGCATTTACCAATGCATCCGCTAAGAGGCATGAAATTTTTAAAAAAGGACTGGGAGTCGCTCAATTTGCTGAAGAGTATTTCCGCAGAGCCATAGGTATACATCCCTCTTCTGGATTCAATAATAAAATGTCTTACAGGACCGTCTATCTCCTGAAATACTTAATTTATTTCAGCTAAGCGTTTTTATGCCAGAAAGTGAATACAGTCATGAAAACATTGAAACCGTGAAACAGCTTGCGACCGATTATACATTGTTACTGGATAACATCCCAGTTTCTGTCGTAGTAAACGAATATCGACTGTGGATGGTGAAGTGGCAGCGGAGTCAGGACTTACCGCAGTCGATTTCTGATCTTACTTTAAATTGCGATATTGAGATGTATCCTAATTCTCAACTGTGAAACAAAACCACTATGACATATTTAATTCCTTATTTGAGACAATTTTTCCTGATTTTTAGACATTTTTTTCCCGATTTCAGTCATTTTTTTCTCAATTTTAGACGATTGCTCCCGATTTTAAGATTTTAGGTATTAATTAATGTATATTCATAAAGAATTAATTGTATATTGTGTTAACGTTAAAATTAAAATAGTTTTAGTTTTATTAATATAGTAAATCACGTACAAGCAACTGCTACAGTAGCTTCTGCGATGTTTTTTGTTTATTCAATATTATTTGTATTTTGAAATATCTATGTATTGTATATTTTTAATGGATAAACATATTATTATATTATATTATTATCAGAAAATTTTTGTGTATAATTGCTACACTATCTGTTAGTGTAGCGACAGCGGAAAGATCGTTTTCTACGTTACGAAAAATAAAATCGTGGCTGAGAGCTTCAATGATTGAAGAACGAATAACCGTACTGGCTCTTCTCCATGTTCATAAAAATGTAGCCATTGATGTAGATGAAGTGATAATGCGTTTCGGGAGAAACGTAAAAGAATAAATATAGTTTAAAAAAACTAAAAAACACGCTTTTATAGCATATGAAACTAACAAGTAAAAAAATAAATGTAATTAATGAAACCTAAAAAGCATGTTTCTGAAAAACATCGAACTAAAAAGTTAAAAATAATTTTCAAAATAAAATTAAAACAAAAATAAATGAAAAATACTAGTATTATTGTGAAAAAAGCGTGGGCGCTTGAAATTCGAAAAATATGGTATGCAGCGCCCACGCTTTTTTCACAATAATACTAGTATTTTTCATTTATTTTTGTTTTAATTTTATTTTGAAAATTATTTTTAACTTTTTAGTTCGATGTTTTTCAGAAACATGCTTTTTAGTTTTCCTTAATTACATTTATTTTTTTACTTTAGTTTCATATGCTATAAAAGCGTGTTTTTTAGTTTTTTTAAACTATATTTATTTTAGTTTTTTTTAAACTATTATTTTATTCAAATATCAAACCCTGCTACACTATTTGGACACCTCGTATTTTTAGATTAAAAAATATATGTATAAGTATAGTGCGTGTAGAAATTAAGTGGGACAATATTGACAATTTCATGAGACAACCATTTTAACAATAAATAATCAAAAATACATTTAGTTTTTTGGATAGTTTGTTTTTTAACGAATTTCTTAAGACCACATTTTCTTTGGCGCACAGTGTATCTTAAATAATTTAAATAAGTATAGAGCTTGTTTATATAGTTTATATCGGTATTACATCTACAATTTTATCGTGAATAAGATTGACCAACTTCTTCACGATGGCGTTTAAAAGTTTATTGTGAACATGTTCAATCCCCGAAATAAAAACTCACATAAAACTTCGAATATTAATTAACTATTAATAAATCAACCATCAAACACATTCGTGTTACAAAATTTGTTATTGTTGTCTTTTGTTAAAGTTCACAATAAAATTTGATGAACATTAAAACAAGTGCTAATTCGAAAATTTGGATGAAACCATATGAAATAGCGACCTTGAATTTATTCTTCATCTTTTTTACGATAAAGTTGATGTAATACGGGTAGTCATATATATTTAAAAATAATAATCTCATCTTTACCAAATTAATCAGAACAAAAAAAAATGGAGTTGCCAGGCATCGCTCCCGGTAGCGTATTTCCACAGTATACTATCGTGCAGAGCAGGCTGTTTTCTGTACCGTAGTAGGCTATGCATTGTCTTTTAGCGCACGCAGCATTACAATCTGTACTGCGATGCAGACATCGCTCTGCTCTGAAAGCTAGTATATTATGTAATCGCCAACAACGTATTTGTATATTACAAACTCTACCCAATTACAGACTACAGAGCTGATCACGCCATTAATACGTCCCACGCCCAATACCCAATTTCAAAAGATTTCCTGTCTTCGCAAGTGGCTGGAATTTTATAGATTCAAATAATTATAACGTGGTTTTAAGATCGAAAAACAGAAGTGATAAAACAGCTAGTGAGTTTTGTGATGAATTCATAAAATCATTCAGTGAAGCTTCATTCACGAATTGGATTGTTCGATATACTTATCCCAACGCTCAAAATTTTGAGTTTAAAAAAGTGTTTAAGTGCCAACATAACGACTTTAATAAAGTAAAACAAAATAAACACAGCGATAGCCGTATACGAAATAAGAATTGTAATGTCACTATAATTATTTTATTTAAGAAGAATAATCGAAATACTTTAAAAAACGACCCTCTTCTAAAGAAAGGGTTAAATGTTGTTACAACGGTAAGTTTAAGATTTATGTAAACATTGCAAAAACACTTAAATTTTTTGGTGACACAATATAGATAGATACCTATCTATCCATTATTTATTTTTTCTACTACCGTGCGTAAAACACATACTTTACACACGCTGCGGTTTTTACTTTTTTTTAACTTTTTTTTCACTAGTGCGTAAAGTAAAATATTTCAAAAACGGGACAAATTAACAAAATAGGTAATATTTTATTTTAAATTGTCATTTATATTATCTATCTAAGAGAAGTTAAATTATTATTGCTAATATTTAGTGTCTAACAAATTATTAACAGTTTTTTTTTTTATATTTCTATCATAGTTTTCCTTAAATGTCATCGATTTAATTTAAAGTAAACAGATAGGCGTTTTGACATTTCTGCATAATAGGAATTTATTCCTGAGATAACTTGATAAACAAAAAATTAATTTAAAGAGTGAGGTGGAGATATATACATTTTAATAAGTTTGAGAAAGATAGAAATAGCATTTTATACCTAATATAAAATGTTACATAAGTAGTATGTTAATTTCTACAGTTTATTCAGTATATTATAAAACCTAACTTTTGTAATTCTAGGCTTAGTGGACATTAGTTGACAAAATGTACGGTAGTAGAAAAAATATTCGCCTTCGGCTCATGCGACAATATTCACATTCGTCAAAAAAAGGCCACTTTACAAACTATTTTTGCAGATCAAGTTTATTCACAATCATCAGGTGAAAGTAGCTGAAGCGTATAGGTTTTTAAGAAACAGTAGTACAACAAAAGAAATTTTCTTAAAATATTTTGATAGCGGTATGACTCCTTCTTCAGCCAAAACTTAACATGAGATGTTTCTTGAGAGTTCCACCGAAGATAAAAGCATATTTGAAATTCTTTCAAATGCCCAGATAAATCCAACTGACCGTCAAATTTATCATCTTTATGAAGGATGGCGGTAAGTAGATGAAATGCCTTTTCCTAAGACTATATGCTTAATTACTTAATTATTTTTCAGTACGAAAAATTTTGGTGGTCGAGATGCTGCAAGCATGATAATAGCTTTAAAAGAAAAAATTCTGCTTTATGAAGAAATGGGAATGCGAGTGATTATCAAAGAAACCCCCTTCACCATAATAATTTTGACCCCTATAATGATTAGGGCACATAAGCGAGACTTTTCAAATAGGATGGTTTTTGTTGATTCCAGTGGCTCATGTGACCAAACTGGCACCAGCGTTACATTTATTCTTGCAGCCGCCAAAACTGGAGCCATACCATTAGCTTGCCTTTTTCACTCAGACCAAAGTGAGGCAAATTATATTTTGGTTTTTAACCTACTGCGGGAATCTTTAGGTGCTGAGGGTTTCAATGGACTTGGCTATCCAAAAATCATAATGACGGACGATTCTACAGCGGAGAGAAATGCATTACGGACGGTATTTCCCGAATCTATTGTCCTTTTGTGCTCGTTTCATTTTTGTCAAGCGTTTTGGAGATGGTTGTGGTAGGCTGATCATATGATTGCTAACGAACATCGCCCATTAATAATGAGAAAATTTCAAAAATTATTATATGCTATTACCAGAGAAGAATTGGAATCTGAGTATTTTATACCTTTATGTGTGACGAAATTATTTTGTTATATGAAAATTTAATAATCCACTTGAAGAAGCTATGGAATCGAAAAGAAGAATGGGCCCTGTGTTTCAGAAGTGCGTTGTCAACAATGGGACAAAACACAAATAACTATGCTGAGGCATCAATAAGAATTTTTAAAGACCTTATTCTAGAACGTTGTGAGGCATTTAACAGTTGTGCTTTGGTCGAATTTGTCTGTAACGTATTTGAAAATTATCACAAAAGGCATTTATTGTCGTTTGCCAATTACAGAAAAAGCAAAAACGAAGTTATTCACAATAAATTGCGTTTAAAAGCAAAATATTTAAACGTTAAACAATATCAAGAAACTATTTACGGAGTTTGTTCGGAAAAATACAATCATTTAATTTACAACGTTGATACTGAGACGGCCACCTGTGATTGCCCAAATGGTCAAGGAGGAAGATTTTGTAAACATCTTTGTGCTGTGGAACTTTACTCTTCTTTCTCTTTATCGTCCGCTCCATCACTGTCAGTTGAAGACCGAAAGGAGTTGGCACGAATTACTTTAGGAGAGGAAATACCAACGGATTTTTTTGAAGATATGATGAGTACCAAAAACAAGACATACCTTGTGTGATGGAGGCAAGCTATGCACAGGAATGGGAATCGCAAACAAATCTGAAAAATGTAGCTACTGACATTCAAGATCTCTATATCGATGAACTTTAGCAGAATATAACAAGAATTTTAAAAGTAATTGAAGAAAATAAGCCAGTAGAAATGAGCAATGCCGTTAAAAAATTTAATCATAAAATAAGTAAACTAACGACCCCTTCGGATATAATAAGCTTTTTTCATAACATTAAAAGCGTTCAAAGACAGAGGAACATAAGAGTTTAACCAACCTCTATAAGCCGGAGGAAAGTTCGACCTGGGATGACTTCGGGTGCTAAATCGATACAAGCTGGAAGACCAGCAAATTCCTCCATTACAAAAAGGAGGCCTAATGTGAGATCGCTGTCGAAAAATATTACAAAGAATAGGCCCAATGCTAAGTCTCATTAAGTAGGTACCTACTCGTCCACAGCAGTAAATATTTCCTTTTTTAATTTGATGTTTATTATTAAGTTTTGTAATATGACTTATTTTATTATAATATTTATTTCAATGTTTTTGATAATAAAAATGCGTTATGTTGTTTTATGTTTCGCAATAATATTATTATTCTTATTCTTTTGTTTCAATGTTTATTATAATAAAAATGCGTTATGATTATGTTTCGTAATAATATTATTTTGTAACCTTTATTTCAATCTTTATTATAATAAAAATGCATTATGTTTATTTTCTTTTGTAATAATATTAAAAAATAAAAATAATAGTTTTTTAGTTTTTTATCAAAAACATTAGACAAAGTTTAGTTCAATCTACCCTCCATTTGAAAAAAAAAATATTACGATATATTCAATATATTGTTCCATTTAGATTGAACACCAATTTTCTGAAATTCTCAGAATTCACCTTTTCTAGAAATTTGTGGTCAATCTGAAGGACACAATAATACACCTATATATTGGAATATATTTTTTTACCAATAGAGGTTTGATTAAAATAAACTTTAATGGACGTTTTTGATAAAAAAAACTAAGTCTGCCTAAATCAATAGATTTTTTTATTCGAAACTTATATGGGTACCATTGAAGTTCATTTGCAATACCTTTCTGTAAAAAATATATAAATAATAATTGTGTCCTCAGGAATTGAAACAAAATATTCGAGATTAAAAGATTTCGATGAAAACATCCCTCAACTGCACAGAACTAACTCAACTGTTATAAAATAAGTGCTGCTAGTTTCAAGTAATTAGGTATCTACCTATAACGAATAATTTCACATTTCTGGAATCGAGTAGAGTTTGTAGTATACAAATGCGCCATTTGCGATTTCATAATATACTACGTTTCAGAGCAGAGCGATGACTGCATCGCAGTACAGATTGTATGCAGCATGCGCTTAAAAAGGCGGACCAAATCCTACTACGGTACAGACAGCGGCCTGCTCTGTGTAGTAGTATACTATGGAAATACGCTACCGGGAGGCGTATTTCCATAGTATACTACTACACAGAGCAGGCCGCTGTCTGTACCGTAGTAGGATTTGGTCCGCCTTTTTAAGCGCATGCTGCATACAATCTGTACTGCGATGCAGTCATCGCTCTGCTCTGAAACGTAGTATATTATGAAATCGCAAATGGCGCATTTGTATACTACAAACTCTACTCGATTCCAGAAATGTGAAATTATTCGTTATAGGTAGATACCTAATTACTTGAAACTAGCAGCACTTATTTTATAACAGTTGAGTTAGTTCTGTGCAGTTGAGGGATGTTTTCATCGAAATCTTTTAATCTCGAATATTTTGTTTCAATTCCTGAGGACACAATTATTATTTATATATTTTTTACAGAAAGGTATTGCAAATGAACTTCAATGGTACCCATATAAGTTTCGAATAAAAAAATCTATTGATTTAGGCAGACTTAGTTTTTTTTATCAAAAACGTCCATTAAAGTTTATTTTAATCAAACCTCTATTGGTAAAAAAATATATTCCAATATATAGGTGTATTATTGTGTCCTTCAGATTGACCACAAATTTCTAGAAAAGGTGAATTCTGAGAATTTCAGAAAATTGGTGTTCAATCTAAATGGAACAATATATTGAATATATCGTAATATTTTTTTTTTCAAATGGAGGGTAGATTGAACTAAACTTTGTCTAATGTTTTTGATAAAAAACTAAAAAACTATTATTTTTATTTTTTAATATTATTACAAAAGAAAATAAACATAATGCATTTTTATTATAATAAAGATTGAAATAAAGGTTACAAAATAATATTATTACGAAACATAATCATAACGCATTTTTATTATAATAAACATTGAAACAAAAGAATAAGAATAATAATATTATTGCGAAACATAAAACAACATAACGCATTTTTATTATCAAAAACATTGAAATAAATATTATAATAAAATAAGTCATATTACAAAACTTAATAATAAACATCAAATTAAAAAAGGAAATATTTACTGCTGTGGACGAGTAGGTACCTACTTAATGAGACTTAGCATTGGGCCTATTCTTTGTAATATTTTTCGACAGCGATCTCACATTAGGCCTCCTTTTTGTAATGGAGGAATTTGCTGGTCTTCCAGCTTGTATCGATTTAGCACCCGAAGTCATCCCAGGTCGAACTTTCCTCCGGCTTATAGAGGTTGGTTAAACTCTTATGTTCCTCTGTCTTTGAACGCTTTTAATGTTATGAAAAAAGCTTATTATATCCGAAGGGGTCGTTAGTTTACTTATTTTATGATTAAATTTTTTAACGGCATTGCTCATTTCTACTGGCTTATTTTCTTCAATTACTTTTAAAATTCTTGTTATATTCTGCTAAAGTTCATCGATATAGAGATCTTGAATGTCAGTAGCTACATTTTTCAGATTTGTTTGCGATTCCCATTCCTGTGCATAGCTTGCCTCCATCACACAAGGTATGTCTTGTTTTTGGTACTCATCATATCTTCAAAAAAATCCGTTGGTATTTCCTCTCCTAAAGTAATTCGTGCCAACTCCTTTCGGTCTTCAACTGACAGTGATGGAGCGGACGATAAAGAGAAAGAAGAGTAAAGTTCCACAGCACAAAGATGTTTACAAAATCTTCCTCCTTGACCATTTGGGCAATCACAGGTGGCCGTCTCAGTATCAACGTTGTAAATTAAATGATTGTATTTTTCCGAACAAACTCCGTAAATAGTTTCTTGATATTGTTTAACGTTTAAATATTTTGCTTTTAAACGCAATTTATTGTGAATAACTTCGTTTTTGCTTTTTCTGTAATTGGCAAACGACAATAAATGCCTTTTGTGATAATTTTCAAATACGTTACAGACAAATTCGACCAAAGCACAACTGTTAAATGCCTCACAACGTTCTAGAATAAGGTCTTTAAAAATTCTTATTGATGCCTCAGCATAGTTATTTGTGTTTTGTCCCATTGTTGACAACGCACTTCTGAAACACAGGGCCCATTCTTCTTTTCGATTCCATAGCTTCTTCAAGTGGATTATTAAATTTTCATATAACAAAATAATTTCGTCACACATAAAGGTATAAAATACTCAGATTCCAATTCTTCTCTGGTAATAGCATATAATAATTTTTGAAATTTTCTCATTATTAATGGGCGATGTTCGTTAGCAATCATATGATCAGCCTACCACAACCATCTCCAAAACGCTTGACAAAAATGAAACGAGCACAAAAGGACAATAGATTCGGGAAATACCGTCCGTAATGCATTTCTCTCCGCTGTAGAATCGTCCGTCATTATGATTTTTGGATAGCCAAGTCCATTGAAACCCTCAGCACCTAAAGATTCCCGCAGTAGGTTAAAAACCAAAATATAATTTGCCTCACTTTGGTCTGAGTGAAAAAGGCAAGCTAATGGTATGGCTCCAGTTTTGGCGGCTGCAAGAATAAATGTAACGCTGGTGCCAGTTTGGTCACATGAGCCACTGGAATCAACAAAAACCATCCTATTTGAAAAGTCTCGCTTATGTGCCCTAATCATTATAGGGGTCAAAATTATTATGGTGAAGGGGGTTTCTTTGATAATCACTCGCATTCCCATTTCTTCATAAAGCAGAATTTTTTCTTTTAAAGCTATTATCATGCTTGCAGCATCTCGACCACCAAAATTTTTCGTACTGAAAAATAATTAAGTAATTAAGCATATAGTCTTAGGAAAAGGCATTTCATCTACTTACCGCCATCCTTCATAAAGATGATAAATTTGACGGTCAGTTGGATTTATCTGGGCATTTGAAAGAATTTCAAATATGCTTTTATCTTCGGTGGAACTCTCAAGAAACATCTCATGTTAAGTTTTGGCTGAAGAAGGAGTCATACCGCTATCAAAATATTTTAAGAAAATTTCTTTTGTTGTACTACTGTTTCTTAAAAACCTATACGCTTCAGCTACTTTCACCTGATGATTGTGAATAAACTTGATCTGCAAAAATATTTTTTCTACTACCGTACATTTTGTCAACTAATGTCCACTAAGCCTAGAATTACAAAAGTTAGGTTTTATAATATACTGAATAAACTGTAGAAATTAACATACTACTTATGTAACATTTTATATTAGGTATAAAATGCTATTTCTATCTTTCTCAAACTTATTAAAATGTATATATCTCCACCTCACTCTTTAAATTAATTTTTTGTTTATCAAGTTATCTCAGGAATAAATTCCTATTATGCAGAAATGTCAAAACGCCTATCTGTTTACTTTAAATTAAATCGATGACATTTAAGGAAAACTATGATAGAAATATAAAAAAAAAACTGTTAATAATTTGTTAGACACTAAATATTAGCAATAATAATTTAACTTCTCTTAGATAGATAATATAAATGACAATTTAAAATAAAATATTACCTATTTTGTTAATTTGTCCCGTTTTTGAAATATTTTACTTTACGCACTAGTGAAAAAAAAGTTAAAAAAAAGTAAAAACCGCAGCGTGTGTAAAGTATGTGTTTTACGCACGGTAGTAGAAAAAATAAATAATGGATAGATAGGTATCTATCTATATTGTGTCACCAAAAAATTTAAGTGTTTTTGCAATGTTTACATAAATCTTACCGTTGTAACAACATTTAACCCTTTCTTTAGAAGAGGGTCGTTTTTTAAAGTATTTCGATTATTCTTCTTAAATAAAATAATTATAGTGACATTACAATTCTTATTTCGTATACGGCTATCGCTGTGTTTATTTTGTTTTACTTTATTAAAGTCGTTATGTTGGCACTTAAACACTTTTTTAAACTCAAAATTTTGAGCGTTGGGATAAGTATATCGAACAATCCAATTCGTGAATGAAGCTTCACTGAATGATTTTATGAATTTATCACAAAACTCACTAGCTGTTTTATCACTTCTGTTTTTCGATCTTAAAACCACGTTATAATTATTTGAATCTATAAAATTCCAGCCACTTGCGAAGACAGGAAATCTTTTGAAATTGGGTATTGGGCGTGGGACGTATTAATGGCGTGATCAGCTCTGTAGTCTGTAATTGGGTAGAGTTTGTAATATACAAATACGTTGTTGGCGATTACATAATATACTAGCTTTCAGAGCAGAGCGATGTCTGCATCGCAGTACAGATTGTAATGCTGCGTGCGCTAAAAGACAATGCATAGCCTACTACGGTACAGAAAACAGCCTACTCTGCACGGTAGTATACTGTGGAAATACGCCTCCCGGTACCTCTCGCATGCTAAGCGAGCGCATTACCATCTGAGCTACACACCCAGTTAAAACTTTTTGACGATAAGCGGTACATAGATTAAAGATTAAAAATATTGTTTTTTTATGTTATTGTATTATTAAATATCTTTTGTAATAATTTCTTGCAACATTTAAAATCATTTTGATAAGAAGCAAACAAGATGAGTACACAGCTGCCTTGAGTCTCTGGCTTCTTGTGCTGTGTCGAGTGTCCGAGCGAAATATTAACCCAAACTGCAGACATGCGCAAAGCAGTGGAGAGTTACAAACATACATACATACATACAGGTGAAGTTAATAAAAGCGTGTTAATTAATTAATAATAAAAATTGATTTTGTTCTTTAAAATACAAGTAGGAATGGTTAAGAACAGTGTTCAGATATATTAATAAATTACCTACTTATTACTTGCATCTATTATTAAATTAGATTATAACTTTTTGTGACTTGACCACGAGTAGGTGACCCTCCCCTGGCGACAAAGCTGGATCCGCCCTTGTTTGTACTATGCCGAAAGTACGAAGGAAATTGCCGTCTGTGTTAAAAGATATTGGTGCCTGTCCCGACATTTACAGTGACAGTGACATTAGTGCAGGAATAATTTCTTTCGGCCCGCTATCTGTGCGACATTATCACGGCATAAAAGTTAGGCTTTCTGCCGTAATATTGAAGCTGGATTGACATACTTTCGGCATAGTACAAAGAAATAGTATATTGTGTGACAAGGGGTGAAACAAGACGATTTCTGACTAGGGCGAGAGTTGACTGCCCGAGCGAAGCGAGGGCTGTCTTCGCCCGGTCAGAAATCGTCTTTGTTTCATCCCGTGCCACACACTATATTTTTCGTATCACATATTGAAACACCGAGTTTTGATCTCTGTAGCCAGTCAAGACTATTTCAGACAAATAGCGTAGCAATATCTTGACAACGATTTGACGACAGCTGTCAGACGATTATGATTTTATTCGCTTTTGTTTATTACAAATGCGATTTTGACAGACTTGAAATATAATAAATAAATGAATGTGCCGGGCAGAAATAACGTTGTTTCTCCCCTAGGGCAGAAAAAACTGTCAGTTTCTGACTGACAGTTGCATTGGTCTGAAATTGTCTTTTTTCGACTGACAAAACAGGGATCAAAACAAGCTGTTTCAATGCATGTGATATGAAAAAGGCTTTTCAATTATTAAGGGGAAGATGCAGCTTAGGCATTGTATGCAGAATTTAAAATAAACCATTTTTAATTGATTTTCGGAGTTAATTTTATATGAAGTTTATCCCACTATAGTCCCAAGAATTATTGCCACCACATCTGTTACAGTTGCGTGTTACAGTATGACGACCCCGCGGAATCAGCAGAATCGGACGTCAACAGCCAGACGCAATTCAGCAATAAATTTAATATTTAAATCGATTATAATCCAATATAAAGTCAGTCTGTAATTATTTAAATTAATTGTTAAATCTTTAATTGTGAATTTTGAAAAAGTGTTAAATAAATTTTGTGAGTTTAGTTTTTAAAAAGTGATTTTTCGGAAACTAAAACTTAATTTGCGTCTGCTAAATAAAAGAAGCTTTTCGAAAATGACGTAGCTCATTTGTTAGATTATTGTGTTCAATTAAAGATTTTAGTCTTAAAAACAACCGCAAACATTAATTTTAAAGTTTATTATCTCTGTATTTGTTAATTTTGTAACTCTTTTAATATATATTTTAAAAAACTCAAATTTTATTTATTATTTATTAGGTATATATAAGTGAATTATAGCGATATAAAAATTAAGTTACCTGGAATTTAAAGGGTGGAAAGTTATGAATAAAGAAACTTGTTTATCATAATGACTTTTATTTCAAATTGAAAAGATCTCACAATTCATATGGTCCAAGAGCTGGCTGCAAAAAACCTGGCCTATCGAGTAACCGGATGAAATATTTTTTAAATAATACTACTCACTGTATATATCTATTAAAAAAATCATTTACTGCCAGGGCAAATATGGTGCATAAAATTGCTATGATTTTTTTAAGGTACATTTTTTTGGCATGAACTGAACCAATCGAGTAACCGCTTGAAACTAATTTTAAAATGTAGTTTTAAGTGAATAAAAAATAATTATAAACAAAAGTGCCTCGTTAAATCTGGTGCTAACCCCATGGCACGACACTTTTTTTAATTTTTTTTTTGTTGCGTTACTGTACCCATCGAGTAACCGCTTTAAACTATAATTAAATTAAAATTTAAACCTTTCTTATTAAAAAAATACATTAGTGCCACTTCTATTCCAGTGACAAATGCCTGGCACGATACTTTATATTACTTCAAGTCCCATATGCTATTGCTATTCATATAGCAAGGCTAGACAAGCTTTGACTATGTTGGAGTAGAGAGAGAAAGACTCATGTATATTTTCCATAGACTTTATGTTACTCTCTTTTAATCTTAAGGTAAGTAACCTCGGGTGCACTTCCTTGCCATTAACAAATTAACCAATTTTCTTGAAAACGACTATAACAACAATGAAGCGTCGCCCAGCCTTGCTGTTTAAGTGCCCTTCTCGGGTATACTTTACTATGCTTCATCTATGCAACCGAGAGAGAGACTTAACATTAGAAATAAAGATACATGGATACGCTGTCCAAACGGGTGCGATGCATGGTTTAAATTTTAATTTGATTATAGTTTAAAGCGGTTACTCGATGGGTACAGTAACGCAACAAAAAAAAAAATTAAAAAAAGTGTCGTGCCATGGGGTTAGCACCAGATTTAACGAGGCACTTGTTTATAATTATTTTTTATTCACTTAAAACTACATTTTAAAATTAGTTTCAAGCGGTTACTCGATTGGTTCAGTTCATGCCAAAAAAATGTACCTTAAAAAAATCATAGCAATTTTATGCACCATATTTGCCCTGGTTTTTTTAATAGATACAGTGAGTAGTATTATTTAAAAAATATTTCAGCCGGTTACTCGATAGGCCAGGTTTTTTGCAGCCCGCTCTTGGACTAATATTTGAAGCAGTAAATAAAAAATATCTTAATAATATAATCAACATCGTCGTGAAACAAAATGAAGAGTATGATAAGTTACCTGTTCAACCTTTTATTAGGCTGGAAAATCGTATATTTTTAAATGATTGTGAATAAAATATTTATTTTATTATTTACCATTAGTCAACAATACATTTAAACATTCAGATTTTAGAATAAACTGACTCATGGGCAATTTTTTCCCGATTGACTTCATCCAAACTAGAACATCCTAAAATAATTTAAAAATATTAAATTATAATCACTAATTCTTATTTTCAAATGTTATTTTTTACCTGATATAGCAACAGCTTTATCAAGTTGAGTTTTTAAAACGTTTAGAATGTTTACAACACCTTCTTCACCACTATGAGCCAGACCCCATATTACTGGTCTTCCAATAAAAACCATTCTAGCTCCTAATGCTATAGCTTTAAATACATCAACTCCATCTCTAATCCCTCCATCCATATAAATTTCTACTTGATCACCAACTGCCTTAACAATCTCTGGAAGCGCTTCGATCTGAGAAAAAAGATGAAAATTAGAGATCATAGGAACAATGCTTCAAAATATAAAACTTTACTGTAGATGGAACTCCATCAAGTTGTCTAGCACCATGGTTGGATACCAAAATCGCAGATACACCAGCTTTCACTGCTAGCACAGCATCTTCAGCAGTTAGTATTCCTTTGGCAATAATAGGTAATTTTGTTATAGTTTTTAACCATGTTATATAACTCCAATCAGCCGTTGCATCAGATAAATCTCCTGCATTTTTTATAATACCACTATCCAAATATTTTTGTATTATGCCGAGTCTATAACCACAGGTATTAAATTCTTAGTACAACATAATTTGAAAATATTCAGGAATTTTTATAATTGGGAGAGGATAAAGAATAAGGTATTATGAAAATAGAACAGTGTTGTAAAAACCAAACAATTACTATATGTCTTCTTTTATCTTTGGAGCTAAATAAAGTAGCCTTAAAGTTTGTTGTATAGAATACAATCTAAACTACACAATTGTCTAGATTGCGTTGATCTAAACAATAACAGGAAGGAACAAAATAAATAATGAAGAATCTTAAACATTAATGATTATAAAATAAGAACAATCTACGTAGCGCCTTTAAAATAGTTAGATAGATGTTATAGCAATAAGCAATCCCAAATAACTTTTATAACTCAAAGATTGAGCAGATTTATTATCTATGTAGGGATCTGGCTTTAGATGAGTTCATGGTACTTTGGGGAAACAGAGTCAGTTTCCGTCAATATATCCACGGAAAAAGGCATAGGTATGGAATGAAACTTTATATATTGGCGGAGCTTAATGGAACGGTTCAAAGGATAATCGCTGAAGCATATCCCACGCATGCTCAATAGGATTAAAATAAAATCAGAAGCAATTTTTGCGCGTGTGGATCAACTAAAGATTCTAGAACAATTGTAACGTAGCGCTCTGATAATAAAAAACGATTCAGCAAAACGAGCTCAGTTCTACCAAGCGAAATTCCTGCCCCTAACATAATTGTGTCTCCTCTGTAGCTGTGATCCTCTTGTGTTTGTTGCATTCGATTTCTTGCTCCATGTTCTTTAAATAGGCGTATCCTTCGAGAATCTGAATACAAAAAAACCAAGCTGAGATTAATAGGTTTTTACCTAATTTGCTCTAGGGGAGAAACAAAACGTTCTTTCTTCCCTAGGGCAGAAACAACTGTCAGTTTCTGACTGACAGTTGGTCTGAAATTGTCTTGTTTGACTATCAAAACAGGGATCAAAACTAGCTGTTTCAGTGCATGTGATATGAAAAACAATTTTTGTTTATAGAAAAATTCTTTGCGGATCAATTTTATTTGTATATTTACATTGATACATATTGCTTAATACTTATGTAAAATAAATAAATACATATTTAGAATGTTTATTATCCTTAAAATTTAAGCATATGTGTATATAGGATGGAAAGGAAATGTATTTTTATAGAGAATATTAATATTGAAAAAACATATTGGTGCCTAGGCTTAGGACTTATTGGTCGGCAGTGAAAGTGTTAATGATAAAAGTAGAAGTAGTCAGTAGTCGAAAAAGTTCGTTATATTATTTCTAACCAGTGCTTAACCTTGACAAGACTTAATTTTTAAACTGAAATCTTAAACTTTACGTTTAAGTCATGTGATGGAAGTAAACCATTACAAACTGCCACAAACATATTAAAATATTCGATCATAAAATCATTAAGCAACGTTTAAACATTTTTTGATCAATATTAGGTTTCATTGTATTGCTGTTATCCATGTCAACAGTTGTATTTGTTGAGGTACTATACGATTTTTATTATAATCTGGCAGTGACGTCTTCAGTAAGCAACTATTTTTTTGAAGACATTTTGCTGATTCATATTTTTTTCATATAAAATATTACTACCAACCAAATTAAAGCGTTACTTGATTTATTTTTATTGAGCTAGAAGAAATCCGAATCAGAGCTATAGTCCATTTATTAAAATTGTAACGATTACATCGTTATTTTTGGCCTGGCCTCTTGACTATAAAATATTTATAATTTTCTTGTTAATTGTGCGTCGTCGCATCAGATATGGTAGGAGAACGATCATTTGCTTGTATGTTTTAACGTTAAATAATTTCATTTTATTTTGAGAATTCATTAAATTCAGTTGATTCTTCAATTTCTTCTACCCTCGTTCCGGTGAGTAAGAATTAAATTATTTTAATTTTAGTTATAAAATCCAAAATTGGTGAATATTTTTATCTAATATTTAAGTTTATTCTATTACTAATATTTAATTATTTCGTTCACAATCGCTTGTCAAGAATCAGTTTTTTATTGAGTAAAAAATATAAACATAGTAGTAATTAATTTTTTCTCGATCTTTGGAGAAAACCTTAGCGATTGTGTACGAAATTAAGGATTTTATGGTCGGAGATTCATTGCCTTTTTTTTTATTTCATTAGGGCTGCTGCCACTTTTGAAGAGGGTCCTAGGAAGAGATAGATTTCTCGACACATCTATTTATTTTCCTGAAATCAGCATTTCAAAACCTAACATAAAGGATATCGATATTCCAGAAGCCACCTCCATTTTGTTTTAACAATCTGAAATTGTTAGTTCCGGGGACTACCCATTGGAATTTCACTTTACTACTTGGGCAACTAAGGCTCCGACAGAAGACATCGTAAACCAAAAGATAAGATTAAATTAATTACGATTTTTTTCAATATTTTCTGACTTAACTTCAAATTGAATTTTTTAAAGTTTGAATAAACAATTTAACACTGATTCAAATTGCTTTTATTTGCTTGTCTGTATTTTGGCGCCCTTATATATTTGTTTGGGGGGAGTTAAGGAAAACCAGAAGGAAGCCACGATCCCTGGAGCTAGCCAAGGGTAGTAATTACGTTACAAAATGAAGAAGGTGATCTAAGCCTGCAACTTAAAATTCTCCTTCTAAGATGTTATGTTCTGTCGGTTCTTTTCTACGGAATAGACTCCTGTACTCTTAAAAAGATCGATACCAAGAAGATAGAAGCATTTGAGATGTGCGTGTACCGCAGAATGTTGAGAATGGGAATGGACAGAGAGAGAAATAAATGTAAAGGTTTTGCGAAGAATACAGAAAGAGAAAGACTATTAAAAAGCGTAAACTGCAATATGGGGCCTATGGGGGACATACTATGAGGAGAAATAAGTAGCCCTTGTTCCAATTAATCATTCAGGGAAACATCCATAGAAAGAAGAATGCAATCATGGTTAAAGAACTTAAGAGAATGGTACAATTACAGCAAGTGTCATAGTGTCAACTATTTAGAGGTGCAATATCAAAGATACGCATAATCTTGATGATAGCCAGACTTCGGAACGAAGACGGCACATAGAGAAAAAGGAAAGTACTGCATTCGATGCTTATCTCACTAATAAGAAAATTGAAGCAATGCCAGTTTCAACAAAAACTGAAATTGTATGAGTCGAATACAGTGGTTTGAATTAACTGATGAAAATACCTACTTGTTAACCAATAATTAGTGCTCAAAGAATGCTATAGTAATCAGTAAAAAAATGAAAATCAAAGAAAATAACAAAGCACTTATTTTCTTATTATGTACTGAGAAAAGCATACAACCCAAGAATGTAGAACTAAATTAGCTCTAAATTTAAAAAAAAGGCTGATTCTGCCAATTTGCCACTATCAACTTTTTAGACGTTACCTCTATATATTATCGAAGTCATATAAGTAGTTGTTATTTTAAACTAATTTACTTACGTTATATTGTAACGTGAAAATATTTCTGGATATCTAAGAGATGAATATCGCATTCCCAGTACAGGAAAATCTACCGTTAAGACTATAGCCTCAAATCCTTCTTTTTCTGCTTCTGCAACCAACTCTAGAGTTATCTGCCTTAAAATAGACAATTAAAATAATATAAAGAATAAAGAAACTTAAAATATGTATTTACTTCTCTTTGTAAACATAACTTTGTAACCATTTTCTAGCGTTTGGGGCAGCTTTAGCTACATCTGCAATACTGGAAGTAGCATGTGAACTTAATATATAAATTGTATTCAATTTTTGAGCAGCTGAAACGAAAACATGTTCAATTATTAATTTTTTGTTACAAAAAAGATATTTGCAAGCAATGGAAATACCTTTTACTGAAGCTAATTCTCCATCTTTATGTGCAATTTTCTGGATTGCAGTTGGTGATAAACCAACTGGTATTGATATTTCCTTTCCCAATATTTTTCTGCTAAGTGTTCTATTTTCAACGTTACGAAGATATCTTGGCCTAATTCTGTACCTAGTATTAATTGTGTAAAATTAACATCATCATATTTTTCTTTAAAAAAATAAAACACAATAAGTAAAAATTATAGAAAGTACTTAAACTTATTACTAATACACTACATCAATAAAATGAGCTTCCAACTAAGCTAATCGAGTTTTATAAAACTATAGTTTGTGTTATTGGAACAAAACTGAGAAAAATATAGGTTAAACCTAGGCTTAGTCGTTAAGGAGTAAGTTAAGACACCAGTAATGAACGTTCTCACTGATCTGTCCACGACATTTAAAACTAGTAGTCTTCTTATCCTCGGGAGATATTAAGCGATGATAAGTTCAAACGCTCCAGTATATTACAAAAGAGTCTCGAATCATAAGCTCCCATAATACGAACGTCAAAGAGCCAATTCTTCGGAAGACTCCTCCATTGAGACCTGTGACACCACTTCCACGAACACCTGGTCTGTTAAGTGTATAGTGTCCAGAGAAAATATTATAAATTATCTCTGTTTTTTTTATTTAAGGATGTCCTCGTAGGTATAGACCTAAATACAAATGTACCGAAAATATCTATTGGGGCAGAAGAGACAATTTATTAATTTGGGATTTAAAACACTGCAAGTTAGGACGAGTGGGGAAGACGTAGGAAGGTACGGAGTTCCACAGTCTAGAGATCCAGGGTATGAAGGAACGATCGAATCGATCCGTTCTCGATGTCTGGCACTGAACAGTATAGGGATGCATGTAGTTGACATATTATAGAGTTCTTCTGAGCAAAATACGTTTAAGTATTGGTAAAGCAGGGAAAGATCAGACAATGCTCTTTATTTTATTTTTTATTATTTAAGGATGTCCTCGTAGGTGTAGACCTAAATACAAATGTACCGAGAACATCTATTGTGGCCGAAGAGTCAATTTAATAATTTCGGATTTAAAGGACTGCAAGTTATGACGAGTGGGGAAGACGTGGGAAGGTAAGGAGTTCCACAATCTGGAAACCCTGGGGATGAAGGACCGTTCGAATCAATCTGTTCTCGATGTCTGGCACTGAACAGTATAAGGGTACATGGAATTGACACGTCGCGTTGCAGTGGCTTGTCTGGCAAGTGGAGGCATTGAGCAAAATCCGTTTAAGTATCGGTAGAACAAGGAAAGATCAGATACTGCTCTTCGGTGGGACAATGGGGCTAGGTTTTTGGTGATACTGGTGTCGTTTATTAGTGGAACTGCTCTTCTCTGTATTGCATCAAGAACTTTCAGCCTTGACGGAGCCGCCGATCCACATACATGCGAACAGTATTCAAGACTAGGTCATATTTGGGCTTTGTAAAGAGTAGCTAAGTTGGATGGAGAGAAATATTTCCGTGCTCTAAACAGAAAGTCTAACTTCTTTTTTGCTGCAGTTGCTATGGATGCAATATGTTCGTTCCAGAGTAAGTCCTGGGAGATCGTTATACCAACCAGCGTATTGGAGTCGCTTGCTACTAGTGTCTAAACTTGTTGGATAGGCAACATGTCTTTGTCTTGGAAGCGTTGAAATTGCCAAAATTCTTTCTTCCCCACTCGTCAACAATTCTCAAATCTTGATTGAGAGAAGCCGTTGTGGATCTTCGGTCCTCTTCCAGAATATCTAGAGATATGGGACGGTTATGCGTTTTGCTACAGTGTAGGTTGCTATCGTCTGTAAAACCGTGTATCGGGTTATTAGTGGCTTCTAGTAGATCATTAATGTGTAATAGGAATAGAGTAGGAGCTAGAGCCGATCCTTGGGGAACTCCAGCGTTGATCTTGTAGAGGTTGGAGGAATGTCCATCTATAGCAACTTGGATGCGTCTGTTAGAGAGAAACTTGGATATCCATCTGCAAACGTTTTCCGAGAGTCCATATGAAGGCAGTTTGTTAAAAAGAGCTGCATGCCACACTTGATCAAATGCTTTTGAGATGTCTATAGTGATACTATTTGTGTCTCCCCATAGCGGTGGATGGCATCACTCTTCGGTGAGACAGTGGGGCTAGGTTTTCGGTCATACTGGTGTCGTTTATTAGTCGAACTGCTCTTCTCTGCATTGAATCAATAACTCTGAGCCTTAGGTCTTATTTGGGCTTTGTAAAGAGTAGCTAAGTTGGATGGAGAGAAATATTTTCTTGCTCTAAAAAGAAAGCTTAACTTCTTTTCTGCTGCAGTTACTAAGGATGCAATATGTTTGTTCCAGAGTAAGTTCTGGAAACCAGTAAGCCAGCGAGCTCTACACCGACTTGGACCTGGTTGGACGAAACCCCTAAGATCCACTACGTTTCAACGTTCACCGACAGCATATCACCTTCATTTCAAATCGACGAAACCTTAGTCATTATTTTCATACATTTTATAATTTGTAAATAATTACTTCATTTTAGTTGGTTTTGTAAAAAAAATATTTTTTTGTACAACTGTCATTAAAAGTGACACTTTTAATGATAGCAAACAATGTTAAAATTGATTGTTTACATGGCAGCGTGTTAAAATAGTTATTTATGATATGAGTGTTAAAAGTGAGGTTTTATTTTGTGAGTGAAAACGTTTGTGAAATGAGCTGAGCGAATTGAACAATTTCACAAACAAAATAAAATCACTTTTAACACAAATACCATACAATGTTTTTTGTACAACTTCCCTATTTTGATAATGAAACGAGCGAATTTGCAATGACAAAGTATTTTTGTACAACTGTCATTAAAAGTGACACTTTTAATGATAGCAAACAATGTTAAAAACGATTGTTTACATAGCAGCGTGTTAAAAATACTTTTAACACGTTGCCATGTAAACAAGTTTACTTTTAACACGGTTTAGTTTACTTTTAACACGGTTTGATTCATTGTCATTGAAAATTCGCTCGTTTCATTATCAAAATAGGGAAGTTGTACAAAAAACATTGTATGGTATTTGTGTTAAAAGTGATTTTATTTTGTTCGTGAAATTGTTCAATTCGCTCCGCTCATTTCACAAACGTTTTCACTCACAAAATAAAACCTCACTTTTAACACTCATATCATAAATAACTATTAACACGCTTCAGTTTACTTTTAACACGGTTTAGTTTACTTTTAACACGGTTTAGTTTAATGTCATTGCAAATTCGCCCATTTCATTATCAAAATAGGGTAGTTGTACAAAATACATTGTATGTTATTTGTGTTAAAAGTGATTTTATTTTGTTCGTGAAATTGTTCAATTCGCTCCGCTCATTTCACAAACTTTTTCACTCACAAAATAAAACGTCACTTTTAACACTCATATCATAAATAACTATTTTTAATAAAACCATTCAACAAATCAGCTAAAAGTCAATTATAAAGTTGAAATAAAAAAATATTTTTTTACCTACTTAATCGCTATATTCAAATTCACTTAATTGACAAGAACAATTTGACCACTTGTATTTTTAATAGAGTTTAATAAAGTAATTGATAATTTTTCTCTTAATTTAAAGGTTTGCCTACCCATATTGTATTTTAAGTAGTTATCATTATCTAGTTTTTTTTTTGTAATAATAATTATATACTTACTGTTTATAAGCTTGTATATTGTTTCTTAAGGTATCTTCGTGCCCAGTACCTTCGCCAAAAAATTCGAAAATCCTTTTTTCTATATATTCTTTACCATGCTCTTCGTAGTCTTTTACATTAATAACACGACTCATCTTTTATAGCAAAATACACTTTTCTTTTTGCAAAACTGGATAGAGTAGAGCTGATCTTTTATTTTTTCAAACTAGATACAATAAAACTAGTCATGCAGTTTTTGTTAAACCTGTTATCTGTAGACAACACTTGAACTTTAAAATTTAAGGTTAAAGAAAACAATGTATAATATCAAAGATAAATTTTTAAACACATATTATAAAGATATTATTTTATAAATAAACAATTAACAATCTACATAAATCTTTCTTCAAATTTAAATTAGCTAAGGTACTTAATAACTCATTAAAATATATACAATTTATATACAATTTAAATAAAAATTTTATAAATGAAAATCAAATAGCATTGTAAGATTATCAAAAAAATGTTATGATTTTGTTAAAAAAAGTGTTTCAAAGGTTTCTATTTTTTCTTACAAATTTGACATATCCCTTAACTAATTATTCACAGTTTGTTGTGCTCTAGATAAATATCATGTCCTATTGTTTTTTCTGTGCCTTTTAGTTTTTACAATTTTTTAAGATATATTGTTTTGCTATATGAGAAATTAATTCCAATTTTATTATATTTAATATTATTATTACCTCACCAATAGAAAAATTGCTATTTTGGTTTGGGGATATTAGTGTATTTAATAGGTTGCTTAATTCACTACATATAAAGTGACAGGCAATATGGTTTTCGCCAACAAAGGTCAACAGCCGATCTACTAGCATATGTAACTCATGTCTGGATTGATGCCATCCACCACTATCGGGAGACTCAAATAGTATCACTAGACATCTCAAAAGCATTTGATCAAGTGTGGCATGCGGCTCATTTGAACAAACTGCCTTCATACGGACTCTCGCAAAACCTTTGCAGATGGATATCCAACTTTCTCTCCAACAGGCACATCCAAGTTGCTGTAGATGGACATTCTTCCAACCTCTACTAGATCAACACTGGAGTTCCCCAAGAATCGGCTCTAGCTCCTACTCTATTCTTATTACACATTAATGATCTACTAGAAGCCACTAATAACCCGATACATGGTTTTGCAGATGATAGCAACCTACACTGTAGCAAAGCGCACAACCGTCCCATACCTCTAGATATTCTGGAAGACGACAGAAGATCCACAACGGCTTCTCTCAATCAAGATTTGAGAATTGTAGACAAATGGGGAAGAATCTTGTTAATTTCAACGCTTCCAAGACAAAGACATGTTGCCTGTCCAACAAGATGCAAACATGCGACTCATCCATTACAATCAACCATCAGACACTGGTGGCGGGCGACTCCATTACGCTGGTTGGTATAACGATCTCCCAGGACTTACTATGGAACGAAAATATTGCATCCATAGCAACTGCAGCAGGAAAGTAATTAGGCTTTCTGTCTAGAGCACGGAAATATTTTTCTCCATCCAACTTAGCTACTCTTTACAAAGCCCAAATACGGCCTAATCTTGAATACTGCTCGCATGTATGGGGTTCGGCGGCTCCGTCAAGGCCGGAGTTCTTGATGCAATACAGAGAAGAGCAGTTCGACTAATAAACGACATCAGTATCACCAAAAACCTAGCCCAATTGTCCCACCAAAGAGCAGTGTCTGATTTTTCCCTGTTTTACTAATACTTAAACGGATTTTGCTCAGAAGAACTCCACACCAGTCAGCGCAACGCGACGTGCCAACTACATGCATCCTTATACTGTTCACTGCCCGACATCAAAAACGGATCGATTCGATCGCTCCTTCATCCCCAGGGTCACCAGATTGTGGAACTCCTTACCTTCCCACGTCTTCCCCACTCGTCCTAACTTGCAGGCCTTTAAATCCCAAACTAATAAATTTTCTCTTCTGCCCTAATAGATGTTCTCGGTACATTTGTATTTAGGTCTATACCTACGAGGGCATCTTTAATAAAAAAACATTCTAAAATTATGTAAATCTAAGTGCCAAGTAATAGAATAGAATTATTTTTTATAATAATTTTTTTATGCTATTGCAATAGCTTTGTCGATTTAAATTTCTAGACCAGTTGATATTTGTAACACCTTCTCTACTATTATAAGAAGAAATATAAATATACAATATTTTAATCTTAACAAACTTTTATTAAAAATAAAAACTAAGTTAATTTTTTTAACAATATTTTTGAGCCGGGGAAGTTAACCTTTTTTAACGTTTTAGTATATTTCTTTAATATACTTTTAAGTTTATTTTGAGTGTCTTCTGTTCCATTTTCAAAAATTGCAACTAATAGGAAACAACCTCGGTTTAGAGACAACCAGACAGTTAGCTAAAAATAAAAATACAAAAGATTTATCAACAATACCAATTTAGTCAAACTTATTATGGTCTTTATTATAACGTAAAAATGCAGAATGGATTAAGAAGAGTTCACAGTTTTACTAATTAAAAAATGACGTTTCGGTTTTAGAATTCTTATTTTTGTTTGGTACTCATAGTCCGGGTTCCCACGTGGTAAAAAAGGCATAAAGAATAACCGACTGAAACTTTCAGAATCGCTTAATTGCACTTAGACCTACAAACTTCCATAGCAACAATATCGATGGATGGGGCGTTTTTTCTTCAGCAGCGGTCAAACATGTCGAAAGATATAACCCTCCCCGGAGTGATAGATAACCGATTTATTTTTTGTGAATCAACAGTTTTTTATTATTACTACATAATAAAACACGTGACCTACAAAAAGAGGAGGGCGTTTGGCGGGGCCTACGCGCTTAACATGTAATAGTTACGACTGCCAACGACTTAACAAATAACCAGTTAACGCCCTCTTCTTTTGTAGGTCACATAAAATAATAAAAAACTGTTGATCGATATTGTTGCTATGGAAGTTTGTAGGTCTAAGTGCAATTAAGCGATTCTGAAAGTTTCAGCCGGTTATTCTTTATGCCTTTTTTACCACGTGGGAACCCGGACTATCAGCCTTGAAAAGACCGAATAAAGGGTCGAAACGTTGAAAAAATGTTAATAGTGTTTTTATATTGTCCTGTAACCGTGAATGCTTTTTGGTCCATATCAACGACGTTAAATGCGACAATGTGAAACAAGCAGCAGTATTATGTAGTTTAGATATAAAATAACTTTACTTTAAATCTACAAAAGCTTACATTTTCATCATTTAACTTTTCGACTAAAACAGACCCAAAGGTTACTTCTTCATTTTTAGATCTAACTTTATCATATTGAGCCAATTTTTTGAGTGTCATATGAATTCCAGCACTTTCTATTCCTAAAACATCCTTTTCATTTTCTTTCACTGACCAATCCGGAACTGTAATAACCTCAACAATACTACTGTAGATTTTTATTAAATCTGATCCAGTTCCTAAAAGTAAATAAAATTAATTTAAATTTTATTTTATAATTGATTATTAAAAATATTATCACCTGTTTTTACAATAGCTAACATTTCTGTTGTTAATGAAGCAGTTGATAACCAAAATTTACAGTCACTTGCAACCAATTCTGTTAAAGTTGTTAAAGAATATCCTAAAATTTCTGCCCTTCTGATCTCTGGAGATTTTTTACAAGTAGAGGCCTCTCTGCCTTGAGTCAATTCCTTTATAAAAACTGGATGAAATTTCGAAGTATCAGCTGGAGCTACCAGCCACATTAAAACCTATAAAATAATAAAATGTATAATTTAGAAAACGCCTAGGATTCATTTATTATTTCATACTTTTTCAAATACAAAAACGTTGCGGTTTGTATACTAATATTCAGGATATCAAACGCAAATATTAGCATCAAAATTTAAAATACTTACTTTTCGTCCCCATTCATTAACTGCCAAGTCTTTCGCATTTTTTAAAATGTCAGATAAAATAATTTTGTGTAATAACACTGTATCATCTATACAATCTAATAATGTTATTATTGTAGCATGTCCATGTTCATGTTTTGACAATTCTGTTATATGTTCTTTAACCGTTTTCATAATTACCTAAAAACAATCATTTTTTTTTATATTTCTTCAATATTAACATCAACATTAGTATTATAAAACTTAGAAACCAGATCATTGATATTATTATTTTAGCTAATGCGCATTTTATTAGAAAACCCAACGAATCCAAATCTTTTATTACCTTTCTATCTTTATTTGACCCATGCCAAATACACTGCATAGCTGTTTTAGCACCATCTTTACTATTACTAATTACTACTATATGAGGTGCCAATTGGCTTATCATTTCCTTGCGATCATCCTCAGAACATTCAGAAAGAAACTGATATAAAACAGTTTGTATCAATCCGGAATCTAACAAAGACTTATTTAAAATTCGCAACAAATTGGCTTTTGTCGCTCCCAAAATGGCATTCTTTAAACTTTCATTATCTTTGTAAGTATCTCTGATATGTTTAATATTACTATCTTTTGCATTTTTAAAAAGATCACCAAAAAATTCTTGCACAAGGTACTGTTTTTGAAGTGGAGTAGCCCATGTTGAATATGCATATTCAACTACAGGTGCACTTAAAGAATGGCTCGAGAGTTTTACACTGTGACCAACCATTGCGTCAATAACTTGGCTACGAATTTCACTAGTGCCATATTTTAACAACCTCTTCACACAATGTACACCATATTTTGATTGAAGCATATCCACACTTACAGGGATAATTTCCTAAAACAGTTAAATTACAAATAACATTGTGATCTGGAAATAACTTTTGAAATAAAGTCATTTTATAGAGTAACTATTCTACTCACTTTTGAAATTTGACTAACAACTAAAGGAGATGCATATTTTAAAAGCCACTGAACTAATCTTGCCATAGACAAATTAAGAGACTTTTTGAAACATAGCCCAAAGGCGCCAACATGTTTGTGCGCACTCCTGGAGGCGCAATCGCATTCTGTAGTGGTGAAAATTGGAACTAAACCAGCAAAATATGAAGTATGATCAGCTGGTAGCCCGAAACAGCAGTTATATGGCGGCATAGTGATAGGTTAAGTGTTAATAATTTTAGTTTAAAATAAATTTAAGTAGTTTTACCATAAAAAAGGTGTAAAAGTATAGTGAATAGTTTTGAACATGTCACTACCAGGTTATTTTGGATATAAATGCTGTGTTGTAGATTGTAAAAGTAAGTATTTTTATCCTGTATAGGAAACATATTTTTATTATTAGAAGTTTCAAATATTTCTTTCAAATTCCTCACTCAGGGTAAAAAGGTTAACTGATTAAAATTGAATAATAGAAAAATAATATGTTTAAGTAAATTTATTGATTTTGATTTGTTTATGTGCCAAGAGCATAAATCTAAGTTCTTTGTATAATAAGGAAATATTATAGAGATCTTTTTAGATCGAGAGCAATCATTAAAGTTTATGTATTAGAAGTACTGCTCGTTTTTTTTTTGTTATAGATGCTATTCAGAAGAAAGACCACTTTTTTGAGAAATGGTAAGAAAGAACTAGTCATCGGAACCATCTCTTTCCAATTTGTGTAACAACCCTATACCTATTAAAATATCTGTTAAACATATGTTATTTATTATTAAGACTTAAATACATAACTTGTGCAATATTGTATTTATTTTTTATGTTTTTGTGTTCAAATAAAAATAGTAATTATTAAAACTTGATTTTCGTTGATTTTATTTTTACTAGTAAGAAAATATATACCTTATATTTTAAAATTTATATATTCTTGTTTTAAATCACAGTAAGAATATAAAATTTTAAAATATAAGTGTATCTATTCCAATATAACGTTTAAACTAGATATGCTGTATATCCCGCCAATTTTTAAATCGATGAGCTTCTTCCAGGAGACCATGGCGCGCTGATGTCGGAACTTGTTGCCAACTTTATGTTAGGTACCAACATATCTGTTCTATTATCTCTGAATCTTGCAGTATCGTGTGCAAGAACAAATTTTGGATAATGATTTTTTCCTTTAAGTAGATTATGAAGTTCATTGATAAGTTGTGTTCTCTTTTCCTCTCCACCTTTAAGTGTTTTCCTTCTTAAATCCTCTCCAATTATTTTTGCTTTAGCTATTGTATCAAAACCGTCTTTTGCTTGTTTCCTTTTAACTTTAAGCTCTTTCTTTTTTTTCTTAAATTCTGTCCAGTCCTCTGGTTTTTCAGGTAATTGTTTGTGTTTATCAAATTTACCTATAAAAATAAACCTATGATTTCTATGGGAATAACATTAAAAATATTTTAAGCAGTATCAATAACATATATATAGTTATACATATTAAGCAATATTTATACCTAAACAATAACCTACCTTTGGAATTTTTTGCAGACGAAAATTTAGTCCCCGGCTTCTTTAGATTCGGTTTTGTCTGCTTTTTATCTGTTTTTGCATAGTTTAAAACCTTTCCTGAGGTGTCTTTGTTCCCCTTTATCACTTTTTGTGATTTCTCTTTAATATCATTTTTCTTCTTGATGTGTTTATTACTTATTTCTGCAGACTCGCCGTCTACATTTTTCTTGCTTTTACTATTTTTTAATTTTTTAGGCACTGGACCAATATCTTCTTTGTTTAAACTACGTTTTTTCATTTTTGTAGCTAAATTATAGTTCAAAAAATTATTAAAACATGTGTTTTAATTCTACAAACTTTTAGCCTTAAAGAAATAGGTTATGTTTCTTTTTTTTTAACATTTGGCCTGCATTTACATGTTTGTGTCAGCAGCCACCATTTGTAATAATTATTTTATACTTTTATTTAATTTTATTGGCTACAGATATAATTTACAGCACTTTTCAGAATAGTAAGTGATCCATTATAAAATATATATTTATTATAAAATTAAATTCTTCTTTTTTACCATACTAGTCTTTTTACTTTTTTTAATTTGTCTAATTTGTTGGTGAACCTGACTGCATGAACGTGACCAAAAATTAGTTTTACTGTGCGCATATTACGCCATGTTTAATATTAGTTTAACGTGCGGTTTTTTTGTGGACTTTATGAATTAATTGTAAAGTAAACAAGTTTTCGTACTCAAAACAATATTATTGAAACATATTTAATTGTATTAATGTAGAAATCCGGCCTTAGGAATTGTTTTTATCAAAGGTAATTTGAACGATTACTTGTACATGCCCAATATTGTATGTTCCGAACCATTACTTTCCTAGGTAATTGATTTTCGTTATCTTTTCTTGGTTTATTTTGTTTTATTATAGAATCATTTTCTTGTATGTAAAAGCATGTCTGTACATTACAAATTTAAATCGGCATTAGAATATGATACTGTTACTTTCGATGGCCTACATATCTCAGTGAAAGATCTTAAAAATGCAATAATACAACAAAAACGAATAGGAAAAAGCACTGATTTCGATTTGCAAGTAACAAATGCACAAACTAAAGAAGGTATGTTAATTTAATTCAAATAGTTCCTAGTGTTTTTATTGTGATATTATATTTATATAGTGTACGATGATGAAAATGCGTTGATACCCAAAAATGCTTCCCTGCTTATTGCAAGAATTCCTGTAGTGCCTCAAAAAAATAAATCATGGGAAGGTTATGGAGGTGACAATACTCCACCTACAAAGCTAGATGAAGGTGGACCTATAGCAAAAGAAGTTGATCTCTCTAATTTAGATGCTCCAGAGGATGATAAGATTAGAGCCATGATGTCACAATCCACACAGGAATATGACCCAAGCAAGTAAGTATGAATTATAATACAACTTAGGTTCCATTCTTTTACTACTATTAACTATTTAATAGAAACTTATTCAAAATAATTTTGAGTTCTGGGTGAGGAAAATGCGGATTTTAACAATAATTACCACAGTGTCAAAAACAAATTACAATTTACAAATTTTACATTTTTCATTGTAGTGACGCAGCACTCTGTTTCAAAATTTGTGTAATATTGAATATTAATTTTTATGGATCAATGAAGACAACTAATTTATTTCGGTTTTGACTTTAAGTTAAATTATAGAATACAAAATATTAGCTTTATATTTTATAAGTCATATCTTTACTATGCCACTGCTATTATATATTCTAAGCTTTGACAACGAAATCAATTCACCTTAAAAGAATCCTCAATCGAATTACAAAAATCACAAAATACTATAACTATATATATTTTTGACCCTTCACTTTGACAACAATTTATTACTTTCCGTAAAGTAAAAGAAAATTAAAATTGAAGCCACATAGACTCTATAGAAAAGATTTAAATATATATCCATATATTTTATTCTGTCTAGGGACACCGAGCGTACGCTAAAGGTGGCTGAAGGAGGTTATTAGAGGTCCCGTAGAAGCTTAATTAATTAACACGTTTATATTGCATAATAAGTTATAACTCCGGATCCACTATTGGGCACGCTTGAGGTTTCTGAAGGAGGATATCGCGCTTTTCCGTAGAAGATTTTGCGTATTTTATGAACAATTATTAATGATATAAACATAAAAAAGCATAAAATTGTGTTTACATTTAAAGATAATACATATTAAGTTGTTAGGTTTAACCAAAAGAAGTCTTGAGGTACCACTAGAGAAAAAAGCTTATTTAAATTATTTTGTTCTCAAACAGTTGTATGTTAAGTTAGTCAGCTTGTAAGGAACCGGGCAATAAATTCCTCCAGCTACCTTTAGCGTACGCATTAGTTGATTCGGAGTTATTTTTGTTACATTAATTTAATCTAGCCTATATTGTTGGAATGTTCGAAAATTAACTGTGGCGTACGCTAAAGCTCGAGATGCTTGTCTTGGATTAAGATCTATCGTACACTAGGAGCGTTTCCTTCGGTGTCCGGTGACAGACTCATTTTTTTGTTATTTTTTTATAACAGTATTTTTAATTGTTTTGTTATAAATTATGAAAATTAATCATGTACTTTTTTATTAATTGCAATTTGACCTGAACTTCCATAAATTGAAAAGTCACTTAGTTTTTAAGAATTGTTAAAAAACCTCATGGTTAAATTATTTCAAAAAGTTTCAAAATAAGCCTAGAAAATTGGACTGTATTATCATTGTATTAAAATCATAACTGATTTTTCAAGCAGATTTATTGACTGATTTTATTTTTTAGTTATATGAAAATTAGAGGTTCTAATCAAGTAGGACCAGTACCTTCTACTTATCGCTGTTATAAATGTCATCAAGGAGGTCATTGGATCAAAGAATGCACTTTTAGTTTAGGCACGGTAAGTATTTTTTTGTTTTAGTTTTTGAGATACACGATTATTATACATGTGTTTAAATACTGGTTTATCAATAAATCCTAGCTTCTGGTTGTGGTTTTTATTATACCATTCCATCCCCAGAGCGTTCCTTTTTATTTTCTTAACTATTTTACTACTGTTATAGATAGAACGTCATTATATTGTAAAAATACTAATTTATACATATTTTACGTTCAAAAGATCCTTATTATTTGTTTAAATTTAAATTTTTAAAAAATATACTAAATAGTCTAAATGTTCATGAATTTAAAATTTACATACAAGTTTAATAAGAGGTGTTGACCCCTCAAAACTTTGTAGTGTACCCTTTATTATAATTCTGTCAAATAGATATAATCTCTATATTGTTGAAGACCGAAAATAAGTTTTCCTTGCACAAATTTATATACAAACAAAATAAAGTATTAAAAAAAAGTATCCGAAGAAAAAATGTACCAGTTTTTTAATTACATCACAATTTTCTTTAAAATGTAATATCTTCCATTGTTCTTAGATAAATTGGTATTTAATTAAACAACTAATATTCTAAGTCTATTCGCTCTCTGTTAAATGAATTTGCTATTTCATTAATGACTTACGGTAATTACACATCAGAATATTTTTATTGGACTCTTAAGCTATTTATTACATATTATTATTTAAAATATGTCCATAATATCTGTTTGATGTTGGTATATTTAAAAGTAAAGGTATTACAACAATAGTATTTTTTGTAATAAATAATTCTTATTAAATGCTAAAATTTTAATTTGTAATTTAAACATTTATACTTTTTTTAAATATTGATCCATGTATGTATGTTTAAGATAAAATATGACTGCAAAGACATAAAAAAGTTAATAAAAAAACATGATATTAACATTTTAACGGACGGATTATAAATATACAATCTAATCCATTTTTATGAGAATTTAGTTTACAATGAAAAATATTGTTTTTAACATACTCAATATAATGATTTAGTTTTCATTGCAATTTCCTAAAATTGTGAAGTATTTTTTTTTGGTTTTGTAATTTTGAACCGCGAACTATAGAAAAAAAAATTATTGAAATTTACAATATTTAAAATTTTTACCAAACCTGTTGGTGATAATCGAACGATTATTTAAAATTTTTCTGGTTATAATCTTTTTAAATTAGAGAAGTATTCTGCTAATTTTTAACTCAAATTATATAAACTTTTTTACACAGGAACCTGTGGACATTAAGAAAAGTACAGGAATTCCTCGAAGTTTCATGGTAACAGTTGAAGGCCCTCAAGTACCTGGAGCCATGATGACCCCGAATGGACTATTTGCTGTTCCCTTAGTAGATCATCAGGCATATAATCAAAAACCTGTTCCAATGCCTGTTCAACCACCAAAAATGGATATTCCTGAAGAGTTAGTGTGTAGCATTTGTTCGGATTTATTAACAGATGCTGTAATGATTCCATGTTGTGGCAATTCATTTTGTGATGAATGTATTAGAGGAGTTTTATTAGAGAGTGAAGATCATGAATGTCCAGATTGCCATGAAAAAGATATATCACCAGATACACTGATACCAAACAGGTAATTTTAGTTTATAATATATTTATATACATATCTTAATAGTTTTTTACAATATTTTTCCTCATGATGTTAAACGATTTCAGATTCTTGAGAACATCTGTTGCAAATTTTAAAAATACCACTGGATATATTAAAACTCCAATATACAAAGCGCCTAAACCTATTGTGGTTCCACCAGAACCTACCCGAAAAGATGTAGGTAAAGCTATTAACTTGGTTATTTTTTACTAAATTGTAATTTATTTATAGGGCACACCACCGGTTCATGATTCAAAAACTGTCGTAGATTCAGAAAAACTAACTATAATTTCCGAAGCTGATTCAACAGAGCCATTTCGAGTTAATCAAAATTCGGAATCAAAGGTAATATTGGGAGATATATTATGAATAAAATTAGGCTAAGATGATTTTCATCAATCCCTTTTCCGCTAAACTTAGTTGAACCAAATTTGAGAACAGATAACTTGTACCAACTTATTTAATAATAATTCTGATTATTTTTATTATTAACAGCCTGAAGACAGATTTGTTGAAACTGAACCAGTTGATGGACCACCTGGTGTATCACCAAAAGGATCTCCAATAGAGCAAAGGAAGTATAGGGAGGATTCGCCGAGAAGTCCACGAGAACGTAAGTAGAAAATCATTTATTGCCATACTTCTGGTACTGACATTCAATGTTACATTAAAACTGAGTACGAAAGTTGACAGTTTTATTAGTTTTGTCTTACAAACCAATGAAAGTCAGGAAATAATATTTGTTTATAAACTTATTAATTTTATATGTAACAATGTAATACTTTATAGGTTTAGTTCGTAGTAGACGTAAAAGTAGGAGCTTAAGTAGAAGTATATCTCCAAGAAGAAGTCCTCGTCGTCGTCGAACACGTTCTCGTAGTAAATCTAGGTATGTATATGTATTAATTTTAATATTATCTAAATGATTATCAGGAGTTGCTAGCATTAAATCATTTTCGTTTTTATTTATAGATCAAGAGAGAGAAGATCAGGCACTCCAACTGTAGATGAGCCAATTGGTAGTAATAGTAGTTATCCTGCTGCTCCTTTTGTAAACCCACCTATTGGACAAGTTGCCCCTATACAGGTAAGAAGATTTAACTTTAAAAACTTCAAATAATTTTTTTTTCTTTTGGAAAAATTGACACAAAAATATATTTTTAGGGTCCCCCTGCTATCCCCGGTAGTTTTCCACCAACTCTTGGTACATTTCCTGCTCAAGGACCACCCCCTAACTATAGATTTCCTCCGCCAGGTGGTGCTCCTCCATATATGCCTCCAGGGTAAGTTCCGCCATCACATTTTATTTGCATATTTCGTATAGTTCGATTGGAACAATAATTATTCAAGGTACAAAAAGCCAAAGATAACGAATGAAAAACTTTACTTGAATGCAATGGCAAAAGTTCCGTGCCAAAAAGGACAAGTATATGACTTCTTGTAGATATTAAAGATAATTTTAAAGTAAAATTTGATTTTTGAGACCTTTTTTGTACTTTGATTATTCCTGAACATATTTTAACAACGAATAATCAGTATATTTAAAATTTTCTTATGAAACTAAAAATAAATTAAAACTCGCCGTATAATAAACGTGTTACTTGTATTTTGTACGTTTTTTAAAGAATCTTATTTATTTCAGAAATTGCATTCTAAATATTTTTATTTTACTTTTAGACCATACAATGTACCTAGAGGTATGTTTGATGCTTCAAGACCTCCAATTGGTGGACCCCCAAATTTTCAGAATTTCCCACCTGGTCCGAGAGGTCATAGAGATTACAATAGAAGATTGCTGGATAGAGCCCCAGCTGGGTAAATATAGCGCTTAATATATTCATTATAGCCATAGACAGAAAATACTAATTCCCTCTTAGAAATCTAAATCTTGAAAAACTAATTGTTGGACTTGGTAAGGGTAAAGCTGCTGCTCGTGGAGTATTCTCCCAACCAGAGGAACCCCAATTCCCATCTCCGCTGCTATTCTCCGCAAACTAGTTTCTGGATTCGTCTTTACGTTTGCCAAAATTGCTTCTTCTGTCTCAGGGATGGACAACGACTTTAGGTCTCCCGGAATTCTGGGACTGCTTCCCAAATGTACCTGTATCACGCAACCTTTGGGTGCAGTCTTTCAAACACAAGAACTGACGGCATGTGGTGATTAGGGAAAGCGTCTACTTACAGACGTAGCGCCTTCCTCGCATTAACACTTGTACGACCCTACATGAAATGAATATCAGTAAATTCAATTCTGTAAACAGGCATAGCGAAAATTTGTAAAATTGTTCACCAACAACTAAATAATAGCTACAAATAATATCTAGAATGAAAAAAGAGATAATCCTAATATGATACAAAAACACTCCGTTTATCCAAAACCGTTAATTTTATTCTTTGGCACTTTTTAACACCCTCTATAATATAGGCAGTTTTGATAGTATCACACACGAACTATAGATACCAGGAGTCTACACGGTATAAGCTTTTCCATAATATTTCTGGTACACAATAATCAACCCAGATCATAGTTCTAATTTTTACCACTAGTTGCGCAAGGATTCAGGAGGTACCGATGTTATTATTATTATGACATTTGAATGTCGCAAATGTTAAATTAAATATATAATATTAATTTATTTATTTAAAATTAGTTATAATAAAAGATACTTTCCAGAGCTGTCAACAGCAACAAAACTTCCCGCGTAAGGATTTAAACGAGTACTTCTTGAACAATGGCGCACTCTACCGGAAACAGTTCTGTCCCCTAAATTGAGACCATTCGTTCAACATTACGTTTAGACTCCTGGTATCTATACTTCGTGGCATCTTTTATATTAGTTGTTGAAGGATCTACTAGTCATACTGCTTAGTTCGAACTGCTGTCAGTAAAACTTTAATCAATAATTTCTTAAACCAATAGTTTTTATCTTTTCTAGACCCTTAAGAGCTAAATACAATAGTTGCATTCATATAAATGCATAAAAATATTTAAAAATAAAATAAATTTTCTAATTAAATATTTTTTTAATATATTGTTGAGAAAAACAATCACGGCAATATAATTTGTTTATGTATAATATTTTTTTAGGGTTATTGATGATCCATTGGCAGCTTTTAATAGATTACTGCGGGAAAAAGATGAACAAAAACGTAGAGCGAAACAAAGAGGTTTTAGAAGAAGTTACAGTCGTAGTCGCAGTCGAAGTAGAAGTTACAGTAGATCTCCAGTGAGGCGACGAAGTAGATCACCTAGGCCAAATCGTCGATCGAGAAGTCGTTCGAGATCATTTTCTTTAAGTCGGTAAGTTACACTCTATTTTATTTATTTTCATTTGTCTTACCTTTTTTCTGTTTATTCCACAGTAATTTGTTTATTTTGAATGCTATTTGGTAATAATAGTAATTATTGATTGGATCGGAAATATATATTTTAATTTAAATTACCAATAGCAATTAATTAAATTTACAATTAGTATATATGTATGAAATTAGCCTTCTGGTTATAAAGTTTAATCTATTAGACCTGTGGACATTAGCATTAATTTTAAATAATATTAATACTTTTGTAATAAATTATAATACAGCCATTATTTGTAATATCATTAATGATAATTGTTATAATTTTATATAATATAATAACATATACACTATCTGTGATTAATACAAAAATATTTTTCGAAAAATTACATGAAATTCTCTTGCGATTATAGGTCTCGATCGAGGTCATTTTCGGGCAGTAGAGGTTCGCCCCACAGGCAATTATCACCTGCTAGGCGATCTCCACCTATTGCTCCTCGAAGGGGCTCTAGATATAGGTCTCCTTTAAGATCGCCTTTAAGGTTAGTCTCAACAGCATGAGTAGATGATATTTTACTTCATATATAATAAAAATCTATTTCTTCTAATAAAAAGTATGTTTCTGTAGTATGTTAAAATAACAGTAATATTTAATCTGTAGTTTAAAATGAATGCATGAAACAAAATTTTGAAAAATTAGATGCTTTTAATTATATCTCGTCTTATACCTAAAGTGACAAATAAAACTGCTTGCCCCAAAGTAGTCAGGTTCTAATGGAAAAATGATATAATTGTACCCAAATTTAAAATTGGTATGTTTTTTTCCTGTGAAGTATATAAATATTACAAGCGTGCCTAAGATGTTGTTTAAAAAAGTAACCAGTGTCCTTTGTTTTTCTCTCTCTGTAAATTTATTTCTGATGTATTTAATTTTTATTGAATTTATAACTAACCGAATTAGGTATAGTTCTATAATCCTTATCATTATATGTGATTGTTAGTCATATAACAGTACTTACTCCAAAAGTCTGACTCTTTAAGGAAAATCTTCACTATTATTTTTTTCATTGTGTGGTTTTTATAATTGTTGACTGTTTTTTTGTTTATTTTAACTTTGAGTTCGATTTTATGGAAGATAATAAAAACTATCTATTTTTACAGCCGGTTTAGTTTTAGGAATTGACAGTGTAATTGTACATTGTATTATACCGGGTGAGGAAAAAGTATGGAAACCTCGTTGTAATTCAAAAACCATGGGTCACAGAAAAAAACTTGCAAGATATAAGATTTATGGTTTCTCCCTGGCTATCAGATGGTTAAGATGGATTTAGCCATGACCATCATTGTCAGGCGATGGTCAGGTCAATTTTTTTAAATGGAACCATGTATTTTTGACAAGGGGAATCGAAATAGCGTGAAATTTTACGTCTAAATATGACCTTGAACTCGAATTGTATCAGTCACAAAAAAAAACTTGCAGGATATAAAATTTATGATTTTTCCCTGGCTATCAGATGGTAATCCTGGATTTGACCATGACCATCATTCATCATCACCAGATATGCATTAAGGTCTAAAATCTAAAATTGACCTGACCATCGCCTGACCATGATGGTCATGGTCAAATCCATCTTAACCATCTGATAGCCAGGGAAAAACCATAAACTTTAAGACTTGGAAGTTTTTCTCTGCGCCTAATACAATTCGAGTTGTTGGGATGGTCTAGGAATTTAGTTTGACCTTAACTATGACCATCATGATAAAATTTTTTAAAATGGTCAAGGTCATCTTTGGACGTAACATTTTACGTTCTTTCGATTCCCTTTGTCAAAAATACATGGTTCCATTTAAAAAAATTGACCTGACCATCGCTTGACCATGATGGTCATGGTCAAATCCGTCTTAACCATCTGATAGCCAGGAAAAAACCATAAATTTTATATCTTGAAAGTTTTTTTCTGTGACCCATGGTTTTTGAGTTACAACGAGGTTTTCATACTTTTTTCTCACCCGTTATGTTTATTAAATTTGTGTTAAAAATATCCCGTTTGTGTATTTATTTCTTGTTAAAAAATAATATTAATACAGACAAATACACACTGGAAACTACTACTATAAAAAACATGGTTTTACATTAAAATTCTTAAATCATCATTATACTAATTTCATTACGTTTCAGAATTTCAACAATTTATGATGAAATGTCGCAAATAAAGTTCTTCTGCTTCCAATGCAGTCATTTAGTAAAATAAAAAGTTAATCTTCCTCTTTCATGTGGCTTTTTCTACCACCCTAGTTAATGGTGATGCCGTTACTTATTTCAATGTTTCAATTTGTGTTTTAAATTAATAGTACATATTTTAACAATCTGTTTTTTGTACCACCACAAATTTTACTGACTACGTATCATATCTTGACCTATTACCGGTAATTTGCTCAATTACACACCTTTTGTATTTCCGCATTTATTTGGATGTGTCTGGAACCTTTTTACTACTTAATCTGTTTTTCCATGGATTTTATAATTTTATAAATTTGACTATTTTTTATTGACCTGATGATGACCCATAGAGGTCGAAACTAGTTGTCAGTTACACTTTTTGATAATAAATTAGTTTGTGTGGTACTAGACTTCGTGTTTTCTTTGGTTATTACCATTTTGACCACATTTGAGATATGGATGATATACTCCGTTTATTTAGTAAAATATTAAAGGCATTAAAATTAAACAGCTGGAGCCATTATGTTATATTTATATACGTTTATAAAAAACTAAAGAAAATTGATACATCTTCGTAAAATTCAATTATTTACATCGCAATGTCATTGAATTTTCAGTGTGTATTCCTCTGTGTTGTCAGTAAACTCTGATTAAAATTGAAGAATAATAAATTATTTTCTCATTAGATTTAATCTCATTTAATATATGTAAATTTGTCACTAATTGGCATTCTAATAATAAATATTTATATATTGTTCCAGATCGAGAAATAGAGATCGCGAATACGATGATGAAAGAGAATTTGATCGAAATGACCGTAGAGATTCTCGTAGAGGTAGAGATCGACGTAGTTCCAGAGATAGAGAGCGATATTATGACAATTATGAAGATAAGAGAGGTTCTAGTAGATCACAACAGGGTCAATGGGGGCAACAAAGAGCAGATAACTATTTTCCACCACAGACGATGCAGCAAGGATATCAGCCTAACAGGTACTTTAATTATTTGCTGTTTGTAAAACTAGTTTCTGTTTTTCTGAGTATGATTGAACATAGCGAAATTCAAGAAAAAGTATGTAACTATTTTAATATACATTATGAAGAAATGTACGTTTATTTATAAATAGGAATTAAAAAATTGAAATTTTTCGTTTAAATTTTTTCGAATAAACCAAAGATCTACAAAATATTAATGAACAATAGCGACACTGTGATAAAATTTTAAAACAGATTTGAAAGATAACGCCGTCTCAACCTTAGGTAGAGACTTGTTACAGTCAAATTATAAGTTCTAATATGATACATGCTAATTGTATTAAATTCTAAAATCTAAAATTCTAAAATAGCATTTATTTAATGAGACCAAATTTTTTGATTGGTTTCACATATGTGTATATTATCAATATATTTTATAATCTACATACTTTTTCTTAAAATCTGGTACAAATTTTATAATTCCACGGACAATTTTCTGTGCTTATTAAAGAGATATTTGAAAGCGTTTATATTTTGTATAGAAACAACATTTTTTCTGATGTTATAATTTATCTTTTTATCTGAATAATATTATTTTTCAATAATGTGTAGACTGAATTATTTTTCATAGGAAAAATAATGTTATTTATGCTATATTTGTATTGTGTTCTCCATATTGAAGATTTTTTACTTGTGATACTTATAATAATCGACGAATCTAAAAGATTTTAGATTTATGTGATACATGTATATTATTAAGTATTTTTATAAGATATTTGTATTTTAATAAGTGATATGTTGTGATATTATTATTCCTATTATTAACTCAAAATTAATAAATATTTAACCCTTGTATGTATAAGTTATAATTTTTTTGTTGAGAACTAAAATATAAACTAAATGTTTAATAACTGTTTACAGTTGAATACTGAATTAAAAAATTAATTATACATAAGGACCTTACGGAAACAATTTTGAATAATCAGACGATAAAGTTACCAAAAATTACGGTATATTTCGTGTTCTTTGATTAATTTTAATATTACTTAGAACCGTGTGACTATAAAATTTTACGATGAGTAACTTAGGCTGTAAGTACAGCTCGAAGTTATTTTTTTACAATTGGGTTTGTATATATTTCTTGTTGGTACATATCTGAGAGTAAAATTAAGCATTAATGTCTAACTCGTACCATTAAATTATGATTAAAGATAAAACAAATACAACTCTGTTATATTTCGTTGGATGGATGATCTGATGGAAATTATTGCCTGCTTTGAATGATTTAATTAGCAAAACTGTGAAATCAGACCCTATCTGTATGTATGTATGTTTAATATGCAGTACATTCACATTTTATACTAATTTTTGTGTTTTAAAATATAGTTTTATGATAGTATTGATTGAAATTTATTTTACTGTTTTATTTATTTAATGTAAATATAGTTAAAAAAATATATTTTTCGGCTTACACCCTGCGTCGTACGTTAAAAGAGATTAAATGCATATTGTTTATAGCGTTAAAAAGTAACAAACTGATTGCATTTTCGTATTGCAACCGGTATTATCTCATACTTTATAATCTTAAGTGTTGAATAGTCGTCGCAGACTTGAAAAATATTAATTTTATAAAAAGTTATGCAAATTTGAAAAATAATAAAAATGCTATTTTTCAAATGTTTAACGATTTTTAATTTGAAAGCGGTGCATCTGATGAAAAAATACATAAGAAGCTTTTTTGCTTAAAACCTTTCAAGGATTACGATAATATTTTTTGTTTTGCGAAAAATCTATTTTTTATTAGTAACAAATTATTTGTTAATAACAAATTTCCTAACCATTTCTCGGGAATCCACCCAATCAGGGGGTCAAAATACATAGAAAAAACTTTGGTGGAGCCTTGACTCTTTAACGGCTACGAAAACACTCTAGGCTCCCGAACTATATGCTTTTCAATATAAATTTATCATTTAAATGTAATTCACGTGGTGACCGACAAGCGGCAGTGTCGCTACTTTCGGCAAAGCGAAAACTTACATACATTTTGTATAGTTGGCAAACCTGACTTATGACATTTTATGATTATTTTAAAAACATTTCGAACCGTTGTTTAATATTACGCAATGTTTTCTAAACGTGATTATAAGAGGAAACGAAAGGAAGAGCAAGAAGCAGCTGCTCATGTATTTCAAGATTTTATTGATACTTTTCAAAACACTACCGCTTCAATTGCAAACAAAACCTTTGTTAGATCTGGTATATTATACAGAGATACTGAGGAACATAGTGAAAATGTTAAACAAATTTACAAACCTAAACCATTACTTATTCAAAATAAAGACAATGGTGCTAATTCTGCTATAGAATGTGCTAAAATTCTTAAAGATGGTGCTTTAGATAAACCAAAAAAGGCTGAAAAACCTAAATCTAATTTAGATCTTTTAAAAGAAGAGCTTAAACTACGGCACTCGGAAAGAGGTGAAAGAGATAGACTACGAGAAGAATACGATCTGTCCCCAATAAACAGTATTGAATGTGATGAAACTACATCTACAAATTTATTTGTAGCGAATTTAAATTCAAAAATTACTGAAAATCATTTAATGTTAGAGTTTGGTGCTTACGGTCCTCTTGCGAGTGTAAAAATTCTTTGGCCCAGGGGAGATGAGACTCATCGAAATTCAAACTGTGGTTTTGTAGCTTTCATGAGTAGAAAAGATGCTGAAAGAGCCCTTAAAGAAAACCAACATCGTGATGACATGAGAATTTGTTGGGGTAAAACGGTTGAAATACCGTCTTATCCCATTTATATACCTAATTCTTTACTAAAATTATATTTACCTCCTCCTTTATCAGGATTACCATTTAATGCCCAAGCGCCAATGGGCAAAATAGAGCCAAATAACTTTGAAAATGATTTTGAAGATTTTGACGAATTTTTATCTAAATGTTCTATAAAAGTCACAATCCCTCTCAACAAAAAAGTTCTCACACTGGTCCATAGGATGGTGGAATTTGTTGTGAGAGAAGGACCAATGTTTGAAGCATTTATTATGAATAAAGAAATAAATAATCCGGATTATAATTTTTTATTTGATTGTCACTCACCAACACATGTCTACTATCGGTGGAAAATATTTTCTATACTCCACGGAGATTGTCAGAAAACTTGGTCAATGGCGAAATTTAGAATGTTCAAAGGCGGATCGATATGGTGCCCTCCTGTCGCTCCTTGTTACACTGCCGGAATGCCAGATGAATTAATTTGTCCAGAAGTGAATAAAAAAAAGTTATCAGATGCCCAAGCTAACAGACTCATTAGTCTTATTAGAACTATGACTATGCACAGGTCAAAAATTGCTGAAACAATGTTGTTTTGTTTAAATCATAATAATGCTATTGATGATTCGATTGAAATAATCTTAGATTCGATTATGAATAATGGTACTTTGGCTACAAAACGAATTGCTAGACTTTATTTAATTTCAGATGTGTTAACTAATTGTAAATCTCGACGGATAAATATTAAACTAGAGGAAACAGAAGCCACTCTCACTGAAGTATTTAAATTTTTACGTAATTGCAGCGAAGAATTTAATTGCCCCACTGACAAAGATCAATTTAATTTACGAGTTGTAAGAGTAATGAGACATTGGGATATTTATAAAATATTTTCTGAAAGATTTATAGAAAGTATTAATACATTGTTTTGTGCTGCTAAATTAAAAGATGACGATGATAATTCTAGTCTTGATGAACCATTAGATGGCGCTAATTTATTAAAACGTTCTATGGGCGGTGGTGTTGGACCTGATGTTGTTACAGGAGAAAATTTAAATGTAAAAAAAGTAAAAGAATTATCTCAGAAAGATATAAATAAATATTTTGTACCCTCTAAATGGGATACAGTAGATCCTGAAGAGGTGGAAGCTCAAGCAATGTCTACAGAAAGAATGTATATTATGGAACTGGAAAAGGAGGTCAAAAAGTCGAAAGATAGTAGAAGAAAGAAAAGGAAATCTCGTTGAATTGTCATCAAGTTTTGTTAGCATGTCATCAATTATTATTTAGTTCATAAAAATAATTTTCAAGATATTTCGGATATTATCGTGTTAGTTCTAGATTTATAAATCTTTAGAAAACTTTGTTTAAATAAAAAAAGTTGTTGCTCTAAAATTTTATTTTGTTTAATGGACTAATGTAATCATTATTTCTTCTGTCATCACTCACCAACAAACATGTTTATAAGACTTGTTGATCTTATTTGAATTATGACGAAGCACCGATTAAAAATTGCAGTATTGCTGGTGTTATGAAATTATCTTAGGTTTCAATTACTCAGACACGAAATTAATTTTGTGTAAAAACAGATGCATATCTAACCGAAGTTATGTAAATGTAATGAAGACTTGTTTGCCCCACTAAAGATCAGTTTAATTTATGGTAAAAAGTGGAAAGATTTGTGCTTCGGCGAATGCTCGAGAGAAGCTACTTAGCGGTAGCAGTGAATAAAAAAAAAGTGTCTGCGTACGTACGTACGTACTTACCTTATTTTATCTATCTTCTCTCTTGCTCTCATCACAAACCTCTCGTGTCTGTTATAAAATATGATAATGATGATGATAGTGTATAAATAAATATTTTCAAATTTAAAATATACAGCTTACTCCTCGGTCAAAGATAGCATTGAAAGCTTGGATTTCATCGGACTTCCCTGAGGTCCACACGCCTTAAGGGTTCCGTACCCCTATGGGTAAAAAATATTACTAAGACTTAGCTGTCCGTCGCGTCGGTCTGTTACCAGGCTGTATCTCACGAAGTGCGGTAGTTAGACTTTTGAAATTTTCACAGATTATGTATTTTTGTTGCCGCTATAACAACAGAATAAAATAAATATTTAAGAGGGGTTCCAATAAAACAAACTAGTTTTTTAACTCCTTTTTGCTCGATATTGATAACATCAACCGGTAGACGCTTGAAATATCCATAGATTATTTAGTTATACATTTGCTATAAAAATAAATAATTAAATTAAAATAAAACAAATATTTAATAAACGTATTTTTTTCCTGTATTTGTTTGATATTATTAACGGAAACAAATGTAATTTTTGCTGTTTTTATATGGTACGGAACACTTCAGATCGCTCCATTTGGGCACAGAGAAACTTGGGTGCGAGACGCTTATATTAATTTGAGTTTTATTTTGCCACGTTATATTTTTAGTTTTACTCAATTAAAGTTGAGATAAAAAAGTATTGTTATAACGTTTCCGTATTGAGATTTTGATTGATAGATGATAATATGAAAGGATATTAAAATATAAATAATATTAGGATTGAAATTTCAAGTATTGTTTTTAAATTACTATTTTATTATGATAAACGCTACATTATGGGGATCAAACGCCTTCAAAGCAGCATTTCCGGAGATAAATAATGGGATGTTTTTTTCATTTGACTAAAAACATGCGTAAGCATTTGGGACAACTCAATCTTCTGGGGAGATACAATAATGATGCAGACTTTGTAATTCCGGTGCGGATAATTACATCCATGGCATTTTTGCCGACGGACCTTTTTGGGAGAAGCAATAGAAGAATTATCAAATTTATTGGCTCCAGAGCTAGAGTGGTTTGAGGATTCATATATAGGACGTCCAAATAGGAGGGGAAACGGTCAATGACAGACAATATTTCCTTCGCGCCTGTGGTCAGTGCATATATAGATTTGGTTTGGCTGTTAGCCTGTATCATTGCGACCTTTACCACACCCATCATCTTTAGAATAAAATTAGAGCACCTTGCCTAGCCCTTCCCTCTTTATGAGACTTAATAGCCTTGACAGTGACCTCTCCACATAACTTGAAGCAGCTGGTTTCTCATCTCCGCGTCCTTGCAAGGGCTTCACATTGGCATAGGACATGAAATGAAATGCGGTTGGATAAATGTCTTCATCTGCTAAGTTCAGCTGACTCATGTGTTTTCTGAGCCGAGTGTCCTTTTATGAAAACTGCCTTGTCGCTTGCATGGGCCTTCTCTAGCCTCTATTTCTCAATGGCTCCTTTTCTGAAAGTGACAGCAACTCCGCCGAATGGTTCCGGGCCAATCATTGGAATATGAGCTTCCGCTCGGTCCTTCTCATTGCCCCGAAACCCTGAAGCATGTGTCAGGGCCTTAACGCAGTCCCACACCAATTGTAAGCTTATTTGTGCCGAGACTATCGCCTTTAGAGTTGCTTGGTTGTCCGAGTATATGACTACGGTTGTACCCGTTATACACTAAATTACGATCTCCGTTGCACAGTGTTGTTTGGGTATTACTTCAGCCTGAAACACTGTAGCATACACACCTAGACGTATTTGGAATTGTATCCTGTGTCTTCTACTATATATACCCGCCCCTGTGTCTTTCTTAGTCATTGTGCCATCGGTATACCAGATTGACTCCCCTTGAATTGGGAGTCCATTGGTCCATGAGTCCCTTTCCAGTAATTCTACTCGAAAGTATCTCGCAAAGTTATACCTGGGGACTATCCTGTCCTGAGGCATACTCATTATTTGATCCGCCTTAACTCTATCATATAGCTCTCCTCTCTGCTTGCTTTTTTTTCTTTGATAAAGTAATGGGAGCTTGGCCTTGTAGCAGCCTGTGAGCAGTTGCCATAGCCTCGCCCTGTATATAGATATGCAATGGTGGTCAGTACATAATCGAGTACTGACAAATACTGACAGAACCAACAACCATGCAGAGACATCTTCAAACTGAGCTGTCAATGAACCATCCATCCATTTGGAAATTCATTGACAGACTAAAAACTGTCCAACGGAGAAGAGATCTCACATATGAGCATCTACTTGCGGGAAACGAACCTATCTCAAAAAACAAAAATTTTTGATAGGCGAATAGAAAACCTGGTAGAAAACTACATTGGTGGTACTCGCAATATTTTATTTCCATACCCAAATTTTTTTTCTCTAAAATATTAACATAATTGAATATTTACTTTTACCTCGCGCTTAATGGTTCCGCGTCCAAGAGGATCCGAGTGGCCGCGCCTAGATGTACTAGACCGGGAATTCTTCGTGTGCGATTCCGGTACCCTTCGTGCGCGATTCCGTGTCCGTTTTATTTTATTATCACTTTTATAACTTTACAAGTTGTTCCAAGAGATGTTTTATTTTCTACAAGAAGGAATACAATGCTCCATCGAACTTTGTAAATTCACAGTCTTAATTATTTGATGAATAAGTTGAGAATTTTGATTTATTATTTAATATAAACCATATAAGATGAGGGAAAAAAATATCGATTCCTGTTTTTTTTTAACTTTTACCTCAACCTATAAAGAGACTAACGTATATAATAGAAATTAATAAAAAATACCCTGTAATTCCCAAAAAATAACTTTTGGATAGAGATGTATTAAAAAAATCACTATTTGGTGTAATAACAAAAAATGAGATTTCTTGGTTTACCTTTAAGCTTTTATTTTTGGAGATTTTGGATACTACTTGAAAATAATCCATAAAAAGATACCTTGATGCTTATTAACGGATTTGACAAATAAGTACTCAATAAATGGATACAAAAAAATGTATATTTGAGAAAAATTGAACTTTTAGACAATCAAATCAACTTTTGCAAGTGATAACGTGACGAAAAGCACTTTTATATTTGCAATATTTGCTAGAAGTTCTTGTACAATTTAGTGGTTCAAAATCCCCAAGAAAATAAAAGCTTATAACTATTATTTCGCATGAACGTGTGAGATAATAACTGATTTATGAGATCTTTATAGTATATTGCAATTGTGTGTATAAAAGTTCTAGATACTTAATTTTATTAATTCAATTAATATGTACAAGGAGTTAAATAAATATTAGCGTTTTTAATATCGAACTGAGTATGAAACCGCAGTATTTCTGCTTATATTTCTTCAAATATTTGCTGGCATTCGTTTGTCATTTTTACATTTTATATTTACACTCGATGAAAATATCGATATGTGTTTGATTTATACATAATAAACTAATCTCTAGTTATTATTAACTCTAATTTTTGATTCGTAAAATGTTCATTTCTTTATCTTGTTAAATTTGAAGTATAATTTTATAATTGTTGTTAATCTAAAAACTATCCATGTCGAGATATAAAAAATGCTATTATTACCACGATTACTTTCAGTTATTAATATTAAAAAACTATTTAGTATTTTTATTTGAAAGCAAAAAGTGTTAAAATATTTTGTAAAAAATTGATCCCAATAAATTACTGTTATTTTGATCAACATCTTTTATTTTTAAAAACACTTCTTCAGCATTGACAACAAGATACGAGGCAGAAGCAACGGATTTGTCATCATCACATCAAGCAACAGATTTCTTCATGGTTTGTTTATAATTTTAAATAGATAAATTGCCAATGAAGCATAAACATTTTGTTTTTTTTTTTTAATAATTAAATTATAATAAAAAATTGCATTTACAATTATGAATAAAGATTGTAGTCAAAATATTTCAATACAAAATTTAAGGTAGTAAGTAAATTTGCTGTTGATCTAATATTTTATTTTTAAAACGTAATAAATGTTTAATGGTAATGAAACTTTATAATAATTATCAAAAGATTTATTTTGATTAAGAAATACAATCGCTTCAACAAGAGTGTACATAATCGGTTTTGAATATAATAAATTGTTCTATTTTGTTCATTAGAATATAAAGTTATAGGTTATTAGAAAAATAATCAAATTTCTACAAAATAGTTAAATGAACATATAAGAACTACTTAAACGGATAGCGAAATTTTTGTTGTAAAGAAAGCTACACAGTATTTGGTTTTACAAAATTAAATAATCTTAAATCATTAATATTTTCTTAATGGTTATTCTTATTTCTTCGATTGATGTTATTTTAGGAGCAGGGGTGTTTGGACCTAGAACCAAATACTCAGAAAGCTTGGGTGCGTACCCAAGCATCTTTCAAGCGGAAATTCGTGCCATCGAAAAATGTATAGAATTTAATATTGAAAGGAACTATCGTAGACAGATAAATGTAATCATGTCAGATAGTCAAGCAGCCATTAACGCTCTGAACTCAGATACAATCAGTTTAAAGATAGTCTGGGAATGCCTAGGCAAATTAAATGAACTAGGACAGAATAACACCTATACCCTCCTATGGGTTCCAGGACATGTAGGAATAGAAGGAAATGAAACAGCAGACAAGGTGGCAAAAAAAAGGAGCTGAAACCCCATACCTGGGACCAGAACCATCCTGTGGAATCAGCAGTAGTACAATCTTAGAAAAACTAAGGAAAAAAATGGATAGCGAAAAATGCAAGTATTGGAATGATCTAGAAGGACTAAGACAATCGAAGACGCTCCTGGGAAACTATAACCAGAAGAGATCTCACAGCTGTCTTAACCTTAGTAAGAAACACCTCCGAATTATAACAGGAATACTAACCGTACACATGAAGAAACTAGGATTAGTAGATGAAGCAAACTACAGATTCTGTGAGGTAGAGGATGAAACCTCAATACACATACTCTCAGAATGCATCGCATTAAGTACTTCTAGGGTCATACGAAATAGAAAGTGAAGAATTACCTAACTTAAAACCCAATGATATCCTAAACTTTCTAAGGAAGATAGGACTAGAAGAGCTTCTATAAGTTTGACAAATCATCAGAAATATAGCAAGAAAAGGGGGACACAATAGATCTTATAGGTCGCAGGTGTATCTGTTACCCCTAACTACATACATACATGTTTTTTTAACTTTTTCTTCCAAAATTCTGTTTTTACATTATTATATTTCATTCATACTTACCAGTATTACTAATATTTAGTAATTTGATTAATTTATAAAATTTTCTGTTGCTTCTTATATTTGCATTTCCCACTCTTTTCCAATTTATATCAATTGCTGTTTTTAAAATAACAGACTTTTCCAGTTTTACCAATAATAAAGAAAAATAATTTCAACAGCAAAGTTGTTAATATTGTTCTCATGTTGTTACAACAATAATTTAATTACCGTTATGTTATAAATAATACTATTTATTTTTAATTATCATAAGTTGCTTACATGTAGTTTTATTTATTCGGCAATTACGAAAAATATATATAAAAAAAATTCATATCGATTTTATTGGGAATTCTATAATATAGCTTTGTATTATTTAATAACAAACTGAAAAATTAACAGTAATGATTTATATTTAAATATTTTCTATAGCTTCTTTGTGGCCATCTATTTACTTCTTTATTTGGGTACCTTTTTGCCACTAAAACAAACTGATACAAAATATAAATCAATATTTTGAAAATGACCCTTGCTTATTAATCTTAATGGATATGTCAAATTTGTCAAGGGTCGTTTTTTAAAAATGAAAATGCTTAACAAAAATGAAAATAATTTTTTTAAAAATGTTTCTTAGCTTTCGATAACCAGATCGGTTGTCGTTTTCAAAGATAATAAATTTTTTTTAATATATTTCTTTATGCATTGTATTTGTATTGTATTGCTTTGACATTGTATTTGTATTGACAAATTTGTCATATCTATCAAGATTAATAAGCAAGGGTCATTTTCAAAATATGCATTTATATTTTTTATCAGTTTGTTTTAGTGGCAAAAGGATCCCCAAATAAAGAAGTAAATAAAGTAATGATTTATATTCGAATATTTTAATTTTTCTCTATTTTAATTCGGTTAAAGATATGATTTCTTCTTATAATTGTATTTTGTTTTGTTGACTTTTTGATGTACACATTTAGGTTGCTTTTATTTACGTTTAAAATTATGGATAACTTGAAGAAATAGTAATTGCAATTTTTTATATTCTTATTTAATTTTTTCATTGGAATTTATCTAGGCAGACTACTTAAGAGGAAAAAATGTTGAATTTATCTACCAAATTCATTTGATCGTGCAAAAAATGGTATTGTCTTGTACATAAAGTACCAGAGGTAAATTCAGAATTTTATTTTATAAAAATATCTAAACGATACGATTACAACTCTTACTATGTGTATTTCTAGCTGATAATTATAATATATCATTGATTTATTTAACGTTTTACATTTGTTCATGTTAATTAATTTTGCAAGATCCCTAGAACTGATTCATAGAAAATGATGTCTATTGAAAACAACCAACCTTTTATTTCCCCCCTAATTGCCTAGTCCAGACCGAAAAATACTCGTCTACAGATATTAAAATAATTTCATAATAAAAGCTGACGGATAACATATACCTTGTACTGAAGAGGCCCAATAGGCCGTAACCGGTCTACAAGTTATGTTGTCCCTTCTAACTGCAAACCAGAATGGTTGGTTTAAATTATCTATTAGATATGCCAACCATGTTTGACTTTGAAGTGTAATCCAATATCCGTCGGGGCATATAGCCCGGGAAGTAGTTGTTTCTTCTTAGTTGAACGGTCATTGTCTTTGAAAATGTTTTTTAAAGCTTGTAAAGCGTTAGAATAATAATTTTTTTTTTATATCTAAAAAATGATATAGTTTGACTAGTTAAATATCTTCTGTGTTTAATTTCACCAATTGAAACAAAAAAAATGCATATCTTCTTAATTTAATTTTGGCTACTTATGATATATAACAGTGTTTTAAATTAAAATCTATAAAATTTATTGATCAAAAATATACATTAGAAATGAAAAAATATTTACTATATTAAGTGTATCTTAATTGGCTTTTAACTGTATTAAAACTTCATATCTATGGAACCTAAAATGTTATTGTTTATAACTGTAAAACTGTATATATATCAGATAATTTTTCTTAAAAAACATTTACATTAAAAAACATCCATATATTTATAAATGTATGTTTATTTAATTTTCACCCTAATTTTCAGTTAATTGTCTTAAGTATCATCAATATTTTAGTATCTATTGATATTTTTTAATAATGTAAAATGTGTATTAGATATTTTTATAATTAAAAAGATTCTGCTTGTATTTTTTGTAAATAGGTCTCATTGAAAAAACTTTGTATTTAATATATATTACCTTTCGTATAGATAATAATATAATATTTTCATATTTTTGTTTAGGTTTGGCCAACCACGAGATTTTGGACCACCATTTGCTAATAAGGAATCGCCGTTCAATCAACCGTTACCACAAACTATTCACAATATTCAACCACAAAGGCAATACCAAGATATTGCTCCTCCAGGTGTCGACGATGATATAGCCCCACCAGGTGTGGATGATCACCCTTATAAAATTTCAGAGAAAAAAGAAGTAGCCAAAAAAGATGAAAAATCATCAGATAAACGGAAAGAAACAACAGAACGAAAACGTCGATATGAGAAACGCAGTCGTACACCTGAAAGAGATCGGAATCCAAGCCCTCGACGAAAATCGAGATCTAAAGACAAAGAAAGTCCAGATAAACATAAGAAAAGAAGAAGGGATTCTTCCGATAAAGAAGACCGTAGTAGAAGAGATCATTCTGACGAAGAAAAGTCTAAACGATCTAAAGATAAAAAGAAACATAAAGAAAAGAAAGAATCTGACAAGAAAAAGAAGCGCGATAAAAAAGAAAAACACAAAAAAGATAGTAAAGATAAGAAAACCAAAGATGAATTTAAACAGGTATTTCCTAAACAGACTGATGATGAAGAAGATGATAAAAAAGAAAAGATTACTATTGAGAAGAAACGAACTGATAAAGAAAAAAATAAAAGAGATAACAAAGCTGAAGAAGAGGAATCACATTTGGAATCTAAAATAGAAGCTGTAGACAAAACAGCCACCAACCACACGATAACTGATAAAAAACCGGAGATATCTCACTCTACAGAAGACAAAGTTAAATATGAAGATAAACAAAAAGCGTTATTTACAGCTGAAAAAAGTGTCGTTCAACCGGAATTGTATGGTGATTTATTATCAGAAATAGATAATAATGTAATAGAGAATTATGGAAAATTAAACACTTTAGAAAATAATTCACCATTTGAAGGAAGAGAAGAAGGTGGAAATAAACCCGCACCTGAAGACGAAACAGAAATGACAGAAGATGGTGAAATTAAGGATTTTGAAGATGAAGAAGAGAAAGATGTTCTAGAATTACACTCAACAGATCTGGACTTAAAAACTGAGCTAGATAAAAGTGATATTTTAGCACCTGTACCTGAAAAATCCAAATGGGAAGTCGATGACGATGCCGCTCTAAGTCCAAAAGATAGTCTTAAAGCGGATGCTAAAGTTGATAAAAATGGAAAAGTTACTAACGAAGTCTTAAAGCGAGCTGAAAATGCTATATTTGCTAAGGCGATAAATGCTATTAGACCAATAGAAATTAAAAAAATTGGATCTGATCGTGCCAAGCTTTATTCAGGCGAGAAGGATGTTGAGAAAGAAAAATCACTTAGTTCTGTGGTAGCCCCTGTTAAAGTGGAGGCTCAACCAGTTAAATTATCAGTAAAAGATCGTTTAGGTGTAAAAGTTGATGATACTGATAAAGTAATTAATTTGAGCAGGCGTTCAAATACGGTATCTCCGTTTTCAAGAAGAGGTGATAGTGGAAGGAACATTTCTGTTGGTGAACGTCGCATTGAAGTCGATCCATTAAGTAGAAGGCATCGACGCTCACGATCAAGAAGACGTGGAGATAGTAGAGATAGAGAAAGATTAAGAATTAAAAGTGATAATAAAAACTATTCAAGGAGTGATAGCCGAAGAAATGAACAAAAAAAAGATAGACCTAAAAAGGATGATAAAACTAAAATAGAAGATGATAAAAAATCAAAAAGAAGACGCAGTAGATCAAGAAGTGAAAGTGAAGATAAAAAAGAAAAGCATAAAAAGAAAGACAAGAAAATAAAAAAAGAAAAAGTTAAAAAGAAAGATGATGAAGTTGTTAATGATAAAGATGAACTGAAATCTTTAGCAACCAATAAACGTAAAGCAACTATCGATGAAGCTAATTTCGAGCCAGACTACGACGAATCACATTCAGAGGAAGAAGATAAAATTAAGGATAAAAAAAAATTAAAAAAAGAATCCGACGATAGTTCTAGTTCAGATTCTGATTCTTCATCTAGTTCTGAAGATGACCGAAAAAAGAAAAAACATAAGAAACATAGAAAGAAGAAAAAGAAAGAATCAAGTAGTGAAAGTTCTTCTGAGGAATCTGAATCTAGCGATAGTGATAGAGATCGCAAACGAAAGAAACAAAAGAAGAATAAAAAGAAAAAGAAGAAGTCAAAACATAAGTAAAAAATGACTATTATTCGTTGTACATTCGTTAAGTAAATACAGTGAATATTTATATCGTTTGAATATGTACATATATTTAAGTCAATGTGTATGTAACTGTAACAGTACTTAAATACACTGGTTAATAAATTTTGATCTTTTTATTACCAAACTTACCTTCCTTTATAGTGAAATGTTCGTTTTTATATTTAATGCAGCTTTTGATTTAAAATCTTTGGGGGTTTATTACAGTTTTGAAGCATTTAAAAAATCATTTTTATTAAACTTTAGCTAAAGTATTGAAAAAAGTCTCTACATTAAAGTATTATCACAGAAAACTGTAACATTGTCGTATTTAATAAAGCGTGTTATCAATAGATATCAAAGAAAGAATAATATTGTTCTAACGCTTTACAAGCTTTGAAAAGCATTTTCAAAGACAATGACCGTTCAACTAAGAAGAAACAACTACTTCCCGGGCTATATGCCCCCACGGATATTGTTTGAAAGCTTCATTACAAAAAGAAAAAGTAGTATTAACATGTATTATGAATTGATTGTAAACTTTTTTTTTATTCCATTCATTTTGAACTTTTATTCTCTCCAGAGTTGCATTTCAGATGAAGGATTTAGCCGACAATGCAGCATTCAATCTATATTTGCTGATATTTGAAATAATTTTCTTACTAAGATTATGTAATACTTTATTTCTGGATTAAAAATTTTTAACTTTTAAAATATTTATTTTTTATAAGTGTAGATAAAGTATTTAAACAGATTTTATATTGCCTGAAAGTCATTAATATTTCTACACATTCAGTGTTTATATTTTCTCATTTTTTAAAATTGCATTCGTTTGTTTTAGAAAATAGATCGAATACTATTTATTATATTACCTATACTTTATACTAGCTTACCGGGCGAACTTTGTATTGCCTAACAATTACTGTTTTTTCGATTGATTATGATTTTATTACTGTTTTTGTCGAGATTTTTTTTTTCGTTGTAGTTTGTAATTTTTTCATTTTGTCCCTTTTTTAGTTTGTTTTTCGAATTTTTATCCATTTTACATTTTTATCTATTTCTTTTATTCCGTTTTTTATATATTCGATAATTTTTCACGATTTTCAAATTTTTTTTATCATTTTTCAGGATGTTCAATAATATTTTATGGTTTTACATGTTTTTTAGGATTTTCACCTATTTTTTACAATTGTCAACGTTTTAACCATTTTCATCAATTTTTCAAGGAATTGTTAACGAATTTCTTACAATTCTTTACAATTTTTCACGTTTTTCAGCATTTCTGTATGATTTTCGACATTTTTTCACCATTTCAAGATGCCAACAATTTTTTACGATTTTCATAAACCTTTCACGATTTGCAAAGTTTTTTTAAGATTTTTAACAAAATTTTTAACGATTTTTAACATTACATCGAGACATTCAAGATATTTTTCATAATTTTCAGCATTTTTTTAAGATTATTAACGACTCTCATAATTTTCACGATTTCCAACAATTTTTCTTGATTTTTAACATGTTTTTCAGGATTCTCATCAATTTTTCACGATTGCCAATTTTTTTTATAATTTTTGACATATTTTTTACCATTTTTATCGATTTTTCAAAAATATCTCATAATTCACGTTTTCCCAGATTTCTTTATATTCTTTTTTTCACCATTTTTAAAAATTTTATATTTTTAAGATTTTCACAATTTTAACCTATTCCCAACAAAATTTTTCACGATTTTTAACATTTTATTAGCAGGAGTCCGCATAATAATTTTCATAGAAAACTAAGTAATTTTTTAATATCCATACAAAGTTTCAAGCTCTAATTTGCACCCTTCTAATAGACCATGACACACGTGTTCAATGAAATATTTTGAAGAGTCTGAATTTTAATTTTTATAAAAATCGGTACTGATTTAAAGATTTTTCCATATAAACTTTCAACCTTATTTCACCCTTTAAGGGTTAAAATTTTTCCATTAGAAGTCAGAGTTCCAAACACATAAATAAAGTAATAACCATTAAAAATATTTTATATACTAATTAAAGTTTTATAACATAACTCCTAAACTGTCATTTTCTTCTAAATAATTCTTGAACTCTTTAAGCCATCTTGCACCTACAGCACCGTCTACTGTTCTATGGTCGCAAGTTAAGGTTACTGGCAAAAACTGCGTTGTTTTGAATCTAGAAATAAATAGATTCGTTAAAAATTTATGAGGGGTGCATTTTTTAGAAACCTAAAACACGACTCTGGAAATAAAAATAATGTATTTTTCATATCACATGCATTGAAACACAGCTTGTTTTGATCCCTGTTTTGCCAGTCGACACAAGACAATTTCAGACCAATGCAACTGTCAGTCAGAAACTGACAGTTTTTTCTGTCCTAGGGGAGAAACAACGTTATTTCTGCCCGGCATATTCATTTATTTATTATTTATTTCTTTATTTAAAGTCTGTCAAAATCGCATTTGTAATAAACAGAAGCGAATAAAATCATAATCGTCTGACAGCTGTCGTCAAATCTTTGTCAAGATATTACTACGCTATTTGTCTCAAATAGTCTTACTTCAGCTGGCTACAGAGATCAAAACTCGCTGTTTCAATACATGTGATATGAAAAATATATTGTGCGGCACGGGATGAAACAAAGACAATTTCTGACTAGGCGAGAGTTGACTGCACGATCGAAGCCCTAGTCAGAAATCATCTTGTTTCACCCCTTGCCACACAATATACTATTTTTTGTATTCACAAAAACAACCAACTCTTTGAAAACGCAAACACTTATCGCAAATTAAGATTAATATTCTTATTTTATCTTTGAAGTATTTGTGTCCACTATCAATCTCTCAAAATAAAATTATTGTATCAAAATACATTTTGACCCGCAAAAGTATCAAAGACTTATTGAAGTTATACTTCTATTCATGCACTCGGCGGAAAAGATTTGTGTGGGGTTAAATGTGAAAAATAATTACATATGTAATGGTGTGAGTAAGAGAGAGACAGAAACACATATAAGGTATATTGGTCGGTAAAAACAAAGATTAAATATTTACCACATGTTTAGTCATAACTATAAATCCTTTGAATACCGTTTAAACATTCAGTACATTGAAAAGAGATAGATATACAAAAAACAGTCTGAGCTAATGTTTTGAATATCATAGTGACGTATCACATTGTGTTTGACAGATTAACTTATAATTCTGTCACGTAAGTATACATATAAAGTTTAATATTTTATATTAATAATATTCAGTAATAAGTATTGTATTGTAGTCCATAGTACCGTCACATGGTTGCATTATATCCTGCACTATGCTTTTGAGATTGTTGGCTACATAAACAGAGTTTTTAAGAATAGTCGAAAAGTGCATTCCAAACAGACAATCGATAGAAAAATTACAACTCGGTAAGTATTCCAAATGGGTTCAATTTATGTACTCGGGGTTTTTGGGGTCGCTGAACACGAATATGATAATGGCGATGGTGTCCGAAACACCTGGTGCTTAAGACGGACCTCGTCTCCAGGAATTTTATGCAAATTCGATACAAAATGAGTGTGCACTCGGTACTAGGAGGTTTTAGACGTCGCTGAACACGAATATCATAATAATATAATGATTTTGCTAAATCATTCGCATACAAATTTATGAATCCAGGCGCGTGCATAGAAGTATAACTTCAGCCGGCAGTCCCACTGACTGCCACACCCGTTTTTTTATATTATTAGCAATATCTGTGAAAATATGTTATTCTACAAACCGTATTATTTACATATCTTTCAGCAAACTCTCAAAATTTTGTTGATATGATCAACCATTATATAAAATTTAAGTTTCATTGTACAATTTGATTTTAATTAAAGCATTAGTGAAACATTGTGTTTTTACAATAAAATTTATTTAAATATATTTATATACATTCATTAAAACAATTTTAATGTATAACAAAGTTATCGGTAAATACATAACTGTGAAAATGGTATATAATGTAACCATGACCAAAACGAAATAAACTAAAATAAATAGTTTCGATATTAAATGCAGTTGATACATTTTGGTCTTTAAAATAAAAAATTATTCAGAGAAATGTATTTATTTCTATTTAAAAGAATAAGAACACGAAGTCACTTTAGTCTTACTAAAAACAAAAAATAAATAATGACAACTATAAATACAAAATAAAATATAACAATAATTAACAATATGATCAAGCCACCTACAATACCACAACTTTCTATCGTATTATTTGTTTTTTTGGCTCCGTGTTCTCACATACTAAATGATTTGTTTCACCCTGGTATGATTGGCAGCATATTGAATATTTTAATGTGGTATGATGAAAAATTAGGAACGGAGTGTCTCAATTCAACAACATTTAATGTTATTAGATTATCATTGTCACCGGATCCTCTAAATATTGTTTGAACGCCTGAAGCCATCGTGCACCTACAGCTCCATCTACAGTCCGGTGATCACAACTCAATGTTACAGACATAAAATCGGAAGATTTAAATCTACAAAATAAAAACAGCAGAATAAATAATAACTTGAAGCATATAATTACATTTTTTAATTAAATTTAATCACATTTCTTCATTCTTCAACACAAACACACTGCATCAATAACTACGAACCGATTTTTATTTCATTACAAGAAATTTTATATATAAGTACATCAGGTTTATTTATATTGCATTATTAATTTCAAAAATATAAACAGACAAATAAATATTTCAATCCACTTTGTTAGAGGTAACAATAATAGAGTAGAATCCCACTGCAAATTAGTGTAGGAATAATGTAGACAATTAAAATTTAATTTTCAAGTAACTTTATAAGTAGGAGAATTCATTTATCATAAGGTGCCAATTAGTAATTACCCGCCAGTAGTATTAATTAAAATATTTTTAATTGACTTTTAGAAATAAATTTCGTTTAAATCTTATGGAAATAAAGCTTACAGCACTTGATAATAGCGTACTCGAAAGATTTAAAAAGGTACAGTTGCTGCCGATCATTTAGCCGCTTCCTCTACGCAGCCAGGTGTAAACAGGTATGATTTTGTTTGAACTTTACGTTTATTCCGTATATTTATTTCATTTCCATCACATTAAAGATCATTTTTTTCTGTACTTAATTTTATAAAGGTGCTTGTAAAAAAAAATCCGGAAATCAGAGTTTCCTGACCTTAAAGATGCTAGGATGCTAGGTATTGCAAATAAAGTGACAGAGAGTGAGTGCGCGACGCTACTGGTTAGACCAGGACGCTAATATCCTTTTCTAACCAGTAGCGTCGCGCACTCACTCTCTGTCAATTTATTTTCAATACCTAGCATCTTTAAGGTCAGGAAACTCTAATTTGCACCTTTATAAAATTAAGTACAGAAAAAAATGATCTTTAATGTGATGGAAATGAAATAAATATACGGAATAAACGTAAAGTTCAAACAAAATCATACCTGTTTACACCTGGCTGCGTAGAGGAAGCGGCTAAATGATCGGCAGCAACTGTACCTTTTCAAATCTTTCGAGTACGCTATTATAAAGTGCTGTAAGCTTTATATATTTCCATAAGATGTAAACGAAATTTATTTCTAAAAGTCAATTAAAAATATTTTAATTAATACTACTGGCGGGTAATTACTAATTGGCACCCTATGATAAATGAATTCTCCTACTTATGAAGTTACTTGAAAATTAAATTTTAGTTGTCTACATTATTCCTACACTAATTTGCAGTGGGATCCTAGACTATAACGAAAAGTCACTGTTTTTAACACATATAATCTTCAATGGAACTTTAACAATACTTGAAGGTTTTCAATTTTGAAGACATTAGGTGATTAAATAGAAAATTATCTAGTTTCTACTACCGACTATACATTTTCAATAACGAGTAAGAATTTAGATCAAAAACTATATCTTCAAGACTGTTCAACATAAATATATCCTTTTCATTCAACTTTAAAATATTTATATCTTTCTGATATTAAACAAATGATAGCAAGGAGATGGGAAACAAAAACTTCAACAAAAAAATAATTCAATCAATTTTAAAATATGTCTACTTAGTTACTAATATTATAAATTATCAATTTGAATCAAATTATGCATTCATATCGTGAAAGAAATGTATCTAGTCTCAAATGCCGTATTAAAGTTTTTCGTATCTAGTGTTAATGATATAAAATTTTATTTATATAGATTTAAAAAATTAATTTTTAAATGAATCAAACTTAAAAGGTTGTATACTTCTTTCTTGTCTTTAAAATAATATTAATGAATAAAGCTATCAATTTACCCTTTGTCTGAAGAAGGATCTTCTACTAATCTTTTGGTAGCAGTTCCTATGGCTAATATACAGCTTTGAGGGGGATTAATTACAGCACAAAACTGATCAATTCCCATCATTCCTAAGTTTGATATACTAATGGTACCACCTTGGAATTCTTGTGGCTGAAGTTTACCATCTCTGGCTTTTGCTGCTAAAACTTTCATTCCTTTACTGATTTCAGTTACACCTTTCCTATCAGCTTCGAAAATAATTGGAGTAATTAAACCTTTGTCAGTTGATACAGCTACACTAACATCTACATTTTTATACTGCCGGATTGTGGATTCGTTCCATGATGAATTTGCTTCAGGAACCTATCATAAAAACATTTTAAAACAGTATATCGATCACCATTGAATAATTAAATATGATATTTTAATAAGGTATAAAGACAGAAACTTTAAATTTATAATGAAGAATTATTTGACACATTACTCTTATTAGATTTTTATTTGCAATTAATTGTCAACTAGAGAAAATTAACCTGTTATAAATCCAATGAGAAATTTGTCATCGATACAAAAAACTTAACTATGTTTTCTAATAAATTGATTATATCTTACTTTGACACTGGCTTGTGCAACAGCTTTAATAATAAAATCATTAACACTGAGTTTTACTCCTTCTTTTTCTAACTTCTTATTAAATCTCGCTCTAGTTTTCATTAAATTATCAATGTTAATATCCACAGACAAATAATAATGAGGGATGGTTTGTTTCGATTGAAGCAGTCTTTTGGCAATAGTTGCTCTCATTCCAGTAACTGGAATATCAACATAAGTACCACTAGATGACGGTGCAACTGCTGCTGCTGCTGCTGGAATTATAGTTGTTGCAGGAATTGCAGCTTGTAAAGCACCTAAGTCAGTAGAAGTTATGGCACCAAATAAACCTGTACCTTTACCTAAAACATAATAATATCGTCAACTTAAAGGGCAAACATTCTTCATGCACTTTCTTCTCATATTACAGTTCTCCCAAATTTATAGTACGTTTACGACTTTGCTTAATTTTTGTTAAATCGGCACTAACAATAGCATTTGCTATAGTAGAGATTAGAGATTGTACTGGCAAAAATCTAACCGCCTAAGCTCACGAATTAAAAAAAATATTAGCTATTAATGCATGAATAATTTATATCAGGATGCTAATAGATTTATACAATAATAATATATTAAGTAATGAGCAGAACGAATTAATTTAGATTCTAACCTTGTAACCTAATATTCCTCTGTTCCGCCAATCTCTTTGCCATTGGGCTGGCATACACCCTACCTGTAGAAGTAGATTCAGGTATTCCAGGAGCTGGTGAAGCTTGAGATGCTGGTACAGCAGGTGCAGGTGTCGCTGGTGCAGGTGCAGGTGCTGCTGCTGGTTTTGGTGGTGGTGGAGCAGCAGCAGCAGCAGCGCCATCATCTACAAAATCTTTAAAAGCAGCTATATCAGCTTCATTTTCGACTATAATACAAACCAATTTTCCTATAACAAAAATAAATAAATGAAAATATGGTTACCACAAATACATATGAATGTTAAACATCAAAACAAATTGTCAATATTTAAAATAATTAAACCATTGACAACCTACGTAAACTTCTGGCATGATTCAAACTTTTTTATTAATTATTTTTGTACTTGTACAAATTAGGTACAAATATATACATAGGTATTATTTAAGAAACCTCTAGTAAATGGATATTAATAAAACTTTATAGCCTTAAATAAAAAAGTGTTTACATACCAATAGGAACATCCTTGGTTCCAGCTGGAATAAGAATTTTAGCTAAATATCCCTCTTCTGGAGTTTCAAATCCCATTGTAGCTTTATCAGTTTCAATTTCAGCTAAAAGATCGCCCTCATTTAATTTATCCCCTTCCTTTTTATCCCAACTAACTATTGTTCCAAGTTCCATAGTAGGAGATAAAGCGGGTAGAGTAACTTTGGTATGATTAGGATAATTACTGGAGTAAAGTCTAAGAAAACTTTTTTCTGTGGTTGTCCACTTCTGTAATCCATTTGAATATTCTGAACCAAATAATGACCTAAACAATAATTAAGTATTTTAAATAAAAAGAGAGGTTATGTTAGAGTAGATATTAAGTTTTGACTGCAGTTATGTAACTTTTTTTTAAACATCAACATTTAAACTAGTACCTAAGTAACTTTTTATAGTTCATTACCTGTGATAATTTCGTCTTTTTACGTATTCGATAGAAAGATTTCTAAAACTTTTCGTTCGGAGAGATTTTCTTAAAATTTCTTTAGCAATATCGCTCCGTAAAACCACTGTTCGAAACATTATTCTGTCTGCAATGAATTTCTGATATTTTCGTTAAATTTAAAATTAATACTAAATGTTAATTAACAGATTTTTAGTGCGAGTTACCGATAGCCTTCTCTAGGTCATTTAAAAGACAGTCTTCACGAAATTAAATTATGACAGAAATCAACTATGACGTGACGACGTGACTATCATGCGAGTTGGTAGCTTTGGCATCGACGTCATTCGGACATGTCTGGTATGTTATAAATATTTAAAATTCAACAATTGCATCCTTACTGTTTTATGATTACCCCAACAACTATATTTTAATAGTTAAACAGAGGACCAATTATAAAGGAAAATATTGAATTTATTAAGTAAAAAATATGAAGTATTTAATCAACTGAACATTTGAACTAATTCTAAATAGTCTAAATAATCTGTCAAAGTCAAATAAACTACTTTGCCGTTTTATGAAATACTTACAGAGATAATATATAATAAAGAGATGTACTGATACCTTATATGAAATTGGTCACATGTTTTGAGCGACGGTGGCGCGCCAACAATTGGGGGAAGAAGCTCATCGATTCAAAAAATTGGCGGGACAGGGTATAAATTCTGTTTCATATAGAAATACACTTTTAAAGCTCGAATTTTGATTTTTAATATTTTTACTGTTGTGTAAAAATAATAAAAATTAAAATATAGGCTTAAAAGTGCATATTATCTTATAATATTTAGGTAAATAAATATAAAAACTAAATAATAAACAAATATTTAATAAAAACAACTTTTAACACCAATATACACTTGAAACACTATTACAAAAATATGAAATAATATTATTATTACAAAAAATTATCTATTCTTAGAAAAACAGTAGGTACAATTTAAAGTGTTATCACAAAAAATGAATTAGTTTTATTACAAAAAGTATATATGAATATTATTTGTACACCTTTTATTATCTAGTATCACAAAACCAGGTAGGATTTACGGAAATAATAATAAATAGATAAACATATATGTTTTAAACATCAGAATAATTACGCTAATATCACAGAGAAGTACAATTGTTATATCAAATAAATAAATATATATAATATGGTCGAAAATTTAGAATAATATTAAGTAGCAATACACGAATAATATTTAAGAAGTTTCCATACATTGGCATTGTTCTTCAATACGTAGTGTTGTGTCATGAGGTATTGGAAATAGGACACCAATCCTTTGTGTACATGCAAGAACCTAAAACTTAAAAACATTACCGCAGTACTTTATCTATTTTATATAAAATTTTATATATGGTCCCTCGATCTAAAAAGATCATTATAATATTTTCTAATTATTAAAGAAACACTGATTTTTAAAAGTTTCAAAAAAACGTCTGACTTATGTTCTTGGCAAGTAAACCAATCAAAGTTAATGAATTCACACAAACACATGATTATTTTTTTAATCAGACATTTTATGTGGCCAAATACAGGTAAAATTTGGTGAACTGCATTATGTACACTAGCTAAAAAATTAACAATTTCTTTCGTAACGTAAGTCAGACGTCTTTTATTATCATTCTCTTTAAAGTAGGTACGTAAAAGTATGGTGAGGTTCCAAACTATTAGTTTTCAAATTTTAGTTACATTCTTTACAATCTAAATTTAATTTTTTTACCAAAGCACCTGCCACATAACTTATTGGTTTGTATATCAAACTGATTATTTAACTTTATATTCTTAAAATTTGGATCGGGAATTGGGTAAAAATATTTACTTGAACAATGTGGCACAGCGCATTTATATTTAAAATAATTCGGTAATGACATAATTGAAACTGTACACTGTACTTTTATACACTTTACGAATTTTAAAACTATCTTAAAATAATATTAAATTAAAACTAATACTAATAATACTTACGCTACACTGTCACTTCAACCGCCATTATAGTATAAAGTATAATTTCAGCTCACCTCACCAGCTTATCGAGTTTAGGTGGTATAGTTCTCCTATCTACCACCACCGCAGCGCCGAGTTCTGGGGGTAAACAAACAAACATTGTACCGCTTTTGCCCTATCTTTCAAAAAGTCTCTTTATATTATATTGTCTCTGAATACTTATTTCTCAGTGGTGTCAAGTTTTGCATATATTTTTGGAAGTAAGGAAGATTTATAACAGATTTCAAAGAAATATAGAATAAAATCTGTATGAGGTACTATTTACTTTTCTACTATTTCATAACTTGTATATTTTTATTGCTAAATATTGTACTATAATTAAATTCTCAACCTGATTATTTAAATATTTGTTGTGTTAGTGGTGGTGCTATTGGCAACGGCGGACAACACTGTGGGGGGTTTTCCCACGTGGGTGGTCCACTGTTTGACTGTTTCTCTCTAACGCACACTAAAATATCATCATATTGTGTTTTAAACTGTTTCTTTTTATTTTTTTAGGAACTTCAATGTTTTACCATTGTTGATGTTTTGGTTATATGTGTAATGAAATGAAGATTTTACTAGTATTGATTATTTATTTAAATTGTGCATTAGCTGGAATAATTTACGATTCTTTCGAGACTGAAGAAACTGCATACCAAAATTTTACACCACATGTAAGACATAAAGAAATTAAAAAAAATAAAGATAACAGTAGATTCACCAAATTATATGATGTTAATATGCAATATTGTCAACGACCTGCAAAATGCCAGACTTTAAATTATACTCTGTGTATGGGGGCAAAATTACCATATCATAGTACGACTTTAGATCTTACAGATTTAAGCAATCAAGAAAGAGTACAAGAAAAATTACAACTGTATCGGTATTTGAGATATATTCCTAAGTGCTGGGCTGTGATTCAACCTTTTTTATGTTCTTTATACATGCCTAAATGTGAAGATGATAAAGTCGATTTACCCTCTTATGAAATGTGCAAAATTACCCTTGAACCATGTAAAATATTCTATAATAATTCAGTACTTCCTGAGTTTTTAAATTGTGAAGATGAAGGTTTATTTCCTACGAAATGTAAAAATGATATACACGAAGTAAAATTTAATACAACAGGGTTCTGTATGGATCCTTTGGTAAAAACTGATAAACCAGAGTGGTGGTACTCGGATATTGAAGGATGTGGTTTAAGATGTAAAGATTCCCTCTATACAGAAAATGAACATTATCAAATTCATAAACTTATAGCTTACTGTGCTTTGATATGTATTTTCTGTAATATTTTCACAGTTACAACTTTTATCATTGACTGGAAGACTGCTAACAAATATCCAGCTTTGGCTATATTTTATGTTAATGTATGTTTCTGTATTTCCTATGGAGGTTGGCTGGTACAATTTTTAGGAAGTGAAACTAGAGAGGATATTGTATGTAAAAAAGAAGGTACTTTACGAAAATCTGAACCTAGCGCTACTGAAAATTTATCATGTGTTATTGTATTTGTTATGGTTTATTATTTTATGATTGCTGGATTAGTTTGGTTTGTAATTTTCAGTTACTCTTGGCATATGAACTCGCTACAGGCTCTTGGTGAGTTATTTGTATTTAGCAAATTGAATGTTTTATTATTATTATTATATCATACTAACGGTTTATGAATGTAAATATTAGGTATTTAATTTTTTTATAACTATTTTTTATTTTGCTATTATAGAGATAATAGAATGTTATGAACACTTCTTAAAGTTATTGAAAAGATTATTATTTTACTGAATATATAACAACAAATAATTTCTAAAATTCATTAATAAAGAAAATTAAAGAAATTACATTAATTTTATATAAAAATCTTTTTTTAGTAATATAACACTTATAAATAACAATTTTGAAACTCACTTGTTATTTGGTATAAGTTCATTTGAACGTAATATATTCATTCTACACATTTTTATTATAATTTCTATGAAGTTCTTACCCAACATGTAAAAGGATTCAATTTTTAGCCTAAAATACTTTATAATTATAGTAGTTTGTTTATTTATTGCATTTTGTAAGATATTCGCATGTTGCTAGTTGCCATATGTAAAACTAACATTTACTTTTTGACTTTGTTTGCGCATGTCTACAAATTTTATTATATTTCCTATTGTATTATTACTAATTTATATTTATTTGATTACTAACAATTACAGATAGTTTCCTTCACTAACAGAGATTTAGGTTTATCTCTAGAATGGGTCCTAAAGATTAGTATGGTAATACAATTTATATTGTATTGGTATACCTAATTTAAGTCGATATTTTAAAATATTTACAGGAAAAATTCAAGACAGAGTTGATAGAAAACGAGCGTATTTTCACTTAGTAGCTTGGAGTTTCCCTTTAATTCTCACGATTACTACAATGGCATTTGGAGAAATTGATGGAGATTACGTTACTGGTATATGTTTTGTAGGATTTATCAACAAGGCTGCTAGAGCTGGTTTATTATTATTTCCATTAGCAGCAGCAATGGTAGTTTCTGGATATATTATTTTTAAAGGTATTAATACCCTTTAACTTGTTTTTTTGGAACGAAGTTCCTTACGGCAGGCTTGGAGGAGATAGGGATTTTGCTGCGTGACCGAACTGAAAAAAATGTAATAGTAAAACCGTAAGAAAAAGTCCGTGGAATAAAACCGTTACATGAGAAGTGTGCAGGCGCTACAGTCGTATACACAAGCGAGTAGTATATACTACCTTTCTCTTTCTCCCTCTTTCTTTTCGTTCTCTCATCCCTTCTCTCTCTATTACCACTCCACCCAGTCCACCCTGCCAATGCATAGTATATACTCATGAATTCATGGACAAGCACGTGGCGAATACTCACATTCTAGATACATTTTACTCGTGAGTAGCCACGTTTATTTTCATATAATTTCAAATTGTGTCGATTCTACATTAGCCGAAGGAACTTCGTTCCTACCTGGTATCCCACGACACCACAATAACTTTTTAATTCAAAAATTTACATTTGCAAATCTGAAAATTATACTTTTTGTCACTCTTTTTCACCATCGCGTTGAAAAATTTATTGCTGGATTTTTATGTTCAAATTTTTTCCACTTACTGTCTTTTATCTTTATTTATTTTCAGGTCTACTACTTCTTATTAAAGTAAAACTAGATAGCAGAGATATAATATCTGAACATTCTAGTAGAAAAATTAGATCAAATATTGTAAGAATGGGAGTGTTTGCAGTTTTTATGGTTGTATTTTGTGTAATAACTTTTGGTTATCATCATTATATATTTGAAAATACTGAACAGTGGAACAGAAGTTTACAGAATTATATTTTGTAAGTAATTTTTATACTTATACAGAAAATATTTAGTATTAGAAAAGAAAGGGTCGTTATTGCTGAATCATAGTAGGTAATCTTATAATTGCAAAACCATGAGCCCATAATATTACAATGGAAGTTCTGTTAGACCTTCCTACTTTTCAGTTTATTGTGAAGAGTGAGACAAGGAAAGACTTCTACAGGCTGCGTGAAATTCTGAATTTTTGTCAGATCAGAAAACAACATCAAACAGGTCGCTGTTTAATGAAAACCTTAGGCGCAGATTATGCAGAAGAGAAGCTAATACAGGAGACAATTAATTTTTGGGAACTTCACAGTGACTCCGCAAGCATATGGCACCCATCCTCTAAATCTGCATAAACAACTAGAGGGGAACAATGATAAAGATACCTCAGAAAAATATATTCACAATAAATATTAGAAAACTTAGGGAAATGTGAAAATTCGAATAGATAGATAAAGACATGAATTATGGAACTGTAAGAATGAAAAAATACTCTCAAACGGTTATAAAGTGACTTTCATTCTGCAGTAGAATAATAGTATATTACGTAATAAGAGTGGTAAGTAGGACATTACGTACGAGTGGAAAAGTTACGCACGAAGCCGCGTAGCGGCGAGTGCGTAATTACACGAGTACGTAATACCTCTTACCACTCGAGTTACGTACTATGCTTTATCTACGACTCAATATTTTAATTTTAATCCAAATATTTGACATCTCTAGATAAATATATGACGTACGTACTGTACTGATATCTACTCCTTTGACAGTAAATGTCATTTATACTTATTGTCACCATGCAGGGTAAGTAAGTTATAACACACAGTTGTGCGTAATAGCTTACTTACCCTGCATGGTGACAATGAGTATAAATGACATTTACTGCCAAAGGAGTAGATAAAATAAATTACGCTATTTTGCACATAATACTTAATATACCAAATACGATGTTTGAATTTGACAAAACTTACCTTTTTTAGATGCAAATTGACAAGTCTGAGTTCAGATTCTACTCATTGCAAACAAACGAATCGTCCCAGTGTAGCTATGCTTCAACTTCAACTTTTAGCAGTTTTTGGATCTGGAATAGCTATGGCTTCTTGGGTTTGGTGTGATGCTACTTTGCATTCATGGGGGCGATACATTAGGAGGTATCTTAATTATCTTAATTTAATAATGGTTAACTTAATCTGTATTGTTTCTAGAAAATTTCATTGCGAGATAGAAGAACCTATGAAGCTACAAAAGCACAAAATAATCGCTCAAGCTTTTGCCAAGAGGAAGAAATTTAATGAAGGTGGTCAGATATCAATACTTTGCCAAAATCATACTGATCCAGTCGGACTTCAATTTGAATTGAATAGCGCAGCTAGTAACGAGTTAAGTACAACTTGGGCTGCTAATTTACCCCGATTAGTAAATCGAAGAGGAGCCGTTCCCAATGAAATTGCATATTCAGTTTCTAGTAATAATCATTCTATGGATAGCGAAGTTAGTTTGAATTTTAGACATGTTAGCATTGAAAGTAGAAGAAATTCTGGAGACAGCCAAGTTTCTGTACAAATTGCTGAATTGAAAGCTACTCGAAAGGTAATTTGGTATATTTTTTTGTCAAATCAGTCAAATAATGATGATGTTTCACGTATTTAGTAAATTTATCTCAGATTCAGGTGGTATATTTATACTTTTCTTTAGAGAATCTAAATTGTAAATTAGGCATTTAGGCATGGTAAATATAATCTATTTTCTTAATGCTGTATATTTTTAGGTAAATTCTAGAAGACATAGAAACAGGCATAAAAATAATCGTCATTTCCGTAGTCATTCTCGAAATTTAGGGCATACTTCAAGAAGGCTTTCGAAAACTGGATCGAAACGAGATAGTAGTACTAGCTTAGATTCCCATTTACATATGATAAATGCTTTAACTAGTGTTGGAGATGTTAAGAGTTTTGGACCAAATATGAACAGACGTACTGGAAATGCTGGTTTGGATGGACCTCATATCAATAATTTATTATCGAAAGGCAAACTTAGGATTCCTTGTAATATCAGTAATTATAAGTGAGTAATGGCTTTGAAATTGTATTTTATTTTCTATTGTTAAATGGTTCTTTTTTCAACATCGGTATATACAAACTTACAAATCGTTATATAAGATGATTTTTTAGGAGTGGTAGTGAAGATGAAAACGTTTCTATAACAATATCAGAAAGTACATTTAATATGAAATTAAGTAACCACGCTAATAATCTTGATTTAAATGATGAACTAGCTCTAAAATCTCTTCGCCAGGGTATACATCTTGAGGAATTGGATTCATCTAGTAATTCAGATGAGTCTAGAAAATATAATAAAGATTATGAACAAGAAAAACGTAACAGATCTGATAGAGATTCACACTCTAGTAAACGGTAAGTTATTACATTAATTATGAACATTACAAAAATTAAGCACTATATTTATTTACAGATCCAAAAGGTCGAAGGTTTTACGAAAAAAATATTCAGATTCAGAAAGTGATGAAAGCTCATCTTGTCCAGAAATTAAACAACTCGTTCAAAGTTCGTTGAATTCGGGAACTTCTGCCGGTAACGATAAAAACCGAGGATCAAGACAATCAAAAACTTCGATTGATGTGGCAGTGCAAGCAAACGCTCAAGATCTTGACTTTGAATTAAAGAATATTAAAAAGACAGACAAGGATAAACATAAGACGAAACAAGCTAAAACCAATGAAAATTGGTACCGTAAAACTAGTAGGAATTCAGATTTAGAAAGTAGCAATGCAAGAAGGAAATCTAAAGAAAAATATAAACATTGGGGCAGTTCACAAGAAAAAATATCTCTCAATAAGGATTCTGATGAAGAAGTTCTACTTAAAGATGTTAATAGTGTTAGTGTTAAGAAAATAAATGCAGTTGTATAATTGTAGATAAACTTTGTTTGATCGTAAAAAATAATGGTTTAATCCAGTTTTTTTTTCTATAATATGAAACATATTAAAATTATCTAGGAACTGATTTTTATGTGGTAAAATATAACTTTTCGTTAATACAAACATGTGATTTTTAAATAAGTTTTTCATGTAAAATTGTTGCTAAAAATTTATACTTAAATTTTATGTGTAAAATTTTACATATAGTTTTTAGAAATTGAATTACTGTGATCTCTAATAATATAATTAATTGTAATTAGTGATTTATTATCTCTGTCTATAATATGTGAATAGGAGATAAGTTGACTGCTATTTTTTGTAGAGTGATAGTTTTTAATATTTTCTTTTTTTTATATGTAAATTCGTAAATTTTCGATAAACAAGTATTGTAGGTTTTTTAATAAAACAAAAAATATAGATTATGAGTTTCTCTTCGGTGTAAAGCAGTTGTTACATGAAAATTATTTCTACGGCTAATAGGAGAATAGTTTAATGTGTCCGCATTAATATGAATAAAGTTTCTCAAATTTTATTGTTGATATGACTACGCTCTGAGTACATGAAATATATTAAATTTACTAATTGTGCTAATTTGATAACTATTATATTCATATTTTAGATATTGTTCCAATAGTTTTGCAACCCTACTATAATCTTTCAGATTTCTAAAGTGATCCGTTGAACCAGTAAAACATTGTAAAAATTTCCAATCATGAGTCGATTCATACTGTCCTATCTTTTTTAATAGCTTCGTCCTTTTTTTATATTTCAATCTCTCGGCCCAGAAATGACAAAGAACAATACATTAATAATAATAATTCATATTTCATTAAACTTTATAAATAACCACACAAGCATTGTTTATTAGTGTCTTACGATTGACCGAAAGTTACTTGGCACGCGTTTTTTTTTTGTAAACTTTCGCTTATATATAGTTACTTATGTATAAAATGTATATTTCGACTTTTGATTTAATAGATACCATCAAAATGTTTGGGTTCACATTTTTACCTAAAAGGTTAAATTAAATTGTGACACTGCATTAAAAAATTTATTATCAAACATACAAGAATAGATTTATTTCCAAAGTTTTAAAGATATCAAGTAGTTAAAATAATGTACGACAAACTGGTAACCTTTTATTAACCCTTCAGTGGTGACGCCCGGTCTAACAAACCGGAGAAAATTTTTAGTTTACTTTCGTATCTTATTTGGTGAAGGAGGGGGGGTCGCCATCGATATACCTTTCTGCCAGTGGGCAACAAATGTTCGAATCAATTCAATTGGTCACTTTTTAAGTTTCGTTATACAATAGATTTCGGTCCTTTTTAAACGACCAAAAATGGAGTTGATACCGTAGATTCAACTTTCAGCAAATTACAACTGTAGATAGCAAATGGCTGTTTTATATATAAACAGAGATAATATATTCCTTCAATAAAAACGAAAAAATTGAAAGAAGGAATTTTCTTGGAAATTTAGCTCTTAAGTTTAATTGATGGTCATCTAAGAATACGTGCTAATCTTAACTATGTACCTAAATTGATACGCCTTAGAGTTTGTGAAATATGTGGAACAGGAACATATGAAGAAAGACGAAATATGTTGGGATTGTTGGGAAGATGTGTGCCTTGCGGGTCTTAAAAAATAGGAACACGAAATATTGCATGGAACACGTGACAGCTACATGTGCAACGTGTTACTAGCTACCAGGGTGAAAAAATACTAGCTACACAATGTTTAAGAAAAATAAATAAGTATAATTTTATTATTGTTAATGTTTTTTCGACTTTACATTCTTTTTATAATATCGTGTATGTCGGTTTTAGTTACGTTAAATTAAGGTTTTTTTGATTAATCAGACCGACGTCACAGTTTCTGCGACAACTACGCAAGTCACCACTAAAGGGTTAAAAATTGGTTCTTAGAAGTATTTCTAATCAAAATGAACATTTATAACAACTAAGTTTTAAGGTTATATCTGAAATTTAAAGCGAAGCTTTTAATATTTTTGGCGCAACAGGGCGAATTGAAAAAAATAGTTTTGAATATTTTTTGTGAATGAAGAAAAAATACTTATGGAAATGAGATTTTAGTTGCAGCGTCCATGTAAAGAATTGGTTTACTGGAATGTGGAAGCAGTAAAATAGAGCGTTGCCTTATTCGAAAATGCGAGCAACGATAGATAGAGAGACAATTTTTTTTACGATTTTTCAGTAGCAATGCTTTTTCCGAAAGTCACATTAAAAGCTGCGCTTTAATAACAAAATTTGGTACTCAAAATGTAACAATCTAGATATAAGTAATAAAAACCTTGTTTAATCATCCCAATTTTCTAACTCCAAATTGAACTCTCTTGTATTTTCAATATGTGTATCAGTTTTATTATCTTCAAAAAATCTATATTTGTCCACGGAAGATTTGCAGTTTAGCATATGATTGGCTAAAAGCTCTTTATTTGCAAATCTGTGCAAAGCATTGAATGGACATGTAACATAATTTGGATAATTAACCATACATCGAATTATATGTCTTTGTAGCGAAGATTCTACCATAATATGTGTAGAATTAAAAGGACATTTCACCATTTTTTCGGACCTAAAAAATAATAAGGAAATAATTTTATGGACATCCTAACCTATAATTTACGTTATTACATTTTTTGTTGTATTTACTAAGATAAGGTACTCTGTATGAGTCACAAATAAATACTATATATTGAAATAGTAAACTAAGAAATGATTTATATTAAAGCAGCAACAAAATTACGAAAAATATACAAATAAAATTTTTCAATCTTATCTTTATGTTTACTATTCAGTATTTACTCTTTAAATTCGACTGTTGCGACATCTAATGTGTCTTTAACGAATTTTTTAAAATTCAAATAAACGCGGTTTAAATCCATATAAAATTAATTTAATATTAGTATTAATAATAGCATTGTATAAAGACTAAACTTATACAATGATAATAGTAATAATAATACAGAATATTAAGAAACAACGTGGTTTTTATCATTTTTTCTACTTACTATTTTTTGTCCTTCTTTTATTTCTTTAACTGGTACATTTTTGTCACCATTATTTGTATTTCTTGAAATACTCGTCAATTATCCCCAAATGTTTTACTTTCTCCCTCTTTTTTGCTTCTGCACCAACACCTTCTTTTACTGGAGTTTGGAATGGTATTTATTTTGAACTAGCTGACCCGGCCACGCGTTGCTGTGGCTAAGGTTTTTGTTATATTACATTGTAGTAAACTATTTAAGAGGAACAGTAGGAGAAAATCAGTAATGGGGACCACAATGCTTTTTTATATAGATGCCATTTGTAAAAAAATATGGTGACCTCCATGACAGATTTTTTACTACCGTAAACCCTTAATACAATGAAATTATTATTTACGAATGAAGACGGAAACGTTATAAAGCTGGTATAAAAATTTACTGGATTGGTATTTGAATGGAAAGGATTTTAAACGCGATTGATTCAAATTTTCGTACAATTGATATTAATCAAAAATCAATACAAAAGAATTTTATTATTTATAGCTGACCCGGCGCACGTACAACTAAAATTAATTTAAGAAAAATAAAAGATAAGAAGAGATAGAGAAGGAAAGAAAGTTTATAGTTTTGTTTTACTTATCGCACCAAAAATACATCTTTCGAACTTATATTTATACGTAATTCGTATAGATATCTATTAATCAGTATTGAATTTGATACATGAAAGCGCCATCTGGTGGTAACTTCCATCAATACGAATATCATATTCATCTTACCCATTAAAAATAGATCATCATACTGATTTTCATGACAATCGGTTGAACGGGACAGAAGTTGCTACTCTGCAGCGCCACCTGGTGGCAAGTGGCATCAATGAGCATATCATACAAACCTTCTCCGTGGAAAAATACATATGCATACCACATTTCATGACAATCGGTTGAACAGGGCAGAAGTTGCTACTCTGCAGCGCCACCTGATGGCAAGTGGCATCAATGAGCATATCATACAAACCTTCTCCGTGGTAAAATACATAAACATACCAATTTTCATGACAATCGGTTGAACGGGGCAGAAGTTGCTACTTTGCAGCGCCACCTGGTGGCGAGTGGCATCAATGAGCATATTATATAAACCTTCTCCGTGGAAAAAAAATATATATACCAATTTTCAAAATAATCGGTCCAGTAGTTTTTGAGTTCATCAATTTCATACATACAAACATCCTTTATATATATATAGAATATTTGTACCTTGTTATCTAGTTTTTTAGGTAATTTAGTCTTATAATCTCCATGTTGTTAATTATTATAGAGTAAAACTTGTAAAAAAGGAAAATTCCGTTTATTTAATTATGTTACCACGTTTCCGAACAAACGATGCTCTTTCAATATAGTCTATGGCTGTGAATGACATTGACATTCGTTACGCGCGTTTTTTAAAATATGCAAAATTAAATGTCTATTTTTAAATATTTCTGAGAGATTTTGTTAATATTTTCTTCCGTAAGAACCTTTTCCTAATAATAACAAATACCTACAACACAAAAAGAATTAGTAAAATCGGGCCAGCCATTCACGCGTGATGCAATGACCAAGGAAAACGGGTTTCATTTATATATATATATATATATATATATATATATATATATATATATATAGATAGATTTCTTTTCGTTGATCATTTTGTTTGGAAATTCCTGGTTTATTTTTGGCATCTTTGAGAAATTCAAAGTGTGACATACTTTAGTTTGTTAAAATTTAAAAAAATCAAAATAAAATAGTTTTAGTAGAAAAGAATTTAGATACTAATGTATAATATAAATATCTTCCTTTATGGTATAAATAATGCGAATGAATATTCCAAAACAAGTTTAAAAACATTAAACAACTTTTTTACTGTTTTAGTTTTTTTTTATACAAGATTAACAAAAATAATAAGAATAAACTAAATATATGAAATCATTTTAAACATTAAGAATATGAAGATTATCATTTAATTATTAACTCAAACATTTAAAATATTTAAAATTATAATAAAGTTTGAAGGATTACATTATGTTACAAGCCAAAGGCGATTACAATATTCTATACGAGGTATTACTTTTTCTACTACTACTACTTTTAAAATCCATTTGTATTTTGTAGAATTATTGCCCTTAAATATTTATTTTGTGGTTAACTTTTTTCTTTGTTAATTTTTTTGTGGTATATATATTAATTGTGAATGATTAATTCAGAAAATAATAAGTTTTTCAAAATGTTTGTTTCTTTTCTCATTTTTTTATAGTGTCCATTACGGTGGACACCAGGTGGAAATAAAACATATTTATTTTTACTTTTTACAGTGCATTATTTGTGGTGAAACTTTGTAAAGCAGTTACGCCCTTTGACAAAATATTTCTTGCAAATACATGAGTTTGTGCTTTACCACCACGATTTTTACAACGTGTAGTTTCTGAATGACATATTGAGGAAATAGTAAAATAGATGAGTTTGTATTTCCCTCAATGGTTTATATTCGCCAGGAATTCGTCTAGGAGAATTTTTGCCTGATGGTCTTTCCCCGAGATTTTTTTAAAGGCTGATTTATTTCTATCACAGCTTCCACCACTCTGAGTTTGAAATAAAGTAAGTCCATAATTATCTTTTTCTGTACGTTTTGATTTTCGTTTTTAATTTATATTCGAGTGAACTATTTACAGAAGCAAAATCAGTATAATAAAAAATCATTGTTAGTATCCATTTTTTTATATGACTCTATAATACGACACTCTTATATTAAAGAGTTTTATTACTTTAGGTATTTTAATTTCTGTGAACGTTTTTCTAATTTTATCCCATCTTTTTACTTTACCTTCAATGCCCTTGGCCATGAAATTAGATCCCATTACCTCTTGGTCTTTCAGATCTTTAGGATTGTAACCTGGAAAAATTTATAACTTAGTCCTGTTGTCCATCCCAATTGACATCGAATGATATGTAAAAAACTATACATAACTAGCCTGTATATAGTTATTTGCTACCAAACAAATAAAATTTTATTATTGCTTGTGTGTAACGCCACCATAATTGACTAATTTTCACTAATCATCACTCATATATCACTATACATTTGACATGATGGAAAGCAACCGGTAGTTCCCTAAAGTTTTAGTATAGTCTAGGCGAGATTTGTTTTGGATTGGACATTTTCCATGGGAATCTATTTTTTTGCTGGAATCCCTGCAGGATGTGCCCAATATCAATAATAACAATATGCGCCAGTCACAAACCCTGTGCTAAATTTTTTAGTTAACAAAATATGACCCTCTAAACTTGACTCACAAACTCCATCCATACTCCGCAAAGAAAAACTTTTTAATATGATTAGAAACGTGTGATAAATTTCGTAAAGATCGGTCGGATAGTTTCTGCATGATAATGTTGCAATCCATCCTACTGGAAAAAAATCTCAAATTCATTTTCAAATTCATACTAGGCCCTAAATAATGCTCTCAGATATTCACCATTTATTTTGCATATAAAAGAAGGCTCAAACTTTCAAACGCTTTTTGTAAAATTAAAGTCAGTCCAATAGGAGAGCCTAAATTTTTTTAAAATAATTTTAAAATTTTTTTAGTCTTATAAACATTTTGAATAACTTTTAAATAACGAGTTTTAAACATATTTATTTCAAAATTTATACACATAAAGAACATTAAAAGACGCTTCTATAAAAAAAATAAATTCGGCTTACTGGTTGCCGAGATATTGAAGGTCAAAGTTGGCATAAATTTGCCGTGTAACCATAAGTGATAGAAGACTCGTTTTTAAACAAATACCATCATCTGGTCAAGTACTTTTTATTTAAAAAAATTGACCTAACATGCTTCATGGCAACATCTATAAAAAGACAAAAAACCGTTTTCGCGAAAATGTCGCGGAAATTCACTCGAAATCATATCGCGCACTAAAAATTGCATTATCTCGGCTTCCTAAATTTTGATATTAATATGTTAAAAGCTCGTAAAGTTATTCAAATTGTTTATAAGACTAAAAAGTGTTTAAAAGTTTCAAAAATATTCTAGGCTCTCCTAGTGAACCAATTTTAATTTTACAAAAAGCGTTTGAAAGTGTGTGCCTTTTTTATATTTAAAAAAATTGGCGACTATCTGAGAGCCTTATTTAGGACCTAGTATGAATTTGAAAAGTTGAGATTTTTTTTTCAGTATGCTGGATTACAAAATTATTATGCAAAAACTATCCGACAGATCTTAACGAAATTTAGCACAAGTTTTAATCATATTAAAAAGTTTTTCTGGGCGGAATGTGGAGCTTGTAAGTCAAGTTTAGAGGGTCGAAAACAATTAAAGGATAAACTTCATTTTTTTGTACTTTTTTCCCATTTATTGCTATTTTTCCAACAAAAAACATTAAATTTTCAATTTCTAACTGTGTAAAATTAAATGATGAAACTTTTAACTTCTTATAATTTTCTCTAGGAGCAATATTTTCCGAATTATACACGCAAATAGGAGCAAAAAATGAATTTGTTAAATAAAACAGTTAGCAAAGGGTTTGCGACTGGCGCATATCGTGATTATCGATATTGAGCACATCCTGAATGAATTTCAGCAAAAAATAGCTTCCTATGAAAAATGTCCATTACTGTAGGACCAGAAATATAGTACGAATATGACTTTGACTCACTGATTACGGTAGGGAAACATTCGCCCACTTTTATGACTCTCAAGCGAAATTCTATTAGCTGTTAGAACCCTCACACTTAATAGTTATTTGTGACACAAGGACGGAAAATGACATTTTGCAAGAGCGAGTAAAGTTGTGTAGCCGAGATGCGTAGCACCGAGTCGAAACTATACGAGCACTTGCAAAACATTTTCCGGACGTGTAACACACACTATTTTTTGGTCCGACTAATTTTTAATTTTTTCAAAAGTTCAAAAACTTTTTACTTTGTGACGTACAAGATTAACATTAATATCTAATAATTTTATATAAAAATAGCAAGAGACAATAAACTATTTTATTTCAATGAGCAAAAATAAAATCGAGATATGTATTTTCATAATCGGATGATAAGTACTTGTAATTTGACATAAATGTCAAATTTAAAATAAAAGTTTTGAGAGAAATTAAATGTAAATTAAAATCCTGGTTACCTTTAGAAAAAGTTTTTAATTTAGTATATTATACGCTATTTTTAAATAAATTTAATTAAAATTTGTATTATTCATTATGTGTTTTTGATGACTTATAGCGCCACTCTTTAGATAATCTAAAAGCTACTTTGCCGGCCTAGGCCGGAAAATGTCATTTTCCGGACGATTTTGAATAAATTAATAGTATTGTTTTTGGACGGAGGACCAAAAAATTTATTTGCGATTGTGGAAAGATAATAATTTAATTACTTTATGACAAAAAATGAGTAAGAAAAAAAAATAATGACATAAATAAAAATATTTTATAACGGTAGAAATAATTTTGAAACACTTCCAGTTTTCTATACCTACACCAAAAAAGGAATATAATTAAACATAGACATAACAGTTTTTCTCAAAAAAATTATTATATTATACATACCTATTTCATAAAAAGTCAATTACTGTCATCGTCATCACCTAGATTGTTAATTAAATCCGGTACTAATCGCGCTCTCGATACAAGTTTTCTTCTATCACCACATGTCTCACACAATTGGCCCAACTTTCTACAGGAATTTTCAAAATTTCTTCCCTAATTATGTCTGTGGTATGATTAAAAAATTTCGGTTTAGTATTTTGTTATCTTACATGACTCTTTCTAAACCATTGTTTGTGGTCATTAAAGATAATCAGAATTATAATACCTATTTCTAAGTAAAAATATAGTTATTATCCTAACAAGTGCGGAAAGTTATACATTCCAGCACGCGAACTGCCGATGCCCGAACGACGCGAAGCGGAGTTCGGGCAAGCAGTTAAGTGCGGGAAAGTTAATTTCCGCAAGAGTTAGGATCAATATTTTTTCTACAAGCAAAATCACCTCGAAAATTATTTAGATATTTGAAAAGATGCGATTGTGATAATTAAATCTTTCATAGTGTCAATAAATACACGACTGTAGCTATAGCAACCCTACTTAAACAGGTGAGTTTGTTGTTGCTTTGAGTAAGGTTTACAGGGGTGATTTAATAAATTATGATTTTTTTAAAAACAAACATTTTAAAAATCCCTATTTTCATGTAAAATAATCTTAATTTTTTTTACTATTTGTATGTAGTCCAACAAGATAAAGATAATAATACAATAATTTGTCAAAAACGTTATCGGAAAACATCTCTAATTAATAAAAAAAATGGCCCTTGGTAAGCCAGGCGCATCAGTAGATTTATATTAATTAAATACATTAAAAGTATACGTTTCAGAAAAAAATGTTTCAGATAAAAGTTGTAGGTCTCTTTAAAACAAACAAAAAAGTCCCCTAACATTTTTTTGTACAGGGTGAAGTAAAAAAGTTACGAATTTTTTTCCATTTTGATTTGATGTCACGCCCAAACGGCCTTACCGATTTGGCCCATTAACGAACTCAACCGAGATTTTGGGACGATTGATTTTTGTACCAAATTTCATTTCGATCCGTTAAGAAATGCGACCGCTATCGTGTCCACAGATTTCGTTATATCGGAACTATACATATATATATACATATATATATATATATATAAACTTTTGAACGGAAGGTGTTTTTAAGGTCAGGGGGGCCCAAAACGAAAAACTGTAGTGAAATTTTCCCGAAGTCGTGACCTGCGAACCAGCTGAATAGTAGATATAAATCTACTAAAAAATGCGTGCGGGAAAGACATATTTTCTGAATTAAAATGCGTGCGGGAAAGTGTTGTTTTACGCATGCTTGTAGAAAAAATTATTATCAAATGCATTCTTTCTATCTGGGTAAAGCTGAAATTTAAATTCATTACAGACCATCTTCACAAATACGTGCAAAATGCAGTTCAAATAAGCGGTCGGGGCTGTCTATGGGTCGGGGTTACTTTTATTTTAGGGGTTAGGTTAATCCAGTTATAAAGTAATCAACGAGTCAAAGCCATAATGGTATTATATTTCTGGTCCTACTTTACGATAGATACCAGTCTATATTATAGGAATAAATCTTATGCAACCAACATTTTGTAAAAAGTGTAGCCAAGCTTAATGCCCCTTATAATGGACACTGGGTCTGAAAGGGTTGATTTGACACGTATTAACGTGGTTTGTCAGTAATGCACTGAACTCTCGATATGAAGCTCCAGGTTCAATCCCTGCCTAATACTTTTTTTTATTTAACAACTTTTTTATATAAGCCTTTTGCATTTTTTTGGTAATATAGGTATATCCGTGATGTTAACATCACGGGTATATCTAATAGCCTCTTCAGCATACTGTAATTTCTGGTGGAGTATTATTAAATTTTACTTTGTTTAGTTTTGAATTTACCAACATACTCGTTGAGAAAGGTATCTACGGATTTTTTTGTTCGCTTCTATATGAGACCGTCCATTAATCACGTGAGATTTGAAAGAGGGTAGGGGGCCTATATAAAATCACAGAGGGAGAAGGAGGATTGTAGTAATATATTATGTGTATTTATTTTTTTAGCATAATTAGCCAAAAAGCGGTGTTACGCGTACAATACACTTTTCTCGTTCATGTATTGATTTATGAACTGTGTTGCCCTAGCCTGCAAAAGGATCGCCAAATACTTTTAGAAAGAACATGCCAGCGGTGTTCTTTGTACTTCTGTACTAAAAAAAAAAGCTAAGGCACATGTGAATTCTTCTCATATGTAACTAAATCCGAGCAATAATAAACAATGTTCATCCTACCCGCACAGTGGCGGATTTAAGTAGGGGCTAGCCGGGGCTTAAGCCCCGGGCCCCGCAAAGTTTCGGGGGCCCCGTGATACAGAAAAAATGTTATGGTAAAGAAACTAGAAAAAAAAAAATCAAGAAATTTATTCCACTAGACTGAAGTAATTTTTTGAAAACTTTTGCAATATTTTTTATTTTCAATTATGATAAAAAGCTCATTCATTAGATTTTTATCAATTCGTAATTCTTACGCAAAATATTTATTAAAAAATGGAATCTGAAAAAATTATACCCTTGTATAATTTCAAATTGGTACAATACCAATATCTAATTGTGAAACAGAAAGGTCTTTCTCTGTCCTGAAAAGGATAAAAAATATGCATAGGTCTAGGTCTAGGTACTATGTTAGATGAATATGTTGCTTTAGGTGTTCATTAAAATAATATATTTTCTATTGTTAATAAAGCTCGTTGGTAAAGTTTTTGTATTACTTTTTCTTATTTGAGGTTTTTCTCCGCTCTTAAGTGGGCCCCGCTCGATTTAGTACTGGGCCCCGCAGGAGTTAAATCCGCCACTGTAAACCCGACCCGCATCCTTAGGCGACGATCAAACGGTAGATCCAGTTATTGGTGTAGAAGAAAGTCTGACGAAACTGTGGTCTGACTGGTCTGAGGATACTTCACATTGAATCTGTCTACATCTAAACGTTATAATAATAATTGTAGTCATTAAATTTTGTAGTTACTAAAAAATACACGTGATATAGGAAGGGAGGTGGGGGGCTAGTCTCAAACCTCACCATGTATCACCAAGGGGAAGGGGGCTAAAAAAAGACAAAAAAAACATCACGTAATTAATGGACGGCCCCTAATAAAAACATAAATGTAATATATAAAAAATGCAAAAGATTTATTGTCATTTTTAAAAAACAAAATATGTATTTTTTAAAAAATATTAATAATTTTCACAAAAAACTCTAATTCCTCGTTAAAATGCAGATAATGCCATAAGCAACCAGTGGTCAAAATTTTAAGAACTTTCATTTAATAGTTATTTTCAAATTGAAATTGTTTATCCCAGAGATGTCATTTATTTTAGAAAGTTTTTTATATTTTCGCCGTGTTCTGTGTCTCTGTGTCATTCCGTGGAATTTGTAATCGAATTTAAACCTATTTCCCGACTACCTAGAGCTCTGAAATTTTCAGGATAGCTAAGAACTGGATGACAATGCATGTTTCAAGTGTGTTTAGGCATATACATAGATTTCGAAATTTATACCGAATTGATATTAAACATGATCTAAGTTGTGTATAGATAATATTATTTTGAAAGTTATTAAATAAATCGTTCGTAGCGTAGTTGGTTAGGCGGCGGATCAGTCCACTTGTGACAGTTCTGTTATGTTATCATAATGGGATCGATTACGCGACAGAGAAGTTTTTTTTTCTTTTTTTTTTTTGTTCTTACATGTGAAAACAGTAATTATTATTTTAACTGGTAAAAAAATAAACTGTTTTAAAAAGTTTTTAGATACAACTACCCTTGATTTTGTTAACAAGGAAACAATCTTCTCTATGATCAATCACAGCGTTGTATGACTTAATATTTTTGCAAAATCAGGGATGCTGTGCATTGTTGAGATGACACAAAATATGACCTATAAATCAGTAAAAAACTTTCTATTATAAAAAGTTCTTTTTGTAAATTGTGCTTATTTGTAACGTTATGAAATCGAACAAAAAAGCCGTCTTAGGTACCTGTATAAACGAGTCTCTCGAAATAGCATATTACATAACGAGTGTGGAAAGTGACACTTTTCACACGAGCGGGAAATGTTGTCGCGCGAGGTGTATGCTGAGTACAACAATCCCACGAGTGTGAAAAATCACTTTCCGCACAAGTAATGTACACTATTTTTCCTACGACCACTAGATAACATTACTAAATATTGTGTTATGTGATTGTTTTATTTGTCCTAGGTTCTATTATTCTAGTTCTATGTACTTAATTACATACAATTGTTTATAATTAACATGTATGAAAAAGTTGCACTTTTCATGGGGGTAGAGAGTGTGATAAGTGTTACCTACTTTCCAATGAGGTGGTAGAAAAAGGGTGTTTATTTTGATATTTTCCCTGATCTATAATTATTCTCGCACGTACAGGTGCTTCAAAATCTGTTATAAGAATGACAGTAGTAAAAAAAGATTGTAGATTCCAAAGGAACCTATTAAAAAGCTTTGTAATAAATTAAAAGTATTTGGATGTAAGTGTTTACTTTTCCTTGTCGCTTACCATTTTATCAAATCTCTCAGCTTTGCTCTTTTGAATTTATTTTTTACAAATTAGTCGATACTATTTTAATATTTGTAAATAAATTAAATCCTGTTTACGTTTCAGAAAAAAACAAAATTAACAATTTCGTTGTTAACAGTTGAAAAAAAAAATGAAGAAAACCAATTGATGGGTGCAGTTAACAAAAAAGACGCATTTCCGAAGACCTTGTTGCACAATACAGAATATAGAAAAGTAAGATATTTATTAAATACTAGCTGACCCGGTTTTGTTCTGTTTCTTTTTATTGTTTTCATCATATTTTCTCGTTAGTTATCGGGTTAATACTATTTTTTTTGTTCTATTTTGTAATTTATCTATTATAGTATATTACGTATCAAGAGTGGTAAGTAGGACATTACGTACGAGTGGAAAAGTTAAGTAATTACACGAGTACGTAATACCTCTTACCACTCAAGTTACGTACTATGCTTTATCTACGACTCAATATTTTAATTTTAATTCTAAATATTTGACATCTCTAAAAAATATATGACGTACGTACTGTACTGTTATCTACTCCTTTGACAGTAAATGTCATTTATACTTATTATCACCATGCAGGGTAAGTAAGCTATAACGCACAGTTGTGCGTAATGAAACGTCATTCCAGTTACTCTGCATGGTGACAATGAGTATAAATGACATTTACTGTCAAAGGAGTAGATAAAATATATTACATATCAACTGCACCACCTTACTGTGGCGTCATAACACTTAAGTAAGAATTGATCGTTATGTGATATTACCCAGGCAACAAAATCACGTTCCAAAAACGTGAAAAATACGTTATCGGATACCTAAAATCACGTTTCCAAATGACGTTTTATTGACGGTAATTTAACGTGAATAAGTCCCACCACAATCACGTGATACTAATGACGTTAATAAAACGTTAGCAACTAACGTATTGCTGACGTATAATATACGTATATGAAACGTTAATAAAACGTTAGCAACTGACGTATAATATACGTATTTAAAACGTTATTAACTAACGTACTGCTGACGTATAATATACGTAAATATAACGTCTATTTAACATAAGCAGATCACTTGTATGTAACCTTTCACATAAAAGCTGGTTTTTAAAAATAGGAAAATAAAACATCATTATATACTTACTATTTTTTTTTATTAAATAAGATTAATATTCGTTTTCAAACTTAAATCAAATTCTATTTTGAAAAATGAAACTTTTTTAGCTTAATTACAAAAATATATGTTTTAGCATCATAGATTTTTTTATCGCAATTTCTTGACGTTTTCAAGGTACGAGTTCCGGAAGAATTAAGACCTAAAAAGAATCCGCGAAATTACGTTTTACACTTAAAGCCTATGACATAACCTACCTCCAAATTCATCCAACGATCGATCGTCTTCTTTTGGACATCTCTCCGTTAGAGGTTGTTTACGAATGCTGCAACTCTTACTTGAAGACAAATCTCTAAAGCAATAAATCAACTGTAATTACATTTATTAATAACTTAAGCATAAACTTACCTGATTTCTTTCCAAATATAATTTGACGGAGTCGCTTTAATTTCTTACTTTTTTTGAGAAATTAAAAGGTCTTGATCTGGATCTGAATCAGAAGACTCATAAAAAGCTTTTCTCTTTCGATTCCTTTTCACTAATGATTGTGAAACTAATTCTTCAATGATTATGGGATTATAACCTTAAAGAAAATGTAACCATTAATTTCAATATGAAGCATCTACCTAACTATATAATAAAAGATAGATGTACATATATTTAAATAAAGTGTATATGTAATACTTACTTAAAATTTTTATTACTTAATACTAATACAGAGCACACAAACTACGCCAAACAAACACAAAAAATATAAAATGGCGACAGCGACAATGCCGACAATCCTCTTGAACAGTGGTACCAACTGGTACGGTACCAACCAAAATAAAACCACGTAAAAAAGATTTTGGCGCACTTATCAAAATGTGCATCTTTCATCCTTCTTGTTTTATTATTAGAAATGCATATATAAAACGTTATAAAGGTTTGATCCATTTTAAAATTTTAATAAATGAATTTAATAAATATTTTATTATCCGTCACTTTGCTAACTATTTTTCGACGTGTTAATTACGTTTCACAGGTATACGTTTTTTTGGGGGGAGTCGAATCACGTTTTTTTTAGGTCATATTTAAGACATTTTGCGACCTAATGCATTTTTCACGTGATAGTCACGTCTTTATGACGTTTTACGTGATCATGTGGTTGCCTGGGTAACTGCTCCACCTTACGGTGGCGTCATAGTACTTCATTAAGTAAGAATTTCTCGTTTAAATATTTGATATACTTGTGGTGGCGTCATAATACTTAAATAAATATTGATTGTTTAAATATATGTGATATTAACTGCGCCACCTTAGGGTGGCGTGATAGTACTTCATTAGGTAAGAATTTCTTGTTTAAATATTTGAGATATTTGCACTGGCGTCATAATACTTATACGTATATTAAACTGTATATTAATGGTTAATTGAACTAAAAGATAACGTCGAAGACGCATAGTTTTTGATCGAAATTATCAATTCAAATAAGTATAATTATACTTCATTTAAAAACTAGGAGGAGTGATTTGAAAAGCCAGACTTACAGCCAAATAAGTTACTAGAAAATTTACAAGGCGGCAAATTTAAATACATTTTTTTCATTTAAATAAAATTGAAAATAAATGTTTATGGACACTTTATATATGGTCTAAGATGGTCACAAAGTAAAATTACAATAATTATATTAAAAAAAGAAATCAATTAACAAAAGTCACCATTATAAATATTTCACACTTTGAAAACATAACCTATAAATGTCACAAATTACTTGATAAATGTAAGTGGCAAATTTTTATAGTGTAAACTTGCCTCCAAATTAACCAATAAACAAACGCGAGTGTTGCCAACTCAAATTCAAATCGCTCCTCCTAGTTTTTAAATAAGGGGTAAGTGTTAAAAATATTACTTTAGTTTCCAATGTTCGCAATTTTTTATAGCAATTAACAATCGTTAACCGGTTCAACGTACAAAATTGAAGCCAGATATGCTTCAAACTAACTATCAACAATTCCAAGGTTAAATTTTTTTATCTAACTACCTATTATTAATATTAAAAAAAAGGTGTTTAATAATATAAAATTGCTTAATAACTTAAAAAAAGCATATTTTAATTTAGTTTAGACATTTAGAAAATTCCTACATGCTAGGAAATAATTATATTTTCTTATTAATTTATAGCTTTGAGTAAAACTATGCTTTAAATATTGTAATCGGTAGATAGAAACTTATAATTTGTAATAATCGTGGTAATAATATTTTATTAAAATTGAATACCATTGATAGGTATACAGGGTGTCCCAGAATTAACTACGGAAACTTCGTATACGTATTCCTTGATGACAAATAAGTAGGGTCTTTCCTATAAAAAAAATTTTTTTAGAGACTCCTGTCAGAGTTATAACCTACTTTGCAAATGTGCGCTACTTGATCGCGATACACGATACTCAATTGACATGGTCCTACTTTTTAGTTTTTTACTCCAAACCGAAACGATTTCGCAAAAAACGACAAGGAACAAAACAGTTTCTAAATAATCAAAACTTCCTAAAATAATTTTTTGTTATTGCAAATATTAATTGCTAAGAAAGTTACAAAAAAAATTAAGAGGGGTTCCTTGATTTGCACCCTTAGAATGGGGTAGGGCAGGTGAAAAGTGGCAGGAGAAATGCGTCTTTATTAAAATGATGTTCACCCAAATTTTTAATTGTTTATCTTGGACCAATCAGAAGATATTAAATTAAAACCGTATTTTACCACCCCTCTTTAAAGGGTTATAACTCTGACAGGAGTCTCTAAAAAAATTTTTTTTATAGGAAAGACCCTACTTATTTGTCATCAAGGAACACGTATACGAAGTTTCCGTAGTTAATTCTGGGACACCCTGTATATACATAATTTAATCTTAATCAAACACAATTACTGTAATAAATAATGGATAAGATCAAATTGCTTACATGTAAAATAGATACACAGACATATTATGAACAATTAACCAACTTAAGCCCATTCTACACGAACCACAAAAACGCGACTACTTAGTGGCGAGTAAAATGCGTACGTAACAGAACGACAGAGTTTAAATGGGACCTTCTACACGAGCGACAATGTGGTCGCGTGAGGACGCGTTCATTGGCGAGCACGCGACTTTTACGCCGGAGGTTGCGTAAAAGTCGCGCGCTACTTTGCCGCGTGTCATTCTGCACTTAGCGACTTGCAAGCGTCTGGTCGGCCGAACCCACTGACTAGTGACTTGTCACACTCCATACAGCAGTGCAGTACGTAGATTGTGTTTTTGGCTCCTAGCATAGGCAGAAATGTTTGACACAGAACGCTTTATTTGTGAGACATCCGGTAGTACTGAAAAAACTTCTCGGGATAGCTACGATGTTCTGCAAAGTTTGTGTGAAAGGGACACTTTAAGCTCAACTATACAAAAGTGCTTATGCACAGTAATACGGAGTGCTACGAGGGTTGTCTTTTTAGTTTTGCATATAGTAATGAAGATACTAAGATTTTTGTAGCATTCTTTGAAATGTCGCGATCTGCTAGAGTTAGAGAGTTAGAGCGTTCCGAATGAGACAACCTTGTAATCTATATTGGATCAAATGTAGGTTTTGTGAATGTATAGTAAACTCATTGAATAGGTTCTTCCAATGAGCCCACAAAACGGATTTGTCTATTTCCATATATGGATATTAAGATTATATAAGCAGTCGTCCAGAACTTGAAAAGTGTAAAATTAAAGAACAAGTGTTTATGAGATCTCGGATAATTGAAAGTCTCTAGTAGTTGTTTTAGAGTTGAGATGTATTTTTCGCTTTGAAAACAGGCTTACTGGAAGTCTTCGATAAAAAAATAAGGTATATTGAGACTTCGATGGTTGTCTTTTTAGTTTTGCATAAAGCGCCTCTAATAGAACGTTTAGAGGCACATCTAACCAATGTTTTGTTGACATAAATCTAGAGTTAAATTGTTATCCAACAAGTCGTGTAAGTATAGTCAATTTTCGGTTGAAAAATAGATCTCAACCGAGAACATTTTAGAGCAATAATTTTTTACAATTTTCGCTGAAGAATATTTCGCTGAAACAGTTTCTGTATTTGAGAATAAAGCACCATACCAGTTAACTTTTTCCCGCTGGTATTGTGAATTTCAACGTGGTTGCTCCAGTCTTAGCGACGAATCTAGGCTATAGGTACAACCAAAACAGCAGTTACACAGCAAAAAATTGATGCGGTTCGTCAGCTAATTAAGAATGACTACCGGATTATATAACGGGAGATAGAGGTCTTTGAGCATTTCAAAGACCTCGATCCAGAAGATCCTACATGAATAACTGGGTTTTACAAAGTTGGCTTCCTGCTTGATCCCTTATTTATTTACCAGAAGTTATCGCGAAACTCTGAAAAAGCAACATACAACGGTGAATCATCCTACATCAGTATATTGCAAGTGCTCACACTGCCCAAAAGACAATCGAGTTTTTGGAGCTTTAAAATTGTTAGACCCTCCACCGTATAGTCCCGACTTCTTTATGTTCCCAAAGATCAAGAATTCAATGCGTAGGCAGTGATTCCAGTAGCCAGAAGAAACCATCGATGCCTTTAAAACAAGTCTCAGCTGAAGACTTGAATAACTGTTTTACCAATTGGTTTGAACGTGTGCAAAAGTGTGTCGATCTTGATGAAATATATTTTGAAAAGCAATAAAGAACTTTAAGTCTTTATATTTTTTGTCTTTATGGCTATATGTAAAATTAAAAATACAGCCATCGTATTGGAACGCTAGTGTCACAGCTCATTTTATATACAATTCAAAAGTGATCTGTGTCCTTACCATAAATAACTATAGTTCTTTAAAGTTATGAATGATTACAGTTAAAAAAACTTAGCATCTTACATCTTGGTCAAAAAACCATTCGCCAGAAGAAATTAGGAAATATTCATTTTTTTCTATATTTGCAAGAGTACAAGGTAAAAAAACTAAAATATTTGTGTTTCACGTTCTTATTGCAATCTAAAATAGTGTGAGCATAATATATTAAGACTATATAATTTAAATTTCGCGCGGAAATATTTTTTTCTACGTTGCTAACACTGTCAGTGACAGCTGTGCCAAATATCACATAAAAATAATCATTAGTGTTTAGTATATGTCAGAGACAATATAATCTCTGGTATATGTTTGTCTTTCTAAAGTACAAGAACTGCATTCGGCGATTTTTACAATGAATGAAATTAATCAACAATTAAATTTTTTGTGCGGAATCAAATTTCTGGTGCTCAAACGTTCAGAATGTTGCAACAGGCCTTAGGTGATAATTGCATGTCACGAGCAAGTGTTTTTGATTGGTACAAATTGTTCAAAGAGGGTCGAGAACGCGTTGACGACGAACCACGTCCAGGGGGCTATCAACATCAACTGATGAACAACACGTCAATGAAATTAAAGAATTGGTTCTCAAAAATCGTCGATTGACTGTTAGAGTCCTTACTGATATGGTTGGCATATCAGAAAGATCAGTGAAAACCATTTTAAAAGACCATTTAGGCCTGAGAAAAGTCATATCTCGTTTGGTTCCAAAAATGCTCAATTTTTTGGAAAAAAAGGCGTTGCGTTGATGTGTGTGAAACGATGCTTTCTGACTATCTGGATAATGTGACACGCATGATCACGGGAGATGAGACATGGATCTACGCCTACGACCTGGAAACAACCGATCAATCAAGCGAATATTATTCGTTGCAAAGTGTATGACTTGTTTAAAGAACAAATTATACCCACTCTAGATATATGAGTTTACAGATTTCACGTCGACAACTCTGAAATTAAGTGCGTTAGAACAACTGTTTGGAAGTGTTAGCATCGTATAGTTTTTAAATACAAAAAAGTAGATAAACGACAGGTACTTGTAGAATACTATCATTCACAGCTGTCTTAACCTTAGTAAGAAGAACCTCCGAATTATAACAGGAATACTAACCAGATACTGCCGATTAAGAGGACACACGAAGAAACTAGGATTGGTGGATGAAGCAAACTGCAGATTCTGTGAGGTAGAGGATGAAACCTCAATACACTTACTCTCAGAATGTATCGCATTAAGTAATCCTAAGGTCAAACACCTAGGGTCATACGAAATAGAGAGGGAAGAACTACCCTACTTAAAACCCAATGATATCCTAAACTTTCTAAGGAAGATAGGACTAAAAGAGCTGCTATAAGTCTGAGTAATCATCAGAAATATAGCAAGAATAACAATATTTTATGCTGGATCAGTGGATGGATGGGTTCCAAATGCTTTATCTCTATCAGCTAAAAACATCAGAGATTCATTCAACATCACTTCTGATATATTTGAAGCCTGGTTTCAAAATAAGTTAATATCCAACATTATCTTCCCTAATAATGTTTGTTTGGACGTGTTTGCAACGTATGGTGTTTAAATACAAAAAAGTAGATAAACGAAAGGTACTTATGGTCTTATGGAATACTAACGTTTACGGATATGGCGAACGGCATATTTAATCAAAATTAAACAATATCGTCGAGACAACAGACCTTTTATTTAATTAGATGAAACGTTGTTTGATACTCACAATACGCCATCTAAAGATTGGGTAGACAATAGTTAATCTTGCACAACAAAAGCGCCTTCTAATAGAGGAAGAAGAATATCAATATTCCACGCTGGATTAGTGGATGGATGGGTTCCAAATTCCTAATCTCTATCGGCTAAAACCATAAGACATTCATTTAACATCACTTGTGATATATTTGAAGCCTGGTTTCAAAATGACTTAATACCCAACATTATCCCCCCTAATCGTGTTCTAGTTATGATATTTATTTTCACCTAAATAATACTTAGCAGGATTTATTGCACATTTAAAAAAGTTTCGCATTAAAAAAAATACTTTTGTGATAATTATGCCGAAAATATAGGTCATACGATTTTAAAACTTCCGCTATGAATTTCATGAAAAAAACCATTCTTCATTAAAGGTTCTGTACTTCTTTTTTCCCTTAATTAGGTATATAGATATTAAAATGAATATATAATGTTAATTTAAAGCAAAATAAAATCTAAAATTCCTTAAGCCGGCTCTTTCCACTAGTTACCTGAAGTTAGAAAATCCCTTTACAGCTTCGACTTTATCAGTAAGTGTTAAAAAATCTAATTATTTTGATTGATATAAATTGACATTTAAATTGAGGTGAGATTTTATCTGTCGTTTTTTATTAAGGAGTCGTTAATATTTTATAGGTAATCTACCTATTTGCTTTAATAATATTCAGCTCGAGATGTGAGTTTTCACAATTTTAAAGTTATACTTCTATTCGCGCGCCTGGCGTTGGAAATTTGTATGAGATTAAATAGACAAAATCATTACATTACGTTACATATGTAATGGCGTGAGTAAGAGAGAAACAGAAACACATATAGCTATAGTGGTCGGTAAAAACAAATATGAAATATTGATCACATGTTATTAGTCATAACCAAAGTCAGGCAAATATGCAAACCAAAAGTAAGATATATGCGCATACATATGCATATTATTTGTGGAATGTATGCAAGTATGTGCGTTTATTTGAACAAAATATGCACTTCGTAAACCGCTTAAATAATATAATATATCAATACTAGCTGACCCGGCGAACTTCGTACCGCCTATTGATGTTTTTTACCATTTTTCCAAATTTTTACGGTTTTGTAAATTATCGATTAGATATATCATATATTAACTGCGCCACCTTATGGTGGCGTCATAGTACTTAATTACGCAAGAATTGCTAATGTAAATTTATACTATCTCAACTGCGCCACCTTACGGTGGCGTCATAATGCTTAATTTAGTAAGGATCACTCTTTTAAATATATGAAATAGCTGTACCCGGCGCGCGTTGCTACGCCAACAACTAAAATAAATTTAAGAAAAATAAACGAGATGAAGAGATAGAGGAGGAAAGAAAGTTTATAGTTTTGTTTCACTTATCGCACCAAAAATTTATTTTTCGAACTTATATTTATATGAAATCAATATTGAATTTGATACATGGAAGCGCCATCTGGTGGTAACTTCTATTAATACGAATATCATATTCATATTAGGCATTAAGAATACAGCATCATACTAATTTTCATGACAATCGGTTAAACAGGGAAGAAGTTGCTACTCTGCAGCGCCACCTGGTGGCGAGTGGCATCAATGAGCATATCATACAAAACTTCTCCGTGGAAAGCACATATAGATACCAATTTTTATTACAATCGGTTGAACGGGACAGAAGTTACTACTTTGCAGCGCCACCTGGTGGCGAGTGGCATCAATGAGCATATCATATAAACCTTCTCCGTGGAAAAATACATATATATATATACCAATTTTCATAATAATCGGTCCAGTAGTTTTTGAGTTCATTGATTTCTTACATAAAAACACATCCTTTTTTATATATATAGATTAGGCGATATGTTTCAGCGCCACCTGGTGGCGAGTGGCATCAATGAGCATAGCATATTCGTTTTCTCCGTGAAAAAATACATATACATACCAATTTTCATGACAATCGGTTGAACGGGACAGAAGTTGCTACTTTGCAGCGCCACCTGGTGGCGAGTGGCATCAATGAGCATAGCATATTCGTTTTCTCCGTGAAAAAATACATATACATACCAATTTTCATGACAATCGGTTGAACGGGACAGAAGTTGCTACTTTGCAGCGCCACCTGGTGGCGAGTGGCATCAATGAGCATAGCATATTCGTTTTCTCCGTGAAAAAATACATATATATACCAATTTTCATGACAATCGGTTGAACGGGACAGAAGTTGCTACTTTGCAGCGCCACCTGGTGACGAGTGGCATCAATGAGCATATCATATAAACCTTCTCCGTGGAAAAATACATATGTGTACCAATTTTCATAATAATCGGTCCAGTAGTTTTTGAGTTCATCGATTTCGTACATAAAAACACATCCTTTTTTATATATATAGATTAAATATTCTTTATATGTTATTTGTGGTATAAAATGTGTAGATATGTATATAGGTATGTAAGTGATTCCGTTCTAACTGTGATATTCAATGTCTTGTATTGTTTGTTCTCACAGGTCATTAGTTTATAATTGATTAATCAATTTTTGTGTTAATTGGATAATTATAAAGATATTTCAACAATATTTTTATATAATATAACTTGTCATTTAGAGAAAATTTACAATATTTGACCTATAAATTGTTAATTTTTTTAAAGCACTAAATGATTAACATTAAATTTCGTTTTAATAACTTTTAAATTTTAACGAATTTTTGAATTTGAATTTGTGAGATTCGAGCGCCATCTACCTTGAGATTTATGTAACGTCTGCTGACCCTCCTTAAAAGTCACTTAAGAAATATTTAAAAACCGGAGTAAATGAAATATGTACTATCAGGAGTTTGTGTCATCTTAGGACTCAATTTTTAAAAAGCCATATCGATAATGTGGTATTGAAAAACTTTATTAACTTTTAATTTTCTTTAACCAAAATATTAATTTCTTGTATTTCGTACCAGTCTTAATTTAAATTATCAACTACATAATTAAAAAATTTCTTTCAACATTTTCACTACCCTGATTAAATCTTTTTAACACTTTGTATAAATGTTGGTATATTTATTTTTTAAGAAAACTAGTGTCATTTCATTAATCCTATAATATAAAACCCATTAAGGGGCCACCAATTCTTGAGAATTTCTTCTTTCTAATTTTGAGAATTCCCAGATATTTTAAATATTTAAATATACCCTATAATATAAAAACCCATTAAGGGGCACCAATTCTTGAGAATGACTACTTTCTAATTTTGAGAATTCCTGGATATTTTAAATAGTTTATGATAGGAATAAAATCATTTTGAAAATATCGGGTATGAATGTTTTAAAAGAGTAATCTTAAAGATGATTTACAAAATCATTATTTTTATTTAAATTATTAAAACTTTTAATAAATGTATTAAATAATATATTTGTTTTAAAAACGTATTATATCCACTATGTTTTTAAATGTTCCAGTATATGCAAAGTCCAAAAAAAAATCTAAAAATATGCAAATTCATATGCAGATGCTGTTTGCATATTTGCCTGACCCTGGACTCATAACTATAAGGGGGCGTCCACAAATTACGTGAGGCATTTTTCTGGATTTTTTGACACCCCCACCCCCTCTGGTGAGATTTCATAAGATTTTCCCTAACTCCCTCCCCCCTTCCCAAATCTCACGTGAGATTTTTAAAAAAATTGGTATGTTAACTGTAATCGCTTTGGATTAAAAAAAAATACAAGAACATAATTTATTTCATTACTTTTACTTTAAAAACTAGCAATGATTAGTATTTGATACTAAAAATACATAATATTTATTCTAATTCAGTCCATGGGCAGTAGCCACAGTGGTGCTTCTCTGCGGTGTTTGGACAAATACAACAAACACTATTGTGTGAAATTTCGCCGTATTTTCATTCTAGAAGCATTTTTGTACTTTAATTTAATTTTACTTTTACGTAACTTTACACCGTTTTCTACTTGAAAAAAAAATTACGTGATATTTGGTAAAACCCTCCCTCTCCCCCAAGTGAGATTTAGAAAGATTAAGCTTGACCCCCTCCCCCCTCTGAACACCTCGCGTAATTTATGGACGCCCCCTAAGTCCTTTGATTACCGTTTAAACATTCAGTACATTGAAAAGAGATAGATATACAAAAAATAGTATGAGCTAATAATGTTGTAATATCGTAGAGACGTTTCACATTGTGTTTGACAGATTATTTTATTATTCTGTCACGTATAAATATCAAGTTTAGTATTATATATTAATAAAAATATTCAGTAATAAGTATTGTTTGTAGTTTATAGTACCGTCACGTGATTGCAGTATAGGTTATATTATGTCCTACACTATGCTTTTGATGTTTTTAAGAAATGTATATTTCAGTTAACTTTTTGTATTTTATAAAAATCTTTCATTATTACCACAAAATTATTATAAATATTATAAATATTCTTTTATTCATCGCATTATATATGCGTCTAGGTTACTTCTTCGGGAATTTTTGAGTTTAACTTTTTATTGCTTGGCATGAATGCATGGTTCAAGGGGTCAACAAATACGCTAATACGTGACTTCTTCTTGAATAAGTTTCGCTATTTAATACTACTTTCTTTCTTCGATATTTCTCTTTTAAAGAGGCGCCCTCACCTTGTTGTCAACCTATACGCTATTCAAAATATTTGATACTGCTCACGTTGGCGGCACTGATTAACCTTATACTTTATACAGTTTTTAGTTGATATTATATTATACACACGATATATATATTTTCACAATAAATATTTTTAGATTTTGGTCGATAAGCGAAAATACGATGTCATTTTTTTTGGCTGTTTGAATTTTAACCTATAAAATGGACATGAAAGTTCGGATTTATAGTATAGAAGGTCTATGCTTCAAGCATATAATAATTTTGCTAAATCATTCCCATACAAATTTCTAAACCCGAACGCGTGCATAAAAGTATAAGTTCTACTGCCATACTCGTTTTTTTTATCACAATTTTTATACATTTTAAGTTTTTAAATAATGAAGATATTTTCTGTTCTTAAGAACATATATTTATGTAAATAGATATTTCAACACTGTAACATTAGAATACAAATCATGAAATTTTTAAAATGTAATGAACTTTAACTACAAATAACATTTATTTGTTGATACAAAAAACACTATTAAACAACAGTATAACTAGTAATTTAGTAAACTGATCAGTTATTTTAAAATATTGATAATTTATTTAACAATATTATTATCTACTGTTTCCTAATCACCTTGTATAAGAACGTGAGCCCGTGCGCATCAAAGTTGTAATATTATTGGAAACTCCATTTCATTTAACTATATTTTGTTGAGTTTCGTTTTAACTACGGAACCTTCAATATTAATATTAAAATAAATCATGTTTATTGTGCACAATTTTTAAAAGTAGATATAAAAGGAGTTTGAATTCTCTCAATATTTTCAATTCGTGGGTAAGATGAAGAGGTTCCTATACACTGTCCTTTTACTCATAGCAAAGTGTTTGGCCGAATTTAATGAACATGATTATAACACAGTTTTTCCTAATAATGAAGATGATGGAACATTGAAATTGGTTACTGTGGTAAGTGATTTTAATATTAAAATTAAGTAAGTATGGTTCTTAAGTTAATTGGGCATTTATAAACTGTATTTTAATTCCATTTAAGATATATTAATTTATACAAATATAAAGTCCCCTTATTGTATACTAGCTGACCCGGTGAACTTACCACCTAACAATTAATGATTTTTTTTATTTTTTGTTATTTTCTAGTTTTTTCGATTGATTTTCATGATTTGTTTCGATTTTACCATATTTTTGTCTATTTACAGGTTTTTACATTTTTTGTTGTATTTTGTAATTTTTACGCTTACGTCCTTTTTTAATTGTTTTTTTTTTCGATTTTTTACATTTTTCTTTTTTTCACATTTTTTGGTTATTGTTAGTTTTTTCACTTTTTTAATTTTTATCCATTATACATTTTTATCTACATTTTTCCAATTTTGATAGATTTTCATCTTTTTCTGTTTATTCAATTTTCTTAGATTCTCCATTTTTCGGATACCTACTTCCTTGTTTTTTAAATTTACCAATTTTTTAATTTTTTTTTACATTTTTGTCAATTTTTCACGATTTATAATAATTTTTTTAACAGTATTCAGAATATTCAATAATATTCTACGGTTTTACACGTTTTTTAGGATTTCCGACAATTAACAATTGTCAACAATTTTTTTTACGATTTTTAATTTTTTTATGATTTTTGACAGTTTTTAACCATTTTTATCAATTTTTTAAGATTGTCAAGATTTTTTAACCGTTTTACCAATTTTTCAAGTTTATTAAGAATTTCTTATAATTTTTAATAATTTATTAAGTTTTTCAACATCTCTCTACGATTTTTGACATTTTTTAGCATTTTCAACAATTTTTCAAGATGCCAACAGTTTTTTACGATTTTCAACTTTTTTCAAGATTTTTAATGTTATATCAGGGTTTTTTTAAATATTTTTCATAATTTTCAGTAATTTTGTACGATTATTAACAACTCTTTTCAAATTTTTCTGGATGTTTGACATTTTTTCAAGATTTTCCCAAATTAATTATTCACGTTTTTTAAAATTTCTTTATAATTTTTTACCATTTCAAATTGTTTATACATTTTTAACAATTTTTTACGTTTTTTTAAAAGTAAATTTTAAATATTATTTAAACAAAGTTTCAAGGCAATATTAGCACCCTTAGGGAATAAAAAATAATTTCCATTTTTATTAAAATCAGTGCCGATTTAAAGATTTTTCCATTCAAACTTTCACCCCTTCAGGGTTAAAATTTTTCAAAATCCCTTCTCGTTCTAGAATATTTATGTTTTTATTTTTTTACTTTATTCGTATTCTGGTATATTTCATTTGTACGACATTTTTTTCATGAATTCGATTTTCCCTTTTTTTGTTATTTTCCGAATTGTTTTCAATTTTAAAATTTTTTTTCATTCTCCGATTTTTTCTTCACAACTTCGATTTTTATAATTCTTACAATTTTGTTTCCATTTGTTATCATTTATTGTGTAATTTACTTTTATAATAATTTTCTATCTATTTTTTTTACATTGTATTAATGGTTATTCGAGGCGAAGACGAATCCAGCAAATCAAAGTTATTAAAATCTGTACGGCTATATCGTAGTCGCAGAAAATCGTAATGCTCGCACAGAACATTATTTGTTAATATTTTCTTTAATGATGAATATTATATTGTACTACTCATTATACTAATCCGTACAAAGACAAATCCAAATAATCTTTCTCATTTCTTACATAATATAATAATATATCAATCAAATCTACCGGGTGTCTCCGAAACCTTGATGTCAGCCTTTCTCTAGTTATAAATAACTAGCAGCCCGCCCCGCCTTTGCACGGGGATTAAAGAAAAATAACAAAAGCCATTAAATGTATTGTGTCAACGCTGCCCTGTAAACAATATTACATGTTGTTTTATTTTCTGGCAGCACAATAAATTGATTTTCAGGCGCTCCGACCCGCCTTAGACGGTTGGCCATGAGGAAAACGATCCTACTAATTGGAAGGTTTGACCTTGAGACTTATTATTAGTAAAAGCGAAAGATGTTTAGATAGGAAATTGAAGCGGTTTAAATGGATTTGGTAGATCAGTTGGGATCATCGGTATCCTCAATGTATGAGCTAGTTGACCAGCTGGTGGTTCAGTTATAATTGTCCTTTAATTCCTTTATACGTAGCCTCGTCCCATTGCACATGCTAAATTTGTGATATCTGTCGTGATTATGCAATATGTTATTTTGATAAGGATTAATACCAAGATAAAAACTTTTAAAAAATTAAAAAATAGTTATTGTGACGTAACTATAACAGTTAGACATATGCTGTCGCGTCATTTTTTGTAGATATTTATAGGTATATTCTTCGAAATCGTAGTACATTATTTTATTCTATAATCAATAGTATTCTCAGCGGATTTTAAGGTCATTTTTGGTTACATTAATTGCATTTTAGTAAGGATCCCTATTTTTTTGAAAACCAAACATAGCCTATGTCACTCGAGAATAGTATAGCATTCCAAATGTGAAAAAAATTTTGAAATCGGTCCAGTAGTTTCGAAGCCTATTCATTTCAAACAAACAAACAAATAAAAAATCAAACCTTTCCTCTTTATAATATTAGTATATATATAGTATATAGAAGTATTCTCAGCGCACGCGATGTAAGGATTTTAAGGTCAATTTTGGTTACATTAATGGCATTTTAGTAAGGATCCCTATTTTTTTTGAAAACGAAACATAGCCTATGTCACTCGGGAATAGTGTAGCTTGCCAACGGTGAAAGAATTTTTGAAATCGGTCCAGTTGTTTCGGAGCCTATTCATTTCAAACAAACAAACAAACAAACAAACAAAAAATCAAACCTTTTCTCTTTATAATATTAGTATAGTAGAGACATCTATACTAATATTATAAAGACTGTCTTTTATAGAGCTCATCAGTAAAGTGCAGGTTATATATATATATATATATATATCTCCAGTCACTAATGATGAGTCATCCACGGTATAGACCGATTGATACTTGTTAGTTTTACTTGCGAAAATTAAACACATTCGAAAGTAGCGCCATCTCCACTCCAAAAATGACACATTGGTGATCGCTTTGCATCTTTTAGGCAAGGTAAATAAAACCAAACGAACAGATCGTTTCTTTTGACAGTCTTATAAATAAAATATTAAAAAAATGATACAAAACGTACCTATATCGTGCCATGCAGTCAACGTGATCCAGATATAAAAACCTGGATTTGGGCGTGGGTTAGGATTTTCTAACTGAATGTGTTTAACTTTTGCAAGTAAAACTATGTATCAGTCGGTCCATAACGAGGATGTCTCTTCATTAGTAACTGGACAGATACAACCTGTACTGGAGTGATGAGCTCTAATAGAGTGAAGCACAGTGTCTACAGTTTGGTTTTGCACTTGTATGGACTAATTATAATACTTATATCTATGTCGCAACATTCTGTGCTTAGGAAGTTAAAAAATTCTAACTCATTCAATAAGTGTCATTAATTATCGGATAGTGTAAAATTTCACGTAATTACGCATTTTTTTTTGTGTACACTTGTGCAATTATATAATTAATTTTTTCGTACTTGAAATAGTATGTTTATTTAATATGATAAAATTAATATATTTTTTCTTGATAAGAGCTGTTAGTAATATTTGAAAAATGTTAATTAGAAGATATATTTCTGTTTCACAATAAATTTGATTATTCTGAAACTATTTAAAGATGTTATCTATTAAGGTTCAAATTAAGGATAAAAAAACTAAAATACGTCAAATATTTCAAATTTAATTAGCTACCTACCCTTTGTTGGTCAATACCTCTTTGGTCTCAGTTAGGCATAATTGAATCTTGTGAAAAACCTTCATGATACAAAGGATAGTCCAGATCTAATCAACAAGGCCATTTGTTTCACCTTTAGTCGTTTGCACCAGAAACTTCTTTCATCGAAGAGAAATTGTAAATATTGAAATTCTAGTCCATCTTATTTTGAATATTCAGTTGCAGGAACAGGTCTCCAGATAGGAGAACCGTGGACAACTCTTCTTGCTGGGAACAATCTTAATTTGAAGATAAGAGTTTTTTATATAATATTTCTATTTTTTTTGTCAAACCTACAATCCTATTGATTACCGCTCAAAATAACACTTGGATGGCCTAAATTTCCTTATACAAGATAAAAGGGGCTATTCTCAATGAGCTCGACATGGAGCTGCCTTGTATATAGAAATAATACAATAACATCTAGGTTTTGTCAAAAAACAACATTTTTAAAGTTAAAACTTCTTCTAGCTCGCCTGATACAGACTGCAATATAGACAAATAAACGTACATTTTGTACAGGAAAAGAACATCGTTTGAAAGAAGTCAGAAATAATTTCAAGACACTCCAAAGTCGGCTTAAATTGAATTATTATAATAAGATTATAAAAACTAACGTATATGTGAATATAATGAACACATCCATTTTTTATACATCAAATCGTGTGGTGGCCTAAAGTGAAACAAACGACAGCTACCAAAAAATTAAACCAAATTCAAAGATCAGCATGCCTTCTCATAACAGGAGCCATGCGAAGCACACCGACCAGCGCAATGGAAGTCATACTCGGTCTCACCCCCCTTGATATATTTGTTTAGGAGGTCGCATTGATGACCATGGTACGCTTTCGCACGGTTGGTATCGAACCCACTGTAGGGACTGGCACCTATAGGGATAGTCTGTGGAGGGAATCGATAAAAGTGATACCACTCTTACAGGCAGTCACGGATGCCGTCGCACCAAGATTTGTCTTTGACAAACCCTACAAAATATTAACAAACAAGACAGCAGACCCCAACGTAGTGAAAGCTCTGAGCGTATATACGGATGGATAAAAAACAAAGCAAGGTGTGGGATGTGGAATTTACTCTAGATCCTTAAGCCTAAAAATAAAATGGGCTATGGATGGCTTGTCACGTGTGGTTCAGTCAGAACTCACAGGCATAACCATAGCTGCAAAAGAATTATTCAATAGGAACATCACAGGCAGGAATATAAATATATATACAGACTGCCGACAAGCACTACTGACCCTGAATAGACCACGTTTCACTTCAAGTTTAGTACTAGAATGTCACCAATCTCTAACTGAGGCCAGCCAAAATAACGTGGTCACTCTCAGCTGGATCAAAGGACATGGGAACTCTAAAGGCAACCGCATTGCGAACAATTTAGCAAAGAGGGCTGCGGGCTACAAATATGTTAGCCCTCGCCCATCTACCAAGCTAACATTGTCCGCAGTCGTGGACCTTATTAAACAGCACTCTCACCAAAAATTTATACAGTGTTGGGATGAAACTACGAACTGTAGACTGGCCAGAGAGTTATTACCTCATCCTGGCGAGGAAACAGCAAAAAAATTTAAGGCATTGACCAGACAAAATCTCCGAACAGCTGTGGGAATCCTGACAGGTCACTGCCAATTGCGACAACATCTCTTTAGGATGAAACTAACAGAATCGCCGCTATGCAGAGGCTGCGAACAAGAAGAGGGAACAGTAGAACACATTAAGTATGACTGCTCTGCTTTTTCTGAAATCAGAAGATCCGTGTTGGGCGAGTATTGGCTTACACCAGCCGATGTCAGGGAGATCCCCCTCGGGAGCCTCATCACCTATTTTAAATCAATAGGCCTGGTGACATCCTGAGGTGAGGATATCCCTACGGGAGGATGCACAATGGGTCATATGTGGCCTCAGTGCTGGCTGAGCACTAGCTCGCCCCTCCCAAATTTCCAGATCCAGATATACATCAAATATTACCTACCTTCAGACATAAAAGTCCGGCGTTTCTGTGTTTGTTAAGCACTTAGTCACTCGAAGTTAATTATGATGATGGTATTGGTCGATTCGGAATACTTCAAATAATGGGTCACTATTTTTTCAAAAAAGTTTAATGAAACAAAAAGAGCTATCATGAGTTGATTACAAGAACAATTAACTATTTCCATTTCACTGTAGTTAAGCGGTTAAAATTGATTTTCTTTTTACTTCGTTAATAAGATCCCAATTTACATGGCTCAAATAATTGACTATCTATACTATTAATTTCAATCCTTTCTCATTATTCGCGATTTTCTTCTAAACAACCTTAAGTAATCTTAACTATCTGTGACTCTTTTGGTCAACTTGTGCGTAACGCGATTGATCGATAGTATCTTGCGACTGTCCAGTATGCTATAGTAGAAGGGTTTCTTTTTAGTTTTGCACATAGTACTAAAGACAAAAAATATTGATTTTTAAAATATGTCCTGCCAAGATTCTTACACTTTTGCAAACGTTCAAACCAATTGGTAAAACAGTTAATTCAGTCTTCAGTTGACACGTGCAAAATCGGCGCTGCCACGCATTAAATTCTTGATCTTTGGGAATGTGTTGGGACTAAGGTTGGGATTGTACGGCGAATGTTTTAAAAATTCGATGTTTTAAAGCTCGAAGAACTCGATTGTCTTTTGGGCAGTGTGAGCACTTGCATTGTCATGATGGAGGATCATTTGCCGTTGTGTGTTGCTTTGTCGGAGTTTCTCGATATCTTCTGGTAAACAAACGTTTATATACCAACTGGAAGTAACCATTCTCCGATCTACTTTAAGACAAAAGTTGCGACCATTTTCTTTGAAACACTTTTATTTTTTTTCTCATCGTGAAACACCCACACAGCGCATTTATGTTTATTTTTCGGTTCGTAGGCGTAAATCCAAGATTCATTGCCACTGACAATACTATAAGTATAAAGAATTTTTGAGCTTCCTTTGTTGAACCCTTCCAATGTTTTTCGACACCAATTAACGCGAACCGCTTTTTGCTCTTCTCTGATCAAATGAGTGATATTACGGGAAACCAACTTCGTAGCACCCAGTTCTTTATCTAGGATTTTTTGAACCGAAGTCTTTAAAATGTCCAAAGTTGGCCCTAACTTTCTTACCCTATTTTTCGATCAAATTGCTTATTGCAAAAATTCACTGTACCTACACGACAACAGATTGAGGTTAAATTTGTGTCTGAAGGGTCTATTTGTGACGCCTTACAAGCGGCTATATGCAAAACTAAAAAGCAATATTATGGTTTGTAAACAAAATTAAATAGGATTTTCACGAGGTTCCTTTATACAATCGTATTCTTTTAAAGTAGCCCTGGTAAAATCGTAAAAATAATTGGCATTTCAAATTCCTTTGAAAAAATAATACTTCTAATAATTACTTCCATATTATACAGAAAACAAGATTATTACTTAGTAACTTAGCGTTACTGTTTAACTGTTCTTTCGCGCGGCGATCAGAATTTCTATTTCATTTTATTATTCGATCGCTTGGTGGTACCTCCTCTTTAATACAAGGTGAGTCCATATCTGTGAGGAGCCTCCACGTTAGAGTTTCATATTTTTTTGAGGCGACACCAAATTTCCGCCCTTTTTGTGGAGAAATCCGAACAGATTTAAAACCCTGGTTTTGACTACTATTGAAAATTGAGGAAAATTCTTCCCTGGAGAAACTATCCCGATAACAACAGAGGCATATCTCCTGAAGCAGATAAGAGATAAATTATTTAAAAAAAACTTTTATTAACCAAATTAATATTCTGAGAAACTCAAAGTTTTATTATTAATTTAAATAATTGATTTTATTATTATTTTAAATAAATAATTTAATCGGGTGTTTGCGGATAATTTGTTTACTTTGTATTCTGGCGCCCTTATATTTCATATTTGGGGAGGACTGGTAAAACTCTTTAAAGAAGCCACGACCTAGTGAGCTAGCTAGGGGATTTACGCCCTTTTTGGGAATTTTAATGCTACAACTTCCTAACCAAGTAAACGTCATAAAGTCTTTCAACTCCTATTTTAACCCTTTAGGGGTTAAATTTTTAAAAATTCTAAAATATGTTCTTTATTACTTTACCATACAATAATCTTTATTTTTAAAAAAATTGAAGCAATTTCATCAACGTTATAAAATTTTTAAACAAACTTTCATCCCTACTTTACCGATTTAGGGGTGGCATTTTAAAAATTCTTTACTTACTGCTCACTTAAGTTATATAAAGAACCCAAGAGCAAAATTTCAAGATTCTTGGTTTAGCAGTTTGGGCTGTGGTTGATCTCTGGTTATCTTAATCACTCAGTCACCATGCTCTTCTTATCTTCTTATAAATACCTACTAGTATAAAAGTGACTTGATTTCTTTAATAAAAAACTAGTAAACAACAAATGTTTAGCTCGTGATTGTTTTTTATTTAAATTTATGTCAAAATAATATTAATTTCGTTTGCAGGAAATTTATTTTTTTGAACTAACTAGCTGACCCGGTGAACTTTGTACCGCCTATCAATCAATCGTTTTTTCGATTATTGTGTTTTTATTGATTTTGCGAATTTTTGAAGTTATACTTCTATTCATGCACTCGGTGGAAAAGATTTGTGTACAGTTAAATGGGAAAAATCATTACATATTGTTATGATCTCTATACTCATATAATTGTATTCTTGTGACTCTTCAAGGTTGGGTTCTTCGATAATATTAAACTAAAAAGTCCATCTCAATTTTAACATCATTTAATATATAAATATATTAATTCTTTACAACACTTTAAAAAACAATATAACATTCATCATTTATCCTGTCATAAACTTAACACTAATTAATTTTAAATGAAATTTTGCCCTCTTTTCCTAAAATCACCGAATAACTATTTCTAATATACCTCTATTACCAGCTGATAACAAACTATACCAGAAATACTTATCTTTATAAACTATGCTTATTTTATTTTGAAAATCCAATCTATGCAAATATCCAATTAATCTTCTCTATATATATCCATTTTATTCCATATTTAACTCTACCATATAGTTATTATAACATTCTATTCATACATTAATCTTCTTTTATAATTTTTATATTTATATTCATTAACATTCAGTATTTATCTTCATTTTCAATTTCTATTATTATTATATTTACTTTATAATGGTTTTTAAATTTTTAAAATTCTATATAATTTCCTAAACTTTTTCTCTGACTTTTTTCTCCAAAATTCTATGACATTCTATCAATAATTTTTTTTTTTATCCCCCTAGAAACCTCGCAACCCAAATTTTTTTTTTTTTTATTTATGATTCCTTGATAATTTGCATAAATTGATTATTCAATTCTAATATCTAGTTAGTCTTAATTACACTTATATTACATATAAAGACCAACTATTGAATACCATAACAATTTCCCAAATTTAAAATTTTATAAATTTTAGAAAAAAAATTTTAATAATTTAAAATTTAAAGTATATAACAATTAACATATTAACACAAATTCTGAATACTCTAAGTTTCTTCAAAATACCTATATAGGCTTTCAATATTAAATACTCCTCTAACATTTCTTGTTATCGGATCTTCAACAATATAACTATTAACACCTTCCTCATTTACTATTCTATATGGTCCTTCAAATATAGCTTTTAATTTCCCTGATTCATTTTTCTTTAAATTTCCACTTATATATGCTTTTATTATTACCAAATCTCCTTTCTTAAACCTTACAGGATATTTCACTTTTTTCTTAATTTTTTTATAATATTTTTCCCACACATCCATTAACCTTTTTCTTACTTTTTCTATAATTTCATCATATTTTTTTTCTTTCTTCTTCTTCTTCCCAATTTCGTTTTGGTTTTTTGACCTAACATTAAATATGTTGGTGTTTCTTCTGTTATTACATTTGGAATATCATTGATATACATTTCTACTTTATTAATATAATTTTCCCATTCTTTATGTTTCTTTCCATTTAAACTTATTCGTAAAAATTTTATCACTTCTTTAATATATCTTTCTGCAGAATTTGCTGCAGGATGTCTTATACTAATACAATTCTTTTTGATTCCTTTCCTTTTTAAAAATTTTTCTAAATTCTGTCCTTGAAAATACGTTGCATTATCCATTACACATGTCCTTGGTTTACCTATTTCTTCTATAAATTTTTGTAAACAATTTTTAATACTTTTATAATTTGTCCTTCTACATGGGTATAATTTTATAAATTTTGTAAAAACATCAACAATTACCAATATATGTTTATTATTATTTTTACTTCTTATTAGATTACTAATGAAATCTATTGCTATTATTTCCAATTTTTCCATTGCTGTAACACTTTTCTCAATATTTTTATTCACTTTATTCTTATTTTTATTCAATTGACATATCTTACATGTTCTTGTTATTCCTTTTGCTATCTTTTGATCTTTTTTCATGATAAAATTTTCTCTAAATAATAACCATAATTTTCTTGAACCTATATGTCCATATGTTACATGTAAATTTTTTAATATTTGTTTTCCTAAATAACTCTCAATTACATAAACTTCTTCATTTCCTATTTCCTTTATATAATATCCATCTTTAATTAAAGTATTCTGTTTTTCTTTTTCTGTTAAATTTTGTTGACTTCTTATTATTTCTTCTTCCGAAAACATACCTTCATCTTCTATTAATTTGTTCATTCCAATTTGTATTATTCTTCCTTTATCCTTATTTTCACTACTTTCTCTTGATAATGTATCTGCAATAATATTTTCCTTTCCTGATAAATATCTAATTTCAAAATCATATTCTTGTAATAATAAACTCCATCGATATATCCTATTATTATTAAATCGATTGACCATTACATTCTTCAAAGCCATGTGATCGGTTTCAATTATAAATTTTTTTCCAATTAAATAAAATCGACATTTTTGCACACAAAAAACTATACTCGCAAATTCCAATTCTGATACACTATAATTTCTTTCATACATTTTTGTGACTCTAGACATAAAACATATTGGTACTTCTATTCCATTTTGTACTTGTATTAAAACCCCTGCTAACTTATTAATTTCCCCTAATTTTTTTCCATTAGCACCTATTAACTTAATTCTTGGAATTTTAATCATTTCTTCTAATTTATTATCCTCAATAATTTTTTCATTTATCAATGTTGCTTCTGATCCGGTATCTATTAAAATTCTAATTTTCTTATTTTCTAAATTTCCTTCAACAACTACTAATCCAATTTTATCTTCTAATTTATTATTATTTTCTTCTAATTTTATAAATTCACTAGGATGTATATAACAACATTTAACATTAAAATTTTGTAGGTGCTTATTTAAAAATTTTCTTGTTCTGGTTCTACCCTAACATTTTCTACATTTTCTTCTATTTCTCTACTTTGCATATTAATTTGATTTATTCTTCTAGGTACATTATTGTTTCCATTTCTATCTTCTCGATTATTATTATTATTATTATGAATTTCATTTATATTTCTATATCTTGATCTTTCATATCTTCCATTATTTACATTTTGAAAACCATTTTCATTTCTGTTATTTCCATTTCTTATATTATTATTATTATCCATATTATTTCCATTTCTATATGTATTTCCGTTTATACTATTTCCATTTTCTCTCCCATTATATCCATAATTATAATTTCCATTGTTTCTATTACGCATTTCTTCTCTTACTCTATTATATCCATTTCTGTTTTGATAATTTCTAAATCTATCATTTTCATAATTTTGTGATCTATTTTCATTAATCTTTAAATTTCTTTCAACTCGATTTAAATACTCAATCAATTGTTCTTTTTTTTTAATATTTTGTATAACTATTGTTTCAGAAACTGTTATATCATAATGTCTAGAAATATATAAAATTATTTCCTCTTCTCTCATAGGAGGTTCCAAATATTGTGCAACATTATATAATTGTAACGCATAATTAGTTAAATTATTCCCTAATCTATAATTGAATTTTCCGAAATATAATTTTTCCCTACTCACCCCTTGTTTTGATTCACCCCAGAAATATTTAAGAAATTCCCTTTCAAAATCATTAAAGGTTAATATTTCATTTTCCTGTGTTGCATACCATAATGCAGCATTATCTTTCAAAGAACTTCTTATAATTTCTTTCCAATCTCTTTTGTTCCTAGTCTTAGTTTTAATCATATTCATATACGTGCATGGATGTAATATACTGATATTCCCTGTAAATTTTACTGCTCCTTCTCCTCCATGTATTATCATATAGGAACCATCCTCAGTTCTTTCATTTTGCATTTCTTGTAATTTTTTTGTTTCATCTTCAAATTTCTTTGCTACTTCCATTACATTCCTTTCCATAGTTTGTAGTATTCTTTCATTTTCTTTCTTATTTTCATTTTTCTGCTCCTTCACATTTTTTTCTATATTATTAATCTTCTCCTGGTGTATATTACCCATTTCCTCCATCGCCTTAATTCCATCTTTCAATTGATCGACTTCTTTTTGTATTTTGATATTTTCTTCTTTAATAATATTTTTCATTTCATCTTTAAATGTTTCCATATTCTTGTTCATATCTTTTATTTCTTTTTTTATATCTTCTCTTATTTCTTTTTTCATAGAATCCATTTTTCTATTATTTTCATCAAATTTATTTTCCAAAAATTTAAACATTTTCTCCATCTCTGTTTCTTGATGTGGTTTTGAACTAGTCGCATCTCCTATCACATCAGCTTGTACCACTTGAAACATTGTTTTTTCTTCTCCTTCCGACGATCCATCATTACTTTCTGTTTCATGCATATTTTCATTAGATTCCTGTATTCCATCTTCTCTCCTTCTATTTCTTCTATTTTGTCTTGTATTCATTTTATTCAAATCTTTTAATTATTTTATATATTTATTTAATTTATAATGTTAACTTATTATATTACTTTATTATATTTATTCGATTTGTATTTAGTTTTAAAATTTTCAAAATTTTATGGTCTTTATATATAAATATAAATATACTTAAAACTCTCACCTAATCCTCTTATTTCTATTATAATGTATTTATGTTTTATTTCAATTCTTCACTGTTCTAATTTTCTAATCACTTCAATTGTCTATATCACCCTCTCAATTTCAATATACTGTTCTATTTTAAACTGGATTCTTGTTTTATTCACGCCACACGTTGGCTCGCCATAATTGTTATGATCTCTATACTCATATAATTGTATTCTTGTGACTCTTCAAGGTTGGGTTCTTCGATAATATTAAACTAAAAAGTCCATCTCAATTTTAACATCATTTAATATATAAATATATTAATTCTTTACAACACTTTAAAAAACAATATAACATTCATCATTTATCCTGTCATAAACTTAACACTAATTAATTTTAAATGAAATTTTGCCCTCTTTTCCTAAAATCACCGAATAACTATTTCTAATATACCTCTATTACCAGCTGATAACAAACTATACCAGAAATACTTATCTTTATAAACTATGCTTATTTTATTTTGAAAATCCAATCTATGCAAATATCCAATTAATCTTCTCTATATATATCCATTTTATTCCATATTTAACTCTACCATATAGTTATTATAACATTCTATTCATACATTAATCTTCTTTTATAATTTTTATATTTATATTCATTAACATTCAGTATTTATCTTCATTTTCAATTTCTATTATTATTATATTTACTTTATAATGGTTTTTAAATTTTTAAAATTCTATATAATTTCCTAAACTTTTTCTCTGACTTTTTTCTCCAAAATTCTATGACATTCTATCAATAATTTTTTTTTTTATCCCCCTAGAAACCTCGCAACCCAAATTTTTTTTTTTTTTATTTATGATTCCTTGATAATTTGCATAAATTGATTATTCAATTCTAATATCTAGTTAGTCTTAATTACACTTATATTACATATAAAGACCAACTATTGAATACCATAACAATATGTAATGGTGTGAGTAAGAGAGAGACAGACATAGTTATAAGGTATATTGGTCGGTAAAAACAAAGATGAAATATTTATCACATGTTATTAGTCATAACTATAAGTTCTTTGAATACCGTTTCAACATTCAGTACATTGACAAGGGATAGATATACAAAAAACAGTCTGAACTAAAGTATGAATATTATAGTGACGCACCACATGATTATTTTATAATTCTGTCACGTTAATAAAGTTTAGCATTTTATATTAATAATAATATTCAGTAATGAGTATTGTATTGAAGTCTAAAGTACCGTCACATGGTTGTAGTATATTCTGCTCTATGCTTTTAAGGTTGTTGGCGACATAAACAGAATTTTTACGAATAGTCTTGGAAATAAAGCACTAAACCCTCCGAATTTTGTAACGTAAGATGGATCGGGATGCATTTTTTTGCATTGCATTCGTTGAAGTATTAGGAAATTTGTCGCTAGATTTTATAATGTAAAAATGGAAATTGCATTTCTGCATTCGAAAAGTACATTCCGAACAGACAATAGAGAGAAAACTTACAACTCGGTAAGTATTGCTGAAAATGGGTTCAATTTATATACTCTGTGTTTTTGGAGTCGCTAAACACGAATATCACGATTCCGAAAGTCTCCGCGGCACTTGGTGTCTAGGGTATTTACCTCTTCTCCTGGGGTTTTATGTAAATTCTGTACGAAATTAGTGCACACTTGGTACTCGGTGGTTTTTTGAGTCGCTAAATACGATTATAATAATGGCGATGGTGTTCGAAACACCTGGTGGACCTCGTCTCCAGGAATATTATGCAAATTCAATACAAACAGAGTGTGCACACGGTACTAGTAGGTTTTTGGGGTCGCTTACCACGAATATCATATAATGAGTTTGCTAAATCATTCGCATAAAAATTTATGAATCCATGCGCATGCATAGAAGTATAACTTCTGCCGGCAGTACCACTGACTGTTTATGTTTATTTGTTTATGCTTATTTGCAGTTTTGCTAGTTTTTCCTGTTTTATTTTTTTTACATTTTGTTGTCATTTTTTGCCGTTGTTTTTTGAATTTCTTTACATCCAGGACAATAAGTTTATAATTCGTTTTTATCTTGTTTTTCTTTTGTTCTCATTATTTGCCTTTTATTACATTTTGTGACATTTTTTCTATTCCATTTCATTTTTTTATTTGGTATTATTTCGTTTTTTGCTTGTTTTCAGTTTTTACTCATTTTAAAATTATTCGTGTTTTTTTTTTATTTTTCACATTTTTTTATTGAATTGTTACGTTTTTTTTTCGTTTTGTCGATTACTATTTTGCTTTGTTGATTTTATCATATTTTCTCGTTTGTTTCCAAGTTTTCAATATTTTTTTTTCGTGATATGTTATAATTTTTTCAGTTTCTCGTTTTTTCACTTATTTTCGATTTCAACCATTTTTGTTTGTTTTTATAATTTTTGTGTTACCTACTTTCTCGGTTTTTCTTTTTTTTTATATTTTTTTTTCAGTGGTTTTAGATTATTTTCTATTTTACTATAGTTTCTTGTTTATTTTCAACTAGCAGCCCGCCCCGGCTTTGCACGGGGATTAAAGAAAAATAACAAAAGCCATTAAATTTATTGTGTCAACGCTTCCCTGTAAACAATATTACATGTTGTTTTATTTTCTGGCAGCAAAATAAATTGATTTTCAGGTGCTCCGACACGCCTTAGGCGGTTGGCCATGAGAAAAACCGATCCCTACTATTTGGAAGGTTTGACCTTGAGACTTATTATTAGTAAAAGCGAAAGATGTTTTGATCGGTGTGGTCGAACTCCGCCGATACTAATCCCTTACCTGAAATAGAGGGCATAGCTCCGCCGTTGGCTAAAATAATCCCCTTTAATCCATAAGTATCAGTGTACGATTATGAAAATACTGACAGGTAATTTTAGTTTAAAATGAAAGATTTTTAAATAAATAAAAATTTATTATAGGTACATAATAAAGATAGTTAAATATACATAGGTAAAAATATTATTACATTGACGAATAGTGAAAAGATGTGGCTTTTACGTAATCAAACCTATTTAACTCATTATTTTTATATTTATTTACTAGTTTTTGTAAACATTCTATACGCACTTTGTGGTTTCTGTTATGAATTTTTACTGGCAAGTGTGTACTATTTAGTTTTATATATGTGTTCGTTTGAAAGTCTTTTAAAACATTGATAAAATTAATAATATTCGGATGAGGGGTATAAAAAGATTTATTTAGCGTCGAATGAAAAGATTCACAACAGTTGGTGGTTCTTTCTGTTGTTGCAGACGCGCTTGCCCAAATTACATTGTTTTGGGTAAATGCAATTAACACAAAATATTTCATAGAAAATCATAATTAGGGAAATATAAACTGCCCCGGCAATAACAGGAATTATTAAGCTGAGCGGAGATCTGCCCTAGGATTAACTTGACTCTTTGCGCAGACCGGATTAAAGTAGGTAAAACGGCGGAGCTCTGCCCCGCCCGTTTTGATAGGAAATTGAAGCGGTTTAAATGGATTTGGTAGATCAGTTGGGATCATCGGTATCCTCAGTGTATGAGCTAGTTGACCAGCTGGTGGTTCAGTTATATTGGTTGCTACGACTTAATTGTCCTTTAATTCCTTTATAAGTAGCCTCGTCCCATTGCACATGCTAAATTTGTGATATCTGTCGTGATTATGAAATAAGTTATTTTGATGAGGATTAATACCAAGATAAAAACTTTTAAAAAATTAAAAATTAGTTATTGTGACGTAACTATAACAGTTATACATATGCTGTCGCGGCATTTTGTGTAGATATTTATATATTCTTCAAAATTGTAGTACATTATTTTATTCTATAATCAATAGTATTCTCAGCGCACGCTATGTAAGGATTTTAAAGTCATTTTTGGTTACATTAATGGCATTTTAGCAAGGTTCCCTATTTTTTTTTTAATAAAACATAGCCTATGTCACTCAGAAATAGTGTAGCTTGCCAACGGTAAAAGAATTTTTGAAATCGGTCCAGTAGTTTCGGAGCCTATTCATTTCAAACAAACAAAAAATCAAACCTTTCCTCTTTATAATATTAGTATAGATTTTTACACATTTACAACCATTTTTTCTTCATCGGTTTTATACAATTTCTTATTTTTTCCGTACCTACACCTATATTTTATTTGTTCCTGCTTATTTGTAGTTTTGCTAGATTTTCCTGTTTTAATTTTTTTGACTTTTTTTGCAATTTTTTTGTTTTTTTGATTTTCTTACATCCAGGACAATAAATTTATAATTTGTTTTTATCTTGTTTTTCTTTTGTTCTCTTTATTTGCCTTTTTTTACAATTTGTACCATTTTTTAATTCCATTTTATTTTTTTACCCATTTCAAAATTATTCGTGTTTTTTTTTTTTCAATTTTTCACATTTTTGTACTTAATTTTCACGATTTGTTTCGTTTTTTCGATTAGTTTTTTTTTCTTGTTTGATTTTATCATATTTGCTCGTTAAAATTCATTTTTTGTGATATTTTCTAGTTTAGTCTTTTTTTATTATTTACCATGTTACTTTAGTTTCTTGTTTGAAACCAGTATTTTACCGATTTGTAACCATTTTCCTTTTTGTTTTAATTTTTCCTGTTTTTTGGTTTATCTTTTTTCGACTTCACACATTTTTTTCAAATTTCCTTTTTTATTTTTTTTTCGCTTTTTGTCTCCTATTTCCATTTTTATCTTCTTATTATTTTTATATAGTTTTTTATCTTTACTGGTTCTTAAATTTTTCATTTCGTTGACATTTAAAATTTATTTTTGGTCATTCTAATTATATGGTAAAATAATTTAATTTGGCAATATAACTAAATTTAATTTACTACATACAATGATGAATTGTATTGTCTAAAAAATTACAAATTGTCCGCTATTTAAAAAGTGAATATAAATTATTTAATTACATTTAGGTAATTTATAAATAAACAAAAAAACTTTTTATCGTAGAAGATTATTCATGAACAGGACCGGATTTGGAGATCGTCTGGCTATACGATGGAGTGGAGACTTTTAATTATTTTTCTAATAAATGAAACATTTTTTTTCAAACATTTATTTAAAACGAATAAAATTATTTCAACTTAGATTGTGGGATTTTGCTAAAGTCCTATACAATTTATTAAAAATTAAATTACTATTTTAATGACTAGAGCTGTTTTTAATGAAAAGTCATTGATGATTTTCTTGAAATGAAGCTATCGGAATAAATCACTTTCAATACTAGGTATGGTTAGCTTTGATAGGTAATTTTGTTGCATTGTCTTTCAGAGCCTATTTTTTATAATTAAAAATAAGCTCTCTCCTGTGCCATTCAAGACAATTAGCACCAAATACATTCTTAGTGTAATTTGAAAGCAATAGTTGGATTGATTTTTTTCATAGATTGTTTTCAAATAATGGCAAGGGTAAATGCTAATATAAAAATTAACAAAACTGGTTACGAAAAAGGATATTATTTTAAAAATTCTTCTACATTCGAATGCTCCTCTTCAATATACTCCCCTCTCCTTGCCATATACCTTTCCATACGTTTTTTCCATTGATCAAAGCCGTGCTGGAAGTCTCATCAGCAAGGCAATATTTAGGTTTGTAATCGTCTTTGTAGATTTTTTCCAATTACACTGCAGTAGGTAGGATATAAATTTGCAGCGTCCATCTCCTTTAGGTGATTGAGAAATAAAAAGCTCGAACGACCAAGCGCAATCTTAATAGGGAACCGGACAACTTTTCAGATAGTGTTTAAAAATAATCTTTTTCTACAACCGTGCGTAAAGTATTACCTTTACGCACGGTTTAAGGTTCGTAAAGTTTAACTTTTTTTCACTAGTGAAAAAAAAGTTTTTTTTCACTAGTGAAAAAAAGTAAAATAAGCACTGTTTTGTATAAGATTATGCGAATAATCTTACGTGTCTTATTAGCCGAGATTGTAAGGTGTTAACCTTCTATCCAGATGACTCGGGTTCAATTCCGGGTAAGGAAACTTTTTTTTTATTATTTAATTGTGTAAATTTGTGTAAATATATTTAATTGTTAAATTATTGCAGTTTAATACATACAAAACTAGATATTATATTCAGTAATTTTTAATTTGGTTTTTAATATGACAGAAATATCAGTTCATGAATAAGGGTAAGTATTTTTATTTAAATATGATGACTGATTGACATTTCAATTAATTTATAATTTAAGCATTTCGCGTTTCTACGTACCGGTATTATAAGGTAAGATTAATTTAAAAAATAAATATTTTGTTATCTAAAATATGTTTTAAATATAATATTTTTTTTCGCAGTAAAGCGTAAAAAAAAATCAGGCCTATACTTGTATTTCTTGTAAACAAATTCGGTTGTAGAAAAAATATTGTATGCAACTCGTGCGTAAATGTTCCTTTTTTGACTCATGTGATTGTCGCATTCGCCTGCGGCTCATGCAACAACATTCACATTCGTCAAAAAAGGTCACTTTACGCACTAGTTGCATAAATAACTATTATTCATATATATAGTCATAAAAAATAATATTTTAATTAAATAAATCCTTTGGAGTACTTGAAAACGTCAAAAACATAATTTATTTAAAATTGTCGCGAAAACAGCACTTCATGTCAATTCAGATCGCGTGACGTCATATGTGGGGTAAACAAACTACAAGCCATATAACAAATGATCAATGCTTGGATAAATTAAGTATTTTGTAGTTCTTAATCATCATGGATCAAAAAAAATATCGTTGGTGTGTTGTACCTCGATGTGGAAATACATCAGTAACTACTCCAAATAAAATTTTCATTGATGTATCTCGAAAACCTGACATACGAAAGAAATGGTTAGACCTAGCAAGACAAAAGTGCTATGGAATGTCTGTTACTTCACCAATTTACTTTTGCGAAGATCACTTTGATGTAACCTGTACCTAAAGTCTTATTACACAACCCACAACACAAATAATCATATTTAGTGTGTACGTAATGTAGGAAAATAACTTGGTAAATGATGGAACTAGTTTTAGTTTATGTTTTCTTTTCTTATTTCTTCAAACATTTCTATGGTTAAGATAAACAAAAAGAGGTTAAAATACTTACACAAATGTTTTCACATTTCTAAATTCAGCAGAACAAAAGTCGGAATTAGTGGCAAAGAAACTGCCGACCATGAAAATATCAACTTTTGGGAGATTTCTCTTGTCGACTTTTGTATAACCTTGTTCCATGATAAAAACCTAACAGAAGGATTCAAGCACTTGCGACAATTTCTGTTATGACTATAGTACTTTAATTCGTAACTAATTACAATTAAATAATTTTAGAAAAATGCAAATAAATCGTAGAAAAACGCGAAATAACATACAAAGCAGTGTTTTTTACTTATGGCTAACCACAAATGACGTCACGCACTGTGATTGGCGTTTGGGTTCTTACACTGCACAGATAAATTTACGCAACTTTATTTATTGATTTACAAATATAAATCATTGTTATTTCTTAAAAATCTTTTTTGAGTGATATTGTTGTATAACATACTTTATTTTAAAACACATCTTAGACTTTTTTTCGATTACTGTCCGGTACCCTATTGAAAAAATCACAAAGTTGGTCAATCATTGGGTTAAAACCGGATAAACAAAAAAAAAACTAACAAAACTGAGTAGTTACAGAATTAAAAATTAATTTATTTGGACGAAGTTTTTTGTAGGGCAGTAAGCATACTCTGCCTCGAATCCGGTTCTGCATATTACATTTAAATAAAATAAATGATTTTACGATTTATATAACCAGGAATGTAATTTAATGTTTTTTTTTGCAAAATTAATAATAATTCCTGATTTACAATTCATGGTTATTTTCAACTTCAAAGTAATTTATAGCTTTGACAGGGTCATATAGTTTAATCCCAAATCATATTTTACAAAGTTGTCGACTTAATGGGATCTTTTTTAATTAGAAAAGTAGATAGATCTATGGTTTAATATTCATGTGTTTTTTATAAAATTGTAACCTTTTTTATGGATGGTAATTACTAGATTCTCTTATGCGAACGGCACTCATTTGTTTGAAGGAGAGCGAGTCGTGGGTTCGTTTAAGCTATATAAAATAAGTAAGTAGAAAAAAAAAGGAAAGAAAAATGAAAATCCGATAAATGGGAAAGATAAGAATCCCAGAAAAAAGATAAAAAAATATATAATTTAGTCAAAGTAACTCAGTAGATTATTATTAAGAAATTTGATATTCCACACTTTATCTAGTGACCGAAAAACAAAAATAATAAAGGTAAGACTGTCACGGGTCAAATTCGCTCTAGTTATAACTAATTGCTTACCTTATGAATTCTCCGTTATTAAGGATTAAATCAGTATTAGGAACAGGTTGATTTTAGTTCAGTTGTAGTTAATCACCAACGAATCCTTATATTCTGGCTACAAATTATTACTAATATTGTTTTGAAAGTCTATTTATTAAATTCAGAACAAATTGTGGGGTTAGGTGATTGGTTTGAACTACTGTCAACTTGGCTTACAACGAGGCGAATTCTTCTTTTCTTTGTTTTTTTTTTGTCGTAAAACTTAGAATGTTGTCGTCTGCAGTTCGTTATTTTAGCATCCGACATATAAAGATTGGATACGAACGAGAAATTGAGTAAAACTGGGATTTTTGGTGTTACCTTGTTAAGTAATAAGATCTGTTGTTATTAAACGATAACTGTTTGTTCGTAAGTTGGTAGCTGTTGATCCTACGTTTATTGTCCTTACAGTGGTAGAGGCCATTCTCGAGTCTGACAGATTTTATCGAAAGTAGTTGATTTCTCTGTCCTTTCTGTTATCTGCTTTTGATTAAGAAGGTTGTCGAATACAAGCCAGAAGATTTTTGGTTTAAGTTTTAAATCGCGGTGAATCCGTAACAATTAATTTTGGATTTTTGAAACTAAACCTTATTTTCCATTTTGAATCGCTGTGGAGTTTGTTCCTGTTGTTATTTTTGGACAGATTCTTTGGAAAAAAAACCGCGTGGTCGGGATTTTTGTGAAATCTTCTGTGGTAAGTAAAACGCCTTTTATTCATGTGGTTTTTTCAATCCTTATGGTTTTCTCTTTCCTTGTTTTATTTCCGACGAAACGTAGATAGATCATGAAACAGACAGTAGGTAGATTTGGAGATTTAAAACCGTTCAGACGGTGAACTGTGGTAGAATTCCCGCAATTAGCAACGAGAATATTGTTCCACCCGTTTACCAGCCAGGGGTGTCACGAGTACTAAGAAATAAAACAACCCTATCTTAATAGGTGAGTTACTGTGTTAAATTTTTTTTTGTTATATATAAGATTAATAACGCCATATAGACGCAATTTTAGTTTTAATATCTTGATTTTACATGTGTATTTCTTTGTGTATCGTATGTAGGTTTATTAATGTGAAACTAGACTCCTTTTTGCTTATTCTTTTACTATTATAAATTAATTTTATGTTAAATTTTGATTTAATTTATTGTTATAATTTTGTCGTGACTAGCAAGTCAAATTTAAGTTTGTTGAGTACATTTAAATCATTGGTTTTGATCATTAATTGTAAATTCAGAGAAGTCAGCTTCTAAAAGTTGTATTATCCACTTAAATTCATTTTTATTCTTTCATTGTAGTACAAATTTAAGTTAATGTGTTCAAATTGTATTAAAGTTATTAAATCAAATTAATTCAAGGAGTCATTAAAATCTGTTTAAGCTATTGTTAATACTAAATTACGATTTTAGGGTCCTAGATACAGGCATAAGTTCTAGTTACGGGCTTAAGTCCTAGTTATAGGCTGAAATCCTAGATACAGCGCTAGTTTCAGGCTTTAATTTTGGGTGCAGACCTGATACCTAGTTCGAGCTTAAGTTATTGTGGTTGGTGCAAGCCTATTGGTTTTGGAACAGGCTTGGTTTTTGGAACCAACCTAAGTATTAGAGACGCCGAGGATTAACAGATAAGCCTAATTAGATTAAGTCGCAACTATTGTTAGTTAAGATCTATTTTTCTTGTTTTTTTTTTTGTATTGAGTGTGATCACACATAATGGTGAATTTAATCTTTTAATATTATTTATAATTTTTTTTTTATATAAATATCAATAGCGTTGTCAAGCACGAGGCTTGACAGTTGTGTAAATTCTTAATTTTATTAAAGAAGGGTCTAGTTGATATTTGTGTATGGAACATCAGGGGTTTCCGATTTTAACCGTACAAATCGGTGGCGCACTCACTTTATTTTGGCACTTACCCTCTACGGCTGAGCTGGGCACAATTTGCCAGTAGAGAAACCGCTACCGAACTCAGCTGGAGTTGAATTTCAATTAATTAATTTATTAATTTTTTAAAATTTGATTTTGTTTTTACTTTCATTAAAATACGTGGCAAGACCCTTAACTTATTCTTTGTGGTTTAAAAAAAAAACTTGTTTCACAAGAAAAATTTAAGATAAATCAAGATTTAGTAACTTTTTTTATGAAAAGTTAAAAGAAAATATTGATCTGAACATTACATACGTTTTGGAAAATAGTATGTCCTCAATTGTGACAAAATGTAGCTGTAATGGAAATTAAAAGAAACCGTGGGGAAAATAATTAAATAAATAACAATTTTATTCTTTATATTTAATGTAATAAAAAACAATTTTATTGCATCAAAAAAAAAGTTTGTATGGAAATCAAAAAAGCAATTTTGGTTTTTAGACAAACAAAAATGAACTTTGCATTTAATACACATTGTTCTGGACTTTCCTTTGCAATTTGGCTTTTTAAATCTCTTGATGCATTTTCTGTTTCATCATCGATAGGTGACCTTCGAGACGAAAATCTTTAACAGGTCGTACCTCAAAATTGTTTTTTTTTGAAGTCATTGATGTGTCTAATTCTTTTAACGAACGACCCCATTTTTGGAAACCGTCTTATTAATGTTCTCCGCTAATTCAATGAATTCTTTCTTACTTGAAAACTTTTTTGAAACCATTTTTTGGCAAACTGATAAAAACAAAAGATGAATTTACACTTAGTGCTATTCATACTTTGACTCCCAATGTCCACAATTGTGTTCGTAAGTTTTCACTAAAATCCTGTTAGATTTTCGCAAGAAAAGTGAATATTTTTTACGCAGTAATACAAATTCAACTATTTTTAATATAGCAAAAATTTTATTTCACAAAGGAAAAAATAACTTCATGTGAATCACCCGTCAGAATCAAAATTTGTCGATAAAAATGGCTGTCATTTTAAAATATTTCTATTGGCCTGTAAACGGCAGCATGTACAAGATGAATTGTACTCAAATGTGGACAATATGAATAAATGGGTGTAAACATCATAGAATTATTTTAAAATAAACTAAACAGTATGTCCTCAATTGAGGACAAGGGGACCGAAAGGGTTAAAAAATATTTATGAAAATGTAATATTATACCGTTATTTAAATTACCTATCGCAGTTTATGAGTGCCATTACAATTTTCTTAAAAACAATTATTTTTTAATAAATTATAACTTATCTGAGCAGATCCTAATTTTTTTTTTATTTTAGCTCTTCAGACATGGCAATAGAACACCGGAAGAGAAAGAATTGTATCCTACCGATCCTCATTTAAATCTCACTTATTTTCCTTATGGTTTGGGTCAGCTCACAAATGTAAGTAAGAAATATAAAATCAATTAAACTCTATATAATAACCAGATTAACAATAGAAATCGCTCCAGAGAGAAGTTCTTGCAGGATTCAAATCTGTTTCCTACGGATTCTCTACTACGAAGGTTGTCTTTTTGGTTGTGCATATAGGTTAGGTTAGGTTAGGTTTATGGTGAGTGGGTCTATAAGGCCCTCCACTGCGACTCGCAAGAGTCTATTGTGGCTCACACCTATTCAGATTTCACCAAACAAATTCAGCTTCTTAACAAAGCCGATTAGCTTATTTGGTGAATGATTTTTCAGGTCCGAGGGCGAGAGAGCATCCCTGCCAAACATCAGATACCTGATTCGAGCCGCGGCGGGGCAGGCACAAATTATATGCTCTGCTGTTTCATCATCTTCCAGACAAAGACGACAGGTCGGATCTTCCGACAGTCCAAGTTTTAGCATATGATGATTCAGATGACAGTGGCCTGTTAAAAGGCCTGTTAGACAGCGTAGGTCATGCCTGCTATAGTCTAACATTTGTTTGGAGACATTCTTCGAAGGATGTATGAAAGCCTTTGAATGAACCAATCCTGGTAAATTATGCCAGAAGTCTAATGCTCTTCTTGCCGTCCAGGTATTCAGTGTTTGTTTGGCAAAACTTATTGCGATGCCAATTGTAGGTTCTGGTCCGATGGAAACACGTGCGGCACCCTCCCTTGCAAGAGAGTCTGCCTTCTCGTTTCCTTCCATGCCAGAATGGCCAGGGATCCAGACCAGCAATACTTTATTGAGTTCTCCTATTGGGGAGAGTCTTTTTTGGCAGTCTAGTACCAATTTCGACGTTACACGGTTAGAGCTAAGTGCTTTCAAAGCCGCTTGGCTGTCCGAGAAAATTTTTATTGTTCTATGTATGAGATTGGCCTGCTCCAATCTCTCCACACATGAAACAATGGCGTAAATTTCCGCCTGAAATACGGTTGCATAGGATCCTAGAGCGGTTGAGATTTCTGTCCTAGGTCTGCGCCCGTATACACCTGCACCAGAGCCTGAGGGTGTTTTTGAACCGTCTGTATACCAACAGCTGTCTGCTCTCAATAGTTCATCCTTACGGAGAACCCATTCATCTCTATTTGGAATTAGGACGGTATAAGGCAGGTCGTAGTTTACTGTTGGAGGCATTATGTCAGAGGTCATTCCCAGAATACTGTGACTTTCAGTGTCCACTAGCATTCTGCTTCGTTCTGTATAAGCCTGATTTGTGCATTTAGAAATATGCGCAATTCTGTATGTTGTCCATCTAGCCTCTCTCTCCAAAAATATATGGAGAGGAGGTAGGTCCAGAAGGATTTCCATGGCTGCTGACGGTGTGGAGCTGAAAGCACCAGTAATTGCCAGGCAAGCCTGTCTCTGTAAACCAGAGAGCTTTGCTTGGGCCGTTCGCTGTAAAGCTTTTGGCCACCAGGCAATAGCTCCATATGTGATCATTGGTCTAACGATCATCACATATATCCAATAGATTTGTTTGGGTCCCATGCCCCAAGATTTACCACAGATCCTACGACATGTCCACAAGGATAGTCTGGCCTTATGGATAACTTTTTCCAAGTGAGCGTTCCAAGTAAGTTTCATATCTAGGATAATCCCCAAATATTTTACCTCCGCTGCAAATGGAATAACCTCACCATTGTAGGAAAGTAGTGGAAGATCCTCCAACTTTCTTTTCCTAGTGAAGGGAACTATTACAGTTTTACCAGGGTTAACAGACATCTGTTCCCTCTGACACCAACTGTGGACATCGTCCAACGTCTTTTGGAGGATATTATAAGCTACCCTTCCTGACTTGGTCCTTGCCAAAATGACAAGGTCGTCTGCATACGCTTGCAGTTCTACCCCTCTTCTTTCGAGAGCGCTAAGCAAGTTATCCATCAAGAGTGACCATAGTAGGGGAGATAGTACTCCGCCTTGTGGGCAGCCCCTGGAAACCTTAAAGCTAATGGTCTCGTCCTGAAGAGATGTAGTGGCTGTCCTATTAGTGAGCATGGCATATATCCAACCGGTAATGGTTGGTTTGATGCCCTTTTCAGTCAAAGCTGAACCAATGGAAGTCGGTAGTGCATTGTCAAATGCTCCTTCAATGTCAAGAAATATGGCCATCGCAATCTCCTTGTTGTTAAGGGATTGTGTGATTTTCTCAACAAGGTTGTGTAACGCTAAATCTGTTGATTTGCCAGTTTGATAAGCATATTGGTGGATGCTCAGGGGGGAATTATATAAAGCTACCCGCCTGATGTAGCAATCCAGTGCTTTTTCAAGTCCTTTAAGCAGGAAAGATGTTAGGCTAATTGGTCTGACCGATTTAGGGTGTGGGTCTGTGCGGCCCACTTTCGGTATATATACCACCCTAGCCGTCAACCAACTGGGTGGTATGTAATTCCACGCCAGACTAGCTCTGTACAGTTTAATGAGGATGGGTAAAAGTAATTCCAGTCCGTTTTGAAGCAGAGCTGGAAATATTCCATCCTCACCGGGAGATTTGAACGGCTGAAAAGATTTGATTGCCCATTCAACTGCCGGTGCTGTGATAACTTCCTTGGCGGCCTCCCAATCGATCTTTTTTGGCCGCCTTGCGCCCTCAAAGAGTGGAGGTCGATTGTTATCCAGAGTCAAACTTCCAGGAAAGTGATTTTTAATCAAAAGCTCTAACGTTTCTTTTCTAGAGGTCGTAAACGTGCCATCAGGTCGCTTCATCGACCCAATCTCAGCAATCGACTCTTTAGAGAGAATCTTGTGAATTCTAGTACTACGAGGTATTGTGCATATAGCCATAAGGACAAAAATACATAAACTTAAAGTATTTAATTGTTTTTGCATACGTTTAAACCAATTGGTATATCAGTTATTCCAGTCTTTAATTGACACCTGCAAAATCGCTGTTTTAATGGCATCGTTGGCTTCTTCTGGCGACTGGAATCGCTGCCCACGCATTGAATTCTTCATCTTTGGGAACGTGAAGAAGTCGTTGGGACTTAAATCACGACTATACGGTGGATGGTCGTCTAACAATTCGATATTTTGAAACTCCAAAAACTCGATTGTGTTTTGGGCGCTTGTATTATCCTGATTTAGGATGAATCGCCATTTTGTGATGCTTTGTACCAATCAAAAGTAACCGTTTGTTAAACTGTTCCAATGTTTTTCGACACCAATTGACGCGAACCACTTTTTGCTCTTCTGTGAGCAAATAAGAGATCCAACGGGAAACCAATCTTATAACACCCAGTTCTTTAAAAATTTTAAATTTTTTTGAAATCTTTTTAATAGTATATCTACAAATAAGAATATATTAAATGGCTTTAAGAAAAATTAAAAAAAAGGAACGCATTGATGGCTAAGTATTCATGCTTAGTTGTTAGAGCGTTGAGCGCAAAAGGGGTTTAAATCCTGCTGGATGCAACATTTTTTAAATTTTTCGTTAATGTCATTTAATACATTCTTGTTTGTATACTTTCTAGAATTTTCTAAAATCTCATTAAGATATCTATAAAAGCTTTTTTAAAAAAATTAAACCTCCTTCAAAAAAAATGCACTAAAAACCCAGAAATAAAATTTTTATTTCTTAAAAAAAATTGGAAACAACTAGGCATCTGATTTCGATTTCCTTGAAGTCGGCTCCAATAGCAAATTACCCTCTATTTGAATTTTAGCAATTAAATCTAGATTTTGAATGTTAGTAACTCAAATGTTTTACAAAGATATAAACCATTGGAGCCGACTTCAAGGAAATCGAAATCAGATGCCTAGTTGTTTCCAATTTTTTTTAAGAAATAAAAATTTTATTTCTGGGTTTTTAGTGCATTTTTTTTGAAGGAGGTTTAATTTTTTTAAAAAAGCTTTTATTTTATCATTTTTAGTTGCTACTTGATTCATGATGTACTATATTTTAAAAACCTTAAAAAATACCATGCAAGAGGTACTGATTTCAATCCCCAACAATCCCATGTACCAATGTGACTTTTTGGAGACATAAGTAAATTGTCTAACACCTAGAAACACGAAGCATTATGATGAAATATGGACTTGAATTGTCTGAAATCACCAACACGCTGTGAGCAAGAGAATTGATTAAATGCTCATTTCTTCTCCTTGTGAGAAGAGGTCTTTGGCTTTAGAGTGGGACAGTAACGGGCTAATTATTATGTTTTTATGTTACACATCATTACTAACATATTAAATTAACTGCAGAACTTATTTTATTGATTTTTGTGGTGTTTCTTGGAATATCTTCCACATTGATGACCGGGCCTTCATTAAATTTCTATGGGCTTACACGGACACTCTGTTCTTTTGAATGCAAAACGATTTTTTTAAATCGGATTACAGATACCAGAGATATTCGGTAACATAAAAAAAACTATGGTCGAATTGAGAACCCCTTCTTTCTTTAAATCGGTTATAGTGCGACAGTAACGCGCCAAATATTATGTTTTTATGTTTTACATCATTATTTACATAATTAACTTAACTGCCGAGCTTATTCTGTTGATTTTTGAGGTATTTTCTGGAATATCTTTCACATTGATGAGCAGACCTTAATCAAATTTCTATGGGACCAATGGGAAACTTTACTCTTTTGAATGCAAAAAGAATTTTTCAAATCGGTTTATAAATACCGGAGATATTCTTAACTGCCGAGCTTATTTTGTTAATTTTTGTGGTATTTCCTGGAATATCTTCCACATTGATGACCAGACCTTAATCAAATTTCTATGGGACCACACGGACGCTCTACTCTTTTAAATGCAAAAAGATTTTTTCAAATCGGATTATAAACACCGGAGATATTCGGTAACATCCATAAAAAAAAAAAAAAATATGGTCGAATTGATAACCTTCTCCTTTTTTGAAGTCGGTTAAAAATAATTATTTCTAAAGGATCCAATTCTTCATATCAAGGTCATCTTGAAACTTCTGTTTTTCTGTTGGTCAGTGTATATAAATATGTCGAAATATAAAAACTTATAAAAAGCCACCTTATTAAATTTGTAAATAGAGATTCTTGGAATTATTACAACAATGACAATTTTTTATATATACATGATCTATTGTTACATCGGTCTGTCGGTAATACACCTTATTAAAACAAGCAAAGCGTAACAAACAGATTTTTAATGATTATTTACATTAGATAATTAAAGCACAATTATAGAAATAATAAACATACTAACATCGATAATTTAAATTTCAACACATTAATATGAATTATCTATCTAATTCTAAATTTATGTTGAATTATATTGAATATACAATATCCGCACAATTCAAGGTAAACTGATTACAAATTACAAAATATGTAGGTACTTTTAAACACAAGGAAAAGGATCCAATTTAAGTTTTTTTAAATTGATTGAAGAAAATAAGAAGATTTAATACACCATGGAGAGGATACAGAATTATTTGAATTTTAATCAGCAGAGGAATTAGCTATTAAACCCGACTTTAAAGAAAATTATAGAAGCGTCAAAGACAAATTGGAGCAGGTTTTGTGGAACTATTAAAGAAAATTCTAAAACACTGAAAGAAAAATTCGTTCAAGTTGAAGAAAAACTTACAGAGATTTCTAAAACTTTTGTTGACGTTAACAGAAACATGTACCCCCTTCAAAAAAAAAAGATAAAACAAGACGAAATTCTTGGTAAGAACAGCACCGCGAGATCCCTGCAAGAAAATGAAATAAAAGATACGTCTAGTAAACGATTATTTGAGATTTCTCTCATTGGATTTTTTGAAAAGTTTGAAATTTTGAAAGTTTTTAGAAAGTATACAAACAAGAATATATTAAAGGACATTTAGGAGAAATTGAAAAAATGTTGCACCCAGCTGAAGGTTGCGAGTTCGAGTCTCGCTGAGTGCGATCATCCTTTGCTCCCAAGTACCCAACACTTTTGCTAGCCAAGTGCAATACCTTACTTGGTTATGCCGCACTGATGACGGCTAACGAGCCAGAAACATGCATATCTGCGGTTACCATTCCTACTCGTAACCCTATGATCCTTTTTGTTTACATACCAATTAATTTGCCACTTTTATATCGATATAAGACAAATTTAAGAACTGAGAAGTATTAATATCCAGTTGGATGTGAAGTTACATCTCTATAAAAGTCATTCGTGATAAATTTGCTAAAACAATACTGGGAATTCACTTAACGATAAATAAGAGAAATTAAAATTTTAATTTTAATTTTAATTTCTCTTTCCTTCTCTTCTTCAAAGAGCTTGAAAGTTTTAACTTGTAAGTTTTAACTTGTAAGTTTTAACTTGTAAATGTTTGATGTTGTTTTTTCGACCACCATATGGTAGTTCCTATGGAATGGTTAATTTTGGATGACTGTACAGTCTACCTTTCATTTTCTCCCCTGGGGTATTGATTTACCTTGACGTAAGTTTACAATTTGTTTATTTTAGTAAAATTGTATCCATTTTTTTTTAATTAGTTTTAACTCTGATGATGGCCGGGGTTTAGGCCGAAAGCGCTCAGCTAACAATTTATAATTATTTGCAATACACGCTTCGTTAAGAAAAATACTTGTTTTCCTGTTCCTCTTACTCCAGTAAGCGTGTACAAGTCTTTTACAGTCTATTTCATTTTTCACTCACTATCACTATCACTCACTATCACTATCACCAGTAATCGCCAACCTCTACATGAAGTACTTCGAAACCAATGCACTAAGTAAAGCTAAAATGAAGCCAACCTTTTGGAAACGCTACGTGGACGACATCTTTATCATATGGCCTCATGGAAGACCCAATCTGGACAATTTCCTTGATGAACTAAACAACATCCACCACCGAATACAGTTCACGTTAGAAGTTGAAGAGAATGGCCAATTGCCTTTTCTGGACCTACTTATTACAAGAAACAATGACCTTACAATTGATTACACAGTATACAGAAAACCTACACACACTAATAGATATCTGAATGCTAGATCTCATCATCACCCTTCCCAATTGCAATCGGTAGCCAGTACACTGTTATCCAGATCTATACGCCTAACAAAAACAACGAACCGACAAGAAGAACTCCAAAACATCACAACCGCCCTAAGACAAAACGGATACCATGAACACACAATCAAAAAAGCACAAAAACAGGCCACGAGACCAACAACAAATAAAAAAGAATATGACATGTCCAAACCAAAAACTAAACTGCCATATATAAAAGGTGTAACAGAAGTGATTGGAAGGATCCTAAGAAGGCATGACATTTCCACAATCTACAAGCCGCAGACTACCTTACACAAAATAATAGGCAATCCAAAAGACAAAATACCTTTAGAAAACCAAGGCGTATACAGCATCCCGTGCAGTAACTGCGACAAAGAATACATCGGACAAACAAATAGAAGAATCTCAGCCAGAGTACAGGAACACCAGAATAACATCAGAAATAAGCAAACGACATCAGCCCTTTTTCAACACCACCAGGAAACGGGCCACACAATAAACTTCCCAGAAACAAAACAGATTGCACCTATCAAACACTACAGAACCCGCATAGTCAGAGAAGCCCTCGAAATAGAGAGAACCAACAGCCTAAACAAAAGAGACGATGCACAAAACATCTCCAACACTTGGAAAAGTCTCCTCAAAAGACAATCTAATCCAATTACCCGAGAAGAACAAAAATCCTTGGAGAATACACAGACACGGGCAGAACCAATAAGAAACACACACGCAACAAGGGCAGCCGTACCCATCCAGGCCCAAATGCAGCCAGGAAACAATCGGCGCGACCAACGACCTCTGGTGGAGGAAACGTCAACACCTGAACCACACCCCCCACCAATTACAGAACAGCGATATAATCTGCGCCGCCGCCCACACGTATTAAAGCAGCAGCACAGGACCACGCAGCTCATTCCAAGTTTAGCAGCCGCAAAGGAAGCATCACTTGAAAATGCCAGCTGAGATGTTGGCGAAACGTCGTGAAGACACAAACAACCAACGGATTGAAACCCGGAACACCACTACTGTTCAAATATATATATATATATATATATATATATATATATATATATATATATATATATATATATATATATATATATATATATATATATATCTATATATATAAAAGCGAAAGTTCACTCATCACCGTATCTCAGAAACTATAAGACATGCAAACATGAAATTTGGCAGGTAGGTTCCTTATAGGGTCTAGACGTCCGCTAAGAAAGGATTTTACGAAACTCTACCCCTAAGGGGGTAAAACGGGGGTTGGAACGTTATATGAAAGTCCTATGTTTTTGAAATAAGGGACTTGAAAATTAAAATGTTTTCTTAAGACGTTGTGGTTGGGTACAAGTTTTGTTCCAAATTAGTTAGTAATATTTGTTTTTTTTTCTTCGTTGATTAAAATTATGTTTATTTCAAAGTTTCATGCCAATTAGGTGCTAGCTTAGATTTTTTTTCATTGATTATAATGACGTTTATATCAAAGTGTCATATCGATTACTTACTTAAAAAAGTTTGTATTTTTCGTTAAGTAAACTTACGTTTGTTTGAAAAATGGATGGAGAAACAGTTGAATGAGTGAAAGAGATACCTGGCGATGGAGCGTGTTTATTTTCATCTCTGTCTTATTTGCTTTATGGAAATATGTCAATGGCTGCGCAAGTTAGAGCTAATATAGTAAGCCACGTGTCCAACGATTGGCAAAAATTTAGGAGTTTTACTATGGACCGATCCAGGACCCTTTACGATACAAAACACCTTTATGTAGCCGATATGAGTAGGTTGCATACTTATGGCACAATTTGCGAACTGAAAGCAGCTGAAGAAATATTTCCATTTTTCAAGGTAGCAGACTTATTGCCAGATTTGGAGAGTCGATACAAAGAATAAAAAGAATTCGTTTTAACGGACATTTTAACGAAGGACATTTTGACGTATTGATTCCATTAGTCTATATATATAAAAGCGAAAGGTCACTCATCACCATATCTCATAAACTATAAGAACTACAAACTTGAAATTTGGAACGTAGGTTCCTTATAGGGTCTAAACGTCCGCTGAGAAAGGATTTCACGAAACTTTAGTCCTAAGGGGGTAAAACGGGGGTTAAAAATTTGTATGAAAGTCCTATGTTTTTAAAGTAGGCACTAGAAAATTACAGTGTGAGCTCTTTAGAGGTTGTGGAGGTTTACTTATATTCTATGTTTAGAAATCAACCCCCTTTATAAGGGTTGAACGGGGGTCGGATACTTTTTATACAACAATTAACATGCCATGTGAACGACGCCGCGGGTACATCGATTTAGAACCCAAAAATGTGGTTAGATTTTTTTTGTCTGTCTGTATGTTTGTGCGTGCATCACATGAAAACTATTGATCCGATTCAACTGCCGTTTTCACAAATGTATTTGTCTTCTTTTAACTTAACATTTGGTGTATAAAATTTTTTCCATCTCCCCACTCCCTTAACGGGCCAATAGAGGGATTTTGTATAAAAGTATCTCATTGATACATTTAAAAATACCACTGAAATAATACACAACATACATACATACGTGCTATAATTTAGTTTTAATATAAGAAACAAGATGGCGCTATGAGGTTATTAAAACGAGCCATTGTTGTTTTTTTATCGCAAGTACAAATACAAATTACTATATCCTACAAATGATTAGGTCCAATGTGGAACTATCATAGATAAATATTCTAAGATAGTCATAATGGATGTTGTATGATTTATTATTATCAAAATCTGTTCAGTGGTTGCAGCGTGATTGACTCACAAAAATAAAATTTTAAATAAAAAAAAAATTAAAATTAGTGAAGCTAGAATTATTTTACTAAGAATATGGCTACAGAATAATTAAAATCAAATTTTTTTAGATGTAAAATAGACAGTCATTAAATCATTTGTGAATGTCTTAATGCCACGCGGGCAAAGCCGCGGGTAAAAGCTAGTATATATATATGTCTTGTAATAATAATTTTAAGAATAAAAATTATATTTGAATTCGTATATTTTAATGATTAAAAAAATAAATAAGATAAAATATGAAAATATATCTAGACTTTATAACCATATAGATTATCGGAATGGTCGGTGTACGAAACGAGAATTTTTCAGGTAAAATTTTGGCAGTGTACGGAACGAGAGTGTACGAAACAAGACTAAATCGAAAAAAAGTAGGTAGTGTGGAGTTATAATATCTAGAATACGCATCTCGATTCAAGATCATTCTAGAGATATAATAGAGAAAAAGGGTCAGAATAGTCCGCGCTACTCTTTCCTTTATTCTTACATTTAAACTGTGTCCTCCAAATTAAAATGTATCAAGTTAGTCATGATACGCCTATTAAAAAGAGAAGTAAACCCTGCTTCGATATATTTTTTGTCTTGCACTAGGAGAACGGACTTGAATTAGGTTCGTCTTTTAGGTATTATAAGTCTATGATAGAATACGCAGGTTTGCATAGTACAAATATTACATTGTTCTTAAATGTAATTTTTTGTTTATCTAATTTTTAAATTTTAAAAGTATATTCAAAGTTGAATTTTATAAATACCTGCCTAGTTAAGGATAAAGACATAGATTAATTTTGTTGAAAATCTAAAGGTACTTCTACTGATGGATTTGGGTTCATAGTCCCATCTTTTCTTCTATATATAAATAAAAAGTTTTGATTTTTCATCAAAATTAAAATATTTTCTTATGTTTTAGGAAGGTAAATTAAAAGAATTTAATTTAGGAGTATCACTTAGAAACAGGTATAATAACTTTCTTGGAAAATATTACTATCCAGAAATTGTTGAAGCTAACAGTACTGATTACAATAGAACAAAAATGTCTCTCGAGTTGGTATTAGCTGGTCTTTTTCCGCCACGAAGAGAAGATATGACAGCTGGATTAGCTTGGCAGCCTATTCCTTTCAATTATCTTCCACGCCATGAAGATAAGGTTTGTAAAACATTTAAAATGTAGAAATCTCATTCAATTTTAATAAAATATACGGAACGGTCTTTAGTTTATGAGTTATACTTATGAAACTTGTCCAGCGACTTTTAATTTTTTTTAACTTCTTATTACCTCTTCCACTTCTTCCAAATTTATTTTGTTCTTACCTTCATTTCTCGGGTTGTTTAGTTTATTATTTACTTCTTCTGGTGTAAGTTTTTGTTCCTTACTAGTTAGTGCTGTTCCTTACTAGAAGTGCTGTTTTCATCTCTTCATATTTTAAAGTCTTCGGTTAGCAACATTCCGTTTCTGTCTTTGATCTGCTTCATATTTTGGTATTAACCATTTCTTAATATTTTTAGAACAGTTTTTAATTTGCTTCACTCTCAATTTCCATTTTTTGGCCACATTTTTTTAGAATTTTTCCTTCGCTTGTTTCACCATTCGCTTTACTAAGATTCTTTGTTCTAATTGTATTATATATTAAATATTATATTTTTTAGGTACTACTAGGTGACTTGTGCCCGAGATATAAAGAAATTTACAAGGAATACAGCCAACTACCCAAATTTCAAACACAATTTGCGGAATATCAAGATGTTGCTGATTACATATCGAATAACACTGGCTTAAAAGTAACTCAGTTTGAACAGATATACCAAATTTATTTTGGACTAGCAACAGAAGAGGAATTTGGATTACCTTTACCAAAATGGACAGAACAAGTTTGGCCAGAACCGATAAGTACATTAGCTGTCGAGCAATATTTTGTTACAATGGGACATCCAGAGACGAAAAAAATGCTAGTAGGATACCTACTAGAAAAAATTCTGCAAGATGCAGAGAAAAAAATTCAAGACAACAAAAAATTATCGAAAAAAATTATACTTTACTCTGCTCATGAGAACAATCTTGCTCAACTTCTTATTGCATTAGGAGTTTTTGAAAAACATGTACCAACATATGGGTCCCACATTGTTTTAGAATTACATAAAATTGATGATCGGTACGGGTTTAAGATTTTTTATGAAAGATGTGATGGGAGAGGTTTAAGGTTAATGAAAATGTCGAATTGCAAAGAATTTTGTCCTTTGGATGTGTTTAAGACAATAATTACAGAATACTTACCCACTGAGGACAACATGTGTGGCAATTAGTTTGTAGTTGTATTTGTAATATTTATTTAAAACAGACAAAGATACGAGTATGTTGTAAGAGGGGTTCAATGGTGAGGACATGAGGCACCATGGAATATCCTAACTCAATTGAACTCTCTTATGATTTCTACTGGTATAATAGAATTGAAAATTTGATGAAGAATTTAAACTTCCATAGTTCAAGGGGTTCAAAATTAATGGTAACCTTTGGCTGCACAGCCGATATCTAGCATATACATAGTTTGTAATGAATATAAAATATTATAATTGTGAAAGTACTACATTGATCTCTGTCATAATAAACTTGATTACATTTTTTAATATACACTTACTTTTTGACGATTCGATCATTCCTTCATCCCCAGAGTTTCCAGATTGTGGAACTCCTTACCTTTACAGGTCTTCCCTACTCGTCCTAACTTGTAGTCCTTTAAATCATAAATTAATAAATTGCCTCTTCTGTCCCAATAGATGTTCTTGATACATTTATACATATATAGGTCTATACCTACGAGGACATCCTTAAATAAAAATATAAATTTATATATATATTCTATAAGATTCGGTAACGAAAATAATGCAATCTCGCTTTAGTTTATGCATCCCCTTTTCAATAAGTCACTGCGCACAATTTAACTTTAGTTAATGATCTCTTCTCCAATAAGCCACTGCGCATTACCTGGTTCAATTTAATTTGCTCAAGTTGTATTTTCGGTGTAGTCTCCAGTGATTAGCATATTTTTATTTTTTACACCAGAAACAATAAGTCTATTAATAAATACTACCACTTTCAATCACGCTCTGGTTCGATCTCGCTTCAGCTCTGATCCATCTTAGAAAACTTTATTTGACTGTGATATTGTGAATTAGATTCTGTAAATCGTTGCGAGTCTTTGCATTTTGTATGTTCCATTGCCGTTCTAGACAATTGATAAGAGAAAGCAGACTGTCGTTGTTACTTGAAAATGGATTAAACATTATATCTACAACTGCTCTCATTGACGTATCCTTACATCCAGAAGTAAGATACAGTTATAAGGACTGCAATTTTTCCGCAAAAAAGGTTAACTGCTACCTTAAGATTGCTTGCAACTCAACGATCATATGATTACCTGAAATATTCAATTTAACAGCAATGTCCCCACAAGCTCTTTTCTTTCCTGCAGTTGCTTCGAAGGTGATTGTGAATCGCCGTATCTTTTACAGCATCGGACTTTCTCAGCTTTTCAAGCAACTTTGCATACTCTGCATTCCTTCCGACACGATCATGATACTCTTTACTTTTTACCCATCATAAACATGGCTGCAATTTATATATTTTATCAGCTCTTCCAAAACTTTGTTTTCTCAGTGGCATTAAAAAAACAAATAGTAAAAAATATTTAATTTAAAAGCAACCTCCTTCTCCAACGCTTTAATTGCTACTGATTTTGGACAGTTTAGGTGAGCCCGCTCGATCCAGACAAACCTTGCAATCTGCTCACCCCTTGTGGTATAAAATATGACTTCTCAATTCTACCTGGCACATAGCCGGTGCTTATTTTTCGTACTTGTAAGTTTTCCTAGTTTTTTGTTCCTTACATTGGAACAGTGGTTATGTTTAGTTTTAACAATATCAGCACTCAATTCACGAAAAAAAAATTTTAATCCTTCCATCGAATCGTGTTAATTTACCTAGTTTTTACCCACAAAGAGCGTCTTTAATAATCATATACGAAGGTTGTCTTTTTCGTTTTGCAAATAGCCATAAAGACAAAAAGATACAGACTTAAAGTACTTTATTGCTTTTCAAATAGGTTCTACAATATCCATACAATTTTACATACGTTCAAACCAATTAGTAAAACAATTATTCCAGTCTTCAGTTGACACCTGTAAAAAACTGTTTTAAAAGCATCGATGGCATCTTCTGGCGCCTGGAATCACTGCTCACGCATTAAATTCTTGATCTTTGGGAACGTGAAGTAGTCGTTATCAATGGATGGTCTAAGGATTCGATGATTTAAAGCTTCAAAAACTCGATTGCCTTTTGGGCAATGATTCGTATGTTATATAACAAACGTTATATACCTATTAATCTTAAGTAACTGTTCTTCGATCTTCTAAAGCAATTGTTACCTCATGACCAGATTTTGACACCGCATTTTGCTCTTCTATGAGCAAATGATGAATCCAACAGGAAACCAACTTCGTAACACCTAGTTATCCATGTAGGATCGAGGTCTCCTGGTATGTTACTTGGCGGTCATCCTTAATTAGCTGCCGAACCCCATCAATGTTTTACTGTGAAACTTCTTTTTTGGGTGGACCTAGCCTGGATTCGTCGATGATATTGGAGCAACTACGTTGCAATTCGCAATACCCGCGGGAAATAGTCGACTGGTGTGGTGTTTTATTTGTAAAAACAGAAACCATTTCAGCGAGATAGTGCTGTTGGATAATCCTCTCCGAAAATTGTAAAAAAATATTGCTCGAAAATGTTCTCGGCTAAGATCCATTTTTCGACTAATTTGCTAATTTTAAAAATTCACTGTACCTACACGCTACACGACTTGTTGTATCGCTATGAAATTTTGGATTTATGTCAACAAAAGATTGAGGTTAGATTTCTGTCTAAAGATTCTATTGGTGGCGCCTGGCGCCTTCTAAGCCGCTATATGCAAATCTTAAAAGACAATCCTGGTATAGATGTTATACTTGAAATAAAATTACTTTTTCTCGTAGAGAAATTGCTTTTTGGTATCTTTTATTCTTTTTTTTTAACCATTTGAGGTCATCAATAAATTACGTCACTCGTTAAGTTTATCATTTCGTTACAAGGGGTGGAGATCCTAAATTTCATCACTTGTAAAAATATAGAGTTTAAAAACTTTTCTTGATAAAACTAATTTTAAAACAGCTGGGAAAGTCCAGAATTTATTCGACAGTAATGTAAATCCTTTTCTCGCCATTTACTCCAATTCTCTCTCCAATAAAGATAGATATGTCCATATTCTTTATTTTTCTGTGCATTTTTTTGTTTTCTTTACAATAATTTTTTTACCCAAAATTAAGATATACCTATAATTTTAAACGCAATTAAAATGTATCCGACTTTGTTTATGGACGGTTTGAAACAGAACTGTAATTGCATTTGGTAGGTACTGTTTATATTAATATAATGAATATTTTACCCAACCAAGACTAGAAGAACAGACTGTTAACAAAGTTTCTCTGTGGCAATAAGAGATAAACTTTCATATTGTGCTTTAAATCTATGAATTTTTAACAATTTTACCATTTGAATCATCCCTGGTACGTACATCAGTGTTATAAAAAATTGGGTTTCTTCTTTAACATTCTCGGATAACATTAAAACCGTTGATGTTTTGCTCTTCATTATTAAACTTCTAATTAGAAATGGCAGTACCAGCTAAATGGTTTTTATTTAAAATTGTCTTTGAATTGACATTCATTCTAAATTTTTGTATTGTTCCTGTTTCACAAAAAGCTAATGTTTAAAATTCAGAATAGAAGAAGTTTATGTGGAAATTTTATCCTTAATGTTCTAAGCTTATTAATACAAATAAACCTTTGGCTGATGTGTATTTTATTTTTTTAGGATAATTGGCATTATTTACAGGAACTTGAAAACAAATATGCACTACAAAATCCAGCTTATATGAACCAACAACCTGAACTAAATTGGAACTCTCGAAAAATGTTGGTTGATTGGTTAGCAACTGTTTGTTTTGAGTATAACTTAGATGATCAAACTTTCTATTTAGCTATAAGCTATATTGACCGTATCCTTTGTCAGGTCTCTGTTGTAAGTATTTTGTGGTTGTTAAGTATATCTAAATTGTTATTTATTAGTGTAGACTGTAGACCATTGGTGTTTCTTAAAGGGTTTATTTTAATTATTAAAAACACATAAAAAAGAAGAGATTCCATCTATTTATTATAAAATAGTATTTCTTAGTTCAGCTTTAACTCATATTTTATAAAATTTTAGAAGATAAGGGCTTTACAGAAAGCTTATGTATGAAAGCAAAGAATCGCTAGCACAGGTTCAATTTACCACACGAGAAAGCATTGCTTACGCGCGTACCGTACGAGATCAAGTAGCGATTATTAATAAACACCAGGCATAAACATTCTCACTGATCCGTCTACGGAAATTAGTTGAAACTAGCGGCCTTCTTATCTCGGGAGATATTAGGCAATTCATCAACCGTGGTCATCCGACCTGGGTATTACAACACAGTCTCGACTCATAAGTCATTTCTTCAGAACGACTTCTCCTCCAAAACGCGTTACACCACTTCCGCGTAAACCCTGGAAGCCTGATAAGAGTATAGTGTCTGTTATAATAACATCAGACCTACTACGAATAACATCAGAGCTACATCCTGGAAGATCATACCAGACACAGCCAGCGAACTATATAATTACGTAGACCCGATAAAATCACACCCCGAAGATCCACGATGTTTCATCGTTCGACGACAGTATCGTAAATCGACGCAACCTTTGTGGTTATTTTGTAAATTTAACAATTTGTAAATGCTTACTTACTTTTAGTTGATTAACTGTATAGAGGAACCCTAAATCTGGATGCAAGTCCTTTGTAAGTAAGAATGGTCAGAATGGAATAAAAAGAAGAGAGTACTTTAAAGCTTCATCTTAATCCCTTTTTAAAATCAAATAATAAACAACAGGTTGTTTATTGCATATTATAAATTGAATTTTCGTTATAGACTAAAGAAAAATTCCAGTTAGTAGGACTAGTAGCAGTTCTGATTGCAACTAAAATGGAAGAATACCATCCAATCGAAGTTGAAGAATTGTGTTTTCTCACAGGAGATACCTTTACAACAAAACAGATTCTTAAAGTAGAACGGTATTTTTTAAGAAAACTAAACTTTGAACTTCATCCTCCAACAATTCCTTGTTTCATTCAATATTTGGTCACCGAACACAAAATGTATCCAAAAATTGTACATTTAGCCATGGTAAGTACATTTTTGTTTTTTTAGCTTTGATTATCAAGATTTTTTTATAGGTATCTGATTCTTAAACTTTATTCTTCGCTCTTGTTAGCATTTTTTTCTTTCATACTTGTGTCTTGATAGGTTAAACCATTACTTTCTTCATGTTTATATTCTTTCTCTTTACATAATATTTTTATTTTTTTGTAGTACATAGCAGAATTAGTGATATTAGAAGGAGACTCGTACTTAGCAGAGCTACCTTCTAAATTAGCAGCTGCTTCTATAGCTTTAGCGCGATATATGTCTTGGCAAAAAATAATTTGGCCCAATCTGTTAAAAAAATTGTCTAAATTTTCATTAGATGATTTAAAACCGATAATTAAACGTCTTAATAATACATTAATAACATCAATGGAACTAAAAGAGCAAGCCATACAAAACAAATATAAGAAAAGTGAATTTAATTACGTAGCTGCAATTAAACCAAGAAAACTTTTTCTATAAAAACTATAAACGGAATTTGTTAAGTGTTTTATGTTTTTGTTCATGTTTTTGAGTAGTGATGACGAATGTTAAATATTACCGTTTTTAACTATGTGAAAAATTACTGTTTTTAGCTATGTGAAATATAAATGTTTTAAACCATATTATTTTAAATATACATATAAAAAAATTATTTTAAATAAAGTAAAAAAGTAAGTAATACCTACGTTTTTTATTTATAATCGACTTTCTCGTATTCTTGCCACTTATACTTTTCTATAGTTCTAAATTCCCATTTACTCTACTATATCTGTCTCTATCTCTTACATTCGATATCTTTCTTCTATATCTTTTATACTTAGCACTATGGCACTCACTATTATTGTAAGCTACAGAGGACTTACTTATAGTAATAAAAAGTTAAAAATTACATTCTTCCTTGTTAACTCTTTTGGTATATAAATATACTGTCACGCCTAGAGCGATTGAGAATGTGCCGTAGTGTTTTAGGTATGTATCCTGCTGAATGCAGAAACCTATTCAAGTGGAATAAAACAAACAACAAATATATTAACAACGAAACAAGCAATAACAATAAATAACCAAAAAAAGAGAAATAACTAAACACGATAATCTTAACTAACCTTCTAATCTAATCTACTGCTGGCCTTAAAACAATTCCGGGTAAGTTCCAAGCTGATCTGGGAGTGCATACAAAACCTCAATGAACTGGCTAGACAAAACAGTGTCTTCTTGGAATGGATACCAGTGCATAAAGGTTTTGAAGGAAATGAAACCGCGGATCTTCTGGCCAAGAAGGGAGCGGATACACGATTTACTGGTCCAGAACCTGTATTGGGACTGCCTAGAGCCTGGGTAAGGACCAAAGTCAGGAACTGGGTCTGGGAAGAGTCGACCAAACACTGGAGTAACACTGTAGGGCTGAGGCACTCGAAGCTGATGCTCAAAGGCTACTCCAAAAAACTCACATCTGACATACTGGATCTCGGCAGAAGTCAGATTAGAGTACTAGTGGGCCTGCTCAGCGGGCATGGACCATTCAGACTACACCTTCGGAGGATGGGGATTCTGACACAGGAACCCACCTTGTGCCGACTGTGTGACATGGACGATGAGACGGCAACTCATATTCTATTCGAATGTGAGGCCTTGGACTATAAACGGTTCATCATCTTCGGTGACACGAATCCTGAATCCTATCACCACCTTAAGGAGCTGGTCACAGGACTCAAATCTCTTATAAAGGGAACTGCCCTGTGGCAACAGTGACTCAAGGAATTTAGGACAACTGGATTCTAGCCTTCCTGAGGAACAGCGGGATGCTGATTTTCAGCTGAACAAACTAGAGTCCTGCAAGCACGGGTGCATGTAAGGACTCTTGGTGCCGAACCTGGTCACAATATTCCCACAGGAAGCAGTGCTTAAACATGGGGCTCCATAGGTGAGACCATGCCAGGTTACTTAGATTAGATTAGATTAACTAATCTTAGATTAGATGTTTATTGGATTGGCTTTTAGCCTGTATCACTGCGACCTTTGCAGATCTATTGTGACCACCCATTATCTCAAGAATAGGATTAGAGAACCTTGTCCAGCCCTGCCCTCTTAATGAGACTTAATAGCCTTGACAGTGGCCACTCCGCATAACTTGGAGCAGCCGGTTTCTCCTCTCCGCGTCCTTGCAAGGTCTTCGCATTGGCATAGGACATGAAATGCGGTTTCCTCCTCCTCTTGGCAGTATCGACAGATGTCTTCATCTGACAATTTCAACTGACTCATGTGTTTCTTGAGCCTACAATGTCCTGTCAAGAGACTGACAATCATTCTGACATCGTTACGCCTTTGTGATAGTAGCTCTGTAGTAAACTTCGCCGAGTGTCCCTTTATGAAGACTTCGGCTTGTCGCATGCCCGGTGATTTTTCCCACCACTCCTGGGCCTTCTCTAGCCTTCATTTCTCAATGGCTGTCTTTCTGAATGTGTCAGCAACTCTTACCAGCTGACTACTGTAGGTAAGATAAGATTTAAACCACTCGAGTGGTATTTCTCTAATACCGTAGTGTTGCAATTTATTAATTAAGATGTTGTGGTTTACACAATCGGAGGACTTAGAGAAGTCGCAAAAGATTGTTACTGTACAGTAATGATTGTTAAGACTAGAGTGGACTGGAGTGGGAACATAGTATCATTGGTGGATTTATTGCTCAAGAAACCAAAGTTGCCCTATTTATTGGAGAAGGTGCACAGTCGTATGCGACTTGCGGAACTGCCCTTTCCTAGTTGGTCTAATCACAAGCTATCCGACAAGTATGACTTCAGTTGCTTGTTTGCTTGCGGTGGTATGGCTTGGAATCAATAGAAGGCAAAGTTTTTGATAAAAGATTACCGCAAAAACAACATTTTTTGGGAACCGTCATATAAAGATAATCACAAAAGGGAGGTACTAATTAAAAAAAAATGAATACACGGTCAAAGATTAGAAGGAAAGAATAAAAAATGTTTGAATGACGTTCCATTGGTATAGAAAAAAAAGTCCGACTCGGTAGAACCGAACAATTTTGTTTCGTTCACGTTCCTCCTAGAAGTGGACGCGCCAAAGGAGTCAGCACCAGCCAAAAATACAATTTAACTGATAATTTGTGTCAAATTTCGAAATTAGAGAAGCTAGCAGAATTAGAAGGTTATCGAATTTCGGTCTTTTCATACGTGTAAAATTTTTGAATAGGGTCACGTCATCAAATATACAATTTTAAAAACAGGAATCTCGATTTTCATCAATATTTATAAATAAATCTGTACACCATATCTTGCATCTTTGCCTCTTTTGCCTTGTTCTGGTAAAAAGGTGACTTAACCAGCCGCAGTAAAAGGAATACTTGCATGCTTTTGTGGTTGCTGAAAATCGCATGCTGTAAATAAATTGAGGGGTTTTTCCATAATCGCGTGCTGCTGGCAACTAGATTGCCTATGGTTTCCTTAATGTAAAGTCTTCTTTTTAAACTTAACTGTGGACCTTTAGAGGTCGCATAAATACTCTGGCACGAAGATTTAAAAGTAGGTCAGATACTTTTCGTAGAGACCTTGTATATTAAAACATGATATGAAGATATGTGAAATTGCAATCCGTTGCGACAATCTAAAAAGAAAGCTAAAGATATAGATAAATGATGCAAGTATAATAGAGAAAGATAATAATAGTTTGTAATAAAAATGTTTTGACTTCTTGAAACGGCGTCGACTTATATATAAGATTTATTTATTCGTCAAACACTGTTTACTATATTTTTAATTAATATCCTTATCATTCTTACACTAAATTTTAATTTAAAAATAACTAATTTGATCATTAATTGCAACTGTGCTACATATATTGTGAAATTCCACAGTTCAATATTCCCAATTTGGATGAATATCACAATACTATATTTAAAAATAAAGTACCTAATTAATTGTTATCATTACAAATTATTAATGGACAATTACAAATATAAATGAATTATTCATGGTGTAATATTGCTCTGAGTTGTACCTACTTATCATATCACGTGTGAAATTGCTCGAGTGTTTTAAAATCTTGTCAACAAATGAAAAGAAATCTGAAATATTAGTTAATTAATATTTTTATCGACAAGATCACGTGTTGAATGGAATTTGATCATTAAAAATGTTTGTTATATTTGTTATTTGCTTCTATTTTACCCAAAGTTATATAAATTATGTAATTTTCCTTGCTATTCTTGATAGTTTAGTGTTTTATAATTAGAAAACTAGATATAAATTTAAAATTCATTATTTATATCTTACGCTTGAATCGAATGAACCGAAGATTTATAAGAGAGGAGATAATTTAAGAATTCTAGTGTATTGAAAAGAGTGGTCAAATATGATCAATTTGTTCTAACAAAAGATTTTAAATAGCTTTAAATATGAATTTGAGGCTATGCTTTCGAATAAATGTTTTAAATGTCTAATGGAGTAAAATAAAAATTTGAATGCTGGTCTAAATTTTCGAAGGGTGGTAAAACATAGTCAATTGTTTCTAACCTTGATTATTCGAATTTTCAGATTTTAAGCGCTTGAAATATGACGGAATGTTTTGACCAAAATACTTTAGGGATTATAATAGCTGAAAAAAAAAATGTTAAAAAATAATCCAAAATTTTTGACCATCTATATGGTCACTGACTGAGGTATAGACGCTTCTGGTAGAAATGTGAAATTTGGACAGATCTTTATTTTGATAATGAAAACACCCACTAAAAAGGGTTTTTAAAAAAAATTTAAACCAGAAGTGGTGAAATAAGGGTTGAAAGTTTATATGGAAAAATCTTTAAATCGGTATCGGCTTTTATAAAAAGTCAAAATTCAGACTCTCTAAAATATTTCACTGAACACCTGTTATATGGTTTGTTAGAATTCACACCATGAAGGGGTGAAATAACGGATGAAAATTTATATGAAAATATCTTTAAATCGGCACCAATTTTTATAAAAATTAAAATTTAGGCTCTTTAAAATATTTTATTAAACATGTGTTTTATAGCTTATTAGAAATTCCCCTAATTATGCGAATTATTGATAAAATGTTAAAAATCGTAAAAAAATTATTGAGAATCTTAAAAAAACGTTGAAAATCGTGAAATATTGTAAACATTTTTTGAAAATTTTGGAAAGTATACAATCAAGAATATATTAAATGACATTAAGGGGAAATTGAAAAAATGTCGCACCCAGTGAGACTCGAACTCGCAAACTTCAGCTCTACGCGCTGACGCTCTAACAACTAAGCTATAGGTGCTTAGCCATCAAATCGCCAAACGGTCGTTAAATTCAACTCATGCCACATGTGACACTTACTCACTTTCTCCTTAAGCACATATAGGATGACGTTAATGAGAAAGAGACTTTGTCAAATCGACAATTGAAACATCAAACTATAAGACAGGGCACTAAAAAAATGACTTACAATCTTAAATCTTAAAAAAAACTTTGAAAATCTAGAAAAATTGTTGAAATGGTGAAATAATGTCGATAACCAAACAGAAATGTTAAAAAAACGTGAAAAACGGTAGAAAATTGTTAGAGATTCTTGACAATCTAACAAAATTGATAAAAATAGAAAAAAAATGTTGATAATTGTAAAAAATAGTTGGAGATCCTAAAAAAATGGCTAAAATATTATTGAATATCCTAAAAAATATTAAAAACGATAAAAAAATTATTGAATATTGTGAAAAATTGTGTAAAATGTGAAAAACAACATTAAAGATGTGGGAAAATTATTATTAGTTATCGAAAGGAAAATGGAGAAAAATCGAAAAAAAAAAATTTAAAAAACAGAAAAAGATGAAAAGTTAGCAAAATTGGAAAAAATCTAAAAACTAAAATAAAAAAATAATTAAAAAATAACAAAAGACCCGCCTGCATGGATAGCTACAACTAAAAATAAATCAATTGAAAAGACTGAAACAAGACGAAAATTCAATGACTAGGTATTTAAAAAAAATCAATGATTAGTTACTTAGGACCAGAAACATAAATTGAAACAGTACCACACCTACGTACCTACGTATTGTACAAATTGAAATATCAGCACGGTAGTCATTCAATTTTTTGCAACATTATAAACAGAATTGCAGTCGGAGGCATGAAAGTGTATGCTATGTTAAATTATTATCCTTTTGTGCATGCCTCCGACTGTAATTCTGTTTATAATGGTGCAAAAAATTGAATGACTACCGTGCTGATATTTGTATTTGTACAATACGTAGGTACATAGGTGTGGTACTGTTTTAATTTATGTTTCTGGTCCTAAGTAACTAATCATTGATTTTTTTAAATACCTAGTCATTGAATTTTCGTCTTGTTTCAGTCTTTTCAATTGATTTATTTTTAGTTGTAGCTATCCATGCAGGCGGGTTTTTTGTTATTTTTTAATTATTTTTTTATTTATTTTTTTTTAGTTTAGAGTGCTTATTCTAAACTCGCTAAAGAGTTCATGAGAAATCATTAATTTCTAAATGGTGCTACAAGACATCTGTGTCGGATTTTTAAAATATTTATGTGTTTTTGAATCAAATATTCTAATTTACAATGTGCGTTGGTCACCGGGATTCGGACCCGGGACCTCCGTAACTTGAGCCGAACGCTCAACCACTGCGCTACAGAGGCCGTTATGGCTTAATGACTCTTTTCGGTTAAACATACTCCCGCGTCACCCCTTACCTGAGCCCAGTAGGGTGCTAATAAAAGAGCAATAAAAGAGACCTTTTCGCCTACCCTCACCGCATGTGGTTGTATGAATTCACGATCTTACAATCTATTGTTTATATTTAACAAATATATGTGTTAAAGTTTTTATAAATAAAAATAAATAAATATCAGAAACGTAAAGATATTTTTTTTCTGATTTCAACCATATATAATACTTACGCAAAATTTTATAGTTTACAGTTATGTCACCAAAATATTCTAAATTACACTGAGAAACAAACAAGAGATAATCTCATAATGTGGTACAAAAATACCCAATGATTATTAAATTTAAATCCAAAACAGCAAGGGATAATCTCATAATAATGTTTTGAAAATAATATATAAGTAATAGAATACCTTAATACTACAAAAATGCTTAATTGTCAAATTTAAATCCAAAACAGCAAGGGATAATCTCATAATGAGGTGTTGAAAATAGATAAACTTTAACAATTCCAATAACAATCAGATTGAAAGAGATTTACCCTAATTAAAATGCTATTGCATTACAAAACATCCTAATGTTTTTTTAATATCAATTTGTATTGTTCGGTTATAACAAAAAATATATAAAATGTTAGCCATTATTCACAAACAATTATTTGTGTCTTGTTTTACGCACGGTACCTATACATCATCCTATTGATTGTTCGGTAGTGATAAAAAATATATGTGTTTGTGTATGATGGAATTCCTCCGCAGTTCTACAGCTTTTAAGAATCACATAAAGGAATTGGGTTTGGTAAATTTTTTGATAGTACATGGATTTGTTTCACGTTCCAGGACATGTGTGTGTGGGAATAGAATCCAACTTGGCCAACAAAAAAGGCAAGGAAGAGAACCAAGTTATCGGTGTCGCAGACGGAACTGTTGTACTGAAACGTCCTGTAGGACAAATTCATTTCTAGATTTTTCGACACTTCCTATAGTTCAGCTGCTGATTATTTTAGTACTGTGGATTAATGAGTATCCAGTCACAGTAATAGCAGCGGAAACTGGAGTTTCCACGAAATCTGTGAGTCGCTGCCTTCAACATTTCAGAAACCTTCTTTTTCACTGGATGCTGGAAATCGATGAGCAAATAGGCGGTCCTGGACACATAGTGGAAATTGATGAAAGTGCTTACGGAAAACGAAAGTATCATCGCGGACGTCTGCAAAGGACACGGTGGGTGGTTGGAGGAATAGACCGACAAACAAAGAGAATTTTTCTTACGTTTGTGCCTAACAGAAACGCTATTACATTACAGCGTGTTATTCAGGAAAATGTTTTGCCTGGATCCATTGTAATGACTGACTCGTGGAGAGGATATACTGGTTTAAACCACCTTGGATACCATCACTATCAAGTCAATCACCAACGAAATTTTGTGGATCCAAACAATCGACTTATTCACACCCAAAATATCGAAAGTAAATGGTCTGTCATTAAGAGGAATCTTCGTCGACGATTGGGAAGGATGTGCACAACTAGATTTGAAACATATTTGGTGGAGTATGTTTGGCGTAGTCGATGCACCACACATGAAGAGCAATGGACGGATATTACCAATGCGATACAACATTTTCACCCACTGATGAACTAATCACTTTTTTACATTGACAAGTAAGTACTACTATTACATACATTTGCCAGAGGTATTTTTTTGCATGTTGGTGAGGGGTATATTTATTACTATTAATATTTAGATATGCATTTTTGGGGTATTTAAGGTTCTTTTCTATTTTGATTTCTTTTTGCATGTTGGTGATAGGTATATTTATGACTATTAATAGTATTAATATTAATTGACAAGTCCTGTTAGATACAGGCGCTAAAGGTATTTTATGTTATATTGGGTGTTGTTTGTTTCTCAGTGTAATTTAGAATATTTTGGTGTCATATCTGTAAACTACAAAATTTTGCGTAAGTATTATATATGGTTGAAATCAGAAAAAAAATATCTTTACGTTTCTGATATTTATTTATTTTTATTTATAAAAAATTAAACACATATTTGTTAAATATAAACAATAGATTGTAAAATCGTGAATTCATACAACCACATGCGGTGAGGGTAGGCGAAAAGGTCTCTTTTATTGCTCTTTTATTAGCACCCTACTGGGCTCAGGTAAGGGGTGACGCGGGAGTATGTTTAACCCTATTTTCAACAAAAACAACCGGGACCAACGGTTTTATACGTGGTGTTACTTTACAACAATCAGTATGGGAATATTCAAATATTTCCGGATTGACTACCCTAATGGGTTGGACTTTTCCTTTGAAATTGATATGGGACCGCCCACGCGGTATGCTCTTTCCAATAAAAAATATATTATCAATATTGGATGGCTCTGTAAAAAGTTGTGCGAGATTTGTGAGTTCTGAATTATTTTTATTGGTAAAGCTAATTTTTTTAGCGTTCCTGTTGTTAGGAAAAGTAATAACTTAATTTAACTCACGTGTTCTATTCATGAAACTGAACAACTTTCCCTAAGAAATATAGATCGAAATATGGAAAAAAATTGATTTCCCATAGTAAATGAGAAATCAGCTGTAGCATTTTGTACGTCCAATTATTATTATGTTTTTCATTTCCATACCACGTGTTCTACTCATAAAACTAAACAACTTTTGCCAAGGAACTTAGATAGAAATACAAAAAAAATCCGATTTGCTTTGCAGAAAAAATATTCATTTCTTTTTTTATCGTTCTATTTAATATTAAAACTAAAAGTTATATACATATTTAGAATTTGTGTTTAAAATCCTTCATTTTGATACCCCACTCGATATGCTTGGTACAATTTATTTTTTTATTACCTCACAATGTGGCGTCAAACATCGGCCATTTTGATTTTTTTTTAAATATCATCTATCTAAGAACACTTGGGCTATTAAGACAAATCTAACGATACCTCAAATGTGAAAATCCGTTTAGCGGTTCTGGAGATACAAGGTAAGGAAGAATATTACATAGATACAACATACGCGCTGAAAACATAACCCTCCGTCAGTCGGGTAATAATAAAAATGGATAAAAATTGAAAAAAAAAACGACTAAAAAGGGACAAAAGTGTAAAAATTACAAACTACTACGAAACAAAAATTTACAAAAACAGTAATAAATTCATGGAAATCATTTGAAAAAACAAGAAAACCCCGTAAAAATTGGAAAAAAACATCATTCATTTATTAGGCGATACGAAGTTCGACGGGTAAGCTAGTATTTAATAAACATATTCTGTATTTCTAAAATATTTCTGCAAAATTATGATTAAAGCCGAAGTAAGCTTCCTTCACAATTTTTAAGCTGTGATTCTTATGGAACGCTTTGGCGGACTGAGTCAACATAAAACGAAACTAACGAGGGAGTCAGAAAAAGAAAGCGGTTCTTGGTATATACTTTATACCCCACTCTCGCGATAAGAGAAAAACGTACACAATCTCAACAGTTTAATCATTTTTGAAACTATGCTAGCATTCTGGCTATCTTGTTAAACGTTAAAATAATATCAAACAGTGTTACACTATTTATCCATAATCAATAATTGCATGAAAGATACTGAAAAATTGAAAAAATTCTTAAAAAATATTAAAAAACGGTGAAAAATTGCGACAAATTAGAAAAATCAAGAAATAATTCGAAAAGTTAAAGAAACATTAAAAAATCGTAAAAAAATTGTTATTCCATACTTGTCAGATGCAGAGTAGAAGTATAGATTCTGTCATCAATTAACAATTCATTAAGCATTGACATATCTTCCCAACCACTGGTAGAATTTCAATGTTTTTTTTTAATTGTAGCTCTGTTATTGGTGAATAACAAACTGCGAGGAGAATGCAAAAAAATCCACACATTATACGGGGCGTTTAAACAGTGTCATGAGTTTAAACGTATTCTGGGTACAATATTAGATAGTGGAGGCTTATGCCTCAGGTCGTCTGGGCAATTTGCTTTTTTAAAAATCAGTTTATCTTGGATTTTTTCACAGACATTCAACTTTTTAATATTTCTTGCATTTTAAACATTGCGAATAAATATTTCCCCAACTACTGGTTGCCGCATCCCCCAGGAAGTGCCGACCTCAACCCCATATAAGCGGCGATGACACAAGCTGATAACTTCTACAAGCGATACCCTAGTATACCTACTGTCAATTTGCGTTGGGACTTTGTATGCATCTTGAGTGCTAACTAATTATATTTTGTATACGACAAGCGATACCCTAGTATACCTACTGTCAATTTGCGTTGGGACTTTGTATGCATCTTGAGTGCTAACTAATTATATTTTGTATACGACATTGCAAAGTGGAAAGAAACGATAAGTAGATACAGGTCTGGATGGACTGATGAATTATTTTTTATATTGCACAATTGTAAGCCTATTTGTTTGCTGTGTAATAAATGTATTTCAGTGATGAAATAATTAAATATAAAGAGGAATTTTGGGATTCTACGGGTCGAAACAACCCAATTCATGAAGATGTCTTCAAAACCAAAATTCGAACTCGCACTAAATGTTTGAATTAACAAGTGTGAGTTAACAAATAATAAAATCGTTCAACTTACAAAAGGAATTTCCATAATAAAATATTGATGAGTTTAAAACACCAGAAGTAGTGGAATTAGGGGTACAGGTCTTACAAAAGGCTCTCAATAGCCCTTGAAAACACTCCTACAATCTTTCAAGCCAAGCGTTTAGCATTGTACTCTGTGCTAAACAGTGAAATAAACAACCCTTCAATTTACCCAGAATATTTATTGTCTCCGATGGCCAGATTTTTTTGATTGGTCTACAATCTACCACGTTCAAATCCAAAACATTGTGCAATTATTGCAAAAAGTCCCTTAAGCAACTGGCTATACAACAAAGTAACTTTGCTGTGGGTACCAAGAGACCAAAACATAAACGAGACTTCTGATAGTCTTAAAAAAGAAGGAGCTAGTACTCATTTAATAGAACCTGAACCTTTCTGTGGCATCTCAAAATGCCTCATTATGGATAAAGTTTGTAGATAGGAAAAGAAACCCTGTGCAGTTTTTACTGGAAAAACACTTCAGGCCAAAGACAAGCATAAAGATTAATAAGGTCTTCACTGCGCTATTCTAAATTACTCTTAGGGCTTAAGATACCTGCAATCCGTGTAAACACTGTAAACGCAAGGTTTCTCACAGGAAACTGTCTACTGAGGTTACAATCTCTGTAACATTTGCAAACTGAACAGTAAAATATGCAGATTCTGTGATATGCAGGTGAGACTATTATCTGTAACTGAAGAGTAATGGTTCGCTAACGACATAAATATCTGAGGTAGGTCTTTTTAAAACATTATCAGGTTAGCTACGTATATCCAAAGCAGATAATGGAATTTTTTCAAATCTTAATTGTCTAGACGTTATGGACTCATAATTGGATACCTATAGGTTATACATAAAAGATCTTTTGGGTCGCAGTGTTGTAAGGTCCTGAAGCTCTGTTTTTTTTTAATAGTGAATCAACAACTTAAATTCTACAACAATTTGTTTAAATAACATTAGCAGCTTACAAAATCTTTTAGAAAAATTGTGCAATAAAATATTTATGACGGTTTAGATGATTATGGATATATTTTTTTTTTATAAAGGAAACATTTTCTTTGCTCAATGCTATTGTGAAATTGATAATCTAATCTGCCAGTCTTTTATTGACGCATTTATCTATTATTGTTAGAATTTGCACTACTTAAGTATAGTAAACAACCTTATATACGTATATTAGGTACCTCTGCCAAATTACGTCAATGTAACGTATAAATTTATATCATATTAATTTAAATTAGAACTATTGCAGATTTTGTTTATACGCTTAGTCAGTCAAATTGATAAATTTGAATGGTTCTGATAATAGTTTAAGGATAAAATCAAAACTCTCATCTAACAACATTTGCACTGTTAACTATTAATGAATGAATACTAAAAATAGATTGAAAAACAATCTGCTTACACTACATAACTTTGTGCACTTCAAATCGTAGAAAATTTAATGATTTCTTTAATTGTTGTAAATTTTTTTTCGCTCTTCTTTAAATAAATGCGATTGTTCAATACTTGCGAAAAAAGGCCGCGCACAAAAGGTCGCCGATGAAAAAAGATCGCGTACAATTGATCACGCGATAAATGTAGTCGCGTAGGTAAATATATATTTTATATTGTTGAAACTAATAACAAGCGAATTATGTATTTTTCTTAATAAAATAATTATTTTTCGAAATATTTGAATATTTTAAACTTTCCTTCACACTTTCTTCAGGCTTAGGGCTGGAAGTTGATAACTGGGGTGTTTAAAAGTCTTTTCGTTTTTTTGTATTTTTTTTTGTAATTTGACCTTTTTTTCTTACGTTTATGTATAATTATTATAATTTACAGTCGACATCCACAAGGATTTTTCAAGAATTGTCATTTTCGCTTTTTATACCTGTATTTGTATAGCAATCCCTCTTCAATAAATAATAAATTTTCGTTTTGCGAGTAAAGTCGCTCTCTAGTAGCTCTTCGAATGTTGCAACATTTTCTTCGGGTACCAATGCTAGACCTTGCCACGGTTTTTCCTTAGTTAACTGCTAATATTTATTTAAGAAAAAATAATGATTAAGAAAAAAAAATTCAATATCAACAATAGATGAATTGCGCGAGGGTTTTTAGTGGTCACTCTACTGGCAAATTATGCTCGAGCTCAGCCGTAGAGCCACGCCACCGACTTCGAAGGTACAAGTGCAACCCCTAGATTTAATAGGCATTAACAACTCTTACACAATCCCACGAAATAAAATAAAGTGAGCTAAATAAAACAAATCAGTTTTAAAACTAGACCCTCCTTTAATGTAAAAATTTTTGAGGTTACTGCAAATCACAAACTTCAATTTATGACTAACTGCGTACACTATTAAAAGTAAAAAAAATAATGAATTTAGTGTGATCATACGCGCGACTTAAAACTAAATTACAATCAACAATTCAAGTAAAAATTATACAAAATGCAAAGTCTTATTATGCTTATCTGTATTGGTACTAGTGGCTACCAATCTCCAGTAATCCAAAGCTATTTGGTTCTTGATCAAAACAAGGAACTGCGAGTACCAAAACAAATTCAGTTCCAGAAGTACTGCCGGTACTAGGAACACTTGCCAGTTCCAAAATAAAAATAACTGCCAGTACCAACAAAATAGTATAGCCTACACCAGAGAGATAAAGCCCGTACCACGAACCCTAGATGGAAAAAAAGTATGCTAGCTCGATGATATTCAATAGCTCGGGACGTTGAGTTTTAGACCAAAAAGCCACCTTATAATGTACTGATGTTAAATCGACAGAAAATCTTGTACAAATCCCACAATGTGGTTTTTTCTACTGAACGCCAAGAATCAACAAAATAACAACCAAACGTAGATTAATACAATGGTCCAGTTGGAAATAAGGGTTTGGTTTTAAAGTCCACAATTAAGTGCCACAGATGCTCCGTGATTAAAATCCAACTCGACAAAATTTCTCCAATAAATATTTTTTTAGGATATTTTGAATTTTTTCTGTTTTTGAATTTTGTTGTTTTTTCTTTAATACTTCAATTTAATATATTATTTTTACTGTTTTTTCTTTGTTTTTTTGGTTTTAGCTTATTTTCTTGGCTGATTCAATTTTCTTTTTACAATTTTTTGTTAAATTATTATTTTTTTATTTTTCCATTATTCTTATTTTTTCCATTTTCTATTTGCAAATATTTTGTTTAAAATAGAATTTTTAATATATATTTTTTTATTTTTTAATTTCCTAATTTCTACTTTTTTTTTATTTTTCCTCTTTTTTGTTTTTTCTTACTTTTTTGTTTTTTTTTTTCATTTTTACGATTATTTCTAAATATATTTTTGTTATTTTTTTTTATTTTAATTTTTTTTTCTTTTAGGGTGTGGTTTTTAGTTTTGTGCCTATTTTTATAATTTTTTATTTTTTTATGTGCTTTTTTGGTTATCCTTTTGTTTTTCAATTTTCGCGTTTTTTTTTCCGTTTTTTTCTTTGTTACAGGATTTCAATTTTCCTTTTTTTGTTTTATCTTAGTTTCTCGCATCTAAGTGTATAATCTAAAAATTTAAACTTTGCCCAAAGAATTTATTGACCTAAACAATACAGTAGTAATGAATAATTAATTAAAATATGTATATCTTATATTCCAACAAATATTAAATCTAAACCATTTTAATATCTTCTTAAACTTGAATATACCAAACAAAAGATTTTTTTATATATAAGGAGTAATTTAAATTTTTCCATATTGCTCAATAACACTTACAATAAATTTAATAATATGTGTTATACAATAAATGCAAGGAAAATTTAGCTCACTACTGTTATTTATCATAAAAACAATATATATCTTAATAAACCTATAAATAACTATATTTTTAAATAAATGAAATAAATATGCTTTATATTTTCTTATAAATCTTTATATTAATGAAAACTAAGACAATTAATAATGAAATAATCTAATTCATAACAATGAGTGCCTACTTATTAGTAAAGTTTATCAAAAATGTATTATAAAATATAGCTACAAAAATAATTTGGAAAATACGCATTCAAGGATTTATTGTAAACTTTTTAGTTTCTCACCGGGCAAACAAAATTTAAAATAAAAATTTATTACGACGTCTCTATATCTTAAAATACACTCTGCAAACAAACCCATTCAGCTTAGTTGCTTTACTAGCTTTTAGATTTTTTTTAATTGGATAAAAATGATAATTACATAGAGCTAGATCTGTTGAATAAGGAGATTTTCAAAGCATTAAACCCGATCACGAATTGTTTGGATTGCAACATAAGGAGACAAATATTTATAGCATTTGGTAAACTACGAGGATTGTCTATTTACTTTTTCATATAGCTGTAAATACAAAAAAGTACTTTATTATGTCTACTTACGCGATATATAGCACTCGCTTCGCTCGTGCTCTAAACATCGCGTGCGTGCGCAAAAAGCATACTTTACGAACTGTTTCATAAATAAATAATTTTATATAGTCAGTTTTAATAAAAAAAAATTGAGTAAAAAATATTTTAAATATGTCAGTGTACCCAGAGCGCATTTTTTTATAAAATTTTGGCAGTTACGAAACTGATAAAGAAAAAAATATCATTTTAAAGTGATTCTTTCAGTAAAAAATATTTACCAAAATTCATATCTTTTACTTTGTCTGGTTTTAAAAAGAAAATAATTAACCTAATTTCAACGCTTTTAAGTTTGGAGGGGTTTAACATTTTAACAATCAATTTTCGGATATTACTTCATTGGAAACTTTTTTATGAATGTAAAATACTTGGTATGATTATATCATATTACATATACGAAGGGGAAGGGGAAACCTATAGATGATAATTGTATCAAAGTAAAAATTACACAATATTACATAATTTAATATATAGGTATACTTATTAATATTGCAATTTACTTGATACAGATCTTGTTTTGGAAAAACATTAAATAAGACAAGGCGTGTAAATCCCTACTTCCCTACTAATATTATAAATGTGAATGTAAGTTTGTTTGTTACGCTTTCACGGGAAAACTACTCAACCCATTATCATGAAACTTTGTACACATATTCTTGGAGGTATTAGAAGTAACATAGAATACTTTTTATTAAAATTTTTTTTTTTACGTAAACTAAAAAAATTGTTTATCAAAAAATCTCAAAAACTAGCTTCTTTAACCCCATCTAGCGGTTCAGTAATGAAGTTCCAACCCTAAGTAGGCCACCGTAAGGTGGCGCAGTTAATATCTTATATATTTAAACTAGCAATTACGACTTAATAAAGTACTATGGCGCCACCGTAAGGTGGAGCAGTTAATATCACATATATTTAAACGAGCAATTCATACTTAAGGTTTTATGAAGCCACCGGAAGGTGGCGCAGTTTATATCTCACATATTTCAACAAATTCTTGCTAAATTAAATAATACGACGTAAGGTGTCGCAGTTGCTACCTAATATATTTAATCGATAAATTACAAAATATAATAAAAAAATAGTATACACCTGATAACTTACGAGAAAATATGATAAAAACGATAAAATCAAATAAAATAATTGAAAACAAAATAAAATCGTAAAAATTTAAAAAAACCAAAAAAGACATCAGTTTTATGCGGTACGAAGTCCGCCGGGTCAGCTAGTATACTATAAAATTTCATCTGATTAAATTGTAGTTTATACCCAAAAATTCCTTAAAATTTCCACATAAGGATAATTGTTTTAATGTTTTCTTTATGGAAACAGTAGTGACACTGGTGCATGAAAAGGATGTCATTATCATCGTCTTCGTCTCTGCAGTATTATGAAAATTCATTAAATATTTGACCTAAATCCATGTCAAGCAACTGTAAAACCCACGAATTATGTAAGGAATTTTGATAAAATTCCAGAGGAAGACCCTAATAAAACCGATTCCGGTTCAGACCCTTACCATTCATATTCGTATGAAGTGACGTTAAATGTGCTCAAGTAGTTTGGACTAAACATCTAACAAAATTTCATAATAATCCAAAGTAAGATTAATAAAACACCGCTGGCACTATATTCTTCGGCTACTTATATTAAGTCGTCACGATATTTGTGATCAACGATCTCAAAAGCTCCGAAGCAGTGTTTAATAAATTTTCATAATTCTTCAGAGGAGGGCGTTAATAATATCTTATTCGTGCACCAGGTATTCTTTAGGCCCTCATCGATCATACTTTTGTGTTTAAAATCTCAAAATTGCCTTTATTATATATTCAAACTCAGTTTATAATCCGATACCGATTTTAAATTTTTTATAATTTAATACGCCCGTTCAAAATGCATTTCGGTGGTGCACAATTGCAATTTGTCGTTCAAAAAAAGCATATTTTTGTGATTTATTTCTTCAACTAAAAATAAAACTTCGCCGTAAATACGCAAATACAGTTTTTAATTTGATATTAGGGTGCAAATGCGTTTGTCATTTTTTTGTGGTTTTTCTAGTTTCCCAAAATAAAACCAGCATTATTATCTTGGTTAAAGTTTAAACATAAAAACCGGTATTTCCAAATGTTCGTCTATTTTTTTTAATTTCTCTGTACCGATTATTATTATAACCACTGTATATAGACAAGAATAGGATCACTTTGCACGCTGCCTTTGATGTTCTTTGATGCATATTTCGTTTCGGTTTGTAGACTTTTTTGTGAGAACTGGTGAGCAGCAATGCCAACTCTACCGATTTAGGAAGTAATCTACCGATAAACCGTTATAATTTTCTGTATCCTACCGATTTCAGAAATTTTTGGTTGGCAATGTATTGTGCGTCCACCCTCTTCTAAATTCAACTTTTAATCTTGACCAAATCCGATCTTTTTTCCAGGTTTTTAAAGCATCAAATTTTTATTAATGCTGTTATCCACTTAAACTTTTCGTTTTTATATATTTTAGTAAAAAACACAACTATAATCTGGTTTAAAATTTTATAAATAAATAATTATATAGGCCAACAAAAATTATATCTAGAAACAAGGTTTATGGTCTGTTAAAAATCATATCTGGCCACAGAATTGCTCTTCTACATCTTGTTTTTAAGATATCCTAACCTTAGTAAAAAAACTAAGCTCGTCCTCAATGTTCGAGAAAGAAAAGAATTGAAGTAGTGTTTGCTTTTCTTTCTAATCACCTGTCAGAGAGCAAAAAGAATACCTACCTACTTACTACATACTATTAGCAAAATTTCTTCTTACAATAGTTTTTGATATGTTTATATAGATTATCGACTCATTTTTTTTAAGTACTTAGCCAAGATCTAGGTACGTCCACGGTAAAATTCAATATACATGTGCTCTTTCTTTAAATTTTTTTTAATAGAATTTTCTATATTGCATAAAATTTTTGTGTTATTCAATTTTATTTCATGATTTGGAAAATATTAGATTTATCTATATATTTTTTTCTCAGATAATTTTTGTGTTCATTGAGGCGAACTTCAAGAGGTCTTCCTAATTTTCCTATGTAGACTGTAGACAATCACATTGTATACTGAAAAAAAGATAAACCAAAAAAACAGGAAAAAATAAAACAAACAAAAATGGTTACAAATCGGTAAAATACTGGTTACAAACAAGAAACTGAAGTAATATGGTGAATAATACAAAGAATTAAAAAAAAAACAAGAAAATATCACAAAAAAATAATTTTAACAAGCAAATAGGAAAAAATTAAAAATGCAAAAAAGAACGAAAAAACGAAAACAAACCGTAAAAATTAAATAGAAAAATGTAAAAAATCTAAAAACACGAATAATTTTAAAATAGGAAAAAACTGAAAACAAGCGAAAAAATAAAACAACACCAAAAAAATAAATAAAATGGAATTGAAAAAATGGAACAAATTTAAAAATAGGGCAATCTATGTATATGCCTAAACACACTTAAAACATGCATTGTCATCCAGTTCTTAGCTATCCTGAAAATTTTAGAGCTCAAGGTAGTCGGGAAATAGGTTTAAATTCGATTACAAAATTCCACGGAATGACACAGAGACAAAGAACACGGCGAAAATATAAAAACTTTCTAAAAATGGTTGAAAAGGTGTAAAAACTTAAAAATAAACGAGAAACGTGAAAAAAAATAATGAATAAAGAAAAATCACAAAAATTAAAACAACAAACAAAAGTGGTTAAAATCGAAAATAAGTGAAAAAAACGATAAACTGGAAAAATTATAACATACAACGAAAAAAAAAATTAAAAAATCAATAAAAACAGAAAAAAACAGAAAAAACCGAAAAACGAGAAAAAAAAATAACGTAAAACAAAAAAAAAAACGAAAAACAGGAAAAGGGGATCATTGATTAATAGGCGGTAATAAGTTCGTCGGGACAGCTAGTTTTAAATAGATTTAATACTGTTTTAGTTAAATATAATTAAACACATATTATTATAACTTTTATTTAAACAATAAAGATAATTGTAACTACAGTTATTTGAACAGAATTAACTACTAATTAATTTGGTTTCATAAATAAAAATTTAATATTACTTTATACTTGTCACTACTAAACTGGTTATTTATGTATAAAAAAGTTATTGTTTGTATATACCTACACCATACATTTAAGAATGGAATATATGATTAAAAACACTGCAAATTATTTTTGTAGTATAGAAAGAAGAATAATTAATTAGCTCCAAAAATTTAAATGTGTAATAATGATAAAAATTTACTGTCTAACAACGGCACACGACACCCATAACTGACGTAGGTATGTGTTTGGATAAAATGTGCGGCAAGCGGTCAGTTATTTTGCGATTTCAAATTGAACTTAAATTGATAACCTTTAAATGACGGTAGTTTTTCCTGGTAGCGAAACCCATTTAAAGAAGAAGTCATCGATGTAATTCAGTAAATTGAATTAACTATCAAACAGTATGGAACCTTTAACGTCTACATTAAGTATTTTATTATTTGTATTAGTGTTTAGTCAGGGAAATTGTAATCCACTTTCTCTTCCTAAGCCATTAAGTCATTCAGTAAGTGAAAATGTTAAAACTGGAGTTGTAACAGATGAAACAGATACTTTACAATTAGTAACTGTGGTAAGTAAAAATATTTATTTATATTGTTTATAATATGTATAATATACTTTTTTATAGTTTTCTAGTTTGCTCACAATAAACAATATAATTTAAATATTATTATAATAGTATAATACAAACTTTCTTTTAATAGTAAACACATCGGTTTATTAGGGTTAAATATTTTGTTATTGTGTTATCATGAAAACCAAAAAATAATTTTTATTTTTAAGCTATTTCGGCATGGAAACAGGACTACAGTTGGACCTTTAGAATTATATCCCAAGGATCCATATTTAAACTATAACTATTTTCCTTATGGATATGGTCAATTAACAAATGTAAGTATAAAAATTTTATTATTAACTTGTGGAGTACTATTAACAAAGTCCATTTGATATATATCATTTTTGTTTGCGTTTAAGACAAAATAATAAAATAAATAGGCCAGTCACTAAGCGTTTTCCCTCATAATTTTCAAAAGCATCACAGATTTTTATAAAAAATTGTATGAAGGTTCTATTTACTGTTTACTTTAAAGTTGACCCTCCAAGGGGGGTTGCTTTTATAGGTGGGTGGATCCCACCTCTTTTTGGAAGGAAAGAATATTTTATTAGATATAAGTGAAGAAATGGATAAATGGAACTTATGTTCGTATGTTCGTGGGCAAGCGACAAGCCAAAGTCTTCATAAAGGGACACTGGCGAAGTTTACTGCAGAGCTGCTATCACAAAGGCGAAACGATGTCAGAATGATTGTCAGTCTCTTGACAGGACATTGTAGGCTCAGAAAACACATAGGTCAGCTGAACTTAGCAGATGAAGACATTTGTCGATACTGCCAAGAAGTGATACAGGCTAACAGCCAACCCAAAAAATATCTATCTATCTATCGTATGTTCGTAAACAGAAACTTTTTTAACTCATTTCAATTCAGATCCTTTCAAAAATAAGGGTTGCAAAAATAAAAAATTCAAATGATCTTTTAGCCCATGAAAAATGATACAAAATCATTTGTTGAAGATCGAGATAATCGAGTTATGAATTAAAAAACGAATCATATATACTTGCAGGTATCAGAAAACGTATACTGGAGCATTACCTAGTAGATACTTGTTAAATAGGTATATTTTATATGTTTTACTTTTTTTGTAGAAAATGAGGTTTTATAAGGGTGAAACTTATAAATAGGTAATAAAAAATTAAAATAGTTAAAAATTCTTAATTAAATCATTCCAAGTTGCATAGCAACCTTTTTTAACATTTTTATTCAATAATTAATGTCATACTGTGAATTTTAGGGGATGAAATTTTCAGTTTAATACATTGTATCCCTTAATACCAATCAACATAATTTTAACAAATTTTTAAATTATTTTAATTAATTACATACATGAATCTACTACTTCAACATTATTTTAGAATAGTTTTCACCCCTAAAAATAAACAGTAACCCTCGGTACAGGGTTAACTTTGACGTAGAGGATAGGTAGAACTTATAAACAAATTTTAGAATGAATCTTTGCTGCTTGGGAAAATTATACAGTGACTGGCCTAAAATAGAAAGCACAGTTTTTCTAATGTTATAGAAACTATTTATAAGCACTTTCTTCGATTCTAATATTTTTAAAACCTTTATAGAATTTTTATTTCAACTGTAATTAGTAGAAATATAATTTCCACTTAAGTATGAATAAAAACATACATACATACATGAATAAGAATAACAAATTCTTAACAATTTTTTTGTAGTTTCTTATCACAAATTAATTTGTCATTCAATCTCTAATCAGAATTAACACTAGTATAGTATTTGGTTTACATTTTTAAAATTTAACCACAAATTTCAGAAAAGAATTTATTATAAACTAGCTGTACCCGGCGCACGTTGCTACGCCAACAACTAAAATAAATTTAAGAAAAATAAAAGAGATGAAGAGATAGAGAAGGAAAGAAAGTTTATAGTTTTGTTTTACTTATCGTACCAAAAATATATTTTTCGAACTTATATTAATACGAATTCGTATAGTTAATCAGTATTGAATTTGATACATGGAAGCGCCATCTAGTGGTAACTTCCATTAATACGAATATCATATTCATCTTACCCATTAAAAATACATTATCATACTGATTTTCGTGACAATCGGTTGAACGGGGCAGAAGTTGCTACTCTCCAGTGCCACCTAGTGGCGAGTGGCATCAATGAGCATATCACACAAACCTTCTCCGTGGAAAAATACATATACATACCAATTTTCATGACAATCGGTTGAACGGGACAGAAGTTGTTACTCTGCAGCGCCACCTGGTGGTGAGTGGTATCAATGAGCATATCATACAAACCTGCTCCGTGGAAAAATACATATACATACCAATTTTCATGACAATCGGTTGAACGGGACAGCAGTTGCTACTCTGCAGCGCCACCTGGTGGCGAGTGGCATCAATGAGCATATCATACAAACCTTTTTCATGGAAAAATACATATACATACCAATTTTTATAATAATCGGTCCAGTAGTTTTTGAGTTCATTGAGTACATACAGAATACAGATAAGTATACAGAAAAACATTCATTTTTATATATATAGATGACTTTTTGTTTTGGATATAACTTTAGTTATTACATATTTTTCTAAACCATATAAACACAATCTTTTTCGTAATTTTTAAGATGTTTAAATATTTTTAATTTACGAATAGAACTGAGTCTTGCACTAACAACTATTAATAGAAAATAACCCACATAGTAATAAAAAAAAATAGTTACCAAATCTATGTTTTAATGGTTTGCGTTGGTATGCTTCTTATTACATTCTTAGCGTTTCTTGTGGTATGTTTTCCCATTCTGCTAATGACACCAATAAGTTGTGCGTCATTTCCTGCATTGTTTTAACAAGATCTATCGCTTGTTTTGAGCTGGATCCACAAATTTTGATAGAATTCATTTCAAGTGTGCAACATCTTTCATTTCAAGACTTATTTATTCACTCTGATTCTATGGAGAGGTGCATTATTGTGCATGAGGTTAAAACTCCAGTCGGACCTTTATTTTGACCCAATTGCAGCTGTGCAAAGTCTAACGATTTTTAGCACAAAATCAACATACACCTGACGATTTAAAGTTTCTTGTAGTGGTTACAATGGAGTTTTTGCTCCCAGCATAATACCTTCTCAAAATTTAACAGTTCCTCTTTAATATTTTAAGACAGATCTGACACTTTAGAGTCTTGCTTATCTTTCTAGAGCTCTAAGAAGCTAAATTCTGTTCTGTTAATCTAATCTTAGACCAATTCGGTCTCATCCGAAAAAGAAAAATTTTGCCAATTCTGAATTGTCCAGTTTTGTATTAAAGGCACCAATTTAGCTGTTAAATTGTATAGTTTTAACTTTAAAGCATCCAGAAGTTCCTTAAAGCGAAATAAAATTATCGAAAAATTGAGGATAAGGAATAATTTTTTTTACTCCTAAGACATTTTCTTGCCACTTAAATATAAAGAAATGTTTTATATTTATTATAAAATATACTTGTGTTTTTACCAGTCATTTAACTGTTGATGAAAAGCTGTTTTAGAATATGATTTTGTATACAAAATATTATACTTAATTCTTGAAGATTTCGATAAGAAACTCAATTGGCATGTTCAAAAATCAAATTTACAAAGATTCACAAAAACTGTGAAGTTTTTAAATTACTGATTTTTTCATTGGCAGCAATTCTTTAGTTCATATTTAATTTTGTATTTATATCATTATTCTATCATTTCAGGCTGGTAAAGCAAAAGAGCTCTTAGTTGGTATGGCATTGAGGAAAAGATATAACCAATTTTTGGGAAAATATTACTATCCCGAAATTTTAGAAGCAGTTTCTACAGACCTTGATAGAACTAAAATGTCTTTACAACTGGTATTAGCTGGTTTATTTCCTCCAAGAAAAGAAGATGTCTTAGCTACAGGGATAAATTGGCAACCAATTCCATATCATTATGTTCCAAGGGAGAGAGACCAAGTAAGCAAATTTTATTATAAAACTTATTGTTTATATAGCAAAAAAGTTGTATTCTGCAAGTAGATTATGATTTTTTGGCCATAGAACAGATGTCACAACAGAAGTAAGCGTATGTATATTCAGCAAATACACATGAAAGTGTATATCTCAGAAACTAACCAACATAAAATCCCATCGTAACAAATAGATGTGATTATTATCGCTGATGCAATCAAAATATTGCAGATTCCGACCTCTAAGATAATTTGATTCTTTTTAAATTCTCTAATAATTTTTAGTATTTTTAGCAGCTCTTTTCCGGAGTTTAGAATATTGGGTTAATTATTCAATATATGCCTAGTTATGCTCAGTATCTATGTTTATAGGTATTTTGTTCTTTTTCTCATAGAATCCAGTTTCTGTTGTCTTTAGAAAAAAAGTATACTTTTTACTATCCTTAGCCTGTTTTTTTATTAGACCAATGCTGCTCTTCTTTGTTAAGTATTATCTAATTTCTTGCAGATCTTTTTGTTTAGGTACTTTGTGTGCTTATAATCTGTTGCAAGGGGGAATTCGTAGAAGTTTATTTAGTGCTCCTCTAAACATGTTATTTCGGAGGTAACCATGTAGAAGTTCAGCACCTTGGTCGAAGCTTATCTTTGCCATTTTTTATTTCCATCTATTTCCTCTTGAAAGAAATCTGCTAATTTGCTCAAACTTTATAAGTGTTGAGGTTCTTTTTGTGCATCACTTAATACTATCGTTTCTGTGAAACTTTAAAAAGTGACGTTTTTGGAAAAACAACTAACTGCTTTTAGTTCCTGTAAACAAATTCTTGTTTTCGGTAGAGAATAAGATCTTTGGTAAAAAAATATTGTTTTTATGAAACTAAAATTAATTGTTTTTGATACAGAATAATAATATCTGGTGAAATGGTAAAAAATGTCGTTTTTATCGAAAAAATGCCTGTTTTAGGGGAAATTAGTGAAAAATCAGATTATTGGTAACAAATGACTTCCTTGGTGTAAGAACGATTGGTTTTAAAGGATAGAATTTTGTGGTTAAACAATAATTTCTGATGCAAAAGTGTCTGTTTTAACGGGAAAATGAGCTAAAGAAGTTTATTAGTAGAAATAACGTTTTTGGTAGAAAAAGATTTAGTTTTTGGGGAGAAAATTATAGTTTTTATTAAAAGTATTTTTTTTAAAGGTAAATAATAGTTTTTAGTGAAAAGTAGAAGCTTTATTGAAAAATAACGTTTTATAAAGTAAATTGGTAACTACTGATAAAAATGACATTTTTGGTGAAAATGTGAATATTTTGTTACTTCAATATGTTCTTGCTTTTGTAGTAATTTCTTTAGAAAAATTATACTTTTTTTATGCCACATTAGGATACGGTCCAGAACAAAACCATATATCTGTTTGGTATACCTACATAGGAACTCAATAGTATGGTATAGTTATTTCGTTCATATAGTTTATTTATATGTCCGGTTTATAGCGTTCGCCGCCTTCCGGTTCCTTGCCTCCAGCCTCGTCGGTCATTCCAGTCTCCTTCTTGAAGGTTTCTTTCCGACATGGTTTTTCGTACTCCTCCTATCCATGTAATTTTTGGCCTTTCACGTTTTTTTCTTTCCGGGGGTATCCATTTCAATATCTTTTTCGTTAGTCGTTCGTGATTCATTCTTTGTACATGTCCGTACCAACAGAGTTGCCGTTGTTGTATTTCTTCATGATTTCCCTAATCCGTTCATTAGTTACTCTTTGTATTTTAGATATTCTGGCTGATCTTCGCCAATAGTCCATTTCTACAGCAAGAAGTCTCTGTTCCATTCTTTTTGATATTTGCCAAACCTCACAGCCATATAGAAGTGTACTTTTAAAACTAGAATCGTACAACTGGTGTTTTCTTTCGTTGGATATACTCTTAGACCATAGAAATGAATTCATTGCTCCGATTATTTGTTTGGCTTTAACAATTCTCTCCTCTATTTCGTTTTCTGTCCGACCCGAGTGCTCTATTCTGGTTCCTAAGTACGTATAGTTTTTACAACCCTTTATTCGCTCTCCTGTGTTTAGTATCATATCGTGCTGCTGACCTCCTATACACAGATATTTTGTCTTTGACATATTTACTGAGAGACCCCAGTTTTCATATTCTTTTAGTAGTTTTCTGGTCATAAATTCTAGATCTTCTAAGTCTTGCGCTACCACCACCTGGTCATCAGCGAAGTGCAGTGTGTTGTTTCATCATCTAGTTCTATGCCCATGCCACTACATATAGTTTACAATGAATATAATATGGACACCAACAAAAACATATATGATTACAGAAAATATATTATCTTTGGATATACATATACTAATTTCTTTTTGCTTAAAAAGAAAATTTTTCTAAAAAATACCTTCAAATATTTTCAGATAACCTTGATAAATCTAAACTATACCGAATTTTATATTACTATATATTTAAAAGTTTATGTGTTTATATTGGTCAATATTTAACAAAACTTTTTTTGTAGGTGTTTACTGGTTTTCTCTGTCCAAACTATCCTCCACTTTACAAGAAATATGTAGCTTCAGCAAAAGTACAGAAAAAAATAAAAGCATATAAAAGCACTTTTAGTTACATCAGAAATCACACTGGGTTAGACATTAAAACAATACAAGATATTTACCATTTACATTTTGGTTTAAAAAGTGAAGAAGAATATGGTTTACCTCTTCCAGAATGGACACAACAAGTCTGGCCAGAAACTATTATGAAAATAGCTGCAGAAGAATACGATATAACAATGGGTACCGCTGATATGAGAAGGATGGCAATTGGTTATTTTCTAAAAAAATACTTAAATAACGTCCAAACTAAAATTAAGGAAACAAATCAACTGCCAAAAAAACTCCATCTTTACTCTATCCATGAAAACACATTAGCACAATTAATGATAGCTTTAGGAGTTTTTCATAGACGTATCCCGAATTATGGGTCTTTTTTAATTTTAGAATTACATAAAATTAATAACGTTTACGGAGTTAAAATTTTTCTGGAAGATTGGGATGGAAAGGGAACACGGTTATTAAAAATGCCAGACTGTGATGAGTTTTGTCCGTTTGATAAGTTTGAGGAGTTGGTTAAGGATACTTTACCTACACCGGATTTATGCGGTTACTAATAAGAAATTTGATTATTTCGGATGTGATATATATATATTGTTGTATATGAGATTATTTAAAAAATTATTAGTTCATTTCATTATTATTTATTACATGTATCATTTATTTTTTAAGATTTGAATTATCCTTACAATTTACTAAGTAACTATATTGTAACATAATTTTGTTTGTGATAGAAAATAACTTCTATGTTTTTAAATTATTCATTTTTATTATTTATTTGTATATTTATTATAGTATTTAATAGCTTAATTTTTTATAAATTTTTGTAAATAGAAATTATGCATATTTTCTATAAAAATAAATATTTTGCGTACAGCTTTGATACTTTTATTGTACTCCAAAGGTTCTAAAATACCCTTTTGTTTCTTCTTAAGTATAGAAGTCTAAATTTTTTGTGTCATGTGTCTAACCAGTCACAAATCCAGGTAATTTATCTGGAATATACTTACAGCATAGCACGAGATACGTTTGTATCATTTTTATCATCAATCTATGTATAAGACTGTCAAAAAAACGCTCCGTTTCGTATATTTATTTACCTTGCCTAATAAGGTTCTATTTGATATGCAAAGCGAACACAGAAGAGCCATTTTTGGAATAGAGATGGCGCTACTTGCGACTGTGTTATACTTTCGCAAACTTTTACATCAAATATTGACCAGTCTATACCAGGGATGTCTCTTCATTAGTGACTGAAGAGACAAACATGTACTGTACTGATGAGCTCTAACTAGAGCGAAACACAGTTTCTACAGTTTGGTTTTGCCCTTGTATAGACTGATTAATATTTATATCTACGTCGCAGCATCCCGTGTCATAGAGTTAGGAATTCTAACCAGGCACAAATCAAGGTAATTTATCTGGAATATACTGACAGCATGGCACGAGATACGTTTGTATCATTTTTGTATAAGACTAAAACGCTCCGTTTCGTTTATATAAACATATATACATATATAAATATACTATAAATTTTGCGGATGATCACAAGACCGTGAATATCTTAGTCATATGGTGCGAAAATTGAAAGAAGAGCGGGGCTCGTAATAAACTTCAGGCAAACAAAGTATCTGAACACCTTGGAAGAAGCTATGGAAAACTTGGAAATTTATGAGAACCTGGTCGTAAAAGGTAGCAGAAATTTTAAATATCTTGGCATTTAAATATATAAAACTGGAAGGACAGAGTTTGAAATAGCAAAAAGAGTTGGTCAGACAAGAATTACGATCAAAAAGCTAAATCCTATATTATGGAGCAGAAGTGTAACCAGGATCACCAATATACAAGGATATACGACGTAGTTGTATGATCCATCATGACGTACGGGGCAGAATATTGGGTGATGAATAAGAAAATACAAAGTAAAATAACTACAGTGGAAATGGACTATTGGAGGCACTGCTGCAGTTTTACTAGAGTAGACAGCGTGGAAATTCGGAGAAGGATGAAGAATGAAAAATATGATCTAACAGAGTGGTTTTTATGGGTAGCGGAAGAAGAGGAGGCCCAGAAAATCATGGTAGGATAAAGGTGACATCGCCATTGAGAAGAGAGGTTTGCACGGAAGGAAGACGGTGACCCTAAAACCTATTATAATTAACAAAAAATCTTTAGTTGTACGCAGTTTTAATAAAAATCAAACACAGAAACGATTTATTTGCTGGTACAGTTGACAGAGAAGAATATCAAATGTTATTTCAAGAGTTATTGTACAGAAGCCATAAGTTTGTCAACGTCCATGGTTAAAATTTGTGAACATCCAAAAAGTCTTCTTTTTGTAAACAACTGGTAGCAAGAGATTGCAGATTCGGACGAAAATATCAACGCTCAAATCATACTGCCGATGCCGTGCGAAATCTTAAGAGGTTTTTTCTCCCACAGTAACCACACAGGGGTTCTTTGTTTTAAGCGAATTCGTTAGAACTCGTCAGAACGAATTTCGTCAGTAATCCTAGCCTTAAGTGGAAATAAGAACTAGTATTGAATTCAGGTAATGGTTTAAATATCATGTATTGGTAAATGACCACATACATTTAAAAAACTGATAAACCATAAATTCTTCTTTTAATAAACGTCTTCCGGATAATCCGGATTACTTTGAAATTCATTATTTAAATGCGAAAGTTTCGTTTTATATACAAAAAATACCAAACATTTACAAGACTCTGTATTTTAATTTTTTTCTGGAATAAATTTGAATTGAAAAGTTATTGTGCAAAATCCATTTGATCTATGTAATTGAAATTTAATCTGATTAATTTAATATGATTTTCTTATATAAACTTTTTATTGACTGCTGCATTGGATTGTTAAAACAAAACAACGCAACACTAGGCAATAATATAGTTGCAAACGTACAAAAACTCGCTTATACAGGGATCACTGGCGCAATAAGATCGTGTCCTAGACCTTTCCATTTTGCATTTTAATGTAGGGAGAATTGCTCTTGAAAGTTTCAATGGGTTAACAAAAACTAAGGGTCGAAGCTACCCAATACATAAAGATTCCTACAGATATTATGTATCTAAAACGAGATTTTAAACTCAAACTAAATGTTTATATTAACGATTGTAAGTTAACACAAAACAAAGAAGCCCTCACTTATCCTGATGAGTCTACACCAAAAGGAGTAGGTATATGAGTCATTAAGTCATTCTTAAAAGCCCTGCAACGGAGTTATTAGCAGTAGATTTCCGTTCTCAAGAATTAGAATATAGTCAAAAATTAACTATAAAAGAAATTTTGCAACTGGCAAAATACAACAAAGTAATTTGTTGTGGGTACCAGGGCATGAAGGGGTTGTCAAAAATAAAAGTCTTCCAAAAGTAGGAGCTGGTATTCATTTAATCGGACCTAAACCTCTCTATGGTATCTCCAAATGCAGCTTTATGAATGAAGCTTGAAATTGGGAAAGGGAACTCATTGCTTTATTTTATATCATAAATACCGTTGTAATGAGTAGCTAAAAAAATCTAATTTACAGTAATGCTTCTCTGTACACGATATTAAACACATGGCCATCGGGGATAAAAGTATACAGGCTGCTAGGATTGCTAACACGTGACACAGGCTCACTGGAAACTGGACAAGTATAAAACTAAACGGAAAATTGTTTGGAATGAGAGAAATCGAACGAATTAAAACACTAGCGCCGACTTTTAATTTTATTTTATGAGCTGGTAGTCCAGGTGCAATGGGGATTCTAAAAATTCTAATGGGCAGGTGGTAGATTCTTCTTCTACCAGAACTCTGTTAATGGAGATATACTCTACATTATTTCCTAAAACAAAGCTCAAAATTTCAGCGTTTATTGCTGCTGCTTCTACAATTACCGATCTCAAGTAGTAAATCTGAAAACTTTTGAGCATTTTCGTTGACTGCGATTTGCACTATATATATATATATATAGGATATATAGTGCATATCAATATAATGTAATCAATATAAACAATAAAACTGTGAGAGCCGCTACTTAATAAAATTTTTACATACTTTTATCATATATATATCCGCATTACTAAAAATGTATAAAAATAAAGAAGTCAACCACTTTCAACACGAATTTACTGCTTGTTTTATGTATTCACTTCGATATTTTATGCTACAATAACTTGAAAATTACCATTTAGACACATTTTCCAAGCCGTGAAGTTATTCCCAAAGAACCTCTCTTAGCATACCAATAACTTCACATAAAAACAACTATCCCAATACCTATGTACACTTAGCCTGAAGCTACGAGAAAATAACCAAATCCTTGACACACATTAGAATATTTTGCGGGATATTTTGCGCAAGGTCCTTTTGTCACGATCAAGTAAAGGCACCTGTTTGATTTTCCGACAGTTTTCCGCGACGCTTCAAAGTAGAAACACGCTGAGAATTCGAATTTTATCTCGAATAATCGCTCTTTCGTACGTTACCGGCCGGCATAACAGTTTCCTCTGGGGGAAAATTCTTTGTCGGTGTATGTGTGATTTATAGAAACAGCAAAAAAATGAAAAGCAGCAGGTGTTGGCTTATTTTGCTTGGAATCATTTTTGTACACAATTGTTTTTCAGGTAATTTATTTTATTTGTAACGTATTGTTTAGAAAAATGTTAAAAATATTCTAGTAACACAAAAGCTGCTTTATATAGATATTCTCCTTATAAATTTAAATAAAGAGTATTATGTAATAAAGAAAACAGCTTAATGTTTGTAATGAATATTTCTTTTCGCTGGACAAACTGTTTTGTACGGAGAAAAGATTCTAGTCATCCATCACGCTGGTTTCCTTCACGCTCTTACACATTGATAATGTGTTATATTATTTTTAATTATACTGTCTGTTTTAGAAAAATAAATAATTTCTTATAAAATGGATAAGAAGTAGTTATTCTAAAGAATTTGGATTTTTCATATTATTTTGGAAAAACCTTTATAAAAATGATATAAACTTTGCGAAAAATTCTGTTTATTATACTCAGTTAGGATCGCTAAAAGAAATATTTATTTCTATCGGTCAATTCCTTAACTGCCTACTTTTTTTACTTCTTATTAAATTGTTAATATTGTTTTGGGATATGATTTCCCATTTTGCTAATGCTACATGAATAATCACTTACTAGAAATTTGACTGCTCCATCATTCTTATCGAGATAGTGACAGAAATTGTATCTGCTACAGAGGTAGAGAACATGTTAAATTCATCTACTGTTAAATGTGAAAACACACTACTATCACGTAACATGAGCTCATATGCCGTCACATTATTATGTTTTTATGGTAAAATCACACTGCTATCACATTAAAGAGAATTTTCGTTAGTATTGCATTAGTTTTCAGTGTACTGTTTGTTTTTCGAAGGCGAATGAATTTGATAGCTCAATTTATTCTTGGGAATGGAAAGAAGAACTGGAAATTGTAGTTGGTTATATAGTTTGAGATAAATGTGGTAAAAACGTTAAAAAGGTATGGGTATACGATATAATTAAAATAAGGAAGCAATTGCATTTGAAATATTAGCTGTTCGTGGGAGATGTTTAGAAGTACAACCTGATTTTGTTGACAAAACTGTCCTTACATCATGTTGTCTGCATAACATGTTATCCAAAGACAAAATTTTAAATCTGATACTGAATTAACGCAACTTTCACAACACGTGTTGTTAAATTTGTTCCCTATTAGAAGAAATTGAAATTGCAAGGTCTTCAAAGTTGGATAGAATTATAAGAACTTTTTTATTTCAGATAGTAATAGCTTATTTTGTTTTAGGAGAGAAAGAATATCTAATAAATTTTATCAAAAACAATAATAAATAATTTTAAATGTTTCTGTTATATAGCTTCTTGGCGAATATGTTGATCAAGATATTCACTTGATTTTTGATTATATATCCCTTGATGTTCCCGAACTTATTCTATTAAAACTTTGTCCATTTTCCTTAAACAGAAAAAAGCTACTAAAATCTATAGCTCACGGAAACAAAATATGTGCAAGCGCAGAAAACAACAACGTGAAATTACACGTGATGCCTGTCACGTGACGTGATATATATGATGTGACTTTAGTATGGTTCTTGTTCATAACAAACCATGCAAAACAACATTGCACACTTTTTGGCCGTGACGTGAGTCTGCGTGAAGTCACTTGAACTCACGTTTGTTTCTACCTTAAGTTTGATGAACTTAAGGTAATATAAATTATTACACAAAATATGTTTAATAATTTTCTATTTCAATTTATTTAAAAGAAAAAGTATTTCTTAATAAAAAGTAAGCATTAAAAAATATATAAAAAAATCAATTTTAATTTATAAATGAACTTTTCCGAATCTCTCCAAGTTTCCCCGTGCTATGTGCCTGGATCGCTATGTGATTGCGGCTAAAATTCAATCACCTAGAGATGCAATAACCCTCAACTTGGTAGATCCTAAGTGACTGACTTTCTCTCCGCGCATAGCTATGTGCTGAAATCGCTACTCGATTACGGACTAAACTCAGTCACATAGAGATGCGATGGTCTTGAATTTGATAAATCTCTAAGTGACTGACTTGTCCTCCGCACATAGCTATGTGCCGGAATCGCTATGTGACTACGGGCTAAAATCAGTCACATAGAGATGTAATGGATCTATACTCGGCGCGTTTCTAAGTGACGGGCACATAGCTATGTGCCTAAAATAGCCCAGTCACATAGCTATGTGTCTGAATCGCCAAGTGACTACGACATATACATATATTTCAAAAAAAACATCCAGGGTAACGCCTATTATCTCTGCTACGTTTCTTTGGAGCATTCTTAGTCAATGAGAGCAATAATTCATTCTCTCTACACGTCTGTTAGCCTAACATAACATTTTTGTCTGTTTTTATAAACCGAAATAAAATTACTGGAGAATAATGATCTGAACACAAAATTTACAAGATAATAAATTTCAGCAGTCATTTTTTTGGTATCATGTTTATTTCCTAACTAAAACATACATGCATATGTTTATTCTTTAAAATTTAATTATCAACTTTAATATTTTATAATTGAGTAGAATTACAAAATTTAAATTATTGTATTCAGGGTACATAAATTTTGTTTAAATAATTTTTAATTATTAACTATTTGCAATTTGTATGTACACTAATTAAAAATTCATTACAATTTTGAAAATAGTCGTTTAATTATATAAACGTTCAATGTAATTTTTTTGTTTAAATACGGCAAATAATCAAACTAGTACATTTTTATACAAATCTATACATATAATAAAACTGTAGAAATATATATGTTTGTGCGCGCATCACATGAAAACTACTAATCCTATTCGAATGCGGTTTTCAAAGACGTACTTGTCTTCTTTCAACTTAACATCTGGTGTATAAAGCTTTCTCCCTTCACCCCTTTAACGGGATGAGGAAAGAAATTTTTATACAAAAATCAACAGGCCACGCGAACGACGTCGCGGGTACGTCGAAATAGAACCCAAAAATGTGGTTAGATTTGTTTGTCTGTCTGTCTGTATGTTTGGGCGCGCATCACATGAAAACTACTGATCCGATTTAAATGCGGTTTTCACAGATGTATTTGTCTTCTTTCAACTTAACATCTGATGTATAAAAATTTCTCTCCCATTCCTTAAATGGGGTGGGGTAAGAAATTTTTATAGAATAATCACAAGCCACGCGAACGACGTTGCGAGTACAACTAGTTTACAATAAAAGGACTAAAATTTGAAGAGTAAAATGCGTTTTTTCCTTCGAATCGTGCACGTGTCAAAAAATGTTGTAAAAAAATTTGATGAAGCAGATATAAAAATTTGAACACGATTATAATGTCCACAATTTTCTACAACAACTCTGGTGTTTACTTTGTTTTATGGATTTTCATGAGGTATAGTTATAAATTGTTAATTATTAGTTCAAAACTTGTGACTCGGAGGCTTTTCAGGTCGCTAAACATGATCAATATGATATTTCGCCATTGCAACATGTTCATTTGCGTATTTACGTTCCTGTTTAAGGAAACACCCTAGTGGATAGAGTGGATAAGGGATGAAAGTTGCCATTTTTTTTTTTTTGGAAAATTGTCGTCATCGATAATATGAATGAAAATTTTTCCAGTCGAAGGTGTTGGGGTACGACGACAAGCGGACTCCTGAGTGGATACAAAGGAGGTGGCGAACAAATGTAAAAAGGGCCAAAATTTGGGCGAAAAATAGTCATCGATAAGATGTCTGACATTTTTACCACGTAATATTGGACCCTTAAGAAGCCTAATTTCAAACAATGTAGGAAATTTTGTTTTTTCCGTGGTCAGTTGACCAAAAAACTTAACTACATTATACCAAAAACAGTTTTACACATTATACAAAATTCGCATTTTTTATCAAATAACATGTTTTAGCTAAAAATTGCAACGTTTTTATAAAATGGCCAAGTTTTCATGATTTTTCGTGAACTCCCTTGGCGAACTAGCCTTGGACTTGTAATTAGTGACCAAAAATACATCCTAGGGTACAGAGATACCAAAATTATTAATTAACGGTTGAGTTTTCCAGATTTTTGTTTAGCTTTCTGGTCAACTTACCTTAGATTCGTAATCATTTACCAATTAAACAAAATTAAAAAATTGACACACTATATGGCCTATTTTTTTTCGCTTTTCATTTAACTTTTCTACCTAACTAACTTCAGATTTCTTATAGTGACTTAAAAAATCTCATATACACACCAAAAATGTTACCTAGGATGTTTTATCGGTCAGTGATTACAAGTCCAAAGCTAGTTAGCCAAAAAAGTTTACAGAAAATTGTAAAATCTTGAAAGCTTGACAAATTTCGAACTTATGGTTAAAAAATGATAACTACAGTTGTTTTCCGAGGTTAGTTCGCAGAAAACTGCCTTCATACGGACTCTCGCAAAACCTTTGCAGATGGATATCCAACTTTCTCTCCAACAGGCACATCCAAGTTGCTGTAGATGGACATTCTTCCAACCTCTACAAAAACAACGCTGGCGTTTCCCAAGGGCGGCTCTAGCTTCTTCTCTATTTCTTTTACACATTAATGATCTACTAGAAGCCACTAATAACCCGATACATGGTTTTGCAGATGATGGCAACCTACACTGTAGCAAAGCGCACAACTGTCCCATACCTCTAGATATTCTGGAAAAGGACAGAAGATCCACAACGACTTCTCTTAATTAAGATTTGAGAATTGTAGACAAGTGGGGAAGAAAGAATCTTGTTAATTTTAACGCTTTCAAGACAAAGACATGTTGCCTGTCCAACAAGAGGCAAACATGCGACTCATTCATTACAATCAACGATCAGGCACTGGTAGCGGGTGACTCCATTACGCTGGTTGGTCTAACGATCTCCCAGGACTTACTATGGAACGAACATATTGCGTCCATAGCAACTGCAGCAGGAAAGAAATTAGGCTTTCTGTTTAGAGCACGGAAATATTTTTCTCCATCCAGCTTAGCTACTCTTTACAAAGCCCAAATACGGCCTAATCTTGAATACTGCTCGCATGTATGAGGTTCGGCGGCTCCGTCAAGGCCGGAGTTCTTGATGCAATACAGAGAAGAGTAGTTCGACTAATAAACGACACCAGTATAACTAAAAACCTAGCCCCATTCTCCCACCGAAAAGCAGTTGCTGATCTTTTCTTGTTCTACCAATACATAAACGGATTTTGCTCAGAAGAACTCCGCTCTATAATGCCTCCTCTTGCCAGACCAGCCAGAGCAACGCGACGTGCCAACTCCATGCACATTTATAATGTTCAATGCCCGACATCGAAAACGGATCGATTCGATCGTTACTTCATCCCCAGGGTCTCCAGATTGTGGAACTCCTTACCTTCCTACGTCTTCCCCACTCGTCCTAATTTGCAGGCCTTTAAATCCCAAATTAATAAAGTGTCTCTTCTGTCCCAATAAATGTTCTCGGTATTTGGGTCTATATCTACGAGGACATCCTTAATAAAAAAAAGCTTAAAAAATCAAAAATTCAAAGAAAATTTAATCATTCTTCGCAATTATAAATAATAACTTTAAGTGTAAAGGTGTATGTCTTATAATGTAGGTGTATTATTGTACTTCATTTTTATACAAAATGTTTCTTTTGTACCCACTCTCTTCTACTAGAACAAATTCACAAAAATATGTCACTAAAAGGTATAATCTATAATATATTTATTTCCTTTTTTAAATTAGAGCAAATAGTAGTGTAAGTTATTAAAATGCCAAAACGAACATAATCTTTGTAAAATGCCTTACCCGTGTCAGAACAGATGTTTAATATCACACAAAATGGTATTACACAAAAACAGTACAATAAAGATAATGTAATGTAGCTAAGGAGAGACTATTAGGTACACAATTTCACCCTTATTCAATGTGAAAAGTGTTTCATATATCATAGAAAACTGTCCAACTTTTATAAATTTCATTTCACAGACAAATGCGTCTGCCTATTCCAGTTTTCTCTTGGGAAACCTTAACTGGATCTATTTTCATTCATCCCGAATGGGAAAACTTAAAACTTGTTTACCGAAAAAAAACAAGAGGAAAATGACCCGAAAAGAACTTTATAGCAAGAATGACCTTCATTTGTTAAACTAAAACGAAAATCACAAATGTGGCTGATAAAGGATATAAAAGTAATAATTTTCACCAGTTTACAAGAGTAGTTTTTTTAGTTTTGTATATATACAAAACATATGCACAATTAAAGTAACTTGCTTTTCAAAATATGTCCCACCAAGATCGATACACTTTTGCATAAGTTTAGACCCATTAATCCAATCTTCAGTTGATACCTGCAAAATTGCTGTTTTAAAGGCATCGATGGCTTATTCTGGCGACTGGAATCGCTTTCCACGCATTGAATTCTTGATCTTTGGGAATGTGGTATCTTCTGGTAAAAAAACGTTTATATAAAAATCGGAAGTAACTCTTTTCCGATCTTTTAAAGCAATTGTTGCCACAGATTTTGATACAGAAGTTGGTTATCGTCTTTGACACACTTCGAGAAAGCATCACTTTTGTTGGGTTTTCTTTACACCAATAGACGAGAACCGCTTTTTGCTCTTCTGTGAGCAAATGATGGATCCAACAGGAAGCGAACTTCGTAAAACCCATCGGATCTTTTGGATCAAGGTATACTACACTGCAGTTATCTTTAATTAGCTAACGGATCGCATCAATTTTTTGCTGTGTGATTGCTCTTTTGGGTTGACCTATCCTGGATTCGTTGCTGAGATTGGAGCGACCAAGTTAAAATTCGCAATACCAGCGGGAAATAGTTGACTGGTGTGGCGATTCTTCCCAAACACAAAAACCATTTTAGTTAGACATGGGATAATTGTAAAAAAATATTGGTCATAACTGTTCTCCGTTACATCCATTTTTCGACCGACTTGCTAATGTCAAAAATTCACTGTAACTACACGACTTGTTGTATCGCAATGAAATTATGGATTTATGACAAAAAAAGATTCAGGTTAGATTTTTGTCTGGTTTTATTGGTTTCGCCTTCTCATCCGCTATATATAACACTAAAAAGACAACCCTCGTATATACATAAAAAGAGTTATAAATGGGGCATGCTAGTGCTTTACTAAAAAATGATGTTTTTATTCGTAATATTCTTGATCGAATGTGTTGTGTTTTGATTTTTTTTGTTATGTCCACATAAAATCATTAAACCTCGTCCCGGATAAAACATGATTTTATCTCTAAAAAAAAACATTAGGTACTGTTACTAATAAATGCATCCATTTATTAACCCAATTTTTATATTTAGTTAATAAATTGGAGCTAAAAAATGTCGAAATTAAACCTTTAACAAGAATTTATATACTATATTGACCATCTCGAAATGGTATACCTGGTGTAAAGGAAAAGTAGAAACCATTAACTCTTTAGTGTCATGCTATAAATTTAAGATTTGTTCCATTTGTTCCATACAAAATTTCAGTTTTTATCCAATTTGTTGAGAACGAAGGAAACCATAGAAACCTTCGTCGAAGGCTTATTTACTGTTGGTGATAGGATATTTTTGGTAGGACACTATTATATTATTGTCCACGCAAGCACGCAGATAAGTGAGCCAAAATAGAACGCATTGCATTCTGGCAAACGGCATGTTCTTCTCTTCTCTTTAACCCACTTAATTTCAAGGAAGTCTTAGCAACTTCGAACTTGCACTATATTCCTAGAGTCTGGATACTTCTGTTAGCTTTTCTCTTTGTGCGTTCATATGTATTGTGCGGTCTTTAGTCGTGTTTTCTCTATAAGTGACTCTGTTGTTATATTTGTTGTTAAGTTGTCTTTTGGTCCTTTACTTCTGCCGGAATAGCACTTCTGGCTTCCTGTGTTTCCAGGGTCGTACTGTGTTAATTCCTCTCAGATTACGAATTTTCGTGTTTTGGTAGATCTTGTGCTTTTTTCTTTCATGGTATCTGTAATTTTTCCTACCTCCACCTCCAAGAATGCAGACGTTGTTTGAATCAGTCTTAATTTTATTTTTTAGTTTGATTGGCTTTTTCTTCCTATTAGTCTTCCAAACTTGCGTCTTGAGTATTTTGCTTTCTTCGCTATGCTGTCGACGTGCTCTTTAAAGTATAATCCTTGATGAATACTGACTCCTAGGAATTTTACTAGTTTTGTCCATTCGATGTTGTTTTCTCAAATCTTTCTATTCTATTTCTTTATAATTGATATTTTGCAATTTGTGCACCATTCTTTCCGCCGTGGCTCTTTGTAGGCATCTGGTAATCATTCTAGGTTGTGTACTTCTTGCTGTTATTACAGTGTTATAAGCGTATAAAGACAACATAATATGTTGTGTCTTAAGCACATCTGCTGTATATATTGTATAGGGCAGTGGGAATCGCACTGGTTCTTGTGGAACTCCGGGTTCTGGTCTCTCATGTTACTGTGTCCATTGTAATGCTTAATTCCTTGTTTTTCAATAATCAGGCTACCAACTACGCCATTGGTCTTGGGAAACTCATATCTGCTCCAGTGGATTGTTTCCTGTTGAATCCTTGAGGAATGTATTCCACTTGTCTAAAACTAAAAAATCTGTGGAGTGCTCTTTTTGAAATCCAAATTGTTCTTCTGGCAAAATATATAGTAGTTTGATTTGTTCTCCGAGTATTCTGAGTATCACCCTTTCTGCTTCTTTGCCAAGTGCTGGTAGAACGATAGTTTTGGCGGAAATTTAGACCCTTGCCTGACTTCTTTATCATTATAATATCTACTTACTTTTTTCGTCTCGTTGAGAAGTGCCTAAATTTAATTTAATTAATGATTGTGCGACAGGTTTTTTAGCCCTGTTACTGATCCTGTCATATTCTGGTGCTTTTTTCAGTTTAATATTTTTAATTATGATCCTTATTTTTTCGGAACTTGTCTGAGCCAGTGTTTCGTCTTTTTCGGTGTTTTTAAATTCTTCTGCTGATTCTTTAACTGCTTCGGCAAAATCTATGTCCTCTTCTGAATGCATATTTAGTCTTAATTGGTTATCACAGCTTTCTGCAAATGCTTCTGTTTTCTCTTTTGGTGTGTTAACAACTCCAATTAGTTGGAAGCAATATGTTATTTTTTCCCTTTCAAAGATTTCATAATCCTGGTTGTTGAGGATCTAGTGTATTCAGGTGTATACGGATTCTCTATTAAAATTAAATAAAACGAGACAAGACCATCCGAGCATCTGCTTCTATAAATAACCTTCTGTGTAGCAATGCGGAACTATGATATGCCATCTTTATCGCGCCCTTAGCTGAATGGCTAACAGGGAAGGACGTATTCAACAGCCAGTACAGCTAGAGAAAGATAGCATATCCCTAATATACTTGATTTTAATGAATAATGACAGAGAGAGAACACGAAATTACATTTGTCGCATCTGTCTTTTTAGTTGGACGTAAGTAAGCCCACACGTGACCATTACTTCTTATAGTAAACAGAAGAGAGTTTCAAGAAAAATAGTATGTAGAATAATTTTCTTTGTTTCTCTTTACTCGTATTTTGCTCAAAGTTAGTATATGTTGGAAATAATTTTCTTCATATTGTAAAATTTAAACTAAAATATTATCGACTCGCCTATTTAAACCTGATGGTAAAAATGTCTTCCACTATATGCCAAAATTTTGTCTTGACTAAACTAGCAGAATTTAACTAAATAAAAACTTTTTTTAAAGGAAAATTAAATTACAATCGATTGGCTTGAAAAAATAAGAAAGTAGAAAAATCGTTTATTGCATCAGAAAATTTTCATTAAAAATTATATATTAAGCCCAAAATAAAGATCAAAGGATAAAACAATATTAAATATTGATTTGATATAAGTACGTCATATTTTGAAGTTATACTTCTATTCGTGCACTCGGTGGAAAAGATTTGTGTACAGTTAAATGGGAAAAATCATTACATATGTAATGGTGTGAGTAAGAGAGAAACAGAAACACTTATAAGGTATATTGGTCGGTAAAAACAAAGATGAAATATTTACCACGTGTTATTAGTCATAACTATAAGTCCTTTGAATACCGTTTCAACATTCAGTACATTGAAAATCGATAGATATACAAAAAACAGTCTGAACTAATGTATGAATATCGTAGTGACGGACCACATGATTATTTGAAAGATTATTATATAATTTTGTCACGTAAGTATTATAAAGTTTAGCATTTTATATTAATAATAATATTCAGTAATGAGTATTGTATTGTACTCTAAAATACTGTCACATGGTTGCAGTATATTCTGCTCTATGCTTTTAAGGTTGTTGGCTACATAAACAGAGTTTTTACGAATAGTCGAGGAAATAAGGCACTAAAACCTCCAAATTTTGTAACGTAAGATGTATCGGAATGCTTTTTTTTGCAATGTTTGTTGTCCTCGGCTATACGTCTCGGCCAACAATTTACATTGTCGTCCGGGAATGTATCGCTTTTCCTACTAGATACACAATATACTATTCTGTATTCGAAAAGTACATTCCGAACAAACAATAGAGAGAAAACTTACAACTCGGTAAGTATTGCTGAAAATGGGTTCAATTTATATACTCGGGGTTTTTGGGGTCGCTGAACACGAATATCATGATGCCGAAAGTCTCCGCGGCACTTGGTGCCTGGGGTTTTTACGTCTTCTCTTGAGGTTTTATGTAAATTCTGTACGAAATCAGTGCTTACTTGGTACTCGGCGGTTTTTGAGTCGCTAAATACGATTATAATAATGGCGATGGTCTTCGAAACACCTGGTGCTTAAGACGGACCCCGTCTCCAGGAATTTTATGCAAATTCGATACAAACGGTACTAGGAGGTTTTTGGGGTCGCTTACCACAAATATCATATAATAATATTGCTAAATCATTCGCATACAAATTTAAGAATCCATGCGCGTGCACAGAAGTATAACTTCTGCCGGCAGTCCCACTGACAGCCACACTAGTTTTTTTTTATTAACTTTTGAATGCTCAGCTATAGTTATACGAAAATTTTAATAACTTTTTATTTATACTATATAATTCTTTATTAAAGAAATATGTAAAGTCTTTATACAAATATTACTTTTCAACATATACTTTAAAAAAATGAAATTTATTGAACTTTTTACTTAAAAATATTCGTCAAACCGAGGAAGTTATCTAGGTTAATTTCCAGTGTTCATTGTCACAACGAACAACTATTTTTAGAAGTTTGGCATCTAAGAAAATGACTTTCGGTGCGGAAAACAATTTTTCATCGAGTCTTGGTGAAAAGGCTGCACATATTTGTTTTTCACCTTGTTTCCTTAAAGATTCGTAGGCGAGTCTTCGCGGAAATTATTACAGAGCTTCCAGACTGCCAACATATTTTCTTGTAACAAGTTTTGTGTAAAATCTTATAAAGCTATTTTATTTTACATTTTTGTTTTTAACAAGTTTAAAAACTGTGTCAGATTAAAATAGATTCAATAAAAATTACTATTATTATATCATAAATCTATACATAGGTATAATAAAACTGTACAAATGTATATGTTTGTGCGCGCATCACATGAAAACTACTGATCCGATTCGAATGCGGTTTTCACAGATGTATTTGTCTTCTTTCAACTTAACATCTGGTGGATAAAAATGTCTCTCCTATTCCTTAAATGGGGTGGGGTAAGAAATTTTTAAACAACATTCACACGCCACGTGAACGACGTTGCGAGTACAACTAGTAAAATATATTATACTTTACTTTAATTGTCCTTTATCATACTTATTTATATATCATAAATGAACTTCTAAACACTTGGACGATTTTGATTACATTTTGAATGTGTGTGTTCAAGCGGATTAAGGATTGCTTAATTCATACAACTCTTTACTATCGTTTGCATCAAGGTTAAGTAGATATCCGGTAGATGGTACTGTGTATTGATTTCTAGCTTATGCAAACCGAAACAAAAAACTGGGACAAAATATAATACGGAAAAGTAGGAAAACATGAAACACAAAAAAAAACAATTGGAATAACTATAAAAATATAACAAAAAATAAAAATTGGTTAAAAAACTGGGTACAAACGAGAAAATAACCGACAGAGAATCGAAACAAAATCAATAAAACAAAAAAAAAATATGAAAAATAAGAACAAAAAAATCGATCAAAAACAAAAATAATTGTTAAAGATGGTAAAATTATCGATAAAAGTGGGTTAAAAACTCAGAACAAGAGAGAGAAATAGGTTAAAATCGACAAAAAACGAAAATAAAATGATCTTTTAAATTCTGAGGTGTGTCACAATGTAACTAGGACTTTTAACAAATATCCGATATTAGTAGCGCCATCTGTTAATGAGGTTAGCGTTCGATCTTTCATTCATGTTCTGTCAAAATTTCATGACACGCCAAGTTATCGCGCTCAAGGTTTTTAACATCGGTCGAAAAATGAGCAACGAGCAAAGAGCAAATATTATTTTCTGTTTTAAACTTTGTAAAACATTTACCGAAATCTATCAATTATTGAAACAAATTTAAGGTGATGATTGTTTATCTCGTAGCTGAGTCCACGAGTGGTTTTACCGGTTGAAAGAGATTTGTGAGTCGCTGTAGGACGACGAACATGTTGGACAGCCGAAATTTGTGGTTACGCCATAAACTGTGGAAAAAGTTCACGGTTTTTTCCGCACAAGCTCATGGATGACCAATAAATGCTTTGAATTCAACTTTCGAAAGACATCATTAAAGAGGAAAAGAAAGATAAAAACTTTCTGTACAAATTTGTGACTGCTGACGAAACGTGGTGTTTTCAATACTATTCCTAAACCAAGCGTCAAAGTTCCCTATGGAAGCACCTAAACGATCCAAATCCGAAAAGTGAAGACACTGTTGTTTGTTTCTACGATTTGAAGAGAACTATTTACAGAAATTTCGTTCCAGCGAGCCAGACGGATAATACTATGTATTATCTTGGTGTTATGAGGCGTTTGCTCTCGCGTGTTCGTCGTGTTCGGCCAGATATGAAGAAGGAAGCTGGCACTTGTTGCACGCAATGCACCATCACATCGATCCAATCTTGTGTCCGAGTTTTTGGCAAAAATGGCATTGTAGCCATCAACCACTCCCCGGATATGGAACCGTGTGGCTTTTTTCTGTTTGGTGGGCTACATTTGCATATGAAGGGACAACGGTATGCCGACGTAGAGGCCATCCAAAAGCGTTGACGACCATTTTGAAGAATATCCCGGTCAATGAGTTGATATCCTCATTCAAAAAACTTGTGGTCCGTGCAAATCGCTATATTAACTCTGGAGACTATTTAAAAAAAATTGTTAATTTTTTTGCCTTGTTTACATACTTTGCGACAGATCTCGTATATATGCTGCATATAATGTATCCAATGATTTTTTTCTGTTGTTTTTTTTGTTTACTCCGTTCACCATAACGTGAGTATGTAGATATTACTCTATGCGATCTAACCAAGGCTTTTGATTGTGTCTCCCATAGCATCTTGTTTGAAAAGTTGTCATATTATGGAGTTAGAGGTAACGTACTTGATTTATTAAAATCTTTTTTAAAAAATCGATATCAATCAGTGTTCTATAATATTAAAATTTCAAATCCAGAAACAATAAATGTAGGAGTACAACAAGGTTCTGTTTTGGGACCTTTTCTTTTTATAATTTATGTTAACGACTTTGGGCAGTACATGAAGCCACGGAACAGTGTGATTTTTGCTGATGACGCAACCCTAGAATGTACAGATAAAAATTTAGCTGATTTAACAGAAAATTCAGTACAAATGGAAGTAAAAGCTGAAAATTGGTTTGCTGGTAATAGCCTCAAAATGAATAGTGAAAAGACACAAAAAATGGTGATTACAACAAAGAACTCAGGTCAGCAGTATGAGTCGGTAAAACTGTTGGGCATATATATATAGATAATAAATTAAACTGGTCTAGTCACATTGAGTATGTTGCAAATAAATTATCTTCCACTTTGTTTCTTTTAAGGAAACTTAAATGTATTACTAGTTATTATGTTCAAAGAACAGTATATTTCTCTCTATTTCACTCGCATCTTAGTTATGGAATATTACTATGGGGTAATTCCACCGATGCAATCATAATTTTTCGACAACAAAAAAAAGCAATAAGAATATTATCAGATGCTCAATTTAGAGATTCTTGCAGACCCCTATTCGCTACTCATAGGATTATGACTTTACCTTCACTATATATCTACACAAATGTACTTGATATACATAAAAATTTGCGCCAGTTGCCAATGCAAGGTGATAGCCATTCATATAATACACGAATTGGTACTTTTGTCAAAGCTCCAAGATACAGAACATCTAAAGCACAACATAATTCAATCAAAAATGATTTATTTAATATATTACCTGAACACATTAAAACCTTAAATCATACTAAATTTAAAAATGTAATGAAAAAATTCTTCCAAAAAACCGTATTTTATTCAGTACTAGAGTTTGAGGATTATATTAAAAATGGGTTATCCATACAGATCGATGAACACTCTTTCAATCATTATCCAAAGCCAAATCTACCTGTAATCTGTACCTGAAATATACCTAAGTATGTGAGTGTGTGTGTGTGTGTGTGTGTCTATTGCATGTGTTTTGTGACTGTTTTTAGTGATGTGTATTTTTATTTAGATTAAGTTAACATTGATCTACTGTTTATCAAACTTTGTAACTTTGTAACTACAGTCAAATAAATTCTATTCTATTCTATTCTAACGTGTATTAAAAACAGCTTCAAAAAGTCTGGAAATCTGGAAAGAACGTAAGCTTGTAACGAATGTCTGAATTATTTAGTTTAATAGTTGTAGTCAAAAATGTGCCGTGAGCGGTGTTACAATGTAATTACGACTTATCCTGGTAGCGATTAGTAATTCTTGATAGGATGAGTTTTTAATTTACTATGTAAGCGATTAATTCTAACCAAATTAAGTAGTTTCACTTTAGTCAAACATCTGTTTTTTTATTATCATCAAAGTCTGGGCCGGTTTGTACACGTGCTTTAATAATTAATTTACTCACAATAAAATGAAAAAATTCGATTTTGCCAAAAACTAATTGTACTTAAGGGATCGTTTTCTGATTATTCATTTCATCATTAGGGGTTCATCCAAATTTATTTTGAAGAGGTCCACCCGAGTTTTTTCCTTATATTATACTATAAACGACATTGGATAAAATCCAGCTATGGAAGAAAATCATCCCTGCACATTCGACACCGATACATCTGAGTCAGATTAAGAGTTTTCAAGATTCCAAAGATAAGGGAATAACTAATTTTTAAATTAACCTAATTAAGCCACGTTGTCATAATATTCTTGAAATTTTGTATCTTTAATAAATTAATTAAAACGGGTGTTTGCGTATAAATTGCTTAGTTTGTACTTTGGCCCCCCTAATCACATGTTTGGAAGGGACTGGTTAAACTCTAAAAAAGTAAATCACGACTTTGTGAGCTGGCTAAGGGAACAACGCCTTTTAGGAGGTTTTAATGTTAAAAATTTGGCGCCCAACGTATTTTAGGAATTGTTTTAGAACGCTTTATTTTAGCCAAGAATAATTTAATACTCGCTTAATTGACAGGTTTTCTTTCTGAATGTTATTTCTGTATTACAGTTTTTAAAGAAATTTACTTCGGTTATTTTAGAAAGACAGACAAAGTTTTAAAAACATTGTGATTTTTTTCTAAAAGACAAACTTAAAAGATAGAAATACTGAATTTCTTCTATCGTTAAAGTTTTATATACTTTAAACCGTTTTAATAATCTCGATCGGATTAAGTTTTCAACTTATGTGTGAGTGCCAATATCTCCATTACGTTATCTTGATTTTACGTTCTTTTATTGAACTTTTCTTATTCATCCTAGTATTATAACATAAACGAATTTCATTATGGAATCGAGAATCACTGCGAGTTAATCTAGATTTTAGAACTTTCGTGAATATGTATTATATTAAATCCGAAACCCATGTTCATTTAACTTTTCGTCAGGTTTTAAGCTTTTGCCGCTTGACCTGATAATTAAATTAACATCTCTTTATTCATTTAAAACCTATTTATATTTATGTGTAAATACTTGGTAAATTATTATTTATTTGCGTTTTTGAGTAATGTAAATCTGTAAATAGAATTACATCGAAAAGCATTTTAAATTTTAAATTCTATTAAATATTCGCCAGTGAGTTTTTATTACAAAACTCGGTTATAAAACATTTGTGATCCGAATGCGAATGTACTTAATGTTTAATGTTTTCGGTAAATTCATGGAAAATTTTTATTGATAAAGTACGATTAAAATTCTGGATTTTAGATTATAACGCCAATATTAATCGTCAATTTATGACCCGAAAATTGTCGGCACTAACTTTACCGATTAATTCAACTACTCGTATTGGTAATCCAGTCGCGATTTTCCTAAAATTAATTAAGTTATTATTAGGGTTTTCAGATTTCTCCTTTAAAGGTTTGTATTTCAGGGATAAACGACATGGCTTCATCTTTGGCTTATACACGGTTTTAATTCTAATACAGGCTGATTAAAAAGCATTGAAAGCAAAAATGAAAGAATCAAAAAATGAAAGAGTATTTTTTCTCTCTCACTTTTAACACACTTATTCCAATGATCCTTCAGTATTTTATATCATGTCTGCAAAATAGTCGAAGAAACTAAATCTGGTGAATACGGTAGGTGCTCAGACAATTCGTACTTTTATTCGTTCAATTTAGCCATTGTCAACAAACTTATGTGAACACGTACATTCTCTTGATGATAGGCCAGAAAAAACGTTACAAAGACTTTTTACACAAAACACTGAAAACAGACAACTTAGCAGGCAACTAGGATCGCCCTATTTCATAAAGCATAGGACTTTATAGCCACAGGCGCATGTACATGCCGAAAAGGAATAGTGGATAACTTCAAATTCGGCAATAATAACAATAACTAAGTGCGTTTGGCCACCCTCTTAGTTATGTAGTCAAGAAGGTGGTTTCAGATTGGTTTTCATTCTAAAATCACTTTAAGGCACTTAGCCTCTTTCAAAACTGGTGTATTTCTACAATTAAAGTTTTAGAAGACCTACGCCTTCTAAGTTCCTTCTTCTGGTAAATGTTACAACCTTAGGCTTTAGAGGGTTTATGTTAAACCTATTCCATCCATTCCGTGATTATATTTAGAGCATGTAACGCTCTATCTTTATTAAATTTGCTGTAAGCTAGGATAAATAAGTCATCATCATAACCCGCCACATCTCGTTCATAACCAGATAGGTACCATATAAGAGGTGATAAAACTCCTCTCTCTCTCTCTCTCTCTAGGAGTCCCTCCGGCTACCAGTGCTAACAATGTGTCTCTTAAGACAACTCTTTAGCATCTAGTCTTCCACCTATGCTTGTTTCTTCTATGCCTTTTTAATAAATAGCTAATGATTTAAAAAAAAGTGTAGCCAAAAGACCTGTTTTTGTATGGAAAGGCTCCCCACATAACCTGTGTTTTTTCTACAACGTACTTTACCGTTTGTTTAAGGTGATGTAGAGCTGTTACTATTCTATAGGCAAACTGGTCTTAATATATTGAATTCTCAGCCTAATGTGCCTATCGACTAGCGTTTCCATAGTCTTTATAGTACAAACGACATTAGACTTATTGGTCTTAGGAACTTCGCCTTGTCCTGTCCAATTGATCTCTACGGTTTTGGCTTATATCATAGTTTTGCCATTAAGTAAAATACCAAATTTGTTAGCATAAGTTCTGTGTTCTTCTGCAAAAGTATGGGATTAATTCGTCCAGTCCTGATGGGTTAAACGGTTCAAATGAGTTTATTGCCAAACCACTTTTATTCTGATCTACCACTGTTTTTAAACACTGTGATTTGATCTGAAGAATAGCTGACAAACAGAATTCATTTCTTTCGAATAAATTACAACTCCTGCGAAGCCATGTTGTAACCTTTTTTATCGTTAGATGGTAAATGCTCGTCTTAAGGTTCACTAGTGCGAACGGCACTCAGTTGGTTGGTGGAGAGCGAGCGTGGATTCGGACGAGCTCAATGAAAAATTATCGAAAAAATAAAAAAGAAAGATATTTAATAAGATAATAAAAATTAAAAGGGACAAAAAAGAGAACATGAAAAGAAAATAACATGAAAGATAAATAAGGGCACCACTTATTTTTTTTATCCTAAGTATGGGGAAATATAGGAAACCCAGGTAAAAGATAAAAGATATATAAGATAATATAAGATAAGATAACCCGGCTGATTATTATTTTTAGATTTGAAATTACACACTGTTATTTAGGAAACAAAAAAAAATAATTATACTTACACTTTTCCTTACTTATCCTTATGGTTAGAATTAAATCTTGTAAGATAAGAAAATTTTTGATAAATCAAAATTTAGTTACTTTAATAAAACTTATTCGATTACTGAAAATATTGATCAGAGTAACATGTTCTAGCTAGGAAAAAAATATCTATTTAAACTAGTAAAAAAATTTATTATTTGTTTAAATAGTAAACAAGACAAACAAATAAAGAAATAAAAAAAATAGACAGATATTTATGTTATTACAATAAAAACATATTACATACTCACCTTGGTGATCAGTCCAAAATCATATCTTTTATTACACTTCAAATAACAGCTATGTATATTATTTTGTTATTTCTGTGTATCCTGTGAAGCGAAAAGTGAAACAATTGAAATCTAGACAAAACATCTGCAGTCATAATTACTCGATATTTGAAGTAATCTTAAACATAGCACTGTTTGGAAATCTTCAGATAAACCTTCAATCGAAACAAACGAAAATAGGCACTACAAACACTTAATTGCTTCGTAATTTTCGGACAAAAATAAAAAAAACCGGGAAAGTTAAAACTACAATGACTCGAGATGTTAATGACTAAATTTCTTACGGGAGCACATGATTCAACCGGAAGATATAATTGGTCAGAAAAAAATCAATACTTTTGTTCTTAAGAGTTCGTTATTTTTTAAAAGTACTCAATGTGGCTTGGGTCACGTAGCCAATATTTCAGTAGTTTCTCGAATATGATAGAATGTTACGAAGACAGGGTAGGCCGAGGTAAAAAGAAATTGTAAAAAAAGAAATTAATTAATAGGCTTTTTAAAACAATGTTTAGCTGCAAACATTAATTTGTTTATCGTTCCAGTGTGCGTTTGTTTCTTTTCTTATTTTTTTTAAATACTAATCAACTAGATTTACTTTTAATATCATGATTTTTATATATTCGAAAAATGATTTCTTTTAAGTTTGTGTTTGATTTTCTTGGTGTTTCATAATTTTCTTTTTTCTTCATTTTTTTTTGCTTTCTATGGTTTATTTTTGGTTTCTTTTTTAAACAATATTTCTTTATTTATGCATTAAAACCATTAATTCCAAAAATATTTCTTTCACTGTATCTTTGTATATTGTTCTTCGTTTTATTAACTCGTTTTTATTTACCATTCCTAAAACCTTTTTAAAGAAACTGAACTTTGAACTTTAAACTATTTTTAATTTTACTTTAAAAATAATATACACCACATTGTTACTTGAATGTTTGGTATTTGACAATTTACAGATTAAATTTGTAAGTCATTTTTTTAAATTAAATTAAAAAATAAATTACTTCTAAATTAAAAATTTGCTTCTGGTTATCCAATAAAGATATTAAATTAAAGTACCTTATCCCTCAGAACTTGGTATTTCAATGAAAAATTAATACCTACGTAGAAATTTAGCAACCGTAATAAATATACGAGCTTTCTCAAAATTAATCAGGAAACTCACTATTGTTCAAAGAAAAAAAGCAGAAGAAAGACTCGTTGAAATGATCATTTGAATATCTGTTCATCTCGTAAAAAAGTCGGGGAACTTTTGCATTAATTTCTGAGAAGATAATAATTCAAGAAAAAGCCAGCGGAGAGATATTAGACAAACATTTTTAGGCTGAGTAAACTTTTTAAGTTGAATATTTAAAATAGGAATTTAGATATTCAACTTCGAAACTTTTTATTTTCAGTATAAATCGTTGTGAGTTAAGCAATGTATATTTTTATTACGGTATTTAACTAGACGCTACGTAAATGATTGTAAATTTTTATAGTCACCTACTGATTTTTTAAGCAGACTTTATATTTTGAAACTTATTTTAAACACCAACAAAATCATTGTTTTGAATGTCTTCTAAAAACACTTCAAAGTTGCAGGGTCAAACAAAAAGTTTGTAAATATAAATTTGATTTCAGTTTTTCTGTCATAACTTTTAAACATTTTTATTAAAATGAGATTTTTTGATGTTTTTTTATGTATAATTTAATTCTACACAAAAAATATACTGGCAAATTTTCGATAAAACGCTTCGTTTTTGAGATATTTGCACTCGAGTAAATTGAATGCTATTTTTTCAACATTTACAACAGCCTTTTACAAATCTTTAAAGATCCTAAAAAGCATAAATGCTACAAAAATTGTTTTGATGTTTCTGGAAAGTTAATTAAATTTTACACAAAAAAGTATTTTTGAGCTTTTTTGAAAAAACTAATACTTTTCGAGATATACAGGGTCAAACAAAAAGTTTGTAAATATAAATTTGATCTCAGTTTTTCTGTCATAACTTTTAAAGATTTTCATTAAAATGAGATTTTTTGATGTAGAATTTAATTCTATACAAAAATATATACTTGTAAATTTTCGATAAAACGCTTCGTTTTTGAGATATATGCACTCGAGTAAATTGAATGCGATTTTTTCAACTTTCAAAACAGCCTTTTACAAATTTGTAAATATCTCAAAAAATAAAAGGTATAAAAATCGTTTTGATGTTTTTGGAAATTAAATTAAATTTTACACAAAAAAGTATTTTTGAGTTTTTTCGAAAATACTTATACTTTTCGAGATATACAGGGTCAAACAAAAAGTTTGTAAATATAAATTTGATCTCAGTTTTTCTGTCATAACTTTTAAAGATTTTCATTAAAATGAGATTTTTTGATGTAGAATTTAATTCTACACAAACATATATATTGGCAAATTTTCGATAAAACGCTTCGTTTTTGAGATATTTGCACTCGAGTAAATTGAATGCTATTTTTTCAACATTTACAACAGCCTTTTACAAATCTTTAAATATCCTAAAAAGCATAAATGGTACAAAAATTGTTTTGATGTTTTTGGAAAGTTAATTAAATTTTACACAAAAAAGTATTTCTGTGTTTTTTGAAAAAGCTAATACTTTTCGAGATATACAGGGTCAAACAAAAAGTTTGTAAATATAAATTTGATCTCAGTTTTTCTGTCATAACTTTTAAAGATTTTCATTAAAATGAGATCTTTTGATGTTTTTTGATGTAGAATTTAATTCTACACAAAAATATATACCTGCAAATTTTCGATAAAACGCTTCGTTTTTGAGATATTTGCACTCGAGTAAATTGAATGCGATTTTTTCAACTTTCACAACAGCCTATTACAAATTTTTAAATATCCTAAAAAGCATAAATGGTACAAAAATTGTTTTGATGTTTTTGGAAAGTTAATTAAATTTTACACAAAAGAGTATTTTTGAGCTTTTTTGAAAAAACTAATACTTTTCGAGATATACAGGGTCAAACAAAAAGTTTGTAAATATAAATTTGATCTCAGTTTTTCTGTCATAACTTTTAAAGTTTTGAATTAAAATGAGATTTTTTATTTAAAAAAAGAGTTGTGTAACAATTTAAAAAACAAGGCCATACGTGCAAATTAGTCATTGGGAGAAACGACTTTAATTAATGAAAACGGAAATGACTTACCTAGCAAAAACTGATGAGCTGTATTTTTAATAACAAATCTAAACTCAACTGTCGAATGACATCCAGAGGAATAAGATCCTGTTTCTCTAAAAGAGATTGTTATAACTGATATAAAATTAATCGACTTCGCATCCTTTGATCAAGCATTTCTCAAACATGATCCATTGATTTCGCATCTGGACTTAACCCTGACAGGAATGATTACATCGTTTAAGTATTGGTAAGTAATTCTGATGGTATAAAATGTGCCATTATTATGCATAAGGAAGAAGTAATCTTGAATGAAAACAACAGAGGATATTCATCTATGTACCTAGGTCCACCATCTATTTAGCGGCCCTAATTGTGAAATTTGAGGTTTAAAATACAACCCTAAATTGGTCACGAAATGATTATAAATGGTCAATAAGTTTGACTTACTGGTCATCCATATACCAACTTTTACAACGTGTTTAAATTATCAAGGGCATCAAACATGGCTAAATCAAAAAGGATGCAATTGGTCACAAAATTGTCAGTATGTTAAATTGATTGATCAGCAGGACTAAAGGACTTCTGTATTAAGTAAAAACATTCAGGGACAAGAAAATTTTGTGAGCAACCCAAAATTGAAAGTTTTCAATTAAAAAAATGAATTCTAATAGCTAACAAAAATTGGAGAATTAGTCATAGGTATTTAATATTTGGTCAAAGATACGGAAATAAATATAATAAATTTAAAATTTCAAGGTCATTAATTGCTACATGAAAATATTTAGTAACTTTCGTATCTCTTTTCATGTTGTATTAATTGGTCACGAATTGGTTATAATTGGTCAATTGGCTGCTGTGTTAGGTCAACGGTTAAATAAAATGTAAAAAAAGTGATTTCAAAATCACAAACAACTTTAATGAACGTTCAATGCTATATCAATTTGTCACAGAGTGGTCATGATTGGTCACTATATCGCAGTGATTGATTAACAATAAAATATAATCTGATAAAGTTCTTTCCAAATCATTAATTGTTACATAAAAATATTTAGCACCCCAATATCACCATTTAAAACTCATTCGATGTTTTACCGATTGGTCACAAATTGGTCAAGCCGAATCAATGTGTCACAGTGACTGATTAGCCGTTGAAGGGAATCTAAAAAAAAATAAAGCTTATTTTAAAATCGAATTTATTTAGCACGCCAATATTAACCTTTAAAGCTCATCCGACGTTCTATAAATTAGTCACAAATTGGTCACGATTGGTCACGAGGTCCATGGTAAATGGTCAGCGGTTGGAGAGAATATGAGAGGATTTCGAAATCAAAAAATCTATTTAGCGACTCACTTTTAACATTTAAAGCTCATTGATCACAAATTGGTCACAAGATTGTAGTGATTGGTCAGCAGTAAAAAGGAACCTAAAAAAAGTATTTCCTAATCATCAATAAGGATCTAAATAATGTTCTACTAAAAATGGCAAGTACAAAACAAAAGAGACTAACGAGACTCAATTTATTAATTTAATTTTGACTCAGGATGATACTAGTATTGCCCTGTTGGCTCGAATAATGTCAAAGCCAATGCAAGAGTAAAATTGGCCAATTTGTGACTAATTGGTACAATGTCGAATGAGCTCTGATTAAGGTTCTAAATATTTTGATGTAACAGTTCATAATTTGGAAATAACTCTTTCAGATTTTATTTTACTGCTGACCAATCACTGCTACCTAGTGACCAATCATGACCAATTTGTGATCAATTAAATAAGCTCTAAACGTTGATATTGATTTTAAAATAACTCTTTAAAGTTTTGTTTTACCCTTGACGAGATCTGAATGTTAATTTTGATGTGCTAAATATTTTCATGTAGAAATTAATGATCCTGAAATTTTAAACTTTTCATATTTATCCCAGTTTCTGTCCAAATACTCAATACCTGTTACCAATTCTCTGATTGTTGTTAGCTTTTAGGATTTTTTTGTTTCGATGACTGTATTATAAATTAAGTGTAAAAACTTTCTTACAGAAACACAAGGCAGATAGATTACTCAACAGATAAAATCTTGCAGATTGAGTTTTCAACGAAAGATTTATGCAGAGTATAGAACAAACCGCATCGCAATTGTTTGAAACTGCATTAATTGAACTAACTCTAAAACAAACAATTCAAACTCAGAAGATTAAATAGAACGACATTACCTGCGGAGCGAACAAGGCCAATTAAAAGTTAAAATTTGGAACAAACCGCGGGTCCCCTTCAGATCCAGAAGATATTTTAGTTGTAAAGAATTGTTGCTAAAACAAGCGACTTTTCATAATGAGGTTAAATATGAGATTAGATGATTCCATTTTAAATATTCCAACTAAGTAATTACTTAAAGGGGTTTGGACAGATACTCTTAATATTTAAATATTGTCTGTAACTTCTTTGTGGCATAATTGTATATATTTACTTCTTTAATTGGGGAACTTTTGATACTAAAATCAAAATAATAGAATAAGAAATGAATATTTTAAAAATGATCCTTACTTCTTAATGCATTTTGATTTAATAACGCTTTTGTTAATATATTAAAAAAATTAAAAGTCTAATATTCGAACTTTTATACAGAAAAAAACAACATTAACCATTAATTTAATGCAGAAACTGTATTAGAAGTGATAAAGTTAATCCTTAATATCCTGAAACCGATCATCTTCCGATAACTTAATAAGTTCTACATTAAGAAATTAACTTTATAAGCTAAAATTGCTTAAAGAACGTATCTTCTTAATGATTAATATACAATGAATTACTCCTAAATGCTTTCAAAGTTAAAATTAATCTTCTGCACAGTTTCCCCTAGAGATATACATATATATCAAGAGCACATATTTCATTTTTACTACAAGGGTATGAAATTATAAATGATCATTTGGAGAGTGAGAGACATTCGTGTCAGTTGCAGCCCGAACTTTTTCTACTATTCTTAACTCAAAGTTGTAATAAGTATAATTGCGTAAAATATTTAACATTTTGTGGTCTGTATCCAAATTCATTGATTTTGTAATCAAGGAATGGAAAATCTTACTTAAATTAGGATTGGAGTTGGCAAATTTTTGGAACAATTTTAGAATTTGTTGTGATTTTTCTAATAAGATTTTATCGTTTTTACAATCAAAAAGTTCCATTAGTGAAGCAAAATTTATTTGTTTATGACTTGTAACATTAAAACCTAAAGCCTTAAAGCATTTGTTCCCTTAGCTAGCTTACTAAGTAGAGGGTTACTTTTTTAATAGTTTTAACAGTCCCTCCCAAACATGTAGTTAAGGGCGCCAAAGTACAAACTCAACAAATCATACTCATTTTAAATGATTTATTACAAATATTTGGCTAAAGTAAAACTACTTTATTTTGATAAGAATTAATAAAATATTACTCCTTTTTGTACAATAAAAAATTTAAAGAAAACGTTAATAGAAATCTCTTACTTGTATTTCAAAGAGGTAAAAAAATCAAACTGGCAGCCTTACCAACTCGTATTGTCTCGAGAATTACTAATCGCCACCAGAAATTATACTGTAACACCGCTCACGACACATTTCTGAACTACAACATTAATCTAAGTTATTTTTACCAATATAGGCACGGAAACAATGGTCTGGTGAATTTTTTTTATACAAAACGATCCGATATATCTTTACAGACTTACGTTGCAAGCAAAAGTTTATTTAGTTGCTACACTGTCGAAACTAACGTATAGAAAGTTGTATTTGATGACGACTTGTGATCATAGTTGCCGTATAGCGCTCTAAGCTCAAACTTCAATCAGTATAGAATATTCAAACATGTAATAAGGAAAGAGCATAAATAAAGCTCATACCCATTGGTATAGTTACTAACCAATCAGTTATATCAATGACACGTTAACCTTCGGCTACAAGCGCCTCCACAAGTGTATCAAAAATTTGTAGAATGTTACCTTTAATCTCACTTAATCTCTTAAACCTTCCAATAAACACTAAAGATTTAAAGGAAAACTTTTTTTGATGGTTTGAATTCAAGTCCAAAGTCGGTTTTGCTCCATCAGGTTTAAGTTGTGAGTAAACTGCGAAAAACACTAAACATTGCTAAATTCGCAATTTAGAGTGTTTTGGATTAATGTCTTTCGTTTTGTAGTTACAGATGTCTAAATTTTGGTAATTCTCATTTTTTTACTTCCTAAAAAGTTCTGACAGAGTTAAAACGTTGCTAAGCTGCTTTTCTACAGTCATTTATAATGCCAAAAAAATTTTCGTATTTAATTTGTGGTCCATTGAAAATTTCTTTTTTTAATTTAGCGTCACTAATTGCTGAAAATTTTTATTCTTAATAGGTACTAAAAACAAGTGCTGTTTTTATCAAGAAACTTGACATAGGTACTACCAAGATTAATATACAAATGTGGGAGCAGTTGTTACTAAGAAGGATCAGTCAATATGGTATAACATTTTTAGAACCTAAATTAAAATTTGTTCTAGCTATCTCGACTATTCCATAAATATAAGAAACAGGGATACTGAAAAAATCCTGATTGTTGGCCTAAAAGTTTTTCTTAAAACACAAGCCTGATTGAGTATAACTCCGAATTCGAATTCAGGGCAGAAAAAAAACATAGAAAAGTTGGTCTGGTCAATGGTACTGATCACTTTTTAGTTGTGTGACGCTGTATTTTATTTAATTTTTGTGGAAAATGTTAATAAATAATTGTTTTGCACCAAAAAATAAATATTAAAACAACATTTTATTTTCGATTTAACTTTCCTTCATAGCAAAATAAATTCTTAACTTAGAAATTGAAAACAAATTAAAAAATTCAAGCCCATTGAATCTATAAAACGGAGTTTAACGGAATTTTAAACCTAATTTTTCAATTCGTCTCCGCTTCCGATTGTATTGCCTTCTAAAGCCGCGTCAGCAGAAATCAGCAGTAATCCTATTCTATACAGGAATCAGAAAAAAGTGCGGGGTCGAAACTAAATATTTGCCAATTTTATTTAGATGCACTCTTTTAAGTTTTTTTTTGGTAAATTTTAATCTTCTAAACACAAATTTTTTGGTGTAGTTTACCCAAGTATTAGTAAATTTATTATTTACAAATAACTTACATCTTAATGCAAAATTAATTTGTAAAGCAAACTCTTTTTTCTTATTCTTTGGACAATTCTTAACAAAAAATAATTTAGGGAAATACGACGATTGATTTCATACGACTATTGATTTCCGAGATATCTGCGTTCAAACTCTTAAAATTTTTTTCCGATTATCAGATGCTTATGAGTTTGCATCAACTTCATTCTTAAAAGAGGTTAAGAAAACAGTAAAACAAATCTGTTACAATTTTATTTTTTCCTAGCATTATATACAAATAGCGTTTGACCGATATTATTTGTGTAATAACATATGTGTGTCAAGCCAGATTCTCACGAGGGGTGTATTTGGCAAGTACACTAATACTGGTGTACTTGACAAGTCGACCAATATTTTTTGTCCTTTATCAAGTAAAGCGTTCACACAACGTATACAATAGTTATTTATGAAACAGTTCCTGAAGTATGCTTTTTGCGCACGCACGCGATGTTTAGAGCACGAGCGAAGCGAGTGCTATATATCGCGTAAGTGCGCAAAAAGCACTTCACGCACAGTTTCATACAATATTTTATCTACGATAAACAAATAAAAAATAATTAGAAATTCAAATTTGAAAATTTAAACTACAAATCTGTCAGAATAACTTTGGTTGAAATGTAATGCTCTCATAGCAACACGATGACAACGCGAATGCTAAGGATATTTGATTATATGAAGGTGTGTCAAAAACAGTGCGAAAAAGTAAATCTCATTTAAAATACATTGTTACTTCACGCACAGTTTCAATCCTTCACGCACTGCTGTCTATAATGACAGTTTTCACGAACTAAAAATTGATACATAATATGAGGTAGAGTAGATAAAAATAATTATAGCATAAAACGAATACGCCAGTAGCCAGTATAGCTACGATGGATAGCGGCCGTTCTGAAAATGTGAACACGGCGAGCAAATTTTTTATTAAAAAAAAAGAAGGTTCCAACGATATTTCCAGCTACTTTGACGGTTTTTATGTGTTTTTTTCCTTGGTGGGGTTAATATTAAGTCCCACAAAATTACACCGTTGCTAGCTTAGTACAGTCCTCTCTACTATGTCAGAGATGACATTTTCATATCTATTCTTTGGCAAGGTATACCTAGTTCGGTCAATTGCCAGAGGAAGCTGTCCACGGTAAGACTCAACATGCAACTCCCGCTGCGGGCAACCTCTGGTCGCATTGATGGACATCTTAGACTATCTGCAATTCTTGTCGAGAGCAATTGCGACAACCAGGTGGAAGTTGTTCTATCTACTCCTCTATCATCAAGTGCTCTTTTGACAGCCTCATGTGGAGTATTGTCAAAGACCCCCCTCTATATCTAGAAAGGGGCATAGCATGGTTTCTTTTTTTTAATAAGAGCGTCTTGGATTTTATTAGTCAATTGTAACAAGGCGGTATCCGTACATTTGCACGCTTGATACGCATGTTGACAAAGCTGCAGTGGCTCCTGTTCCAAGACTTCTGTTCTAATATAAGTTTCTATAGCTTTTTCCATCATTTTAAGAACAAACGGTGTAAGGCTAATTGGTCTAAGGGATTTATGGTATGTGATGTCCCGTTTCTGTCTTTGGAAAAAATATCTGCTACATACTACAAAACCTTTTTTTTACCAAACAGCGTTTACTCACATTCTTCAAAGCGCAACATTTTTAGAAAGCTAAAATTGTACTATTAACTAAAATAACTTTAAAAAATTCGTCCATAATTCTCAAAGAGACCGGAATATGTAAATACCAAGTAAAAATAAATCAAAGTCTCGGCCTCAGCAAAATATTTATATTAATTCTTATTGTAACGCGTTTCGCTCATACGAGCATCATCAGACTTCTAAAATATAACTAGAATAATTGCTGAAGTACACTAAATAAAATTAATAAACTTACATTAACATATTATACATCTCACTGACAAATGTAATTTTTAGGTTGAATTAATAAAAAACAATTGAAATTAAAATAAAAATAAAAATTAAAGGTCTTTACACAATTCAAAATTATTTTTTAAAATGACGGTGTACCAACTTTTGATTTATAAAATCGTTATTTTCAAAGATTAAAAATAGTTATTTACGTAACGAGTTATGAAAAGTCCAATTTTGTTTAACGAGTGTGATGTTGCAGCAAGAGCGTAGCGAGTGCTGCAAATGAACACGAGTTAAACAAAATGGCGTTTTATAACGAGTTCCGTACAAGATTTTTTATAATTTTGACGAAATTCCATAATTAAAGAAAATCATAATTATCTAATAATAATTAAAAACAATACATCTAGTTCTCGTGTTTATTTTGCATTGACACCTTTCTAATGACAATTCTATTTAATACAGATATAATTAAAAGGTAAGTTTCTGATTTACCTAAATATTAAGTATACCTACTTATTTAATTTTTTGTTTAAAAATGTCTGCTTTTAAATATTTCTTTAATAAAGTTAGTATAAAATATTTCTTAGTTGTTTACTTATATTTGCTTTATATTTTTCGTAACTTGTTTTGAAATGAACTTTTCAAAACTAGTTACGTAAAGTTTTACTTTTCAAAACTAGTTATGAAAAGTAATGACTTTCAAAACTGACAGCAGTTTTGAAAAATGTCACTTTACTTGTCAAAATTATAAAAAATCATTTTGAATGATTCTAAATTAAAATAAATATAAACAAAGATTCATTAAAATGAAGTAGAATGAAATGAAATTTTAAATTTTATATAGCAAGTTAATAATTGAAGTATTCATTCTAATAAATTATTAAAAATTAATGATGGTTCGAAATTGAACACATCATTCACACATAATAAAACAGGGTTCTTTTTAGCTTTTGTGATTTTCATCTTTTCTAAGAGGTCCAGTTTATTACCTTTTGTGCAATGATCTAATAACTCAACGTTTTCTAAGATATCAAAATTATGTTTTGTATTTAATAAGTGGTTGGCAAATGCTGAATTTGTTTCTACTATTTCGCTATTTTTGTACTTGTTAAATAAAGCTACGTGTTCTTTTACTCTCGTTGAGATTTTCCGACCACTTTGTCCAACATAGACTGCTTCACAATTTCCACATTTTAGAGCATAGACACCTGAATTTGAAAATTTGTCTATTTTGTCTTTAATATGAACTAAGTGTTTTTTCTAAAAAAACTTCTTTAGTTTAAAACATAAGCAAAAACTACACAAAATTTAAACTAGTGTAAAAAAAATTAACAATATAAATCACAAAAATAAGTCAGAAACGCAAGGTTTCACCATAACAGCATTAAAATTTTAAATGTTTTACCTTCTTCAGCTACATCTCTGTCATATTCTCTTGACAACAATATCTTTTTTTACGCCGCGTCCAACTACGTATTTTAATATCAATGATTACAGTATAAAACCCAGGAAATCTGCGCTGAGAATAATTACAAACAGACTAATGTCATTTTGATTTTGAGTTTAGGGTGTTAAGTTTGTTAAAACACGCGAGATACCTAATATTAGAACGCGCTAAAAACTGGTCCAAAGCGTTTTTAAGTCATTAACATACGGCCAAATTGCATTTAAAGTAGCAGTTAGCTTTAAAAGATTAAATTAATTATTAAATAAATGCATGTGGGTATTTTTTAACAGTCATCATTAAAAAGCTTCTATCGATTTGAAAATAAAAAAGTTAAATGAAAAAAGAAAATTTGACTTAGAAACAAATGAAAGATTACGAGAAGGAGATCACAATCAACATCTCCGTTCAATCTGGTATTGAAAGGAATAATTAGAAAAACCAGGATAAACATGCAGGAAACAATATTTAGAATTGGTCATTAATGTATAGCATTCTCAGACGACCTAACACTGTTAACAACAAGTAAGAGAGAACTAAAAAGGTTGATGAATATAATAAAAGAGGCAAGAAAACTTGGACTTGCAATAAATGAAGAGAAGTAATGGGTGAAATAGAAAAAGAAGACAACATATAAGAAATAGACGAAGAAAAAACATACATGGCTAAAAGAGTTAAAGAAGTTACTTACCTGGTTGTTTAAATAGAAGAAAAGGGACATAAAGGGCAGGAGATAAAGACAAGAAAAGCAAAAGCAAACAAAACGTATGGAGCATTATGAAAACTAATGACATCCAAATACGTGTCAAGAAAAGTAAAAACTAAAATCTACAATACAGTTATTAGGCCCTCTGCTACATATGAAAGCGAAACATGGCTGCTCAACAAATCAGAAATAAACCTTTTGGACAGATGGGAGAGAAAAATACAAAGATCAATATATGAAGGTGTTAAAATAGATGATTAGTGAAGATCAGTTAGAAGAATCATATAAAGATCCAAAAATAACGACTGTAATTAAATCTCAGAGAATACGATATTAAGGACACATCGAAGGAATAGGAAAAGAAAGAATGCCGAAAATGATAGTCCCACGAAAGCCAATACAAAAGAGAAAGAAAGGTAGACCAAGAAAGAGATGGAAAGACAACGTATATAAAGACTTGCAAATAAATAACATTAAAGCAGGATTTATATTACGAAATTAGTGGCTTGAAATTAGTTTGATAAAACTAATTTAACCAGTAATTTCACGTGTAAACGTTCAGTTTAACAATGCATGCATTACTTTTTTATAATTCACGTTCACAAAGTTTCTATTTAGACACTAAAAACAGTATCGAAATAGATTCATTGTAACACTGTTTTTGGTAACTTTTTGTTTTACACAAGTGGTTGCACTGCACTGATTATCAACGAAAGATGAAAGAGTTCAGGTAGTAAATCAAGAATTATGTTGTATTATCTAGATATTGCGAAATTCAGAATATTTTATTCAAATTTGACAAACATTCAAATTTAAAATCATTAAAACTGTCAAGTGTCAAAAGTATCAAGATCGCCAACATAAATAAATATTTCGAAAAACTATTTTATTTATTTTTTTATACTTTTAAAAGTTCATTATAAAAAATAGTATGTAAAACTCGAATTACAATGACGGTTTGTAGTACTCGTTCTTTGCGAAACTCACCGCTCCGCGGTTCGTTTCACAAACTTCACTCGTACTACGAAACCTGTCATTGTAACACTTGTATTACAATATACTATTTTGACACTGGAGTAGTTTCGTGCTATGCAACTGAAACAAATGTCACGCAACTAATTTCATGATGTAAATGTGACGCGAAACTAGTGTCGCGACAGCGCCTGTGCAGACTGGACTGTGTTGCACCCAGATGCTTTTTTTGAACCCATCCTCGAATCCACCAAAGTCTTTTCTTCCGAGATGACCTTTTTTTTATTTTTTATTTTATCATTTCTAAAACGACGTTTTGCATCCTAAAATGTAGCTCTGATTTTGACAGGGCCATTTCATGACACTATAATTTTCAACGAAAGAAGTTTCACATGTGCTACAACTAGTTTCATGAAACTAGTTTTATCATGCATGACACTTGTTTCGTAATATAAATCCGGCTTAAGAACTGGAAAAAAAGAATTGGACAAAAGTGAATAAGAGAAAGTAGTAAAAGAATGGATAAAAAGACTTAAAAAATTGTTACTGTTCTTTTTAGCCCTTGGCCTCCAAGGCCTGGTGAACTTTTTAAAATAAAAAAAAATAAATTTAACTTGCATTTACCCATTAATATCTAAGTTATTATAATTTTTAAACCGGGTAGAATATATTTAATTTTTATTTAAAATTCCAGCACATTTTTAATAAAAATGCCAATTGTACTTGTTTTAGTATAAAAACGTTGCATAAAATGAATTATTTAGAACTGTGAGCTGGGATATTTTTTAAAACAATTTCGTATTTTACGTGAGATTAGCATAAATTTTATTCTGATTATAATGAGAAAGCTCCGACAAAACCAAAAATGAACATATGGAAAATAGTGCCTATTTAAAGTCATTAAATTTATATATAAATATTTTTTATTGCTATATAGAATAAATAAAATTTATAAAAAGAAAGTTATTTTACTGATTTATAGTTCACATTACTATTATATAAATTATTTTGTTACTTGAATTTATATATTATGTGGGGATATTGTAATCGCTTTAAAACTTATATTAACCCGAAATTGTGTCAAAATCTCTATGTATATGACTAAACACACTAAAAAAATGCATTGTCATTCAGTTCTTAGCTATCTTTAAAATTTCAGAGCTCTAGGTGGTCGGGAAATAGGTTTAAATTTGATTACAAAATTCCACTCGGAATGACAAAGAGAAAGACAAAGAGATAGAAAAAGAAACAAAAAACTTTCTATAATCTATACTTATAATAAATCTGTAGAGAGGTCAATTCTGTACATGAAATACATTTCCAAAATATCTATCAGGGGGTGATTAGAGATCGATACTGATGCCAAAAATACAATCAGTAAAATTTTTGTCTGTCTGTCTGTCTGTATAACCGCTATAGCAACAAAAAATACTCGACGGATTTTAACGAAACTTGGTACAATTATTTTTTCTACAAGCATGCGTAAAACAACACTTCCCGCGCGCATTTTAATCCAGAAAATATCTCTTTCCCGCACGGCGTGCGGGAATAGTATATTCTGTAACAAGGTTAGAATAAAAATTCGATACGAGTGGAGAATTCCGAACGGGAGCGTAGCGAGTGAGAGGAACCACGAGTTATCGAATTTTCATTCTAACCGTGTAACAGACTGTATTTTCTCCACGACCATGTAATAATTCTGTTTATTTAAATTGAAATATGTAGCAAAACAATTAGAACGTCGCACTGACAAACTGAGTGACAGTTTTGAAATTTGCAGGGCAATCTATGTTTTTTGTTGAGCAATTACAGAATGTTATTCCGTGACTAGTTAAAGAATGGAAATACATGCAAAACACATAAGAAGCAAGTGTTTCAGAATGAATATTCTATCTCAAGAGTGAGAATGAACACTTTCTATTATTAAAAATGAAGTCGGAATTATTACATTCATTAATGGTCGTGGAGAATAGTATATTCTGTAACAAGGTTAGAATGAAAATTCGATACGAGTGGAGAATTCCGAACGGGAGCGTAGCGAGTGAGAGGAACCACGAGTTATCGAATTTTCATTCTAACCGTGTAACAGACTGTATTTTCTCCACGACCATGTAATAATTCTGTTTATTTAAATTGAAATATGTAGCAAAACAATTAGAACGTCGCACTGACAAACTGAGTGACAGTTTTGAAATTCGCAGGGCAATCTATGTTTTTTGTTGAGCAATTACAGAATGTTATTCCGTGACTAGTTAAAGAATGGAAATACATGCAAAACACATAAGAAGCAAGTGTTTCAGAATGAATATTCTATCTCAAGAGTGAGAATGAACACTTTCTATTATTAAAAATAAAGTCGGAATTATTACATTTATTAATGGTCGTGGAGAATAGTATATTCTGTAACAAGGTTAGAATGAAAATTTGATACGAGTGGAGAATTCCGAACGGGAGCGTAGCGAGTGAGAGGAACCACGAGTTATCGAATTTTCATTCTAACCGTGTAACAGACTGTATTTTCTCCACGACCATGTAATAATTCTGTTTATTTAAATTGAAATATGTAGCAAAACAATTAGAACGTCGCACTGACAAACTGAGTGACAGTTTTGAAATTCGCAGGGCAATCTATGTTTTTTGTTGAGCAATTACAGAATGTTATTCCGTCACTAGTTATAGAATGGAAATACATGCAAAACACATAAGAAGCAAGTGTTTCAGAATAAATATTCTATCTCAAGAGTGAGAATGAACACTTTCTATTATTAAAAATGAAGTTGGAATTATTACATTCATTAATGGTCGTCGAGAATAGTATATTCTGTAACAAGGTTAGAATGAAAATTCGATACGAGTGGAGAATTCCGAACGCGAGCGTAGCGAGTGAGAGGAACCACAAGTTATCGAATTTTCATTCTAACCGTGTAACAGACTGTATTTCCTCCAGGACCATGTAATAATTCTGTTTATTTAAATTGAAATATGTAGCAAAATAATTAGAATGTCGCACTGACAAACTGAGTGACAGTTTTAAAATTCGCAGGGCAATCTATGTTTTTTGTTGAGCAATTACAGAATGTTATTCCGTCACTAGTTATAGAATGGAAATACATGCAAAACACATAAGAAGCAAGTGTTTCAGAATGAATATTCTATCTCAAGAGTGAGAATGAACACTTTCTATTATTAAAAATGAAGTCGGAATTATTACATTCATTAATGGTCGTGGAGAAAGAATTTTTCCCGCACGCATTTTTTTTTCCGATAACCTTTTTGACACATTATTGTATTATTATCTTTATCTTGTTGGACTACATACAAATAGTAAAAAAAAATAAGATAATTTTACATGAAAATAGGGATTTTTAAAATGTTTGTTTTTAAAAAAATCATAATTTATTAAATCACCCCTGTAAACCTTACTCAAAGCAACAACAAACTCACCTGTTTAAGTAGGGTTGCTATAGCTACAGTCGTGTATTTATTGACACTATGAAAGATTTAATTGTCACAATCGCATCTTTTCAAGTATCTAAATAATTTTCGAGGTGATTTTGCTTGTAGAAAAAATATTGATCCTAACTCTTGCGGAAAGTAACTTTCCCGCACTTAACTGCTTGCCCGAACTCCGCTTCGCGTCGTTCGGGCATCGGCAGTTCGCGTGCGGGAAACTATAACTTTCCGCACTTGTTAGGATAATAACTATTTCATACTCCTGTGCTGGTTATAGTATACTTTTCATCACGCTACAATCAATAGGAGCAGAGCAGTGAAGGGAAATGTTGGGAAAACGGGAGAAGTTACTCCATTTTTTAAGTTTCCGTCGCGTGTGCAACCTCAATGGTTAAAGCTATACAGAAATCATCTTATATTTATAATTTGGAGGTCAACTGTGAACGGATTTTACAAAAATTTCACCCAAAAGGGGAGTTGCGGGGGCGTGAAAAAAAAATAATAAAATTTAAAGTCCTACAGGTTTAAAGCTTTACAAAATAGTTATGTTTATAATTTGGAGGTCAACTGTCAACGGATTTTACAAAATTTCACCCACAGGGGGTTGCGGGGGCGTGAAGAAATAAATAAATCTATGAGTCCTACAGGTTTGACCATTTGCAAAATAGTTATTTTTATCATTTTGAGGTCAATTGTGAACGGATTTTACGAAATTCCACCCACATGGGGGGTTGCGGGGGCGTGAAAAAAAATTAAAATCTATAAGTCCTACAGGTTTAAAACTTTGCAAAATAGTTATTTTTATAAGTTTGAGGTCAATTGTGAATTAATTTTACGAAATTTCACCCACCGGGTGGTTGCGGGGGCGTGAAAAATAATCTATACATATAATAAATCTGTAGAAATGAAAATTCTGTACATTAAAGATATTAATAAAATAATTAGCAGGGGGTGTTACTACATCAATATAGAACCCAAAAATGTGGTTAGTTTTGTTTTTTATTAGTCTGTATGTTTGTGCGCGCATCACATTAAAACTACTAATCCGATTCGAATGCGGTTTTTACAAATGTATTTGTCTTCTTTCAACTTAAAATCTGGTATATAAAAATTTCTCCCCCACCCCTTTAACGAATTCGGGGGAGAAATTTTTATATAACAATCAACACGCCACGCGAACTACGTCGAGGGTACAGCTAGTAAAAACTATAATAACAAGAATAAGCTTAGTGTTGCAGTATTTAATTTTCACTATAGGTATAAACTTAAATTCTACACTAGGGATCTATTATTTATAAGAATGCAAATTTTGTATACAGAAATTTTTAAACTGTTTTCTTTAGATATGATTAAGTTCTACTTTTTACTAACTGTTTACATTAAGAAGAAACAAATTTAAATTATAAACTAAAGTTTTATATATGTTTGTAAATTAAATTAGAGATAAATGATCAAAAAATATTTACATAACTTCGTTACAATTTATATGAAAATATTATTTTAGTAAATTTGTATAAGAGATAACGTATAAAAGCGAACAGAAATACAGTTAAAATTAAACAAATCTTAATTTGCAGTAATTATATTAGACAAGTCAACAAAGTCAAAAAAAATGCTTTTATTAAAAAATATGATCCATGTCAATGGGTTACTTTTACGGAGGAATTTGCTTGTTTGTAATGCTCTTTAAAGGGATGACAACCGAAAACCGCATTTTTTATACTTTGGAATATCTTTAAAAATTTGTTTATTTTATTGAAATCAGAAAAAACAGTTTGTTACAGAAGCTAAATCTTACTCCTGGTGTAAGTCCTGTAGTAATTTGGTTAAAAAGAAAATTTTGAACATCGATAAACTTTTTTATACGTTTAAACCAATTGGTTAAACAGTTAATCCATTGTTCAGTTGACACCTGCAAACTCGAAGTTTTAAAGACATCGATGGCTTCCGGCGTCTGAAATCGCTGCCCACGCATTGAATTTTTGACCTTTATGAACGTGAAGAAGTCGCTGGGAATCAGATCAAAAGTTAATGTTGAATGGTCTAAGAATTCGATGTTTTTATCTCCAAACAGTAGATTGTCTCTGAGGCCGTGTAAGCACTTGCATTGTCCTGATGCAGGTTGATTGGCATAACAAACGTTTACGTATATACCAATCCCAAGTAATCCTTCTTTGATCTTCTAAAGCAATTGTTGCCACATGATCAGATTTTGACACAAAAGTAACTGCTATTTTTATTCACACACTTCGAGAACGGATCACCTTAGTTGGTTTTTCCTTATCGTGAAACACCCATACAGCGGATTGGCTTTTATTTTCTGGTTCGTAGGAGTAAATCCAAGATTCATCGCAACTAACAATACTTGAACCTATCCAATGTTTTTCGACACCAATTGACGTGAATCACTTTTTGCTCTTTTGTGAGCAAATGAGGGATCCAACGAGAAACCAACTTTGTAACACTCAGTTCTTCATGATCTTTTGAATCGAGGTCTTTGAAATGCCCAAAGATGCCTTTATCTGACGAACCGCATCAAAGTTTTGCTGTGTGACTGCTGTTTGGGATAAAGCTATCGTGGATTCATCGCTTAGACTGGAGCGACCACGTTTAAATTCGCAATACATGGATATAGTTGACTAGTTTGGTGCTTCATTCCCAAACACAGAAACCTTTTGAGCGAGACATTGCTGTTGGGATAATCCTCTCCGAGAATTGTTAAAAATTATTGTTTGAAAATGTTTTTGGCTAAGATTCATTTTTCACACATGTGTACTCGTGTCTTTGAGGAATAATAAAGATTTTAATTTTGATTTTTTTTCGACCGACTTGCTACTTTTAAAAATTTACTGTACCTACACGAATGAAACTCTGGATTAATGTTAACAAAAGATTAAGGTTAGATTTGTGTCTAAAGGTTCTATTGGTGGCGCCTTCTAAGTGGCTATATGCAAAACTAAAAAGACAACTCCCGTATACACTGACGCTTTTGGATCTCGTTTTTAACGTTTATCATGTCCGCCAGAATTTTCCATAGTAAGACCTACCTATAGTTTGAAAAGTTGTTAAAGCAAAATATATCATTTTACATAACATAACTTTTATGTGCGATATATACATAAAGGTATCTCAGAGATAGTTTGTGAGAAAGAAAAATAATAGAATAAGCTATAAGTTAGCTGACTAGCTGGTGAGTACTCATATTACCTAAACCCAATCAGTCAGTCAGTCAGTCAGAGAACGGCTCGAAAGGGATCAAATGTTATTATTCTTCTTTTTTTCTCACGCACCAGTAGCCACAATAGACTCTTGCGAGTCGCAGTGGAGGGCCTTATAGACCCACTCACCATAAACCTAACCTAAACCTAACCTCAGTAGTGTATGTCGGATGTGTTTTACCTTATTGGCACCTTAATATATATACACACATGCTCAAAAACAAGTGATATTTAAAAACTTTATTTATAAAATGATTCAAAGGTATTTTATGGAATAACCTGTGTAAGCCTGATATGTGGAAAGAGGTAAATGAACAAAGATATCGAATTGGCTCATTTTCATAAAAAAATAAGAACAATTGAAAATGTACGCAAAAAACAAAAAAATATTAATCCATTTTTTTTAATAAAAAAAGAACAATGTAACAAAGAAAAGGATATTTTAATAAGGAATGTGGTCTCCGTCTTTCCACATTAAGGAACAAGTTATCCAGATCTTCTTGGGAAATCGCCATCCAGCACTGTTACAGCGCTTGAAACATTGTGATAGTGAAATTAATTCTGGTATTGAAAAACTCTTTACTGAGGCATATCTCAAATAAGTTCAATAGGATTAAGATCGGGCGATTAAGCTGGCCAGGGCAAAACTGGAGTATTCTGCTCACCAATATTTTTCTTGTTACTCTGGCTGTATGTGGAATAGAATTTTCATGCATTAAGATAAAATCAGGACCAATGTTTTGCGCGTATGGTATAACAAAATGTTCTAGAATATTTAAAACGTAGCGCTCTGATAATAAAAACCGATCCAGCAGAACGAGCCCAGTTCTACTGCCAAGCGAAATTCCTGCCTATACCATAATTATGCGTTCTCTGTAGCTGTGAATCTCTTGTGTATGTTGCATTCGATTTCTTGCAACAGTTTCTCTCTATACGTGTATCCTTTGAGGATGTGGATAAAAAGCAAACCCATAGAACATGTTCTTGTTCCCAACGTAGTCAACTGGCGCGATTTCCTCGATTTAAAGGTTGGCATCTGCAAGATCTTCGGCTAACAAAATTACCTTTTCTTAACGTTCTGTAGATGGTTTGTCTAAAAACAGTCACAGTATTAGCTCCATGGAGCCGTCACTGTGCGATTTCTTCGCGCTTTCAACTGAGCCTATCGCTCCATATAAAAACAAGTCCAGAGAAGTGAGATAACATTCTGAGTGGTTACTGCCTCAATAATCCCCATAGCTCTCTACATTTCATTTTCGGCCAAATGACGACGAGGCATGTTAAAACAATTTTTTAAAACACTTGTGCAAAAAATATTGATAAACAACTATATTTTTTTATAGGAATATTCTTTTCAGATCGATTTTATTTGTATATATACATTAATACATAATATGGCTAGACTTGCGTTAAACTGTCCAACATAACAAACTTAATGTGTAAAGTAAATAAAAAAAATATTTAAAATATTTAATATCCCTTGATTTTGAGCATGTGTATACCTATATATATTTTTCATGATAAATATATGTATTATAATCTTCTGTACCTAAGAATTTAATAAATATATGGATAAACAAATATCAGTTTGGTACATTTTGAACATAAATACAATACTTGACTATATTTAATAACCTTCGGTGTTATCTGTAGTTACATTTTCCAAAACTTATTCATTTACAACGTTCATTAGAAGTCTATTGTTAGGAATTGTACGAGGAAACGTCAACTTTTCTCCCTTTCTATGTGATGAAACTTCCTTAGAATTGTATTTGTAAGCGTAAGTCTTGAGACTTTTCAAAAGTTGGAAATCTACAAGATATCTATATGACAAAAGTGGTTTGATAGGTTTCAAAAACAAACGGCTATTGAGGGAAATACTGGGAGTCTAGAAACTATGATGTTCAAGAATTTAGAATATTTCTATAAAGAAAAGATAGAGATATATAATAGTTACATGAAAGCGGTGTTATTAAATTTCAAAAATATCGTATATTGGAATTGTTTAATATATGTTTAGTAATAGCAAGGTTAGTTTAATGCTTTTTTATAGCTTATCTTCATTTGATTGATTTTAAAAGGTACCTAACTAAGATGGCAGTCTTTTTTAATGTTTCTGCGAACTGATGTCTGGGAAATTCTAGTTTCTTTTGCGGTCTTCCTTATTCCAACAGTTTGGTCAGGTTGAAAATTGCCTAAAACAACCCGTACTCTAGCAATATTTTCCTTAATTCTTCAACTTCGCTTACTTCTTTTTCAATAGACCCATGGGTTTTCCTTAGATGTCTTAAGAACTTTCCCATCTTTCCAATATGCCAATTTTTCTCAGCAAATGCATTTACAATTTTACTTGCACCATAATTATCACGGTAATAAATATTTAATTAATATTCTGTCCTCTTTGCTTAAAAGTGGCATTATGAACTGGCCAATTTACTTACTTAAGTATAAATGTCAAACAAACTCCATCGCAACATAAGCAGTCTTGGCTTACTAACTAAAATTGACATATTTGTGCGTTTGAGATATTCTTGAGACACTTAATAAAAGTACTGCTAATATGAAGCAAAAACGATGGAAAAGATGTAATTTAGTATCAGGAGAGTTTTCTTCTGGTGAACATATTAGAAAAGTACTCAAATAAGATTTCCTAAATTAAATAAGAAAAATAAATTTTACAAATTCGGGATTTTTTAATATTTTATGGTAAAAAAAAGTGTGCGTCTCAGGACGCGCGACAGAAGTGATAACTTCAACTAATCCAATCCAAGTATGATATTATTATTATGTTTCACTGCGCCTGTGTGTAAAAAGGATAAACAACGCGTTATGATAAACGCTTTTTTCAACGATAAACAACGCGTTATGATAAACGCTTTTTTCAACGCGTTACGCTAAAAATCAGTTACTCTCCCATAAGAAGTTATAACTTCAAAAGATATTTTGTGAATTCGGATAGTTCCGGATAGTTCTGGATAGTTAACCTACCAAAAGAGCATATCAGTTCAATTTTAGCTAAGGCAGTTTTTATTTGCAACGAGCTTAAATGCACCGTTACCTAATTAATAGTCCGACCCTGTACGTTATGTTTGTTTTAGAATTTGCAGTTATGTTAAGGACATGTTAGGCTCTTAGCCCTGTAAGAAGAAACTAAATCGCGCAAAAAACAAAAAAGTTATTTTCAGCTACAAAATGTACACCTTTATTTTGGCCCACAGTGTATATATTGTTATGATTTGATTGGATAAAAAAAAAATTGTAGTTGATAATAGGTAACTGTCTTTATATAGGTCATTTAAAAATTTTATGTCAGAAAGTGTTTATAGAGTTGTTTTGTTTTGGTTGATATAGGAGGTTACCTAGGGATGAGGGGGATAAAGTAGTTTAATTGATAATTTTTGTTGAAAGATAGTTAGACAAATTTGAATTTTAGAATTTTGTTGGAAGGTTTAGAAGTGAATTAATTTGAATTGAATGTATTTAAAGTTAATATAAAATATTGAATGGAATGAATATTGGTTTGAATTGAATAAGCAGAATAAGTAAAGAAAAATATAGAACCCAGACCCAATAGCCGGAGCTAAAGAAATTGTACCCATAATAAATATATATATTTGTATCATCTCTTACATCTTTTTATATGTATAGATATGATCCTTTTTGCGTACATGCCCGTTAATTTACCCCTTTTGTATATATATATATATATATATATATATATATATATATATATATATATATATATATATATATATATATATATATATCTATATACATATGAACAGATGTAAGAGATGATACAAAACGTATCTAGTGCCGTGCTGTCAATAATAAATCCAGTTTTAAACTGGATTGGTGTTTGGTTAGAGTTTCTAACTCAAGACACCGGTAGATGCTGCGACATAAGTATAAGAATATTAATCAGCTCATACAAGGGCAAAACCAACTACAGACACCGTGTTTCGCTCTTTTTGGAGCTCATCAGTGTAGTATAGGTTATGTCTCTTCAGTCACTAATGAAGAAACATCTCCTGGATGAATCGACCAAATCCTTATAGATGTAAACTTGCAAAAGTAGAAACCATTCGCAAGTGGCCCTATCTTTACTCCAAAAATGGTACTACGACAGTCGCTTTGCAGCTTGAAAGTAACCTTCGGCAAGGTAAAAACATAAAACGAGCAGAGCGTTTGTGACAGTCTTATATAACAAGATGTAAGAGATGGTACAAAACGTATCTAGTGCCGTGCTGTCAATAATAAATCCAGTTTTAAACTGGATTGGTGTTTGGTTAGATTTTCTAACTCAAAACAACGGTAGATGCTGCGACACTAGATACGTTTTGTATCATCTCTTACATCTTGTTATATAAGACTGTCACACACGCCCTGCTCGTTATATACATATATATATATATATATATATATATATATATATATTGAGATGTTATAAGATAATATGCTATAATTAAAAAAAAATATAAATTAAATAAGTACTGATCACATTAATAAAACGAAGATATTCTTAATTCCAGGCAGAATTCAAGGTTATAGATTTTATATACATTTGTTCAAATTTTTTTTTCTTGACCATAAATATTTTCCAAGTTTTTTTTTCTTATTTCCTAAAAAAGGGAAAAACAAAATTAATATATGTAGAATATTGGATTAGTTTTTTTTTATTAAAAAAAAGAAAAAAGTATATCTATTTTAGAAAATGCATATAACTGTTTGTTATACTATTAAATTGAATATTTTTTTTATATAAGAAAGTTAAATGTTTTAAAAAAAAAGGTTTCATATAAAGTATCAATACTAAATGATATATCATTTCAAAAAGTATAATTTATATCATAGATTAAATTAAAAACTACTTACGTTTATAATAATTAATATTTGAGATTCAAGCGAGGATATTGTTTGTAATAGATTTAAATTTTGATGAAATAAGAAATTGTGAAATTTTAAAAGTATTTTAGGTTAGAATTATATAAATATTAGATTTTTGTTTGAAATTAAATGTAACAGAATTTTGAATGTAAAAATAATTGTATAAATCTAAATCAAGTGTTACAATTTGTAATTTTGTGACAATTTATCAAGTAGGGTATAATAGATAGATAGTAGCTGAAGCTTTGTTATAGAAGGCAATTGTTAGTTTTTGTTGATTTTGGAAGAGGTCTCTTGTTTTTTGTTCGTTAAAAGAGCGACATGTATTAAATTTGGTTCCTGTTAAAATTTGAGTTTTTTTATTGAAATGAGTAAGATAAAAGAGTTTAATTAATAGAAAATCGATACTAAAGTAAAGGAGAAGTGATTGAATACCCTGGTAAGCAGAGAAATTTATTTATAATTAGAAAATAGAATCTAAGAAGAGGCTAAAGTGAAGTAGTACATTGTACGAGGAGATATTTGATTGAATTTGAAAGCAAATAGTAATGATAAAAGTTTTATAAGTATCAGAATTTATGTACCTGCCTAACCTGCCTAGCTGTTCCAATAATTAGCAGATGATCCAGAGTTTTGAACGAGTTTTATGGTTTTTATGATTTTATGGTCCTGAAGTGGATACAATCCTTGGAGTGGAGCATATCTTCAAGATTAACGGTATCCAAATTTCATTTTAACAATAAAAAACTTTTCTGTGTTTGATTTTTATATATTTAATGAACATTTATTTTCACTGTTTCACTGTGCACTATTTCCTTAGTTTATAAGATTATTTTAATTGTTTTTATTGATAATAGTTATGATATTTTCCATTCTCATTCAAATTGAATAAGTTGAGTATTGAAAACAATTATCTGTCCAACATTCTAAGTATATTATAGGTTAATATAATTCTTCTTTCCCGAAATCTCATCAGCATAACGTCAGTTAGTTCATTTGCATAAAAATTTTATATTTTACAAACAAAATTATATAATAATCTAAGTTAAATGTTGAATTCTGCCCATGAAGATAAAGTCATTGTCGGGAAATATAATATTAATTTACAATACTTAAAAATTTAAAACAATTTGCCCATATAAAACTTTTAATAAAATTTTAATATTTTCATAAAAAATTATAAAGTTAAAGGCAAGGTTTATTTATGGCATATTAACTTATAATAAATATCATAGCAAGTTATATATATATATATATATATATATATATATATATATATATATATGTATAAATACTCAAATCTCCATAAAATGAATAAATGAATTATTTTTATGAGATTTAACGACCAGAAAATTTTAATTTTATAAGTTTGTGGAAAGAGATTGAAGTGACTTTTCTGCGTTCAATATATAGAACCTCATCTCATCTCTGAGAAACGCGCACAATTTAATCGAAATTCCATTTAATAACTGTATCTGTCCTGGTCTAATGCCGCAGCCAGATTATCGACTAATGTTTCCCAAAAGATAAATGTTTTGGCATCGATAACATGCGTTATTGTGTTGGATTTGGTTGTAATGGAACTTTATGTAGTGTCAGATATTGGGAAATTTGTTTTGTTGCGTTCTATTGTTCGACATATTAAAGTGTATCACAGTTGCGTAATTCAAATATTGCTAACGATATTAGGCTAAAATAGTTATTGAGGATTTATCGTATTCTGTAAATAAATCTGAATGCGTTAAAATTGATATTCAAATAATAACACACACGGAGAGATTGGATAGCTTGAACTAACAGAAAAGTTGGTTTATATGTTTGTTATATTCATTTGATCAATCATACTAGCTATTTTATGCAAACAAAGTTCGTTTTTACAGATATACGGACAAAAAATATCCGAATAAACAGTTTAATCAATGCAATAAATCACTTGTTTAATTAAAAAATGTACTAAATTGGTATTTTTTATAAAATGATTCATTTTAAAAATACGTGAGCTTTAATTTACGAAAACAATTTTGAAACATTATTAAAATATGAAAGTGTCACGTGCCAAATTTGATTAATTACCAAAAGGAAACTTAAATTTGTATTAAAAATCGAAACACATAATCATCGTCTAAAGTCCTATGTCTCCTGTGTAAACGTGTACCGCTATTTTACATCAAATTAGCAGAGAGACTCCTAGTTTAAAAAATTAAATATTTAATTTGTTATTGAAATAATAAATCGAATTGGCAACAAAACGCACCTCCCCTCCCCAGGAAATTTCAGTAGAGTGAATTTTTCGTTTTTTTTTTATTATACAAAAAAAACGCATCAACCTCTAGGGTTATTAATACGCATAAAGTTCTTCATTTTACAATTTGTTCGTCTACGAATCAACAGCTGGTAATCGTTAGTGAATTTATCCAGTGAAACGCCATACAGTGTGTGCATTTTATTCTGACCCCATCGTGGTCGCCTTAATGGGATTTGAATGCTAACACTATCAATAATCTAAGCCTCATTTGGTGAATATTCCTTTGGTGTTATTTTCTTTTTTGGGGTAGGCTTAGATTTTTCCATTTTGTGGAATTTTTATTTGGTTAATTCACGTGATCAATTTGCTAAGATCTCGATTCGTGGACTGCTGATTAAGGAGTACGAGAAATAAAAAGTTCAGGGTGATAGTGGACTTAACACCTTCAGATTGACTACTTTAACCCCCAATCACACTAAGGGGTTTTTGGACCTGGCTAATCTTTTTTGGACTTGGCTAACATTTCCTTTGGCTTGGCGCAAGCATCAACATTTCCTTTGGCTTAGCGCACATTCTTGGACCTGGCGAATAGTTGATCTTAGATCTGGAACAGCAATTCTTGGTGTGGTGTAGAATCTGTACACTACCTTGGACCAACGCAGCACGACACCTCCACCTGTGCAGTGAGGCTATTACAAGAGGCCTCTCACCTAAAGCATCTGCGCCAGTGAAGCGCAACCACATATAAGCCAAGTTTAACTATTAATTCCGACTCTTTCTCAGATATAGATATTGTTTTGTAGCAGATGTAATACCTTGTGATTATAAGCTCATATGGTTTAATTTTTTTTATGCGCTGGGTGATCACTCTTAGCTTGGTTTGCCAATTTTATTATTATTTTATTTTATATGTTTATAAATTGTATCTTCATATATTGTTGGGTTTATTGTTGATTTTTATCATAGTGAATATACGAGATAGATCTATTTTGGTGTCTTACTCAGTCAATCACCCACTCACCTCACCTGTTCAATTAATAATTTTGATTAAGATTCTTTCTTTATTTATTTATCTCCAGCGAGGTAGGTCAGTGCCTGGACCAACAGGGGTTTCCGATTTGTACTGTCTAAATCGGTGGCGCGACTCACTTTTTTTTTACTTACCCTCTACGGCTGAGCTGGGCATAATTTGCCAGTAGAGAAGACCACTTACCGATCTCAGCTGGAGTTGGAAATTCAATTCAACAACTTTAATAATTTTTCAAAATTTGTTTTTTTTTTATTTTATTAAAAGTACGTGGCAGAAGTTTGCCAAAAATAAAAAAAATGGAAATATTGAAGAAATAAACACAAAACAGAAGGACAAATTATAATTTAAAATAAAAACTAAGATTTTAAAATCTGCGATAGATCTATTATAGGCGACAGCGTTTTAAACCGCTTGGCCCCGAAAGCACCAATGTACCAACATCTAGGTATAGTACATTCATAATTATAGTAACTGACTTATGTAGGATTTAACAGTATCCTCTGATAAAGTCGAAGCAATAAATAAATTTCCCAACTTCAGGAAACTAGTGGAAAGGACCAGCTTAAGAGATTTTATATTTTATTTTATGTTTACTTGACATTACATATTTATTTTAAATAAATATCTAGATAATTAAGAGAAATAAGAAGTACAGAACCTTTAATGAAAAATAGTTTTTTTCGTAGAATTAATAATAAATAAATTTCCTATTTTTTACCAACTTTTTCAGACATCTAACATTAATAAATATGAACATTAGAATCCGGGTAAATATAACATCACAGAGGTATTATGTCAAATCTGTGACATTATCACTGTCATCTCCTAAATTTATGATAATATTTTGTATATTTCGTTTAGGAAAATATATATCTTTAGCTTTCATGATATATGAGAATGCAACGCATCAATGTTGAATACTTCTCTTTCAATTACATGCAGGACAGATGCATTTAAATGTGGCAAAGTATTATTTCTTCGAACTCTTGACTTAAGTTGATGGCACGTATTTTCGATTGGATTAATGGAATCGAGACATGAATCGCTAATGATTTTAGCTGATAGAGATAAGGCATTTGGAACCCATCCATACACTGATCCAGCATGATATATTCTTATTCTTAAAGTCGTCGTTTTATGTAAGGCTTCGTTACTGTCCATGTAACATTGGTTAAAATTTATATAATCCATTTATTGTCTAATACTCGAATGAGATTACCTCCTTGATGATTTGGGTCTGGTTCACCAACTGGTAAAATTGCACTATTATTCTCTGGAATCCAGGACCACCACATTGTTGTATACAATAAAGGTACTTACTGGATTTAATGGCAAGTGTACACACTCTAAATTAAAAAAAAAAAAACACTTTTATAACAAAACTAAACTAATTTTTTGAACTCACTAACTGAACACTCAAAAGACTTTACAACCAATTCAATCGTAGGCAGATCTTAAATTGTTAGTTTATTATCGTACAACTCTCTATAAATTAAAAAACAATTAACGATAAATAACAGGTAGAAATTTATATAAATTCCAAGTATAATTTGTTAATGGGCCAATTTAGTTAGACGTTGACTAAAATCTGTTTAAATGTTCTTAAATTTGTGAGCTTTATTGTTTAAAATACCCTCATAGATCACACATTTGTCCAAACTCAAATTATTTTTCCAGTTGTTCGCAAAACTTATTAATTTTCACGTTTATAAGATGAGTTAATTATGTACATAGTTAGTTTGTCGTCTATAAGCCGGTCCTGGCAGCTTTTGTTAATGTGATAATGTCACAACAATAGAGTATTTAAAGGGAATTATTTAGTTTTACAGGTGTGACTTTTAAAATGAGACACTATATTTGTAAATATACTTTACATCTATTGACAATCGATTACATCTGACAGCAATCTGCGATCTCTATCTATAACCGATAGTGCCTTTAATAGCTTGACCACAGATGTACTTGAATCTTGCCGGATTTATGAACATATTTCTGAATCTCATTTTCAGTTTGTCTTTTATTGTCTATTAATAACACCACAGGGATAAGTAATTTCTAAGAATAACTTCATCCTCAGGGACAAAAACCTGGAAACTGGTTTCGAGTAGACGAGAATAAATTTATAATTTCACCGAAAATGTGTATAAAATTTTTGCAAGAAATGCTTCGACAGGGGTATAGAATTTTATGAATAGGGGGAAACATAGGTTGTCGGTTTATAAAACTAGTTGCTAAATTTAAATATTTCCATTAACTGTGAAAATTGTTTAAACACCTCAAAGAAATTGTAATTGAATTGTAATTGTAAACTTCTCTTTTATGTGTCTGACACGTTAATTTCATTTAACGCAATTATAAAGTTCTATATTCTTTACTCTTACTACGGTTGTTTTTGATTTGTTACGAGCCAAATATAATATATTCAGATAGAGAATTATAAATACATTAAATAACAATTCAAAATTTTAATTTAAAATTTAAAATTTAAAATTTAAAATTTAATATAGCATTTATCTGCTTTTAATCACCCTTTTATTTATGGTCAAATAAACAAAAAAAAAAGAGAATGTACTTAAAATTCTATTGCTAAAGGTGAGGTTCAGTAGGTAAAGGCTCTCTCGAGTGTAGGAGTATCCACACCTTAGGTTGTCATCAGGCCTAAAGATTTAAAATAGGTGATGAGACTCCCGATGGATTCCCTGACATAGGTTGGTGTGAGCCAGTATTCGTCCAACATGATTACAGAAAAAACAGAGAAGTCATTTAGTATATGCTCTACTGCTTCCTCATCTCCTTCGCAACCGTTGCATAGAGGTGATTCTGTTAATTTTATTCTAAAGAGATGTTGTCGCAATTGACAGTGTTAAGATTCCCACCGTTGCTCGGCGATTTGGTCTGGTCAATACCTTAAATTTTTTTGCTGTTTCCTAATATGGATGAGTAATAACTTCTGGCTAGTTTACAGTTTGTTGTTTCATCTCAGCATTGTATAAAGTTTTGGTGAGAGTGCTGTTTGATAAAGTCCACGACAGCGAACATTGTTGTTTTGTTAAATAGGTGAGGGCTTACATATTTGTATCCCGCAGCCCTCCTTGCTAAATTGTCCTCCAAGCGGTTGCCTTAGGAGTTCTCATGTCCATTAATCTAGCTCAAAGTGACCACGTTATTCTGGCTGGCCTACTTAGAGTAGTGTCTTGGCTAGGCAATACTTAAGTGCCCTAAGGAATATATCTGTTCTCGGTTCTGTGCGGCTCTAAATAGTGAGTGGGCGTCTAGATTCGTCCAGTCCCTGATGTTTTTGAGCCATGAATATTTCTTCCTACCTATACCCCGCTTTCCCTCAATTTTTCCTTCCATAATTAGTTTCAGAAATTGGTACTTTGTGTGGCGAAATATGTGACCATTTCATTTTTTTACGTTGTAAACACAAATCAATTTACTTTTCGATATTTATTTTCTCAACAATTTTTGCAAATTTCCTTTCCTTTGTTGCTATTGTATGTCGGATAACAAAGCCTGTTACAAATTTCTTCACACAACTGCTAGAACACAAAATATTACTCTACTGATTTAATTATTCGTATATCCAATTTTAAACCGATTTTACGCATTGAATATCTTTACAGAATGTGAATCTAGGGAAATTGGATAAAGCTATTATATTTCAATGCAATTAGCTATTACTCTTAACGAATTCCAATGCGTAAATAAATTCTGCATACAATTCTATATAAAATGAGACAAATTAAAAAGTAAATACACTTTCTTAAAATCAATTCTGCATTACGTAAATAATTTTACTCAATTGATAAATTCTAACAGTTTAAACATCGTTTTGTTTTTATTAAAGTGTTTATAAATTTAAAATTTAATATTTTTTAAAAATTAACTTGAATTACCAGTTTTTAGAACCACTGAAGACATGTACATATTGTACATATCAAAACATTTCCAAATAGATGTCAAAGGTAATTATAGTTTAATACTATTATAATAGTCCAGGGCATTTACCGGAAAAACACCCGAATAGAGGAACGGATTTGAGCCAGCAGCTAGAGAGATGCGGTTTTCTGCGTTGTGTTCGGGAAGATTATAGAAAACGACAGCCAAAGTTTGGTTTCCCCATTTTCAGAAAAAAGCCTTCTGGACCCGAAAATGCATTTTCCAAATGCATCATTTCTTACACCATTAGAGGAGTGACTGGAAACTCGGAAAAATTGCTCGGAAATCGTTACTCGGGGGTTTTCGGGGATGCCAAACTCGATTCTGGCATTAGAATTACCCGGGGGTGCTCGGGGGTGGCTCTGTGGAGGTGTCCAGGGGGGGAATTGGGGCGAGAAATAACAGCATGCCTGGAAGGCAGACATATTTAAGCAAAGACATGCAGCCGTGGACAATTTAATAAATCACGGGCTTCGTCTAGCTTTGGCTCTTTACGGAGCACCCAAAGATGAGCGCACCAAAGATGAACCTGCGATTGAGCTCGTGCAAAAATATCGAGCAAAATCGTATGCTGAAGCCGCCAACCATCAAAAAGTCGACCTTGCACGCATAATTCCGACTGCCAATGCGTTAACAGAGCATATCAAGCGGGTCTATTTCCAAGTACAGGCTTGGTATGGTTCACAAGGTCAAGACGAAAGCTTAGATCCGTTGGAATGGGGGTGGGAATTAGTGGATGGAGAACTCAGTCCTGTCTCCATGACCCAGAAAGCCGGCCCCGAGGAAATTTTGAGCAAAATATCTTGTTCTTGTAAAACCGACTGTGGCACGAGGTGCGGGTGCCGGCGGAATGGGTTGGGGTGCTCACTTGCATGCAAGCATTGCGATGGCAATTGCTCAAATCAAAAAGGCACTCCCAATGGGGCCGAGGATAGTGACGAGGAAGAAGACGAGCAAGGGGAAAAAATCAGGAAGGGAACAGAGATGAAGAGCGGAAAAACGAGCATGAAGAGTTTGAACAAGATGATTAGTATTTAAGTTAAAAATCTAAGTTTATAATCTCGTATCGGGTTTTTGAATAAAGTATTATTGTTATAATTTGCAGAAAGAAGACGAAGAAGAGTTTCAACAAGATGTCTAGTAATCATGTTAAAAATTAAAGTATATAATGAATACTCCAAGATTAATAAAAAAATCTTACTTATTTTTTGAATAAACCATTATTTTCATAAGATGTGGTTTTTCACTTTCTCCTTTGCCATTTCAGGCATGCTGCCATTTCTCCCCCCCAATTTACCCCCTGGGCACCCCCACAGAGCCACCCCTGAGCACCTCCGGGAAATGTAATGCTGGAAATGAATTGGTCATCCCCGAAAACCCCCGAGTACAAGTTTGGAGCGAATTCCAGGCATGCTGTCATTTCTCGCCCCAATTCCCCCCCCTGGACACCCCCACAGAGCCACCCCCGAGCACCCCCGGGTAATTCTAATGCCAGAATCGAGTTTGGCATCCTCAAAAACCCACGAGTAACGATTTCCGAGCAATTTTTCCGAGTTTCCAGTCACCCCTCTAATGGTGTAAGAAATGATGCATTTGGAAAATGCATTTTCGGGTCCAGAAAGCCTTTTTCTGAAAATGGGGAAACCAAACTTTGGCTGTCGTTTTCTGTGATCTTCCCGAACACAATGCAGAAAACCGCATCTCTCTAGCTGCTGGCTCAAATCCGTTCCTCTATTTTCGGTAAATGCCCTGGACTATAACGTTTTACAGAGTCTTTGAAAATCAAAGAACATAGACCGTTTACTAAGAACCAACAACTACTTCCCTGGCTACATGCCACGACGGACATTGAATTACAGTTCAAAGTTAAACGGGGTTAGTATATCTGCAAGATAGAACTAATCATTTTAGTTTGCAATTCGAAAGGATATCACTTGTAGACCGGTTTCAGCGTATTGCGCCTCATCAGTACAAGGAAGATATCCGCCCAGAAGCTCTAAGAGCATCTAGACTGGAGATATGTCTGAAATCACACACATACATTATCTTCAGTAAAGAAAATGTTAAAAGTGCGATAAAAGCAACATCTTCATAACTAATCACAAACTGAAATTCTATTTGACAAAATAGACCGTTTACTAAGAACCAACAACTACTTCCCTGGCTATATGCCCGGACGGACATTGAATTACAGCTCAAAGTTAAACGGGGTGAGTATATCTGCAAGATAGAACTAACCATTTTAGTTTGCCCTAATCACCCCCTGATAGTTATTTTGGAAATATATTTCATGTACAGAATTGACCTCTCTACAGATTTATTATAAGTATAGATAGATATATAAATTGTGTATAATGATTTAATAAGGAAAATTTTATTTTATTCTTTTTAGAGCGTTTAAATAAAAGCTTTTTTCAAAAAAGCTTTTTGCTTCTAATTTATTTATAAATTACATCTCAACTACCGTTAAGGTTACAGAAATAAAAATCTAAATCTGACAACAGTGCTCAGTTTTAAAATAAATATTATTTGTATATAAATGACATAAAATACTTTTTCAGGAAAAGTCTTGAAGTTTTTATGAGTATTTAAAAGATTGATGGATTAAAAAAGCTGTTTAGAGCGGAACTTTCCCTCTTTCAACAAATATTTATTTATGTTAAGAGATATTTATATTTAATCAGAAGAGGGGGAAGACTTATATTACACTATATATTTGAACGAGAGTAACGTAACGCCTCCATTTGCGTTGATGTAACGAAACATTTTCTTTCCCTCGTTTCTCTCTTGGGAGTAGAATATATAATGTGTGTCTTATGTTTCCAATAAATGGAGGACTTTTTGTACAGTATTGTTTTTTTTTCGTATTCTTTCCCAAATCTACTTTTAAAGCATGCAAATATCACAAATTCGATTTAGTTCTCGAAAAGCTGCATTTCAAAAGGATTTCATGGGCTAAATTCTTTCAGCAGAATTCTTTCCTGACTTGTTAAGGATGTTGACATTATTTTTTTGTCGAAGGCGGCAAATTTAGTACAAACACAAAACCGACGTTTGTAGTCTTGGAAACCCTACGAAGAATGTTATGCCACCATGTTATTATTTAAGTATATGTTGTTTCTGTCGGCTTTTATTTGACTGGAGATATAAAACAAATCCTTTTATGTCGTTGGATTTATTAGGAAAATATTTAATTTTGTTTGTGCCAGTTCTTATACGGATTTTATTGAATTTAATATAAATTTGTTTTTAAAGAGTTAGCTTTCTTTTTTTATGAAATATAATAAAATTGGTTCTTTAAAAATGTAACGAAATTTTATTCATCATAACTATTTTCCTTTTTCTAGATAGATAAGTTGTCTTGTTTGCCTGTATCACTACGACCTTTACAGATCTTGAATTGATTTAGCCTATACTTGATGTAAATCCATAATATAAAATACTATTGAAAATGAAACTATTACCTCAAATTTACACTGATTTATTTTCACTAACGTGACATGTCTCAACGCACAGCTTTTTCTTCAGGCAAATGGTATATTGTTTTATTATGAACAGCCATCATCTGTAGAATAGGATAAGAGCACCTTATCTAGCCCTGCCTCTTGGTAAGACTTAAAAGTCTTGACAGTGGCTTCTCCACGTAACTTGGAACAGTTGGTTTTTTATCTCCCAATGCCAGATACCTCGTCCTTGCAAGGCCTTCACATTGACATAGGATATAAAATACGGTTTTTCATCTTCCTGCCAGTATCGACAAATGTCTTTATCTGTCAAGTTAGCTGACTCATGTATTTTCTGAGCCAGCAATGTCCTGTCAAGAGACTGACAATCATTCTCATATCGTTACGCCTTTGTCATAACAACTCTGGAGTGAATTTCTTCGAGTACTCTTTTATGAAGAATTTGGTTTGTCGATTGCCTGGTGATTTTTTCCACCACTCCTAAGTCTTCTTTAGCCTCCATTTCTTAATGGCAACTTTTCTGAAGGTGTCAACAACCCCACCGAATGGTTAAGGGCCAGTCATTGGAATATTATCTCTACATCGGCTCAATTCATTAGCCTGTTCATTACCCCGAAACCCTGCGTGTCCTGGTATCCATGCCAGTGTCAGAGAATTTCGACATGTGTCAGTGCCCTAGAGCTCTAAGCTGTCAACTGTGGTGATAATTTGAGCGGAACCTGTAATGCGACCGTTAACATTCCTATGACATTCAGGCATGCCTGCCTTCTCTGGATCTGGAAATTTGGGGAGGGGCGAGCAAGTGCTTAGCCAGCACTGAGGCCACATATGACCTATTGTGCATCCTCCCGTATTGTAGGGATATCCTCACCTCAGGCTGTCACCAGGCCTAGTGATTTAAAATAGGTGATGAGGCTCCCGAGGGGGATCTCCCTGACATCGGCTGGTGTAAGTCAATACTCGCCCAACACGGATCTTCTGATTTCAGAAAAAGCAGAGCAGTCATACATAATGTGTTCTACTGTTTCCTCTTCTTGTTCGCAGCCTCTGCATAGCGGCGATTCTGTTAATTTCATCCTAAAGAGATGTTGTCGCAATTGGCAGTGACCTGTCAAGATTCCCACAGCTGTTCGGAGATTTTGTCTGGTCAATGCCTTAAATTTTTTCGCTGTTTTCTCGCCAGGATGAGGTAATAACTCTCTGGCCAGTCTACAGTTCGTAGTTTCATCCCAGCACTGTATAAATTTTTGGTGAGAGTGCTGTTTGATAAGGTCCACGACTGCGGACAATGTTAGCTTGGTAGATGGGCGAGGGCTAACATATTTGCCTGCCTTTAAATGCTTCCCAGTTGCCAGGTCGCCTCAGACTGTTCTACTCCACCACACCACCGAACCATTGGTCTAATGACCTATATGTACAACCAGAGGTTCATTTAGGGGTTCAGGTCCCAGTTCTTACTACACAATTTTTCACACCTTCTAAGAGCTATTGTAGCTTTGCGTGTGACTTTTGGATGTGCTGCTTCCATACTAGCCTCTGGTCAAACACCACACCCAGGTATCTGGCTTCTGTGGCAATTGGTACCAGCACTTTATTCAGCGCTATTGTTTTTTGATATTTATTAGTTGTTTTTACAATTTTATGTAATCTATTGTAAACTTAATGTTATCATATATCTTAGGACATAAATAAATTCTGAAGCAGCCATCATCAGAATGTGCAACTTGAAAAAAAGTATCTGGGTTGAGTAACGCCATCTGTTTACAGAATTAAACATGATAAATTGAATTAGTTCTATGTTTTACAATACAGTTATACCGGTTTCAGTATTTTCATCGTTCCCCTAGGACATGTTTCGGTTTAAACAAAAACATCCATAAATTTATGAGACGATTAAGAATCGTTTAGGGTTGTAACATAAAAATAAAAGTGCAGAGACTTGCAAATGATTCAGTAAAATAAACATGGCACAGTTATCATAGAACATAAAAAAAAATGTCATTAAAATGCAAATTTCCTTAAATTGTTGTCTGCAAAAGCAACCGAGCAAACAGCGGCTGGACGCTAGGTTTGAAAAATGTAATTGAAACAAAAGCTAATTTAGTGACGGTTGAGTTTTATCTTATTAATTACGTTATTTAACAGTGCATGTAAATTGATCTTACCATTAAAGCTGTACTTGTATTTTTGCCTAGTTTTTACTGAAAAATAAGGAATAAAATAAAAATCAAATAATGAGCTGACAATGCTTTATAAAGTGATATTATTATCACCATATAATAAATACTATCTATCTGACCCGGAAATTTTAGACTACATTAATTTCTATTGTTTTTCTGTTTTTTTTTTCTTTTTTCTCTGCTTACAAAAAATGCGGTTTTTTCTCGATTGTTCGATTCATTATCTTTTTTTGTCTTCTGCTTTTCGTTTTTTATTTTTTATTTTTTTACTCGTTTATTTTAAGTTTCTTACCCACTATTATTATTTTATATATATATACAATATGTTATTGCCCTCTTCTCTTCCGGATCTGGATCTGGAAATTTGGGAGGGGCGAGCTAGTGCTCAGCCAGCACTGAGGCCACATATGACCCATTGTGCATCCTCCCGTATGTAGGGATATCCTCACCTCAGGATCTCACCAGGCCTATTGATTTAAAATAGGTGATGAGGCTCCCGAGGGGGATTCTCCCTGACATCGGCTGGTGTAAGCCAATACTCGCCCAACACGGATGTTCTGATTTCAGAAAAAGCAGAGCAGTCATATGGTATATGCTCTACTGTTTCCTCTTTTTCTTTGCAACCTCTGCATAGGGGCGATTCTGCTAATTTTATTCTAAAGAGATGTTGTCGCAATTGACAGTGACCCTCTTCTCTTTAATTTTCTGGTGTGAATTCTGTTATAGTAATCTTTTTCTGCATCGGCTTCTGGTCTTGGTTCTGTTTATTTATGTGTCTTCTTATAAAACTATCAATACACTCAGCGACTCTGCCACTTATCTGAAAACAAGCACGTATAAAACCAATTTTCAACAAAGAAAATAAACTTGATTCAAAAAATTATAGACCTGTTAGTCTTACTTCGATCATTTCTAAAGTTATAAAATCAATTGGACATCCTAACAGCAATGTCTTGTTGAGATTTTTTCTGTGTTTGGGAATGAAACACAGCAACAGTCAATTATTTTCCGCTGGTATTGCAGATTTCACCCTGGTCACTTCAGTCTTAGCGCCAAAGTCCAAACAAAACACCAGTCAAACAGCAAAATATTCATGCGATTCGTCAGCCTATAAATGATGACCGCCGTGTAACATACCCGGGATAGAGGCATCTTTGGGCATTTGAAAGACCTCGATCCAGAAGATCCTACATGAAGAACTGGGTGTTACGAAGTTGGTTGGATCCGTAATTTGCTCACACAAGAGCAAAAAACCGTTCGCATCAATTGGGGGTCAAAAAACACTGGAGTGGTTCAACAAAGGAAGCTCAAAAAAAGTTATCCGTTTTCGTAGTGGGTCCGAGAAAATGGTCGCAACTTTTGTATTTTATCAGTTGGCAACAATTACTTTAGAAGATCAAAGAAAGGTTACTTTTGATTGGAATATAAACGTTTGTTTACCAGAAGTTATCACGAAACTCCGACAAAACAACATACAACGGTGAATCATCCTACATCAGGACAATGTAAAAGACAATCAAGTTATTGGAGCTTTAAAACATCTTATTGTTAGAGCATCTACCGTCCAGTTTCGACCTAAGGCTCTCCGAATTCTTTAGCTTCAGCGATTCCAGTAGCCAGAAGAATCCATCGATACCTTTAAAACAGCGATTTTGCAGGTGTGAACTTAAGACTGGATGGAATAACTGTTTTACCAATTGGTTTGAACGTATGCAATTGTGTATCGATTGTGGTGGGACATATTTTAAAAAGCAAAAAAGTTCTTTAAATCTATAGCTATATCTTTTGTCTTTATAGCTATATGCAAAACTAAAAAGGTGTCTTGAACCATACTCATTTTTTAAACTATCCCTGCAGTTGAATAATAATAAAAGCAAATAAGTTTTAAATTTTAGTGACAGGAATAAAATATCATTAATAAGGATTTAGATAGGAGTAGATTACTCAAAAATGGAATTGGATTTACCTTTATTCCCTAATTTACGCTTTATTACCACTTGTCCAGTTCGTACAATGGGCGGTCTCGAATTGGACGCTAACTACCTGTAGCTCCGAAGAGACACCCTTAAATTGGACGCTGCCGGAAGGATTATCTCCTTTAAGGATTAAGCTTATATTTGATAACAATTTTTCGGGAATTTCGATTCAGGTAAAGTATAAATTAAATATATTAAATTTTGCTATTTAAGGTAATGAAATTTGCATTTTGTTTTATTTTCTTTTTGTTCGTTGTGCCTGCTTGTTATAGTTATGGAAACTTTCAAAGTTATTAGTGAACGTGGAAAAGAAGTGCTAATTGTAGGGTCCGCCAAATTTACAAAAGACAAAGTGTTGAAGAGTGGTGAAACTTATTGGAGATGTGCCATACGTTCTTGTAAGGCGAAGATTTTCACGGTGGGGGCAGAAAATATAATTTCGCGTTGTGATTTACAACATAATCACGTTAAAAACACTAAAAAATTAAATCGTCAAATTATAAGTAATAGTGTGAAACGAAAGGCTACAGAGGATCCAGCAGAAAGGCCATCGAAAATAATACATTCTGTTTTAAAAAAACATAGTGAACAACTGACTACACTGTCCGTTCGTGATATGTGCTACATTCGGAATAATTTGTATAACAACAGGCGGAAACTTCAACCACCTTTACCAAAGACTGCCAAAGAGTCTATGAGTATGTTGGAGAAAATGAACATAAGAACAATTAGAGAAGAAGATTTTTTATTCATTAGTGACCAAACGGCAAATATTGTTGTGTTTTCGTGCTTATCAAACATTTCCTATTTGTGCAGCAAAGAAAAAATCTACATGGATGGGACATTTAGTTATTGTGCACAATATTTTTTCCAATTATTTACTATTCATACTTTGGAAAATGGACATTACATTCCCCTAGTATTCTGTTTACTTCCCGATAAACGGCAGGCAACTTACGAAACTGTTTTTCTACTGTTAAAGTCTAGGTGCGAAAGTGTCGGTTTGGATTTAAATCCTAAAAAAGTTGTGGTAGATTTTGAAAAGTCAATCCATAATGCTGTGCGAACAGTCTGGCAAGAATCAGAATTGATTGGGTGTCGCTTTCATCTTGGACAAGCTTGGTTTCGCAAAATACAAAATCATGGACTAACCCCAGACTTTAAAAACCAAGAAAGTGAGATAGGCAGGTGGCTTAAATATACCTTTGGCTTGCCTTTTCTGAACCCCACGGATGTAGGCGATTGCTTCGCATTTGAATTTGCGGAAATTCAACCTCAAGATGAAAGACTTTCGAAATACGCTGACTATTTAGTGGAAAACTATATATCAGAAGACGCCAATTTTCCGCCAGAGCTGTGGGCAGAGTGCAGCGACAGCATTGAAAGGACGACAAATGCGTGCGAGTCTTTTCACTCTAAGTTTAACTCACATTTTTATTTTCCACACCCCAACATATTTCTGTTTATTGAAGTGTTGAAACAGTTCCAAACTGAAACATACATAAAACTTCAAAGTTTAACAGAAGAAGTGAGAATTCGAGATGTTACAGTACGTAAGCGTACCGAAATACTACGTGCTAACATAAACCGATACAACTTAGGTGAAATTTCGAGGATAAATTTCGTAAAATGTGCATCTTATATATACTCCAATGTAAATATGTAAATGTGTAAATATATGTATTCATGCTTAGAAATATAATTGTAAATATAATGAGGTTCGTGTATAATATATTATCTTTTATGTAAAACTTTCAAACGAATAAACAAATATACTTTTAAACATAGTTACTATAAATGCCTTTTGGAAAACGTAAATAAACAGCTAAACTTGAAGCAATGTGTAATTTATTTCAACTTTCACTCCAAATCTAATGACCCATTACCAGCAGGTGGGCGTAGCGTCAAATTTTGTAGTAGAGATTAGCAGCGTCCAATTTATGGCGTCCCTCACAGGTAAACAGAACTCTTTGCGGATTAACTTTCACCTTAGCGTCCAATTTATGAACGCCCCGTACAATATTCTGTCGTCGAGTAGGTACCTGAAGGATAGATAAAATTAGATTCGGTAAAATGTGAAAGTGTAAATTTTTACAGGTGTCCGTTAGCACAAGTTTACTATAAGAACAAATAATTCCGTGAATTTTTATTATCGTCTTTATTATCATTTTCTGGTTTTAGAGCGTAGAGTATTATTATAACAGGGTATATAATCATATTCATTAAAGGAAAACACTTTTACTATAGGTACTATGATTACTTGTTGATGGGCAGAACACCTGCTGACTAAAAGCTATTTCCTTATCACATAGTCCAGGAAAAATATCAAAATAAACACCTGTTTCAATCCACTCGTTGGTACTGGTACTTTAAAGAAATAGCTATTTATTATACGATTGTGAAAAGTAAACTTTTATTTTACAATTATAAAATAAAATTTACTTTAAATGTAAATATCATACAACGTGTTTGTACAACTGTCCTGTTTTCAGAATAAAATAGATAAATTTAAAATTTTTATAAAAACACATTTTGACATCTCTTGTCAGCTCGATTCTATTCTATTCTATTCTATTCTATTCTATTCTATTCTATTTTATTCTATTCTATTCCATTCTATTCTATTCCATTCTATTCTATTCTATTCTATTCTATTCTATTCTATTCTATTGTATTCTATTCTATTTTATTCTATTCTATTCTATTCTATTCTATTCTATTCTATTCTATTCTATTCTATTCTATTCTATTCTATTCTATTCTATTCTATTCTATTCTGTTCTATTCTATTCTATTCTATTCTATTCTATTCTTTTCTATTCTATTCTATTCTATTCTATTCTATTCTATTCTATTCTATTCTATTCTAATAAGATATTTAGATTGTTAATATTTGATCATTTCTCAAAAATCGTGATATCAAGAACATTTGGATATCAATATTTTAAAAACTAATGAATGTATCAAAATTACAGTTCTTGTGTTTAATAAGAAATTTTTATCGTTAAGAACCAATTTGAAGTTTGAAAAAAATTCTTATAAATGAATAAAATATGAAAATTTTTAATATTTCATTAAAAAATATGAATATCAACCCCAACAACAACCCCTTTGGAGTTGAATTCATGAAATACCGTATTAGTCCTAAAAAGAGTCTGCGTGCAAAATTTGAAAATCCCAGCACTGAGATTTCGTGAGTCAGTGACTGAGTGAGTAACATAAGAAAAAGTATGAGAAAATTTTTGTAATTTCTTAAATGTCAATATTTTAACGGAACACAAGTCAGTTCATGGAGACAGCAAAATATAATTGCCATCGGTTAAAAAATGACGTAACGCCGACACTGATCCCTAATCCAATAAACTGCTGTGGCGTATAATGTCTTATAAAACTCAGTAAGACCTATTTTTAGCCTTATTAAAAAATCAAATAAATAGCTATATAAATATATTTGTTTTGAATAAAATACCTTAGGTATACCTATATCTATCCACCCATTTTAATTCGTATTGATAATTTGTGAAATTTCTCTGTTATACATCTGCAAAGATTTTGTGTAAAGCATACAAACTTGTATTTTTTTTACTGGGACAGCAGATAGTAATCCAAGCGAATATCCTCTAAGTTGTGTCTTATCAGTTGCAACCGTTCGGACAGGCCAAGCTCCTAGTTCAAAGGACACGATTCTGATATTTTTCACTTCGTTGCTTCCCTTGTCCTCGTCAATCCGTGTCCGCAAGAGGTCTATTGTCTACACAAATTAATCCTCTCGCCTGCATTTTGTATCTCGAGAACACAATTTGTTTTTACAGAGTAATATACTGTTAACTGCGTATGGTGGTATTCAGAAAATCGCATCAAGGGTATAAATATTTGCATTATAATAGATGACTTTACAACCCTGCTTGTTACTTAAGCGGAATGGAAATTTTCAGGTGCCAAAAGTTTAATTAAAAGTACAGTAAAAATATTATACAAACCGATTCAATGTTATTAAAAATTACGTACTACCTTAACAAACCTTTAAATAATAATTTTCAATGCGTTTTGTTAAAGAAAACTCTATTGTATTTTTGATTCTTTATACATACATGCTCTAGGGATAATAAAAAAACTTTCATGGAATAGGTAACTTGTGTAAGCTTAATACGTAAGTGAATGAAGATATCTAAATGAGAACAGTTTAAAATGTATGCAAAAAACAAAAATTTATTAATCCAATTTTTTATAAAAAAAAATCGACAATTGAACAAAGAAAAAAATATTTTAATAAGATATGTCAACTCCTCATGCATTTATGAAGGCTCTTAAGGGTCTTTCCATACTGATGATCAATTAATCCAGATCTACTTGGGGAATCGCCATCCAGCTGGTTGCGATTTTGAAATTGATTCTGGTCTTAAAAAACTCTTCGCTGAAGCATATCCCAGGAATGCTCAATAGAATTGAGATCGGTTGATTGAGCTGGCCAGGACAAAACTGAAATATTCTACTCTTCCAATAAATTTCTTGTCACTTTTGCTGTATGTGGAGTAGCATTTTGATGCATCAGGATAAAATTAGTACCAATACTTTGCGCGTATGTAACAACTACAGGTTCTATAACATTTGTAACGCAGCACCCTGATAAAAAAAGATATAGCAGAACGAGCCCGGTTCTACTGCAAACCGAAATTCCTACCCATACCACAATTGTGCAATGTGCATCCTCTGTAACTGTGAACCTCTTGTGTGTGTTGTATTTGATTTATTGCTCTAGGTTCTCTCCATACGTGTATCCTTTGAGAATCTGGATTACAATCAAACGGCGATTCATCGGTAAAAAGGACATTTTGCCATTGATTTTGAGCCCATATAACATGATCCTGTGCTCAACGTAGTCGACTGGCACGATTCCCTCGATTTAAATGTTGGCATCTCCAAGGTCTTCGGCTAACTAAATAAGCTTCTCTCAACCTTCTGTAGAAGGTTTAACAGTCATATTATGAGCTCCACAGAGATGATTAATTAATTGCCGTGCCGTCACTGTGTGGTTTCTAACTAAACATATTGGTCCATATAAGGTGTTGTTTCCTTGATCGTCCCGAATCTTTTCCCGAACGCTTCCAGTTACACGATAACGAGTCAAGAGACATGAGATAACTTTCTGAGTGGTTTCTATAGCGTTTCCTACATCAATTTGGGGCATTCCTATCCCAATGACCTTTGCTAGAAAACAATTGGTAAACTATTAATAAAATTTCAACTCAAATTGTAAATTATCAATTTTTTATCATAAATTCTTTTATTTCGTATTTCTTAGAAAAAATATTTTTTATAGGAACATTCTTTGCGGATAAATTTTATTTATATATTTACATCGACACATATTGCTAGAATTATGTTACACTGTTACAACATTGCTTAATGTGTAAAATAAATAAATATTTAAAATAATTAATTTCTCTAGATTTTGAGCATGTGTGTACAATATAGCAACAAATAAAGTTAATATGTAGTTATTCAAAATACCGCAGATAACTTTCTACTTTAATGTCGCAACTTTAAAACTATCAAGTTAGAGCTAAAGATGCTTACCTAAATTTATGGAAAATGGCAAATATTGACAAGTTGGTTTTAAAGTTTTTCAAATTTTAAGTTATGTTTTTCCTTTATCACTTTTAAAGTTAGATAGTTTAAAATTGCAGTAATGCTAGTACTATATACGGAACATGCAATTTTAATCTAATTGTAAAAAACTTTTTCTCGGAAAAGATTGGAATGTTTAATATGTGGGTTAACTTTACAAAAGTTTTAGCCAAGCCAGATGGAATTCTGCGCATGTTTGGAAAATGTAACAAAATGTTATAAAAAGCCGGCAATAATGTAGCTCACCTTACCACAATAAGGAAAATCTAAATTTTAGTTTTTGATAATGGCGACTTTTAAAAAACACATCGTTAAAATGTCAGAAAAAATTATGGTGTTTATACGACCCAAGTAACATTTTCACCTGCGTAATGATCTGCAAATAATCTATATATGATTATATAAAATACTGTTTTGGACGCACTTATGCAGGTAAATGATCTGCAAAACTGCTGTATATTACTTTCATTTCATGTGTAAAAGGTCGTTTGCAGAACCAGTGCAGGTCTGCCATACTCCTGTATAAAACCTATATTTTAATTGATGGATTTGAAGATGATATGCAGAAATAATTAAAATAAAATAAAAGTAGGTTCTATATACTCTACATTTTAATTTTATTTCAGGTAATTATCAAATATGATACAATATTATTTTATTACTTCTATTTACTAAATCAACACAACATAAACTTTTGAATTATTTAAACCACTTTTACCATTTTTTTTTTCACCTTTCTTACGCGGGGATTTGATCCTGGTTCACCATCCATCACCTAATTGAAAGTTAGTCGTCTTACCCACTGGGCTATCAGGACACTTAATACCTACGGTTACTATCGTCATCTAAAACTACTTTTCGCAATAAATAAATTTTTCAGTAGTCAATCATGATCAGAATTTTCCAGTTTTGTTTTTATTTTTAAAATGTTATAAAAGTTTTAAGTGTTTGTTGATATTTTTTAATTTGGAATATAATATATTCTTCTTTTTTATGTATTTTATTTTTTATTTATAAAGTTTCATGCAAAGGAAATGAGTGGACAACAAAGGAGTATCAAAAAACTCTTTAAAGTCTTTTAAAGTTGCTCCATATATACCTTCAAAATTCGCATATTCCATAGCTATAATTTCTTAAAGTACGTGGGTGTTCGAGGATCGTTAGGTAAACGCGAATTTTAAGTTTTGTTTAACTTTTCTAGTAACGGTTTCAAAGCAATCTGTGAAATGTTAAATTCAATTGCCCAATTTCTTAGAAATGACGCAAAAATATAGTTATGATTTTCTCTTAAATGGTATTGTTCGTCAGCTTTATGCACATCTATATTTGTGATAAATCCATGTCGAAATCATTGTTAGATCCTTCGCCATTTTCAACAAGTTCATCGTTATTTCTTAATGAGGTTTTTATCGAAAATTTATGTCTATCTTCGTTATATTTTCCTTCATTTAACCTTTTTATCCATATTAATTAAATATGAATAATATAATAGGAGATGGAACTGTCAAACGTAAAAAAGTAGATATATAGATATATCATCTGCTTATAATATGCTATTATTTTGCAGTAGTAGATTTATATTTTATTTATATAAAGATATCATGTGCAGAGAATTCTTACTGCAAATAGTCTGCATATAATATTCATTTTCATATTTGTCTGCTTAGAGTTTGCTATTATTCTGCAATAGTAGATCTGTATTTTATTTATATAAAGGTGTCATTTGCAGAGAATTCTTACTGCAAAATGTCTGCATATAGTCTTCATTTTCATATCTTTTATTTGAAGACATTATGCAGGACACAACTGCATTTCCTTTGTCAGTAAATGTCTTATGCAGAAAATATCTGCAATTTTAAACAGTATGCAGGTGATATGAAGTACATCTTTGGGTAAAGGTAATATGATGGTTATATGCAGATTACTTCTATTTCTACAGATTATCTGCAGTTGATATACAGTTATAAAAATGACTGCAGGCTCTTTGCAGTGCATTTGCAGTTAATTTATGCAGGTCTGTGTTACTTGGGGATTATACCAATAAAACTTTTTGACACAAATCTAATTTCAATCTTTTGTTGACATAAATCCAGCTGTTCGTTGTGATATAATAATGGATCTTAGACAAGAATATTTTTAAGCAATAATTTGTTTTTTCGGAGAGGATTATCCCAACAGCACTGTCTCGCTAAAATGGTTTCTGTGTTTGCAAACGAAGCACCACACCAGTTAACCATTTTCTGCTGATATTGCGAATTTCAACGTGGTTGCTCCAGTTTTAGTGACGAATCCATGCTAGGTCCCCCAAAATAGCAGTCACACAGCAAAATATTGATAAGGTTCGTCAACTAGTTACGTATAACCACCGTGCAACATACCGGGAGATAGAGGTATCTTTGGGCATTTTAAAGACCTCGATCCAAAAGAGCAAAAAATCGGTTCGAGTCAATTGGGGTCGAAAAACATTGGAGCGATTTAACAAAGGAAGCTCAAAAAAGTGATCCGTTTTCGAAGTGGGTTAGAGAAAATGGCAACTTTTGTGTGAAAAACTGGTCATTTTGCAACAATTACTTTAGATTAGAAGATCGAAGAACGGTTACTTTTGATTGGAATATAAACGGTTGTTTACCAGAAATTATCGCGAATCTCCGAAAAAGCAACACACAAAAGCAAATCATCCAACATAAGGATAATGCAAGTGCTAACACTGTTTAAAAGACAATTAAGTTTTTAATGCTTTAAAACATCGATTTGTTAGACCATCCACTGTATAGTCCTGACCTAAGCCCCAACGACGTTCCCAAAGAAGAAGAGTTGAATACGTATGAAGCGATTCACTGAAGACTGGAATAACTACTTTACCAGTTGGTTTGAATTTATACAAAAGTTTATCGATCTTGGTGGGAGATATTGTAGCTTAATTAACCCTTTAAAAGGTTAAATTGGCGTTGGGCGCCAATTTGTAACCCTTAAATTACCCTTGGCTAGCTCCTGAGGGTCGTGGCTTCCTTCTGAGTTTTATTTAATTCCCTCCAAACATCAATTAAAGGGCGCCATGTACAGACACACAAATAAAATTCGAAAAATCAGTTTTAAGTTGATTTATTACTTTAATTATGATTTAGTAAAAATTAATTAAATAAATTAATTATTTCTCTTATCTTTGGGTTTTCGAAGACTTCTGACGGAGTTTCGATTAGTTGTGGAACGGTACTACAAAGGTGGATAGAATTTCCTTTCAAGGAACTTCCTGTCGGATTTTCGTTTAGATGTGGAACGGAACTACAAGGTGGATTGAATTTCTTTCAAGGAACTTCCTGTCGGATTTTCGTTAGATGTGGAACGGAACTGCAATTAGATTGAATTCCTGTCAATAGACTTCCTGTCGGATTTTCGTTAGATGTGGAACGGAACTGCAATTGGGTCTGCTTCAAAATGGCTGTCGGCAGACAGCGTAATTTCCTGTATGAATTAACTGGTCCTTAATAGGGCCCTTCTTATAGATGGCAATAACCCAGAATGAAGGGCGAAGATATTAAGAAATAAATCTGAATTTAATAAGATTCGCAGATAAAATGAACGAATTTAAATCATAATCTATCGAAGAAACATATTTTCTCCTACTACCAAACTATCAATCCCCTCTCGTATCGGCGCGATAACAATAGATAATATAAAAATATATAGTCCGGATGGTATGCTCGAAAACGAACGTTACAATATTTTGAAAAGCAATAAAGTACTTTAGGTATACATATCTTTTTGTCTTTATGGCTTTATTCAAAACTAAAAATAATAGTATAAAATAATAAACTGCTCATAATAAAAATTAAAATTGTCTATGAGAGGTTTTTAAACCATTACTTGATACATTGAATTGTAAGTAACAATATGATTAAATATCAGGTTATTATGATTTTTTTAATTTTTCATGAATTCTTTAATTTTGTATGATCTCCTCCAGTTTATCACGATGCTTCTAATTATTCATGTTTTTTTTTCACCATTTTTCTATTTTTTTGTGAAATTTCTTATTGTTTTTTTTTAAATCTTTTATAACTTTAATATTTTTTTAGCATTTTCATTCAACTTTACAATATTCTTTATGTTAAAAACTATTACAATGACGTTCAAGAATGCAGTTTTTAATAAAACAAACTTGAAGACCCATAAAAAATCAATATTTGTACACCAATATTGAAAATTTTAATATCTTGTAACAGAAGGAAACCAATCAAAAGTTTTTCGTTTAATTGAATAGAAACTCTTCAGGCATTTAATATCCTGACAGATATTTTAGACTTCAAACTTTAGAAAATTGTTCAAGAATTCATAAGATCAATTGCTTAGGGATTAAAAACTTTAATTTCAGCCGAAGAATATTTTCTAATATTCTAACCACGTGTTTTTTTTACAAACTTGTTGAATGTATTCAATAAAGCTTAAATTTAAGTTCTACAAAAAGAAATATTTACCTATAATGTAGATGAATACAGTTTATATAATACATATCAAGTATGTTAAACACAAATTGACTTGATAATTTAATTTTAAAAATGGTCCTTTGTACTCGCTATGGTAGATTTGAATCTCACCACACAATGTTTCCAATCGAATAATGTACCTAATTTTCTGGATCCCTATAAATTGAATTTAAAGTTGTACCGTTATCAATTCTATTAAGAAACATTGATCCTCAAGGGAACACGAAAGTTGAAAACAATTAATTACATTTGTTACAAACTTTTATTATAATTTGTAACATATAGATAGACAAAATAGTTTATACGTATGTACTGTTGCTTAATCTGATTTTACTGATTTGTAATAACGGATTTTGTTTACTTTTTAGGCAATCGATGTATGATTAAACTACAAAAATTCGATAGCAATTAAATTTTACAGTTTTTGCTACAACTCTCCTCCGTCCGATAGAGAATTTCTATCTACTCTATTAACGATTCTTTCGAGAACACCGTGTCACTATATATTTATCGAACGGTCGAGAATGTTCGAAATTTTTTGCCGGTAGGCGCCGTTTAAATGAAATATAACAAAGTAATTACGTTATTAGTAGGCGTACTTATGACAAACAAAAGGGGCAAATTAACGGGCATGTACGCAAAAAGGATCTTAAGGTCACGAGTAGGAATGTTAACCGCAGACATGCATGTTTCTGGCTCGTTAGCCGTCATCAGTGCGGCATAACCAAGTAAGGTATTGCACTTGGCTAGCAAAAGTGTTGGGTACTCGGTAGAAAAGAATGGTAGGGAAACATGTGTCAAAAAACACAAACAACGAACGCTCGCACAGAAGTCCTATCGCCATTTGTGCCTTTGGCCAGCTGTGCCCACATTTTGGGGCTATCGAATTTTAGTAGTAGGGGGAAATTAATGGGCATGTACGCAAAAAGGATCATAGGGTCAAGAGTAGGAATGGTTCGTCCTCACTTAACACCAATTTGACTTGCAACATTCGAATCATGCCTGTCAGTGATGGAAACATCTCGTTTTATATTAGTCTAACACATGTTTGACTACAATTAAATATGCAATAATATAGAATACTTTGTCGGTTGCTCATGATTTCTTTTCCATTTTCCGTATTTATTTTTTTTTTCTTTCGCAGTGAAAGTAACGGTTGGTTGATGCGAACATAAAATTTTTCGTAATGTTGTGTCTTACCTACATGCGCATAAAACTTTTCACTTTAAAAGAAGTTAAATTGTATAAAGCAAACAAAATATAGTTTAAATTAAAATTGACTGGTGATGGGTGCTCTATATTTTTTAACAACAAGCTCGTGTGCTTGATGACGTCTCTGTTGAAGAACGTCTCTATTTTCTTAATTAAACATTGCAACACATTCCGCCCTCGACTCATATTGAATCAAGTTCACTACACTGAATTGCGATTATTCGAATCTCGACAATCGAAAAAGTTTCCATGGAATTTATTGTTTCTGCAGTTTATTCATTAGTAACGAAAACATGTTCATGCGCTTAAAACTTTTGGAAGTGTTTCTCAAAATGATTTTTTTTTTAATTAAAGGTACGTTGTATCGTCAAAGCGATATTTATGGAAAGTGACTTTTATTTCATTCAATGCCTACGTGTTTGTTAATTACGGCTTTAATAGAAAATTAAAAGCCTAGTTATATAAAAGCTTTACTAATTAACTTTAGATTGGTATCAAACTGTTAAGAACTTGTTTACAAAAGTATGTTTTATTCGAGAAAATGTATTTGAAATTTACTTACTGCTTTCAGACATATTAAAAATATTACTGAAGTTAAAAAAAATTTTACATACCTAAATTTATTTAAACAAATACAAAATATTATCAAATTTAGACTACAAAGTCGGAATCAACTAAATTTTAAAGGTAAATATAAAACTATGCTCAGATTTTTACGCAGATTAAATATAAAGAGTCAATATTTCGGTGAACCTTAACTCAGGCGGTCTCTCAACCTCCATCAAGGTGGCTGACCCAAAGTGGAGAAATTTGTCGAAATTTATTTCAAAATTAGGTGCATTTTAGGTGCTATTTAGGTGCGCAAAACAAAAATTAGGTGCACTAACCGTTTTTGAAATATTTACGAAAAACCATGGGCCAGCCAGCCTTTAACAACCTAGCTGACCCATAAGAAAAAAAAACAAAAAACAAGGATTAAATAATCTTTAAATTAGGTGCTAATTAAGTGCTTTTTAAAACACGAAACATAAAATAAAAAATTTAAAAATTAAACGTCTTAAAATTGAATATATTGATTGTGTATGGCAAAATGCCACATTTCTTCTTGCACTTTGAACCAAAATGGACATCGGCAGTTTAAGAACAGTTAGAAATCGGTAAAAATTTCTTGTCCTGTAATTTTTTTAATGGATAATTCGGAAGGTCACCACAATTTTTTATTTTTATTTTTTTTAACTCGGACCGCTGAGCGAGACTTGCAACCGGTCATTTCCGGAAATGATGATTAATATAAAATTCACTTTGTCAGAGATTTAAGTGCTTATTAAGTGCAATAGTTTCACTAGCAAAATAAACTGCTAATGAGCAATTTCAACTGAAAATATTTGGCCAAATTTTTCTTGCGTCTCAACTAAGAGTGTCAATCTGCACTGTTTAAGCACATGATCAAGATCAAGATTATTAAAATTTTCTTGTAATTCTATTACTTAATAATTCTCTCCTCCGAAATGAAATAATTTTTCTTTTATTCGGTTTATTTCTGTTTTTTTTTTCTGTCAACTTTAAATCTAAATTAGCGTCGATCAAATTCTCGTTTGCATCTTTTGTAGGAAATTGTTTAACTTTAATGCAGAGTTTTTGATGAAAATGATAATAATCAGGATTTTCTTTGAAATTTTCGACTTTCTTGTTCGATATCAAACCTTTATTTATATTTTTGCTTGTTCGTAGGATGTGCTCAGGTAGTTTGAACAGGAGACCCTCATTTTGCCTATGTTTTTGAACGTTTGCAAAACGTTTTCGCATGTTATCAAACAAACTGAATATGATAAAATCACTCGTCCTACGGACTCGTGATTTTATCACATTTCAGTTTGTTTTCGTATTTTTGCCAAATAAAAAAGTTTTCGTGGAAACTAAAAATTTATCGATAAAATTTTAAGGACTCGTGGTATTACCTTTGATAAAACATTTCTAGCTAAAATTTAAATAAAAAAAATAATTACCTATTGAGAAGTTTTTTAATTGTTCGAATTTTTTAGTTGAAATGTCTTGGAGGAGAAAAGTAATGGTATAAATAATTTTTGAGTAATTCAAATAGGTGCGCTTCATTTTGAGTACAGATAAAAAACGGCAGAGAAGTTTTAAGTCCAGATTAAAGTCAATTAATTATCGGAACTACGCGCAAAAAAACTATGGAAATTTTATGGGATTATTTCGTAGGTATTTGTACCAGTTTTTAAGTGCTTAGAAAGTGCAGAATGACACACTTGGTTTAAGACTTAGGCTAAGAATTTCAAGTTGACTTGTCTCATCAGCGATTTGTTCTGCTATTGAGTCTGTTGCCCTTACTGAGCACTTAAATATTTGACAAAAAGTTTTTTATAATAATTATTATATTTGGAAGTGACCGGTAACAAGCTCAGCAGTCCCAGTTAAAAAAAAAATTAAAAAAATTATTTCATTTCGGACGAGAGAATTATTAAGTAATAGAATTACAAGAAAATTTTAATGATCTTGATCTTGATCATGTGCTTAAAAAGTGCAGATTGACACCCTTAATTGAGACGCAAGAAAACTTTGGACAAATATTTTGTGGTGACCTTCCGAATTGTCCATTAAAAAAATTACAGGACAAGAAATTTTTACCGATTTCTAACTGTTCTTAAACTGCCGATGTCCATTTTGGTTCAAAGTGCCAGAAGAAATGTGGCATTTTGCCATACACAATCAATATATTCAATTTTAAGACGTTTAATTTTTAAATTTTTTATTTTATGTTTCGTGTTTTAAAAAGCACTTAATTAGCACCTAATTTAAAGATTATTTAATCCTTGTTTTTTGTTTTTTTTTTCTTATGGGTCAGCTAGGTTGTTAAAGGCTGGCTGGCCCATGGTTTTTCGTAAATATTTCAAAAACGGTTAGTGCACCTAATTTTTGTTTTGCGCACCTAAATAGCACCTAAAATGCACCTAATTTTGAAATAAATTTCGACAAATTTCTCCACTTTGGGTCAGCCACCTTGATGGAGGTGGTCTCTCAGGTAAATTTGTTAATCCAACATGAACACAGACGGTCATTTCAGGCAGGCTCTAAGCCACGCATGAACTCAGGTGGTCTTCATTTATTGTCTATAAAACTTGAGTGTTTTATTTTTAAAAAATTTTAACAAAATTTCCAAGTGCTTTAGGTTTTTAATTTAAAATATTAAAAGATAAACCTTTATTTTAAATAAATTTATTGATTTTATAGCTTACACATTTTAAAAAGTCTTTAACATCAATTTGTTTATTTTCCAACTGATAAATTTTGTATTCAATAAAGGCTAAATTATTTTGTACAGTTTGTGAAATTTTTCTACATTCATTATTTTCTAAAGAATTTAACAGACAATATACATCAATTTGAATTCTTTTTAGAACATCTAAATATTTAAATATGTTTGGGTGAAAATTAGTACAATAATTATTAAATTTATTATGAAAACTCTCACACGCATTTGTAGTTCTTTGCAAACTTTCTGTATTTGCAGCCCAAATGTTTGGAGGGAATATAGCGGAGTCGCCAACGTAGTTGTCTACCATGTAGTCGAAAAATTCTTGTAACTTTATGTCAGTTGGCATGTCACTACACAATTCGAAAACGAACACGTCTCCTACATGCTGTGAATGGAGATACGTTAACGCGAAGATCTGTTTTAACCATATTCCAATCTCTGTGTTGTTGTTATAATCAATGGACAGTCCCAAGTTTTGTATTTTATGCCACCATGCTTGCGCCAAATGAAATCTGCATCCTATGATTTGCGATGAAGGAAAGTTTTCTTTAACTGAATTATGTGCAGCTAGTTCAAAATCGATAACAATTGACTTTGGATAAAAAATTAGTCCGTTTTCTTGACTTGTTCGCAAAACATGATGTAAAACGCAGTCATACGTTTGTTTTTTCTTATTTGGCAAAAGACAGAATAATAACGGCACATAAACTTCGTTTTTGTAAACATGTATGGTGTACATCTGGACAAAAAATTTTGGACAATAATTGAATGTTCCATCCATAAGAATAACTTCGCTATTGCATAAATGAATTAAATTGGTTTGTGTTAAAAAATAACAATATTATTAATTTGATCATTTACAAGCAAAAATAATTCGTCTTTTACTGTTTTTATTTGAATTTTATTGAGTAAAATTTGCAAAGGTTCTTGTGTTTGAGGTAGTTTTGGTAGTAACTGAAGGCGTTGACGACTAATAGAATTCCTTATGTATGTAATATCTCGTCTAGACAGTGTATTGAGTAATTCAGGAGAATTTTCTATTTCTTTATGAATAATTTTTGAAGGTGAAGTGTTGAATTCTTTTGTTATTTTTCGTTTGCAAATATTGTTTATTTTTTGTCGATTCAATTTTGAAGTGTCCATGCTAGCATGATCATGCTCACCTGTTTGTCTGGAAACTGTAAAAGCATGGTGTAAACTTTGGCGTTGCAGTTAGTTGTTGCGCAAGTCCATTTTCTTTCTTCTATGTTCTTCAACAAAATACCTCTTAAATATTTGAAATTTTTTTCGCAAACAATTTGCTCGGCTCTTCGCTGGCTTAACATTTTTGTAAATTTCATCTTGGATTTATCACTTTCACAATAATTGTAACAATTACGAAACATATACTGGTACTGACAGAATTGTTTTCTTTTACGTCTAAATGTTGTCCAAAACTAATTAGTTTATAGATCCGCCTCCCTAAATGTCATTGGTCGATGGGTTCATTATTAAGGGATTATAACAATTTGAATTGCTTGATAGCGCATAAATTTGTCATTTCCTCATAAAACATATTAAATTTGAGTTTCTTAATAATGTATAGCAATTAGCTACTTAAGATTGGCAAATAATCCTTAACAAAAATATTTCTATTTTCTTTCAAATATTTTACATTTAAATTCAACCGTCTGAGTTCGTGTGTAGGATTAAAGGACCCCTATAGTGATAACAGGAGCAGGTACTTCTACCGTCTGAGTTCATGTCCGTCCCAATATTTAGTGAATGCACAAGTATGAAAAGACGAAAAAGACAAAGCAGAGAAAGTTGTCAATTAGCTTTTCTTTGTCTGACATCAATGTAGATCTAGAGTGGTAATCTATAATTTTTGTTCATGTTATTTTTCTGTTTTTGTCAGGTTTTTAGCATTTTGTTGTTGTATTTTTCGTTATTTTTTTTAATTATTGAAGTAAAACTTCTTTAGCGAGACTAGGAGTAAAAACGTTATTCTAACGGACGTGACGTCATTCTAATAACAGAAACCGGAAACAAAACCTAATTACAAAATACCTGACACGATTTTTCATGGGCGCCGGCAGCAGTAGATTGCTAGTAGATTTTGGTTTATAAAGTGTTTGTATTAAATATGAATAAACAAAGTGGATTTATTAATAAAGAAAGTGATGAAAAAATATTAAATGAAAATAGTGAGTACCTATAATCTATATGCATACATTTTATTTTTGGTGTGTAATTACACTATTTATACCTTATTATTTATACCTATTATTTATACCTAGCTATTTTTGTTTTATAGACTTAAAGAGCTAAAAAGAAAAAGAAATTGTGAACGTCAAAGGGCATATTATAAGCGCCAGAAAGATTTGCAAAAAAATGACAAAAATGAAAAAATGACGAGACAGCCACATTCATTATGATTTGATTAAGTAAGTTTATATACATACATACCTATTATGATAGTAAATAATTGTTTATACGGAATCTTTACGTTGAGTAAAGAAGCACGTTTTTGTTCATAAAATAATAATATTCGAAATATTTTAACACTTTCTTATACTTATTTTAGGTTTGGTTAGGTAGCCATAAAGGCCATAACACCACTAGTCAGGATCCTTCGTAGACGTGAAGGAAACAAACTTAACTAAGGATTTTAAATTTTATGGAATATGCTATAAAATGATACAAAATGAAATGGTTATCTAACTATCAAAGGCTCTTGTGTTGTGATGTATTACAATAAGGTAGATACAGCTACAAAATCACACATTCTAAACGTAAGGTGTGTATATTTTTAATATTGTTTACCTATTATTGAAGCAAAACTTCTTTAGTTGCGACTAGGGGTTACTCTAACGTTAGATTCTAACGGAAGATTCTGATGGAAGTAACTGTGTAATTTCAGCTATGGGAGGAGCTTAAATTTTCGAAATTTATTTATGAAATTTTCAAACGGTTTCAAATACATTAATGGTATTTAGAGAGTAAAATCTATGTTTCACATTTTAGTTATCATAAACCTATTATTTCATAGATAAAAAAAATTATGATAACTTTCAAATTCCTATTTCTAATGAATAATATAAATATAACATCTCATTTTTTTGTAAAGTATATAGGCAATAAATATGATTGAATTGTAATTAAATATTTATTTTCCGATACGTACGTCAACAAGTTTTACTTCAATCGCGCGTAAGGGTTACACGCACACTCTTTTTTTTTTTATCTTTTCACATATGTATTTTGTTTATTTCCAATATTTGTGATATTTTTTGTTTTTTTTTCTGTTTCAATTTTGTCATTTTACCAATTACTGATAGTTTTTCATTTTTTTAAATATTTTTTTAAATTGTATTGTTTTTTTATAATTCTTTGGCAAAGAAATTTTTTTTGTTAATTCCAATTTTTTCAATTTTTTTGTGGATGAAGCCAACTGTAATGTATGTAATGCATATTTATATACATGACAACTGCTCACAGGATACTACAGACTCCAATAACCTTATTAGGGGAAAAAGATCAAGTAGAGCTATTTGATAGGGTTAAGGCGGATCAAATAATGAATATGCTTCAGGACAGGATAGTCCCCAGGTATAACTTTGCAAAAAACTTTTATGGATTCAATGACCACCCAATTCAAGGGAAGTCAATATGGTATAACGAAGGCTCAAAGACTGAGAAAGGCACACGGTCGGGTATATATAGTAGAAGACACATAATGCAAGTACAATAAAGTTTAGGTGCGCATGCTACAGTGTTTCAGGCTAACGTAATGGTCATACAACACTGTACAACGGAGATTGTAAGTCAGGGTATAACAGGTAAAACCGTAGTGATATACTAGAACAGACAAGCAGGTTTAAACGCGATAGTCCCGACACAAATAATCTAACAGCTGGTGTGGGACTTCGTTAGGGCCCTGACAGATGCCGCAAGTCGGCATTCTCTGACACTGGGATGGGTACCAGGACACTCAGTGTTTCAGGCAATGAGAATGCTAATGAATTGGCTGTGAACCATTCAGCGAGGTTGCTGAAACGTCAGAAAAGTAGAACCTAGAGAAGGCCCAGGAGTGGTGGGGAAAAATCAGCCGAGTTTCACAAAGGCGAGACAATGTCGAATGATGAAATGGACTGTTTGACTTTGTACACACTTACTGAAGTCAAAGAAACGAAAGGAAAACACGTATTTTTGACTTAATATCAGAATGATTGTCAGTCTTAAGAGACATGACACATGAGTCAGCTAAACTTGGCAAATAAAGACATCTGTCGATACTGCCAAGAGAAGGAGGAAACCGCATTTCATGTTCTTTACCAATGTGAAGGCCTTGCAAGAAAGCGATATCTAGTATTGAAAAATAAGAAACCGGCTGCTCCAAGTTACGTGAAGAGGCCATTGTTAAGGCTATTAAGTCTCATTAAGAGAGCAGGGCTAGACAAGGTACTCTAATCCCATTGTAGAGATGATGGGTGTTCACAACAGATCTTTTAAGATCGAATTGATTATACTATCTACCTACCTATCTACCTATCTATCTAATGTTACTGTATTATTTAGAAATATAAATACAATGCGATTTACCGAGTATCGCCGCAACTTAAAAGTCAACCGATGTATAGATTTTTATCAGTAAATTCTCTTACACTCCCAGATATTAGGACTTTATAGAAGTAAATAATAAATACACAACTTGTAAATTTTCGTTTTTATATTTTCCGTTTCTTTCTAATTATTTTAAACATTACCTGAATTTTCATTAATATTTCAAGATTAAATAAGCAAAATCGGTCCAGCCGTTCTTGAGTTTTAGCGAGACTAACGAACAGCAATTTATTACCTTCCGAACAGCAACGCTGTTATAGGAAGGTATTGTGATCGCGAAAAATTTCGGTCTCGGGTTTTTAGCGGAAATACGCGTTTTAGGGTTCCCTGAGCCTAAAAAACCCAAAAATAAAAAATGTCTGTCTGTCTGTCTGTCTGTGTGTCTGTCTGTGTGTCTGTGAACACATTTGCGGCTAAACGCCTAATCGGATCGGAATGAAACTATAAAACCTTACTTATAATCACCATCGGAGGAATCTGATAGAATTTGAGTAAAATCGGCCGACCGGAAGTGGACGTTTACTCTTATCAAAAAATGGAATTTTTTGAAAATATTGGGTTTTTATATAGTTATTGGCAAAATATTTATACTTTGTGGAAAGAACATGTAATTTCCGACATTTTTGAAAGAATACATTTTTTTGATATTTTCATTAGTTTTCGAGATATTGACACTTTTATCAAAAACTGGAAATATGTGAAATAAAAATTGTGGATTCGCTTTTTTTAAACAAAAATTGGTAGTTATTATATTTTCAACATCTGACAGCTGTCAAATTATGTTTTGGCGTATTTCAACATTTAATTTTCTATATTTTGACATCTGACAGCTGTCAAATTATGTTTTTTGAGAGTATCAACTTTTGACTAGTGTCAAATTATTTTTTTTTATATTTTTGACATCTGACTACTAACTAATTAGTTTTTTCGATATTTTTGACATCTCCATACTATGGCCACTCCAATTCTACCACCCACTACTTGTTAATATCAGTCAGATTAGCTCCTTCTATATTTTGACATCTGACAGCTGTCAAATTATGTTTTTTGAGAGTATCAACTTTTGACTAGTGTCAAATTATTTTTTATATTTTTGACATCTGACTACTAACTAATTAGTTTTTTCGATATTTTTTTCCGAACAGCAACGCTGTTATAGGAAGGTATTGTGATCGCGAAAAATTTCGATCTCGGGTTTTTAGCGGAAATACGCGTTTTAGGGTTCCCTGAGCCTAAAAAACCCAAAAATAAAAAATGTCTGTGTGTCTGTGAACACATTTGCGGCTAAACAGCTAATCGGATCGGAATGAAACTATAAAACCTTACTTATAATCACCATCGGAGGAATCTAATAGAATTTGAGTAAAATCGGCCGACCGGAAGTGGACGTTTACTCTTATCAAAAAATGGAATTTTTTGAAAATATTGGGTTTTTATATCGTTATTGGCAAAATATTTATACTTTGTGGAAAGAACATGTAATTTCAGTCATTTTTGAAAGAATACATTTTTTTGATATTTTCATTAGTTTTCGAGATATTGACACTTTTATCAAAAACTACCACTACTTGTTAGTGTTCGGAAGGTCGTGTGGTGCCCACACCAGATTTTTTTTATATAAATAAATGTAAAATTATTGTTTATGAAATACACTAAGGGTGATATATTGAGTTTATACGATTTGCCTTTTAGTAAAACTATTTAATTGATGTTTGTATCCGTCTGTATATAACAATACTTTATTATATTTAATCTCGAGAGCAACACAGTTTTTTTTTCGATTTAACGATAAAGACCATCATCATCCATTAATGTCGATGTCCGAAGGTTAATACATCTATTTTGTAGGTCCATAGACGGAGTTCAAATCGTTTTCTACATCATTTAGTAAATTATCAACAGTAATATACCAATAAAAAGAGCAGTTTACCAAAAGCCACAAATTTTTATAGCTATCGTTTTAAAGAATGTAGTTTTCGTCAGCAATCTGTAACACTATTTTATAAAAAATACTAAATTTTATTGAATACCTTCAGATTTTTTAAACCAATTGTACTAAAAGACTTCAGGATATACCTATACAAATCATATTAAACACTTTTAAAATATTAAAAATTTCCAAAGGAAGAGTTATGAAACTAATGAAACTTGCTACGAATTTTTATTACATATCCAAGAACTATGTTATTAAAATAATTATGTTAAAAGTAATATCTATAAAGTAAGTACAATAATAACTAAAGCAGGTCTATAAAGAATAAAGCACAAAGAAAACTTTATGAACAGCATAAAAACCTGAGGAATAATTCCACATGACTTAATTTTGCCGGCGGAAAAACTTAAAATATAAAATAATAAAAGAAAAAAACGGATGTGGTTTAAAAAGTTTTTTTAATCGAAGTTTAAGAAGAATTTAATTCATCTTAAACTAAACTTTATGTAATATTTTGTAAATTAGATATTCACCAAAAAAACATGGAAAGAAGTTATGGTTACAGAAAACCGATCAATTTGCTTTATCTGTTTTATTAATTACAAATACCTAGAATTTTAAAAGGACTAATTGATATAAGGTAAATATAAAAATAAAAAATGCTACACCCGACAAAAATCGAACTTTTGTACTCTGTCCTTAAGTGACAGCACCTTATCCACTGGACCAAAGATGTATCCAGCGCTTAATCATCCTTAGGTTCAGTTTAAGTCATCTGGAACATCTATTTAATTTTTTCTTGAGCACATATGTAAGAGGTTAATTGGACAGAGAAGTTTGTCAAATCGATAATTGAAAAATTAATCTTTTTTTTGTGCTCTTTTTCCACCTTTAGAAATTGGACAACCAAGAGATACCACAAAAGATGAATTAAAAAAATATTACAGACACCAGCTGCTATCGGTCAAAAAGTTGCGTAAAACAGGAATCAACGGTTCTATTTCTGTCGGAAGTAGCGTTTTTTAAATTTAAATGTCATTTCTGGTTTGTATTTTTTTTTCATCTAGACATATAGACACCCGTCTTACTGCAGCCTAATTAGGTTTTTTTTATTGGTTCATGGAACCTATTTTAAGATGTTGATATCACGTATCTATTATACAACTTTGTGCAGGTCCAAACAATGGCTGCTACCTGTTGTTCAAGTCATTCTAAAGTCTCTAAAAACTAAATCCAGTTCTTTCGAAAAGCATACAATGAGTTTAGTGCTGCATAATCTGAAATTATGGTATTCATGTTTCGCAGATGAATCTTGTTTGCTTGTTCTGAGATGTGTTCTCAGTGATGGTAGTCTTGGCTTTCATCTAGCTCCAGACCGTACTTTGTGGTAATCTTAGAGCTGGCTCTGTAGCGTACAATAATGTGCAAGTAAATTAGCCTCTTTTCCAGGTACCCAAACTAGTTTAACACTGTTATCAACCGCCAGAAGATCAAAATTTTCTCGACTCTTGTATACTAGTCTGCAGACCACTTTGGGGTTCTTTAAGGCACCAATAGCAGTCTGTGTATATATTTCTCAATGTAGCTTTGTTAGAATATATAAATCAATGTCAAAATAAAATGAACTTCTGTGTTTACATGATTGATTAAAATTAAAACAATGACAAACAAAAGGAATAAAAATAGAAATAGCCAAAGAGGGGAGGAAAATAGTTATATCTAGTCTTAAAAGCGCTGTCACTTAAAAACAGATATCACAGGTTCGATTACTGTCGGGAGTGACATGTTTTTAATTAAAATTTTATTTCTTGCTTCTCTAATTTTTGAGGTAAGGGTTTATAAATAAAATTGACTTTTGTTTTGACTTTTGTTGTCTTGATTTTAAACCAGTAGGGGGTTATCGATGAAAAATTACAAGTAAGAAGTTTATAGTAAACGGTTATTTAAGATTTCTCTCATGGGATTTTTTGAAAATTTTGAAGTTTTAAAACTTTTTTAAAAAGTATACAAACAAGAATAAATAAAATGACATTATGGAGAAATTGAAAAAATGTCGCACCCAGCTGAAGGTTGCGAGTAGGGCTTCACACAAGAGCGAGATTTTTCTCCAGACGAGACGTTTTGGAAAATACTATGGGCGATACCGAGACCACATACAGGGCAACGCGAGAGTCTCGTTTTTAGTCTCGTTAATTTTTTTATGATGTTTTTATTCGATAAATCAGAAATGGGGCCTGTATAGAAAACAATATATTTTAGAAAATATAAAATCTGGTGAATATCTGTGATATATTTTATTGTATATTTAAACAGAAATCACTAACCGAGTATGATTTTTTCACATTTTTACTTCAACTTGTTCACGCTTCTTATAGTAACTCATATCTTATCATGAATATTAATCCTCGCAGATTTTTATATTTTAAGTTTGAATGATTTTTTTTTAATGATCGTTGGGTTACCTTTCTCTTGGTTGAGTATATGTGTCTATAATAAACTAGAGAGTAACAAACGTGTTATCAAAAGGGTTTCTTAGTTTCTTAGCGAGACGAGACGAGACAACTAGTAACGAGACGAGACCGAGACGTGAAAGAGACTCAATTTTTTGGGAATTGACGAGACCGAGACGAGATTTTTGTTACTCTCGCCTACTCTCGTCTCGTGTGAAACCCTAGTTGCGAGTTCGGGTCTCGCTGAGTGCAACATTTTTTTCAATTTCTCCTTAATGTCATAAAGTTTTTTATATTTAAATTAATGTGCAGAACAGAAACTATGGCTTTCCTCAACTACCAGTCAAAGTGTCAGGAAAAACAAACAATTACCAGAGAGCACCTGTAATCGTTTTAGGTGTAAAATAATTATATTTTTTCTTCAAGCGTATAATAATAACTATATTACTTTTTGCAACACAGACCGTAGAAATATCCCATTATTTTACTAGTACAAAAATGAATTTTCATTATTGTACTAATAAAATAATGGGGCGTTGTAATCAAGTAGGTAGGAACTGTCATTTTTAAACTTATTTAATTTGACGTTTGTCTGTTTTGAAAATTTTGTGAAAAATGTCTCAAGAATTGCAATGTACGCCTCCGGAATTAGTTGAAATAGCTAATTCCAGTATTGAAACTCTAATTCCAACGAAGTCGCGTAAACTGTATGATTTTGCATACGAAAAATTTCTAAAATGGTGCAATGAATATAATGTACAGCAATACACGGAAAACGTTATGCTTGCATACTTCACGAATTTGTCCAGAAAGTTTAAAAGTTCTACTCTATGGGCACAGTATTCAATGATTAAAAGTCAATTAAACATTAAACATAATGTTAAAATAGAAAAATATAGCAAATTAATTGCATTTATAAAGCGCCAAGGGGAAAATTATACACCGAAAAAATCAAAATTATTAACACAAGATCAATTTGATAAATTTCTCAAGGATGCACCAAATAATGTTTATTTAGCAACAAAGGTAGGTACTTTCTTATTTCTTTTTAATCATTATTACGTTTATTAAACCGTTGACAGTGATATCTACTAGCAGATCAATATTTAACTTGACAGCAAATATTACCTCATTTCCTACTTATAACATTTAATGACGGTAGCTCAGTGGCAGAGCTTTTGTCTTCGGTCGCAAAGGTCAGCGGTTCTAATCCCGGTGCTACCAGCTTTTTTTTTATTTATTTCAACGTTTGTTTTAGGTTATATTAATATTTGGAGTCACAGGAGCCCTTAGATGCGATGAACTTGTTAATTTAAAGTCTAGCGAAATCCAAGATTTGGGAAATTTAATTTTGGTTAAAATCATAAACACAAAAAACAAAAAACAACGGTCGTTTACTATAATTGGCGATTTTTATTTGAATTTGGTAAGACAGTATACGGCTCTTCGTCCGGATGATATTGGCCTGCAGCGATTTTTTATTAAATACCAGAATGGTAAATGTCACCGTGTGGTAATGGGTATCCACAAAATATCAAACGTACCAAAAGACGTTGCTACGTTTTTGAAATTAACAAATCCTCATGAATAAACAGGACATTGCCTTCGGAGGACTTCCGCAACTATTTTAGTTGACAACGGAGGTAATATTACCGCTTTAAAGCGGCATGGTGGATGGAAATCCACCAGTGTTGCTGAAGGGTACTTAGAGGATTCCATTTCCAGTAAAACACAAACTGCACAAAAAATACTTAATTGGCAAGAACAACCAAGTAATAGTTCTGGAATCGCTGACATAATAATCGACAATCAACTTACTAATAATATGATGTATACCAATGACAAAATTGTAAATGTCGAAGCTGAAAGCGGTGGCAGTGGCTTAAATTTAAACAACTGCAGTATACAAAACTGCACATTTAATATTACTGTTAATAAATAGGTAACACTTTATGTAATTTTTCGTTTGTATTAATTAAATAGTTGAGATATAAACAAAGCCTTCTATATTTTTTATAAAATGCATATTATTATTACGCTTGAAGAAAAAATAGTATATGTTACTCGGAGCAGAAGGCCCATTATATGTTTCGCCCAGTTTGCACAGCCTCGGCTAGCGCCTCGGCAGTGCAAGAATCTGGGCTCAACAATAATGTTGGCCTTCTACTCCTAGTAACATAATATACTAATTTATCTACTCCTTTGATAGTAAATGTCATTTATACTCATTGTCACCATGCAGGGTAAGTAAGCTATAACGCACAGTTGTGCGTAATGAAACGTCATGTTGGAACGCGTTTTTAAGCATGTAAAACAAAATATTTTGCTGTTTTAAATAATTGTTACATTAAAAAATGGTTTTTCAGCAAATATCTAACCCACACAATATTATAAATTAAAAATATATAATAGTTTTTATTAAAAAATAAAACAGATTTAGGCAACATATATTACATTTTAAATGATTATTTAATCTAGTATTTGTACTTAATGTCACTACTTTGATAGATGTTATTTTAAATGTAAAATTTCGTCATATATTTTTTTAGAGATGTCAAATATTTAGAATTAAAATTAAAATATTGACTCGTAGATAAAGCATAGTACGTAACTCGAGTGGTAAGAGGTATTACGTACTCGTGTAATTACGCACTCGTCGCTACGTGGCTTTGTGCGTAACTTTTCCACTCGTACGTAATATCCTACTTACCACTCTTGTTACGTAATATACTATTATATGTGTAAAACAACTAGTATTAACTAAGGTAGATTAATAAATAATTGTTATATCCAGGTTAACTTCCTTTCTATAAAAATATAATACTAACTCCAACCAATTATTTCCATGGCTGTTCATTTTCAATCTGGGGTATTACCAAAGATTACCTGTTTGATTCATCGTTCTTTAGTTATTTTTCTGTTATTGTTCAGAGATTTATCTGAGATGTATTGTTCAATAATTGGATGTTGGGATTTTGTTTGAATACTTTTTTTACTTGACCTGAATAAGGGCTCAAGATTCTATATAATACAAAAGATGTTTAGATTCTTATAGATTATATAAATAAATATTTTATCGAGGAATTCTTTCGTATAGAAATTGAAGAATTTCTTTGGTTTTATGACTTTGAGCAGATATACTAAATTTGTTTGTTTTTTTAATAGCAAAATATTTAGAGCAGATAGTGTAATTTAAATATTATTTATCAGATATACAAATCCTTTAAAAATAATCAATTCTATTTTAGTTACAATATTTTTCATTTCGACATTTTTTTTATATTACAAAACGATAATAGTTCAAAGAGAATACGGTCACCGCAAAACTACATCAGATAGCTTAAATCGGACTAGAGAAATTTAATTAATTAAGATAGATAATCAAGACTGTTCTTTGTGTTCGTCTAATACATTTAAGCCGAAGTTATTATAAAGAGCGAATCGCTTCATGGAATCAATATTAATTTAACCGAAAATTTTGCCCGCCTTTTGGTAATCTTTAATTAAATACTATCATAGTATTCATGCAACTGTTAATGCTTACAAAATATATTCAAAAATATTCATTAAATCTAAAACTACCGCTAAGTTGAGAAAATATGACAAGTTAATATAAAATAGACAAACTGCAGTCACTAATGATGGGTTTCTGTTGATGATGTGCGAGAGGGCGATACGAAATTCCGCACAAACTCAGGTACAGGAATTAAGAGACTACGATATTGCGCCCAGACATAAAACTTAAACTCTTTAGACATACTTGAAATTGCGCACGGCTACCCCGATTTCTTGGAAGCTACGAGTATTTGAAGATAGTAAGAAAATGAACATACAACCAATCTCTTAAACATTTTTAATAATTATGTATAATATACATTCACACATACACTCAACAACAGACACTTATAGATCAAAAATTGTTGCTTAATACATAAATGTACATAGGTACATATAATAACAGAAACAATAATAATTATTATTATACACATTTACATGAAGTGACTATAATAATGCGAACACAGTTTTAAAAATTGCAAGATATTTATTTTTCTCTCTCTGTAGTCATTTATGTGCCTCTCTAAATAAAGAAGACGTCTTTTAGAATGAACATTTCTGAATTTATATGGAGTCTGTATGCTATTTATTTTAATGTAGGTCTCTCTCTGAATATTTAAAAGTACATCAACAAATTTATAAATCGATGGATGATTATGATAAAACAGCTGTTTAAATACGAATGAAACGATTCACAAGCATTTGTAGTCCTGTTTAATGCAGCACTGTTTTCGGCCCATACAGTAGGTGGAAACTCTGCGTCCTCCGCAATATATGTGTCAACCAAATAGTCTGAGAACTTAGCCACTTTTTCACATGCACATAGTTCGAACACAAAGGCGTCGCTTACGTATTCGGGTTGTAAAAAAAGTAAGCCAAAACAGTAACCGAGCCACTGACCGATTTCAGAATTTTTGTCTTTGTACACAGTTGTCAGTCCAAGTTGTTGAATTTTCCGCCACCACGCTTGCGTCAGATGAAATCGGCAACCGATTATTCTAGATTCAGGCCACACTTCCTTTATAGCGTTGTGAATCGCTTTTTCAAAATCGACCATCGTAGATTTTGGTGTCCAAGACTGTCCGTTTGTTGTTATGTAGTTCTTGATATATTCAAAACAAAACTAAGATGTTTGGCATTTATCCTTTAACAGACAAAACACCAATGGCATATAATGGCCGTTAATAAATCCATAAATGGTTAATAGTTGTTTGAAAAACTTGTTACAGTAGTCGAAAGTTCCGTCCATATATATCGACTCCGACTGGACCAAGGACTGAATGTTTATTGCAGTGGTGAAAATTACAATGTTTTGTGTGTTATCATTTGCTGCCAAAAATCTTCATTTCTGTTGGTTTTTAATTACTTCTTCGCAAGGACCTCGTGAACTTCTCCGATGGATTTTGGCAACGCCGGTGTTAATTTTCTTCGCACATTATATAAATTTTCTTTGATGCACTTTACGTCGTTAACATGCAACAACTGATTGCTAGTTTCTTTCAATACCGACACTAAAATTTTTGACGGCCTGTCACAAGGATCATCTTTAGCTTTTCTTTTGACGGCTGCAAACACACATTGGAATTGGAGGATACGATCGCTGAGTTGTTGGTGGTTATGTTCCAACTTTGCCGATGAAATAATTCTTCCACTGCCAGCACCGACAGTTATAAGATGTGAATTACACGTTTTGCTGCTATATCTCCACCTTGTTTCTCCTGATGACAATTGTCGATGAACACGAAATTTATAATTATCACAAACAAGCAACATTTTGCCTCTTTCGCTTACGGTTTCGGTTACAGTAGGGAACATTGCGAAATCTGTTAATACTTGTATGCAACTGACGCATTTTGCAATTTCAAAAATTATTTATAGGTACAAGGGCCAATTATACTTAGGTACTTATATCACTTTGCATTTTTCTTGAAAATTCATTATATAGCAATTTAACTAGCATTAGGTATTTCCTACATTAATCTGGTAGTTACAATATCTTCATTTAATAAGTCTCAGCCTTTAACGGTATTAATAATTCCTGGTAGTCTACTAATCTGGGTAGAACTACCTGTCTATTTTACTGGGCGCAATTTCGAAATGTAATTAGGACCACTCAGGTAATGGCATCTCGGAGACCTCATTATCGTGCGCAACTTCATGCTACCCGTGCGAGAGTACTTAAATATTTAAATCTCACACTATCTAAGGTTTTTCAGAAAGTGACTACTTATTTTAATGTGCGGTAACAAGATTCTGTAATGTTGGAACTTGGATGGATGACTAATATTTGTCAGGTGTACCAAGATTTTATTGATAACTTTGATGGCAAATGTTTTACGAATTATTGTCTAAATCATAGCTTATTATACCAAAAAAAGCTGAAAGTCTCGTACCACAAAACACATTTAATTTAAGGGCTAAGTTTCGGGAATATAATATTCCCAGCAACAGGCCCTTAAAAGTATACACAAAAACGAAATAACATTTAAAAATGTGAAATTGAAGCCAACTATTCCCGTTTGCAGTTAGAGGGACAACATAACTTATAGACCGGTTTCGCCCTATTGGGGCTCGTCAGTACAAGGTATATGTTGTCGTCAGCGAGCTTAAGGCATAATCACTGACTAAAGAATGCACTAAAATCACGACGCATTTATAACCACAGAGTGATGAAAATGTAAACGATGCGATAGTAGTGACATCTTCACCTCCAACTGCAAAACAGAAATCGATTTGACTGAAATCAACTCACACATATTCGGTGTTCAAAAAGAAATTACAAAAATGACGGATGATGATCGCCAGACTGGCATCTTTTAGAAAGAGAAAATCATCCATATCTCAAATGTGGCCCAATGGTAATACCAAAAAAAAAACATGATGGGAATATTATATTCCCAAAACTTAGCCCTTAAATTAAATGTTTTTTGTGGTACGAGACTTTGAGCTTTTTTTTGTTTTTTTGGTAATTTGGTACGTACAGTCACCTAATTTAAGTTCCTGTAACTTTTCTCTTGATGTTACGTAACAACTGATTTATTCTATTCAGATATTAGTAACTCTTGTTAAAAAGTAGGACTACAGTTTAAGCACTTATACATATAATGTATATATATATATATATATATATATTGAAATGGATCCTCCTTCCGGAACACCCTTCTTCAATAAAATTATCGGTCGTGGATTCCAAAATTTTTAAATTGATTGTCCTTAAATACAAAAATTATAAATATAGAAAAAAATTCTTTCGCTTCTTTCTAAATCTTTCTTCTTCCGTTGTTCCACTCTTTCTCTATACCTTCCTCTTCCTACTACTTTCAAACTCCTTCTTGCTGCTGCCTTTATATTTATCTAGTGCCTTTCTGCTCTCTTAAAATTTTCAACTGTGGCCTCTCTGCTTTTCTATATCTGTTTTCTGGCTTCCTCTGTTGTCTATAGTCTAATTTTAATTTCTTCTTGAATATATTTTTCTTTTTCTTTTAATTTATACACTTTTTTGATTATTTATTTCTCTTTTTATTTTAATTTAAATTTCAAAACTCACCTTTTATATCTTTACAATTTTATTAATTTTTCAACCATCTTTGACATTTTTCAAATTCAATTCATGACAATCTAATCAATAATAATATCTTAACAACGTAACAACTTTAAAACAATCTAAATACAAAAATCCTTAATCTAGACAACCAATTTACAAATAATGGATCACGTTCCAACATTTCATTGAAGAAACATGCACCATAAATAAAGATCCATATCAATATATATATTATATGTATAGAATTTTATTTTAAGTTTATATTTATTTGTACAACTAGCGTTTATGTGGCATATGGAGCATAAAATACCACATGTGAATTCTTAGCGCAGAATTTCAGCAAGACGAATGAATATAAAGTTCAAACTAGCTAAATATTATTGGAAACTTTTACTTTCTTTTTCGAAGAAAATCCACCAGCGATCTAACGAACTGAAACTTCGACTGCGAAATCCTGCTTTTACAAATAAAATTTGATTTTATTTAACAGGTAAGTTATATCCTATCTTGTCAGTCCAGCTTCATTATCTTCCGTGAGTAACGCTTTTAAGTAAAGTAGTGTAACTTCGTAAAGTTTTTGTTTTACTTTGTAACGTGGTGTCAGTGCTAGTTTACCCTAAGTATTATTTAAGGAGACGCCATCATCCGTTATAATGGTCTCTTATAAAATGTCAATCAAAAAGAGGAGTGCCTAAAAAAATTTTAATAAGATCTGAAAAGTTTTGTTCGTTTTTATAAATTTCGCTATTATTTAGTAATGAGGTTAAAAGAAGGAAATTCTCTTCAAGTAGAAATGTGTAGCTGAGTTCCTTTATATAAACTTTAGTTTATTAAAAAGTATACATGTATAAATTTATTTTATGTGATTAAATATATTTATATGTGCTCTACTAAATTTTTTACTAATGATTTCTTAATGTTGTTTGCTTGTATTTTCCTATTTTTTAACTATGTTAATTTTTGATTTGTTTAAAGTATTTAAATCATTTTATAATAAGTAGCCATCAAAAAACACAAAAAATACTATGCTGCTATTCTTGATTTTCATCTTTGAAGATTTTTCCATCTTTTGACGATCTTTATCAATTTTTTACTTTTTTTCCAAATTTCATGATTTTTATTATTCTTACAATTTTTCGTGAATATTTAATTTTTTCAAGGCTTTTTAATTTCTAAATGATTTTTTAAATTCCAAGAATTTCCAAACACTTAAAGGTTACAATGAATAATTATTGACTGTTTGGTGTCCTTTCATTTAACGTTCAGCATGATCTCCAGAACGCCCCATAGCTTCATAAATAACTATAATTCTATATAAGTTGTGTATACAAGTACCAGTTATTATGACCCTACATACTAGATTTCTAACAAAAATTATAAATTTTATTTTCTATTGTGTTTTAATATAAATTTAATTTATTAGAATTTCTCATTTCTTATTGATTTTATAAATGACAAATATGAATATTATGAAAATAATAAATATGGAAATTCTGGAAGTGAAAATTTATACACAATCTATTAAAAGTAAGTTCAATTATTTATTCGACTAATTAAATTATTTTAAACCAACGCATGTATTTTAATATTTAAGTTTTTATTCATCTTTCTTATTTTATTTTTCCTTTTTTTCAGGAATGAAGAGATTAATTTTTAATATACTGAAAAATGAAACTAAATTATGCAAATTCCAACGCTTTGTACTCTACCCTGGGATCAAGAATATGCTTTTCAATCATTTTATATTTAAATTTACATATTACTTATATATATATCATAGAATCATATTTCATCTCAATATATATATAAAACTCAAAGGTGACTGACTGACTGACATAGTGATCTATCAACGCACAGCCCAACCCCTAGACGGATAGGGCTGAAATTTGGCATGCAGGCAGATGTTATGACGTAGGCATCCCCTAAGAAAGGATTTTAATTAATTTTACCCCCAAGAGCATAAAATAGGGGATGAAAGTTTGTATGAATCTTTGTCAATTTTAAACTGATAAGGCTGAGATTTGGCATGCATATAGCTACTATGATGTAGGCATCCCCTAAAAAAGAATTTTGATAAATTCCACCCCTAAGGGAATAAAAAAGAGGATGAAAGTTTGTATGAAACTTTGTCAATTTTAAACCGATCGGGCTTAGATTTTGCATGCATATAGCCTACTATGACTTAGGCATCCCCTAAAAAAAATTTTGATAAACTCCACCCCTAAGGGATTAAATAGGGGATGAAAGTTTTTATGAAACTTTGTCAATTTCAAACCGATCTGGCTGAGATTTTGCCTGCAGAAAGCATGCAAGTTTTTACAGTTTTAAAATAATAATAGTCTAATACCACTCGCGCTTTAATGTTCGGGGTGTGTGGAGCGGTGAGGCAGTAGCACGCTGCTGCTGGCCGACATGACACTGTCGATAGACGTGTAGAGTCTTGAAAATTCGAGAATAAATTTGTTTTATTACGTAGTGGTGTACTAAGAAATGACTTTTTTAAATTTCATACCTAAGGATTTAAAATAGGGGTTGCAAATTTGTATGAAACTCGGTGGCAAAAAAATTAAGTTCACGCGGATGAAGTCGCGGGCGGCCGCTAGTGTAATAATAAGTTACTATACAATAAACTGTCAAATGCGTGTTCTTTATTTTTGTCGCACTTTCTACACTTATTTCTTGGACCAGAAAGTCCTATAAGAAGCATATATTCAAAATATTTATTCATTACGTTTTTTTCATTTAATAAACAATATCGATCATCTGCTAAGGTTGTTATTTTATCTCGGTTAACCACAGTCAATCCACATCACTGAAATATGATGTTAAAATCTTCAAGAAAATGCCGGATACTCGCTAAACATTATTGTCAATATGAACTTTTATGCGACCATAAAATCTTTGACAAATATAGCATGTGAGATTGTCTAGATACTAAACCACATTTGCAGGGCTTTAAGATGAATTCTTCTAAACATACAGCTAACCTGCCGGTAAATTATGGTGCAATTTTCAAGCTCAACTGAATTATTTGTATTATCCTAGTAAACTTTTACGACGTATTTTCCAGCATGATCACAATTTGGCCTAAATAAAATTTATATAAGTTTTGTGCTTATTTTTGTTTGTTTGATAATGTATGTTGTATAAGAAATTAAATTTAATTTAGCATCTCAAATTATTTATTCAGATTCAGTACTCAATTGTAAATTTTTTATTGCTTGGCAAAGTACTGGGTTTTTTAAATAATTGACAGAAAATCATTATCATTCTGCTCGTTTTTTAATGTAAAAGCTTGACCTGAAAAGTTGTTTCTAAGTTTTCTAACAGCCTTATTAGTACTTGTCGAATATTTTACAGAATTAAGTTTATACCTTACATCCAACAATCGCTTTAACCCTCAACTGGTACTGTTGGGTCAATCTGACCCGAATCGTTTTTAGGCACATGTTTGTAGGTAATTAAAAGCAATATATTTGTGAGATTGTATGTGCATATCTCTAGGACCTGACGTACTTGAGATTGCAGTGGTCACATGTCCATCTGCTGTTTGATTTCTGACCCAACGATACCAGTTGTGTGCCTCGTTGATAATAGTGACTCGTGTTCAAAATGAATTGTATGAAACGTCCACCAACTAAAACCGAGTGGGAAAAGTTAATAAACAATTTATCTAACTTTAGTGACAGTGAAGCAACGCTACAAAACGACTGAAAATGCAATTGATTCAGATTAAGAACACGATGATAATGATGATTATCCGGCGGCGACGAAGATCTTTTATGGAAAAAATAGATATTAGTGGTCTAAGAATCTTCCTGCGAGCTCTAGAATAAGAGCTGAAAATGTTTTTTTTATTAAGGATGTCCTCGTAGGTATAGACGTACCGAGACCATCTATTGGGGCAGAAGAGACAATTTACTAATTTGGGATTTAAAGGCCTGCAAGTTAGGACGAGTGGGGAAAACGTGGGAGGGTAAGGAGTTCCACAATCTGGAGACCCTGAGGATGACGGAACGATCAAATCGATCCGTTCTCGATGTCTGGCACTGAAGTGTATAAGGGTGAATGGAGCTGGCACGTCGCGTTGCTCTGGTTGGTCTGGCAAGTGGAGGCACTATAGAGCAGAGTTTTTCTGAGCAAAATCCGTTAATGTATCGGTAAATCATGGAGAGATCAGACACTGCTCTTCGGTGGGACAATGGGGCTAGGTTTTTGGTGATAGTGGTGTCGTTTATTAGTTGAACTGCTCTTCTCTGTATTGCTTCAACAACTCTCAGCCTTGACGGAGCCACCGATCCCCATACATGCGAGCAGTATTCAAGATTAAGTCGTATTTGGGACTTGTAAAGAGTAGCTAAATTGGATGGAGAGAAATATTTCCGTGCTCTAAACAGAAAGCCTAACTTCTTTCCTGCTGCAGTTGCTATGGATACAATATTTTCGTTCCAGAGTACCTAAGTTCTGGGAGATTGTTATACCAACCAGCGTAATGGAGTCGCTTGCTACAATTGTCTGATGGTTCATTTGTGGTGGATGACTCGTTTGTTTGTCTCTTGTTGGATAGGCAACATGTCTTTGTCTTGGAAGCATTAAAATTAACAAGATTCTTTCTTCCCCACTCGTCTACAATTATCAAATCTTGATTGAGAGAGGCCGTTGTGGATATTCTATCCTCTTCCAGAATATCTTAAAGTATGGGACGGTTGTGTGCTTTGCTACAGTGTAGGTTACTATCATCTACAAAACCATGTATCGGGTTATTAGTGGCTTCAAGTAGATCATTAATGTTTAATGGGAATAAAGTAGGAGCTATAGTCGATCCTTCTATCCATCTACAGCAACTTGGATGTGCCTGTTGGAATGTGCCTGTTGGAGAGAAAGTTGGATATCCATCTACAAAGGTTTGACGAGAGTCCGTATGAACACAGTATGTTTAAATAAGCTTCTTTATCTTCCGTGAGTGAAAGGACACGCTGCTAAAAACCAATTCACTACACCTTGGTGACTAATAATATACTTGATACAATTTTAGAGCACTCTAATCGTAAAATAACCAACGAATCTCACAAGTTTGAAGATACTTCTACTTGCGTAAATCGTACAGACAAAGTTAAATTAAAATATTTAATATTTATTAATACGTTATTATCTATGTAGCACCTTTTTTAGTTCACATCTTATAAAATAGCAAAAATATTTTGTATAAACTATTTTAGTTGCTTTTAGTTTAGTTGTGTAAATATAGAGTAAATTAATTATTTGTAATTAACACTCAATTATGTTATTGTTAACTAGAACACAAAACCAAAAACGAGTGGGCGCGAGTTTACCACTGGTAATTGGTCAAATAAACAATTAATTTAGGCCTACACAACCAGTATGTATACATACACGAACACACCCCTATCAATTATAGTCAAAAGTATCTTTGTTGTTTGCAAAGTAAAATTTTATAATCAACATACTATAGAAGTCAAAAAGATTGGAAAGCTTAATTAAATATTAATTGATGATAAAACCGTAGGCGGTAGCGGTGTGTTGTGGCTGTCGCCTCAAAAGAGCTACAGAGAGCGAGGCCATGTTAATTATGTGGTCTACCAAACACCTGCTCTAAAATTTCATTTTAATTTTTGTTGGTTTGGAGGCATAAGTCAATTTCGCCAAACATATTTTGCTCTCAAATTTCCCTAGTGACACCACAGGATGTTTAAAATCAGGATCTATAAGAAAAAGTTTCTACAAAAATTCAAACTGGTCATGATAAGCGTAATATAATTTTATTTTCCATTTTTAAGGTTATCTATTTTAAGATAAAAAAACTTGTCTATATGGTACTGACCGACAGAATCTGTGCTTCAAATCTGCATGTAAAAAATAGTTAAAAGTACATTCTATGATAGTTTTGTCATATATATATTTTTTATTTTTTACGACCTTTTTAATTCTATTTTTCATTATGTTTGTCGATTTTTGAAGTTATATTTCTTTTGGCGAGATGGAGAAAACTGATGAGAGTGAATTTTTACGATGCGCGCGCACACCGCCACCTGAATTGAATTTAACATCGTAAAGTTAGTCGCACACCAACACCTGAATTCTACATCGTGGTTTATAGTCCAATAAATTTAATTAATTTGAATCATTTACGTAAGGTTTTTTAAAACTACATATATACAAATCATGAACTATCAATTCTATATGTATAGATTTCGAAATGTATACTGAATTGTTATTAAATATGATATAAGTTGTGTATAGATATTATCATTTTAAAATTCTTTAAGTAAGTTGTTCGTAGCTCATTTGGATAAGCGTCGAATAAGCGTTCAATTGTGACAGTTCTGTTATGTTATCATAATGGGATCGATTACGCGAGAGAAATTTTTTTTTTCTGTTTTATTTTTTGTTCTACATGTGAAAACAGTAATCATTGTTTTAACTGTTAATAAAATAAACTAATTTAGAAAGTTTTTTAGACTGTACTGTGGACTATACCGTAATCTATCTCGGTAAAGCGCTATTTGCCAAGGGACAGGTTGCACTTAGTAATAATCTATCTATAATTATAATGAATCTGTAGAGAGCTCAATTCTGTACATGAAATATATTTCCAAAATAACAATCAGGGGGTGATTAGGGATCGATACTGATGCCAAAAATGAAATCAGTAAAATTTTTGTCTGTCTGTCTGTATAACCGTTATAATAGAAACAAAAACTACTCGACGGATTTTAACAAAACTTGGTACAATTATTTTTCATACTCCTGAGCTGGTTATAGGATACTTTACATCACGCTCAATCAATAGGAGCAGAGCAGTGAAGGGAAATGTTGGGAAAACCACTTTTACGGTGTGGGGGGAGAAATTTTTATACAGCAATCTATACGTCACGCGAACGACGTCGCAGGTACATCGATATAAAACCCAAGAATGTGGTTAGATTTTTTGTTCTACGTCTGTCTGTCTTTCTATATGTTTGTGCGCGCATCACATGAAAACTTTTGATCCGATTCGAATGCGGTTTTCACAGATGTAATTGTCCTCTTTTAGCTTAACATCTGGTGTATAAAATTTTTTATACAACAATTACCACGCAACGCAAACGACGTTGTTAAAATAATTTAATAATAGGAATATGACTTATAAATCACCAAAAAAAACTTTCTATTATAAAAAGGTCTTTTTATAAATTGTGATTATATTCCATACGCCAAAGAAGTATAACTTTCAACGCGTGTACATAAGTAAACACTCTTTTTTTTAAGAACTTTGAAGGTTTTTTTAAATTGTTTATGGCCTTTAATTTTCAGATTTTTTAGTTTTTCAGATACTTTACAACATAATGTATTACAACAAAAAGTTTAATAATTTTTGGTGTCCCTTTTAATTAGATTCAGCATGATGCCAAAACTTCCCATAACAAGCAGAGCTAAGTGAAACTTAATAATTATTGTATACTAGCAGCCCGCCCCGGCTTTGCACGGGGATTAAAGAAAAATAACAAAAGCCACTAAATATATAGGGTCAATGCTTCCCTGTAAACAATATAACATGTTGTTTTATTTTCTGGCAACAAAATAAATTGATTTTCAGGAACTCGACCCGCCTTAGGCGGTTGGCCATGAGAAAAACCGATCCCTACTGATTGGAAGGTTTGACCTTGAGGCTAGTATTCTCAGCGCACGCGATGTAAGGGTTTTAAGGTCATTTTTGGTTACATTAATGGCATTTTAGTAAGGATCCCCATTTTTTTTTAAATGAAACATAGCCTATGTCACTCGGGAATAGTGTAGCTTGCCAACGGTGAAAGAATTTTTGAAATCGGTCTAGTAGTTTCGGAGCCTATTCATTTCAAACAAACAAACAAACAAACAAAAAATCAAACCTTTCCTTTTTATAATATTAGTATAGATAACTAATATACGTTTGCACATATACTTGTTTCGGCTGTCGCTCTTTCTACGTTCGCTAAGTCGACCAAAACGGCTCATAAAAGCATAGTTTCAAAATATTAGCTATTTGCTTGCTGTTAAATAAATTGAAGATTTGTTTACCAAATTCTTAAGAAAACGATGTTAAAGATTTAATGTTAATTGCGTCAGATTTTTTTTATTATTAAATCGTTTTTGCTTTTTACTAATTGATATTTAAAATCAATTCCTTGTCTTTTGTTATTTTTTATTTCGCGATTATGAATATTAACAATACTGTTAAGGTTTTCGGTTGTGTGAAAGCTCGTATAAGCAGCTTAGTAGAAAGACCATCGCTCAAGGGTCCGTTTGAAGAGGTACGGGACCCACATTTCCGGACAAGAGATAAGCTTTATTAGCTGTTAACGGTTTGTGTGAAAGAAAGCACAGCAATTACATGAATGGACAGGTTTGATCGAATTTCAGGAGAGCACGTTTAATGGACAAGTTTCAAGGTATATATACAGATAACATCTAGCTAGAGAATACCCTTCTGTATTTCCCAAAATACTCTCGATAAGCTATTTGATACTTTTCCTCTATCTTGCATTATTAAGTGCTCTTAAAACTAAATTGTGTAATACATTAAAAATTTTGAGCAAGAGGTAATTTTAACGCATATACATCAGAGCTAATATTCTTATATAAGAAGAAAATAAATTAAGTAACGCTTTTTGGTGTCGTTTTTTAACGTTCTATCCGATAGATAGTAAATCCTATAAGAAGCATACCTTCAAAGATACATACACGAAAGCTGTAATTTTATATAAGCATACGTATACGACCTATATGTATGTAATAATTAGTCAACCATGCACAGAATTTTTTTGTTACAGCTGTAGAGGGATATATCCAAATTATCATTTTTTTCTCTCCTTCATAAGCGGTCCCATTAATTTTTAAACAACAAAAACTCGGCAGTGAAGGGACTGACATGCCGGTAAAAATGTATTTAGGAGATTATATTTTCTTGTTTTTTTTATAGCATGATTATGATTAAATAACAATTTTTGACGGTTTTTTCAAATTTTTTAATATGGTCCCAATTTTTCACTTATTTATTTTCCAAGATTATTTTCTACTTTTAACGATCTTACTGATTTTTCAAGCTTTTTTTTTAATTTTTTCAAGATTTTTTACATAAGAAAATATTACAATGTCGTGTTTTCAACCTTTAGCCAAAACAATTCATGGTAAGAATTAGCTTCAAAAATGTTAAAAACACTCTATAATTCTCTATAACCATAAGTAGGTATATAACTTCTTTGTAATAATCTGTTCTTGTATAACGAAATGTATTTCTTAACCAGTTTTTGGAAATGTCAGGTTTTAACAGTATTTTAAAAAAGTCGGTTGAGTTTTTCTTTTCACTAAAATATTATATATCTAGATATGACTTCATGTAATCCCATTTTTGTACCTCTTTCTTGGGTTTTTTGATCTGATATATAATGGGATTCCAGTCTGCAAAAATCATCAATTAATAAATAATTGGTTACCGCTGTATGAGTTTCAAGTAATATTTTAAGCAATTTTGGATACTTTGTTGACCTCGCATTTAATAATCACCTAAGAACCCGTGAGCGACCTTACAGTGATGCTTTAAGTGGCTGCGATTTTAATCCTCTTAAAGGACAACAGGGGTGGGCTTACCACACCCAATAAATATTCTTACTAACTTACTAGTTACTATTTATGTAAATGACAATGTTGATTTTATCACAAAACCACCAATTCTCATAAGAAAACTAAAGTTCAAAATACTAAGCTGTTCAGTGGCACATTAGGGTTCAGCTATAGTATATAAAATAGTTTGTATCAAATTATAAAAGCATAGCAGTGAAAAATGCAATTTTCACTCTGGTTTTATTAAAAGACAAATTGCAAAATAAGTACAGGTAGACGCATATAAATTAGAACATATTGCTCTATTTAAAATTATAATTAAAATTTGCTACAGTTTTAACGGTTACCATTTTGTATTTAAAATAGAAACAGAACACTTTAGCAAAAATTTGAGATAATTTATGAATAATATTTAATTTGTACCGTGAAAAGCGGAACTTTATGAGTCCCTAAGGGCCAATCTACAGTTTGGTTGGAGTTGGATCGATACCAAATGCACAAATGTATACGAAGATAATCATAAATAAGAAAAACAAAGAATAAAAAATACGGCCAGTGGTTTTATACCAAATTCATTATTAAAATATATATAAAATATTTAACAAACCATATTTTTCTAATTTATAACAAAATTTCTATGTCTCCAACAAAAAGGAGATTTGTTAAAGAATTCAAATATCTAATTAACTTGAAAATACCATTTAGCAGTTTAATAAAACCAGCAACTTTTTTAGCAAGTCAGAATAGAAAGGCAACTTTTAAACAAGATGATCGATTTTTCATCTCTATTTGAAAAATCGGCATCTAACTTTAGTTGAACTAATAAATCATCCAAAAGAAGTAAGCAATGTGGATGTAAGCAGACAGACATTTTTTGCCGACTTTCTAAATATAATTTATGATCCAGAAGACCAGCCATGAGTCCAATGTGATTTGTAGACCATGGTAGAGCTTGACTTGCTTTCAGAAACGAATACCAAAACTTAAATGACGCAAATGTATTGTTCTCGGATGAGTCTAGGTTTTGTGTCAGTTCACCATAGGGACGCGAAAAAAATTGGAGGAGACCAGTAGTGCGATTTACCCAATACAGTATTGTGAACAGAGTAAACTACCAAAGAAGGTCAGATATGGGATGGGTTGATCAAGATGTGGTATCTTTTGCTTCTTTCATAAAACCTAATTTTATGTTTATGGACGATAATACGCGTCCACATCATGCATGGATAGTCAATGAATATATAAAAGAGGTAGGGATTGTTAGTATGAACTCACCAGCTTGCAGTCTTGATCTCAATCCAATTAAATAGCAATGCGACACAACGAGAACATGTTTTGGAGCACAGGTAAAGTTTCGGTTTAAGATAACTTTTTCTTTTAGGCAACGACAAACAAATCACTCAATTGCCTGGTGCAGGATCGGACTTTGCTTCTATTATTTAGAAACTCGATACTTATGACTTTACAAATATTTGTTTTTTTATGTTAATTAAAATCTAAGATGTCTTAATCTGACTTTAAATTATAATGATTAAAGTACGCAAGCCTTCTCACCAGTTCAAGGTTACCTACTGAGAAGGAAAATAGGTTAAACACTTCCTCACTAGATGTATCATTCAAATCGATAACACAGAAATGAATCGGAAGTACTCTATAAGTAATTTTAATTTTATGAACATGGTTAACGTTTGAAAAGACAGAATAACATTTCTAGAATAAAATGCATAATTTTTTCTTTGAATAGTTTCCATTATACCATGATCTAGTTTGATAAGAGATCGCTGTGTTCTCTTTTTTATGAATTACACTTTTCCCTAGATACTACTTTCTTTATCGACGGTTAAGAAAATTTTCTTAATATATGGATTCTCTCTGACACCATAATTTAAGCCATTGTTCTTTAACATTAATTGTTTATACATGTTTCGAACAATTATTTAAGAAGAGAAAGACATCCACATACCATATTTCCTTGTTCTCTACTTCACTTTCAGACGAAATTTTATCTCTTACAAACTAAATTAATTTTTGTATTTTAATAAATACCTTCTAGGACATTTTCAAAAGGTCTCTCATACGTCACATTACCACAAAAATGATTTTCACAAAATAAATATTAATACCAGATCAAAATACAACAATAAGTAGCGATAAAAATACTAAGTCAACTACACAAAGCTTCCAGAATACATAAGACATCAATGAATCTCAATATCACACTCAAAATAGAGTAAAATATGATTGGCTTATAATAGTCCACGTTGACTCGTATTACACTTATTATCAGCTAATAGTAATCAGTGACCAGACGAAAAAGCCAATATATACTTGGTTTAAACAACTTGGCTGAGCTTGGGGAGGCTTTTGGGTAAATTGGAGCAATTTGATAACTAAAGGTTAGTTATCTTTTAATGTTTTATTTAAATTATACGAACTACCATTTTTGAAGTGAAACCTCTTTAGAATCGTTGTGATTTCAAACCGGATGCAACGGAAAAACGACAGGTAAGAGACACAAATACAAAAATGTGTAGGATGAAGCCGGCAAAGAATGAGACAGAAATATACATACTATTTTATATTATCGGTCTCTCCTCTTTGTTCCATACTTCGTAGCGTCCCCACTCCCTTCATCGATAGTGGGAGGAGCCGAGAGTCAGTTGCATTCAAGCGGCCGTAAACATCCGTATACTTAACACTGTACTTCAATTCTAGCGCATTTGCTACGTTGTCAGATAACTTCGTAAATCGTGAAGTAGTTATTGTTTGTTGAATTTTCATATTAAAAACTAAGAGGTGAAATAATTTTTTATTAAAATGAATCGCGTAAGTGCCGTAAAAAATCGGATTCTGAGTGCACAAGCTCGTGAAATTATATACTCGGTTTTAAAATTTACGCAACAGGAAGCAGAGAGAAATGTTCTTCTTATACCTCTAAAATAATATTAGATTAGGCATCACCGCATCAACCAACGTCTGTCGTGCCCGGTCGTGTCAAATCGTCACGGTTGCAGTTATATCTGTTAAGCTGTAATTAGTAAGCCAAAGCGAGAGAGCAAATGTCGGTGTGTATGTATATTGCACACTGTGTAATACTTGCTTGTTAAATAAAATATCTTTTAAAATTAATCAAAATACTTTCATTTTTAAACAAATAAACTTTGTAATTATCCTACCCTTGTTATATATATTCATCTCATTCTTTTGTCGATTTACTGAAGTTTCACTTCTATCGTGCGTGAATCGCACACACACCTTTTTTTCAAAATTCTTTTTTTAATGAATAAGATCATATTGCCAATTATGCGGGATAGATCCATAAATAAATGACTTGTTGTAGATATCGGGCCTCTTATTGAAATTTAATAGATTTTTTTTTAGTTTTCTTTTACCTTTATACCTTTATACGTTTTAACTTTCCATAAAAATTAATACATATAAATCGAATTTTTAATGTATCTTTTTTATGGTATAATCAATATATTTGATGGTATGCCAATTCTGAAATTTCAAATCCTACCGTTGTTATTAGGGTCAGTTATATTAGAGTTCTGTCTAAAAGTCAATATTCGAGTTAATTTAATCTCATAGAATTATATTAAAACGCAATTCTCTGGAATAAAATCTAATAAGTTTCTATTAGTGTAATTGCGAATTCGACATAACAATGAATTCTAGAATTTAGGCAATAGGAAAGACAAAATAACGTAATTACATTGAATTCTAGACTTTGTCCGATAAGAAGGACCAAATAAAATAATTATATCGTCCTTATTGAATGATACGTTCCTATTGGAATTAAATTGTTATGTGTCAGTTATTTATCTGTAACAAAATATCTGTAAGGCTTTCGATTCCTAAATAAAGTAATTGTCTGTATAATTGGATCCTGATATCTTTTCTGTAAACATTTCTGGGTATTGAGAGAACCTATTTTTGTTTATGGACAGAGCAGGAGTTTGTGAATCTGGAATCAAATAAATCCTGAACGTCACGGAACGTTTTGGAACGAAGTTCCCTTTCGGGCGTTACGACCAGTTACGACTGAGGCTAGAGGCTAGCCGAAAAAAATTCAGACCAAAAGTTGTCACGACACGACACGACACACGCATGTTTCTCTGTCTATCTGTCTCTCTCTCACAGACCAAAAAACGAACTGTTGAAAATATTCAGGTGATAATGGATTTACTATTTTCTATTTTGCTTTGAACAGTGTAGTGTTAAGTTTATACAGGTTTTTCGTAAATAATAAAAAATATAATAATAGAAAATAATAACAATAATGTATCCTGACAGTGTTTCTGCACAAGTTCCCGATATTGCTGATGGAGTTAGCTAAGTAGAGATTTTATACAGGCAATAATAAATGCTTATGTATGTATAAACACTCTGTTGTGTTTACAAATTACAATTCCTTCACTAATTAATCGACAGGAACTTCGTTACATCCGGGTGTCCCTTGACACCTCTCTTTTTTTAGGTAATCTTCAGATAACATTTAATTTATAAATTTTAAAGACAACCTGATAAAATTATAAGTTGAAATGTGTAGGTACGTTTAAAGTATTATTTTCTAACGTGATAATTGTCACTTCTTACTTACTTAGTTACGCTATTTTCCAACTGACTTTCTATTTGCTTTTAAACACGCCTGTAAAAACTGGATTAACCTTGACTTTTTAAAAATAACAAGTTATAGGTATTCATAAACTCATACTTAAATATAAAAGAATTATTTCTAATGTAGAATAGCGGTATTTTCTAAGTTAATGTATTTAGCATAAGAGAGGAAGATATGTATTAGGTATGAAAAGCAAAATACATTTGGTATACTTAAAAACATATTTAGCATAAAAACAGAGAAATAATAAGTAAGAAAAATAAGCTGTATTTAATACAAAAAATAGGGGTATTCGTTTAAAAACGATATGTATTTAAAACATAATTATAATGAATTTAAGTATATGAAAAAAATGTGCATATATAAAAAATAGTATATTGCGTGGCACGGGATGAAACAAAGACGATTTCTGACCAGGGCTGTCATCGCCCTGGTCAGAAAACGTCTTTGTTTCATCTCGTGCCACACACCATATTTTTCATATTACATGCATTGAAACAGCGAGTTTTGATCTCTGTAGCCAGTCGAAGTAAGACTATTTCAGACAAATAGCGTAGTAATATCTTGACAACGATTTGACGACAGCTATCAGACGATTATGATTTTATTCGCTTTTGTTTATTACAAATGCGATTCTGACAGACTTGAAATAAAGACATAAATAATAAATAAATTAGTGTGCCGGGCAGACAACGTTGTTTCTGACAGACAGTTGCATTGGTGTAAAATTGTCTTATTTTGACTGGAAAAACAGAGATCAAAACTAGCTGTTTCAATGCATGTGATATGAAAAGAAATATTTAGTATAAAAGAAATATTGACAACTACTTCATCCTCATGCATCATGTCTCATGAAGCTTTATCCCTTATCATTTTAGTCATAACATTCATCACCAAACTAAACAGATCCCTGATGGAACCTCAAATGCACCACAAATCCCTCCATAATTCCAACACTACTTTAGAATTACTTTTTGATTCCTCATATATCTCTTTCACTAATCACACATATTTTCTTCTTTTATTGGCGGAACTTTCGCTACTAAAATCATTTTTATAAAATAATTAATTAATACAATAATAACTCAATATTTTGAAAATACCCTTGCTTATTTATTAAATAATTCATTCTTTTTCTTTCTAAGCGTTCGACATTTAGATTGGATGTCGTTTTCAAAGATAATTATGTATTTCTTCTTAATGCAATAAAAGACGAAAAAATATAGACATACTTTTCCACCACATCTTTCACTCGTATACATCTTCACATTTCCTGTCTCTAATCTCGGTCATACGCTTTCTCTAAGTCCATGACATTTTACGAAACCTCTCCATCATTGTTACCATAGCAAAAAGAGCATCAGTCGCTCCCAGGCCAAAATCCAAATTCATCTTTATTTATATTCGTCTCTTTTCTAAGCCTCTTCTCAACTATTCTCTCCCAAATTTTTAAAGTATCAGTATCAGTTTAATCCCTTTATAGTTATTACAATCTTGCACATCCTCCTTTCCTTTATAGGTTGGCACCAGCATGCTTTTTTTACGCACTAAATATTTTCTGTTGATTCATCAATTTTCTCATCAGGTCCAACAGAATATCCACTCCATACTTCTGCTGGTGACTCATCTGCTCCCACAGCCTTTACATTCTTTATCTTTATCAACGCATTCTGTACTTTCTTCCTAGACACGTCCTTTGCAATTCTAGAATTTGCAATACCATCTTCAAATAAATCTTTCTCATTTGACTCGCACAGCAAATTGTCGTAATATTCCTTTTTTTTTTCTTTTATACTCTCATACGTTTGTTAAAATTAACCTTCTTTGTTCCTAATTTGTTGTAACGATCTGTTGGATCGTTTTTTATATACAATATATTATTCACTGGATTATTGTTTCTATGCCTATATCGGTGAGAATTTTGTAATTCTCGGCGAATTTTAAGTTGGTACGTCACACAATCCCGTCCTATTTGAAATACATGTAGCTCAATTTTAAATATTGTTTTTTGGATTATTTTATTTAATGTGAGTGTCTAAAAAGGGGTAGTATTTTATTAATTCTAACCAAAATCAAGGAGTTTCACTTTAACCAAACATCAGTTTTATATTCAGAGCCGAATTTTAGACGTGCTTAATTTACTCTCAATAAAATAAAAAAATCCGATTTAGCTAGATTTTACTTAATTGTAAAATCGTTAAGGGATCCATTTCTGATTATTAATTTCATTAAAAGGGGTTCATTCAAATTTATTTGAAAAGGTCTACCCGAGTTATTAAGCTATAAAGGTCCACCCAAGATATCTTATTGTGATGAGGAAAAAGTGAATACCTAAGTATCACATGTGACAAGTTGAATTTAACGACCAAAAAGCGAAATAATTACTAAACATTCATAGCTTAGTTGTTAAAGCGTTGCCTTGTAGAGGTAAAGGTTGCGGGTTCGAGTCCTATTGGATGCGACATTTTTTCAATTTCTTCTTAGTGTCATTTATAATATATTCTTGTTTGTATACTTTTAAAAATTTCAAAAATCCCATGAGAGATATCTCAAATAATCGTTTACTAAAAATTGGTAGATATGTATTCGCGGAGTCATCAGCCGATACGATACTTTCTAATTTTTAAAAACTTTGGTTTATTTTTTTAATTTTTTCATATCGTTGCATTGTCATCGGTCCTTGATAAATACGCAAAATTTCAAATTAATCCGACATTTTAAAGTTGGTTAAAATTACCTTTTCGTTACATACATAGATAAAAAACCATAAAAAGTCATTCAAAAAAAGATAAATTATATAAAATAACTCTAACAGAATCCTGTAATATATTGAATTTATACATATGCTATGTGGTTTGGTTGCATGAATATACACCCCTATACAACAGTTAAAAAAACGGTCACATATTTAACAGTTCATTGCATTGCCCGAGTGTTATTATTTACCTATACATACCTATACACAGGTTTTGTTTTGTTTTTTTATAGGATTTTTTGGCGATCGTGCTGACGTTAATAAAAAGATACCAAAAATCGTTACACCACCGTTTATTATATGCTGATTATGTGAAGAATATTGAATAAAAAAATAATTAAAAAATAACAAAAAACCCGCCAGCATGGATAGCTACAACTAAAAATTAACTGAAAAGACTGAAACAAGACGAAAATTCAATGTCTAGGTATTTAAAAAAAAACAATAATTAGGTACTTAGAACCAGAAACATAAATTGAAACAGTACCACACCTACGTATTGTACAAATAGAAATATCAGCACGGTAGTCATTCAATTTTTTGCAACATTATAAACAGAATTATAGTCGGAGGCATGCACAAAAGGATAATAATTTAACATAGCATACCTACACTTTCATGCCTCCGACTGTAATTCTGTTTATAATGTTGCAAAAAATTGAATGACTACCGTGCTGATATTTCTATTTGTACAATACGTAGGTACGTAGGTGTGGTACTGTTTCAATTTATGTTTCTGGTTCTAAGTACCTAATTATTGTTTTTTTTTAAATACCTAGACATTGAATTTTCGTCTTGTTTCAGTCTTTTCAGTTAATTTTTAGTTGTAGCTATCCATGCTGGCGGGTTTTTTGTTATTTTTTAATTATTTTTTTATTTATGTCTTTTTAGTTTAGAGTGCTTATTCTAAACTCGCTAAAGAGTCCATGAGAAATCATTAATTTCTGAATGGTGCTACAGGACATCTGTGTCGGATTTTTAAAATATTAATGTGTTTTTGAATCAAATATTGTTAAACAATAATGCCATAGAGTAAAATCGAGAAAAGCTTTTCACAGCGTTTTAATAATTTTGCACCGGAGCTGTGTTTCCAGATGTGAATTAACGATTATAATACTCAATTTCTTTTAATACTGCTTTTTTAAGGAAGATTGCGTAACCGCATTAATTCCCTGAATGAGTTTAAATCATGCGGTTGTTTAAGCAATTTTGTAACGTCAATAGAGCTGATCGCAAGTCCGGCGAGGGTCTTTACTCTGCTAAGTGCAACTTAGGCTTGACCTTTAGCAAACACATTTCCCTAAGAAACATAGATCGAAATATGGAAAAAAACATGGTTTCCCATAGTAATAAGAAACAGCTATAGCATTTTGTATGTCCAATTATTATTATGTTTTTCATTTTCATACCACGTGTTCTACTCATGAAACTAAACAACTTTCGCCAAGGAACTTAGATCGAAATACAAAAAAAATTCCGATTTGCTTTGCAGAAAAAATATTTATTTCTTTTTTATCGTTCTATTTAATATTAAAACTAAAAGTTATATACATATTCAGAAATTTGTGTTTAAAATCCTTCATTTTGATACCCCACTCGTTATGCTTGGTACAATTTATTTTTTTATTACCTCACAATGATGCGTCAAACATCCGCCATTTTGATTTTTTTTAAATGTCACCTATCTACGAACACTTGGGCTATTAAGATAAATCCAACGATACCTCAAATGTGAAAATCCGTTTAGCGGGTCTGGAGATACAAGGTAAGGAAGAATATTACATAGATACAAGGTATGGGAATATTCAAATATTCCCCGATTTACTACCAAAATGGGTTGGACTTTTTCTTTGAAATTGATATGGAACCGCCCACGCGGTATGCTCTTTCCAATAAAAAATATATTATCAATATCGGATGGCTCTGTAAAAAGTTGTGCGTGATTTGTGAGTTATGAGTTCTGAATTATTTTTATTAGTAAAGCTAATTTTTTTAGCGTTCCAGTTGTTAGGAAAAGTATTAACTTAATTTAACTCACGTGTTCTATTCATGAAACTGAACAACTTTCCCTAAGAAACATAGATCGAAAAATTGATTTCTCATACTAAATGAGAAATCAGCTGTAGCATTTTGTATGTCCAATTATTATTATGTTTTTTATTTTCATACCACGTGTTCTACTCATTAAACTAAACAACTTTTGCCAAGGAACTTAGATCGAAATACAAAAAAAAATCGGATTTGCTTTGCAGAAAAAATATTCATTTCTTTTTTTATCGTTCTATTTAATATTAAAACTAAAAGTTATATACATATTCAGAAATTTGTGTTTAAAATCCTTCATTTTGATACCCCACTCGTTATGCTTGGTACAATTTATTTTTTTATTACCTCACAATGAGGCGTCAAACATCCGCCATTTTGATTTTTTTTAAATGTCACCTATCTAAGAACACTTGGGCTATTAAGACAAATCTAACGATACCTCAAATGTGAAAATCCGTTTAGCGGTTCTGGAGATACAAGGTAAGGAAGAATCCTATCCTATCCTATCCTATCCTACTAATATTAAATAGGCGAAAGTTTGTTTGGATGGATGTATGGATGTATGGATGTTTGTTCCTCTTTCACGCAAAAACTACTAAACGGATTTTAATGAAACTTTACAGTAATGTAGCTTATAGATCAGAATAACATATAGGCTATAATTTATAAAGATATTGTGTGAATTGTCCAAAATATAACGATAAATGTCATTTAAGTCTGAAAAAATTCTGCAATCTTCGAGCTACTCAGGCGTGTGCTTACATAAAGACCTTGATTTTATTCGAATTACACGCAGACGACGTCGCGGGTAACAGCTAGTATTACATAGATACAAGATACGCGCTGAAAACATCACCCTCCGGCAGTCGGGTAAAAATTGGAACAAATCAAGAAAAAGCAGGAAGTTAATAAACAAATTAATAAAAATTTTCTGAAAAACTAGAAAGTTTGTAAAAATTCTAAAAATAAAAAATTAAAAAAATATTAGTTATATACCGGCTGGTGGAGGAGACCCAATTCTTTACCAACATTTATTTTGATTTTTTGGGCATCCCGAAGTTTACATTTTAATTCTTCCTGGATTTGGTATAATCTCCCATATTGTAAGACAAGAAAGAAGAAAAAAAGAAGCTTTTGGAACATTAGGAATAATTTATGCAATAATAGCAATTGGACTATAAGGATTTATTGTATGAGCACATCATATATTTACAGTAGGAATAGATGTTGATATAATTCATTCACTTCTTATTTCAATCTCAGTAGACTATGCATTTTATTTCTTGGATTGGCACTTCAATTTGTTGGGTTGGTACCTACTGTCGAAATATTGACAGCACATTGTCAAAGGTAAAATTGTTGAAGATTCAATAGCGAAATATTTGATGCTTTCTTAGATTCAATATACAATGCCAAAAAAAATAAGTACAGAAATTCACAACAGCATCGTTAGATGTTATGGTATGTTTAGGAAACAAGCTAACAGCTGTGAGAGTGTTTATTTAAATTAATTGGCCGAGGTTTTTTAAGTAAGTACGATTTTATGTGTATTTCTTTTAAATCAATGCTAGTCGCTAACATAAACTTATATATTTTGCATTAGATTAATTGAGAGAGGTTTTTGTAATGAATTTATAAATATGTATCACTTTTTTAAATAAAATTTATATTATTAAAAGAACACATAACCTTTTTTGACAGATATTATAATAAATTATATACAATGTTGTCAAATTTCAAATTTCGAAATTATACATTTTTGTAACTATAATTTAATTCAAAATTTTGTTAAATATTTTTAAATCTCTTAACTACCGTTGTGTAATTGAGGTATATTTTTTGAATCTTATTAATATGACAAACATTCTAAATGCTTAATTTTTTTAGATCAGTGTATCGAAAATACGGAAGATTATTAAAGAAGGATTGAAAAATAATGAGAAAGTCGCAGATAAAGGATTTAAAACTGATACATTTGAGAAGTTTATTTTAAAAAAAGACTTACAGCGACAGATTTGGATGTACCATGCTAAAACTGAACATTTTACTTTAGACAAACTTTTGACTGATGCTAAACTAAATTTTGATTTTAAAGGGGGACGTACTACACTATACAAACTTATAAAATTAATGGGATACAAATTTAAAAAAGTAAATGGACGACATATTTTATGTGAACAACGACACGTTAAAATTAGAAAGATCGCTTTCATTCGGAAATATAAACAACTAAAAAGTCTTGCTGAGAGAGTTAGATTCGTGTACCTAGATGAAACATGGATCTATCAAAATGGTAGTTCAGTGCGTCATTGGGTGCACGATTCTGACCTAAAAAGTAATCCAGCTCGTGTAAAATCCGAAGGAAAGCGATTTACTATTTTACACGCAGGGACTGATACTGGATTTTTGGAAGGATGTGACTTGTTACTAGACTCTTCGAATACAGACCTTGACTATCACAAAAGTATGAATGGTGACCTTTTTAAAAACTGTGTTGTTAATCAACTCATTCCTGCTCTATCTGTATTTCAAGAAAAATGTGTGGTGGTCATGGACAACGCGCCATACCATTCAGTTCAAATTAACAAACCACCCTCTTTTTCAGCGAAAAAAGCAATGATGCAGGAATGGTTGATTAACAATAACATTAGGTTTGACACAAAAATGACAAAGAAACAACTGTACTCTATAATCTTACCTTATAAAACTGACGAAAAGACATATGTAGTGGATGAAATTTTAAAACAACGAGGACATGAAGTACTTCGACTACCACCATACCATTGTCACTACAATCCAATAGAACTAGCATGGGGGTTTACTAAGACATATTATAACAAACATATTACATCTACTTATCTTGACCAGGAAAGAGTTAAAAAACTTGGACAGAAGCATTGACTAAATGTACACCAGACATGTGGCAAAATTTTTGTAGACATACAGACGAACTTATTTTGGCAGATTGGACTACTTACATGGGAAACTGCTCACATGACAATATTCCTCCTGTAATTATTTCATTTGAGGAATCAGATTCTGACGATTCCGATTTTGGATTTGATAGTGACTCTGATTCTTCCAGTGAAATAATGGAAGAGGATTGATCATACAAATACACCGACAACATTTACATGTTACATCTAAATCTGCATCTGTATTTGTTTTTATTTGCTTTTATGTAATTTATTAAAATATTTTTTTCATTGTATCGGTTTGAAATGTCTAACAAATCTTAATTTTTCTGAAAAATTTCTGTTATAAAGAACATTATTAAAACATCAGCATATTTAAGTCAAATGCGACACCACCTGGGGCGGACCAAGAAAATCAAATTTTTACTGGAGTATAGTTTCCTCAATTAACCCATTGGATGTGAAATTTTATTATCCTACAGCCACTAATACAATAATGTTACACTACGATGCCATTTGGATGTAAAATAGAAGACTTTAAAAAAGATGGATACCTATAGACTTTGAGTACTGTGTTTTTATGTTAAACTCAAAACTGATGAAATAATTTTTTTTACCACTGCTTGAATGATTTAAAAGTTTTATTATACATTTGTAAAAAGGATCTTTTACTATTGCTTGAGTAATTTAAAAGTTGTATTAAACGTTTTTATTAATATATGTATATGTACTACCTTTTGAATTTTACTTATATTATTTATTTGTAATAAAATGTAAATATAAAAGTATATTTTTCTACAAGCATGCGTAAAACAACACTTTTCCGCACGCATTTTAATTCAGAAAATATCTTTCTCTTTTTTTATTAAATGAATATGTCCTTCAATAACCTTTTGGAAAATTATTGTATTATTACTTTTATGTTGTTGTACCTACTACATACAAATAGTAAAAAAAAAAAATTATTTTGCATAAAAATAGAGATTTTTAAAATGTTTGTTCTTAAAAAAATCATAATTTATTAAAACACCTCTGTAAACGTTACTCAAAGCAACAACATACTTTAATTGTCACAAATTAAAATTTTGTTACCTTGTTAGGAGTTGAAAATAAAATTTAAAAAATGAATAAAGTATCTTTTTTATGCTTGTAGAAAAAATATTGATCCTAACTCTTGCGGGAAAGTATAACTTTCCGCACTTGATAGGATAATAACTATTTTCGTTCTAGATCAATAATATAATATGATAATTGACTATAAACAGAGATCTGTTCTGTGCAAAGGAATGTGTTATTTTGAATATCAGTCAAAATTCATGTGAATTTAAATAGACCATTCTTGGATATTAATAGTACCTACTTGCAGCGAAAACTGACGTATCTACTTTAGTACCTATTTAATTTAATATTAAATACATTGACTTATTTTCGGCAAGTTTTAAATTTGGTTTGCAGATTTAATTACTTAAGATATTTGTAATGAATACACATATTTTTATTGAAGACGTGACAACATCGTATTTACAATTAATAAGACCACAGAACAATATGAACAGACGTGTATTATACTGGGCGAATTTCATGTAACTAACAGAGCCTACTGAGATGGAAATAAAAAGTGAATGGCTTAACTCGAGCTTATTTTACATCAGCAACAATAATTATTGCAGTTCCAACAGGAATTAAAGTTTTTAGTTGATTAGCTACATTTCATGGAACAATTATTAACTTCTCACCAGTTACTCTTTGATCCTTGGGTTTTATTTTTCTTTTTACTGTAGGAGGATTAACTGGAGTAGTATTAGCTAACTCCTCAATTGATATTGTATTACATGACACTTATTATGTAGTTGCCCACTTTCATTATGTTCTCTCTATAGGGGCAGTATTCGCAATTATAGCAGGTATAATTCAATGATTCCCATTATTTACAGGTTTAACCTTAAATAACTTTTACTTAAAAATCCAATTCTTTATTATCCGTCGGGGTATATAACCCGGGAAGTAGTTGTTTCTTCTTGGTTGAACGGTCATTTTCTTTGAAAATGTTTTTCAAAACTTGTAAAGCGATAGAATTATATTTATTATATTATTCTTTGATATTATAGAATTTGTTTTAAATAGTGAAATTATTTTAATTTATATTCAAATACTTACTGTTAAAAATATTCAATTTGAAAATCCATAATAAGTGTATTTGTTCTCGTAAAATTAATTAGAAATGAGAAATTCTAAAAAATAAGCTGTATTAGATCATGGTAACAATTGTATAATTTAAACAAGAAAAATCTAGAATGTGGAAATTGTATTGTGCTATTATAATCAAGTTGTTTGCTAAACAGAAATGTATTAGTAGGATACGTTGCAAAGACATTCAATTTTTTTTTTTGTTTGTTAGTGATTTTAGCTCTTGCCTTTGGGATTTTGTTATGGATAGACGTGAATAAATTGTTCTGAATTTAAAATCAAGTTTTTTGAGTAAATTGGAGTAAATCAATCAATTATAAAGTATATTAATATTGAAAAAGGTGAGAAGAGATTACATTATAAGATTATTAACAAGAAATAAGTATAAAAAGGTATATAAAGAAGATAAAAAAAGAGGTTAATACGCAGAACCAACGATTAAGAAGATTAATTCCCAGTAAACGAGAGAATTTAGCCAATAAAGAAGAAATTGAACGTTTGAATTACTTAGGTACCAGTTGATGGAAAAGAGCAAATATATTTCAAGATAAAAAAATCAACATTTGCAAGTTTAATAGCAGTTGATTTTACAAGATTAATAGCAGTTCAAAGGGCCAAGGACCAGTACCACATCTTGAAGAAGTTGGACACGGTAATTTGGTATCAAAATATAATAAACTAACATTTATTGGTGTTTTTTATAAACTGAACTTATTTATGATTTAATTTAACGATATTTTTTTAATAACTTTTGTATGTATAATCAGGATTTCTCACTTCAATATTTTTTGTATATTCTGAGCATTTTCACTTTTCACTTTAACTTTGTTTATACTTGAGTTTAAAGGTTATAATTTTAAAGTCACTACCGCGCAGAAACTATTACCATAGGCGTCCCAGTAAAAATATAAATTAAATTGGAATAATTACATTTAAAACAAAATTAAAATTGAAAAATAAATAATAGTAATTTTCCAAATTTGAACTCTACCCTAAGACCTAAGAGTTTTGCCAGGCTATAGTAAAATTATTAATACTTATATAAAATCTCATTTGTAATTAATTAAAATATTTTTATCAAAAGTAAAATTCAATAAATAAAAATCATTAACTTATAGCTTACCATAGCTATATTACAATATATATATACATATATATATATATATATATATATATATATATATATATATAAATGATATAACTTCTATATATAACAGTTTAGATGCACATCTTCAATTATTGGTGAGGCCTACGACTAAGTTTTATTTTTATTTTTTTATGTTATTCGTAATCGAATATTAAGTTTAAGAAATTTTATTAGCCATTACACACATTCTCAAAATGTAGGGATATTAAATATTTATTTATTTAGTTTACACACAGTACTCGTTTTACTTTCAATGAATACGGACGTACGCTTCTGCCAAATCCGGTTCACGATAGTGCGAGTGTTATCGATAACATAAATAGTAAGGCCATCGTTCGTAAGTTGATAAAAATAAAAAAGAGACATAAATAAAGTAAATAAAATCATTTATTTGCAATTTAAAACCAGCAAATAAAAAAAAAATGGAATAACGCATGAGAGTAAAGCTACGGTTTCTAAGAACAATGCGCGGCGTACGGCCGACAGTAAGTTGAGCAGAGCTCACGTGCGCTTTAATTTAACATCAGGTGTCTTATGCATGCGGTTTGTAAGAGTCTGTCTAGTTGAACGAATGAGTTTAACAAAGCAGTGTGAGTTTGAGTTGTGCGCTGAGATCAATTTGGTTGGGTTTGGACGCAGACGTCGACATAAGCTGAAGCAAATTATATCGAAGTGGTGGCTAGTGAAGAGTGATCAATTACACTAAAACACAAAAATTAAGTTGTTAAAGACATATTACTACATATTTTTAATGCACAGCTTTTCTTCTGGTGTGATTGGATGACTATATCTGTTACAAGGTTTTTTAACAATATCTTCTTTTATGAAGTTTAGAACAATCTCAAACAATTCCCTAGAAAGTCTAAAATATTCTCGAAATTTTATTTCATTCCCAAAAAGTCGTCTTTCTACTGTAACTGCATACGCTCCTTCCGATTAGCGACAGGAAAATAAATCATCAACTTTTCTATTGGGCTCTTTCATTGTCAGCAACAATAAGTCTTCTTCATCGTTCTCAATTTCTACGATCAAAAACGCAACTATAGCATTATTCATTCTGCACTATCCGTTTACTTCAACAGAATATTAAAAACTGAGAATTCATAAAAACCGACCCGCGCGAAGCGGACTGTGAGTCAAGCTGAGCTTATTCTGCTTAAGCCGTAAGACGCGCGACGCGCACACTTCTTAAAAACCGTAGCTTTAGATAAGTATATAAATACGGATACCGATTGTCCCAAAAAAATGGCTAATCCTCAATATTATGCCACTACATCAATGAATCAACCAATAATACAGTACAATGATCCAAATCAAATACTACAACCTCAATATTTACAACCTCAAGTGTCATATTCAATGCAACCAATGGCGCAGCAGTACACCATTTATCAGCAGCACCCACAAATCACGCCCGTTGTGCAACCGCAGCAACAAGATGTCCAACAACCACCACCACCACAACAAATGCAACCAGAATGGACAACTGTAATTAATAAAAAGAGGCTCAGAAGCCCTGAAATAGACAACGCGAGAAAACAAACAAGAATCAGTAACTACTGGCTGCAAAAACCACTGGAATTACACAATAAATTTACCAATTTGTCCGAAGAAAAAGATCCAGCGAACGAAGATGACATATCAAGTGACAAAAAGTCTGTTCCAAAGCCTCCACCGGTAACTATATACAAAGTGGGGGTAATACAACCCATACAAGATTTGCTTCAAACCATTACGGAAGGGAAGTACACAATAAAAACTACTGGCTCTGAAACAATAAAGGTACAGCTCGAAGAGGCTAATCACTTCGCAACACTCATAAAAGAGCTTGATAATAGAAACACTGAATATCATACATTCAGACCAAAAAGTGAGAAAACCTTTAGGTTTGTTCTACGAGGACTACATCATGGAACAGATACAGAAACCCTGCGTAAGGATCTGTTAGAACATCACCATGAGATAGTAAACGTATATAACATAAAGGACAGAAACACAAAGAAACCACTGCCAATGTTTTATATAGACATAAAGCCCAAAGAAAACAACAAAGAGGTATATAAAATAGAAAAACTTGGCAATAACATTATTAAATGCGAACCACCCCACGTCAAAAGAATAATACCACAATGCTCTAGGTGTCAGGCATATGGACATACGAAGAGCTACTGTCGAAAATCATTTAAGTGCGTTAAATGTGCAGGCTCGCACGAAACAAAGGAATGCTCACGGAAAACTCGTGACGATAAAGTAAAGTGTGTCAACTGTGGGAATAATCACCCCGCAAACTATAGGGGATGTGAAATACACAAGCAATTACAGCAGAAAATGTATCCAGCCTTACGACAAAAAGGGAATCTACCCCAACAGGCACAACCCAAAGTAAGTCAGCAAACACAACCAGGTATATCATATTCCCATGTAATTAACAACAATATACCAAATAATACTGCTAACCACACAACACCAGTAAATATTCAAACAGCCAACAATATGAGCAAACTTGAAGAGATGCTCAGCAAACTCATGGAGCAGATGGGTACAATGCTCAACCTACTCACCGCCGTCGTCAGCAAACTAGCCTAATGGACAAACACGAAAAATATAAAATTGCAGTCTGGAATGCCAACGGCCTCCAACAACATGCACGCGAACTCAAAACATTTATTCATGAACAAAACATTGACATCATGTTAATCTCTGAGGCACACTTCACAGATAAACATTACTTACGGGTTCCAAAATATAAAGTTTACCACACTACACATCCTGAGAATAAGGCACATGGAGGAACTGCCATTATTATCAAAGACAGCATAAAACACTATGAAAGGGAAAAATTCACTAAACATTATTTACAAGCTACTAGCGTGACCATTGATGAGGAAAATGGCCCAGTAACGTTATCTGCCATCTACTGCCCTCCCAAACATAAAAACACAAAGGAACACTTCGAAGGATTCTTTAGGACACTAGGAAATAAATTCATTGCCGGAGGAGATTAAAATGCCAAACATCCTATGTGGGGATCAAGGTTAACAACAACAAAAGGTAGAGAACTTTACAAAACTATGGAGGCAAATAACTATCAACAATTATCCACTGGAGAGCCTACGTATTGGCCTTCAGACATAAACAAAATACCTGATGCTATAGACTTTTGTGTTTCCAAAGGTATCGATACCAAGAAATGCAAGACAGAATCCTGTTATGATTTATCATCTGACCACTCCGTAGTAATGGTAACTGTATACACACGAATAGTACACAAAAAGAGGAAACCTTGCCTTCATAGCAACAAAACTGACTGGAATGTATTTAGAGAACATCTAGACAAACTGATATCACTAGATCTACCCCTAAAATCTGAAATGGAGATAGAATCAGCAGTTGAACTACTAACCAAGAATATACAACAAGCAGCATGGACCGCTACTCCTACGCACTCTCCTCCTCAAAGTAATATAGAAATATCACCTTCACTGAAAGAAAAAATATCAGAAAAAAGACAACTGCGGAAAACATGGCAGCGGGACAGAACACAAGAAAATAAGAGGAAACTAAACAGAGCAATTAAAGAACTTAAAGACCTGATACAAGAAGAACAAAATCTAGGCATCCAAGAGTTTCTGGAAAATCTTACGCCAACTGAAGCGACGGATTACTCGCTATGGAAGGCGACTAGAAGGTTTAATAGAAACCAGCCAAGTAATCCTCCAATTAAAAATGCAAACAACACGTGGGCAAGAACTGATAAAGAAAAAGCTGAAGCGTTTTCTAAACACCTAAGCAACGTGTTTAAACCCTATCCCTCAGAGATATCTGCCGAAGAAGAAGATGAAATTGTTCAAACCCTGGACGTACCATACCAACTCGATCTTCCTCACCAGAATGTGACAATGACGGAAGTTAAGCAATTTATAAAAGGAATCAATATAAAAAAGGCACCTGGTTATGATTTAATCTCTGGCAAAATGTTACAAGAACTATCAGAAAAAACATACAAACTTATAGTATACATATTTAATGCCATGCTGAGAATAAACTACTTTCCATGCACTTGGAAAGTTGCCCAAATAATAATGATCCTTAAACCGGGGAAAAAGCCAGAGGATGTCTGCTCCTACAGACCGATAAGTTTACTCTCATCTCTCTCAAAAATATTTGAGAAGCTGTACGTTAAAAGACTCACCAAGATAATAAATCAAAAGAAAATAATACCAGACCATCAGTTCGGATTTCGCAATAAGCATGGGACGGTAGAGCAAGTCCATAGGCTAGTCAATCAAATTAATAGGGATATGCATGACAAAAGATACTGTTCTGCAGCCTTCCTTGACATATCCCAAGCTTTTGATAAAGTTTGGCACAGTGGACTCCAAGTCAAACTTAAAAAACTACTTCCCCACTCTCACTATCAACTCCTTAAATCATATAACTAACAGACATTTCACTGTGATACAAGGCAATGAACATACTGACATTCAACCCATACACTCTGGCGTTCCACAAGGTAGTGTCTTAGGACCAATTCTTTACCTGATGTACACAGCAGATTTACCGACTTCAAGATCCACCCAGAAAAAAAAAACAAAACAAAAAAAAAAAACTCTAGAATAAGACTTAGATTAAAATTAATTAAAAGAGGTTACTCGCTGGAGTAATCCTCTACAAGTCATCCACCTATCCATACCAAACGCTTATTGCCTTAGGCAGATTGCAGCTACTCGGAGAGTTAAAAAAAAAAAAAGTTTACACACTAAGCTAAGTCGGACAGAACTTAGTTCTAGCAATATGTGTCAATGTACAATGTAAATAGATAAATAAAATTAATCCACAAAGAATATTTATATAAAAAAATGATTTTTCAAGGAAATATAAAATAAAAGAATTTATAATAAGAAATTATTTTGATAATTTACAATTTTAGTCCAGATTTCATTAGTTGTTTAGCAATTGTTTTCTGGCGAAGTTGTTTTGAAAAATTGTTTTAACCTGCATCGACGTCATTTGGCTGAAAACGAAATGTTGAGGGCTGTGTGGATGATTAAGGCAGGAATGCGCCAAATTGATGTGCAAACGATCTAGAAAACACTACGTACGACAGCTTTAAGGCGGAAACATACTATCAAAACGTGACACGACGCCACGCCACCCGACGCATGTTAGTACCTCTCAATTCCATATATTTAATACAGTTAGAAGCACATATACAACACGCTATGTGACCACACGCCGCAATATAAATATATGGACTAACATGCGTGGCGTCGTGTCACGTTTTAATAGTATGTTTCCGCCTTTATTCGGGTTCAAATGTTTATATGAATCTTCGGGTTTACTTGAACTACTTTTGAACTGATATTGGATTTGAAATTCCATGTTCGAGTTTTTTTAAGTACCGTCTTAAGATGGTTCGCGAACGGTAAAATCAGTACAAGCTCGAGGGTAAGAATTGTTTTCTGATTAAAAAGCTGCGCTTGCGTGTTTTCAATATTTTTGGTTTTCGAGTGTTCATTTCTCTTCGCATGTCATTTATGTTGATGTTTTGCTGCCATTTTGGTACTTGATTGTGTATAATTTTTTGTTATTTATTATGTTATATTTTATTATATTTATTAACTACAAAGTAATAAAGTTTTTAAACCTGAAAGTGGAGCTTATAATTTGTTTTGAATATTATTATTTATATAGATATATTTTAAATACTTTTTTTTTCCTTTGAATATTTTCATTTACCAAAAGGGTTTTATTTTACGAATTTAGTTTGCCAAAAGTTTTAATTTTAAAAAATATTATACTTATATGCTTTTACAAAATTCCTTTATTCATAAACAACAATTACTGGGTATTTCAATGGTATTTTTCTCTACAGATCAGTAGATGTGTATATTTACAATTAATAAAAAGTAAGAGGCTACCGAAGTAATACGCAAAAAAAAGAAGAAGAGATTTTTATGTTCTATATTTCTTAAGTACACAAGTACGAAAGCTATTAATTTTTTTTACAAGCATACTTACTTCTCTAAGTTTAAAACTGCTAAATTCATATTACCATTATCCACACTTGTGCGATTTTGGTGAATTTTTGAATTATAATTGGCTGATTACAAATGGGCACTTTTTCAACTTGTCCTCACGGTTCTCTCTCCAAATATAAAACATAACATAACATATCATATTCAAAGAGTCCTCCTAGTTCTAGCCTAGCCTCTATAAATTGAGACTAACCCCTAAGTCCTAAATCACGAAGACTAGATACCAGGAGTCTACACGGTGTAAAGCTTTGAATATAAAACCTCGTGTAAAGGCTTTTTCATAATATTTCTGGTCTCAATAATCAGGCCAGATCATAGTTCTATTTTTGCCACTGGCGGCGCTAGGAACCATAAGAACTTATAGAGCCTTATAAGAACCGATGTTTATGACATTTAAATTTCGCGAAATTAAATTCAATAAATAATATTAATTTATTTAATTAAAATTAGTTGTCATAAAAGCTGTCAATAGTAACAAAACTTCCCGCGTAAGGATTTAAACCAGTAGCTTAGGAACACGAGCGCACTCTACCGGCAATAGTTCTGTCCCCTAAATTGAGACCATTTTTTTAACATTACGTTTATAAAAATACTAAACTACATTTGAACGGTTTTCGGATTTAACACACAGCGTATCTAGTTCTGCACAGTCAACATTCAATTCAAAAACAATTCTAGAACGGTCCGAAGAAACGAACCCGAATAAAGCTTATCTCACGTCTCTGGACTAGTTATCGTAAAATTCGGGAAAGGCATTTGGGGCAACACCTTATATGGACCGATATGTTCAGTTTAAAGTGCGAAGAAATAGCACAGCGACGGCACGGCAGTTAATTAATCATCTCCGTGGAGCTCATAATGTGACTGTTTTCAGAGATATCATCTACAAAATCTTGATAAAGGGTAATTTAGTTAGTCGAAGACCTTGGTGATGCAAACCTTTATATCAAGGAATATTCCATTTTCGCCCTGGCCTGCTCAATGGCTCGATCTTAACTATTGAGCATGCGTGGGATATGCTTCAGCGAAGAGTTTTTCAAGACCAAAATTAATTTCAAATTTAAAATCACAATCAGCAATTTAAAGCTCTTCAACAGTGCTGGTTTGTGATTCCCTAAAATCAGGATAATTCGTCATTTGTTTTATAAAAAATTGAATAAATAATTTTTCGTTTTTTGCATACATTTTAAATTGTTCTTATTTTTTATGAAAATGGGTCATTTTGATAACTTCGTTCATTTACCTCTTTAGTACACAAGGTATTTCATGAAATACTTTTAAACTATTTTATAACCAAAGTTTTTAAACATACGTATTTAAAATTTAACATATCTACCTATATTAATTAAAAAAGTAAGAGAAAAAATAGAGAAATTAACAGTTTAGAAATTAAATTGTTCTTCACTCGTCTTAATAAAAAATTAAAATACTTACAACAAATATATTGATATAAAGTTGTGCTAGAGAAAAGACCAAAAATCTTTTCTGTGGTGTCGGTTCCGTAATGAAATACTGTAACTTTCATCGAAACCTATATAACCTAAATTCATAACTTTATAATATCTATTGTATAAATCAATTATTGATATTATGGAAATCGGTAGTGTGTTTGACAAGCGGAAATAATAAATTTCCTCGTTTATATGCGGTGCATAGCAATTGCGAAATACCCATTACTTTTTTTAAATGCACAATATTTATTCAACACTGATGCGAGGAGTGTGGGAATAGATTAACAAATTATTTTAATGCATTTGATTTCTGGATTGTAATTTGATAAATGACGCCGAATCAGATCCACTGATATAAAATATAAATGTAGGCTAGCATCATAAATTATCTTTAAATGTTTGAAACTGTGAAAAAGCACTTAATTTAATAAAATCCTATTAAACGGGAATTAGATCAGCTGGATATATATTAATTATAATAAATATGGATTTACGGAGATTAGTACATTTCAGCTACGATTACATATTTTTATAGGACTGAGTAATTTCTAATTTAAACTTATATTATTTTATTACAAAAAAAATAACTAAATGAAATAACTGAAGTGTAGATAAATTTTAATTTGCATTTCAAAAATAAACATAGGTATATTTAATTAAATAAAATAAACTGTGTGTTTTTAACCATGCAAATTTAATATTTTTTGTTATAATTTTTTTAGTAGTCAAACACATACACATGAGCTAAAAATTTTTAATAAAAAAAATTGTTGTTTGGCGAAAGTTATATTTATTTCTCAACACAATTGGCACAGGGATTTTGATGCCCTTTCTGTAGCAAGAAAAAATAAATACGACACTGAATGACACAGAATGTAGCATAGTTTTATCACAAAAAAAATCGGCAAAACTGAAAGTGGACCAATATTAAAATATAGAAGCAAAAATAATATTTAAAGAGATATAAAAAAAATGTGAGCCGTAACGGGACGCCTGGCAGATGTGAAACATTGACATTAACCCGTGCCTAAATCATAAGACATTGCCAATTTCAATAACATGGCATTTTTGCACTTTTTGTCGTTAATTTTTTTACTGAAACAAATGTAGCTAAAAATAATTAAATATCTATTTCTGGTAGAAAATTTGCAATAAATTTGTCATCAGATTTAAATTCACGATTTTTTTTTGTAATTTTCACCATAATTTTTATTTATATCAAACTAAATACATATATATAGGTAATAAAATTAACAAATACAAAATTTGGATACAAAATAAAGTATATTATCGCTTATAAATAATAGTATCACAATGGTATCACAATATTTATTGTACGTTTTCTCAGATTGCTCACAGATGTCGATAGATTACAGAACGAAAATAAATTTAAAACGTGATTTCGTTTAGCTTTTTATTTAATTACCTTAAATTCAATAATCTTAAAAAAGGAAATTATTAAAACACAAATTTATATAGAAGTACGTTACTATATTAATATAATTGTAGTTACTTCACAATTTTAGTACAAACAAAAAGCGATAGTAAATAAAAAATAGGAAAATGATGAATTTAACTATGAATACAACTTTATCGTTGAATAACTTTTAAACGGTATTTAAATGGGAAATGTATTATGATTTAGGCACAGGTTTATGTGAATATTAAGGGCTGGTTTGGGTCTGATAATTTTTGTTAGGTCATAATCTAAAAATTTGATGGGTGTTTGGAGAACAAAACCAAATTTGGGAAATAACGGACACCCTAATGTATACAGAGTAGGTAGGTAGGTACTCACTCATTTTTATTCAATATTTTTTCATCACTTTCTTTATTAACACTTTGTTTATTCATATTTAAAACAAACACTTTATACACAAATTTTACAGGGACCATTCACCAACAATCTATTTTGATTAACAAGCTGTCAATTTTACAGGTCAGCAAAATATGTAGGTATATTATGTTGCCTATACAAACAAACATTTTTATATATATAGAATAGATAGTAGGCGGAATCGAGTTAGGTTTTTATGAAACAATTCATACCCTGTCCCGCCAAATTTTTGAATCGATGAGCTTCTTCCTCCTATTGTTGGCGCGCCACCGTCGGCGTCGCTCAAAACATGAGACCAATTTCATATAAGGTATCAGTACATCTCTTTATTATATATTATCGATGCGTTAGGTTTTTTACGTCATACGAATCATACGTCACCGTCGCCACGCGAGAAATCTGATTCACGTGCGGCTATAGATGTTTCACATCAAAAGTAACATGCATATACAGTTATAAAATAATTGCGAAAAGTATTGGGACTAACCAGACGAGGTTAGATCAGGAATGGTGTAGTAAGGACCAAAAAGAGAAATTTTTAAATAGCAGCTAAAATAAATAGAATGGTCTACACATGACCTGTAAAACAAGTATAGCAAGTTTAAAGAACAAGAAGATCACGACAGTAGTCCAGCGATAAAATAGAGAGATAATTCAGGGTAAAAGACCCAGAGGCGACAGAGTATATATCTGCTTTTGCAATAGAAATGAAAATAAGTCGAGGAGCAATATAAAATTAAAAAATATAACTCTGCATCTAAATATTCTACAGAGATTTGTGAACATAGGAGCCGTTCTTTCCAATTATAATAATAAAACAAACCAAAAGCTCTTATATCTCTAGCACCGCAGTGTTGGCAAAGATAAAAGTTGATTTCAAGCCGCGGACCAAACAAATTATTATTGCTAACCCTCTGGACGCGATACTTTTGTTCTCCAAGTCACTTTTTAATAGCGAAGAGGATCTGACACGATAATGGAAGCTTGATAATGAAATTTTTGGCTAAAAGCGCTTTCGCGGTTCTGCCATGGACGTTTTAAATTTTGAAACAAAAGGTTTAATGGATGCATATACGTTTGTAAATTTATCATGAATTCATATTTTATTAAGGAATTTAGAATTATACGAGCATTGAAGTTCAAAATACTGCAAGTGTTTATGAATATTGTAAGAGATTTTAAAACAGTTTTATGTCCTAGTTATGTAGTAGGTTTTATAAAAATATTTACTCTATAACGCAAAGAATATTAAATTATGTTGTTTTAGACATATAAATACCAAAAGAAAACATTTCTTTGGTACCTAATCTTTAACTACGAAAACTGTTAATTATGGATTAGTTAACCGATGTTTTTTTAAATAAAAAGAATACACTAAGGCAGAATAAGAAGTAACATTGCATTAAAAATTTCAAATTACTACAATTTTTATGAGCATCACAAACCATAACAAAGAGCTGAAATTGTAAAATTTCATTTTCCTTGGTTACATTAACGCAACGTGGTCAAAAAAATGCCAACATCGTCGTTTAGTGTCCAAAAAGTGGTTGTGTGGCAACTTTATACCCTGAAATTAATTAATGAGCTTATTGTGGACGTGAGAGACGATATTTTAAACTAAACAAATTCTTCATATCGTGGCGTGCTTAGCAGTTTTGTATTCATCCATAGACTTATTGGAGAATTTTGAAGCTCATCAAGTTCAATTCTGTCTTAACATACAAAAACGTTCTTGTAAACATGATAAAGCTTAAAAATAAATGGTCATCAGGATATGATGAGGTGCCTGTTCAGTTATTAAAAAAAGTTGATTCATGTATTCTTAAACTATTAGAATGTCTTGTAAATTCAAGCTTTATCTCTGGTGAATTTCCTGATCAGCTTCGGGTGGAAAAAGTAATGCCTTTGCATAAAAAGGGTGAGATAGAGAGCATTGAGAATTACCGACCGGTCGTAGTTACCTCTTAAAAATATTTGAATATGCATTTCTGGATCAACTTTTGCCATTTTTAGAAAAACACAAAATAATATCTCAGAAGCAACATGGTTTCCTGGCAAATCGATTAAAAAATTCAGCAATTCAAGAATTTTATAAAATTATTCTGGACAAGGTAGACTCGGGCGAGTGCCCGGTTGGTTTGTTTTTGGATCTGAGTAGAGCTTTTGATTGCGCAAACCATAACAAATTACTAAATATATTTTACAATTACGGTGTAAGTGGGACATCATTAAAATGTGCTCAGTCATTTTTAGGACCAAGAAAACAGTATTTGTCAATAGAAGATATATCGGATTCAGGAACAAAAAAAGTTCTGCTCGGAGAAGGAAGCAACTGAGACAGACGTGCCACTGATCTCTATTCTCGCTCCACTTTTCTTTATAACCTATATTAGTGAGGTGGTCAAAATTGCAAAATACGATGGCGTTAACTGTGTTTTTTTGCAGATGATAGTAACTTTTCAATTTCTTATTAAAACTTTAGAAAACGAATGCAATACACTAATAGATTGATTGTACGAGTGGTTTGATTTTCATGATCTCAATCCTGACAAAACTCGTTATTGTTTCACCTACCCCAAAAAGTCGTTAATAACTTTCCAAAAATAAAAATTAACGGTTCAACAGAGACAATTTCATGTAGGTCGCTGTTTCAAAAATATAGAATTATGACAGTTGCATGTCTGTTTATTTGCCATATCTGTATTTAAATTTTCTGTAATAAATAGTAGTTTACGTAACAAGTCCCGAAAGTGGTCTTTTACTGGAAGAGTGGGCAAATTGCCTGCGAGTATCACAAAAAAGCACCCGTTCCTTTACAGTATTTAAATATACTCTCCTACATGTAGTATTTCACCGGTTTCTATTGTGCTTTACTGACATTTTAAATATTCATTTCTAGATAAAGCGCCTTGGTATTGATGGACTTTAAATCCAACAATATCAAGTTTTTCTACTATTTAATTAATTCCCGAAAGAAAATCTTTTATTTTGTGTTTAGTTTCATAAAAACCTGGTATTCAAAGCACTTTGCTCGAAGTGATATAAAATGACAACGTTTGCAAAATCGTATAAAACGTTGCTGCATAATTTCATACTCGCTTTATTTTCGTGTAAAAGCTATATTATGCGGTTAATAGTGTAGACAATTTAATATTCTAATTAAGCTGCCAGAGACTGTAATTTGGTGTCTCCTAGTGCCTGCTTTATATCAAACGGAGTGTGAGGCTATAAAAAAACACGATAGCTAATACCTTTTAGATTTCTACGTAAATGTTCCAATTGAATTTATTTATTTTATTGCTGAATTAAATACACTTTGTGGCATTAGCACGATAGAATAGTGAAATAAGTTTAATGTGAGTAAAATTTACGGATGTTTCACACAACAAATGGCCAAATAATTCGTAGGTTACTACAATAAATTTTATCTACTCCTTTGACAGTGAAATATTGAGTCGTAGATAAAGCATAGTACGTAACTCGAGTGGCTAGAGGTATTACGTACTCGTGTAATTACGCACTCGCCGCTACGCGGCTTCGTGCGTAACTTTTCCACTCGTACGTAATGTCCTACTTACCACTCTTGTTACGTAATATACTATTATATAATTATTAGGTGGTATCAGTTGTCAAAAGACAGATACGTATATAAAATTGACACCTGTCGGACAATTAGTGTATGAGATATAGCATTGTGAGTAAAGCAAATTTTGTTATTGTAGAAAAATTAATGCAAAAAAATTTTTAAATAAAGCATAAATTTTTCAGCAGGAAAAATATAATTGAAGCCAAGACTTGGCTTAATAAAAATTATTTGAACGATGCACCAGCAAAATCAACCTTTGAAAATTGATTTTCTACATTTACCCTACAATGCGCATTTTTTTATTTCGTACCAGATTTGCTACATCATGTAATTATGAAAAACAAATTAGTCCTAATGAAAACGGTTATTGTTTTTATTTACACAGAAGTGTAAACCACATTTTGAACACTTGATGAACAAAAATGATTTGCAAATAGGTTTTCTGCATCTTAGACATGTTTCGTTATAAACAGGCCAATGATCAAATCTATCTTGTCGGAAATCTTTTGGTGGGTTAAAAGAATTGGATTTTGTCTTCTTAATTTAAATACTTTTCTCAAGATTGATTGGTTGTCCTCTTTTGTTCGAGTTTGAAGAGCCTTGATTACATAAGCAATACCCAGTCGACAATTTGTCAAAGATAAACAGTTACCTCAGCAATTTTTTTCACTTTCCTGTACAACAGCCAGGCGTTTGTTATGGTCTTATCAATTAAATGATAAAATATTCGTAAACACCATTTTTTACTGCGTATTTTAATTTTATCTCCTATCAATCCATTCAGTATATCGACGTCTCCCATGTGTCTATTATACAATAAATTAAGACATTCTATTCCATTTGGTTCTTTTTCTTTTCTGTTAAAACGTTTCACCTGCAATAAAACCAATTAACCTGTAAAAAAAGACACAAGCATCACTATTTTATTGTCTTTCCATACTACTGAGGAAACTTCTACCGCATCAACATCGGCCACATACTCTTGAGAAACACTGGGCAGTAGATAGTTGGGAATTCACCCTCTTCGAACTGTTCACAAAGAAAAAATCCCATTTTATGCAAGATAAGTAATAAGAAGTATTAAGGTGTAGTAATTGTCAAAATAATAATTCAAATTACGTGGTACGATTCTGCACAATCGAAAGACCACATTAGCACTAGCCCCAAATCTGGCTCTTCTGTTTTTTTGTATTGAGGATTATTTAATACGAGAAGCCATCTGTTTTACAAAGTACAAATAGTTTGTATTCCCATTTATGAGGTTTCGCAGAAAAATATTGTTTTATATGTAGTGCCTACCGTTCGTTGCACACCGCTGTTCGTCAACACAAAGGTACTTGTGTAATGTTTGGAATCTATCTTTCAACTCATCAATGATAAATCGTAAATTATAAAGTCTATCATGCTCTGGGTGACCTTTTGGTTTCATTTCTGAGTTTATTGTAACTCATAAGATTACTTATTTTATTAAAGCCAAGTGTGGGTGATCAATAGTTTCTCAGGTCGAGCATATGCACTGTAGACATATAAATGCATATTCCTATAAATTGTTTGATATCATGTCTATTTACATTAGCAACTCTATTTCCTTCTCCAAACATTATAGGTGGTCTCTTCAGCAATTCTTGACAAGAGGTCTTGGACAACAAAATATTGGAAGAATGAAAACGGTTTTTAAAGATCACTTATGGTATGTGGTAACTTCGTATTCCCTCTGAATTTTAAGGCATCCTGGTTTGGAATTAGATTTTTCTTACGACATAAAATATTTTTACATATTGCCTTATCAAATTTATGAACTTCTACAACTAGTTCTTGAATATCACCATTTCCTACATTTTCATCTTTCACTACTCGGATATTACCTATTATTAATAATATCTTGTAAATTCAATTGGCAGAAAAAGTAAATCATTTTCATTCAACTCAGCTGAGTAATCTTCACTAATATCTGGATAATCTAAATCGTCTTCACTATCAAAAAAGTGTTCAGCAATTTCTTTCAATTCTTTATCAGTAAGAATATTTTTCCCTTAGAAATTCCGCATCATTTTGAATAAAATTGGTACTGTAAAAAAAATCAACGTTTAAGCACAATATATCAGATCTGATACGTCCCTTTGAGGCTGATGTACAGTTGAAAAAAAAAATAATAATATCAATACTTAATGATTTTGATTTTTGAATACAAACCGTGAACCATGAAGTTCAGAAAATAAACCACGAAAATAATCACAAATCATAAAATTCTTCACTAAAGTATTACCACGTGCAACATGAACGAAGACACGGTTTTGAGACGCACAACGACAATAAATTCAATTCCCTATTAAAGAACTATATTAGGTAAGGTGTATCTAAACGTCTACAATATGCAGCCGAGGAATATGTCAATTCACTAATAAATTAAGTGGGTTTAAGTACAGTTGTATCAGATCTACATTGCGCATTGTAGGGTTAAACAATTGCGACAACATCTGTTTAGGATAAAATTAGCAGAATCATCACTATGCAGAGGCTGCGAACAAGAAGAGGAAACAGTAGAAGATATGATGTATGACTGCTCTACTTTTCCTGAAATCAGGAGATCCGTGTTGGGCGAGTAGTGGCTCACACCATCCGATATCGGAAGCCTCATCACCTATTTTAGATCTCTATGCCTGATGACAGCCTGAGGTGTGGATATCCCTACACAACTGGAGGATGCACAATGGGTATGTGGCCTTAGTGCTGATAGAGCACTTGCTCGCTCCTCTCCAAATTTTCAGATCCAGAGGGTTAAACGAGGAAAAATGCATCTAAAACAATGAACGCAGTACTATCTCAAACCAAAACATCAAAAAATTCTACAAAATTATTTTAAATGATTATAAACTGTGGATGATCGAAAGATCTAGACTTTAAAGATCTGTAATAAATATGTTGGACATATTGTGCATAAATATTTGCACATGTCGTGCGTGTTTAAAAACGATAACAAGCAAGGTGTTGATGGCTCAAAGCAATGTTTAGCGAAATTCAAATGTAAAAAAGTCATTATTTTCTGTCGATATATTACAGTAGAAGAAAAATGACTTTATCAATATACTTCAGAGTCCAATCAACACTTTTTCGGGTATACTTAACGCGATGAACCAACTCTAAAGGCGGAAACATACTATCAAAACGTGACACGACGCCACGCCACCCGACGCATGTTAGTACCTCTCAATTCCATATATTTAATACAGTTAGAAGCACATAGACAACACGCTATGTGAACACACGCCGCAACATAAATATATGGACTAACATGCGTGGCGTCGTGTCACGTTTTGATAGTATGTTTCCGCCTTTAAGCGTGGAAAAATGCAACATCAGTGTTTTGGGGTACAATAAAATCGATTACTTCGAAAGGAGCCAGACTATCAACAGCTATTATTACATATCTTTATAAGAGTGCTTGAAGGATAACATTAAGAAAAAATGGCACCATTATAAAAATATAACAAAATCCACTGGGTCACAAATCAATGAAAACAATTGTAAAATTGCATAAATTAAGCTACAAATTTCTTCCACATCCACTGTTTTTCTAAGACTGGCTCCTAGTGGTTTTATCGGTTAAAATTTTATATAGTGTAGCAATCTCTATGTGCTAAAAGTTGAAAATTGGTACTTATGACCTTCATAAAAATATCTACTTTATAGTGCTTACATAAAATTGCAACTTTAAGACCGATCATTTGGTTTCCAGTGCTCAATATAAGTAGATATACTAGACGGCGGTTGTTCCGGATATTCTATAAAGCATTTGCTACATTGGATTGGAAATATAGAACTTGAACCGTACGATTTGATTCTGAAAATGATCGTGGTAAACAATTAAGATAATTGACTGTTTGAGTGAACCCCGACGTTCCTGTGAATATTAAATTATAGTTTAAAATCAATTTACCAATATTCTGCTATCACGTTTCTAAATCTTCTCGCCAATACTGTGCAAAGTAGAGAATCCTAGAATGTGACTACTAAGAAGTACAAGGAAAAGAAGTACAGAAATAAAAAATGTAACATGGAATACAATTAAAAATAACTTTTTTTTTAATTTGCTTTGCAAGAGAAAGTAGACGATGGAACAAGACGTCAGAACTTTGAAGCTAAAAAAGTCATGTTTTATCAAAATAATATGATAAAATAATTTTTTTTTACAATACTAGCAGCTTATTACAATTTTTCTTTTTTTAATTTTTTTCACTTTTTCATGATTCTTTTGCTTTTCTAAGATTATTTTGTTTTTTTTTGTGAATTTTTAAATTATTCATGTTTTCTTATTTATTTTTTATAAATTTTTAAATTTGCAAAGCTTCTTTTTAATTTCCCAAGATTACAATTTTGGTGTCGTTTTTTTAATAACGATCACCAAGACGTTATACTAAAATCTATATATATAATAAAACTGTAGAAATAAAAAATATGTACATTAAAGATATTTAACCAATAATTATCGAGGACTGTTACTACATCGATATAGAACCCAAAAATGTGGTTAGATTTTTCTGTCTGTCTGTATGTACTATAAAAAAAGAGGTCGAACAGATCCTAATATGTACTGGCATGAACTAAGGGATAGTATCTTGAAGTCAAGCGAAATTGTTATTGGTATGCACCAAGGAAAGAAAGAGAATTAGTTTAATGAAAACCGTGTTCAAATAACGCTTTAAGGGATATCCCACGCAGTTTCCCAAATAAAGAACAACAAGTCAACATAGTTGCAGAAATCCCAAAAGCACTAGACTGTGAAATAATTCCTTACCCCAAAACTCTTTTTGGCCTCGTTTGGACTTAAGAGGAGATTCTACAAGAATTCCGAGACTCACTTATAGTAAAACTACACAAAAACAAAGGTGACGCTACAGACCCTAGCAACTATATAGGAGCATATCATTACTATCCGTTGCAGGCAAGGTTCTCACTAGAATAATGGCAAATCGGCTTTTGCTCTATATTGACAAAATTCTCACTCAGACACAAAGTGGCTTCAGGCCAAATAGATCTACATCTGATTTGATTGACCGAGATGTTTTCGCAATTGGTAGTAACCTGCTAAGATTCCTACCCCTGTTCGGAGTTTTTGTCCGGTTAATGTATTAAGTTTTCTTGCTGTTTCCTCGCCAGGGTGAGGTAATAACTCTCTGGCCGGTATACAGTTCGTTGATTTATCCCAGCACTGTATAAAGTTTTAGTAAGAGTGCCGTTTGATAAGGTTCACGATAGCGGACATTGTTAGCTTAATAAATGGGCTAGGGCTAACATATTTTTAACACACAGACCTCCTTGCTATTTAAATTGTCCGCAATGCGGTTGCCTTTAGAGTTCCCATATCCTTTGTTCCAGCTTAGAGTGACCACGTTATTCTAGCTGGGCCTCAGTTAGATTTTGGTGACATATTAGTACTAAACTTGAAGTAATACGTGGTCTATTAAAGGTCAGTAGTGCTTGTTGGCAGTCCGTGTAAATATTTATCCTGCCTGTAATTATTCTATTAAATATTTTTTTTGCAGCTATGGTTATGCCTGTGAGTTTTGACTGAACTAAAATTGATAAGCCATCCATACCCCATTTCAGTATTGGGCTCAGAGATCTAGAGTAAATTCCACATCTCACACCATGTTGCGTTTCTGATCCATCCGTATAGACGCTCAAAGCGATCACTTTAGGCCACCACACGACAGCACCATATATGAGCATAGATTGCCTTGGTAACCTTGGGAGATAATCCTCAGGTCTGTCCTATGGTTTGACGGCATTGCTTATAGGATATATATGCTTTTTTAACTCTACTTTATATGTGTGAGTTCCATGTCAGCTTGCTGTTAAGGATAACATTTCACTTTTGTAGCAAAGCTTAATTTAACGTTGAGAACACTAGGTGTTTTTAAGCCCTTAGGTTATTTTTTCGTAAAGAAAACATTTTCTGTCTTTTTGGTGTTAATGCACAGCGATTGCTCTTCACACCATATCTCTTAAGTTTTTAGAGCCACTTGCATTCTGACGTATAGGGTTCTTTTTAACTATCCAGTTGGCAGAATGACAGTGTCATCTGCGTAGGCTTCTGTATAGATTTTGTCATGTTCATTGAGAGAACAGTGGACGGGCAGTCCCTCATAACCTTACCTCGTATCTTGACGTCGTACAGTTATTTCTATTGCACGCATGAAGAGCATGGTAAGAATCCATCCGCTTACTGTTGTAGGTATATCTCGGGCAATAAGTGAGTGCAGTATTTTAGGGAATGTGGTTTTATCGAAAGCTCCCTCGATATCTATAAAAAGGCCCAGGGTTCACATTTTCTGTCCAATGACCGCTCGATCTGACCAACCACATGATATAGGGCCGTATCGGTGGATTTCCCTGTTGTGTATGCATGTTGATCGTGATGTAGTGATGTGGTATGAATCAATCTATACCTTATGTACCTGTTATTAAGCGTCTATAGCGTATTTAATGAGAAAGACAAAATACATACATTTACTATTCTCATAAGTTTTTCGATAAGAAGGAAATAACTTTGAATTTTCGTTATACTGTTAAATATTGTTACAATCTGTGTTACACTGTAAAAGTATAATCTATTTATCATGTATTAAATTGGGTAGGTATACCTTAGAATTATGTCTCATAGTTTCACAAAATTAAACTATATTAAAGATAAAGTGTATGGATATAGAAGTAGTCCACAAAGGAAATTGGGTACATTTGTTCTCAACAGCAACAGTACATGTATAACAATTATATTACTTTAAGAACTCTAACACCGTTTAAAAGTTTAACAAAGTTTTGAACAGGATCCCAGCGTTCTCTGAACTGATGCGGATTCTATCACGGATCTTAAATTAGCAAGTTCTTGTTGAGTGCCACATAGTTTTCTCAACAAAAGTACATAGTTACGAACTAATATGACAGAAACTAAAAGATGAAAAGCCAATTTTACAATATTAAAACTAAGTGTAATCCAATTTTAGAAGCTAAACTTTAAGTAAAGCATTTTAATGGACTTAATTTACAAAGATATCGCTTCTGAATTGTCTAATAATAGTAAAGTACAATATAAATAACAAATATCTGTATATCCAGGTTCTAATTGAATTATAACAATTTTCTTTCATTTATCTGTAGTCTTTATTTTCTTTTCATTGTTTTTTTGATTTAAGAAGTTGTATGGCATTAATATTATTCCTCATTAGAATCAATTGAAATGGATCCTCCTTCCGGAACACCCTTCTTCAATAAAATTATCATTCGTGGATTCCAAAATTTTTAAATTGATTGTCCTAAAAATAAATTACAAAAAAAAATATAAATATGAAAAGTTATTTTCTTCCTCTTGTTTCTGCTCCACTTCCTTTTTCTGTTCTTCAACCCTTTCTCTATACTACCTTCAAATTTCTGATTTCTTCCTATTCGCTGCTTTTTTCTGCTCCTATACTTTCTGTTTCTTGCCTCTTATATCCTCTTACCACTTTCCATCCCTGACCTCACTGCTTTTCTGTAACTGTTAACTTCCTTCTGCTCTTTCTGTTTCAATATCTGCTAACTAAACTATTTCTATCAATTCTTCTAATATTTATTTTGTTTACTTTTTACTTTTTCTTTAGTTTTAGTATTTATAAATTCAAATCTTGATATGGATCCTCCTTCCGGACTACCCTTCTTCAATAAAATTATCAGTCGTGGATTCCAAAATTTTTAAATTGATTGTCCTAAAAATAAATTCCAAAAAAAATATCAATATCAAAATTTATTTTCTTCCTTTTCTTTCTACTACACTTCCTTTTTCTGTTCTTCGACCTTTTCTCTATACCTTCAAATTTCTGATTTCTTCCTATTCGCTGCTTTTTTCTTCTCCTATACTGTATCTTGTTGTCTTTTCTATGTCACTCAATTTTTTATTTGTATCAGTATTGATTTCTTTTATTTCATCTTTACATTCCTTGTTAATAATTGTTTTAATTTCTACTTCTTGTAACTCCTCTATTTCCGTTATTCTCGCTATTATTTCAGTTCTCATTTCTTTTTGGTTTCTTCCAATTTTTTTTTGTTTATTTCCATTTGCTTCCTCATCTCATCTTTAAATGTTTCTATATTTTTGTGCATGTCTTCTTTTATTTCTTTTTTCATAGAATCCATATTCAAATTTATTGCTTTAATATCTTTATTCATTTCTTTTTTCATAGAATCCATATTTAAATTTATTGCTTTAATATTTTTATTCATGCCTTCTTTTATAGAATCCATATTTAAATTTATTGCTTTAATATTTTTGTTCATGTCTTTCTTATTTTTGTTCATGTCTTGTTTTATTTCTTTTTCATAGAATCCATATTTTTGTTCATATTCTTGTTTATTTCTTCAATAATTTGTTCCATTTGTTCCCATGATAATTCCCTTCTATCCCCTATCTTACTATCCTGATTACCCTGACTACCCTGATTATCCTGATTAACCTGATTACCCTGACTTCCCTGACCATCCTGACCATCCTGACTCTCCTGATTATCAATATAATCCCCTTGCTCTAACATTCTATCTGTAATTTCCTTTCCCCCTCTTAATTTCATATAAATATACCTATAATTTATTTAATCTTTTACTCCCGAATCACATACTTTGTTGGGACTGTCATCAGGCCATGAAAACCCTGGGAGAGTACAACAAGGTTATCCTTAGTTGGGTTCCGGGGCACAAAGGTATCGCTGGCAATGAGGGAGCAGACAAGTGGGCAAACAAAGGAGCTGAAAGCCCGCTCATTGGCCCAGAGCCGACGTGTGGTATTGGTTACAACACAGCACGAAGAGCTGTTCGCCAGTGGATGGGCATAGAACATCGAAAGAGCTGGGAAAGAACAGAAGGTAAAATGCAGTCAAAGAGAATGCTGCAGACACCTACTGGTGCTATAGCGGCAGATGCCCTTGGGCTGTGGAGGAAGACCCTGTGGAAAGTGGTTGGCTTCATCAGCGGCCACTGGGTATTTCGCGGACACCTACATAAGATGGGAATTCAAGTTGAAAACCTCCTATGTAGAAAATACGGTGAGGAGGAGGAAACAGCCTTCCACGTGATATTCATGTGCCCAGCCCTGCAAGGTCTGCGTGTGAGATCCCTTGGCCTACCGACTGGAGATCAAAGGGAAGAACGGGCAACCATAGTCAAAAGAATCTCTTGGTTCATTAAGAACCTGGGATTTGACGAAGAATGAGGACCTGTGAATGAGGGTGCACAATAAGCTGTACTAGCTGCGATGCAATCCCATGGACTACCTCTAAGCCTGGCCCTCTTTAAAAAAAAAAAAACACACTTTGTTTTTAATAAAGCAAACTTGACACCTAATAGTAAATAAAAATCTCTTACCCTCAGTGCCGAAGCAGCCACACGTTCTGGGCGCCAATTAAAATGGATCCTCCTTCCGGAACACCCTTCTTCAATAAAATTATCAGTCGTGGATTCCAAGATTTCCAAATTGGTTGTCCTTAAATACAAAAATTATAAATAAAAAAAAATTCTTTCGCTTCTTTCTAAATCTTTCTTCTTCCGTTGTTCCACTCTTTCTCTATACCTTCCTCTTCCTACTACTTTCCAACTTTTTCTTGCTGCTGCCTTTATATTTATCTACTGCCTTTCTGCTCTCTTAAAATTTTCAACTGTGGCCTCTCTGCTTTTCTATGTCTGTTTTCTGGCTTCCTCTGTTGTGTATAGTCTAATTTTAATTTCTTCTTGAATATATTTTTCTTTTCCTTTTAATTTATACACTTTTGGATTATTTATTTCTCTTTTTATTTTAATTTAAATTTCAAAACTCAACTTCTATATCTTTACAATTTTATTAATTTTTCAACCATCTTTGACATTTTTTAAATTCAATTCATGACAATCTAATCAATACTAATCCTTAACAACGTAGCAATACAAAAACCATCTAATTTTACAAAAATACTTAATCTAGACAACCAATTTAAAAATCATGGATCACGTTCCAACATTTGATTGAAGGAACATGCACCATGAAGAAAAATCCATATCACAATATTCGGTTAAATTAGAATTTGATTTAACGGTGGTAAAACGTGATATTCTATATTTTTGACGTATTACGTGTGATACATTATTTTTTCAAATTTCCTTGTTAGATGTATCGTTGATAACTGAACGTATTTATTTAAAACTAGAATATCTAACGTCTGGGATTGATTAGTTTTTCGCAAACGACTTTTAATTCTGCACAAAAGAATCGTGTGTCCCTTCTAACTGGGCCAACAAAATATCTAAATCGTTACCTTTTATAAATATTTTTTAAATTATAAACTCGAACGTGACAGTTCCAAATTGTGCTGTTTAAGAAGGGATAAAGTTTCCTTGTTTTCTAAAAGTTTTTGAAAGTATACAAAAAGAAGATATATAGTCAATAAAATATATATCAAAACTTTAGTTCTACTTTAGTAAAACACTTTTGGTATAATCTATTTCATTATGAGATTACTTTAATCACTAAAATATATTTTTTTATATGATAATTAGTGAAAAGTGAGTGAAGCTTCGGTTTAGGTACATTAAAAGTTTAATGCTATTGTATATTTGCTTATATCTTTAATAAAAGTTATTGTTGAATGTTTAGTGTTGATATTGGTATATATTAAATATTTTAAGTACTTTTGCATATATCTCGTTAAAATGTGTTCAGATACCTTGAGAATCCTTTTTTCCTCCAAGTTTTATATCCGTTGTCATTTTTTTTAATAAAGACATTGTTACTTCAGTTTTGATTATCCTTTTAAAGGCTTGTCTACTCAATTTTTGAGTGTGAGCTATATGGTTATGTTTAAATATACGAGGTCTGTCGCAAAGTAAACAGGAGAAAGAATAAAAATTAATATATTTTTTTCGTAAAATGAAATTTATTTTATTCAAAATTGTCCCCTTCAAAGATAATACAGTGATTTGCACGGTCCACAAGTTTTTCGAATTAGGATTTTAGCTCACTGACCGGGATGTTATTCAAAATGGTCATCGACGCCTTTTGTATGACCTCATTTGCTGTCCTTTAATTGGCAAATGTATTCTTTTTCTTATAATAAGACCTAGTCCAGTTTTAATCCGATATGTTTAGCTTCCTTTGAAAGTTCTTCCTGTGATATTGAGCTCCAACTTTCGTACCATCTTTTAGCTGCTCTGTCTACCGGTCTTCGCTTATTTGGTTTTTGTGACTTTGCCCACTCTTTCTTCTGACATCCTTTCTACATGGTCTCTCGAACACCGCTTGCGTGTTTTAACCTATCTTACAACCTTCTGTATTCCCAGTTTCTCCTTGATGTTCTGGATCCTTATTTGATCCCAGAGTGTTACATCCTTGATCGTTCTTAATATTTTTATTTCGGTGATCCTTATTATTCCTTTTGTTAGTATAGGTCTTACGCATGTTTTGTATATTCTCATCTTACTCTTTGCAGTCATCATATGATACCTCTCAGGTATCCGCTGACTCTTGTTGATTCTAGGGCTTGTGTTCTTGTTTCTTGAATCAGATTTCTTTCACTTGATACCTCTACTCCTAGGTAGTTAAATCTTTTCACTTGCTGATTTATTTTGTAGGCAATTGCCAGTTTAAACCTTTTGGGTTGTATGGAGATAACCATTGATTTTGTTTTTTCTGTTACGATGCTCATGTTAAGTTTATGTCCTGTCACTTTCATCTTGTATAGCAGACGTATATAGGTCGTCTTTATTCTCTGCTATTAGTATGGCGTCATCTGCAAAACATAGTAGGTACTGTAATGGCTTGATTACCCATTCTGTATCCAGCGTTCACTTTTGTAATATTCGCAATGATTTGGTCCATGAAGATGTTAAACAGGGTAGGACTAAATCTGTCTCCTTGTCGTATGCCCATAGGGATTCGTACTTCCCCAGACAGTCCTTCGTTCGTTTTTATTCTGGTTATAGGTACATTTTCTATTCAGTTTCTGTATAATTCTTTAGTACCTGTAAGTGATATTGTTTTGATCCAAAATTTTAATTATATTATCTAATCGCACCCTGTCAAATGCCTTGATGAAATCAACAATACAGCTTTTGACTCATTTTTAATAAACAGACACACTTTTTCGACAGTTTTTGTCAGAATCACAAATTTTGGCTGGCCAACATGTTCTTCGTCTTCCAACTACTTACGACCCTCTTTAAACCGTGTAAATCATTTGTGTACTCGGCTACGAGATTAACAATCATCACCACGAATTTGTATCAATAATCGATGCGTTTGAGTAAATGTTTTACCAAGTTTAAAACAAAACTTAATATTGGCTATATGTTTAATGCTCGTTTTTCGACCAATGTTAAAAAGGTACTTTCACTCTGAGCGTGATAATTTGACAGTCCTGTTTACTTTGAGACAGACCTCGTATTCCATTTTAAATATGTCTTGCCATACTGAGCACATTTGTCCAGTTTCTTCAATATTTATTTTTTTATATTTTAACCTAATACTTAGTTCGTATCACTAACTATTTTTAACCAATATTGTATGATAAATTATTTTCTAATATCCTACAAGTATATTTAATTAGAATTATTAAAAAGCGACTAGCTCAATTAATCAAAGATTAAACATAGCGAGAGTATAATCTCTGGGTTAATTAATAAATTTACATTGAGATTTAATCGAATTTAATGGAAATTTAACAAAGCGGTTGTATATAATCTACTTAAGATTCAGTATTCCGTTTCAGAATATTTCCATAGCGAATGTACATTTCTAAAAGAGAAATCCAGACTGTGGCAACAATTCATCACTTTCTTATCTTTAACAATATTGCATTGCAATGAGCACTTGCCCAGACTTCTTCTTCTTTTTCCTATCGTTACTATTCGAATAGAGATATAGTATCAATAAATGTCAGATCCATTCATATATGGTGCTTTTATGGATATTTTAAAATCAAACCAATAAACAAGAGAAATGTTTATGGTTAAACTGCTATTAGAAAAAAAATAGGACATTATTTATTAGTTTATTAAATAGACAGGATTTTTAAAATCTATTTAAAATTTTATTTTTCTTTGGCAAAATGTTTTACTTTGTACTATGGAGGGTAAAGGTAGGTACCCTCCATACTTTGTACCTAAAAAATAAAAGAATCCCTAATAGATATGTCACTAGAGATAAATTGCACTTTTAAATTCTAGCTCTAAATGAAGAGTAAACTTTATAAAACTTGATATCTTTACATAAAGTTAAAAGAAAATCAAGACTCAAGCATATGAAAATCGATGTAATTTGGTATCCCAAGAATAGCTTTAAGAAATAATTCAAGATTTTCCATATAATTAAATAACTGTGAATAAACCACGCGAATTCATATCAAGTAAAAAATTCCATGATGGACTGCTTTTCTTGCCCCACGTTGGTACGACAAAATTTATGATGGTTCTATTTATTAGCTCCTGCTATTGGGTCTGGGTTCTTTCTTCTTGATTCAATTCAAATTATACCAATATTAATTATTATAAACTTTTATATTAACATTATTCAAATTACATTTCACAAAAATGACAAATTTCAATTCTCCATCAAACTCAAAAATCAAAACACATCAAAAAATCTAATAATCGTCTCTATGGTATTTCACTTCTTTATATACAATTCAAAAAAAAATAATAGTCACTGGTCTATGTCGTCACACTATACAGTAAGGTATTTCATTTACACAATTGGTAAGTGTCACTTGGCGCTACGCGCTCTGGTGGTTAAAAATGTTACTACTGCTAGGATGATAGATGTGATTTAATTACCTAAAGTTATGTAGTTTTTATTTACAATTGAAATGTTTTTATCATTAAATCAAGTTCTTGACTTTATTGAGGCTACTCCTAAGTCTCGAAATTTTGTAGAAGGAGAGAAAATAATTAATGCAGGACATTTAATGTATAATGGGTTGGAAAATCAAAACAATGATCAATACGCTATTTTGTCGTATTGTATACAATCATCAGCTTTTCGTGATAAACCCCATGAAATAAAAACAGTTATACAAAAAAATGGTCAAATTGTTTTATCAAAGTGTAGCTGTACAGCTGGACTTAGTGAAATAGTGAAAGATGTAAACACATCACAGCGGTGTTATTATATTGTACCCGGTAAGTGTAAATTTTAATGACACTGAATATAGTTTACCTTTTTCATTGTTTTTCTTTTAACAAAAAACCGATTAGGTTTTGAAAAATGATGAAAACGAACGTCTGAATTTTGGGCTGCATTACTTGAACATCCTTAAACACAACAGTATTTTCTACTTTTGTTTTTTTTTTGAAGAAAATCTAGCTCCACAATTATTTAATAAATCTGAGGCCATAGTTAAATGTTAATTTTCACTGATGTACACTTTTTTTATTATTTATAGACGAAATATAAATAAACAAAATTGAACAGCATACAAATTTGCCTTATTTTTATGTATGGCTAACTACCAGCTGTCACCCTAGCGATAGTTTATAATGTGACCACCAGTCAGCGCACCATGTCCGGTGACACATACCAATAGACACAGTGATACCATAACAAATCCCCACAATTAAAAAAAATAAAATTTTCTCCCAAGACATATTTTATTTTTTTAAATTTACTTTAAATTTTTGTTTTATTTATTTTCTTCCATATTTTTATTTTAATCTTAATTTTAATTTAATCTTATTTACTTTTATTTAACTATTTTATATATTTTTTTCTCTTTTTATAATTATATACAATGCTCATCTAAATCTTCCTTAATCTTCTATTAATGTTATCTATTTCAAAATAATTTATATCCTCATCTTCGTACGTTTTCTTCTTAAATTTCCTTTTATTCTCATTATCATAATTAATTTCAGTTTTATTTTTATATTTATTTTCATCAACTTCATATATTTCCATTTCATATTCTGCTTCTTTATTTTTGTAATATTTATCTTTATCATTCTTCTTATTATAGTCATTTTCATCATTTAATTTTAATCTCATATTTTCATATTCTTTTTTTAATTTTTCTTTATGAGAAACATATCGTTTATTTTTATAATCATTATTTTTATTTTTTTCCTCTTGTACATTGTCTTCATGACAAATAAATTCTTCATATTTTCCCGTAGGTTTATTTCTATTTTCATTTATATTTGTATCATAATCTACCTCCTTAAATCCATATTTCAATTGGTCTACTTCTTTTTGTATTTTACTATTTTCTTCTTTAAAAATATTTTTCATTTCATTTATAATATCTACTTTCATAATGTTAATATCTAATTTTATGCCTTCTATATCTTCTTTTAAAATCTTTAACTCTTTCTTATCTTCTTTTCTATACTTTTCTTGTTTTCTACTATTTTCATCCATTTTTCTATTAGTTTCATCTAATTTTTCATCCATTTTTCTATTATTTTCATCAAATTTATTTTCCAAAAATTTAAACATTCTCTCCATGTCTGTTTCTTGATGTGGTTTTGAACTAATAGCATCTCCTATCACATCTACACTTACCACCTGAATACTTGTGTTTTCTTCTCCTTCTGAAAATCCATCATTTTCTGTTATACCAATATTTTCTATTATTTTATCTACATCCTGTCTTATACCATCATTCCTTTGTGTTTCATGCCTATTTTCACTGTATTCTTGTATTTCATCCTCTCTCCTTCTATTTCTTCTATTTTGTCTTGTATCCATTTTATTTAAGTATTTTTAAGTATTTAAAATGTTAATTTGTTATATTTATTGAATTTATATGTTGATTTTTAAATAATTTTAATTTTAAAATTAATGTTTAATTTTTAATTAAATTCTCCCCACAAATCACTGCTCTATTATGTAAATCAAATATCTCACCTGTTTGTCAAATTTCTTGTCTTCTCTTATTCTTCCAGTTTCCGGGTTTTCTCGCAGTGGGTCTTGTAGTCGGTCTTGTCGTGGATCTCGCAGTGGATTCTTGTAGTCGGTCTTGTAGTGGATCTCGCAGTGGATTCTTGTAGTCGGGTCTGGCAATGAATCTAGTAGTGGATCTTGAAGTCAGTCTTGTAGTTGGGCTTGTAGTCGGTCTTGTAGTGGATTTTTGTAGTCGGACCTTGTAGTGGATCTAGGAGTCGATTCTTGTAGTGGAGTCGGCGCAGGCAATGAATCTAGTAGTGGATCTTGTAGTCGGTCTTGTAGTTGAGATGGCCCCACGTTGGGCGCCAAAATTTAAGATGGACTGCTTTTCTTGCCCCACGTTGGTACGACAAAATTTATGATGGTTGTATTTATTAGCTCTTGCTATTGGGTCTGGGTTCTTTCTTCTTGATTCAATTCAAATTATACCAATATTAATTATTATAAACTTTTATATTAACATTATTCAAATTACATTTCACAAAAATGACAAATTTCAATTCTCCATCAAACTCAAAAATCAAAACACATCAAAAAATCTAATAATCGTCTCTATGGTATTTCACTTCTTTATATACAATTCAAAAATGATATTAGTCACTGGTCTATGTCGTCACACTATACAGTAAGGTATTTCATTTACACAATAGACACAGTAATACTATAACAAACAATATATATATATATATATATATATATATATATATATATATATATATATATATATATATATATATATATATATATATATATATATAACGTAAAGTCAATTGTGGAGGTGCAGTCAACGTTATGGCCAAGGTAATTAAAAGAAAACTCTTTGATTACAGTCAAGCTTTCTAATTGATTTAATTCTTCTTCACGACATCTATGGTAAAGAACAATTTTTTATAATAAAAATATTGTTACACATTTAGGTTACTTACTAATCGTGAGGTTACAAGAGAAACGACGAATTCCGTTTAACAACATTACACTAATAAAATAATTTAAAATTAAGGTAGGTACATCACTATTTTTTAAAAATACATAAAATTATATACATTTAAGACATAAAACTAATTATTTAGATCTTTCTTGTGTGGAGGTTTGTCTTTAAATGATGATTGATTTTTAATGTGTCTTTAGTTTCTTTTAAAATTTTCATATATGTATATGTGTTTTTTATATATAGTTTTTATTTTAACAACAGTAGGAGAGCAAAACATGTTATTGATATATTTATTTGTGATTTTGAAATTATATCAAGTAAAATTCTGTTGTCATGAGATGAGGGATTTTAAATTCAAAGATTTTTATATGTACTATTTAGTAAAAGTTGTTGGTTCTTGTGTTTGTATATTTAATTTATATTAGTGTTTTATTAAACTTTATATTTATTTTAATTAATTTATAGTGATATTTTCTTTATATTTATATTTTAGATTTTATTTATTTAAATTTATTTATATTTATTTTTGGAAAGATAGAATGTAACAATAAATATTGCTTAGCCCTTCTATATCAGATTTTCTATTGATACATGTTTCCCTTCTGTCAATGTGTGTCATTTCCAAGAACAACCGTTTCTTAAGGTTCCTTTCCCTTTCTAGAATTTTGAATATATATATGTCGTAGTCACTTGGCGATTCAGGCACATAGCTATGTGACTGGGCTATTTTAGGCACATAGCTCTGTGCCCGTCACGTGCCGAGTATAGATCCATCACATCTCTATGTGACTGATTTTAGCCCGTAGTCACATAGCGATTCCGGCACATAGCTATGTGCGGAGGACAAGTCAGTCACTTAGAGATTTATCAAATTCAAGACCATCACATCTCTATGTGACTGATTTTAGTCCGTAGTCACATAGCGATTTCAGCACATAGCTATGCGCGGAGAGAAAGTCAGTCACTTATGATCTACCAAGTTGAGGGCTATTACATCTCTATGTGAATGAATTTTAGCCGCAATCACATAGCGATCCAGGCATATAGCACGGGGAAACTTAGAGAGATTCGGAAAAGTTCATTTATAAACTAAAATTATTTTTTTTATATATATTTTTTAATGCGTACTTTTTATTAAGAAATACTTTTTTCTTTTAAATAAATTGAAATAGAATAGTTATTTGTGACACAAGGACGGAAAATGACATTTTGCAAGAGCGAGTAAAGTTGTGTAGCCGAGGTGCGTAGCACCGAGGCGAAACAATACGAGCACTTGCAAAATATTTTCCGGACGTGTAACACACACTATTTTTTGGTTCGACTAATTTTTAATATTTTCAAAAGTTCTGTTATGTTCAAGACTTGACTGCTTGTGCTAACTGAACTAAGACCACTGACTAGAAGATAGCCGACAAAATGTCAGCTGGTAATTAATTTTTATACATACAAATGTTCTTGATACAAATACTGTGCTAATAACATAGACAAATTAATTAATTAATTCTATTATCTCTGGCTAATAAGCAGCACAGAGAAAATTGTTATATTGAAAATATTAAAATCAATATCTAATAATTTTATATAAAAATAGCAGAGACAATGAACTATTTATATCCATAATCGAATGATAAGTAGTTGTAAATTGACATAAATGTCAAATTTTATAATACAAGTTGTGAGAGAAATTAAATGTAAATTAGAATCATGCTTACATTTAGAAAAAGTTATAGGTAAGTTTAGTATATTGTACGTTGTTTTTAATTAAATTTAATTAAAAGTTATAATTATTATGTATTTTTGGTGACTTAAAATTTAAACTCATAGCGCCATCTCTTTAGATAATCTAAAAGCTACTTTGCCGGCCTAGGCCGGAAAATGCCATTTTCCGGACGATTTTGAAGTAATTAATAGTATTGTTTCTGGACGGAGGACCAAAAAATTATTAAACATATTTTGTGTAATAATTTATATTATACGACACATTTATGAAAAAAAATTCTTTGCATGAAGTATACGAATGATTTAACAAATTCAATGATAATATGGGCGCACCCGAATTCCGGTACGGTCAGACCTTTTTATTTTTAGGGGCTGGGGATAATTAATCCCTTTCTCGAACTCCGGTACGGTAAGAAATACGCGGATTTAAATAAAATTGAAGCAATTCTATGAAAAGTATTAACAAACAGATAATTCCGATATGGTACCAGTAGATACGAATACTTTGGTTATAACTACTAAATTATTAAAATTATGAAATTATTTTAGACCCAAATTTTATGGAAACAACATTTGCTTAATTACAAAAATACATATACGTATTATCTAAATCTAAACTACAACTGTTAAACAAACATCGATGAAAATTTGCCAGAGACACATTTAACAAAATGTAAACGAGAAATTTTCCCACTCTTGTACTCTTGTATTTTATCATTTGTAAATTTTTGTTTTTTGTAAATTTTCTTACGAATTGGCCTTAATTGGCAAATTTTTGCTGTATTAATTTTTATATACGAGTCTGCCTGCATGTTTTTCAGAGCCTTAATGAATATGTGTATATTTGGATGTGGACTGCCGCAGTAGGAAGTAAATTTCGAATGAAATGATTCGCAAGTGTTTGTGGTTCGCCAAAGGGCGGCTGTGTTCGCTGCCCATGTCGTAGGAGGAAAAGGAGATTCCTCAGCAATGTAGGTCTCTTCTAAATAGTCTGCAAATTTTGTTGCCTTTTCACTATCCAGTTGTTGCGCGGCAAAATCAATCGCGAATGCATCGCCGACTTCGTTTGGATTTAGAAAAGGCAGTCCAAATAAATGTTGAATCCATTGTCCAATCTCAGACTCAACGATTTTGTAAACCGTAGAGAGTCCACATGAATTTTAAATTACTTTTGCACGAGAATATATATTGGCTTTAGCATTGGTCACCAGTAGAAAACCTTCGCGCAAGTTGGTTTGTAAGGAAATTGAATTAAAAAATCGTGGACTTCTGATGAAGTTTTCGGTAACTTCGGCATTAATTTAAGCTTGGTACAACTTATATTGTTTTTTAATTTGTTTAATATTCTTTTAAGTTAAGGTTGCCAATGTAGAAAATTTGGTTTTCAGCTCCGAATGAATTATTTTTGATGGTCTTTCACTCAGAAATCTATCACCGCCATCAGGTATTTTTCTTTTTAGGTTGTTATTAATTTTTTGCCTATTCAGATCTGCCATCGGTATGGGTGCGTGATTGTGAAATCCGCTAATTCTAGAGAAGATATCGTCCATGCCCATAGTGTATATTTTCACTGTATGCAGCTCTAACACATGTGTAAAATTAGGGGATTACCACGTTCACTTAAAATTTTTTTAAAACTTGCCATCGTAAATATACTAAATTAATTTTATTCTGAAACGAACGATGGCTCAATAAAACTAAAATTTTTTTCTACCGATTTTAACAGTACATCAAAACTCACAATTATAAACCAAGTTTACCTGCTTACTACACAAATAGCCCTCAACTTGGTAGATCCTAAGTGACTGACTTTCTCTCCGCGCATAGCTATGTGCTGAAATCGCTATGTGACTACGAACTAAAATCAGTCACATAGAGATGCGATGGTCTTGAATTTGATAAATCTCTAAGTGACTGACTTGTCCTCCGCACATAGCTATGTGCCGGAATCGCTATGTGACTACGGGCTAAAATCAGTCACATAGAGATGTGATGTATCTATACTCGGCGCGTTTCTAAGTGACAGGCACATAGCTATGTGTCTAAAATAGCCCAGTTACATAGCTATGTGCCTGAATCGCCAAGTGACTACGACATATATATATATACATATATGTCCGGTTTATAGCGTTCGCCGCCTTCTGGTTCCTTGCCTCCAGCCTTTTTGGTTATTCCAGTCTCCTTCTTGAAGGTTTCTTTCCGACATGGCTTTTCGTACTCCTCCTATCCATGTAATTTTTGGCCTTTCACGTTTTTTTCTTTCCGGGGGTATCCATTTCAATATATTTTTCGGTAGTCGTTCGTGATTCATTTTTTGTACATATCCGTACCAACAAGAGTTGCCGTTGTTATATTTTTTCGATTATATTTGTTTCGACCCTAATCCGGTCATTAGTTACTCCTTGTATTTTAGATATTGTGGCTGATCTTCGCCAATAGTTCATTTCTACAGCAAGAAGTCTCTGTTCCATTCTTTTTGATATTTGCCAAATCTCACAGACATATAGAAGTGTACTTTTAAAAACAGAATTGTACAACTGGTGTTTTCTTTTGTTGGATATACTCTTAGACCATAGAAATGAATTCATTGCTCCGATTAATTGTTTGGATTTAACAATTCTCTCCTCGATTTCGTTTTCTGTCCGACCTGAGTGCTCTATTCTGGTTCCTAAGTACGTATAGTTTTCACATCCCTTTATTCGCTCTCCTGTGTTTAGTACCATATCTTGCTGCTGACCTCCTATACACAGATATTTTTTCTTTGACATATTTGTTGAGAGACCCCAGTTTTCATATTCTTTTAGTAGTTTTCTGGTCATAAATTCTAGATCTTCTAAGTCTTGCGCTACCACCACCTGGTCATCAGCGAAGTGCAGTGTGTAGAGTGTTGTTCCATCATCTAGTTTTATGCCCATGCCACTACATGTTCTTCTCCATTTTCGGAGGACCTCATACAAATAAATTTTAAAGATACCATGAGATCTATTTCAATTTTTTTTATTATATTAAAAATATTAAACCAATTAATTAATCCTATAAGAGAATAATGAAAGTTTTACATTATTTAAAAAACTTTTATCTTTTGCTTAAATTAAAGATGCTACTAAGCGTTATTAAAGAGTCTGTGTGTTTATGTGTGTGTGTGTGTGTGTGAGAGAGAGAGAGATCTAGTAATTTTCTTAGAACACTAATGATTTTTCAGCAATGGCTAACATACTATTAAAACCCACCTTTTTGCCGAGAAGGGAATCCGAGAAATTCACAGTTGACCAATTTACAGGAAACTAATCAAGCGTATAGTAATCACTGATACTGAAACTGGTACAAGTTTAGTTACACAAACTTGAGAAATAATTTTCTTGTTGTCTTTCTTGTAAAACAAGACAATACTTGAGTCGAATCGTATAATCAAGAGCAGGGTATTTTGTTGGACAGTGTACTACATATATATTTAGAGATTTCAAAATAATATTCCAATTTTCTCACAAAATTTGCGATTTAATAAAAAAATATAAATCACCTTTATTTTAAACAAGAAAGTTTTAGTTTTGATGCTGCACTAGTTACGAGGGGCGTTTACGATCATTACTGTTGTACCATCTACTTTATCGAAACAAAAAAAAATACAATTAAACAAATTATAGAAGAATTCACAGCATAGACTCAGTTTACCGGATGCGAAGTAAAAAAGTAGTAGGTCACAAGGCATACGGCGACTCAGGTGGTAGGAGGACAGCGGATCGTGGGTTCAAAGTTCTTAATAATTTAGTCTATAGTTAATTTTAACTAAGAGAAAGAATTTGGTGAAATTGACAAAAAATATAGAAAGAATTCTACAGGGCAGTTCAACGAAAAAACGTCGCCAATAATTGGTCGCGGGAAAAAAGGTCGCGTACAAAAGGTAGTGCATGAATAGGTCGCTGGCAAAAAAAGGTTGCCAACGAAGAAAGATTGTGTACAATTGATCGCGCGATAAATGGTCGCGTAGAAAAATATAAATTCCAATTTTACAAAATTGGCATTTTTCGAAATTATTGCATATTTTCATTTTCCTTCACATTTATTTTCACTTCAGTGACCTGTTGGATTCCTTGACTCCAACATGTTTTTTTGGAGCAGTGACGAAGATGATGAAGATATGTTGTATTTGGCTTATGTTAGTAAAACAAAAAAAAAATATTGGGATCAGCCATTGTGGCTGAAAAAGAGGAAAATTGGTGGAACATTCGACGTAATGCGAGAATTGGACATGTACCTAAACTACATAAACAACTTTGAATCGAAAGTTTTTGGTGAAATGCTAAGGACCTGATTTTTAAAAGAAGATAATTACAAATTCTCTTACAGGTTGGTTCAAAAATGAAAAAATATGCTTTTTAATGAAATTGTTTTTTTTTATTCAACATCATTTCCCTCAGCTTAAACACACTTATCCAATGATCCTCTAGGAATTTTATAACATCTTTGTAATGATTTTCTGGAAAATATTGTTTCAAGACTAGCTTTTTTATTCGATGAAAAACATTTTTCACGAAGAAATTGTTTTAAGATTTTAAAAAAGTAATAGTCGGAGGAAGTCAAATCTGGTGAATAGGGTGGGTGTTCTAGCAACTTTTCAATTTAACTATCGTCAACAAGCTTATGAGAACACGTTCTGTGTCTTTTTGAGAAATTTGATTATTATTACACGGAAATACGTGGCGAGGAACTGGTATTCTCCTTCTTGTTCGCCACAAAAAACGGTAAAGAGACGTGGCGAGGACGGGAGGGCGACCGACTGCACCCGTCACTTTTGTAAAATTTGTACCATTTTTTTTACATAGGAGAGACGCGGAAGGGACAAAGGTCCGCACTTCGCCTCTGCCCGACGTCCGTTCTGTGTGAATTGTGCCTATGAGACACTCCAAAGGGTAACTCTTACTCCCAATTTACACAAAACGAACATCTAAAAGAGATGAGGCTCCGGCATGGCACGGACGTGGCTGAACCGTAACGTATGCAATGCATATAAGAACGAGGCAGTGACGAGAAAGAAGGTCCGGGCACTCTTACTACAATAATCAGCACGATTAAATCAAATAAACAAGGATATTTGCCAAATTTTATGTTGAACTCAATATAATCACGCATTCTGTGTGAATAGACAATCTCAGACTTTGTACTCTCCGTGCCATACCTCAATCACGCGCTTTATTAGTTGGTAGGAACGATAAAAAAATTAAAGTATGGTACTATCTTGGTGTAAGCATACTAAATAAATAGTGGCAAGTACCTATGTCCGAGATTGACCCAGAGATATAGTAAAAATGTTTTGTTAATTACCTCAGTTATTATGGGAAAGAATAGACTCACTCACTAAAGTTATAATAAGTTATAAATATCAATTTTTATTGTACTTTACTTTAATGAAAAAATCTACCAAGTGCGAGTCGGACTCGCTCATGATGAGTTCCGTAGCAGCAAGTAACAGTATAAAATTTGTAACTTTGATCAATGTTTAAAAAAAACTACCTAATGGATCTTGGTCAAAACAATTTTTGGTGAAAGTTTACACGGCAATGTACATCATATTCTTGTTTTGTTTTATTATTCTCTTAGTCCAGAAGTTACACGGGGCGGGAAAAACACATTTTACCACTTTGGAAGTCTCTCACTATTCAGTTCAGAAAAAAATGATATTAGAAACCTTTTAATACCTTTTTGAAGAGCTATCCATAGATACCCCACACGTAAGTGTTAAATAAAAAAAAATTGAGTATGTGGAACCCCCAAATTTTTTTTCTATTTTAATGTAAAATCTTAAGTCGGTTTACAGTATACATCTACATACCAAGTTTTGACACTATCGTTCTTAAAATTTCGGAAAAAAAGTGGCTGTGACATACAGACGGACAGACAGACATGACGAATCTATAACGGTTCCGTTTTTTGCCATTTGGCTACGGAACCCTAAAAAAAATGTTACTTAAATACAAATTGTGTGGATTAAATAATCACTCGTATCAGAATCGTCAAATCAAATTTGATTTATCAAGACTGTGTTTTATCCACACATAGTCTAAGTTTTTAATTTAAACTATTTTAACTCCTTTCTCGATACAAGTTAGGCTAAAAGAATCAACAGGCCTAAATGTCAAGAGCCGAAAAGACCCTAAATTCTAGCGGCTACTATTATTTATTAACTCACCTCCGTTAGGACACAAGGTGCTTACTGATGCACAACCGATATTAGTACTAACGGTAATTGGTTAAAAAGAGGTTAACTGTTGGATACAAATTTTTAAGAATTCATTATTACTATTCTATTCGAGGGGATGTAGCCTTACAATGTAAGTACGTAAAGTAAAAACGTTCACTAGTTTGAAAGTAAAAACGTATTTTAATTTTAATGTAAAGCTTTTTAAACCCTGACGAACAAAAATAAGATAGATGAATAACAAATAAAAAAAGAATCCTAACGGTCTCTCAATTATGGGAAATAGAAATGCGTTTGAATTACTCTCCAATCTCGAACGGGCAAAACAATAAAACGAATATCCGTGGAAACTACGGAGGAAAAATAAAATGTTACACAGTAAAGAATCAGCAGTACTATAACATATTATTTGTTTTATTTAATTATTATATTACTATAAGATATTCTTTGTTTTATTTAATTATTATCTTTTTCCTTTACTTCTATTTATATTTCATTACTAATCCGGTACAGTTCAATTAATTTGGTTGATTGATGAGTTTTTTTTTCAATTTCTTGAGTATAAGGATTTTATGGTATAATATTTGTATAAAAGTTCTTGAAAGTGTTCAACCTTTATAAACTAAATTCTATCGCGTTACTTTTCTATTTAAAGTTTCAGACTTTAGAATTCTAAAAGCCAAACGATTTTCATTAGATGTATTCGTAAATAAGTTCCTGAATAGCAACAATGGTTCTTCACGAGAGTGAATTTTCCAGTTGTGATGTAAATGGCAACTTAACGTCAAGGAGTAAGAAAAATTTACAGTTCTCGCCTTTAAACTTCTATTAAAACAGCAAACAAATCTGAATAGATACAGAAATATGTTATGCGATTTTATATAGAATTTTGATTTACACATCTAATTTTTCTGTGGATATGCATAAGTTTTCGTTAATAAGGAATGGTGTAGACGTAGACGTAGACGGCTAAACGTTTTAGGGTTATGACTGGTTCATGAATTGTTCGAGAAGTAGAGACAAGTCGAGAGCCGTCTGAATGGATTTACCTATGATTATTTCTGTCTTTTAAGCAAATAAACAAGTCTGTGTTACAGTTAGAGATACAGAAGTAACAGATAAAACAATTTTTGTAGCTTTACAACTAATCTGAGCAACATTTTTTTTTTAGATCAGGACAAAAAAAAGAACGCAGAAAACGTGAGAACACATCTAGATTATAAAATCATACTTAATACAAAGTTCCTGATTATCTGTTTAAAAAACTATTCCAAGTAGATACACATCAACGCAAGCATTGTCACAATGTGCACACTCACCTAAGCTTAAGCATTACAGTTGGTTCACAGTGGTTGTCCAAGGCTAAAGAGAGTTCAAAACAGAAATCTATAGTAAGTAGTGTTAGAAATGTAAAAAGTTTGACTTCTATGAAAATAAACCGTTTGACTGGATATGGCGAAAGATGCATTGGCAATAATGAAAAAAGCATCCCCTATGTAAAGTATCAGTCAAAATCAGTCAGGATAGTACTTGGTGCTGCAGCAGCAGGAAAAGTTTTTTTTTTCTTGTATGAATTTAATATAAGTCTGTTCCGTCTTATTTAGCAATAGAGCGAATACCAGAGGAATGGCCACATTGTCCGTTAGTCCATGAATTGGATAGAGTTGTTCAAAGAGGGTTGGAACTACTTTGAAAGTGCCGTCAGCATACCAATGTTGGGACTGTGCCAATAGAGTAAAGTTGCGCTGAGTGGAAAAAATCAGGATTCTATTAGGTATAGCTCCTGAGTCAAACAAAAGATAAGTTTCTCCAGCCTCACTTGTTTTAAATTCATTGGGTAAGCTGATGTCATCTCTGCTGCTTGGATTGGCTGGGGCAACTTCTTTTCTTTCTCTAATGATTTGCTGCATATTTCTAACAGAAGGTAATTTGGCTGCAACAGCCTCTCCTATGTTTGTAGAAGCTTGGGACAAAATATATTGAGGAGAATCCCCCGTGTTTTCTGCATTCTCTTTTATTATCTGTACAAATTTTGTTGCTTCTAATTTTGCAGCGTCGGCATTGTTGTTGTGGTCGTTGTAAGATAAAGACACTTGTCCATCCACGGTTATAACACGAGCGTGGCACTTATATTTTCGACTCAGATCGCACTTCCAATATACTTTTGAGTCGACAATTCGATGAAGAGAAAATTATTGTAGCTAACACTTGTTTGCCTTTCTTACCTAACACGTACTCCATGTCTACTTAACAAAGTAGGTATATTTAAAAATGGCTCGATGTAAATTTTGTCCAGTACCTGAAAAAATTATTCTAAATTGTGTATGAAATCTGGAAAAGTTAAAAAAAAAAAATAATGTCAGAGTTTATAAATCTACACGAGTAAATATGAAGAGAAAATCAGGTGGTTATTGGTGCCCCCAAAACACCTTACGGTCACCTTAAGAGGAGCGCTAAGAACACTTCGATATTCTAAGCAAAGAACACTCTGTTAAACTGTGTGGGGTACCTGAAATAAAAGGTAACAAGGACACTTATAAATAATCTATGGGTCACAATCACTTCCACGTTGTGTGAGTACCAAAAAGGACAATACGTAGCTGGATAACAGCCTGGATGAGTAGACAACAAAACTATTAGTTACTGGAAACATATCTCTGCAAGCAAACGGCAAAATGTTTAGTAATGCGTAAAAAAAGCTATTAGATAATTATCAATACAAAATTCTTTATGGGTAAAAAGACATCTTAACAACACGTGACAGTGGCAGCAGAAAATCTTAAATAGTCCAACACTATGTTATTGCGAAGCATTGGATTTGTAGGATACAGTCAATTTTACGAATGTACTGGGTTTCTAAATCCTGAAATGGGTCTCGTGAACCAATGAAAGAAGAAAAATAATCTCAATTAGGTTATAATACCTACGACTGGTTAATATAACACACTGTTTAGAAAGAAAAAAAATAAACGCAAAAAGATTAATAATATGTAGAAAGTTAATTTGGGCTGTAAAAACGAAGTAGCGCATTAAGGAATATATATGTTATTGACCAATATCATCGATTTACAAGAAAAGCACCTCCTGCAAAATACTATCACTTAGACCTAGATCTAGAAGTCCCAAACAGCGTGATTCGGGATCGGATGAGTATCTGAGTTCGATAGGGATATATCTTTAGTAGCAAAATATGTAAAACCAGCTATTGCAGACTTACTATTTTTTATTCTGTAGGTACCTCTTTTACCTTGTAAACTTTTCCAATATCATGGTTTATTTCCATTTTTGCTTCATTTGTATTTAACCAGTTTTAAATATCTAAATGTTAGTGTCTTGTTACAAAACTCGTAGGAATAGCAGCCATTGGTAGTATTCCCAATCGCTATGATGATAAATCAAAAGAAGGCAACAACACCTGAAATGGTTTTGAAAGTAAACAAGCAACTTAAGCTATAACTTCACTTTCCAGTGGTAATCAAATGGCCAAAGAGCAAAAAATATTGCTGCCAAGCATACGACGAATACTAAAAAATGAGCCATACAAGTTTTTCTTAAAAGTAGCGAACTTCTAAACGTCAACTGATAAGAATTTTTTATATTGAGCACTTAATTAACTCTCAAAATAAACGTGTCTACTTGACCAGGCGCATCTACGAGAATTCAAGTAAACGAACGGACATCCACAGGGTACACCGTCAAAATAGCCCTGTCAAAACAGCCCCGACAAAATAGCCCCGGCAAAATAGCTCCCGATAAAAAAGCCCGCCAACAAAATAGTCCCTGACAAAACAGCCCTCCTCTAGTTTTTTTTTTATTCAAGGAGCTTTTTAAATAATGTTAATAATACAGAAAATTTTATAAAAGTTATTAAAATAACTAACACCTAGTTGTACAATTAAAATTTTATTAAAAAAATAGTGTTATAATTTTAATAAAACTTAAATAAAAATATATAATTTGAAGTGCTATATTGTGAGATATTGCCCTAACATAATCCATCTTGTTTACAACATTTTCATAATTTTTTGTAACTGTCTGCAATCTTCTATTTAACTGGATGTATTTAATTTCGGATGCTGGACGACCTCTGAAACCTGCCACATACTAATCAATTTCAATTTCTACTCGATTTTGTTTGGTTCTTAATTGATCTACTAATTTAAAAACAGAAGGATGATGGCAATCAATAGTTTGCTGCAATGCACGATGCCATCCCTCAATTGAATTGTTGTCGGTTACGCGGTAATACATATTTTAAATTAAAATCAATGCGTGTATTGTATATAACTGAAAGAACAATCCAGGAGCAACTTTAAATGTTCCGTCTACCATCCAGTGACCATGTTCTTCCAAAATCCTTAAATTTGTCGTTGTTCCAAAGATGAAAATGCGGTCAGGATCATCTGCTCCGGAATGCCACAAAACAAAGTTTTCGCCTCTTGTTGTGTTTTGTAATATATTTGGAATAACTATATCTGCAATACAATGTATCGCTGGATATGGATGCCTTGCTGCTTGTCGCACCCTTTCTACGGTTCTTTGGGACGCAATGTAGTTCGGCAGATATACAGACGCTTCAAATGGCAATTCCTTGGTGAAACTTGGATGATTTGTCTTGGTCTTTCTAATCCCTGCAATTCCCCTTCTTTTATGCCATGCATGCCAAATTCTTTGCAGGATTTGGTGCGTGCATGCGATTAGTAATGGTTGTCGAAACCTCGCCTATAACACTAATACACATTTGAATTCTGCACATCTCTAGGTCGTACTTCCGTTGCCATTAACTCTGGCTTTTCGATAGCGATAGCCATCCTTTATTACAATTTCACCACCTTTCTGAGAAGTATTTTTTCTAGAAACTTTTTTACACTGTTAAATGCATTTTTTATTAAAACATTTTTTTTTTGCTCTGTATAGGTTTTTAATATTATCTTTCAGTTTAGTTTACAATTGCTGAACATATATATTCCAAATACAAGGATATTAGGAGCTGTATTGTCGGGGGCTATTTTATCGGGGGCTATTTTGTGGCGGGCTGTTTTGTTGCGGGCTATTTTGTTGGTGGGCTATTTTGTCGGGGATATTGTGTCGGGGCTATTTTGTCGGGGCTGTTTTGTCGGGTCACGCATCCACAGTAAGTTCTCATCTTTAGTGATGGTCACTGTAACCGCAAATTGTCGATCTTTAATCGTTTTCTTTGGGCCTTGAGTTAAAGAAAATGCGATTTCTTATCGTAAAAATGTTTTGAAAGCTGCTTTATGACAACAATTTGGTCTAAGACCATGGACGTTTTAGCAAGACTCGACACTGTTAGATTAACCAAAATTTTATCAAACGTGGTTAAAAAGCTATATTTCTTGTCTTTTTAATTGATCAGACACAAATTCAATGGACTTTTAATTATGGTCCATTTAAAGAGCAAGGTGTGGAGTAAGGTGTACCTGTGTTGATGCGCTGAAAAAAGCAAATGTTCGTGAAAGGGCAAAAATTCCACCAGATTACGTTCATTACGTAACTCGTTTATTGGCAGTTCATAGGCAATAATGTCACGCCTGAGGGGAATGGGAATGTGTTATAATGTTTTGGGATGAGGGTATCTTTACTATAGGCACTTTCCACCCCGTCGTGGTTAGATGGTTAGGGAAAGATGGGATAAACAACAGGAAACAAACATTAAATATATTAAGAACGAAACAAACAATCACAATAAATAATTAAAATATGAACAAGGAATAACTAAACTAACTAAATCTTTACTAGGTAATTCTACCAAATAAAACTGTATGGTGGCACTTACTCACGAAAAACATCTCAAGAGTCACAACGGCCAGACCCAAGGTATTGGGTATTGGGGGCACCCCAAAGGGTGACTCTTACAAACAACCTCAGACTCCGAACCACGCTACATGAGAATAAGAAATAAACGACCTGGATGATTACAATAAAAAATAATGCAGTGAAATATCAAACTACCCTATCATCGTATGTGACAATACCTAATCAAAACAAAAAGTGGTCACTTGAGCTAAAGTTAATGTATTCCCAAAATCTTAATTATTTTCATACATTTTCAATAAAAAATCAATAAAAAATATTTTAGAAGTGTAAAATTCTGTGCGTTTGTATAGGTAACAATTCTTTCGCCTAATCATTTATATAAAATAAACATGTTCTATAAAAGAACAATGTAAAATAATCAGGACAACCTCATGTTCACAATTTGACACTATTCTGGTTAAAGAATACTTTCATACTATCCTTTTTTTATAGTTATATTAATACACATTGCTAGTAAACTCTAGTTATTATTATTTCTGTATAGATAAAAAATTCAAAATGAACAAGGCTGAATCTAATATAGCTACTTTAATATGTGACCTTCTTTTTATGCTTCATATCACCTTTTAAAATCTGACGACTACGCAAGATAGGATGTACTGCTAAATCCTTTGAATTAAATATCTTTTACACAGCTTTCAAATTAATCTGATTTCGTATTCTGTTCTCTAAAGCTTTTTAATGCAAAGAAAAATCGAATTTCGCTCGAAAATTTCACCACTGATTAAAATTTTAGCATTTCTCAGAAGGGATATTTTTCTTTGTAAATTATTTGATTTTTGTCTCTTTATTTATATGTTAATTATATTTCTCTATTTTAGCTCAATACACTTTTTACAACGATATTTAATAGCTTTGTGACCATGCTTATAGTAAAAACTATTGTTTTTCTAAATATAATCATTAAGTGCAGATTCCACCTCCTTTTTATTAACAAATCCTTCACCACCAATGTATTTTTTTTATAATAAACTAATAAATCCTATTTTTTTCTTGATTTTATAACTCAAACATTGCAATAATTGTGATTAATTGGTTTTTCTTTTTAAAGATAACCAATAAATATTATTTCACGCATACTTAAAAATACTGATGCCATAACCCAATAATCGATGGAGTATTCTTTTTTCGGAGTCAATTTTCCTCTTTCAGTCCATTGTTTTGACAATTCGTTCACATTGGTTATAAAAGAATAAACCTATTCGCGATAATGAATCCACTCAAATACTCGGCCTTAGTACTGCAGAACATCACTGAACACTGTTTTTGTTTAATTGTGATTAAATGCTTCACCTATCGTACGCACAGATTTTTCATGTTAAAATTTTTAATAAGCATACTATGTAAAGCATTTTTTGATATGCCTACCATGTCAGCTAACCCACGCACTTTCAGTCGAAAGTCATTCAATACCATATTAAAATATTGTCTATAACTTTGTGGCATAATTGACAGATTTGACCTATCTATCAAGATAAATAAGCAAGCTAATTTTCAAAATATTGATTTATTAATTTATTATTTTGATTTTAGTGGCTAAAGCTCCCCGATTAAAGAAGTAAATATCATCCAATACCATTTTGTAGATTTCATTAGCAATTCTAGCGTGTTCACCTGATTCGATTAAACATTGCGATTTTCATTCTGGCAGCTTCTTTTGAACTTTTCCACTCAACTTGTTACCCTCCCATAGAGTAAAATCTAGCTCAGTTTTAATATTAATTGTATTGAGATCTTTCAAATGAAAATATTATATCACAAAACGATAACCAATTTTCTACATATTAAAAAATATATTAAGAACGTTTTCTATTTGTGTTTACCAAAATAATACTAACCAACGTAGCGTCTTTAAACTTGAAACATTATAGCTTTGTAAGAATAATGTCTGTTAGACCGGCCAAATTAGACAGAAAATAAGAGAGTTACATTAATTCCCAGTAGGCTGAAAATTTGTAAAATGGTGGAAAGTATAATTAAAAACAACATTTCAAAATTCTTCACTGTTCTGGAACGTGCAAAAAAAAATTTACTTGAGGTCAAAGGTCAAAAAATGGAAATTTCGCGATTTTCTTCGAAACGGTAGGTTTAATCGCAAAATTACTTAAAAAACACTTTAGATCAAAACAATTATTATCTATTAATCAGGCATTATTATTATTTTTTCTGAAAGCCACTATTTCTGAGTTATAAAGCTTTAAAAAGTTGTAAGCGTCATTGTATGCATACGTTTTCACGACACCTCTGAGGTAGTGTTTTTTTTTATCATGGTTTCCCCTGTAGGTCTATTTCACATGACTGTTGTGATTTTATTTAAACTATTGCACAATAACAGATATGTACAAGGGTTGGAATTTTTAAAATCGATGGAAATCAAAAAGCAGTAAAAAATATTTTTTTAATTCCTAACATTCCATTACTTCTTCTTGTTGATTTTATTCCTTTACATCTTTTCCTCCTTCTTCTTCTTTTCCTTCTTCTTCTCGTTCTTCCTGATCTTCTTTTTCATCATCCTGGGTGAAAGTAAATTGCGTCAATAGCGGTGTACCGCATGTCTGTTCGTCAATATCAAACAAATTCAACATTAGAACACGACCGACCTTGACAATTCGTGCTTGACTGAAATTAAAATCATTTTCTTGCAACCACATATAGCACTGCATCCCTTTTTATGGTTTCAAAAAATTGTATGCAGTAGTTTTTCCCGCAAAGCTGGGAGCAAAGTCTCAATTGTTTCTAATGTATTATCGACCAACTTCCAACCCCAATCTGTTAGGTCTAGCTGATAACTAAGTCACACTTGAACTATAATATATCCAAAAAAGATGTTAATGAATGTTTTTTAAAAAAAGCTCATCGATTCTTATCTACATCAGTAGTTTTTTAGGAGCTTCGTTCAAAGAAGGAAGAAATCGGATTCCGTTAGTGATAACTTCTTTTGGAGTTGAATTACTTTTTTTTTAACTGCAGCATATTGCTTTTCAAACATTTTAAAGACCACTCCAGTAAAATGCAGGTGTCGCATCACAACCAGTTATTGCGTGTATAAATTTTTACATTTTGCAGAAGTCGATAAGCTTTTTGATTAATACTTAGAATAGAAGATTTTGATCTTTTTTTAGTTAATTAAAGTTTGTGCAATTTTATTTTTTATTGATACATATTTAAAAGGCAAAATTCTGGCATAAATAGCTTGGTCAGAGGACTATTTTATTTTTTCAAATGCATATAAAATTTCAATATAGGTAATATTAAAATGCTTTTTACTTCTATAAGAACCGCAAAACCACAAAAATCTTTGTTTAAAAAAATAATCGTCTTATCTTATAAGAATTTCATGAGCATCAGAGAACCGAATCATTCACACAATTTTTGGAGCAAAAAATTACCAGCAGCAACAGCGTGCGAAATTAATGTAAAAACTCTACATCAAATACGCGGGAGACAAATGGATTTTGTTTTTGCTCTAGATTTTCCATTATCTCGCTGCCCTTTCTCATTTATTACGTTACGTAGTGATCGGCCAATTTCTTTTGATCTCAGAAACTTCAGAAATTTCACTTACATCAACTATAGGTGGTAAATACCAAAAACAACCCCTACGAACATTAATATAAATATTTGAGTGTGATGTAGGTTTATTTTATGGGAATAGAACGGTCGATTCGGTGTGTGGAAATCTTGTTTAAGTAAATTTTAGATATAGTCCAAAGAAAATAAAAATTTAGAAACAATTAAGTAATATTTACCTAGAAAAACAGAGCATTAATTGATGATAGTGTATTTAAAATAAATTCTATAATGGTAAAAACAGTTGCAGAATTTTAAGAAGCAGGTCTATTGTTTCCTTATTATTTTGTCTTGATCACACAATAATGTGCTCCATGTTTCTTTGCGATGTGTATTATAAGTTTATCCTTTCTTCATCAATTGCAGCAATATCTAGAGGATGCAGCTCTCTAGTAGGATCTCTATTCCCAATGATGGTCTTTCACTTATAGTCATTCTAATAAATCTAATACCATAGTAAGCTAGTTTTTAAATTTTGCTTAGCCTTATAATGACATTGTTAAGTTATATATTTGGTTACTAAACCAAAGAATCAGATATTATTTTTAGTTTGACCATTAATTTGTTATTCCAGTTGACCATTCCTGGTTTTAAATCTAATGTTTTGCCATGAGTGATTTTAGTCACCTTAATGTATTAAGTTCTTAGTTATACGTTTACAGTGGCGGTTTAAGTACAGATATGATATGATATGATAAATAAGGCCCGTGTTAAATGTGCGCAGAAATGATTTACCTAAGCCTGTGAGGATTGCTGCGTGGAACCACTAGAGAGAGCTGCGAAATATTGTTACCTCCTTGATAGTAACTTATCTTCTATTTCCAAATGACAAGTTTTCGTTTTCTCTTGTTTCTCTGGAGGATGTTTATAATTTGGTCTTTGGAATTAAGTCAAACTCTTTTAGAATTAATGGTATTACGGGTAAAATGCTTTAGCTGTCTTGCCTATCTGTTCTATTACCTCTTACAAATATAATTAACTAGCAGCCCGTCCCGGCGCTGCACGGGGATTAAAGAAAAATAACAAAAGCCAATAAATTTATTGGGTCAACGCTTCCCTGTAAACGATATTACATGTTGTTTTATTTTCTGGCAGCAAAATAAATTGATTTTCAGGTGCTCTGACCCGCCTTAGGCGGTTGGCCAAGGAAAACCGATCCCTACTAATTGGAAGGTTTGACCTTGAGACTTATTATTAGTAAAAGCAAAAGATGTTTTGATAGGAAATTGAAGCGGTTTAAATGGATTTGGTAGATCAGTTGGGATCATCAGTATCCTCAGTGTATGAGCTAGTTGACCAGCTAGTGGTTCAGTTATAATGGTTGCTACAACTTAATTGTCCTTTAATTCCTTTATAAGTAGCCTCGTCCCATTGCACATGCTAAATTCGTGATATCTGTCGTGATTATGAAATAAATTATTTTGATTAAAACCAAGATAAAAACTTTTAAAAAATTAAAAAATAGTTATTGTGACGTAACTATAACAGTTAGACATATGTTGTCGCGGCATTTTTTGTAGATATTTATATATTCTTCAAAATCGTAGTACATTATTTTATTCTATAATCAATAGTATTCTCAGCGCACGCGATGTTAGGATTTTAAGGTCATTTTTGGTTACATTAATGGCATTTTAGTAAGGAACCCTAATTTTTTTGAAAATGAAACATAGCCTATGTTACTCGGGAATAGTGTAGCTTGCCAACGGTGAAAGAATTTTTGAAATCGGTCCAGTAGTTTCGGAGCCGATTCATTTCAAACAAACCAACAAACAAAAAATCAAACCTTTCTTCTTTATAATATTAGTATAGATACATGCCTTTTAAGGGGTTGTTTCCTTCTCTCTGGAAGAAGGCAATTACTATCTCCATTCCAAAGTGTAAAAAGTGTGGGGAATTTAAAGATCAAAGACCGATAAGTATTTTATCACCAATTTCGATAATTTTGGATAAGATTATTGAACGTCAAGTGCGGTAACATCTGGGCACTTTCGAATGCTTCCTGAAATACAGTCTGGTTTTAGACCAGGTTATGGTTGTGTAACTGCTCTAACAGAAGACGTATTTGCGTCCCTTGATGCTCACCAGAATACTGCTATGATCCTTATAGATTTTTCAAAAGCTTTTGACTTTATTAATTATGAGTTGTTACAAAATATTCTTCATTATATTGGTCTATCAGAGATTTGTATGACGTTCTTCACTAATTATCTCCAGAATAGATCGCAGCGAGACAAGAGATCTGGTGAGCTTTAGTTAGGCCCCTTGTTGTATACCATACATACTTCATATTTATATCGTTTTTTGAAGTTTTGCAGGGATAATCTATATGCCGATGATAAACAGTTGTACTTTCCATTATTTACTATGGATGTGGCAGTGGCGAAGCACATTATCAATGAAGATTTAACTCGTCTAATGTTAAAGGAAAAAAATTAACCATTAAAATTCTTCTGTGCTACTTTTCTGCAAAAAGTGATTTTCTTCAGCAGAGTCTAAGTTTTAAGCTTAACAATGATGTATTAAGGTTTTTAATCGGTGGCCAGGGATTTTTGTCTAATGGTGGATGTTAGTTTTTGCTTTAGGGAGCATATTTCTATTGTAGTTAAAATAGCTTATTCATATTTAAGTCAAATTTATTATTTTCGTAAGCGTTCACTAATGGATATACGTAAGACATTATGTGACACTCTTGTCCTGAGTCATTTTAATTACTTTGATGTTGTTTACAACCCTTATTTTGATCGCTTTGTTCCTTCGAGTATTTAGAATTCCTGTTTTCATGTGTCTGGTGCCCTTCGTTAAATTTTCGTAAGCGTGTAAGGATGCATCTCCTGCATAGTTAAGTCTGTAGCGGATAGAGTTTGGCCATGTACAACGCGTTTTATGAATAGAGCTTATAGGTATAATCGTAGATCTTAATTTTTGTGTGTTCTAAGAACTGGGTTTTTTAGTCTATGTATGTGTTCCTGTATCGATCGAGTAGCACCTGTTTAGTTGTATTTGTCGGTGTTGTTAAAACATCAATGTCTGACTTTTTAAGTCATTCATTAAATCAACACTATTTCCTTAGGTTCAATTTTAATTTTAGTATTTAATAGCTTTAAAACATCATTTTACCATACAAATTAATCTCTATAATTTTTTAAGCACTATCTTCTACAGAATTGTCATTTCCCAGTAAACATTATTTTTTCTATTAGTTTTGTCATCCTTAAACACATTTTTTAATATCAACTTCAACTAAACATTTCTGAGCATAAATTGTATTTGTCTAAAGTTTTTCCATTTATTTTCTTTGCTTTTTTACTATCTACAGTTTCTTGATTCTATGAATCCTTTATTTTATGGTACCTATGTTTTTTTATATTTTTTTTATAATTAGTACATATCTCAACGAAAGTAAGATTTTCTCTCCTTTTGACAACTTTTGCCGAGTTTGCATCACACAGGCAAATAATAAGCAGTAGTAACCTGAGTATCCCCGATCATTTGTTTGACTATATGATACCGAATATAGCAAACCAACAGTTTTTTAAACATCAGAGTTTATTTATATAAATTAACCAATTCTTAACTCGATCTTACCACCCTTTACTTCACTCACTCGTACTACTTATTTTACATTACTGAATAGATTCTTATACTACTTGTAAGTATTTGTAAACATCCTTTCTTTTATTGTTACAATTAATTATATTTGTGGTTATTGCTTTTTGACTTTTCTAAACTTTTTATTGAAGTTATACTTCATGCACTCGATTTGTGTGGGGTTAAATGGGAAAAATCATTACATATGTAATGGTGTGAGTAAGAGAAAGACAGAAACACATATAAGGTATATTGGTCGGTAAAAACAAAGATGAAATATTTACCACATGTTTAGTCATAACTATAAGTCCTTTAAATACCGTTTAAACATTTAGTACATTGAAAAGAGATAGATATACAAAAAAAAGTCTGAGCTAATGTTTTGGAATATTATAGTGACGTATTACATTGTGTTTGACAGATTATTTTATAATTTTGTCACCTAAGTAAACATATAAAGTTTAGTATTTTATATTAATAATAATATTCAGTAATGAGTATTGTATTGTAGTCCATACTACCGTCACATGGTTGCATTATATCCTGCACTATGCTTTTGAGGTTGTTGGCTACATAAACAGAGTTTTTAAGAATAGTCGAAAAGTGCATTTCGAACAGACAATAGATAGAAAAATTACAACTCGGTAAGTATTTCAAATGGGTTCAATTTATGTACTCGGGTTTTTTGGGGTTGCTGAACACGAATATCATGATGTCGAAAGTCTCCGCGGCACTTGGTCCTAGAGTATTTACCTCTTCTTCTGGTGTTTTATGTAAATTCTGTACAAAATTACACTTGGACCTCGGCTGTTTTTATGGGTCGCTGAATACGAATATGATAATGGCGATGGTGTCCGAAACACCTGGTACTTAAGACGGACCTCGTATCCAGGAAATGTTATGCAAATTTGATACAAAATGAGTGTGTACTCGGTACTAGGAGGTTTTTGAGGTCGCTGAACACGAATATCATATAATAATTTTGCTAAATCATTCGCATAAAAATTTATGAATCCGGGCGCGTGCATAGAAGTATAACTTTTGCCGGCAGTCCCACTGAATGCCACACCCTTTTTTTACATATTATATGTACAGGCTACTGGTATGTAATCAAAATATTTTTTAAAATATAATTTTAAAGCTGGTTGATAGAGAAATCTTCTGTTTTTTTGACGCCATTGAAACTTAATCTCGAAGAAATAGATGTAGTGTCAACGTCGGGAATATTTTATTTGGTGCCCGATACAAAATCTCTTCCATCGATTTAAATCAATCACAGTGCTTGTTTCAATCTGGATCAAAGCTCTATAAAAGTTTCCACAAAAATTATAGTGGAAATTCTTATATTATTGAAGCGAGAAGTGTGTAGTAGAAGTAGAAGTGATTATTTTCCTATATCTTTTGATATTATATTTGTCGAAAGAAATCAGCAAGTTCGCAAGGGATAAAGTAAGTTATTATGGCGTGTCATCGGGACATTAAAGCCCTATCGATTGACTTTAGCGAACTTTATTGCGATAGTTTTTAGGAAGTGTAAAGCTGAACATAATTACTTCTTCTCGCTTCGAAAGAAATTGCGGCCATCCGTTCTGTTCATGAGAATTTAATGAAAGTCCTGTACCTTCTTTTACTATTACTATCGTTCTAATAAACTAACTTTTATGTTTTGTACTTGAAGGAATCATAATAAATGATCCGATTTTTGCTAATTAAATGCTATAAAACACATAGATTATATCTGTACACATAGTAGCATAAAATGAGTTTTTTAGATACAGAACTAATTAGTTAATATAAAATTTTTAGGGTTATTAAAAACGTTATTTGAGGTACAAACCTTTTTAGTTTTGCTTATAACCGCTGAGAAAGCTTCACTAATAAAACCATCAGATACAAATCTAACCTCAAGCTTTTATTGACCTTTATACACAGTTTCACTGCGATACAAATCGTGTAAGTACAGACAATTTTTAAAATTAGCAAGTCGGCCGAAGAGTAAATGAATTTTTGAGCAATAATTTTTTTAAATTTTCGGAGAGGATTATCCTAACAGCAATGCCTCGCTAAAATGGTTTTAGTGTTTTTAAATGGAGCACCATAACAGTTAACTATTTCCCGCTGGTATTGCGAACTTTAACGTAGTCGCTCCAGTCTCAGATCAAAGATCAAAAGATCCTACCTAAAGAACTCGGTGTTACAAAGTTCGTTTCCTATTGGATCCTTCGTTTGCTTACAGAAGAGGAAAACACAGTTTACCTTAATTGGTGTCGAAAAACATTGGAACAGTTCAATAAAAGTAGCTCAAAAAACGTATTGTTAGTGGAGATAAATCTGGGGTTTACTCTTACCAGAAAATAAACGCTATTCCACTGTGTAGGTGTTTCACGATGAGGAAAAACCAACAATAGTAATCCGTTCTCGAAGTGTCCTAAAGAAAATAGTCGCAGGACAGTGCAAGTGCTTACACTGCCCAAAAACAATCGAGTTTTTGGAGCTTCAAATCATTGTTAGACCATTTACCGTATAGAACAGTAAAAGAAGACTAAAGGAAAGAGATCTTTAAGCATTTCGTCCTTTCGTCCCACAAACTTGAGGTAGCTCACAAAAAAGACTTTGGTTTGTGCGTCAATATGTTGACTGGACTATAAAGCAGTGAAAGAATATATTGTTCTCTGATGAAAGCTGAATACGCTTAAGAGGTTCAGATACACAGATGCCGGAATGAGCGGTTTGTCGCCTGCTCAGTAGTACAAACAATGGCATACCAAGGTGGCTTATTAGGCATATAATGATCTGGTTTTGTTTGACAGAGGTTATGTCGATGCTCAAAGGTGCGTGATGAAGGTTCTGCAAGACTATATATGTTGTTTCATTTGCACTGTTTATTGGGGATGATTTACCTAATACACGGGATCACACCACCCGCCTAACTACTGAATACTAAACCAATTAGGTATTCAAAGATTACAACCTACAACCTTAACCCTATTGCCCAATTGAGCATATCTGGGACAGTTCGAATGCTTGTCCCCATAAACCTTAAAGAGCTTAAAACTGCTCTGAAAGAGGAATGGCACAATATGGCACAGTTTAATATCCAGGACATAACGAACGGCCTCCTAATAGGCTGCAAGAAGTTATCAGAGCCCGAAGGCAGTAATACTTATTATTAAATTTGGAATTGGATGATATCCTCTTACCTATTATTAAATTTGTAAAAATATCCAGATTTTGCGAAAAATATAATTTGAGGTTGACTTGTTTTTTTTTGACATTAATAGTATTTTGTGGATTGTTTTTTCATTGCTAAAAAGTAAATAAAAGCTGCAGGGGGTTCAACATTATTTCTAACACATGTGAAAATCGAAGTGGTTGGGTAATAATGCCGGTGAGTGTATATATAACTAATAACGACTTAACTTACATCAAAAAGGTTTTTTACAAGACTCAATTAAACGACTTTCGTCATCAGATTTTAAAAGGACTGAACCAAGTTTTACTACATAAAATTATTTTTGTACTGGAAGTAACATGCACGCACAATACGTTAATTATAAACGATTGCAACAAAAATTTTTAAAAGATAAAACCGACCGTATTGACACATAGATGGCCTTAGTTGTTCTAGTCGCTAGTTGTTTTTAAATTGAAAAAAGAGTTATAAACTTATAAATAACTTGAACAAAAATTAACAATGTAAAATATCTGTGTAAAACCACCATCTGTTATATAATTTAACGAAGCAACTACAAATATGCTAAAATATAATTATTCATAACGACTCAATCAACTGTTTGTTATATTTGAGTTTACGCATCAATAATTTCTATCCGACAAGGGATAATTTCATCATTGCGAATATCTACGTAACAGCTGACCTTCGGGTCCTGTCCTATACCCAAAATTATTATTCGTCTTCTTCCTGTCAATATTTGAACAACAAACGAGACATTTGTCTCGCAAATTTGCCAATTGCGAAAAGGTGGATTCGGAAGGCAAACATTTATAAATTCTTTATGTGACAGCTAAATGAAATTTTTCTGATTTCATGCGTGCGTAAGCACTGACTATCCAGAATCATTTAGCTGATTTATCAGTTTTTTATGATTTCTCGATATTTTTTATTGTTTTTAGAAATCAATATTTTCATATAAAATTACCTTTTTCCAAATATGCTAGGAAGGAAATGGAAAAACTAGCAAATGCTATAAAAATAAAAGGAAGTGAAAATCAAATAGTGTGACTCATCACACATATATTTTAAATAATAATGTTATTATCACGAAAAATATTTGACGGTAGAAACTTTTGGTGTGTACTCTCTACTAGTTCTATATTATGGTGCTTTCGGTTGGTCTTTACTTTGTTTTACTTACTAGCTACCTAGAAGAAAAATTATTAATATGAAAAATTCATTATTTCATTTAGTTTTTGACTTAAATTGGTGATAGGAATTAAATTTTAAAATGTATACACTGAAAGTTGTTGTATTGGACAGAAGAAGGATGCGTAGGGAATACCAGAACGAATTTCAAGTTGCTAAAGCAGTGTTATTGATTGAAGTAGCGTATTCAAAGCGTCGTGTAGCTCAAATATTTAATGTGGGTCATTCTGTAGTTTTCAGATGTTGAAATCGCTACCAAATTTGCATAGTAAGAAGAGCCATATAATCCAATCGACAAAAGACAACAACCCAGAGAGAAGATTGTATTTTACGACTTTGGGCAATTAGGGGTCACACCCCTACTGCTAAAACACTGTAAAATCGCCTTATAGAAGCTACGAGAACGCTACTTTCGGGGCAAAAGATACGTAACCGACTTTACTAAGGTCACCTCAGTGCAAGCCGACCTGCTGGAGCCTCTAGATTAATTCCAGCTTATCGAGAAAAGTTTTTTCCAATTGTATCTTATTTAGAATTTGGAGCAGTGGATCAAAGTTATGTTTACAGATAAAGAAAATCATGTTATTTAATAACGACGGGCGTGTTTGGAGACATCATGTTGAATGATATTTGGATGACTGTGTGCAAAAAAATTGTTCCATTTAGAGGTGAATCGGTAAAGGTATGAGCTGGTATAACTTTGACAGGACACACGAACCTTGAGATATTTCGAAAAGGGACTTTAAGGGCTGTCCGTTACAAATAGGAGATATTGGAACCTTATGTCGTCCCATTTGCTCAAAATATGGGCGCTGGATTCATTCTACAACAACATAATACCAACATAATACCAGTCCACACGTAGCCAGGGTCGTGAGAAATTTCTTACACGAGCACAATATTATTATCATGAGATAGCCAGCTAATAGCCTGGATCTCAATCCTATTGGGCATCTTTGGGATGAACTGGAAAGAAGTTTAAAGTTTAATACAACCAAAATCCATTCTGACGCTAAAGCTCTGATGCACTTTTGGTGCCATCATAATTTTGATATTTCATTTCACTCTTCGATTCATCCACTTTTCATCGTTGCGTCATACGTCACATTAGTCTTTATAGCCCTAATGCCCCACTTGCAGCTACTATACACCGTCAAGTCAAATGGCATCTAACATGGAATATTTGGATTTTGGATGCTGAGATGTAATGTTTAAGATCAATTAAAAACAAAAAAACTAACTTTAGGGGAGCAATGCCAATCACAAAATGGAAAAAAGAAGAATTGGCTGCTGAGGGCTAACGTCAAAGGTATGTGCATATGAGCTGCCCTTACGGGTGTAACGTTAAACGCCACTGCGAAAAAGAATTGTTGACAACCGTTCGGTTAAGGCACTAAAAGCCTTAGTTCGGTGCTCTACGCCTTTAAAAAATGTCGTTATGTTTAAAGCTTATCATAATAGAAAGAATATGTTAATTCCTAAACTACACACAATTTAGCAACCGCTATTGAGATTATTCTTATTTGTTATGTGAGCTGTTAAAGAATTCTTTTTTCTTCTTAATTTATTACTTAATTGATATTTCTGCTGGTTGGATAAATATTTTTCTTAAAGGATGTATATACTTTTTGTTTTATTTCTTTGTATGTGATAGGTAGAAAAAAAACGTAAAATGAAGCAGCTGCTGTAATAATGAACAATATATTAATCCGTATTTTCTATTACGTTGTAATATTGTTCAGATGCTCATGTATATTATTCACTTATATATTTATCCCTATTTTCCGGGATTTAGATTTCAATCTCATCCACCTGACGATACATTTTCATTACGTCAATCCATTCTCTATTCCGACCTGTTTCTGATTCTCTGACAATCCCAAAACGGATTTCTCTTCAGCGCGAAAAACAAACCACTGGAGGATTCCGTCAAAACCAATAAAATATGGTCTCATACGTGTGTACTAGAAACGATTCAGCCTTTATTTTTCGTTTTATCTTAATTTGGACTTGTGGAAATTTATCTTTTCAGATGGAATGGCATGTGGGAATGCGTTGATTGTTATAGATGAGAGCATTTAGAATGATGCCTTTTTTATATGGCTCTTTTGATAACTTCCCTTAAGTAAATTAATAACACCCAAAAGAGAGAAACTTAACAATAAACAACTCCGCAGATCCTATTCCTTTATTAAGTAAACAAAACGTAAGAAATTTGGGTTGTAATAAAATAAATAAGTAAAGAGTATTCTGAAACTATTTTTTTGAATCAGTTTAACTCAAAAAGTTAAATGATAAAAAAATAAGATTTTAATATTTTTCTGCTATATTTTGTTTTCGGCTGTCAGTTGTAATAAATCATAAAATTACCATGCTGCTAATTTAGGCAATCAGTACAAGCATTTTCTTTGATTTTAATATTCAAACTAGATAGATAGATAAAGTGTATGAGAAGTGCAAGTAAAATCTTTTTTAAACAAAGAAAAATAGGTTTATTAAAGATATTTTTATAAAAAATTACTTATTATAATCAATCTACAATATTTTTGATTCTGACTTTGGACCAAATGACAAATGCAGAAGATAATATATGATTTCGAAAATCTTCCTTTGGTCCATTTTGCCCACATAAGCTGGCAAAATTGACTACACGTAAGGGAAAAATGCACCTATTACATATCATGGAGAAAATAATAGGAATCTAATCTGCAGATTTGGTCTCTGCGTAGTCATCATCGACACCCACACAGCAGCAATGTGCCCAGAAACTGTAAATAGGGCACTGCACTTAGCCTTCATTGAATTTAAAATATAGATAGGAACAATAGAAACAATTCTGCATCGTCATTTTCTTTATCAGAAGTAAAATCTTTTCTGTTTCTCTTCTTGGTGCCTGTTCTTTTTGTCCTGATTTCTGAGACTCTTCTTTCTTTGTCTTCTTTTAAGTTATAATTTCCAAGTTAAGATTCTTTTTCACTTTTTTGTTTTGGAAGCATCAAATTTTTCCTTGCAATACGGTGACGAAGTTATCACAGCAGTGGTCCGTTTTGCCCGGACCATGTTTCCTTTTTGTAATTTTAAATTAATGTTAAGTTTTTAGGTTTAGTTTAAAACTTTTCGATTGTTAATCAAAACTAAAACAACGCAAATGAATATGGCATATTTCGTTTTATTTTTTTTTATGTTACTATTATACTTTCTTCTTCTATGTGAAAGTATCTACTTTATTCTTACTTATTCCGGGAATTTACAGTCAGACAAAAGTAAAACCTGTCTATTTTTTTGTTTCACTAACTTTTGTACCTTTCTCTTTTTCATTGGTACTTTTTTAATGATTCTCCCAATGTTTAAACGTTCGTGTTCTAGTATAAGATTCAGGTATCTTACAGAGATAGGTTAAATCTCTAATAACACCTTTAATGATTTTTTTCTGAAATCGCTTGGAAATGTCTAGTTTCTCGGATCAAATTCGAGCCGCAAAATACACTATTCTTGTGTTTTAGTCCGTTACTGGGCAACCAACTGTACGGGAATATTTTTTCCGTACCTGTGTATGGGAATATTTTTTTCTTTGTACTAGGCCGAAAGTACGTGGTTCCTGCTTCTATATTACGGCAGAAAGCCTAATTTTTATGCCACGATAATGTCGCACAGACAGCGGGCCGAAAGAAATTATTCGAGCACTGATGTCACTGTCACTGACACTGCAAATGTCGGGGCAGGAATCAATAGCTTTTAACACAGAAGGCAATTTCCTTTGTACTTTCGGCCTAGTACAAAGAAAAATAGTATACAATACATGGACAGAAAGTTTGGGAGCCAAACTTTCTGCCCTTGTAGTGTAATATACTTTTCCGTACCTGTGTACGGGAATAATCCATAAAACGTATATAAGCAAATTCATATTTAGCGCTTTGATTTTATTTGGCAATAAATTTAGAACCACATTAGTAGTAGTGTTTTAGTAACTCTGGACATCATCGTCACTGTCCATTTTAAATATAATTTAAAATATTTTAAGCAATATGTAACTAACCGAACTGACAGTTTTGTGACACTAATCAACAATGATAAACAAACAATGTCAACGAAACCGTTTCGTAGAAAATAAGATGATATCAAAAACATTTATGCATATATAAAACTTTCTTAATTTACGATTATATTTAATGCGATTTCAGAAAAAATAGTATGTGTATCTCGTAGTAAAAGCAACTTCCCGGACTCTTAATGTTTGTCGTCCGGGAATGTATCGCTTTTCCTACTAGATACACAATATACTATTATTTGTTGTGTTGGTAGGTAACGCTTATGTTTGACCCCGTCTAGTGAGTAATGGCAAGATAAAGGTAGTATTTAGATTGCTAACCAAAACCACAGGAGGTCATAGGTTGTAAGTTTATTTTAGATTGTGTTTTAATATAAACAATGTTATTTAATTTTTTCTTTTGTTGACAATACACGTAGAGTAGCTGCATCAAGGAATAAGGACTATAGTTCCATCTATAGAACTTTAGTTGGCTAGATGGAACTATTCTAATTTATTAAAGTGTATTGCTATATTACGAATTTACTCTAACCACTTTTTGTTTGTGAAGCATTTTGTGATAACCTGCTGTGTAAAACTTAACAGAAATAAATCGCGAAAATCCATAAAAGAACAAAGCAGTTCTTTCATGTATATACAAACTTTTATATCCAATAAACAAAACAAGCAATTTCATTTTTTTGAAATTTCTTTTAGAGAAGTTTGGGAAATAATAGTTTAAGGAAACTATAAACTTCTAGCAACTATGCATATTTAAAAGCGTTGCGTGTAAAATGCATACGACGGAGGATATTATAAAAATGTTATTTTAAAATATGTTGTGAACGAACCGGAATAAAATTAAATTAAAAGCAAACTAAAAGTTTTAAAAAACTGGTAGAATCCTCGGAAAAATAAAGAAATTTGTAAAAAGTATGTTATTTTTGTTTCAGGTAACCATCATTTTTTTAACATTATTAAATGGCATTTTGTGGTGAGTATATTTTTTAAATTATATATACCGCATAACACTGATGTCTTTTTTCCATTTTTCATTTTTTCAAACTTTTATGATTTTGTTTTGTTCTTTTATTTTTATTTATTTTTTCTTCATTTTCATGATATTTTTTTATTAGTTATCAGGTTTATACTATTTTTTTAAAAGTATTTTGTAATTTATTGATTAAATATATTAGATATCAACTGCGTCACCTTACAGTAGCTTCACAGTACTTAAGTTAGTAAGAATTAATCGTTTAAATATATAAGATATTACCTGCGCCACCTTTCGATGGCGTCATAATAATTAAGTAAGAATTTCACGTTTTAATGTACCTATGTGTTATTAACTGCGCTACTTTACGGTGTCGTCATAGTACTTAATTAAGTAGTAATTGCTTGTTTAAATATATAAGATAATAACTGTGCCACCTTACAGTAGCGTTATATTACTTAATTTAGAAAGATATTTTTTATTTTTTTTCCATTTTATTTCAGTTTCTCGTTTATCTATTTATACTGACATACTGACGTACAGAAATTGGAGAATAAAATTTACTAAATATAACCTTTTTAATTAAAAAACTATACAAAGTGTTAAGATATGCAAAATAAACTGGGTGAGAGTATGTCCAAAAATAAGCAAAAAAGTGTTAATAAACATATGTCCCAAAATTAACAGTTTTGGATATACGGACTATTTTGCACTTAAAAAAAAAAGATATTTATTAATAAATAACAGATACATAGAGTCAAATAAGATTTTCAAAGTACCCTTCCTCCATTTCAATGCAGCTACGACATCTCCGCCGTAGGAACTGTCGAACTCTTTTCAAAAACCTTAATTGGCTAGGATTCTATGGCATCCCTGCTCTACTCTTTGCTGCAGCTTCCTCCATTTCAATGCAGCTACGACATCTCCGCCGTAGGGACTGTCGAACTCTTTCCAAAAACCTTCATTGGCTAGGATTTGATGGCATCCCTGCTCTACTCTTTGCTACAGCTCCTCGAAGTTATTCACAGAAATGGCGTGTACGAAATTTTTTAAGTGTCCCCAAAGGAAAAAGTCGAGGGGGTTTAAATCAGGGGATCTTGCAGGCCATGGTATAGATCCGTGCCTTCCTATCCATCTTTCTCCAAAAGATCCATCTAAATGCTCTCTTACTGCAATTAAAAAATGGGTCAGAGCACCATCGTGCTGGATTTTTTTGTATTAAAGGAATATCGTCTAAAAGATCGCCCAATCTGTTTTGCAAAAAGTTTAAGTAATCAGCTCCCATTAATTAGTTAGGTAGTACAATCAGACCTAGTAACCAGTCGCCCAAAATACCTATCCAAATATTCAACGAAAACTGTACTTAATACCGGAATTCCACAATACTATGGGGATTTTCATCAGCCCTCATATGCGAATTATGGAAATTAAAAACTTCATTTCTCTGCGTAATCTAGTTTCTAAATTCTTCTCTACTCGTGCCAAAATTGCTTCTTCTGTCTTAGAGATGGACACCGACCTTTGTCTCCCGAAATTATGGGACTGTTTCCCAAATGTATCTATTACGCAACCTTTGGTGCAGTCTTGCAATTACACGAAATGAAGGCATGTGGCGATTAGGGAAAGCGTCTACATACAGACATAGTGCTTCCCTCGCATTATCATTTGCACGACCGTACATGAAATGCTTATCAGTTTATTATTTAATATTACTTTATAAAGGCATAGCGAAAATTTATAAAATTGTTTACCAACAGCCTAATCATATCGAGATAAAACATCAGTCAACTTAAATAAAAAAAGCAAGTTTTTGAGAATAAAAAAAGATAATCCAAATATGCTACAAAAACACTTTTCTGTATATTTTGGGCCAAACTACTAATCATTTCATTTTGTGACACTTTTTTAACACCCTGTACATGCGATACAGAAAATAAATATCATGTGCAAAATTTTAATAGTTTTTAACCAGAACTATAATTTTTACTGTCTAACAAAGTATGTATATAAAGTTCTATTTAACAAATCCCATATGTCCAAATTTACAACCTTGGGTATGTATCCAGATTTTCTCTGGATAGTCCATAAAATGAAAGTTCGTTATGTCTTTACGCCATTGCAATAAAGTTTGGATTAGTGCGCCCTACTCTTGCTTTTTAGGGTTATAATGAATCCGCGACCCATTTAATTTTATCTTTGGATATTATCCTCTTAATATCTCATTTGATCTCGGACAATCAATTTCCGAGGAATTTGTATTACCTACCGTTACTTGGGTGTAGATATTAGTCATATCTATTATGATATTTGTAAAATATACGAAATATAAAAAAATTAAGTGCAGCTTATATAGGTAAGAATTCTGCAAAACAATAAATTATATCAATTCCGAATAATTTCAAAAATCCAAGATTGCGCACATTGTACCGTAGTAAATTTAAGCTTTGAATTGGAATAATAAATTAGCAGAATGCATTCTGAAATAGCTTGAATTGCTTGCCAGAATAAAATGTGATAATGCTTTTCTTACAATAACATTACAGGATTTCTTATCTAAATAGTGTCACGGAACTTGTTCTCCTTTTTGTCAACAAGTATGTTCCATTTGTTTCGCTTTGGAATTTTCAATGAAAACTCATAGATATTCCAAAATAATGTAATGAAAGTTTAAACGTAATATACGAAATGTAAAAGAGATGAAAGGAAACATTTAAAAAAATATATATACATTATATATTTCTTATTATAATTCTTAATTATTAATAAATACTAGGCAATCTGAATGGGCAGTTTTAAACATTTTGTTTAAAAAATTTTAGAAATCAAAAAAAGCTGAATCAAATATAAAATAGGCATAATAGCTGCTAAAAAAGCTAAATTTTGGTGCATAAAAAAATATCTAAGAAAGTCCAAGCTTAAGGTTTACATCCTGATTTAATAATAATTTGTATAATTGTTACTGTCTTATTCTTTACAAAAAGGATTTCTAAAATTTAATTAGTTTTTATTCATTTGAATAATGATAAAAAAGTGTAAACGGAAATGCTACCAGTAAAAAATATCATTTCTAAAATTGCAACTTTTTCCAAATTATGTGGTGTCGTAAATGGTCCATGAAAAGCGAAAACTGAGTAAAGGGGAAGAAGGCAATAATGGAAGCATCGAAAAATAAAAAACGGTGGAAATAACTTACTTAGGGTAACACAAACTTCATTTTAAGCTATAAAGAAAATTTTCATGTCTGTTTTTAAGAAATTTACACGTGATTTACTTTTATATTAAATTTAGGCCCCAGAAATCCATCTATACCAAAAATGGTATTAAAAAAGACGTAAAAATAGTGCCAACGTTTCTTTTATATATGATGCAATTTTATTTTATTGCTTGTTAAAAATTGTTTATTTTATTAACACAGATGATAGATATATGGAATATTTATCAACTTGGAAATTATGCTATTATTAAATATTGATATATTTCAAAACAAACTAAATTTAAAACTAAGCTACAAATACTGCATCATGTATATATACTGTAATTATGTTCCCGAATGTAATTTTGTATTAAATTATTTATAAAGAGCTTTTGTTAATGAAATATGCTATTTTTTGCTGGAATCTCTTTAAGATGTGCCCAATTTCGATTATTACGAGATGCGCCAGTCGCAAACCCTGTGCCAATTTTTTTATTTAACAAAATCTAAAAAAAAAGAGTGTGCGTGTAACCTTTACGCGCGATTGAAGTAAAACTTTTTGACGTACGTATCGAAAAATATATATTTAATTACAATTCAATTACATATATTTATTGTCTATATACTTTACAAAAAATGAGATGTTATATTTATATTATTCATTAGAAATAGGAATTTGAAAGTTATCATTATTTTTTATATATGAAATAATAGGTTTATGATAACTAAAATGTGAAACATAGATTTTACTCTCTAAATACTATTAATGTATTTGAAACCGTTTGAAGATTTTGAAAATTTTATAAATAAATTTTGGAAATTTTGAAAATTTAAGCTTCTCCCATAGCTGAAATCACACCGTTACTTTCATCAGAATCTTCCGTTAGAATCTAACGTTAGAATATGACGTCAGAATTGTAACGTTCCGTTACAATTACTTCCCTTAGAAAATAAATCTAAGTTACCCCTAGTCGCGCCTAATGAAGTTTTACTGCAATAATAGATAAAATAAAATAAATACATAAATAAGGTCTTAATTAAATAATTTAGAAACTATTACATAATATTAACAATATAAGGGCGAGATTCAGCTCACCACTCTAAAAAGAGAGGTTAACAATATTAAAAATATACACACATTACGTTTAGAATGTGTGATTTTGTAGCTGTATCTACCTTATTGTAATACAACACAACACAAGAGCCTTCGATAGTTAGACAACCATTTTATTTTGTAGCATTTTATAGCATATTCCATAAAATTTAAAATCCTGAGTTGAGTTTATTTTGTTCAGTTCTACGAAGGATCTGTTATTGCTGGTAAAAAATCAGCCATCCTGACTATAGTCCGTACACAATTTGTTGATAGCTCACTGCAAGTTTGACCCTCATTAGAGAACTGAAATACAGAGAGGACAGGTAATATGATATAATAACAAAAACCAACCTAAAACTGGCAGTTTAAGATGTTTTCGACTAACCCACCTTGTATCTGAAGAAATACAATACACCTATAAAACTTTTAATCCGATTATGTAGGTATTTTGAGTGGAAATGACTGACCAGTGTCGTAGAGTATATGATTAAAACATTAGTTACTTTAAATAAATAAATATATTAATATTCTTAAACTGTAAGTACTGTAAATTGTATTTTTATTTTAATACAATTTCTTTATTTTATTCAAAAATAAAAAGTTACTTGCAATTTGTAAAAGATACATTTATTTAATTAATACCTATTTTTAAATGATATAAACTACAAACTACGATTACTTACAAAACTATTCAAATTCAAAATAAACAGGATCATCTTCGGAATCCGAGTCGTCTTGCAGATTAATAATTAGCGGTTGTGTCTCAACAGTCGCATCAATTACATATATTGTCAAGATCCCACATTTTTTGTTCTTCTTCTATTACATGTCTTACTGCATCTCGCCAATTTTGTTCTGTAATATGTTGTAAAGACTCATATAACAATTCACGTACAGCTTGTATTTTATATGACGTATTTTTTTTAGCCACGTAGCTTTTCATTTGTGCCCAAATGAGTTCAATTGGATTTAATTCGCAGTGGTAGGGTGGAAGTCTAAGGACTGTGATGTTTCGTCTTTCCGCCATTTTGTCAACTACGTATTTCTTGAGCATAGATTTGTGTTGCCGGGCAATTTTTAAAAGTTCTGCTTTAACCATTCCATCTTCGTAAGGCAGGGACTTATTCCGCAGCCAGTCAATGATATCCTGTTTCTTCCACGCAGTCGTTGGAAGTCTTTCTACTAGTCGTGAATGATAAGGTGCATTATCTAATACTATAATTGAGTTTGGTGGTATATGTTCAATCATCTGCTCAAAATACTCTTCGAAAACATCAGCTGTCATCTCCTCGTGATAGTCTTTTGTGCTTTTGGATTGAAATTCCAACAAACCATGCTTAGCAAATCCTTTTTCACTGCCAATGTGAGAAACTATTAATCTACTGCCTTTACCAGAGGGTGGGGAAATACCAGTAGACCAACCTTCCATAAAGGCTTGCCTGGAGCTTGATATATTTTTATCTGACCAAATTTTTGTGAGAGTATGACCTGCGTTTACCCACGTTTCGTCCTGATAGTAAATTGGCCTTCCTTCAGCCCGAAATTTTCGTATAGATCTTAGATACTTTCTTCTCCAACATATTATCTCTTCCCGGTCAATCAAAAGTGATTTTCGGTCTGATTTCTCCCACCGGAAATTTAATTCTTTTAAAACTTGCCACAATTTGGTTCGTCCGACATGAGGCAAATCCGGGTCGTCTCTAACTTCTTGTAAAATTTTGTTTAAGTTGGGTATTTCTTTTTTGTAAAAAAATTCGTGAATTTTCCTTCGAATACCATTTTTGGCAAATTCATCAATTTCAATAGGTTTTCTCCCCCTCTTTAAGTATTCGTTTGTATTTGGGTTAGCTATACCTTGTTTTTTTCTTTCTGATAGGAACCTATATATTGTTGACTCCCCTACGCCCGTCATGTTGGCACAACTCTTGATTATGTTCTGAACAGTGTTAGTGGGATTCTGAGAAACCAGAGCATCGTGAACGTTCAAAACAATAATCTTCTCTCTTGGTGAATAGACAGACTTACTGACTGTACGCAACAGTACCGGTGAAGCCATCGCAAGCAATCAAACAAAACAAGCAGGAAGGAAAGGTACGTATATGTTTGTAGGAATATGAAAAAAAGTTACTCACGCACTGCACAAAATTTGCAAAATAAATATTAGAGACGTTAATTACTGCCGTAGACGCCGAAACACCAACGAGTCGTAAATTAAATGCGATCAAAAACGTACTAAACCAAAAATTATTTTCGTTCGTAACAACTTCACCCTTTCAAGTCAAGTTTCGAATATAAACTGAAGCTTTTTAAGTTATTACTATAATATAATACTTTTCCTAGATCTATTTGAGGATAACAATAATTTCTCTTTTACAGGTACTTAAAGTAATTACATTTTGGTCAGTCATTTCCAGTCAAAATACCTACATAATCGGATTAAAAGTTCTATAGGTGTATTGTATTTCTTCAGATACAAGGTGGGTTAATCGAAAACATCTTAAACTGCCAGTTTTAGGTTGGTTATTATATCATATTACCTGTCCTCTCTGTATTTCAGTTCTGAATAGTTGATGTCTACCTGTAAAAATTAGAAGATAAGGTAATTTTATTTACAAAATTGTTAACGGTTACATTATTAAACATTATCCGTGAACGTTTTAATTGTTTTTTGCTGAATAAATTAGTATTAAAAACGTTATTTTATTCAAAATAAAATATTAATAACCGTTTTGGAAAGGAAAATAAATGTAAATCTCTATTAATTTTAATGAATAAACACCTCAGGAACCTCCGCCTATGATTTTACGACTTTTACGACCGTTTTATGACTTGAACGCACATTTTGTGCTATCAACAAATTATGAACGAACTATAGTGGTTTTATGGCCTTTATGGCTACCTAACCAAACCTAAAATAAGTATAAGCAAGTGTTAAAACATTTCAAATATTATTATTTTATGAACAAAAACGTGCAACATGCTTCTTTATTTAACGTAAAACTTCCCTATAAACAATTATTTACTATCATAATATGTATGTATGTATATAAACTTACTTAATCAAATCATAATGAATGTCGCTGACTCGTCTTTTTTTCATTTTCATTTTTCTTCAAATCTTTCTGGCGCTTATAATATGCCCTTTGACGTTCACAATTTCTTTTTAGCTCTTTAAGTCTATAAAACGAAAATAGCTAGGTATAATTAATAGGTAAAAATAATTAGGTATAAATAGTGTTATTACACACCAAAAATAAAATGTATGCATATAGAGTACCTACTCACTCATTTTCATTCAATATTTTTACATCACTTTCTTCATTAATAAAAACACTTTGTTTATTCATATTTAAAACAAACACTTTAAACACAAATTTTAGGCGTGAAACTATTCACCACCAATGTATTTTGGTTGACAAGCTGTCAATTCATACAATTACAGATTTAACTTTTATTATATATATATAAGTAGTAGGCGGAATCGTGTTAGGTATTTTGTATCAGGTTTTATTTCCGTTACATTAGAATGACGTCACGTCCGCTAGAATTAATTAGTTACCCCTAGTCGCGCCTAAAGAAGTTTTACTTCAAAAATTGAAAATTTTTTTGCTCCTATTTTCGTGTATAATTCGGAAAAATTGCTTCTAGAGAAACAATTATAAGAATTTAAAAGTTTCGCTATTTAATTTTACACAATATTTCGTAAGTTAGAAATTAAACATTTTATATTTTTTTTTTCATAAAATAGCAATAATCGGAGACAAAGATTTTAGTGCATTTTTCTTTTTAAACAAGGCTTAATTTTTCTTTCTTTTTATATTAATCTGTATGAATATGACAAATTTGTCAGTGTCGTCTTTAAAATTTGAAAATGCCTAGCAAAAGTTGAATAAATATAAAAAATGATTTTTTAATATCCTCAAATGTAAAACAAGTTTTATTATCGTGTTATACGACTATTTAATTATGTTGGAAAAAATGTTTTTATTAAATTGGTTAAATACATCCCTTTTGGAAGTGTGACATGAGTTTAATATGAATACTTTATAATATATAATTCTTATATTTTTAAACGTTTTTTGTTAGTTATTTCTAAATTCAAGCTACTAAACATTTACCACCAAAATACTTAAACTGCAATTATTTGTATGTTCTCCGTCTATTTTAAGAGTAATCAGTCTTCGTCAGCATTTTGAAGACAGTTTTCAGTAATTCAAGCAAAATTTTGTGTAGCATGAGAAAGTTTCAACAAAAACGAAAACACAAACATATTGTGGCATCAAGGAAATAGTGCGAATATTAAGATTCTTAAAAAAGTAGCAATACTTTTTTTATTTTTTATTATAAACTGCCCGTCAAAATCCATTTAACTTTGACTACCAATATCTTTTCAACGACTGGTAGGATTTCAATGTTTTTTGTTTCAAATGTAGCTCTGTTTTTGGAGATTAACATACTGCTAGGAGAATGCAAAAAATATAAATCCACATATTAAAGAAGGCTTTTAAACAGTGTCACTATTTTTCTTCAAAGTTTAAAGGATTCTCTGGACAATATCGGATGGTCATTTTGGTCATTCATTATGTTTTCGAGGGTCTGTAAGTTTTCTCACACTGAATTTAGGAAAAAATATCTTAAAGTTTTATTTAATATTTTTTTGGAAAATTCATATTAAATATTAAACACCTAGCCCAGATCCTGGTTTTTATCCTTCAGATTGACTAAGGAGGGTGCTTGTCCTTTCACCCATCCTCCAAGAATGTCCTAAACATGCTCTATCGGTTTGAGGTCAGGACCAGGCAATACCTACCTCTTCAAAGTACGCCTGAACAGTAGGTAGTATTATCGTACACTAATAAAAAATTATCGCCAATAAATGGCGCAAATGGCAACATATACTGCTCTTAAATTGTCCTAATATATCGGTCCATTATCAAAGATTCTCTGCTTATTACGTATAATTCTGTCAGTGCTTTGCATTTATACCTGCCTAGAGCAGCTTTTACTTTAATTGAAAGGTGGCATGAAGCATACCGTTTTTCAGGACGTCTACACACACACCGTTTGTCTACCATCAGAAGAATAAAGAGCAAATCTGGACTCATCCACAAACAAAATTTAAGTTCAATCAGCAACAGTCCAATTGAGATGCAATTGCGCATATTGCAGCTTGTCTACACATTGGCCTCTTTTCAAAAGAGGACCAACTACAGGCTCTTAAATTAATTTCATGAAGCCGTCGTTCAACAGTACTAGCCTAACTTCTCTCAACTGCATTCCAACCTGTATACTTGTTACAAACCTCCTTCTCAATACCTCAAGTCAAATATAACGATCATCTCTATTTGTTGTTATCCTAGGTCGCCCTTGTCCGTTCTTCTACGATTAGTTCCAGTTTCTGCAAATTGGGCAACAGTTATTGAAATTGTTGATTTTTTTAACCCCTAAATGTCCAGTCACATATCATTGACTAAAACCACTTCTTATTAGGGCTCACGCTGCCACAGATTTTTTTCTGATTCATTTTGCAAATTTGGCATAAAAAAAATTTAAATCAACTAATTTTTCTGCAATTGTAGGTACTTTTCAAAAATCTATTCTGAAGATTTTGTTGACAGAAGTTTGACTTTTAATTCGAATTTTACAATGATAATTTTGCGCTAATTTTGCTTCATAGGAAAAAAGCAACAAATTTTAAAAAGTTGAAAATCTATAAACAATCCAAGATAAATTGATTTTAAAAACAAGCAAATTGCTCATGAGGCAGGAGGCTATAACACGCTGTGGTTCTTAAATGCCTCCAACCACTGATATTGTCCACAGAATACGTTAAATTTTGAAGAAAAACATGACACTCTTTAAACGCTCTGTATAATATGTGGATTTCTTTTTTTGCATTGTCCTTGCAGTCTGTTATTCACCAATAACAGAGCTACAATTAAAAAAAAAACATTGAAATCCTACCAGGTTGGGAAGATATTGATAGTCAACATTTAATGAATTTTTTATATTTTGCACCTATCCGCTGGGTGCGCGATGACAGCGGCACCTAGCGTTTACAATTACGGCGGACTTTGAAATATCAAATGGCTAACTGTCATTACGAAAAGTAAGTAAACAAACAATTATTTCCAATGAAACATCGTAATGTATTAGTTTTCTACCTAAATGTATTAATCATGTAAATCTATAGCGTCGATAATTATATTTATCTTTTTTAAGTCCCGTTTAAAATGTCACAATATTAAATTTTAGGTAGTATAGATGGGCTATATCACAGCGGACTTCACGTGAAGTAGGTAATTAAAAAAATAAATAAATGTAATCGATTATCGCATTGTAGACGATAATAATATGATTATAATGCCGTTAATAATGCAGACGTTTTGTGTATTTTCAGTTAAACATGGCCAAATTAATAATTAAAACTGTTTTTTAAGCAATCACTCACGACATAACTTTCCAACCTCAAACAACCAACAAAGGTAAAGAATTAGTTTTGGCTTAACATGTGCAAGACGTAAAAATAAAACGTGATGCTTCCTACTTCCTACAACATATCTACTAAATATAGCAAATATTTAAAATGTTGCTTTTTAATTATCCACTACTTCACACGTTGTTCTCGTTTCCAACTTACTTGTGGAAATTTATAGAATTTCTGATCACTATTTTGGCCATTGTTGTTGCAGTTGACTATATACAGCAGGTTTCGTGACGCATAATTATTTACTTTTTAAATGGACGCATAGAGAAGTGAAATCCTTGTAATATTCTTAGTAAAAAGAGATTAATCGTCCGCCGTAAGTTCCTTTTTTAGCCACGGTGAGCGCTGCGATCGATTCGTGGTTCTCCCACCCTATCTAAGGCTCTACGTTTATAGTGCCTTACCCTATCCTTCGCACCCAGCGGTTCATTATGACACCCAAATGAGTACTATAATGTTTCATTCAAGCACTCAACTTTGGAAACTTTTCCTGTATGCGGTTGGTAGCATTGGATAGTATGATACGTCAAATAAATAAACATCACGAAGGTTACCTCGTAACAAACAAGGAAAAGTTTGTTCACGGGGTTTGTTAATCTGAATATTGCTCAGAAATTACATAATATTATTGGTAATTCTTCGTAATGTAAGTAATTGTATTACTACTATCATTATTTTTATTAATACGCTATCCACTTATTTTTAGACGATCTCCATACGACAGTTGTTAGTTGCAAGTAATGATTGAAATATAAGAAAAATATGCTAAAATGAATAGTGAAACAACAGAGAAACCTTTACATAATTATATCTTATATTCTAATTATGGAGATTCTAATACAAATTATAACTGTCAAAACTGAATTATGCTTAAATTATTAAGTAACAAATAAGATTATAACTTCAAAGAGTACAGATTTCTAAACAGAATGTCATGTGCATTTATTGTAATATTTGGTGCAGAGTTACTGGTTAAAGTTCGGTTGATTACAGATGTGTTTGTTCCTGTTACTGTTACTTGCTCAGTGTTCAACAGTTTGGAAACGTCAATTCTTTTGCTCATTGAAGTTTCTATGTAGCCTTCTGCCACTGCACTAGATCGCCATCCCCCATCACGTTTAATTGTGATTAAGTCACCTCCCTGGTTAGCTAGGTGGGTGACTGATGATCTCCGAAAACAGTGTCCAGTGTAGTTTTGGGGGTTTTCCAATTTTAAAAATTTTGCAATTATTTGTGGCATTTTCCCAATTGTATTAATTCCAATTGGACTTCTTATGCAGCGGCTCAACGGTTGTGAGTGATATCATTAGGCCTCAAAATTCTGTATTTATTTATTAAACCTATCCAACGTTCCTCAGTTATTACGAAAACTCGTGGAACATTGGTTTTAGTTTTTGGAATAGTAATGATTATTTGTTCGGTTTTAAATTCAATATTATCGGTTAATATATTAGTAATTTCTTCCCTTCAGCATGCTCCATTAAACCCAATTATTAATACAACCTAAGGTAAAAATGAATTTAAGTAAAATAGGAAATATAAAACGATAAAATCAGTACTAACTTTGATAGCTAAAAATATGGTATCATTAGCCGTTTCTAAAAATTTATTTATTTGATCAAAATCTAAAATAAGAGACTTTTTTGGTTGATTCCCATCCGTATCGGCACACTTCGCCAGATTTTTCAGGTACGATTTTGATGCGACAACGTTGCCGGCAAAGGTGGTACCCAGTTACATGGTAGAGTTGCGCACGCAATGTAATATACTTATATTTAAAGTTTAATTGTAAAATTAATAAAAAATAAAAAAAATTAAAAAATTCTAAAATTGGAAAGTTGGTATAATATAAAAATAACAAATTGAAGAGAGTATAGTTATTTTGGTAAATATTAAAATATAAAACATACTTATATATTTATTGCAATGTATACTCGGTGGAAAACTTAAAATAAAAATGCGAAAAAAATTAAAATGATTTTATTAAAACCATGTTAAAATATTTACAACAATGTAGAATTACATTTAACTACTTTCAAAACTAAAAATATTTACAACTATTATTTACATCGCCGTTTTCATACAATTTTCCTAATATTGTTTTAATTCTTTGGTCAATATTTATATACACACTCTTCCTCCTTTTATTAAGAGACAAACCAGACTCCACTCGCAGAACCTCTAAATCTTGAAATTCAGACTCTTTTCGAAGTAATGTAATTAAATCGTATACATTTGGATTATTCCTTATGCGTAGCTGCAGTCTTTTGTTCCATCCTTCCACTGTGTTGTTGGTGCGATGTCTTAAATTATGGCAATTCCATAACTCTCTTGGCAAGGTACTGTTTTCGAGCCATTGCTTTATGAAGTAATCCTAGACAGTCTAGACATAATTTCTAGAATTTCTCTATAGCCTATGCTAGGTTTCTTCATATTTTTTAAATAAAAACATTTTCTAATTTATCTTTACTAAAAATGGATTTCTCTAATAAAACCAATGCAATTACAAAATACCTCAAAAAAACATAAATTTAAGCAAAAAAAAATTCTAAGTTTCATTTATTTTATTAAATCAAATTATCTATGGATAATCATTTTATGTATTTTGATTAAATCAAAATGTCTATGGATAATCTGGGATAATCTGATTTAATCAAAAAAATGAAACTTAGAAACCTTTTTGCTAACATTTTTGTGTGTGTTTGTGTTTGTATCTTTCTCAGCTTCTATTATTGTTTTCTTGAAATTCTTGGTAATTTTCTTAAATATTATTGTTTTTATTTCAGATTTAGGGGTTTTGAGACTAGCAAAAACTTTTACAAAGAATAACATTTTTACGTAAAGTTACAAACAAAATTTTTTTTCCTATATTTCAGTCAAATTATATAGCAATATCTATCATTTAGAAATATTAATTAATAGTTTTGTGTGTAATTTATAGTTTATAATATTATCACAAATATTATTATAAAAAGAGTAACGTCATAGGTACCACCCTGTACCACCCCTTCTCACTTTTTCTACGCAGCCTTGCTCCACCCTTATGTGCGACGTTGCCGTACTTATCAGGAGTTCTCCTTCTATGTACTTCTTCGTCACAGAAAATCTGGCGAAGTGTGCCGGATTCTACCCATCAGAGTGCCGTTTTAATAAAGCTTGTAATCTAGCGAATCTGGATTTATCAATATTTTAATTAATATTGAGTGTTGACTTCAACATTGAATAAACTGTCCACAATGTAGATGATTTTTTTGTACTTGCCAATTTTTGAAAATAAACCAGAAGGACATTTTCAGAAATATTATGTATTTCATTGAAGTTGCACCATGTAGAAAATTTTGAGAATTCACTCAAATATGCTTCTTTAGATTTAGTAGGTAACAAATTAGTAGATGCCTCTTCAGCACTTTTTCTAATTTTTGGAGGAGTATTCATTTTTTTAAATCACTATTATCAATATTAAATTAAATATTAATTATTTTATAAAATCAAATTTCAAATCTGTCAAATTCCTACAATTAAGCAACAGTGCTACAAACTCATTTAAAAAGAACTAAAATAAAATACAAAATTTAAATTTATTTAAAAAAGCAATAAAATAGCAAAATATAAAAAGTATTATAAACAACTTATTTCATATGGCTGTTTTATGACATTCGTACTTTAAAAAAATCATCGCTACGCGATTCGTTTTTTAAATTTGGACTCGTGTCATAACAGAGCGCCATATGAAATGCGTTGTTTAATACACTATTTAAGTGATGATAAATCTGGCAAATTTATTATAAAATTTTAGTTTTTTTTTGTTTAAAATAAATGTCGAATAATGTATTAATGTTTTATTGTATGACTACATAAAGTTTAATTCAAAATAAATTTTATAGATAAAATAAGATATCAGAGATTTAAAATTCACTTAACATTTACTTATATAAATTGTTATTACTGTAATAAATTTCTCAATTTTACACAAATAGACCGACAATATTATCTGAAGGCGACAGGAAGTAATTTTCTGTTTAGCCCTTTTCCCTTTATTTTATTATCTTCTCTATTCGCATAAAATCAAGTGTCCCATAAAATCTGGTATATGAAAGGGTCAGCTTGGCATTTCCATGTAAAGTGTGTCAGTGTATATACGAATATTACCAAGCCGTGGCTATTTTAAAACCCTTTATTACTTTATTTGATACAAAATGTTTGTATGGACAATTTTGTATCTTAGTTTAGGGTAAGTTTAGTAAAAATTTTGAAATGTTTAGATAATTTATTTGTAAACTTTGTGTTTTTGAATTAAAACATATATTTTTTCTACTACTACTGTCATTTTTAATTTATTTTTAGGCACTGATAGCATACCCACAAAATGGCCAAATATGACCGTTGATCCAAAATGTGTATTTTGAAATATATTTACATAAATCATCTGTCAACAAAATTTCTAAACTCTTAAAAACATAGATTGAACCTGGAGTGCAGCGCGTTACCAATAATCTACGATAATTTGTTTCAAATAAAACGATAAAATAATAATTACTAATAATAATAATCTATATATTCAATTTTAAATCTTAAAATAGTATATTACACTACAAGGGCAGAAAGTTTGAGATTCCTGCACTGCGCGAGATGATGCCCGAGGCGAAGCCGTGGGCATCATGGCGCGCGGTGCAGGGCTCTCAAACTTTCCGCCCATATAGTGTATACTATTTTTCTTTGTACTATGCCGAAAGTATAAAGGAAATTGCCTTCTGTGTTAAAAGATATTGATGCCCTGCACCGACATTTGCAGTGACAGTGTCACTGACAGTGACATCAGTGCAGGAATAATTTCTTTCGGCCCGCTGTCTGCGCGACATTATCACGGCATAAAAGTTAGGCTTTCTGCCGTAATATTGAAGCCGGAACGACGTACTTTCGGCATAGTACAAAGAAAATGAATTTTACAACTGTAGAAAAAGTAAAGTCTATAACTTGGGTGAAATGGTTCGTGTAAAAGTTATACTTGCTTTCGTTTCATATAAAAAACTTTTCCACTCACAGAATATAGCGCTTTCCATAACCGTCATACCTTATGTTTTTTTTTTAACTTTTCAATTAAAAAAAAAAATAAAAAATGACACATCCTGCAGTACTCCAATCTGGACCTATAACTAAATGCCTGTTTAACTCCTCGGCGAAGGCTGACAAACGGTTAGTAGACGATTTTGATCCATGAGTTTATTCGACTCATGTCGCATAGGAAACACTCAATTCAGGACATATTCGTAAATGAAAGACATTATTTGTCATATCGAGAATTTTCAAATCGTTGCGATTACTTGTAATCACGTGCAATCACTTTAGTAGGTATTGGGTCACTTTGGTCATCCCCACGACTACTCCTTTTTTTTTGTTTTTTTTTTGTTTTTTCAACGTATTAAAAATTAGATAAGATGAAACTACGATTTTCATGTATTTTCTATGGAAAAACTAAGCTTTTAGGAGTTCATAAGTCTCATAAGTATTCTGCAAATAAATTTTTAAAGCCGATTAAAATAAATTGCCAATAGAATATTTATTATTGACTAGCTTTTACCTGCAAGTCCTGCGACTTGGCATCAAAGTTTAGCTGAGGATATTGTCTGATCTTACGATAGTCGCAAATATTATATCATAATTAAATTACTTGCCTCCCTTCTATTAAATTTATTGTTTTTAAACATAGACTATTAAATTTCACATTTCTACATAATTCGATTCGATTGGTCAAAAAGGACGCCCATAGGTTTTTCGAGGACTTCCTGCACTCCGTACCCCAAGCATTCCACACTCTAGCTGTGCTCGCTACTTCGTTAAGTAAAGTCGATCACAAACTATTCCTCAAAATTGCACCCAAATCGGTTAAGCCATTTCTGGGATTAGCTTTAACAAACATACATGCCCTTATTATGTTTTTTAAATATGCTGTTATATACAGACAGCGATTCGTTACAGTTTTATTTTCGAGGGTTGTAGAAAATAAAAAATCCAACAGGAAACCAACTTCGTAATACCCAGTTCTTTATGCAGGAGCTTTTGGATCAAGATCTTTTAAATTCCCAAGGATGCCTTTATCTCCCGGTATGTTACACGGTCAGCCTTAACTGGCTGACGAACCGCATCAATGATTTGCTGTGTAACTGCTGTTTTGGGTGGAACTAATCTGGATTCGTCACTGAGACTGGAGCGACCACGTTGAAATTCCTAATTCCAGTGTAAAATAGTTGACTGGTGTGGTGCTTTATTACCAAACACATAAACCATTTCAGCGATACATTGCTGTTGAGATAATTCTCTCCGAAGATTGTAAAAAAATATTTCTAGAAAATGTTCTCGGCTAAGATCCATTTTTTGACCGACTTGCTCATTTCAAAAAATCACTACCTACACGACTTGTTGTATTGGAATGAAACTCAATAAAACAATAGATTGAGGTTAGATTTATGTCTGACGGTTCTATTGGTAGTACCTTCTAAACGGCTAGGTATATGCAAAACTAAAAAGACAACCCTCGTATCTTTTACATAATTGTTAAAAAAACAAAACAATTTTTTAGTAAATACAAACAAGAGTTCTATATTGTGTCGTTTACACATAAATGTCAAAGAAACACCATAGTTGTGTATTAAATAGAAACTTTTGTTTGAAGGAAGTAACAGATGCTAAATATAAAGAACTTATAAACGCTATGTCAAAGGATATTTCTTGCATTTATTCTTGCCTTTTTATACAGAAGTCACAAGATCAAAGTGGGTACTTTGAATAAGTGGCTGTCTAAAAGAAAGATTCCGCACACTTCATAAAAGTGTATTTTGTATCGTATTCAATGCAGACTCAAGAGTTTCTCTTAGACATGCTGTCACGATATATCTATCTCCATTAGTTTTCTTGCTTGAACGAATATCTCGGCTATAAAATGTCGACCATAAACAACTATTTTCTTAAAAATTCTCTGTAAATTGAATCTTCATAAATTGGTTTAAAAATACGAAAGTGCGATAAATTAAATCAAGATACTCTCTTTTCATTTTAAATTTAAAGCGTTTTTATTATAAAAATATATATTTGTATTCAGTATACTTGATACGATTAAATTTACTGTATTAATTAAAACATAAGAGTAGTATTTTTAGTTTTGCATATAGCCGCTTAGAAGGCAAAACCAACATGGCGGCAAGTGTGAAGTCGAGTGATTTAGCTCTGTCGCAAAAAGTATGCAAAAAGTGTAAAATAGTTGCTCAGAGTGGGCCAAAATGTGTTAATTGTGATACAGTAATGCATAATGGTTGCATTAAATATATTAAAAATATTGTTGTTATAGACAGTGAAAAAATTGTGTGTTGTGAAAATAATTCTAACGTAAAAGAAGGCAAGTTAAGTGATGATGAAGTTCTTTTCTTTGACGCCATGGATCAGTTAGTAGGCGATGAGAAGAAGGTAGATATGCAAATATTTAAGTACATTATATTACAAAAAGATACAATTATCAATGAATTAAAAGATAAAATTAAACTGTTAAATTACCAATTAGACATGAAAACCAACCAGTTTCAAAGTAGGTCAGTTGAAAAACTTGACTATCAACAAATTGAAATGGAGACAAAAAGTTTGTGCGATAAAGACATAAACAAGGAATTCCCAAAATCAGCTGTTTCTAAACAACGAGGTAAAAATACTACATTAAATTCTGATGTTCAGATAAAACAGAGTATTTCAAATTCAAAATTAGAACTTGAAACTCGAAAAAAACTTGATGAATTTATTCATCTTGACAATGACTTAAATAAAGCATCTACTCAAAAGAACAAAACACAAAAAAAATCAATAAAAGTATTCATTCAGATACCGACCTAAATAATGAATCCACTCAACAAGCTAGAGCACCAATACCAAAACGTGCAATACACAACACAGAAGGTAAATGGAAAACAGTTAATAGAAGGCATAGAATTAAAAGGGACTTGATAGTAGGAAATAACAGCAGTATTAATATAAAAGGTGTTCCGAAACATGTAACCCTACACGTATATCGGTTAACCAAAGACACAACAGCTGCCGGTCTTAAAGAGGTGTTAAAACAAACTTTTCCAGAAGTAGTGTGTGAGGAACTAACTCCCAAATATCCAGAACTGTATTCTTCATTTAAAGTTACAATCTACGAGAACAATTTTAAGATGGCTATGGACCCGAAGGTATGGCCTGTAGGTGCATGCATAAGCCGTTTTTTAAAATTGAGGAGGAAGAGGACGCAAGATACAGCATGATGTTTAACCCGGCTATATATTTAGTAAATGCACGGTCATGTAATAATTCTACTCTTACTGATATATTTGTTGATATAGATACTTTTTATATGTCTTATAGAGACTTGGTTTTCTTATGAAAAAATTAAGACACAATATTACAATACATATAAATTATCTAGTAGCTTTTGCAGAACATATTGTTAGTGCGGTGGTCTAGCCATTTTATGTCGAAGCGATCTTGAGGTTTGCGACTTGAATCTATCAAAGTACTGCATAGAAAAGCACTTTGAGCACTTTGACACTATTGTTTTATGTTGTTATCGCTCACCATCAGGTGAGGTTGATATCTTTATCGAATAACTTTATGAGATAATTGATAAATTATATAAACCTCACTTAAATATTATTATCACAGGAGACTTTAATATGAACTCCTTTGAAGACATAAATAACTTTACGGAGTTATCAAGTACATTAGAAATGTTTAATTTAAAACCGTTTGTAAAATGGCCTACGGGTATTACTCAAACTAGTGCCACCACAATTGATCATGTCTTTAGTAATGTATCCGATGAAGGTTTCGTTGGAGTTTCTGATAATAATTTTTCTGATCATAGAACAGTACTTTACGATTTCGGCATTGATTTACGGGAAAACATTTTGAATACTTTTACTTACACCAGATCATTTAGTGAGAGAAATATTAACAAATTCAAAGGACTTCTTGAATGTGAAAGCTGGAGAGGTCTGTATCAAAATATTTATATAGATACCTATAGATGATGCTTTTAGCAACTTTTTTAACACGTTTATTAAACACTTTAACGATTGCTTTCCTAAACGTAAAATACTGGTTCAAACCTTAAAAAATAAACCAAAGTCTTGGATTACTCCTGAGATACGGTCATCTTCTGAAAAACTTCGGGACTTACATCGAATGTGCTCGAATTTTCCTGAACTGAAACCACTTTTTAATGCTAAAAAAGGGCCCATGAGTTGGTAGTTAAAAATTCAAAGAAACAGTATTACCAGAATCAAATTGAAAAATCCGATAATCACATTAAAACTGCATGGAAAATTATTTCAGAGTTATTAAATAAGCAAGAAGGTAATAAAAACATTAAAATAAAATTCGATGAAAGATATGTGGAAGATTCCAATGAAACAGCAGAGATATTTAATAACTTTTTCAGTGATGCTCCTTATAACATAATTAACCAAATTCCAACCATGGATAACATAGTAAGAAATAGGATCATTAAAAAGAATTTGAACTCACAGATGAATTCTTTATTTCTTACTATTGGAGCTATTATCTGTTCTTAAAGATAAGTTAAAAAACAAAAATTCCTCAGGATACGACGAGGTACCCACGTCTGTAATAAAAAGACTACTTATTGAATTAATACAACCGTTTACGTTTCTTGTAAATCTGTCATTCTGCACTGCTAAATTTCCAAGCATTCTCAAAAAAGGGAAAGTTATCCCTGTTTTTAAAAAGGGGGAAACCGCATCTATCAGAAACTATAGACCTGTAACCATCGCTTCCAGTTTCTCAAAGATATTTGAGTATGCCTTTTTAAATCGGTTACTTAGCTTCTTGGGAAAACATGAAGTAGTATCTAAAAACCAACATGGTTTTATTGAAAATAGATCAACGAACACAGCGGTATATAGTTATTTTACAAATTTATTAAAATATGTTGATGCGGGTGAGTGCCCGGTTGGATTGTTCTGTGATCTTAGCAGAGCATTCGACTGTGTTAATCATCAAGTCTTCATGTACAAATTATCCCAATATGGAATCAGGGGCTGTGCCCTAGATTGGATATCTAGTTTTCTTACGAATCGTAGCCAGTATGCAGTTGTGAGTGATGGAGTATCAAATTCTAAAGAAATTAATATAGATGTTCCTTAGGGCTCCATTCTGGGTCCAATTCTGTTTGTCATTTATATAAACGATTTTGATAAATTAGGAAGTGATTACGTACATTTTAGACACTATGCTGATGATACTTCAGCTATCATATCTGTGGACGGTGATAATCTATTGACACAGCTATGCCAAAATACTCTTAACGATATAAATAACTGGTTTGCGACAAATTTTCTTTATTTAAATAATGAAAAAACTAAATACCTACGATTTCACAATAGACCAAAACAGTGTAATACTATAAATTTTGGTACATTTGCCACAGATGATGATTCTGTGGATTTTCTGGGTCTTAAAGTAGACGCACTTATGACTTGGAATCAACACTGTTTATCGTTAAAACAAAAATTGAACTCTGTCTGTTATTTATTGCGGAATTTAAGAGATATTTTAACAGTCAAACAATTGTTTAATTTGTATTATGCGCAAGTAGAAGCTAGGCTCCGCTATGGCATATGTCTATGGGGCTCTTCTACAAAAGCGAAAGATATTTTTATTCAACAAAAGAAAATTTTAAGAATTATTTTAAAATTAAAATACAGACAGACGTGCTTTGATAGTTTTAAAACATATCATATCCTTACAGTGCCATCACTATTTATATATGAGATATCAATATATATGTACAAAAACTTTGGTAGTTTCAAGAGCAGATCTCAGATACACTCCTATTACACGCGTCACAGGGATGCATTGGATGTACCGTACTCAAGAGTGAAAGTTGCCTGTAATTCTCCTGAGGTCTTCGGGCCTAAAATATTTAATGTGTTACCGAGTGACATTAAACGTAGTAAGAATATTGTGATTTTCAAAAGAAGTCTTTCTTAGTCGAAAAATGTTTATATAGTGTGGAGTCTTTTTTTAGGTGACGACCGTTTTTCTTGAATTTGTTTTTGTAGTATAAGTATCGTGTATTTCTAATATGTGTCTATATGTAGATGTGTGAATGTATATTATATGCATATACCTACGTGTTTACATTTATATGTATGGGTATATAATTTGTAGAAAACATGTATTAACTGTTAATTTTAATGTAATATTTGTTAATTTTAATTGAACCTTTTAACATTTTGTATGTTATTTATTGATTTGACTTGTCCTACACATTGTATTATGTATAAAAGGGCCAATAAATAAATTCTAAATTCTAAAATTCTACCAATAGAACCCTCAGATGCAAATTTCTTTTGTTCTTTACGATACAACTAGTCGTGTAGATACAGTAAATTTTTGAAATAAGCAAGTCGGTCGATTAATGGATGTTAACCGAAAACATTCACAAGAAACAATTTTTTAAAATTTTCGGAGAGGATTATGCCAACAACAATGTCTCGCTAAAATGGTTTTTATGTTTGGGCATAAAGCACCACACCAGTCAACTATTTCCCACTGGTATTGCGGATTTCAACGTGGTCGCTCCAGTCTCAGCGACGAATCCAGGCTAAGTCCACCCAAAACAGCAGTCACACAGCAAAACATTAATGCGGTTCGTCAGCTTATTAAAGATGACCACCATGTAACATACAGCGAGATAGAGGCATCTTTGGGCATTTCAAAAACCTTAGTCCAAAAGATCCTGCATGGTTGTTACGAAGTTTCCGTTGGATCCTTCATTTGCTTACAAAAGAACAAAAATCCGTTCGCGTCAATAGGTGCCGAAAAAGATTGGAACCGTTCAGCAAAGGAAGCTCAAAACACGTTTATAGTATTGTTAGTAACAATGAATCCTGGATTTTCTCCTACGATCCAGAAATAAACGCTAATTCGCTGTGTGGGTGTTTCACGATGAAAAAAAAACAGCAAAAGTAATCCGTCCTCAAAATGGTTCGCGACTGTGTCAAAATCTGTTTATGTGGCAACAATTGCTTTAGAAGATTGAAGAATGGTTACTTCCGATTGGTATATATAATCCTTGGTTTACCAGTTATCGCGAAACTCCGACAAAGCAACACACAAGGGCGAATTATTCTACATTAGGAAAATGCAACAGCTCACAGTGCCCAAAAGACAATCCAGTTTTTGGAGCTTCAAAACATCAAATTGTTATACCATCCACACTATAGTCCCGACTTAAGTCCCAACGACTTGTTTACGTTCCAAAAGATCAAAAATAGAATGCGTGGGCAGCGATTCCAGTGTCCAGAAGAACCATCGACGCCTTTAAAACAGCGATTTTGCAGGTGTCAACTCAAGACTGGAATAAATGTTTTACCACTTGGTTTGAATGTATACAAAAGCAATAAAGAACTCTAAGTTTATATAATTTTTATTTTTATGGCTCTATGCAAAAGTAAAAAGACAACCCTCGTATATAATATAAATAAAAATCTTGCGCTATAATATAAGCACTTTTTTGTAAGACATATCCTACAATAATTGGTCTGAAGATTGTTGTAATTACAGTTTTTTTTTATTGTCTTACTGATTTCTGTCTTTACAATAAAACTATTGTTGTGTGGCGATCATGTTTATTTATCATTTACACGTTTTCTGATCTGTGTATAATCACTTCAAATATTGGTAAAGGTAACGGTATGCGCGAGATGCTGTGTTTGCTATATGAATTAAAATATATGCTATTATAAAAAACTCTTGGATTTGTTTGTTGCTGTCAGATTTTTGTGTTTTAAAAGTATTAGCCTTCTGGTTTCAATTTAATTTATCTAACTAATGAAAACTAGAGATAAACTGCAAATAACCTAGAGTTTGTTATTAAGAGGAATACCACCGAAGGATTTCTACAATTACCAATCCTAATTTCAATGAAATCGCTGGAAATAAACGTAGAAATTGCTGACCCAGAAACGCCTTCCTTCATTACCGAGTTGGATAAGTCCATAATAGCGTTCCAACAGTTTCAAAGTTCGGTTTGATAGTTCGATTATAATGAATACCGCATAGGAAAATCACGGTGAAATCTCGTAGAAATGATGAAAATTACGGATGCAACGATCCAATCTTAGATTACATTGTTAGCCTATCGTTTGCAAACATTAATTATTATTCCCAATCGAAATGATGGTCACAAATGCAAACTAAGTGGAAATGGCTTTCCACAATCGTGGTAAATCACTATGAAGGTCAATATCCGGCATCAGACAGATATTATGAACGATTCAGATATTTTGAGAGGCAGCTGACCGACGGGATTTGCTTATCCATTCTCGGTCATCATAACCAATGACGGGTTGTTGGGACATGCAATTTTGTTTTATTGAGGATAGGATCTGATTTAATATGAATAATTTATTGTATTATATGAGCGATATTAAATAAATATTAACAACAAAGACAAATTAGTTTTTTTAAGCTTTTTAATATTTTTATAATCATATTTTGGTAGACAGTTTTGAGATTGAAAAATAATCTTTCTACAGTTAGTTTAAAACTGACATAACATTCAGTGTTATTGTGCTTTTCGTCATTAAATCCAAAGTTACATAACTAAAATACCTACCCATCTACAAACAGAGAAGTAACCGTTCATTATTGCTAACTCATAACAGGCACGCTCGAGTTTTGCCATTAGCTGCATCCAACTGAAAGCACTATTTGCAATGGTTCAATCAAAGCTACTGATTAGAACATCACTGCTTTATGAGCAAAAACTATTTTAAAACGTTTGGTACAGTTAAAATTTAGAGACAGAATTTGTATTTTAGTTAATAAATAACAAATTAAAAACTGAAATTTAGAACACATTTATTAATGTAAATAATAGTATTATACGTTACAAGGTCGGTAGGTGACTTATTACAGTACGAGTTATATTACGGACGAGGCGCCGTAGGAGCCAAGTCCGGAAATAAAAACGAGTACTGTAATAACACCTAACGACCATGTATCGTATTATATTTTATTTCATCCTGTTTTTATAAATTTATAAATTCATAAAAATTTTAACAGTAGTTCGTAACTTGAATAAAAATAGTTCGTAACTTGATTAGTTAGGTCAAATTACCTTAAAAGCCATCTGTCACTGTCAAATAATTTTTTTATTATTAAGATTTAATTGTTAATATAAAATTGAATAACATTGACTTCTTTTTAAATATGGATTTAAAAGTAAGTAATTAATTATTTTATTTTTATTTTATAGTCATTATAGTATTTTTAAATGTCAAAAATTAAAAGTAATTGTCTTCCCTTAAGCAATCAGAGCAGCGTTGCTAGGCAACACATTACAGTACCTGATACCGTAATGTTTTACTTACCGGCGCCAAATTGATTACAGGGAAGTGTATTTACTGGTCAGGATGAAATAAAATATATTATAAAGCAAAATATTAATCATCTTTGCAATATAATAAGTAAAAATATTTTTATAACGAATTTTAGTTAAATAATTACATCATTATATGAATTAAAAGAAAATTTTCTATGTTACACAAGTATAAGTAACTTCATAATTTACCAGTCTATAGACAATTTTATATTTCTATACATACGAGAGTTGTCTTTTTAAATTGGCATATAGCCTTAAAGACAAAAATATATAGACTTAAAGTACTTTATTGCTTTTCAAAATACGTTCCACCAAGATAGATACACTTTTGCATACGTTCAAACCAATTGGTAAAACAGTTAAACAACTTTAAGTAGGTATCTATATACTTTTTATCTTTACGGCTCTATGCTAAACTAAAAAGACATTCTCGTACAATAAAATTTTTTTGTCACAGTATCCAATCAACTATTACTAGATCATTAAAAATTTAATTTATCAAAACTATATCATACTCGTTAATCAGAACGGGCTATTTCATAAGAGTAAATAATTTATTTTAGGTAACACTGATATGGAGTTTAAGGAGTCATTACAACGTAAAGTTTTAAGTGAATGTCAGCATTGATGACTCTAACAGGATTTCCTTTCTGGATTTAAAATTACCGGGGAGATGAGCTATAATGTTCTAGTGCGCGACCGTGCAAAAGTGACAACAAATTCCTCATGTCAAGTCGTAATAAAGCCTTAAAATATGTGATGACAATACCGAAGAAGATTTCTAAAATAGGCCAATATGCGATGACAATACCAAAAAGGAGCTCTAAAATAGGCCAGTACTCACCTATGTATTTTTTGTCATACATTATTTGTTCGCCTGTTTCATCCTCTTGTTTACATTCCAATTACATAAGTATGTGTTTCTTTTAACTAATACAAAAACGATGTTATAGTAGTTGACAATGACAAGACCTTCTCTGGTCAGTGCCTTTATTATGTTTTCTTGTTGTTTCATCGCCAGGAAAAGCATAGATTACAGCTTGTGGGAAGTCTGTTGCTAGTTGTTTATTCCAATACTTAGATTTTTTTCTAATTTTAAAAAATATATTTTTGTCTTATTAAAATATCCTTTTTCTTTGAGATCTATCAGTAATTTAGAACCAGTAAATGGATTGTCAAAATAAAGTCTGTAAGGTGAATGCTTATTTATATTTTGGAGTTCATCAACCATAGTTACTGGAGGAGCTGCTGCTTATACTTTTTCGATGGTCTAGGAATATTACCTTAAAACATTTTGAAGTTAACCGAAGTTAAAACCGGGCCGGACATGCCGTCTGAACGGGCGGTACGAAGTTCGTCGGGTCAACCAGTATATTATAAAATCAATAATATTGATACACTTAAAATAAAAAAGTGTGCCGATTTACTCTTGTTTTAAGGCTTTACTCACTTAAGTTTTACTTTTTTATTCCAACCCCCAATTTAAAAGAGCCTTATTTCGTAATTTCTGTTTCAAGAGATCAGCTTATTAAAAAAATACAAATATCTGTAACAATAACGTCAAAAACTAGTTATTACAAAATGCAGACTTTTTATTTAAAACATTAAAACTATGCTGATACGATAAATTTAATTTATACATATCCTATTTACCTCAAATAACCTTAAACTGAAACTTCCATTACCATTTACCATGCAGTTTGTAGTCATATTTTTCATCATCTAATAGTAAAAGAATAGGATGAAAGAAAACATATTGTTGGACCCAAAATACAAAGCACCATCCATTATTCATGAAAACAGATCCTACCTTTCCGGGCCCTTCTTCAATTGGTGGTGTAACTGGTGTAACGAGCACGTGCAACCAAATTTAGTCTTGCGTCGCTTTATATACAGAAAATCAATTTATTATGCCAATGAATATGATAAATGGCAATGCCCAAGCTTGCCCATAGACCTGTCAGTTTTGTTAAAGAGTTATTTAGCTGCCTGTCAGCTTTTAGGATCACCTTTTATTTATGGGCTGTCATTTAGTAAGGAGAAAATACACAAACTAATATTAATGAGATTTTTTAATTCAATGAAAAATTATATTTCGAAGTTAATTAAAATTGCCACAAAAGATTGATTAAAATAAAGATTCTACCAGCTTATGAACAAGAGTAATAATTGTATTAGCATTTATAATAAAGTATTTATACATTTTAATAAGTATTGGTTTATTTTTTAATAGATTTCACTCAATTTAAAGAATTTTATGTCAATTTGATTGCTTATGAAAAAAATTGTATTAGAGAATAAATAACTGTCTTATGTGTGTAGTTTAAAAATTTTATTTCAAACTACCTGTACCCGCGACGTAGTTCTCGTGGCGTGTTGATTGTTATATAAAAATTTCTCCCCCGGAATTCGTTAAAGGGATGGGGGGAAAAACTTTTATATACCAGATGTTAAGTTGAAAGAAGACAAATATATCTGTGAAAACCGCATTTGAATCGGATCAGTAGTTTTAATGTGATGCGCGCACAAACATAGAGACAGACAGACAAAAGAAATCTAACCACATTTTTGGGTTCTATATCGAGGTAGTAACACTCCCCGCTAATTATTTTTTAAATATCTTTAATGTACAGAATTTTCATTTCTACAGATTTATTATAGATATGTATAGATTATTTTTCACGCCCCCGCATGCCCCCTTGTGGGTGGAACTTTCTAAAATCCGTTTACAATTGACCTCAAAATTATAAAAATAACTATTGTGCAAAGTTCAAACTTGTAGGACTTATAGATTTTAATTTTTTTCACGTCCCCGCATCCTCCCTTGTGGTTGGAATTTCGTAAAATCCGTTCACAATTGACCTCAAAATTATAAAAATAACTATTTCGCAAAGTTTCAAACCTGTAGGACTCATAGATTTTAATTTTTATTTTTTTTTATTTTTCACGCCCCCGCAACCCGCCCTGTGGGTGAAATTTTGTAAAATGCGTTAACAATTGACCTCAAAATTATAAAAATAACTATTTTGCAAAGTGTCAAACCTGTAGGACTTATAGATTTTATTCTTTTTTCACGATCCCGCATTCTCTCTTGTGGGTGGAATTTCGTAAAATCCGTTCACAATTGACCACAAAATTATAAAAATAACTATTTCGGAAAGTTTCAAACCTGTAGGACTCATAGATTTTAATTTTTATTTTTTTTTATTTTTCACGCCCCCGCAACCCGCCCTGTGGGTGAAATCAAAATTATAAAAATAACTATTTTGCAAAGTTTCAAACCAGTATGACTTATAGAGTTTAAATTTTAATTTTTTATTTTTCAAGCCCCCGCAACTCCCCTTGTGGGTGACATTTTGTAAAATCCGTTCACAGTTGACCTCCAAATTATAAAAATAAGATGATTTCTCTATAGCTTTAACCATTATGGTTACACACGCGACGGAAGCTTAAAAAATGGAGTAACTTCTTCCGTTTTCTCAACATTTCCCTTCACTGCTCTGCTCCTATTGATTGTAGCGTGATGAAAAGCTATAACCAGCACAGGAGTATGAAAAATAATTGTACCAAGTTTCGTTAAAATCCGTCGAGTAGTTTTTGTTTCTATAGCGGTTATACAGACAGACAGACAGACAGACAGACAAAAATTATGCTGATTGCAATTTTGGCATCAGTATCGATCCCTAATCACCTTCTGATAGTTATTTTTGAAATATCTATATATATAAAACTCAAAGGTGACTGACTGACTGATTGACTGACTGATATAGTGATCTATCAACGCAGAGCCCAAACCGCTGAAGGGATGGGGTTGAAATTTGGCATGCAGGTAGATGTTATAACGTAGGCATCCGCTAAGAAAGGATTTTAATTAATTCCACCCCCAAGGGGATAAAATAGGGGATGAAAGTTTGTATGATCTATGAACGCATGGCTCAAACCGCTAGACGGATGGGGCTGAAATTTGGCATGCAGAAAGATGTGACGTAGACATCCTCTAAGAAATGATTTTGATTAATTCCACCCCCAAGGGCATAAAATAGGGGATGAAAGTTTGTATGAAACTTTGTCAATTTTAAACCGTTTGGGCTAAAACTTCGCATGCATATAGTAACTACGACGAAGGCATTCCCTAAAACAGAATTTTGATTAATTCCCCTAAGGGGATAAAATAGGGGATGAAAGTTTTTATGAAACTCTGTCAATTTTAAACCAATCGGGCTAAGATTTTGCATGCAGATAGTTACTATAACGTAGACATCCCTTAAGAACGGATTTTGATTAATTGCATCTCTAAGGGGATAAAATAGGGGATCAAAGTTTGTATGAAACTTTGTCAATTTTAAACCGATCAGGCTGAGATTTTGGATGCATATAGCTACTATGACGTAGGCATTCCTTAAGAAAGAATTTTAATAATTTCCACCCCTAAGGGGATAAAAAAGGGAATGAAAATTTGTATGAAACTTTGTCAATTTTAAACCGATCAGGCTGAGATTTTGCATGAATGTAGCTACTATGACGTAGGCATCCCTTAAGAAAGGATTTTGATAAATTACACCCATAAGGGGATAAAATAGGGGATGAAAGTTGGTATGAAACTGTGCCAGTTTTAAACCGATCGGGCTGAGATTTTGCATGCATATAGCTACTATGACTTAGGCATCCCCTAAGAAAGGATTTTGATAAACTCCAACCCTAAGGGATAAAATAGGGATGAAAGTTTGTATAAAACTTTGTCAATTTCAAACCGATCGGGCTAAGATTTTGCATGCATATAGCATGCAAGTTTTTAAAGTTTTAAAAAAATAATAGTCTAATACCACTCGCGGTTTACTGAGCGGGGTGTGTGGAGCGATGAGACGGTAGCACGCTGCTGCTGGACGACATGAAACTGTCGATAGACGCGTAGAGTCTTAAAAATTCGAGAATAAATTTGTTTTATTACGTAGTGGTGTACTAAGAAATTACTTTTTTAAATTCCATCCCTAAGGATTTAAAATAGGGGTTGCAAATTTGTATGAAACTCGGTGGCAAAAAACTAAAGTCCACGCGGATGAAGTCGCGGGCGGCCGCTAGTATTTCATATACAGAATTGACCTCTCTACAGATTTATTATAAGTACAGGTAGATAGATAGATAGGATGTTGAAAAAGTTTGTTTTATTTTTATACTGGATGTTAAAAAAAGTGTCAAAAAATGAAATCGGTGATGGTGATGGTATGTCCCAAAATAAACAAAACACAAACAGATAAATTGAGTCAAATAAGATATTCAAAGTGCTCTTTCTCCATTTTAATGCAGCTACCACATCTTCGCCTTAGAGACTGTCGAACTCGTTCCAAAATACCATTGGCTAGGATTCTATAACATTCCTGCTCTACTCTTTGCTGCAGCTCCTCGTGGTTATTCACAGAAGTATATACGAAATTTTTTAATTGTCTTCAAAGGAGCAAGTTAAGGGGGTTTAAATCAGGTGATCTTGCAGGCCATGGTACACCTTCGTCCGTTTCTATCAATCTTTCCCAAAAAGATCCATCAAAATGCTCTTTTACGTCAGCCGAAGCCCCATCGTGCTTAAACCACATTTAATTTCTATGTGCTAAAGAATATCCTCTAAAAGATCACCCAATGTGTTCGGTAAAAAGTTTAAGTAGTGGTTAAAATGCATAAGAGCCAATGTGCAAAGAGTAGGTACTAAAGTAAAAAATTTTCACTCTTATTGCACACTATACTTTTCTTACAATGATAGTAAAAAACATGCTTTTTATCATGGTCCATAAGGAAATAAACTAATAAAAAATAAAAACGTATTATTTACTGGTTTTGTGGTTGTAAAATAAAGCATATAAAGCAGGATAAATCTATCTAACTTTTACGTATAAGACAATTAAAATTTAGTTATAAAGAAATGGGGCGTCATAAACATATGAATTAATTTTAATAATCTACAAGTTAATCCTTTAATGCTAATAAGACCTAAAATATAAATGTAACAAACTTTCTATAATAAAAACGTACATCTAAAAACTTGCGACCAGTTAACTAATGACCCGAAGCAAAAAAGTCAATTAAAATACTATTCCAGGTTTAAGAACTTTTAAATATTCATTTAAAGTGATTAAAGCACTAGAGACGGTCATATTTTAACTCGTATAATTTGTCTCAAAGCTGATGGATGCTTTTTAATAAAATTCAGGTAAAATGCTCTAGATAATTTAAGCGGCCTTAATAAAGGAAGAGCGCGACATTATTTTCAGGCATATACTAAATTTCACGGTAAATTACTGGCAATTTCACTGGGGCTATAGAACTGATACTTGAGCGCAAATTCCTTTGTAACGTGCGAATCATAACTTAGAGTCTGCCAACTTCTTTATAAAAGTATAAGTTGATTTAAACCTGAAATGGTCAATTTGCCTTTTGGGTAAAACTAATCGAAGTTGAATATTGAAATTCTTAAATTCTAAAAGCTTAAGAAGTTACTCTTTGTATTTTATCCTGATAAAGTAACTAACTTCGATTTAAAAGTTTTGATATTTTATTGAATCTTTATAATTTTATGTAATACTTAGAGTTATCTTTGGTCCTGTTAAGCTTATTTAAAAAAAACTTCTTAAAAATTAAAAGAAATAAGAATGAAAATGTTGGTAGATAGAGCAATTAGACTACATGGAACTTATATACAAACAAATGAGACCAAAGAAATAAAAAAAGTTAATTTAAAAGCAGAAGTAAGGATGTTAATCAAATAGAATAGAAGGGAAAAATGAAAAGATACAGTGAACATGACCAAACTGATGAAGATTAACTAATAGAAAATTAATGGAATCTTTTTAAGTTTGTTGTTTGAAATTCAAAGGATGAGTACTGAAATCTCTAGAAATATTTTCTTTTAAGTTCTGTATGTAGCCGCTTAGAAGGCGCCACTAATAGAACGTTCAGACGCAAATCTAAGCTCAATCTTTTGTTGACAAATATCCAGAGAATAACATTTTCGAGCAATAATTTTTTACAATTTTTGGAGAGAATTATCCCAACAGCAATGTCTCGCTAAAATGGTTTCTGTGTTAGGCAATATAACACCACACCAGTCAACTATTTCTCGCTGGTATTTGGAATTTCAACTTTGTCGCTCCAATCTCCAGGTTAGTTCAAAGCAAAAGAGTAGTCACACAGCAAACCATTGATGCGGTTTGTGAGCTAATTAAGGATGATTGCCGTGTAACATAATTACCGAGAGATAGATGCATGTTTGGGCATGTTAAAGATCTTGATGCAAAAGATCCTACATGAAGAACTGGGTGTTACGAAGTTGGTTTCCCGTTGGATCCCTCATTTGCTCACAGACGAGCAAAAAGCGGTTCGCATCAATTGATGATGAAAAACAACAACGGTTCAACAAAGAAAGCTCTAAAAACGTTTATAATATTGGAAGTAGTAATAAATCTACTCATACGAACCGGAAATAAACACCAGTGTTTCACGATAAGAAAAACCAACAAAAGTGATCCGTCCTCGAAGTGTGTTAAAGAAAATGGTCAAAATCTGATCATGTGGCAACAATTGCTTTAGAAGATCGAAGAACTCGTATTTTGGATTGGTATATAAATGTTTGACAAAGCAATCATCCTACATCAGGATAAGTCAAGTCCTCACACTGCCCAAAAGATAATCGAGTTTTTGGAGCTTCAAATCATCGAATTGTCAGACCATCCACCGTTTAGTTCCGATCTATGTCCCAACGACTTCTTCACGTTCCCGAAAATTTAGAATTCAATACGTGGGCAGCAATTCCAGTCGCCAGAAGAAGCCATCGATGCCTTTAGAACAGCGATTTTGCAGGTGTCAACTGAAGACTTTGGTTTGAACGTATGCAAAGTGTATCGATTTTGGTGGGACATCTTTTTAAAAACCAATATGTTTTGTTTTGTTTTTATTGCTATATGCAAAACTAAAATGACCTCTTTCATAAAAAGCCCCAAAAATGAAAATTATTTAATTTCTTAATTTATATATAGTTTTATCAAGGATTCCGTCAAATGATACCTTGTACTAATAATTTTTAACCAGTTTAACAGGGGTTTAGTTACGAGATTGTGTTTTTTAAAAATAACAATAACTCATTCGTACTATTAAATTAGAAATTTGATAAATGTGCTTTCCTTTACGCAGCGTTTAGATTTTAAACTGGTATCTACGTATGTTTGGTATAACGTAAATTAATAAGTGATTTAATATTCTCACCTCATAACTCATTCCTTGATATTCCTAGAATACAATTTCTCCGAGAGTTTAACGGATTTATATGGCGTTCACGTTCGAATTGAGACAAGGTATGACGATTTGTATGTATGAATGATGACTGATGTATATGCCTTCGTAATGCAACCCCGGAGACTTCTTATACAAGACATGCCATGTCGACTTAAATCAAGATATCGAAATTTCACGTCAATGGTGGAGGATATATTTTTTGTGTTTAAAAATATCAATTGAAACACAAAATTTTAAATACTTTTTTTTGAGATAACTACTTTGTTATATTACAAATATATTTAATTGTTGTTTTCGAAAAAAAAAACTGGATCGCCAATGGATGTGAAAACTCTATTTAAAAATTTCGAATTCGCAAAATTTTACTCATTAAAGAAGCATTTTACGCAAACACATACAAATATATATATTTAATGAGTTTGTATTTATATCAGCACGAGAACTAGAGCCGAAATTTCACCATCATCCAGAATACATTCTACTTTGCAACATGTTCATTTAATCAAGATCACGCTCAGGCGGATACCCTAGTGTAATACTGACAGGCTGACTCCTGAGTGGATATACAGGAAGTGGCGGGCAAAGGTAAAGAGAGCCAAAAATGAGAGCAAGAAATCGTCATCGATAATATGTCCGCCATTTTAACCACGTAATGTTGAACTCTTGAGGAGCGAAATAATTCCAGCCAAATTTTGGCGAAAGGCAGACAAAAAACTGGATAAGGCAAAAAATTATTTCGTTTTAGGAAAACATGGTGAAAAAGCACTTCTGGCTATCATAAAGCCTTATAGACGGCAATATTCCGTATATGTCTTCGACAACATGTCAAAAAAAGCGAGAATTGACTGTTCTCCGATTACCACCTTATCACTGCGAACTTGTTTGGCTAAGAAAAATACGACATTAAATATAAAAGATGTAGAAAAAATATTTTATGAGGCACTAAGTATAGTGAAAGCTGACAAATGGAAAAAATGTGTTGAGCATGTTATTAATATAAAACAAAAAATGTGGGAACCAGACAACTTAATTGAAGAGATTGTTGAGCCGTTAATTAATGGTTCAATTCTTCAGACGATGAATTATAATTCATAGGACTAGTCTATATATACACTTTTATTGAATGCAAATATATTTTAAAAATATGTTTCATCAATTTGTTCATATTTTTGTTACGCCAATGTGCACAATTTTATTTCCTATTTTCCTCTCAAGACCCTAAATATCTATTATTCTCGAGCGTTCATAACCGTCATTACGGGGTGCGTGCGTTTAAAATCCTTTCAGTGTGTTTTATTTTGCATGAAAAAGGTTAAGTCACTAATGGGCATGCCGAGTAGAAATATTTGGTCACTCCATAAGGCATTTAAGGCTATTTCAATTCGACGAGAATGATTTATTATACCAGCTAAAAAATAGTCTAAAGCAATTTTATTATTCTTACCCAAAAAATGACGTTCGCTGTTCATCACAAAATGATATAATTCGAACAAATATATTACATTTTTTGATTCTTTTTTTTAAATCATGTTTGAATGAGACAACAAAATATCAAATTTTTTTTGTGTTTGGTTTGGTAGTCAGCAATAAATGGTATTTATACCTACTATTGCGTGTTTAGCTACAGATTCGCGCTCTCGGTGGTTCCCCGATCGGAGTCAGTGTTCTGTTCTACGATCATAAATTTTTGTCGTCTGACAAGAAACGTTATGAGTATAAATGGATATATCTGTGCATAGATTATGACAAATACAAAAATACGGCAAACATTCATTTTTTAATGCATTTTAATGGCAGTAAAGAACACACAAGAATAGCTTCAATTAATCCTAATAAATAGGAGTTTTCTTTAAATAAACAATTTTTTTGTAGCAAGTAAACACTATTTTAAATTAAAAAAATATATATAAAATATTTTTTTTGTTTTGTGATAAAAAAATTTTGTTCAAAACCATGACTATCCAATCTTGTTAAAGTATATAAATTGTTCACATTGTCCACATAACTGTATTTGGGCATCTATTCAAAACGAACAATATTTCGAGAATTTCTCTGAAACTAAAGTAAGAAATTGTATATTTTTATTTAATACTAGCTGACCCATCGGACTTCGTACCGCATAAAACTGATGTCTTTTTTGGTTTTTTCAAATTTTTACGATTTTATTTTGTTTTCAATTTTTTTTTTTTTGATTTTATCGTTTTTATCATATTTTCTCGTAAGTTATCAGGTGTATACTATTTTTTTATTATATTTTGTAATATATCGATTAAATATATTGGGTAGCATATTATTTAATTTAGCAAGAATTTGTTGAAATATGTGAGATATAAACTGCGCCACCTTCCGGTGGCGTCATAAACCTTAAGTAAGAATTGCTCGTTTAAATATAGGTGATATTAACTGCTCCACCTTACGGTGGCACCATAGTACTTTATTAAGTCGTAATTGCTAGTTTAAATATATAAGATATTATGTGCTACCTTGCGGTGGCCTACTCAGGATTGGAACTTCATTACTGAACCGCTAGATGGCGATGAATTTTTTGACAAACAATTTTTTTTTTGTTTTCGTAAAAAATAGAAAATAATTTTTGTAATAAAAAGTATCCTATGTTACTTCTTATACCTCCAAGAATATGTGTACAAAGTTTCATGATGATCGGTTAAGTAGTTTTCGCGTGAAAGCGTAACAAACAAACTTAGATTCACATTTATAATATTATAGTAGGGATATCACAGAAATATATAGCGTTAAATAACATTTACATATGGACTAATAAAAAACTAATCTAAATAAACAAGTTATAATGGTGTCGTGGGACACCAGGTAGGAACTAAGTTCCTTCGGCTAATGTAGAATCGACACTATTCGCTTGTGTATACGACTGTAGCGCCTGCGCACGTCTCATTTAATGGTTTGATTCCACGGACTTTTTACTACGGTTTTACTATAACATTTTTTTCAGTTCGGCCGCGCAGCAAAATCCTTATCTCCTCTAAGCCTTGGATTATAGTACGTTATAGATTAATAATTACATTTATTTTTGAGTTGTACCTACATATTTTCATAATTTGTACTTTTCATCTGGGCAGCTTATATATCAATAAATAAATAAAGATATAATTTTTATAATGATAATGATTGGAATAAGATAATTAAATTAATTTGATTTAAAGTTAAAATAATATTTATAGTTTTTTGTTTAACACTGGAAAAAAACCAAAAAAAAAATTACCATCCCGCGTATTCAATCCTCCAACGATATCCAATCATGAAGATTTATCATATGCTAGTCAAATTATTTTTATGTATTTACTACATAAATTTTGATCATATTAAAAATACTAATTTATTATAAATTTTGAGATTAACATTAGTAACAGGTGTAGATATCCAATTAAATAAAATATTACAACACAATTTACACATTTTACATTTAAAAACCAATGATTTTTATTAATTTATAGGACATCACAAAAGTTGATATCGTTGGATATTTCTATATTGTTTACAATGTTTATATTATATTATTAAACTTACCTTTCGTTAGGAGATTCTTTTGCTTGATTCATTATAACTATTATATTTTTGGTAAACACTTTCAAGAAAGTTTCGGTGACAGTTAAATATAATATCATAACTGTCAACATTATGTCTATCGTATATTGAACTCTGAGTAGAGGCTAGCGTTGTGTGGAGACTAACGGTAACCTGCCTACTAGATATAGTGGCACTATTACAAGCGTTACGGTTTTATTGTTACGGTTTTTAACTATTACATTTTTTTCAGTTCGGTCACGCTGCAAAATCCCTATCTTATCCAAGCCTGCCGTAAGGAACATAGTTCCAACAAACGTATGTTGTTTTGATTTGACGTTAGTAGGTAAATCTCGACAGAAAACCAGTTAAGAATTGTATACACGTCAGTACAATAACTTCCACTGTCAATAGAAATGGAAATTTGTTCATGGAAAATGATACAATATCGACTTTCTCCTATTCGGTATTTTCTTTCAAATCCATCTTTGCCAAGGTTTATCCTTTAAGGTAGTACGGTTATGAATGCAATGTTTCAAGAATTTCGCAAAACTCAGAATATAAGCTCGTAAATGTATAATACACATACTGTTAAAATTTGAAGACGATTTACCTCATCAGGTATGAGATATTTGCAATTAAAAATGACATTAATTGTACATGTAACATGGGGGATGCGTGGGTAACATCAATTTATTTTAATTTATGTATGAATGACTTTCACCATCTCGATGAAAAACTGATATTTGGTAAAATACTATATTTAGATGATATAAAAAAATAAATAAAAATTATTTACCTCGTAGTTTCGATAAAAAATTGAAATAAACAACTCATTTCAGGGATAATTTTCTAAGGAGTGGATATAAAGACTAATGAAATGAAAACGATGTGGCAACGTTGTCACAGGACTTTGCGACTTTGACGTTTCTATTACCAATATGGCCGCTGAGAGGCAAATAAAGGTTGTGTTTACTTTGGTTTTGTATTTAAATCCATGTTACTTCGTGTTTAAATTGTCTTTTCCTAACTTTTTGTTGCCGATTGTGTAGTTATAATAGTGTTTGAGTGACTTTATTTATTGTTAAGTTCTAAAGAAATAAACATGAGTGAATATTTTTAGAAGAATCAGAGAACTCTGGAAATAAGCAAAAGATGAGTAAAATAAATAATTTAAATGTAAAATCAAAGGTGTGTAGAGCTCTTACATGAATTAAATATGTAATTTGTATTATTTGTCATTATATTTTATTAATAAAACACATTTTAATAAAGTTTATTTTTATTTCTATATTTAGTAAAAATCTATTTGTCTTACGAAAGTAAGCAGTGGAGCAGAAAGAAATAGCGCGAAATTTAAACGAATTTAATATTTTTAAGGATATCACAACTTTTTTTTAATAAATCATAACAATTATTAATAATTATTAAAATGAGAGAATAAATCTTATAGAGCAATCTTGTAATTTATTATTATTTATAACAATAGATACAAAATATATTCAACAATATTATAGGTATTAATAAACATTTAAAAACGAAACTTTCACGATAGTAAATTTTTAATTATTGCAATACTTTATGACGAATACGATCACCCGTAAGTATTTATTTATTTATTGCAATAAAAATAGCAAGTTTACTTTACGTATAAAGTATAAACTATAAGTAAGTTTCAGCGGTTAGGAGAAATAAGAATAAAAATAACGCGACGTTGCCACATTTCCAAACAGATTTATATTTCACAGTATATGTGTATACGTTTAAGGGATAGAAGTACACTCACGTTAACAAATTTAACGTACAGTCATAGTACAAACAAACGTGTTTAACGATACTGCAATTCCGAAACTTTTTGACTGGACTGTCGCGGAGGAACTACCTTAAGGAAGATTTAAGGTTGAATCACATCAAATTCTAGGGGAAAGTACAGCAGGTGGATGCCGATGTCTTATTATATCGAAATTCTACCAGGGACTACGTATTTTCGGTAGGAAAGATATAAAATTGTGTTTCAAAATGTTACACTACATACAGAATAAATTTACATTAATTTATTTTGCCAGTATATCAATAATTTTAATATGTATGTTACTATGTAAATACAAACATATTTTTTAAAATTCCGTAATTCATAAATAATAGTTTGAATTTATTTTTATTTAATTTTTAATAGACCACTTGTATATATTAAGATAAAGTACCTTGAGGACCGAACTTTGCTCGTAAAACATCTGAACCATAAGACCTTTTCTGCTGGTAAAATGTTGGTAAAGGTTTTCAAACATCTTAATTCAACAGCACGAGTGGGACAAGCTGAAACCTCCGCAAAGTTTGAGACACCGGACCTGTTTGTGTTTGATCACGATTTTCTTTACCAGTGCCTTTAAGACACTTTGCGGCTTCGTGAATATAGATTGTTTATAAGCGTTTTTTTAATATATATATATATATATATATATATATATATATATATATATATATATATATATATATATATATATATATATATATATATATATATATATATATATATATATATACTAGCTGACCCCGCGGCGGACTTCGTACCGCATAAAACTGTTGTATTTTTTGATTTTTTCAAATTTTTACGATTTTATTTTGTTTTCAATTTTTTTTTTTTTTGATTTTATCGTTGTTATCATATTCGTAAATTTTCAGATGTATACTATTTTTTGATTATATTTTGTAATTTATCGATTGAATATATTTTTTTTTTTATTAAGGATGTCCTCGTAGGTATAGACCTAAATACAAATGTACCGAGAACATCTATTGGGGCAGAAGAGGTAATTTATTAATTTGGGATTTAAAGGCCTGCAAGTTAGGACGAGTGGGGAAGACGTGGGGAGGTAAGGAGTTCCACAATCTGGAGACCCTGGGGATGAAGGAACGATCGAATCGATCCGTTCTCGATGTCGGGCATTGAACAGTATAAGGGTGCATGGAGTTGGCAAGTCGCGTTGCTCTGGCTGGTCTGGCAAGTGGAGGCATTATAGAGCGGAGTTCTTCTGAGCAAAATCCGTTTATGTATCGGTAAAACAAGGAAAGATCAGCCACTGCTCTTCGGTGGGATAATGGGGCTAGGTTTTTGGTGATACTGGTGTCGTTTATTAGTCGAACTGCCCTTCTCTGTATGGCATCCAGAACTCCGAGCCTTGACGGAGCCGCCGAACCCCATACATGCGAGCAGTATTCAAGATTAGGCCGTATTTGGGCTTTGTAAAGAGTAGCCAAGTTGGATGGAGAAAAATATTTCTAAACAGAAAGCCTAATTTCTTTCCTGCTGCAGTTGCTATGGATGCAATATGCTCGTTCCAGAGTAAGTCCTGGGAGATCGTTATACCAACCAGCGTAATGGAGTCGCCCGCTACTAGTGTCTGATCGTTGATTGTAATGGATGAGTCGCATGTTTGCCTCTTGTTGGATAGGCAACATGTCTTTGTCTTGGAAGCGTTGAAATTAACAAGATTCTTTCTTCCCCAATCGTCTACAATTCTCAAATCTTGATTGATAGAAGCCGTTGTGGATCTTCTGTCCTCTTCCAGAATATCTAGAGGTATGGGATGGTTGTGCGCTTTGCTACAGTGTAGGTTGCTGTCATCTGCAAAACCATGTATCGGGTTATTAGTGGCTTCTAGTAGATCATTAATATGTAATAAGAATAGAGTAGGAGCTAGAGCCGATCCTTGGGGAACTCCAGCGTTGATCTTGTAGAGGTTGGAAGAATGTCCATCTAAAGCAACTTGGATGTGCCTGTTGGAGAGAAAGTTGGATATCCATCTGCAAAGGTTTTGCGAGAGTCCGTATGAAGGCAGTTTGTTCAAAAGAGCTGCATGCCACACTTGATCAAATGCTTTTGAGATGTCCAGTGATACTATTTGAGTCTCTCCATAGCGGTGGATGGCATCACTCCAGACATGAGTTACATATGCTAGTAGACCGGCTGTAGACCTTTGTTGGCGAAAACCATATTGCCTGTCACTTAAAAGGTTGTTTGTCTCAAGGTAGCTCAGGATCTCGTGATTGACGTATTTCTCCATAGTTTTGCTAATAACAGATAGAAGAGCTATGGGTCTGTAATTAGAAGGCTGGGTTTTAGAGCCTTTCTTGGGGACTGGTTGTACTCGAGCAGTTTTCCAGGATTCTGGAAAAATACCAGTATCATATGATAGTTGAAATAGCTTAGTGAAAACTGGCGCTAGTTCGGGAGCACAACATTTTAAGAGTAAAGCAGGTATTTCATCGAGGCCGCTTGCTTTGTTGGTATTTAGAGTAGCAAGGACTCTCTGCACCCGCTTAACCCTAAATATGATATTTTTCATTGTGTGGGGAGCCCGTGGAATAGAAGGTAGCTCTATGTTCTCCGGTGGGTTAAGTGTCGAGTTCGAAGAGAATATTTTGGCAAAGAGTTCTGCCTTTGCTGTGGAGGACGTAACTATTGAGCCGTCATCTGATGTGAGTGGAGGGAACGAACTAGTTGTGAAATTGTTGTTGATATGTTTGGCGAGAGTCCAAAAGGACCGGCTTCCATTAGGGTTTGACATTATTTTCTCTCTCATTCGGGCGTCAAAGAGACTTTTGGAATTGGAAATAGTGGTGTTGTATCTGTTTCTAACGTTTATATCATCCTGTTTTGTTTCATCTGATGTATTTTGTATAAATAATTTGTGGGACTTGATCTTAGCTTTCCGAGCTACATCGCAATCTTTATTAAACCATGGCTTCTGTTTGGCTTTTAAGCGTTTGGTAAAGTGAGGAATGTAAGCTTCCATGGCACACTGAATAATTTCAGTTATACTGTTGCAAACTGCCGATGGATCTTTGTTAATAAAGCAGAATTGATTCCAGGGAAAAGTTGCAAAGTAGAATAGAATAGAATAGAATAGAATATATTTTCATTTTTCATTTACATGTAGATTACATTAAATGAACAAACACGTCAGTAAAAAAAAAATACAAAACAATACACATAAAAAGACAAAAACAAGTAGGTACATAGTGTAGGAATATAAAATAAAATTAAAAAATTACTTAAGACTAAAAAACTACATAAAATATTCCTCTAGAGAGTAACATCCTTTAGACAGAAGCAACTTTTTGAGCTTAGCTCTGAAGATTTTAACATGTGCTGAAGTTTTAATATTTTCTGGCAATTTATTATAAAATCTACATCCATTATAAAAAAAAATTCTTTGGTACAAAGCTGTTTGGTGGTTATCAGGTTGAAGATGTCTAAAGCGTGTGTTATAACTATGAGTATTGTCACTAAGAAGATCTAAATTATTGTAGACGTAACTGCAAGCTTCAAGAATATATATATTATATAAAGTTAAAATTCCTAGCGATTTAAAATGCTCTCTGCAGCTAGTTCTGGCATCGAGATTTTTTATAATTAGAACTGCAAACTTTTGTAAAATAAAAACTCTGTTAACATTTAAACTGTTTCCCCAATTTAAAATTCCATACTTAGCACGGGAATAAAAGTTGGCATAATATAAACTTAAAAGAACATCTTCATTGAAGTGATTGCGCATAAATTTCAAACCGTAACAACTACAACGTAATTTTTTGCAGAGTTCATCAATCTGAACATTGTAGATGTTTATCAAAAGTAACACCTAATAACTTGACCGCATTACTGCATTCTACTTGTTCTCTTGTCTTAGACCCTCAAAAATTACAGGTGGGCCTTGTCTTCTGTGCCCAAAAAGCATCATCAATGTTTTATCGTGATTTAATAGGAGATTATTCTTAACTGACCAATTACTCACCCGTTGATAAACTAGTTCTGTTGTTTCTATGATATCTGTAATATTATTTTCTGAAATAATTATATTCATATCATCTGCATAACAAACTATTGTTAAAATTTAGTGTGCTTATTTTATAAATTAGAGTGATGATAGCGGATTGAGGACAGGCAAAGAAAATTCAAAGCTTTTATTAAATTTCAAAAAAAAAAAAAAATTATATCAACCATTAAGTTTATACGTATTGTATTTGTTTACAATAAATTAATTATTATCAAAGGCATAAAGAAGCATATCTAATTAAAAAGGTACATGTTATATATTGTATAATTTATTTAATTTTTTTTTGTGTGTGTGATATTATGTTTTTATTTCAACATGTTTTGATTATTATATAATAGCATCTATATAAAATGTATTTTAGCCTTGAAAAAGACGACAATAAACGTCGAAACGTCGGCAATTTAATAAAAGCTTTGAATTTTCTTTGCCTGTCCTCAATCACTCTAATAACAAACTATATTAACATTTCTTAGTTTTTCCAAGTAAAATATCAAATCATTGGCAAAGACATTAAATAGTATCGGTCCCAGAACTGACCCTTGAGGAACACCTTGTGTCATAGAGCAGGCCATACTTTGAACATTATTTATTTTTACATACTGATTTCTATTCTTCAGGTAAGTTTCAAAAAATTCCAGTCTCGAAGGCCTTCCCAATCTGCTTTTTTTAAGTTCCAAAAAGTTCTCTTGGGTGGTGCCTCGAATGGGTGAGGTTCTATTGGACATTTGACTTCTACTACAGCATGGTCAGAGTTACCTAGGGGAGACAGAACATTTACATTATATTGCTCAGGGTGAGTAGTCAGAAAAAGATCCAGAGTAATAGAACTGTGATTGGCAGCTCTGGGAAAGTAAGTGGGCTTGTCGATTAGTTAGGACAGCCCATGGCTAATTGCAAACTCTTCAGTTAGCCTGCCTTCTGTGTCCGTTTTGTTGGACTTAAGCCACTTTTTGTGGTGAACATTAAAGTCCCCAAGCACAATTATCTCTGAAGAAGGGTACTCACTATTAAGGTAGTCGATCTTTTGTGATAGATAGTCTAGTAGTTCGTCGCATTTATTATCTGATGGCCGATAAATACAACATATAAATTTGCTAGAGGCTTTTAGTGTTAATTTTAGCCAGACAATGTTGTCTCTGTTGTTTTCTAGGACAGGTAGTCTAGAGCAGAAAAGTATGCTTCTTACGTAAACACATACACCATGGTGCCGTTTAAAGTTGTGGTAAAGTTCGTAACCTGGAAATTTAAGATGATTCAGGTTATTTTTCCCAGAAACCTGTGTTTCGGTAAGAACCAGAACATGAGGTTTAACAGACTGTAAATAGTGGTGGGTTTCGTTAATGTTGGCATTTAACCCGCAGATGTTCGTGAATGTTAACATGCAGTCTGTTTTGTGTTTTGGCTTCTGGGCAAATTTAGCCGAACTAGTGGTTGGTCTACTAGTAGACTGATCGATGGCTATGTTATTTCCATCATGACTTCCCCGAGATTGTCCCCCCCGGAAATCCGAATGGGGAACTATTTTACTTCCGGAACATTTAACCTCTGGAGAACTCATCATGGTATTTTCTAAAAACAAGTTTAAGAGAAAGAAGGGAATTGGAGTTAAACGGAAATGGGAGAAGGGAAGGGAATAAACCGACTTACAACTCAAATGGGGAAACATGTTTAGAACATTTTACCCCATCTTAACGAGTTGCAGGGTGGTACCTCCTCGGGCGATGGAAAGTTCCATCTACCACCTACCAGCAACTGCGACACCTTACGTCATATTATTTAATTTAGCAAGAATTTGTTGAAATATATGAGATATATGTGAAATAAACCTTAAGTAAGAATTGCTCTTTTAAATATATGTGATATTAACTGCTCCACCTCACGGTGGCATACTCAGGCTTGTAACTTCATTACTGAACCGCTAGATGGCGTTGAAGAAGCTAGTTTTTGTGATTTTTTTAATAAAAAGTATCCTATGTTAATTCTAATACCTCCAAGAATATGTGTACAAATTTTCATGACGATCGGTTAAGTAGTTTTCGCGTGAAAGCGTAACAAACAAACTTACATTCACATTTATAATATTATAGAAGACTAGCTGACCCCGCGGACTTCGTACCGCATATAACGGATGTATTTGTTGGTTTTTTCAAATTTTTACGATTTTATTTTGGGTTCAATTTTTTTTTTTTTTTTTTATTTTATCGTTTTTATCATATTTTCTCGTAAATTTTCAGCTGTATACTATTTTTTGATTATATTTTGTAATTTATCGATTAAATATATTAGGTAGCAACTGCGGCACCTTACGTCATATTATTTAATTTAGCAAGAATTTGTTGAAATATATGAGATATTATGCAAAATAAACCTTAAGTAAGAATTGCTCGTTTAAATATATGTGATATTAACTGCGCCACCTTACGGTGGCGCCATAGTACTTTATTAAGTCGTAATTGCTACTTTAAATATATAAGATATTAACTGCGCCACCTCACGGTGGCATACTCAGGCTTTGAACTTCATTACTAAACCGCTAGATGGCGTTGAAGAAGCTAGTTTTTGTGATTTTTTTAATAAAAAGTATCCCACGTTAATTCTAATACCTCCAAGAATATGTATACAAATGTTCAAGTTGAGCAGCCGCAAAGGAAGCATCACTTGAAAATGCCAGCTGAGATGTTGGCGAAACGTCGTGAAGACACAAACAACCAACGGATTGAAACCCGGAACACCACTACTGTTCATATATATATATATATATATATATATATATATATATATATATATATAAAAAGGGAGGATAACGGGAATGCAACGCAACAAGGATCATGGTTACAAGTAGAAATGGTAACCGCAGACATGCATGTTTCTGGCTCATTAGCCATCATCAGTGCGGCATAACCAAGAAGAGTATTGCACTTGGCTAGCAAAAGTGTTGGGTACTTGGGAGCAAAGGATGTTGGGGAAACATGTGTCAAGAAACACAAAAACAACGAACGCAATACTCTTCTTGGTTATGCCGCACTGATGACGGCTAATGAGCCAGAAACATGCATGTCTGCGGTTACCATTTCTACTTGTAACCATGATCCTTGTTGCGTTGCATTCCCGTTATCCTCCCTTTTTTTATACTAATACGCATTTCCTTGGCACTTTGTTATATATATATATATATATATATATATATATATATATATATATATATATATATTATAACATATGATAACTCTTGTTCTATTATTATTATAGTATTATTATTATAGTATTATTATAGTATTCTATAAGTTACCATGTTATAAAGTACTTCTTACCTTAAAATGTTTTTAATTTTACTATCGATGTGAAGAAGGTAAGATTCAAATTAATTTCTTTTATTTTAACAATTATTACTTTAACATATGTTCCTATCTATTCTCTTTCTTAGGGTCAGAGTTCAAAAATCTCAAATAATAAATGAATTCCAATTTAACTAATATTGAAAATTTCTACAAAACGATTATAAAATTCAACAATCATATACCAAATGATGTTTCAGAACGGGGATTCTAATTTGACCTTAACCTTACTTTTTCTTATTGTGTTGTGCACTTCACACATTACTTTCAAAAAAAAAAACAAATATAGTTAAATCAAATGTTATGAAAAGCTCTGAATTTTGTAAACAATAAATCAAATTAAACTTATCTAGGAATGAAAAAAATAACTTATTAAAACAGTGTACAAGTGAAATTAAATGTTCATCAAATACAGAAAAATCAAACACAGGAATGTTCTTTATTTAAAAAAAAAATTGGAAATTGATACCGTGTTCTGAAGCTTTCGTATTCTCTCTGGACAATTAAGGCACAGGCTATCCTTTCCAATTGGAATCCACCACTTCCCAGGACAACAATGATATACGGACACTTTATAGATTTAGACGATTAAAATTGCTTCTCATCAGGAAATAATCTGCTCTTGCATCAAATGGTGAGTAAACTAATACTCTTTTTCTTATTAGAAACTAGTTTTACTTTAGTTAAATTAACTCAGGAAGCATTTATATAAATGAACTGCTCAGCATACCATTTCTAACATTCATTTCTCTATATATATGAACTTTAAGTCTTACCAGCTGCTATCAGGAGTTGTCTTGCGGTTTTTTTAACACTTTTGACTACTTTTATACTTTCTTTTATAAGTATTAAAAAAAAAATCGAAATTTTAACGGAGCAAAATTTATTACATGTTATCCCTTCAAAAGCTCGAAAACAAGAGAGCGATTCAGAAATCAACAATTCAACAACTGAATCTCCAAACAAACTTACCCTATACATTATTATGCTCTATTCGCCTACTAAATTATTGATCAAATAAAATTACTAAAAATCTAATACTTAATTCCTTATTTACATTTAATACAATAGACATTCTTTTTTAAAATTTGCTAAACTTTTGATGAGTTGTTAATTTTATAATATCTTTCGCCTACTAATTATTTGTCAAATCAAATTACTAAAAATCTAATACTTAATTCATTATTTACATTTAATACAATAATCATTCTTTTAAAATTTGCTATACTTTTAATGAATTGTTAACTTTATAATATCTTATCTACAATATAATCTAATATCTTTCTATTTTTAGAACTTTTCATTTGGAAATTAAACTAATAACAAATCACAATATGACTTGAACACAAACATTGTATATTTTGCAAGTAAGTAAACTTTTTTAATTTCCTACTATGAGTTCTAATATTTTATACTAAAATTTATGTAAAGCTTTACATTTATGTTTTAACATTTGATTGTCTTATTTCATTTTATCTTAATTTATTTATAATCGGTGTTAATTACCAATGTATCGTAAAATTTATAAACTTTTTCAATATTTACTCTTATTATCTATTTAATAAATGATCATTAGAATTTTATATGTTATAGATTAAATTATATTATTTTGATTCTTTGAAATGAATATCTCTTATATGTACTTGTATATTTTAATTTCTTATTTTAAATTATTTTTCCTTTTTAGGTATTGTGAAGAAGACGATTATAAATTATACCAAATTTACTACATTTGCAATCTGCCTTGGAATGAGAATATATTTTCCTTCTCTCTATTTTTATTAATTTTCTTTATATGTACTTAATTGATATAGCATAGTAACTTATATCACCTCAATATATATATATATATATATATATATATATATATAAAAGAGTCAATATTAACTATGGGAATAACCCTTTAAGACTAGGAAGCGATAATAAAAACAGTTGCTTCAATGTGAGTGTCTTTTATTTCCAGCTAAGCTTTCGCCAAACAATTTTTTGGCTTCATCAGAACTTGCTACAAAATGAGAAGAATCTCTAACAATAAGAAAATATAAAATACTAGTTATCTTACCGAAATGTTGACACTATAGTCTATAGTTTATACAATTACACATATTAGTTAAAATATTAAAAGAAATGTGTGATAAAACACGGCATTAACAGCTAAATTTGATTAGGAACCACGTTGGCAGTTTTTTTCAAAACTTTTTGACATATGTCAGTTAAATTGTGAATGTCATGGGTTCTTCTTTTTTAGCGAACAAAATATTAAAATATGTATTATTAAAACATTAATTATTTAACTACCAAAAATCTATTGTTTTTTCTAAAAAAATTGTTGTGTCAACATTTTTGTGAGAATTTAACAAAGTGAGTGACTTTCTCTAATCAAACTTACTAAGGTACTATTTTGTGCTGTGAACCTTGTAGAAACTAGAATCGGTGTGGAATGAAAAACGAAGAAATGAGGTTATGTTAACATATTTGTTATTATTTAGTTTCTAAAAGGGACAAGCAAATAGTTACAGGTTTTGTTGTTAAATATTGACAAACAATTGATAGATATGTTACAAGTAAATAAAATTATTTGTATTTGTATCGGTAATGTTTAGAGTTAGTTATTTTTGATGGTGAAATGTGGAAATGCTAAGACAAATTAAAAAACTATTGTGGAAAAAAGGAGACATTTTAAACATGTTATTAATGAGACAATCTCTCATAAAATTGAGGCAACTTTTTAGTTTTTGTATAATTTTGGGTAAGTAAATACGCATAAATAGAACTTAAGTTATCTACATGTTTTTTGTGATTTAAGGAGTTGGAGCAGTTGGTAATGTAACACATTTCAAGCACCTTGCGCTGGTCGTCTTTTTTAGATTTATCGAGGATCACTGCGTCATTATATAGGACACGATGGTCATTATTATTAATGTGTATACTAAGACTAGTCGCTAAGGGCTTATGTATGCAATCACTCTTGTGTAGTGCTAACCGTTTGTTCAGACGTTGACAGGTCTGGCCAATATAGAGTTTACCACACTCACAAGGGATGCCATAAATGATGTTACTAGTTTTATCAGGAGGTATAGGATCTTTGAGTTTAGAGTAGAATAAGTTAAGTTTTTTATACCCATAAGTAGCAATTTTGATGTTATACTGCCTAAACAATCTTTTGAGAGGTTGTGTGAGACTATCTATGTAGGGTAACACTCCATATTTCACTTCTATTTCATTATTGTTGTTATTATGTTCGTTATTAGATGTTAAGTTTGTTATGTTTTGTTGTGTGTCAGTGTACAATAGTTTGTTTAACAGTTTCTTAGGATAGTTATTATTAATAAACGTATCGAAAAGCAGTTTTAAGTTTTTTTCTTTAAATGTGGGATGTGAAATTTTTTGAACTCTATTTTTCATTGCTAGAACTGTATTTACTTTTTGCTTAAGTGGATGATATGAGTTAAATGGTATGTATCTCCCAGAGTTAGTACTCTTAGTATACCAATCTAAACAAATAATGTTATTATCAGTTCTAACAACCCTTGTATCTAGGAACGGTACCGAGGAGTTTGACTCTTCCTCTACAGTAAACTGTACCGTTCCTAGATACAAGGGTTGTTAGAACTGATAATAACATTATTTGTTTAGATTGGTATACTAAGAGTACTAACTCTGGGAGATACATACCATTTAACTCATATCATCCACTTAAGCAAAAAGTAAATACAGTTCTAGCAATGAAAAATAGAGTTCAAAAAATTTCACATCCCACATTTAAAGAAAAAAACTTAAAACTGCTTTTCGATACGTTTATTAATAATAACTATCCTAAGAAACTGTTAAACAAACTATTGTACACTGACACACAACAAAACATAACAAACTTAACATCTAATAACGAACATAATAACAACAATAATGAAATAGAAGTGAAGTATGGAGTGTTACCCTACATAGATAGTCTCACACAACCTCTCAAAAGATTGTTTAGGCAGTATAACATCAAAATTGCTACTTATGGGTATTTACTTACCCAAAATTATACAAAAACTAAAAAGTTGCCTCAATTTTATGAGAGATTGTATCATTAATAACATGTTTAAAATGTCTCCTTTTTTCCACAATAGTTTTTTAATTTGTCTTAGCATTTCCACATTTCACCATCAAAAATAACTAACTCTAAACATTACCGATACAAATACAAATAATTTTATTTACTTGTAACATATCTATCAATTGTTTGTCAATATTTAACAACAAAACCTGTAACTATTTGCTTGTCCCTTTTAGAAACTAAATAATAACAAATATGTTAACATAACCTCATTTCTTCGTTTTTCATTCCACACCGATTCTAGTTTCTACAAGGTTCACAGCACAAAATAGTACCTTAGTAAGTTTGATTAGAGAAAGTCACTCACTTTGTTAAATTCTCACAAAAATGTTGACACAACAATTTTTTTAGAAAAAACAATAGATTTTTGGTAGTTAAATAATTAATGTTTTAATAATACATATTTTAATATTTTGTTCGCTAAAAAAGAAGAACCCATGACATTCACAATTTAACTGACATATGTCAAAAAGTTTTGAAAAAAACTGCCAACGTGGTTCCTAATCAAATTTAGCTGTTAATGCCGTGTTTTATCACACATTTCTTTTAATATTTTAACTAATATGTGTAATTGTATAAACTATAGACTATAGTGTCAACATTTCGGTAAGATAACTAGTATTTTATATTTTCTTATTGTAAGAGATTCTTCTCATTTTGTAGCAAGTTCTGATGAAGCCAAAAAATTGTTTGGCGAAAGCTTAGCTGGAAATAAAAGACACTCACATTGAAGCAACTGTTTTTATTATCGCTTCCTAGTCTTAAAGGGTTATTCCCATAGTTAATATTGACTCTTTTATTTACTAGTAAACCCGTTACTACCCTTTCAACTTCTATATATATATATATATATATATATATATATATATATATATATATATATATATATATAACAAGATGTAAAAGATGATGCAAAACGTATCTAGTGCCGTGCTGTCCAGTTTTAAACTGGATTGTTGTCTAGTTAGATTTCCTGACTCAAGACACTGAGAGATGCTGCGACATAGATATAAAGATTTAAGTCAGCTTATACAAGGGCAAAACCAACTAGAGACACCGTGTTTCGCCCTTTTTGGAGCTCATCAGTGTAGTATGGGTTATGTCTCTTTAGTCACTAATGAAGAGACATCCTCTGTAAAAGGGGTGGGGGGAGAAACACCAGATGTTAAGTTAAGAGAAGACAAATACATCTGTGAAAACCGCATTCGGATCGGATCAGTAGTTTTCATGTGATGTGTGCACAAACATACAGACAGACAAAAAAATCTAACCACATTTTTGGGTTCTATATCGATCTAGCAACACCCCTTGCTAATTATTTTTTAAATATCTTTAAGGTACAGAATTTTCATTTCTATATACAGTTTTATTATATATATATATATATATATATATATATATATATATATATATATATATATATATATATATATATATATAATAGTACATTATATATTTGGAACGTCCCACTGCTTTTGTGACTTGTAGATACCTGCCGCAATTCTCCCCTAATTTCTGTTAGAGGAATAGAATTTTGGAAGACCTACATAGCTAGCGGTAACGCGACTTAAATGTTGTGTTTTCGAAAAAGGCTTTTTAAAAATAATTTTTATTATTTTACAAGTATAAAATATAATATAATATAAAATAGGTCTTTTCTTTAGTATAGATTATGTCAGAATGAATTTATAATTAATAGAAATATAAAATGTAAAGTCTGTTTGAGATAACTTGAAAAGGCTGAGTTTGCAACTTCTGATATCTGTTGCGGATGTTGCATCTTCTTACTGTATGGGTCTGCCAGTGGCGTAGCTATAACTCCTCCACCGCTAGTTCGTGGCGTTTTTCGTAGGGTTGAAAAACGGCATCGGTTGGGTACATGGGGTTTCTTCTCTAGTTAAAATGCTGGACATCTCGACTGTTTCGTCTTTGGATTTTTTCTTAGTAAATGGTAAATTTTTTTAGGAACCTGAATATAAGAAATGTAAAAATGATAATTATTATGATTATTGTAATTATGTTCCAATGATTGATTGGAGTCCTTGTTGATTGATTCAGGATGAGTGGTTTTATTCCCTCCTGTGTCCTTTGGATTTCATGGATTTTGTTTTCGTCTTTCTCAGGAGACTGTGGAATTGTAATGTTCGGAAGCAACAATGGTTGGCTGTCGGATACTAATTTTTGATTTACGAACGTCTAATTTTCGGTGCTAAATTGGCATTGATATGGAAGTGTGATGAGATAATTTCCAATTATGGTTTGGAAGTCGGTAGTCCCGCAATTGGTCTTAATTTTCGTTGGCCGTACTAGTATGGCAATATAGTTGGAGTCATCAATTTGTTGGATAAAATTTTCTGTGATTCGGACAGGTGTTTCCCGGCATTCGCTAGGGTTGGATTGGATCTGGAGCAGTTGGAATATGCAGTCTTTATATTCTCTGGTCTTCAGTTGATTTTCAATACAGAAGAAGTTTGGTTTTAGATCTTCGCAAGGAAACGATGAGTATTGATACATATTTTCATCCATTATCAGATAAGTATTAGGTGGAATAATTGTGGTTAGGTTGGTAGTAGGGATTGAATATAAATGGAAATAGGAGAATTCTTGTGGGTAAACTATTGGAAAGTGAATAATGAAAACAATTTTCGAGTCCGAATAAAATGCTTCGGTTTCTAAAATATTGTAATATTCGTTTATTTTTGAAATTGGATAGATGAGTTCACTTTCTGAGTGGTATTTTATAACTTGATCTAATATGGATTTCATTTCGTTTGTTTTTATAATACTCGTATGTAACATACCTAGTCTAGCAAATATGACAGCGTTTTCTATTTCTGATAATAATTGTAAAATTATGTTAATGCTTAAGCTTATTTGGTCTAGAATATTTCTGGTTACAAGAAAATCTTCAAATTCAAAAATAAATTTATTTAAATCTGTTCGGATGGAATTTAATCCTGAAGTTATTACTTCCTGATTACTTTTTATTAAAGATACAGTATGATTGAAATTTCCTACAATGGTTTTTGATATTGAAATTTGTCTATTTAATGCTACTACTATTTCTTTTTGATTATTTTGTAACTCAGACAAAACTTGGTCATAACGTTTTGCATCGTTGGAATCAAGATTTCCTGTGATACATTTAATTATGGTCCATAGTCCATCTATGAGTCCTCTTTTAGTTCTATGAGCAGGTAATAGTGACTGAAGTTTTTGTTCCGTAATTTTAATTTGGAAAAGCAGAGCGCGATCGAAATTTTCAAGCTCTGTATAATAAGGGTGACTTAATCCTCGTTGAATTGCGTCAGCAGCATTTTCATAGGATGTTTTTATAATGTCAAATTCATTTTTTATAGGTTCTAAGTCAATATAGTGTAGGAATGTGTGTATACTGGATTTTACTTTGGCGGTGCCTAATTTGTAAGGAAGGATACCAGGATTATTTTTAAGGTTGGTTAGACTGATCTTCTGGAGATCGGCTAGTCGAACAACCAGGAACAGGATCGTCGTTAGGTGCCTGTAAAAATTGTTTTGTATTATTTTTCGGTCGTCTTAAGGATTGTTTATGTAAGAGTCGATTAGGAGTTTGAATTTTTAAGGTTTGGTTGTCAATTACGTTAACTTTAGTGAATTTTCTATTAAGTTTATTTCTTACAAGTGTCGTGTTTTTCCTGTAAGCGTCAGAGTCTTTTGCATACTCAAGTGGTTCTTGTCGGTCTTTATTATGGTAATTAATAGTTTTTTCCTTTTGTTCAATTAACTTTTTATTTAATTCTCTGTAGATCTCTTTCGTTTTGTCGCGATGTTCTTGTAAATAATTATTTATTAATTTTTGATTAAGGTCAATGTCGAATGGGTCTTTGGTGTTAATATGGCCATTAATTATGTCTATAGGTTTTTGTTTCGTCACAGAGTGTATAGTGTTGTTGTAACCTAGTATCGCATAGGGCATTTGGTTTAAGATGTCGATTTTGCCATTATTCTTTTCTCTAATTATTCGCAGATGTTCTATGAGTGTGGAATGAAATCTCTCTATTGGTCCTTTAGATTGCGTACTATTAACTGTAACGTAATGAATTTTTACTTTATGCATGTCAAAAAATTCTTGAACTACGGAATTTTTTAGTTCTGTACCATTGTCCATGGTTACTAATGTTGGTAGTCCATGATGTGTCATGAATGTAATAAAAGCTTTAACTACTTCTAATCCTGAGAGTCCTGAAAGGGGATAAGCCTGACCATATTTTGAAAATGTGTCTATTATTGTAAGGTATTTTTGACCTTGGCTGGCGAATGTGTCAGCAAAAATGATTTCAAAAGGTTTTGAAGGGGTAGCTGTGATTGCTAATTTTTGATTTGGGGGATTACGGTCGTATTTATTCATTTGACAAATGTCACAACGGTTAATAAATTCTGTCAAGTCATTTTTCATTTTAGGCCAATAGTATGTACGTTTAAGTCTGGTCTCTGTTTCTAGTATGCCTCGGTGGTTTGTTTTGCCTTCATGATAATTTCTTATCAGTGCATGTTGTCGATCTCTATCGATTACATCTTCTAGTAAAAAGTTACATTTTACTAGTTTATAGGCTGAATTTTTAAAAGTTTTTCTTAATATTTCGAGTATTTGAGGGAGGAATGTATCGTTTTTGAAATATATGGCGTGTGTGAATTTTGGATCAATATAGTTTTTGAATATACGTATTGTATCGTCAGCAATATTGTTTTTTGAAATTTGTACGTGAAGTCGTTTTTTGTTAGGGAAAATATTTTCTATTTTAGGTCTAACTGCAGAATGTAAAACAAAATCTATTATTACTTGATGATCGAACGAATTTAAAGATTTTTCTGAAATTGGCATACCTAATATTGGATCTTCGATACTAGAATGCACAGTATGTCCTTCGTCATTATTTTCATTTTCATTATCCTCGTTAATGATGGTTTCGTTTCCATTATCCTCGTTAATGACGGTTTCGTTTCCATTATCTTCATCAATTATATTTTCGTTGATCTCGTTTTCATCAACGTTTACGGCTACAGATTCGGTGTCAATATTGTTTCTGTCTGCATTATTTGAAAAACTTTCGTTAAATTTCATCATGTGTTCAAAAAATTCATTACAGTGAATTTCTATGCGAGATAGTGCATCTGCATTGGTATTAAGTTTACCTTTTTTATATTCGATGGTATAGTCAAATTCTTGTAATTTTAGACGCCACCTCACAAGACGTGACTTAGGTTCTTTTAATGACATAAGCCATTGTAAAGGTTTATGGTCGGTAATAATTTTGAACTTTCTACCAAATAAATAAGGTCTAAAATATTTTGTACAATGCACTATTGCGAGAAGTTCTTTTTCTATCGTGCTGTAATTTTGTTCAGATTGGTTTAGAGTTCTTGATGTATAAGCAACAGGCTTATCACATCCATTGGAAAGTTGTGAAAGTACTCCACCAATAGCTACGTTGCTAGCGTCAGTTGTTAGTATAAAGTCTTTTGTAAAGTCCGGATATTGTAATATCGGTTCGTTGGTAAGAAGGTCTTTGCAATTTTCAAAACATTTAATGAATTCTGGAGTATGTTCAATTTTAGCGTCTTTTTTCAAACATAATGTCAATGGTTTTGTAATTCGTGCAAAGTCTTTGATAAATCGTCTGTAATAACCTAATAAACCGAGAAAGCCTTTAATTTCGCGGGTAGTTTTTGGAATTGGATAATTTTTAATTGCAATGATTTTGTCTGGGTTAGGCTTTACACCTTCGTTTGTTACAATGTGTCCTAAATAGGCGGTTTCCTTTTTTAAAAATTCACATTTATCTAACTGTATTTTAAAATTGCTTTCTTTTAAACGTTTAAAAACTTTATCTAAATTTACCATGTGTTCTTGAAGAGAAGTCGAAAAAATTATTATGTCGTCGAGGTATACAAGACAAATTACATTTTGGAGTCCTCGTAAAACGTCGTCCATAACCCTTTGAAAGGTTGCAGGGGCGTTTTTAAGACCAAAAGGCATACGAACATATTCATAATGCCCATTTTCTACATTAAATGCGGTCTTAGGGATGTCATCTGGGTGCATCTCAATTTGATGAAAGCCGCTTGCTAGATCGAGGGTACTGAAATAGTTACATTTACCTAGCTTGTCTAGAATATCCGTTATATTAGGCAAGGGGTAACGATCATCGATGGTTTTTTCGTTGAGCTTGCGGTAGTCTACTACAATTCTCCACTTTTTCTTACCGGAGCTATCTGCTTTCTTGGGTACAACCCAAATAGGGGATGACCACGGTGAATTACTGGGTCTAATAATTTCTTGATCCAACATTGATTTAATTTGTTGTTCCACTTCTGGTTTATGAATAAATGGATATCTATACGATTTACTGTAAACGGGTAACTCATCTTTAGTTTTTATTGAATGTTTAACTTGATTTGTGAAAGTCAAGGGTTGACCATCACTATGAAATAGACTAGAATATTTTTTACAAATTTTTAGGATGTTACTTTTCTCTTCGTCGTTCATGTGTGATGTACGAATTAATTGTTCTATGTCGGGTTTTCTGTCATTGTCAAAAGGTAATATTTCGGCATGATATAGTTCGTATTGATTATCATTGAGAGGTATTGTTTCAATTTTAGAGTCCAGGGTGAGAATAATTTCGTTATTGGTACGATTATAAATTTCTACAAAAGCAAATCCATTGTAAGATTTAGAGATCGTACTGGGTATTTCACAATTTTGAATAATTTGTTTAGGAATTAAAATATCGCCTGAATTTTGAGAAACTGGAATTTTAGTTAAAACGCATGACAAAGGGTCTATTTTTTGTTTGAATATTGAAGAAATGTTTGATTCATGGTACTTAATCGATATACTTGCATATGGAGTATTTAATTTCGAGTTCTTAAAGTCTAAACTGGCTTTAAGTATTTTTAAATTGTCAAGACCAATAAGTCCGTCAAATTGTTTATGGATGTCAAATAAATAAAATTTCATACGATCATTTTGATTAAATTCAGAAAAGACAGGAATTTCAGCACAGAAGTTATGCTTGGAGGATTGAAAAACACCGGAAACAATAAATGGTTCATAATTAATATTATTTTTATAATAAAGTTTTGCTAATTTAGGGTTTAAAAATGATTTGGTGGAACCTGTGTCGATTAATAGTTTTAATTTCGGATTTGAAATTTCTATGTATAGAAGTTCTTTTTTATTAGTTGAAATATTAACTTCGATTATGTCTTTTCGTAGGGGTTTTGTGTTTCCTGAAAATTTTGGTTTTGATCGTCATTGTCATATTCATAATCTTGTTCGTCACGAACTTGTTCTGTATCGTCGAAAAATTCTTGTTCTTCATAGGTTTCATGTTCAGTATTAAATAATTCTTCAGATGTAAAATTCGGTTTTTGGTTATTATTTTGAGAATGATTAACTCTAAATTGTGGTGTTGTCGTAACACTCATAGGTGTAGGTTTGGGTTGAACAGAATTTTTATTCGGTTTCCAAACGTTTGTAGGGGGTTTTCCAAAGGCTTGGTTATGTGTAGGAAATCTTTGAGTTGGAGGACGTTGATATCTTTGCATACTTATGGGTCCTCTCTGAAATTGGTAGTTATTTTGGGGTTGTGTGTTAGTATAAGATTGTTGAAAATCAAAGTTTGGTCTTTGAGATTGTTGGAAATTAAAGTTTGATCTTTGGGGTTGTTGGAAATTAAAATTTGATTTTTTTGGTTGGCTTGTATGGACATTAGCATGACTATTTCCTTTTTGATAATATTTTATATTATCTTCCTCTCTAATATATTGCACTGCTTGTTCTAAAGATTGGGGTCTCATAGCTCTAATTATAGGCCCTAAGGGTTCTCTTAAACCGGCTAAAAATGTTTTTAAAGCTTGTTTAGTAAAAAATTCACGTTTATATTCGCGTTCTTGTCCAACATGATGCAAATCTATATAATTACAAATCGTGTTTAACAAATGAATGACCTTTTCATGAAATTGATACGGTGATTCGTTTGATTTTTGCATAAGATTTACTAAATCTTGATTAAGACAATTTTCGTCTCTTTGATCCCCGAAATTCTGTATTAAAGTATTTTTTATTCTGGCCCAATCGTTGTGGCCTGATATGGCTATAATTTCTCCAGCCCTACCATCTAATTTACTTAAAATACCATTCAGAAGTAAATGGTTTTGAAAACAACCTGCCTCATCTCTATTCCAATAATGATTTAAAATTGTTTCACTAGCTTCAATAAATCTATGTAATTTTGTTATATCTCCATTAAATTGAGGAATTATACTTAAATTTTTAATATCAAGAACGGGTGTTCGTTGATTTGTATTAGGTTGAGTCATTATTAAATTGTTTTTAGGCGTAATTATAATATTAGAAATATTACTTAAATTTTCGCTAACGTTTAAATTTGCAAAAGAACTTAAAATATCTAACTCTTCGTCGTTATTGCTTTCACTAATGGATTCAATAGGAGAAGAGGATTCTGACATGAATAAAAATAAATATCACTTACCACATCTATTTTCCTTTTTCGTCGATTGAATATCTTCGATAGAATTCAGATCACCAACACAATGGATAGTTCAAAAGTTTGAAACACCTTTTAATTTTTAAAAGTTCGAATCACTTGTTCGAAATTATTTGGTACGATTTTCCGTTAAAGAGTAAAAACTCACGAATTTCCACGATGGATTTTCTACGAAAAATCCTACTGACTGCGCCACTTAAATGTTGTGTTTTCGAAAAAGGCTTTTTAAAAATAATTTTTATTATTTTACAAGTATAAAATATAATATAATATAAAATAGGTCTTTTCTTTAGTATAGATTATGTCAGAATGAATTTATAATTAATAGAAATATAAAATGTAAAGTCTGTTTGAGATAACTTGAAAAGGCTGAGTTTGCAACTTCTGATATCTGTTGCGGATGTTGCATCTTCTTACTGTATGGGTCTGCCAGTGGCGTAGCTATAACTCGCGTCGGGAATGGCTCAAACACAAAGGAATCTATGTACTTTGTACTCTCTATTAAGGACGGTTTATTTGTATATGTTTATTTCAATTCCAGATTGGTATTGGTTTCTATATAGTGATTTGGAATATAAATTACCTCTTTACAAATCAATATTTATTTGAGAGTTTCTAGCACGATTTGAAGCTATATACGAAATTAGGAGCAACTGTTTTTATTTTTGAGGTAACAAATTCGCTTTTATTAGGAAATAAGTTATTATTTTAACAAAAGTATCAGAAATATTCAAGATAATCTAAAATTTTAAATGCTTTTGGTGTGTCAAAAATTTTAGTGCTATCAGACAAGCAAAAACACTTACAGAATCAAAGAGAATTGGGTAAATAAAAAAAATAATGGTTTACTATCCTTCTTATTCTTCTTTTGTAACTTCAGTCTTCTCGATGAATTTTAGGTGGCCTGTAACAGCTTAAGTCGTAGCATAGTAGCACCACCGAAAATCGAAGTAGTTAAGAGTAGAAAGTACCTTGTTTTATCACTAAAGGCAGGATGAAAAGAAAAAGCATAGGAAATAGCCTGTCTTAATTTTCCTATTCCTATTTTTACTTTTACTACAATTTAGAGTTATATTAAATTAAATAGAAAATGCGATTAAAATCGCTGTTATTTTTTAAAGGAATTTAAAGATTTCTATTCTTTTCGGATAAGACAAAGTGGTAATTGTATACTTTACTTTATACCGTTTTCATGCCTGTTTTTTTAGAAAGTTTTTTATATTTTCGCCTTGTTCCTTGTCTCTGTGTCATTCCGTGGAATTTTGAAATTGAAATTAAACCTATTTCCCGACTACCTAGAGCTCTGAAATTTTCAGGACAGCTAAGAACTGGATGACAATGCATGTTTTAAGTGTGTTTAGGCATATACATAGATTTCGAAATTTATACTGAATTGTTATTAAATTAAATATGTATACGTATTATCATATAAACTTGTGGTGGCCTATTTGTATAAGCGGTTCAAGCGGTTGATTGTGACATTTCTGTTGGGTTATTGTAATAGGATCGATCTCGCGAGAGAGAAGTTTTTTTTTCTTTTTTTTTTTGTTCTTACATTTGAAAACAGTAATTATTATTTTAACTGGTAGTAAAATAAACTGTTTTAGAAAGTTTTTAGATACAGCTACCCTGGTAGAAAGTTTTTATTAAATTAAATACAGCGTTGTATGACTTAATATTTTTGCAATATCAGGGATGCTGTGCATTGTTGAGATGACACTTAAAATATGACCTATAAATCAGTAAAAAACTTTCTATTATAAAAAGTTCCTTTTATAAATTGTGCTTATTTATTCTAAAAACTGGTTAAGAGTATTTGTCTGTTAGTTACATACTTTTATGCTCAGAGTTACGTAAACTCCATTCTGGTGTTTTCTTTTTTGTAGTTAATAATTAAGTTTATAGTTACTAAACGACATAATACAATTGACAATTACTAAAAATACAAGACGACCCTTTCAAGGGTCAGGTATAGCCAAGTTTACAATTGTGAGCAATGTGTCATGTATCTTTTATGAATAAACGATTTGATTTAATTTGATTTGATTTGATTCTTGGACTTATTGGATTCCAAAAAAATTAAAATGTGTGAGAATCAGTTGATGTTAATTGATTAGGTTTAGACTACTTTAACTACGACGATACCTACTAGTTAAATCAGTAAGGCTAATAGCTGAACACTTAACGACAATCTAAAAAAAAAAACTTAAAAAGTGTGCAGCGTCGACACAGAATTAATAGTAAAATTTATTATTGCTAGCATCACCTTTAGTCATTGTCATATGCAGAATTTTTTTAAGCATAGTTTTAACTAAGTTTTGGTGAAATTTCGTTAGTTCTTGAAATCTTGGCTTTAATTTAGGGATTGTTCTGGCTGGATGTTTACCAAGAGTTTTTCATCTCTTGTCAAAAACTTTCGATGGGAGACAAATCGAGACTAATAGAAACCCTTAACACAAACATCGATAAAAGAGATGATTTTAAAATATTCAATGTTTTGTTTTTACAATTTATTTAATAAAATAGAGTTAATTAAATAATCAATTAAAATCGATGCAGAAAATTTCACTTTTCTATCAAAACAGAATGAAACGGGTTATTATCTATTCTACGACTGACCTGATTTCGACTGTCAACTACGCACACTTCAAATCTAGACTGATGGACCCATTGTATCGCATTCCATTGCTAAAAAATCGAGTTCTTATGTTCTTTCGCAAAAATTTCCCCTTTTTTTTTATTCTGTTGTTATAAGTGTCTCTTTCAAGAAAATTGTATTTTTTTTTTAATTCTTTTAAATAACTAACGTAGTTGGTATGTACTAAATCCCAACTTAAAAACCTATGGATCTGGAAATTTGTCTTCCGACAACCTGACTTCAAAAAACACTTTTTTTTTCAATAATTGTTTTTAGTACTATTTTTTCGGTGTCAGTAATTTTACGTTGGCTAACATTTTATGGCTTTGTGGCGACTGAAGCTGTAATTTTATAACTTATTATTATATTTCTTACACTATAGAATTTCTTAACCAAAGTGTCATTTTAGTAAGGCACTGTGTCAACTGTAAGTTTAACTTTTTTTCTCTAATAAAAAATTTGAGTTCCCTTCGTATTCATTCACCAAAATTGGATGTTTCTACTAGATACGCATGCAGAGACGAAACCCAGGGTATACCAGAATTAGCTGTTTGCCGTGCCATTTTGTCGTGTATTGGTTACGAGTTTTTGACTGAATAGAAGGCAGAATAGTATACGTTACTTGGGACAAAATTTGAGAATCCCTCGAATTCACTTTGGAGGACAATTCATCCACCGGTAGAGATTACCTACTTTCGTTCCGTGTACAAATTTCACACGATTATTAAGAGACGCTTTGGTTTTAAAGAGTCTATAATTTAAGTTAATTATCCAAGGATCTTTAATAAATAGAAATCTTTTTTTGGTAATAAAATCTTGTCAGAAATAAATAGAGACTGTAAAATAAAATTTATTCAGTGTGATTTTATTTAAGCAGCTAATTTTAATTAAAATTATTAATTGCACTCTGCTCTATTTTGAAGTTATAAAATCTTTCTGAAACATATTCGTTCTTAGTTACTAAAACTTTGTTCCAGAAAAGTATTCTTCTTGATTTGTGCATAAGTATTTACGGTATCCTGCTATGTTTTCTTTATAAAGTTCGTGCAAAGCGGTTTCGTAATGATGCCATGCCGACTGCCGTGATTATAGCTATTGGCGACACACGAACTCTCTCTTCCTCACGCGGAAAATCTCTTTCTATCTACTAATGAATAATTCAAGAAACTGAAGGTAATTTCACAACGAACTCACTTATTTCCTTCATTCTCTATAGGAACACTGTGATTCTCTGTGTAAACGACACCACCAAATAAATGTCAGGATAAAACAAATGTATACATACTTAGATAATTCGTTGCACCAACTTGAATATATAAATATTTTAAACTGTTTTCTTTAAGTTATAACATCAGTACGCTGTTGTACTTTTTATAACATTATATCATGTTTTTACAAGTTTACTTTTTGTCTATATCTATACTTCTGTAGAGAGGTCAATTCTGTACATGAAATATATTTCCAAAATAACTATCAGGGGGTGATTAGGGATCGATACTGATGCCAAAAATGCAATCAGTATAATTTCTTTCTGTCTGTCTGTCTGTCTGTCTGTCTGTTTAACCGCTATAGAAACAAAAACTACTCGACGGATTTTAACGAAACTTGGTACAATTATTTTTCATACTCCTGTGCTGGTTATAGTATACTTTTCATCACGCTACAATTAATAGGAGCAGTGCAGTGAAGGGAAATGTTGGGAAAACGGGAGAAGTTACTCCATTTTTTAAGCTTCCGTCGCGTGTGCAACCTTAATGGTTAAAGCTATAGAAAAATCATCTTATTTTTATAATTTGAAGGTCAACTGCGAACGGATTTTACAAAATGTCATCCACAAGGGGAGTTGCGGGGGCGTGAAAAAAAATTAAAATCTATGAGTCCTACAGGTTTGAATTTTTGCAAAATAGTTATTTTTATAATTTTGTGGTCAATTGTGAACGGATTTTAGGAAATTCCACCCACAAGGGAGGATGCGGGGACGTGAAAAAAGAATAAAATCTATAAGTCCTACAGGTTTGACACTTTGCAAAATAGTTATTTTTATAATTTTGAGGTCAATTGTTAACGCATTTTACAAAATTTCACCCACAGGGAGGGTTGCGCGGGCGTGAAAAATAAAAAAAATAAAAATTTAAAATCTTTAAGTCCTACAGATTTAAAACTTTGCAAAATAGTTATTTTTATAATTTGGAGGTCAATTGTTAACGCATTTTACAAAATTTCACCCACAGGGGGGGTTGCGAGGGCGTGAAAAAAAAATTAAAATTAAAATCTATGAGTCCTACAGGTTTGAAACTTTGCAAAATAGATATTTTTATAATTTTGAGGTCAACTGTGAACGGATTTTACGAAATTCCACCCACAATGAAGGATGCGGGGACGTGAAAAAAGAATAAAATCTATAAGTCCTACAGGTTTGAAACTTTGCAAAATAGTTATTTTTATAATTAGCGGGGGGTGTTACTACCTCGATATAGAACCCAAAAATGTGGTTAGATTTCTTTTGTCTGTCTGTTTCTAAAGATATAAAGATATAAAGATATAAACCATCTGAGCCGACTTCAAAGAAATCGAAAAATCAGATGCCTAGTTGCTTTTTTTAAGAGATAAAGATTTTAGTTTTTGCTTCTTTGTGCATTTTTCTTTTTGAAGTCGGTTCAATTTTTTTTCCGGTTTGATTTTTATTTACAACTAGCTGATCTGGAGAACTTTACATCGCCTCACATTGTTTTATTTTTCGTTTCTGTTGTTGTCAATTTTATCAAATTTTCTTGTTTGTTTCTAGGATTTTGTTGTTGTATTTTTTTCGATTTTTTGGTTGTGTTTTTTAAGATTTTTTTACAGTGTTTTTTAATAACAATTTTTATGCTGTTTTCTATTTTTTTCCATTAATTTAATCTTCTCCTGGTTTTATTTTTTAGACATTTTTTTATTTTTAATTTCTGTGATTTTTGCTTTGTTTTTAATTTTCATATTTTTGCTATTTTCTTTTAAATATCATTTTTTCGGTTTTTTCCTATTTTTTAATGCTTTATTGTCCTTTCGTTCTAATTACTTTTTCTAATTTTTTTAAACGGTTTCTTTATGTTTCTACGATTTTTGTCATTTGTTTCATTTTTGTTTATTTTTTCACACTTTTTAAATTTTTTTCAATTTTTTATTAACAATTTTTCTTATCATATTTTATCCTGCGCCAAGATAAATTCAAATAATATTTTTAACTGTATTATTAACAAATCGAAACACTACGCCATCTGCCGGTTGTCTAGACAAACGATGGTATAGACAATGCGCGCCGCATTTGAGGTTCTTTGATCCATATTTCGTTTCAGTTTGCCAACGTTTTTTGTGGAGCTTGGTGACAACTGATAAGCAACGATGCCAACTCCATTGATTTTTTTTTTTAGATTTAGGAAGTATAGTTATAATTTTCTTTCAAAATTATTTATCGTTTTTGTATCTTAATGAATATTACTTTTTTTGTATAAATCTACCGACTTTAGAAATTTTAGGCTGGCAAAACTACTGGTGAGCAACAAAGATACAGAGTACAGACCGAAATGCAGACCGAGAGCTTCGTCGGCATGAAACCAGTTTAGGGAAGAGTGATCCTACCATTCTTGTCTATATATGGTGGTATAGATTCGTATCGATAAATTAATTTATGTATAAGGAATTTATATGCACTTTTTTTGTTTATTTTTTATTTTTCGATTTTTTTTTTCCATTTTCTGCTGTTTTTCAATTTTTTTTATTTCTTTTAATTTTTTTTTTATACCTATGTATTTTTTAAATCTTTTTCCTCTTTTGGTTATATCTAATATTTTTTATTCACACTAGGTGCACCAAAGTATTAAAAAAAATTGATACGCCTGTTGTACATTTTTTTAACGTTTTCCAAAAAATTGTCACGGGGTAAAATCCACTCTAGGAATGTTCCAGCTACTCTGTTATTTGTGTTTTTTTTTTTGTTTTATAACTGTAGGTGAAATTTAATTTATTTGTTTTGGTTATTATTGACTAAACGTGGCAACCGCGCTTTCAGTTGTTACGTCGAGTACCGCCATATTGGCAAAATTGTATTCAAGAGTTACAGTCCAACAATAAAGCAGTTGACTTCGGCTTGCATGTTTTATTTCTATAATCTGTGATTAAAATACATGTAGCACCATAAAATACGATAAAATCAATATTCAAAACATGGTCCTTCGAGCCGGATACAATAGAAACAGTGATAACTAAGGGTTTAAAAGACAATTTAAGAACCAAAGTTAACATTTTACATCGTGAAAGCCGCCATTAGTCGGTGCCGGATCCAGTCGTCGAAGTTCGGAAGTGCGAGAGCCAGGCAGCAGCGCAAGAAAGCACAGCTATCGACGAACAGCTGATCGCAATACCAAAACAATAACAATAGGGGTGAGTCGTTCCATTAATTTCAATTCCTATAACATTTAAGTTTTTTTTTGTGATAATATTGTGTCAGCACTAAAAATGGAAAAAGAGTTAAATAGGCAAACTCAAGCGGACGAAGAAAATAATTTTAAACGATTAAGTAAATCGAAATCTAGCATTAAACGCGCATTAACAATTTTTTCAAAATTTGTAGACAATTTTTCAGCACAAGCTGAAGTAACGCAACAAGAAATTATTAAATTAAAAGAACGTATTCAAAGAGCAGAAAATTTATTAAATGAATTTAATCAATACCAAAACGGAATAGAATTATTAGATTCGATTGATATAGATGCGCAATTTAAAGACAGGGAACAATTCGAAAATTCATTCTACGATGCTATAGCTTCTGCCAAATCGCTTTTAGAAACATTTAACAGTGAAAATATTAACAATCAATTAGTATCAACCGAGACCATAACGAAAAAAGATATAGTTGAACTAAAGTTACCTGAAATTTCACTTCCAAAATTTAACGGTAAATTAGATAATTGGCTTGAGTTTAGGGATTCATTTGAGGGTTTAATTCATAGCAATAATCGACTAAAAAAATATTCAAAAATTTCATTACTTAAGGGGTGCGCTAGAAGGTACCGCTCGGGCAGCTATATCCAAAATCCTATATTCAGAAGACAATTATGAGATAGCTTGGGCCACAGTATGCAATAGGTTTAACAACAAGAAAAAACTAATTTTTGAGCATATAAAAGCACTATATTCGATAGAAACTATTTTTAAAGCTACTTCTCAAAAACTACAAAATTTAGTAGACGATATTTACAAACATTTAGGTTGTATAGAGCAATTAGGGTTAAATACAGAAAATTGGGATGCTCTACTTATTTTCTTTATAACAACGCGATTAGACAATACTACAAGGCGAGAATGGGAAAAGGAAGCGGATTCCATGCAAGGTTTTCCGACTATAGATCAATTTCTAAAGTTTTTACAAAAAAGCGCTAATTGGGTTGACAAACTCGAATATAACGGAGCTATTAACACTGGAAAAATCGGTGGTCATTCATCCAATGAACAGAAATTTTTAAAAAGGGAATTTAAAAAGGAAAATGTAAAATCATTCGTTACAAGCAAATACGCGTGCGAGTTTTGCAAAAAAGATCATTCATTATATAAATGCGATGAATTTCTACAGTTATCCATATCGGAAAAGAAGGATTTTGTTAGGAAATCCAATTTGTGCTATAATTGTCTGCGACAGGGGCATTCAGTTAAAAATTGCAGGTTAGGGCCGTGCAAGAAATGTAAAGCGTGGCACAATTCAATCTTGCATGAAAATAAAAGCGAAACAAACACATATGAAGAAAATTTGGTAGGTGAAACAGGGGCAGTTTCTTTAAATGCAATTAGTTTGGAAAAATCCGTAACAGAACAAGTTTTATTATCAACAGCTACAATTTTAGTAAAAAGTCAAACCGGTAACATGCAAAAAGTACGGGCTCTGTTAGACTGTGGATCTCAAACTTCATTCATTACACATAATTTGCGATTAAATTTAGGGATCAAAACAGAAAAAGCAAATCTCTCAGTTTTCGGGATTTCCAACAATATTTCTAAAGTAAAAGAGCGATGCAGAATCTCAGTTCAATCATTGCACACGTCGTTCCAGGCAGATATCAATTGTTACATTCTTCAAGAAATATCGGGACCAATGCCAAGTGCATCTATAAAACGACAATATTTTAAAATTCCTGACTATATTCAATTGGCTGATCCCACTTTTAACGAACAAGGTGAAATACAAATATTAATTGGAGCAGATCTATTTTGGAGCATAATAGGATCAGGCAAAATATCTCTGGGAAAACATATGCCGATTTTGCAGGAAACCGAGCTAGGTTGGGTGGTATCAGGTCCATTAGGAATTTCAGACGACAATAAAAAAGTACAATGCTGTTTAAGTACCAATCAGGAATTGCTGAAGGCTATTACTAAGTTTTGGCAAATTGAGGAGTTGCCGGAAACAAAAATTCTTTCTCCAGAAGAGGAACTATGCGAAAGAAATTTTGTGGAAACTACTACAAGAGAAGCGGATGGTCGATTTATGGTTACGTTTCCTCTAAAGCTATCTCCGACAAATTTAGGAAACTCTAGAAAAACAGCAGAAAAACAATTTTACTCACTGGAAAAGCGATTTATGAAAAACGATTTGCTATACCAAGATTACAAACGTTTCATGTCAGAATACTGTGAGCTAAACCATATGTCAGTTAGCGAAAATAATATTAATGAGAAATATGAGTATTTCATGCCACACATGGCAGTATACAGGGATTCTAGCTTAACAACAAAGTTAAGGGTAGTGTTTAATGCATCAGCCCCATCTGACAATAATTTGTCATTGAACAATATTCAAGCAGTAGGGCCAATTTTGCAGGATGACCTTTTATCTATAATTTTAAGGTTTAGAAAGCATAACTATGTAATGTCAGCCGACATTGCCAAAATGTATCGGCAAGTGTTGATTAAACCGGAATTTCGATGCTTACAAAAAATATTTTGGAGAGATAATTTTGATGAACAATTAACTATATACAATTTAAATACTGTTACGTACGGACAAACTTCGTCGAGCTATTTAGCTATAAGATGCCTAGTTAAGCTAGCAAATGAAATACAAGATGAGAAGCCTGAAATTGCCGATATTATTAAGCACGATTTTTATGTGGATGATCTGCTGACGGGAGCCGAAACTATAGAATACGCACAAAAAATATGTCACGAAATATCTTCCGTTCTAAGCAGTGGTTGTTTTCAGCTACGAAAGTGGATTTCAAACGATCCCTCAATATTAAAAAGCATAGATTCAACGGCGGAGCACCATATTCTTGATTTTTCTCCAGATGAAAAAACAAAAACTTTAGGTCTAATTTGGGCTGCGCATAGCGATAAACTTATGTATACCATTGTTCAGGGCAACGAAAACAGCGAACCTACTCGCAGACTCGTTCTATCGTCAATTGCACAAATCTTTGATCCTTTGGGTATACTAAGTCCATGTACTATTTTAGTCAAAATATTAATACAAAGCTTATGGCAGGAAAAGTTAAATTGGGATGACGTCATTTCGCAAAAGTGTCAAGATGTTTGGAAAAAGTTTCAAAGCGAATTACCATTAATAAACAATATAAAAATTGAACGACAAGCAATTTGTAAGGATGCAGTTGACATACAATTACATGGGTTTTCTGATTCTTCGGAGAAGGCGTATGGAGCCTGCATCTATTTGCGAAGCATTGATGTGCAAGGAAATGCTCATGTCAGGTTGTTGTGCAGCAAATCAAGGGTTGCACCTATTAAAACTGTAAGTATTCCACGTCTAGAGCTATGTGCTGCTCTATTACTAGCACGCCTATATTCTAAAGTAGTTACTTTTCTAAAAGTCCCATTTAGTAAAAAAGTTCTATGGTCTGATTCGACTATTACTTTAGGGTGGATTAAAACTTGTCCAAGTTTGTTAAAAACGTTTGTTGCGAATAGGGTTTCTGAAATTCTTTCATTAACAGAACAGGCAGAATGGAGATTTGTATCTACCCACGACAATCCTGCAGACATTGTGTCCAGAGGACTCTTTCCAGGCCAAATCTTAAACGCATGTATCTGGTGGAAGGGCCCTATATGGTTGGCTCAGGATTCCTCCCAATGGCCAAAAGAAAGACCACAATCAAACGATAAATTACCTGAGATTAAAACTGTTTGTCTAATGGAAAATTCAAAGGCCTTTCTACAATTCCCATTCGAAAAATTTTCCAACTTCTTCAAAATGCAAAGAGTATTAGCTTATATGCTAAGATTTAAATACAATTGTCTTCATAAAGACAGTAAGAGGAAGAATGCTCTTACGGTGCAAGAATTAAACGATTCCATAATTATTTTAATTAAAATTTGTCAATCTCAAAGCTTTTTTAATGAACTTCATCAACTTAAGCAAAATGGCAAATTAGACAATAAAAATAGAATATTACAATTGACTCCGTTTTTAGATCAAAACGAAATTTTACGCGTAGGTGGTAGGCTTAAGCATTCAGAATACGATTTCGATAAAAAGCATCCAATTTTATTAAATTCTAAACATCATTTTTCAAAATTGCTATTTGAGTATGAACATAAGCGTCTATTGCATGCTGGTCCACAGCTACTTTTAAGTTCTATACGCGAAACTTATTGGCCTATAGCTGGTCGAAATTTGGCACGTCGCACGGTGAAACAATGCCTACGATGCTTTAGATTTAATGCTACTACTGCTCAACCTTTAATGGGAAATTTACCTACTGCGAGAGTGCAAGCTTCTAGCCCATTTCTAAATGTCGGTGTTGATTACGCTGGTCCTTTTTTGTTGAAAGATAAAAAAGGACGGGGATGCAAAACGCAAAAATGTTACGTTGGGGTGTTTGTATGTTTCTCGACTAGAGCTATACATATAGAATTAATTTCCGATTTGTCCTCAGAGGCTTTCCTTCAGGCACTATATCGATTCGTTTCAAGACGCGGAAAACCGTCTAAAATTTTTTCGGATAATGGAACTAATTTCGTGGGTGCAAAACGTGAATTAACTAATTTTCTTAGAGATAACGGTGATAACATAACTGAGCTAGTTTCAAATCAATCAATAGAATGGAGTTTTATTCCTCCTCATTCACCGCATTTCGGGGGGATTTGGGAGGCGGCTGTAAAAAGCGTTAAGTACCATCTTAGGCGAGTTCTTGCTAACTTAAGTTTAGTGTTTGAAGAGTTTGGCACGATATTATCACAAATAGAAGCCATCCTAAACTCCCGACCTTTAACACCTCTAAGCTCCGATCCAAATGATTTTACCTGTCTTACCCCGGCTCATTTCTTAATTGGTAGATCATTGATCGCTGCACCAAATCCAAATATTACGGCTATAAACCCAAATCGACTGACACGATTTCAATTAATGCAGCAAGTCACCCAGCATTTTTGGCAAAGGTGGAAGAACGAATACCTATCCGAAATGCAGATCCGCACAAAATGGAAATCCAATTCACAATTGCTAAAAGAGAATGCCTTGGTCCTGATCAAGGACGATAACTACAGTCCATGTCATTGGAAGTTAGGTCGAATTACAGAGCTACATAAGGGATCTGATGGCATAGCCCGAGTAGCCACTATAAAGACAGCAATGGGAAGCGTAAAAAGAGGATTTCAGAAGATCTGTCCTCTTCCTATAACTTTTTGAAGGGAAGTCCTTCAAGGTGGGGAGTATGTTCCAGCTACTCTGTTATTTGTGTTTTTTTTTTGTTTTATAACTGTAGGTGAAATTTAATTTATTTGTTTTGGTTATTATTGACTAAACGTGGCAACCGCGCTTTCAGTTGTTACGTCGAGTACCGCCATATTGGCAAAATTGTATTCAAGAGTTACAGTCCAACAATAAAGCAGTTGACTTCGGCTTGCATGTTTTATTTCTATAATCTGTGATTAAAATACATGTAGCACCATAAAATACGATAAAATCAATATTCAAAACAAGGAATAATTGTTTTAGAAGTAAACGTAATTGATTACTTACCATACAAATTTCACCATAATTAAGGGTTAAATAGAGTCATTTAGTATTAAGAACAAGTTGATTTTTGTTTGTTTATAGATAATCACCATCTATTTATTATATTCTGGTCACAAATTATTGTTATTTTAATTACTTGTAAATATTATCTCTTTTGAATGTAAACAGCTGGTTGTCACTTTCTTCTTCTGTTTGTATAACCCGTCACATTGTTGTCTACAGTCAGGTAATTCATTACATGCGCATCTTTCTCAGCAAAGACCGGACGCGAACGAGACCAGTAGTTTAGGAGTTAAGAATTGAACGGGTAGAGACCTTCTTCCGTTGTGACATATTCCGCCGATAAGAATGGATGTTCTCAGCCATTTTTGCTATTTGCCTTCGAACTGAACAGTTGTTTGATTGTGTCAGAAGATTTTTCGGTTTAGGTTTTAAATTACGGTACATCCGTGTCAATTATTTTTGGATTTTGAAACTAAACCTTTATTATCGATTCGAATCGATAGTGGAATCACATTTTGTTGTGAATTTTGGGTTCGGAAGTAGCCTCGTTGCGAGGGATATTATGAAATCTCCTGTTGAATTACAGCGAAGTCAGCAAAGGTACTCGTTTATTAATCTCCCATACCGGACCGGAGTAGCGCAGCCCTAGGGTTACGGTGAACCGTAGATAGCATTTCAGAGCAGTCAGCGACGGTGTTTATTTATTTAATCTCCCATATACGACCAGAGTATCGCAACCGTAGAGAAAAAAAATCCCTATTACATTAGGGTTTTTGGAACGGGTTTACTATCTTGGAACGGGTTTACGTTCTTGGAACAGGCTTAAGTTATTGGATCGAGACTAACTTTTTGGTGCGGGCCTTAATTTCTTAGCTGAATTTATGGTATTAGCTGATTTCTTGCTTCGGCCTAGATTATTCTGGTTCAGGCCTAATTGTTGTGGAACACCTGAAGCCAAGGACTGGAAGAGATTAACTCTGGAATCAATCAGATAAGCTAATAAGCCTTTACCAATACTATTTGGTCACATATTTTGTTTTACTTTCATTTAAATTGTAAAGTGTCAATTGTTGTTTGTAAATTTTAATCTTAAGTAGAGCGTGTGATCACACAAAATAGTTAACCCACTTTTAATAGTGAATTTGTTGTATAGCGTTAGGGTCCACAGAATTGTAATAATTAATCATATTTTTTTTACTCCTCAAAATCATTAAAGGAGGGTCTAGTTTTGATATTCTCGTTTTATTTAGCTCACTTTATCGTTTATCACTTGATCACTTAATCAATTTATTATTTGGTTATTTAATCTCTTGCAACGATTGCGAAGAGTTGCTAGAGCCTATTCGATCTAGGGGTTTCCGGCTTGTACCGTTTAAGTCGGTGGCGCGGCTCACTTACATATCATCCCTCTACGACTGAGCTCGGGCATAATTTGCCAGTAGAGTGACCTCTAAGAACTCTCTCGCAATTCTCTTATTGTTAAACTTGAAAGTTTATTCATTCACGTTAAAGAACCTTAGCTAGTTACTAAGGGTAGAAAAACTGTGGCAAAATGCATTAAACTGCCAAAACAGATGGAGTTGAAAACAAAATAATAGAGTATTTAAAACTAACACTTTCATAAATTATACCTAGTACAAAGTTTCAAAAGCTTTGATATATCTACTCTTATAATATAAATGTGTAATATGAATAAATACAAAAACTTTTAATATCAGTAAGTACGAGTAGTTACTCAGAATTAAAAATCTGTTCGTATATACAGTTTGTTATCACTGAATTTTTGAATATTCCGCATGTCTAACCCGGTGCGATGCGGCTTCGTTTGAAAAACGAAATAACGAATCCAAATAGTTAACTTGAAACAGAATTTACAATAAAAAATATAAAATGAACATCCACATTCTGTAAATGTAAACAGAACTAAAAGTGGAGGTTGTAGTTGATTGCTTTAACCAGAAACACCGCTTTACTTGTGTACCAATTTTAGAATTCAAAATGGAAAAGTTTGTAAAATTTTGTTTTTTTATGTCGACTATCTAAAACATATGATTTAAACTTTAGTATTCAAATTAAATCGTAAATAAAGGTACTTATTAATGTCAACAAAGTTATGTAGTGTTAAATATCAATTTTTTTTAAAATATACATAACTTGTTCAACTGGAAACATCACTATCGTAATTTTAAAATACAATAATTTTTTATGATTTTTTTTTATAAAATAAAAATAGAACGACAAAAAAAAGTTGGAAAACCAAAAAACTCCTGGTGTTGGCAATATTAATAATGAACTTATCAAGTATGGGGGAATGGAACTTCAGAAAGAACTCTGGAAACATCTGGGACTATACCAGACGAATGGAGAGTCAGCATAGCTATTCCTATACATAAAAACGAACCGAGAAGAAACCCAAATTACTTTAGAAATATAATGCTACTGAGCAGGTTCCTTAAGCTTTTTACCAAAATCAATGCAATCAGAATCATGGAAAAGTTGCCAATATCCAAAGAACCGCAAAGATTTAGGTGGGCGCAATATTCATATCACGTCAAGGGATAGGATGACAGGGTGCGATTGGATGATATAATTAAGATTTTGGATCAAAACTACATATATAGATTACGGGTCTAGGACATTTGGGCGCGGCCGTTACGGCGCGGTCGTTTCAGCGCGGCCGTTTCGGCGCGAGACACTTCGGCGCGGGTACGTTTCGGCGCGGGTACATTTGGGCGCCAGTATCGAATATTTATTTTCAAAAACATATTTTTAATAAAACATACATTGAATTATTTAACTGGTTTAGAATATTATCCAATTTAGTTCAGGCAAGTAAAATTTTCAATATATTGAAAGTACAATTATCTATTTAGGAAAACGCTTACCTCATCTAAATTTTTTCTCGGCCAAATACCACTATTCGTTGTGGTTCTGCTCCGCTGTCGGCCAACAGAAACTTTTCTGGTCTTCCACGTACATCATAAAACTGAAAATTTTCAGAAATAATCAGATCTTCGACTCGAACTAGAACTTCGTTTTTTTTTCCTTCGAATTATTTTTTTAAAGCTTATTCTTTTGGTAAATTTGCCTGTGCTGTTTGCGACAAATTAGCTTCATTCAGACAAAAGTTAATAATTTGCGACGTTGCTTCCATCGTTTCAGCAGCACGAGTTTTCATTGCTTCGCAAACCATCCTTTTCTCTAAGTTCGCCGGATTACTGTTATGTGAATGTTTATGCAATTAAACCATCTATGGTATGAATTCTGGTTTTACAACCTTCACAGCACCAATTTTTTTTTCCACAAGCACTTAACTTGTCAAAGTCGTAGCAGTAGCCATTGCTACTATACAAAGGTTTACCAAGTTTCGAAACTAACACCATTTTAAAAACTGATCATACACTGATTAAAATAAACTGATTAAATCTGATTCACTTATCAGTTCTTATATTTAGAAAAATAGGGGTACCTTAGTCATTAAATACATCTCATTTCGTCAAGATTATTTACCTAAATTTACTGTTAATTTCTTCTTAATAGTAATATTACAATATTAAAATAAAACTAAAATGCTAATTAACAATCCTTTTAGCCTTTAGTTCCAAGAATTATTGACCTAAATTATACCTTTTTTACCCGTTAATTCCTTATCCTAATCCTGGGAGTACATCCAAATTCCAATGGTAAAATATCATTAAAAACAAATTAAAGACATATCATGGCTTCAAAAGATTATTTGTTGTTTCTAATGATCCAAATTCAGCCTTTAAATTAACGTAGAATTTTAGAATTCTTAGAATTTATATTCACATATTAATAATGTCAAATTGGATAATATTTTAAACAGTTAAATAATTCACTGTATTATTAAAGATATGTTTTTGAAAATAAATATTCGATACTGGCGCCCAAATGTACCCGCGCCGAAACGTACCCGCGCCGAAGTGTCTTCGCGACGAAACGGCCACGCCAAAATGGCGGCGCCCAAACGGCCGCGCCGAAATGTCCGGATCCGATAGATTACAGGTACCAAAGAATCATACAGAAATTGAATACCAAAAGTAGAACCAGAATAAAAACGAACGAAGGACTGTCTTGGGAAGTACGAATCACTACAGGCATACGACAAGGAGACAGCTTTAGTCCTACCCAGTTAATGCTGAATACGCCATACTCATAGCAGAGAATGAAGACGACCTAGAACGTCTGCTATACAAGATGAAAGTGACAGGATATAAACTTAACATGAGCATCGCAACGAAACAAACAAAATGAATGGATATCTCCAAAGAACCAAGGTTTAAACTGGCAATCGCCAAAAAAATAAATCATCAAGTGAGAAGATTCAACTACCTGGGAGTAGAGGTGTCAAGTGAGAGAAATCTGATTTAAAAAACAAGAACACAAGCGCTAGAAGCAACAAAAGTCAGCAGATACCCGAGAGATATCATATAGTGAATAAAATGATGACTGCAAAGAGCAAGATGAGAATATACAAAACATGCGTAAGACCTATACTGACGTACGCTTTAGAAACCAGAGCTGAAACATCGAAAACAAACGGAATAATGAGTACCACCGAAATAAAAATATTAGAATCGAATAAAAAGCCAGGACATCAGGGACGAACTGGGAGTACATGATGTGGTAAGATGGGTTAGAACACGCAAGTGGTGTTGGAGAGACCATGTAGAAAGGATGTCAGAAGAAAGATGGGCATAATATGCAAAGTCGCAAAAACAAAATACGGTAGGCAGATCACCCAAAAAATTGTACGAAAGTTGGAGCTCGAAAGGAGGCTAAATATATCGGATTAAAACAGGACTAGGTCCTATTATAAGAAGAGGAAATAAAAGAAGAATAATTTTTTATGGGTATGTGTATATTGGTTGTAAAAATTTTTGTATTAGATAATAGGTACGTACCTATTATTATATATGGAATTTAAAATTTTTATGTTGGAAGTGATGTTGGTTTATAAAGGGTTTTTGTTTTATAAAAAAGATTACGTAGGGACAGGGCAAAATAAATAAGTTGAGTTTAGATTTGAGTTTGATAGGGAATAGAGTTGTCATTATTGTTAAATAATTTAAATTTACTGTAAAAGACCATAAAATAGTATATCAAAAGCCGACAAAAATACACTGTTAAAATTTTGAAAATGGTAAAAAAATGTCTAAATTTTTAAAGTTATCTTAAAAGACGTGAATACGTAATAAATTGGTGACAATCTTAAAAATATATATTTAAAAAAATGTTGAAAATTGTAAATAAATGACAATCGTGTAAAAATTAAAGGAAATCTAAAAGATATTTTTACTTTAAAAGAATCGTTAATAATAATATATAATATAATGTTAAAAATCCTAAAAAATTATGTTGAAAATCCTGAAAAATGTTGGCATCTTCAAAAATTGCTGAAAATGGTGCAAAAGTGTCAAAAATCATATAGGAATTTTAAAAAACGTAAAAAAATGTTAAAAATTATAAGAAATTTCCAATAACCTTAAAAATAGGTGAAAATGTTAAAAAAATATCGAAAATTAAACATTGTAAAAAATTATAAGAATTATAAGTAAATCTTAAAATTTTTAAAAAGTTGAAAAAACTAAAAAAATTTGAAAAAAAAATGAAAAACCAGGAAAAAATGGAAAACTTTGACAAAAACGAACAACCAAAAAATAAAAATAATAAAGAAATAGATAAAAATCTAAAAATTAATACAAAAAGACACCTAAATAGGACTTCTAGAATTACCGACCATCTAAACTGGGAATTTTACTAACATTTTTTATTGGCACTCTTTAAAGATGTTTCATTGCTTGACAGACGTAAAATTTGGTTTATGCACCATAGATGTCCAGTATTTTGGTCGCCCTGAAAAAGATTTTCTCGATTACACCTCTCCTTAAAAATGGATAGATCGGAATGAACTTATTCAATGGCCTCCACGCAGTCCTGATGTCGACTCAGTAAACATTTTTTTATAGGGGTACTTAAAATGCTAGGTCTATACAATTCCAGTTAATATGATTGAACAGTTTCCTTATCAAATCAACGTTGTTACACATGACATGCAAAATACTTCCGGGGGGGTTTTTCGGAACTTTGATTCGTGGTGCAGAATTAGGTGTTAAAAACCATTGGCAGCATTTTAAACAGTATTGTTAATTTCAATAAAAATTTTTCTTACTTTATATATTTTTTAAACATTTTTAAACAACTACACCTTTTTAATTATTGAGGTTATTTTTAAAAAATGTTTACTTTGTCTTGTATAAAACTAAAAAGACTTTATTCAATAATTATTTTTTACATTTATTGAAGTTTCTAGGAAAAAAAATAGGTAATGATTACAGAAAAATGTTTGTGAACACAAAAATAAATTATGTTTGTACTAGTAAAGTACAACGGGAAGGATAGAATCACTTAAGGCTACTAGACGAAAACGTAAAAAATGTAATATAATCATGATGTTATGAAAACCCTAAATATGAAAATATTCAAAGGGCGCTCTTTTATTTTGTTTTCATATACAGAGTAGAAACATACATAGCTTATGTGCAAGTTTTTTTAACTAGACATTAAAATATAATTCACAATAAAAAAACATATCCTAAAACATCAGTTAGTAAAAATGTTTGGAAAATTCATTATTTGTTCGTGTTCAGTGTTCATCCGTTTCCAGTTTGCCTTAACCAGTCAATCACCATCGTATACCATGACAACAATTCTGTACTGAATGTGAATGCACATTCTGAAAATAATTTTAGAGACCATCAGTTGAAAACTCGTTCGAGAGCTGGTTCAAGTTGATAACGAATTCGTAAAATGTGTTTTAAACTAATGTGTACCTACATATTGTTTACTATACAGAGAGCATGAAGACTATGTTTACCTTTTTAATCGCATGTAGACCATATAGATTGATAGATAGATATTCATTGAGTTGGCTGTTAGCCTGTATCATCTTTACAGATCTATTGTAAACAATCATCATCTTTGGAATAGGATTAGAGCACCTTGTCTAGCCTTGTCCTCTTAAGGAGACTTAATAACTTTTTTTTTGAGCTGTTCCCACAAAAACTTGATAAGATTTAGGTCTGGTGAAGATACAGGTGAGTCTAAAACTAGAATACCTTCTTTTTTAAGACATTCTTAGACACTCTGTTTATATGCTTGCATGAAGATTAAATTATTCCCAAATGCAACATTTTAAAACTTAGTAATACCTAGATAAACATACTCTCGATCGGTGAAAGATTGTAAAGGAGGTAGGTACCAATAAAGTTTTTGTTTCGAGCATAATAAACTCCTTCCTTCCTTAAAAAGAATAGTTATTATTTGTGTCTTGGGGTAGATCCAGACGCTTTGATTCTCGCTCGTCTTTTTGTTGTTCTAAGAACCAGAATTTGATTGTCCCCTAATCCTCGGCTAATTCTGATCATGTCGCAATAAAAAGCATTTTTTTATTTTTTAATTGTACAGTTTCAATGTTGTAGGTACAAATTTACTGGGTCAATTTTATTTCACCTAGAAAAATCTAGGATCTGTAACTCCACTGGGCAATCTCCGTCTTTTCCTTATATTTTTAACTTAAATGTCCAATCGTATAGTTTTTAAAAGTTGTCGTTGCATCTCTGGATAACACATACTGCGAAATTTTCGATTCCATTTTTCAGCTGCCACTCTTTGATGATACCTACTGCCTAAAACTGTCCTTGACAATTCATATTTTTAAGTAACACCCTGGGAAACGCCTACTACCTCTACCAGAACTCTTTCAAGCATTCCCGTTTAATAAGAGCAATAATTCTTTACCTCTCTTCATATGTTAGTCCAACATAAGATATTATTAAAGCGAAGTTTTTTATGTAAGTTCCGCTAACTGAGCGATAAATAACCAAAGAAAAAGCCAACACCATGTAAAAAAATAGATTTCTAAAATAAAACATAAAACAAAATTTATCAAAACGTTAAGGATACAAAGAGATAATAATTGTTAGACACGTATCACTCAAAGCGTTTTAAGGATCATTAGATCTAGTAACTTCTAAGCGCTTTTTTTAATAAAAAAGACTGTAATAACACACGCTCGCACTTGTGCAATTTCTAATACCGGCGTTACATTGTAACTTAATTAACCCTTTAAAGGTTAAATTGGCGTTAGGCGCCAATTTGTAACCCTTAAATTACCCTAGGCTAGCTTCTGAGGGTCGTGGCTTCCTTCTGAGTCTTTACTAACTCTCCCTAAACATTAATTTAGGGCGCCAAGTACAGACAAACAAATAAAAAAATGGCCCTTGGTAAGCCAGGCGCATCAGTAGATTTATATTCATTGAATATATTAAAAGTATACGTTTCAGAAAAAAATGTTTAAGATAAAAGTTGTAGGTCTCTTTAAGACAAACAAAAAAGTCCCCTAACATTTTTTTCTACAGGGTGAAGAAAAAAAGTTACGAATTTTTTTCCATTTTGATTTGATGTCACGCCCAAAAGGCCTTACCGATTTGGCCCATTAACGAACTCGACCGAGATTTTTGGACGATTGATTTTTGTATCAAATTTCATTTCGATCCGTTAAGAAATGCGACCGCTATCGTGTCCACAGATTTCGTTATATCGGAACTATACATACATACATACATATATATATACATATATATATATAAACTTTTGAACGGAAGGTGTTTTTGAGGTCAGGGGGGCCCAAAACGAAAAACTGTAGTGAAATTTTCGCGAAGTCGTGACATGCGAACCAGCTGAATAGTAGATATAAATCTACTAAAACAGTAAAATCAGTTTTAAGTTGATTTATTTATCCAATCAAGAGTTAAGTAAAAATTTTTAAAAAATAATTAATTAATTTAATCTCTTATCTTTGGTTTATTTGGATTCTTCCTGTTGGAGCTTGATTTATGGTGGATCGGATCTGCTTTAAATCCAAACGTGGATGGAAGTGATTTTTCTTTCAAGGAAAACTTTCTTTGTGTCCAAACCCGGAAATGGTTTCACCTTGTGTCGACTTCTATGTACAAAATGGCTGTCGGTAGTCAGCCAATCTTTGGTAGGGTCCTTCTTTGATTTGGTAATAACCTAAATGAAGGGCCAAGGTAATCAGAGAATAATTCTGATTTTATTCAGAATCGAAGATAAAATGATAGAATTGAAATAATTTTCTAACGAAGTAACAAACTTTCTCCTACCAAATCAACGCGAAGGGACCATCCGCACCGGCGCGATAAAATTGAAATAAATAAAAATATAGTCCGGAGGATATACTCAAAAACGAACTTTACAACATCCACAATTTTGTTGGGAAAAATTTCACGAATAAATTCAAAGTCACTATTTTATATGTTTACGAAGGGCTGTGCACAGGGAGGGTTTATCACCCCTACTGTAAAACCTGGTTCTAGACAGTCTTAAATACCGCCTCAATGAACATGACAAAATGTATACAGCAGCTTAAGCAGATATCTTTGTCATTCTGCAACAGAAAAATTAGAGAGCAAGAATGCAAGTGGCTCTCAAAACATTAGATATATGGTGTTAAGAACTATCGCTGTCTATTAAACCCAAAAAGACAGAAATTGTTATATTTATGGTGACAAAGAAACCTAACGGCTTAAAAGCACCTAGTCTTCTCAAAGTTAAATTAAGTTTAGCTACAGAAGTGAAATACTTAGGTCTTATCCTTGACAGCAAGCTGACGTATAAAAAGCAGTATTAAAAAAGCATATATTATCAAGATATACCTACCCTGTGTTCTATCTTAGTAACTACAATTTGTTATATTATTGATTTTGTCAAGTTAACTTATGTTTATATGTTGACAATAGTTTTTTGAGTTGTCTTAATAAAAATGAATTTTTCTACAAGCATGCGTAAAACAACACTTTCCCGCACGCATTTTAATTCAGAAAATATTTCTTTCCCGCACGCATTTTTGTTTTATTAATTAGAGATGTTTGCCGATAACCTTTTTGACAAATTATTGTATTATTATATTTATCTTGTTGGACTACATACAAATAGTAAAAAAAATTAAGATTATTTTACATGAAAATAGGGATTTTTAAAATGTTTGTTTTTAAAAAATTTAAAAAAAATCATAATTTATTAAATCACCCCAGTAAACCTAACTCAAAGCAACAACAAACTTAACTGTTTAAGTAGGGTTGCTATAGCTACAGTCGTGTATTTATTGACACTAGGAAAGCTTTAATTGTCACAATCGCATCTTTTCAAATATCTAAATAATTTTCGAGGTGGTTTTGCTTGTAGAAAAAATATTGATCCTAACTCTTGCGGAAAATAACTTTCCCGCACTTAACTGCTTGCCCGAACTCCGCTTCGCGTCGTTCGGGCATCGGCAGTTCGGGTGCGGGAAAGTATAACTTTCCGCACTTGTTAGGATAATAACTATTTCATTGCTGCTGCTCGGCAAACAGGTTATGGGCCTAGATTATTGCAAATAGTTTCTTCCCGTCGCAAATACTCTGGCCCTCAATCCAGTTTAAAAGACATAAAAATTTCTTTCAGACAAAGTATTATTTGCATCGTTCTGAGTGCAAAAAATTAATAGAAAAAGAATACAATAAAAAAGGGAATGTAGCGGAACTTGCCTCTGAAAGTAAAGAAAAAATTAGTTTCATGGTATCTACCTTTGCTGGTTCCTCGAATATGAATGAAGTAAATAACAAAAAACTAGAATTTATTTTAGACTCTGGTGTCACGGATCTCATTGTTGGCGATGAGTATACACCCATACTAAATAACATTCGGGGTTTGACTAATCCTTTAAAAATAAAAGTCGCTAAGTCGGGTGAGAACCTTGAAACTTGTAAAATTGGAGATTTAAAAGCAGTATTTCATACTTTGCAAAATGATACTAAAACAGTAAATATTTCTCAAATTTTACGATTCAATCTTTCATCAGTCCATAAATTGAATTCAAAAGGAATTAAAGTTGTATTTGAAAATAGTTCAGCAGTTTTATTCAAAGGTAATCTGCCTTAAATTACAACATCGAAAGTGAACAATACCTATGTATTTAGTTAATCTTCTACCGAAAGCAATACATGCAAATTTTAATACTGCCAAAAATCAATCGCAATTGTGGCATAAAAGGTTTGGACATATCGGAAACACTGGATTAAAGCAACTTGCAACTATGTTTCCAGAAATAAAAATTACTAGCAACGAACTTCCCAGGATTTGTAAATATTGCATTGAAGGTAAACAAACTCATAATCCATATACATCTTCGCGTATCAGAGCAACTCGTCCTCATAGCGATGTTATGGGACCGTTTAAACCTGTTTCTTTTGATGGAAAAAAATATCTTTTTACCATAATTAATAAATTTACCCATTTTGTCGTATGCTATTCTTTAAAAGCAAAATTAAATGTTCTACACCACTTTAAAAAGTATATAGCCATAGCAAGTTACTCAATTCAATCTTAAAGTAAGCCGTTTAGAGTGTGACAATGGTGAAGAATTTAGTTCGAATCTTTTTAAAGAGTTTTTAGCAAATGAAGGTATTCAAATTGAATACACAATTACCCACACACCACAACAGAACGTAGTGGCAGAACGCATGAATTGCACCACATTAGAAAAGACAATATGCATTATTGCTAGTTCCAAAGTTTAAAAAATGTTATGGTCAGCAGCTGTCCAAACGGCTGTTTATTTGATAAATAGAATAGATAAATATGGAATAAAAAGTTGACAAATACAAAATGTAAATTAAATTGGCAAAATTTTTAACGGTTGTTCAACCTGCTCTTCGTAAACAATTTGGTAAACCCATACAAGTGTTAACAGTATTTTGAAGATCTTAAATAAGTTGGTTAGACTTATTCCCGATAAAATTGTAGATGTAATATACCACTACAAGAAGTCTCCTTACTCTATTTTGAATGCAGTTAGGTACATTAATTAGATCAAAATATAATATTTTTATGAAAAGGAGACATAAACGTACCATTTACTAAATTTATTAAAGATAAATATCTACATAAATAAACTTAACTTAAAATGGAATTGCCCTGAATACAACCCAAATAAATCAAATTCACAATCATCGCGAGAGCTGACATCAATGTTCGCTATATCTGACGTAACTTGAAAGCATATGTCAGGTGCAAACAAATGTTATGCTCCTATATTAGGTCTGCTATAGGTATGGGTATGAATCTCTAATTTTAAATTTACCATAACATAATTCCTATACATAATATTTTTTTCTACGGTTGTTATACAAAAATGACATTTATATACAATAATTTATAAAGGAAAGGGGTACGTTGTATTTGCCTAAAAAGAAATATCTCATTTCCTTATCTGATAAAACAAAGTGATCATTCCTTTATTGATGCGTCAAATCAAGTATACTGGTGCCTGTGCTGTTGCTATTGATGATCTGTATTGTTGACAGTGACAGATATTTAATAATCGCATAGTGTTCATACTTATAATTAAATTATTTTATTTTAATACTTAGAAAATGTTTAGTATAAGTGATGAAAGTGACACAGAATTAACTCCTCCAGATATAAGAGAGGCGGCAAACGAAGCTTGCCAAAATTTAATTCCCGAAATATCAAAAAATAAATATCGGAATGCTTATGAAAGCTTTGTGGATTGGCAAAAGAAAAAAGGCACAAATTCCATCTCAGAAAGTGTAGTTTTAGCCTATTTTTCTGAAATATCGATTAAATTTAAGGCCTCAACGTTATGGTCTCAATATTCTATGTTGAGAACCATGATTAATATTGAAAAAAATGTTAATATCGCTAAATATTTAAAATTGAAAGCTTTCATTAAAAGAAAATCAGATGGATTTAAATCAAAGAAATCAAAGATTTTCAGCTCCGAAGATATTAATAAATTTATTAATAATGCCCCCGATGAACTTTATCTTCTTGATAAGGTAGATATTTGTTTCTAATTTTCTAGATTATTTATTATTAAATAATTTTTTTAGGTTATTTTGATTATGGGAATTATGGGTGCCTGTAGACGCGATGAATTATATAAAATGACAATTTCAGATTTTGAGGATTTAAATTCTGCTGTTCTGGTTAAGATACCAAATTCAAAAAATAAATTAACCCGAAAATTCAATATAACCGGTTCTTTTTATAATATTTTTAAAAAATATGTTGATCTGCGTCCCAGAAATATTGAACAAAATTTTTTTTTATAAATTATCAAAAAGGTAAATGTACCATACAAAGAGTTGGAATAAATAAAATAGCTTATGCGGGAAAAAGAATTGCCTCCTTTTTAAAGCTTCCCAATCCGGAATTATATACAGGCCACTGCTTTCGCAGATCATCAGCAACTATTTTGATAGATGCTGGCGAAGATATCACTTCTTTAAAGAGACATGGCGGCTGGAAGTCAACCATGGTAGCTGAAAGCTACATTGACGATTCGATGGCTAACAAATTTAATATTGCTAATAAAATAGCGTCAACTATAAATGGCAATGAAAGTTTACCTTCTACTTCTGCCGAAATTACTAATAATGGTAAAAAGATTGAAAAACAGACAATTGAAATTTCAGATGCCGCACAGATTCAATTTAATAACTGCAGCTTGATAACTGTAAATATTGTAAATAATAAAAATAGTTAATTTTACTAATTATTACCTATACTTTGTGTTGTTTTGTTATGCATTAAAGATCATTGAATAAATATATAATTTCATTTTTATTTTCTGTAACCGTAGAAAAAGTATAGTGTTTGACTCGCAAGGAATGACTCATTTCCCACTCGTACGATTTGCAGCATTCGCCTGCGGCTTATGCTGCAAACTTCGTACTCGTGGGAAATGAGTACCATTCCTTGCTCATAAAACAATATACTATTTGTACACTGACCTATTGCATGCCTCAACCCTCATAGATATAATCAAAATGAAACGTGTATCCTCCAAAAATAAATATAGACATTTTATAAACCCATCTATAGGAAAAAATGTATTGGATTTTCAGCAATATTAATCCTGTCACGCATATCAACTAAAATTAAAAGTTAATAGAGAGTATATATTATTTTACAAATTAAACAAAACTCAAGATCAATTAGGTATAATATCAATTTTCATTCTCTAATCAAGTCCTTTACGGAGAATGTAATTCTGTAAACCAATTTAATTGACTAAGAAATTAAATTGAATACTCAATTTAGACGATATGCTGACTTAATGTTTATTTGCCGTACATGCGATGAGGAAGAAATATAATTAAATGTTATTCAGATGATAGGTGATCATATTGAATGCCCTATCACTGTTAATGATGTCTATACAATTTTCAGAGCAAAATCCCGTATTCAAGACAAACCCAAACCAATAATCGTCCAGTTAACAAATAAGAAGAAAAGAGATAATTGTTTAGCAGCTGCAAAACTAAAACGTCGTCAATCGAAAAGCTCGACTCCTGGGCTAAAAGTAGACCAAATATCTAACCAGCTTTTTATTAATGAGCACCTTACTGGTTCCGTAAAAATGCTTTTGAAAAAAGCAAAAGAAACAGCCAGGGCCAAAGAGTTTAAATTTGTTTGGATCAGAGACGGCTGTCTATTCATGCGAAAGGATGATAGAAGTCATATAAAGAGAATTTTTTCTGAAGATGACTTATGTAATCTCTAATCATGTTTTTAGTTTTTACTTTCTAATAATAATCTACTTATTATTGTAATGGCTCTCTCAGTGTTGTATCAAAATGTTCGTGGAATAAAATCAAAACTTTCCAATATTTTTAAAAACTCTTTAAACTGTGACCAAGACATTATATGCCTCACAGAGACTTGGTTAAAAAGCAATATTAGTTCTTCCGAAGTTTTGAATGATTCTTTCTCAATTTTAAGAAGAGATAGAGAAGACTCTGGCTCTGCCGATAAAGAAGGAGGAGGCGTCCTAATTGGAGTTAAAAACAATTTTCAAAGTATCTTGCGCAATGAGTGGGTGTCCGATGCCGAAGATCTGTGGATAACTGTCTCATCTCTATCTTTCAAACTTAATATTTGTTGTGTATACATTCCTCCGGGTAATTCCATTGCTTTAAGTGCATTTTGTTCTAAGCTAAGTATTATTGTTGAAGATAATCCCGAAAATGTATTTTAAATATGCTGTGATTTTAACCTACCTTATATAAAATGGTTATTAGATCCTGCTGTAGCGTGTTCAAAAAACTCTAAGTATAAAATTTAATTTTTTATTTTTTTCATAATTCTTCCGTACTTATTACCGCCCTGTATTCTCAACTTATTAGACGCTGAAGCGAACGGCCGTCTTGAGTACTAAAATATCGATTTTCTTAACGTAACGACCAATAAGAGCTTGAGTTTATGATCAGCTGGTTAGGCGCGAAAAAAGCATCGCGTCACCCCAGATTAACGACTTTTAATCATTCTAGTTTGGATTTTAGTACGATGAACATCTACGTACAACCACTAGTTTCAATTTACCGGCAAATTTTCTTAAAATAGTTAAAAATTACTTGCGATTAAGTGTTTCTGTTTTCGTTTACCGTTTATTGTACCGAGGAACCACATAAATATTCCAGATAGTGTTTTTTTATGTTTTCCTGGGTTTTCAATGTAACAACCGCAAGCCCGCCATTGTTGCATTTACCGCATCTTTTTCGAACCCACGCTTCGAAGGATGAGTTTATGGTTTTCTCTAATTACCTATTAATCTAAACAAGAATGGGTTTAGATTATATCGTATCGTTAACACCAATTACCGAGAGAAAGAAACCATCTACTATAAATATCTCTCTGAAACATTTAGGAGACAATGTAAGTTTTTAACAATTTTTTTTATATCTGTATCGAGCAAGAAGTACCATTTATTTCTATGGATCATTTTATCGTAATTGTACTTATCAGTAACATCCATAAGCATAAAGCCAGTGCCGTAATGAAAATATCCGGGATGTGATTTTTTTTGTGTTTTAGCTTATCTGTAATTTTTTTGCTCATATTTTTGTACCTGCTATTTGTAAACTGTTTTACATATTTTTTTTCTTTTAATTATTATCTCGCCTTATTTAATTAAGATCTCTCTATATTTTTCTATATGGGTACGTTTTATCTCGAGATAATTGAAAAACCAAAAGTGATATTTTTGATTTTTTTATCTAAATTTTTTTCTCTCACTTTTAGTTTTGAACATACCAAAAATAACAATAGAATTATACTTAGCTGTTGTTTTATGGTTGTAAAAGTTATGTTTTTAAATTTAAACACAAATGTGTTTAAAAATATTATTTACTGTTTATGATACCGATATATGATTTACTGTTTATAACACTGATATTTTCTTTATGCTATTTTGTTTATTGTATCTCTTGATTATTATCAAACCAGATAATCAAGTCTGTTTATTATTTACATAGATTTTCTTTTCCTAGCTAGAGCCTGCTACTCTAAACAATACCTTCAGTTTCTCTAATCTATACTTTACCAAAGTAATAGATTTTGTTTCTTAAATATACCTTATCTTATTGAAGTAATAGATTTCATTTCTTAAGTATAATTTATTTTATTAAAGCAAAAGATTGTGCTTTTTTGAATCTATCTTTATCTTACCGATTAGATTGATAACCACAAGGATGAGTAAAAGAAAAGTGTAAGTATCATTTTTTTAGTATCTTAAATAAAAGTGTGTAATTTAAATTTTTAGCAAGAACATCTACCGGGTTATCTAATTTTACCTTATCTTATCTTATATCTCTTATATCTTTCTTATTTTAACTTTATCTACAACATCTGATAAATCATTTTATCCAACTTATATATTTAATATTTTTTCATCTGGGTTTCTTATATTTCCCCATCCTTATGATAAAAAAATAAGTGGCGCCCATTTACCTTTCCCTTTTTCATCATTTCTCCCATTTTCTTTTTAGTCCCTTTTAAATTCTTTTATCTTTTCTTTTTGCTAACAAATATGTCCCCGTATATCTTTCCAATACAATATCATCTAGCTCGTTCGAATCCACGCTCGCTCTCCTCCTACCCCCTGAGTGCCGTTCGCATTGGTTAACCTCTATAAAACGAGCATTTAACATCACTTGAGAAAAAAGAGGTTACACTGTTAACTACTGTTGTATACCCTCACATTTTTCCGATACTAATTCTATTATGTTTGTTGACACAATTTCTTGTTGCAGTTTATCACAGTTTAATAACTTTACCAATGTATCAAATAATACGCTTGACTTAATTTTAAACAATAACTTCATGATTGAAAATATTACTCTTAGTGAATCTCCTTTGGTTCCTGAGGATCATTATCATACAACGTTAGAATTTGACATAAAATTTCCAAATTATAATCGCGATAATCTAAAAAACAATTCAAATGTGCAGTTTAATTTTAATAAAGCGAATTTTCATCAGATCAAGAATAATTTATCTTCTATTGATTGGAATATTGAATTTTTTAACTTGAATACTAGTGATAGCACTAAGAAGTTTTATCACCATCTAGAAAATATTATAAATGTGAATGTTCCCAAATTTCCAAAATATAATTCAAAATTCCCCATTGGTTTACTTTAAGTACTATCAAAGTTATTAAAGAGAAGAAAATTTTCATGTCAAATGGAAAAGGTTCGCAAATAATTTAGATTATTTAACATTCAAACTCTTGAGAGGTAGGGCAAATATAGATTTTAAAAATTATATAAGTTCCTTTGAAACTTCAAATCCAAAATATATTTGGCAGTTTGTGAAGTCAAAAATAGTTATTTATGATATGAGTGTTAAAAGTGAGGTTTTATTTTGTGAGTGAAAACGTTTGTGAAATGAGCGGAGCGAATTGAACAATTTCACGAACAAAATAAAATCACTTTTAACCCAAATACCATACAATGTTTTTTGTACAACTTCCCTATTTTGATAATGAAACGAGCGAATTTGCAATGACAATAAACCAAACCGTGTTAAAAGTAAACTAAACCGTGTTAAAAGTAAACTTGTTTACATGGCAACGTGTTAAAAGTATTTTTAACACGCTGTTATGTAAACAATCGTTTTTAACATTGTTTGCTATCATTAAAAGTGTCACTTTTAATGACAGTTGAACAAAAAAGGCTTTTCTAGTTCTATCGATGCTATAAAAGATACTAGTAATAATCTAATCACAGATGGCGCTGCAATTTCCCAGCTTTTTTCAGATTATTTTAGCTCTGTTTTTAATACACCTACGCCACGTAATAACAACACTATAAGTTTTGATTCTAGTATTAACACTATATCCTCATATCACATTCCTTTAATCAAAATAGTTGACAAAATTAAAAATCTTTCAGATAAACCCGCTGGTGCAGATAAAATTCCAACTTGTTTAATTAAAAATTGTGTTAATGAAATATCCCCTGCATTATATATACTATGCTATTTAACAAATCTCTAACAGAGGGCTATTTTCCTACCATTTGGAAAACAGCTTTAATAGTTCCTATTTTTAAATCTGGTAGTAAATATCTTGTCCAAAATTATCGTCCAATATCTAAACTCTGTATCATTGCCAAATTGTTTGAGTCAATTATCTGTGATTACTTGATTTCAGACGTTCAACACTATATCGATGAGGATCAACACGGATTTATGAAAAAACGCTCTATTGAAACAAACCTTTTTACTTATTGTGAATATTTATTAGAGAATATGAATAAAGCTGTTCAGGTAGATGCCATTTACACTGACTTCAGCAAGGCTTTTGATAAGATCGATCACTTAACTTTACTAGATAAACTTGCTGCAGCTGGTGTACATGGCAACCTACTGCGATGGTTCGAATCATACATAAGTAATAGGTCTGAGGCAGTAGCTATGAATTTCACCCATTATTAATATTACTTCAGGCGTACCTCAAGGCTCCCACTTGGGGCCTCTATTATTTAATATTTATATTAATGACATAAGTAAATGTTTTAAGTTTTGTAGACATAAAAAATACGCTGATGACTTAAAAAATTACTATGCATTAAGAAATACTTCAGACTTCGAACTGATTCAAAGTGATTTAAATAGGCTTGTGGCATACTGTCATAAAAACTTCCTATTTCTGAAATTAAATAAATGTTTCTCAATTACTTTTTCTAGAAAGCGGTCCGTACACAACTTCCAATATTTTCTTCAAAATCATTTAATAAATAAAGTCACAGAGATAAAAGATCTTGGAATCTATATTGATTCAAAACTTAAATTTGATCATCACATTAACTATATTTCCAAAAAAGCTAACAGAGCCTTGGGTTTTATTATCAGGACTTGTCATGATTTTAAAACGTTACTTTCATTAAAAACCGTATTCATGGCTTATGTAAATAGTATTTTAAGTTTTGGATCAGTTATTTGGAATCCCCAGTACCTTATATAAATTAACAGACTTGATCATATTCAAAATAAATTTATAAATTATTGCAACAAGAAATTGTTTTAAGAAGGTAATATTTCATTAGTTAGGAGAAACCTAAATTTAATTTCTCTAGAAGATAGACGTCAAATTTATGATATTAAGTTCTTATATAAAATTGTTAACAATCTTATTGATTCCAATGAGATTACTAGCCTTATCGCGATTAATATTCCAGCCTATAATACTAGAGATTTTAATATTGTTTACACTAATTTTAGCAACACCAACTATTTTCTAAATTCTCCATTACATAGGTGCTGTAAATCTTTCAACTCTTTCAATACTGTATCTGGGTTCGTCCCATATGTATTCCATATTAAATAAATAAATAAATAAATTCGGGAACGACTTCATTTGAATTAAGAACCGGATTTTTTGTAACACTTGCAACAATTTAAACATAGGTATTTTAATTTTTTTAAAGTTTCTATAAATTTAAAATTTATTATGTGTTTCAGAATATAACTAGCTTTTATAGCCAATTCGGAGCACTGTTTTAAACCTCACATTTCTCAATTTAGGCCGCTAGATAGATGGGGCTGTCCTTGAAAGTGATTATTTAATTAATAATTCCGTCAATAACGCTGACCAATTATCATCATATACTGACCAATGTTGGCAGTTTGTGACCAATTAAATTCAATTTGATTGAGCTCTGTACGATCAAATAGAGCCTCTTAATTTTTTTAGATGATCTTGATAATTTAAACTCATTGTAAAAATTTCTGTATAAATGATCAATTAGTCGAACCTAGTGACAAATTATGACCAATTAATGACCAATTTGGAGCACTATTTTAAACCTCAAATTTCTCAATTTGGGTGGCTAGATAGATGGGGCTGTCCTTGAAAGTGATTATTTAGTTAATAACTCCGTCAATAACGCTGACCAATTATCATCATATACTGACCAAAGTTGACCAGTTTGTGACAAATTAAATTCAATTTGATTGAGCTCTGTACGATCAAATAGAGCCTCTAATTTTTTTAGATGATCTTAATATTTTAAACTCATTGTAAAAATTTCTGTATAAATGATCAACTAGTCGGACCTAGTGACCAATTATGACCAACTAATGACCAATTTGGAGCACTATTTTTAACCTCAAATTTCTCAATTTGGGCCGCTAGATAGATGGGGCTAACACTGAGTTACTATTTTTACGATTTAAATCTATCAATATATATCAAGTTTTAAAATGTCATATGTAAGTTGAGTTGAATAAAGATATGATTAAAAACTGAAGTGGTTTAATGATTTATATTCCTTCTTAATGTCATTTCTTGTTTGTTAAATTTTTTAATTTTAAAATATAAATTCACAGATTTCCCATTCTAGTCCCGCTAAGAGAAACTTTAATGTAAATCATTTCTATGCTATTTTGATCTCAAACTAATTCTTTTGTGTTTACTACATGTACTATAGTATTAATGATAAAAAATTAAGAAAATGTTTTAAAATCAGTGAATCAATTAAAGAAGATTTAAAATTTTTGCATTTAGATACAGCTCTAGATCGTTTCAGAAGTATTTGTAGGAGCGATTTTCTGTTTGAGAATATATTATACAAAATACCGAGTATAACTCCAATATTCATAACTCGAATTTCAGTTCACGTTTTGTGAATTCCATTATGCAAAATATCACCGAGATTGATCAGCGAAACCTAGTAGTGCAGAGATGTTAAAAGTGTGTTAAAGGTAATTTTAATATATGTCTTCACATTCATAAGTCACGTTATAGTTATCGAATGTATTATCCAAAGTGTATATTACAAGTTTAAACAGTGTTGCAGTATATAGACAACTTTTATACACGATACCTTAGAAAAAAAGTTAAGGCTAACGGCGGTTACCTATATAATTTAAAATATTTTGCCTTTATCAAAAGAACAATATTGGATTACACTTCAAAGTCAAACGGGGTTGGCATATCTAATAGATATTAAACCAACCATTCTGGTTTGCAGTTAGAAGGGACAACATAACTTGTAGACCGGTTTCGACCTATTGGACCTCGTCAGTACAAGGTATATGCAATCCGTCGGAGCATATAGCTTGGGAAGTAGTTGTTTCTTCTTAGTTGAACGGTCATTGTCTTTGAAAATGTTTTTCCAAAGCTTGTAAAGCGTTAGAATAATATAATTTTTTCTTTGATATCTTTTGATATCACGCTTTATTAAATACGACAATGTTACAGTTTTCTGTAATAATGCTTTATGTTACAATTTCGTTTTATATTTTATTTTTTATATTTTTCTAAGTCTGTTTTGTGTGGGTTAACACAAGCGTATAATCAACATTAAAATATCCAAGAGATCCAACATTTAGCACAGTCATTTTTCAATGGCGTTAATATTTTTTTATGATTAATGTAGACACGTCTATGTTTCTGTTTTGGTATAAAATCACACACATCTATACGTATTCAAATTCGCTGAAAATGAAGAGTGATAACTCGGGGAGAGATATTGGATATTAGAAATGAAATGGTCACGTTCTGAGCGCTCTGATCCGACTCTTTCGAACGTCCTACTGAATACTGAGCAGGTGTTATCTCTGACTGATGAACGTTTCTACGTAAATTACCAATGGTGTACGGTTAAAGTTTGCCAAGCTTGCTTTCTATCAATAAATAGTGAAATGTGTCTATAAAATTAAAGCTTGTGAGTGGTTTCGTTAAGTATCTACAAATGTTTCGGGCTACAGCTTTTGCACAAACATATATTTCAAATTTTAATAAGGAGTAGCAGCAATTTATTTCGCAATTAAATTATCTCTTTTCTTTATTTTTGGAGTAGACTCTTTTAATCTGATAACCTTGTATTGAATTTCTAAACCCTTATAATTGTTAAGTTACTATAACCGAGTACCAAAAAAGTTTATTAATAGCAAGCTTGATGTATGGGAATACAAGAACAAGGAAAGCTTTAAATGTGAAACGGAAGAAACGTTTATAATTAATTGTGAAAACTAGTTTGGAAAAATCGAATAAAATAAATAATGTTTTTTTTTCAGTATTATTTATTCGCATATTAATAAAGCTATTTGATTATATATCATTATTTATATTCCCATACTTAGATTTGTAAGTATAAATGTATAAATGTATATATATACCTATATATATATTAAAAAAAAATGTTACTGATTTTATGGGTGGAATTTGTTCTAAAGATCTTTTACATTTTTAGGGCCCTTAAAATGATAATAGAAAAACTAAAAGAAAATGTGAAAGATATCTCTTAGAGCATTAGAAAGTATGGAAAATTTCCTTTAAAAAACGAAATATACATATTTTTCCATAATCAAATCTTAACCCTGTAAAATGACGTCAAAAAATGTGAAAAAGTGTAAAAAATTAGAAAACGGGTAGTTTTGGGGCTCTAATGGGATGCCTTAGAGAGCTCAAGAAATTATGAAAAAAATCTCACTTTTAATTTTTATCTATTAAAATTTTTATGATTTTACTTGGTAAATTTCGCATTTTCGAGGTTACGTTTTTTTAATATATATATAATATATATATATATATATATATATATATATATATATATATAATTCATTTTTACACAATTTGTTTATAATTAAGTATTAAATCAAATCCGACAAATTTATTGCTGCGTTTTTCCTGTCCGACAGCTTAAATATTACGTATTTCTAGCTCGAAAAAGCAGCAGTTTTAAATTTAGATAATTTCAAACTTTGTTGGACCCGTCAATAGGAAGCTTTACACAAAGTTTCAAGTATGTATTAATATTAATCATTAAAAAAAAAGTGTTGTGCGCGGTGGACTATATGTGTCATTTTATGCTCTATACAAAGTAGTATTTGACTTTGTGTGTTGAAAATTAAAATTTTTATTATCTATAGAGTGTTTTTTGTGTGTATTTTTAAGTGTGAACAATTCAAATTTTAAGCCACCAGATGCAAAAGTGAATAAATTTTGGGTAATTGAAGAACATTTTTAAAAGCTCGTAACATACTTGGTCATCAATTCAATGTGGTTCCGTTGTCAGATAATTGTGAAAATTCTGTTGGTTATCATTCTTCGTGCTATAAGCCTTTTGGAGAAATAAGCAACTATGCCCAAAAAAGGTGACTAAATGGATAGTAATTAATTGTACTTTTGAAATGAAACGACCCGTTGTTGAAATTTCAAAAAAAAAATTGTCAGACTACGAAATTTACCCATTAATTTTTTCGGATAACAGTTGTAACCTTTTTTTAACGGAAGATGTTAAAGGCTCGTCTTTAGGTTCACTAGTGCGAACGGCACTCAGTTGGTTGGTGGTGAGTGAGCGTGGGTTCTGACGAGCTAAATGAAAATTTATCGTAACACACTTTTGATTCGAACACAAAAAAAAAATAAAAAAACAGATATAAAGATAATAGGTACTTACCTACATTTTTTAATTCTTATTATTTAAAACAAAACTTGATCCATAAGATAATTAAGGATATCTCAAAATTTAGATAAATTTTTTTTAATTAAAAGTTGAAATACAATATTGATCAGGCAGCACACTCTAGAGAGAAAAGAAAATATCTATTTAAAATATAACAATATTTATTCATCTTTGAATAATTAAAAACAAGACAAACAAACAAAAACATGGAATCAGATACCTTTATCTGTGGTTTTAAAAATAGAAATAATACATCAAATAATCACATTAAGTGAGCATTAAAAAGGAGGGAAACTAGATTATTCTATAAAATTATTATAGCATCGGATGTAAGTAATACGGTCAGTTTGTCACGTAGACCATTTTTTTTTCTAACAGATTTAAGGAATTATGCACGAAGTATAGATACCAGGAGTCTAAACGTAATGTTGAACGAATGGTCTCAATTTAGGGGACGGTAGAGTGCGCCATTGTTCAAGAAGTACTCGTTTAAATCCTTACGCGGGAAATTTTGTTGCTATTGACAGCTCTGGAAAGTATTTTTTATTACAACTAATCCCTATCCCTATCCCTATATATTATAAATGTGAATGTAAGTTTGTTTGTTACGCTTTCACGCGAAAACTACTTAACCGATCATCATGAAAATTTGTACACATATTCTTGGAGGTATTAGAATTAACATAGGATACATTTTATTAAAAAAATCACAAAAACTAGCTTCTTCAACGCCATCTAGCGGTTCAGTAATGAAGTTCCAAGCCTGAGTATGCCACCGTGAGGTGGCGCAGTTAATCCCTATCCCTATAATGCTTATCCCTACTAATATTACAATATAAATGTGAATGTAAGTCTGTTTGTTACGCTTTCACGCGAAAACTACTTAACCGATCATCATGAAGCTTTGTACACATATTCTTGGAGGTATTAGAAGTAACATAGGATACTTTATATTAAAAAAAATATTTTTTATTTTTTTCGAAAAATAAAAAAATTGTTTGTTAAAAAATCTCGAAAACTAGCTTCTTCAACGCCACCTAGCGGTTCAGTAATGATTTTTCAACCCTGAGTAGGCCACCGTTAGGTGACGCAGTTAATATCTTTATTTGAACTAGCAATTACGACTTAATAAAGTACTATGGCGCCACCGTAAGGTAGACCAGTTAATATCACATCTATTTAAACGAGCAATTCTTATTTAAGGTTTATGACGCCACCGGAAGGTGGCGCAGTCAACAAATTCTTGCTAAATTAAATAATATGACATAAGATGTCGCAATTGCTACCTAATATATTTAATCGATAAATTACAAAATATAATAAAAAAATAGTATACACCTGATAAGTTACGAGAAAATATGATAAAAACGATAAAATAAAAAAAAATAATTTAAAACAAAATAAAATCGTAAAAATTTGAAAAAATCGAAAAAGACATCAGTTTTATGCGGTACGAAGTCCGCTGGGTCAGCTAGTTTTAAATAAATAAATAAATAAATAAATTATTATATATTAAATTTAACATTCGCTACATTCAAATGTCATAGTAATAATAATAATCTCATCGGTACCTCACGAATCCTTGCGCAGCTAGTGGTAAAAATTAGAACTATGATCTGGGTTGATTATTGTGTACCAGAAATATTATGGAAAAGCCCATATGGTATATAGACTCCTGGCATCTATACTTCGTGGAATTATGGAAAGTTTTTAACGACAGGGTCGGCTTATATTTGGACAAGAAACAATAAGAAATTAATCAGCTGTTTTTTTACAAATGCTACTCAGTCATTCTTTGTAAGAAATAGTTTGCTTAATTAAATGGAATTTTAATCGGAAAGCTATTTATCAAAGGTAATACCACGAGTCCTTAAAATTTTATCGATAAATTTTTAGTTTCCACGAAAACTTTTTTATTTGGCAAAAATACGAAAACAAACTGAAATGTGATAAAATCACGAGTCCGTAGGACGAGTGATTTTATCATATTCAGTTTGTTTGAGTAGTTTTGCCTAAAATAAAAAAGTTTGAGTCTGGAAAATAAAAATTTATCTAGTAAAATTTTACAGGACGAGTGGTATTTGAGAAGATTATTTTTTGAACCATTCTGTACAAAAACTACTTTATTTAAAAAACTTCCTAGAACAACTTATGTTTCATAATTAACACAAACCTAATACCGTTACCCCTATTACCCCTATTAACTTATCCTGTACACTAGATAGTATTGACAGTTGTCAGTTGTCGTGAGCATCGTGAAAACAGGGTTATAATTTGAATAAATATTTATTTTTATACCTGCCTATTTATACAATTATATTATTTAAAGAGAAAATTACCAAAATAAAAATTATTAGGTAGGTATATCTATTTAAAGTTTACCTACAAGACCACATTTGAATGTAGGCATATAAACGTTTTAAATGCATGCAGAACCAGGAAGCAGGTTAGTTTTAAAGTACCTACATATTTAATTTTTCATTATCGTTTAGATTTTAGATGAATTGAATTGTGTTAATAATAATAACAAAATATATTTCAGAATATTTAGATAATATAAATGAATGTTGATTTATCGTAGGGTACTTATAAAAAAGAAAATTGATTGTTTAATATTGTTATTGAATTTTTGACAGTTCTATAATTTTATCAATACTAGTAAAACCACTAGTGGTTTTATCAAAGGTAATACCACGAGTCCTTAAAATTTTATCGATAAATTTTTAGTTTCCACGAAAACTTTTTTATTTGGCAAAAATACGAAAACAAACTGAAATGTGATAAAATCACGAGTCCGTAGGACGAGTGATTTTATCATATTCAGTTTGTTTGAGTAGTTTTGCCTAAAATAAAAAAGTTTGAGTCTGGAAAATAAAAATTTATCTAGTAAAATTTTACAGGACGAGTGGTATTTGAGAAGATTATTTTTTGAACCATTCTGTACAAAAACTACTTTATTTAAAAAACTTCCTAGAACAACTTATGTTTCATAATTAACACAAACCTAATACCGTTACCCCTATTACCCCTATTAACTTATCCTGTACACTAGATAGTATTGACAGTTGTCAGTTGTCGTGAGCATCGTGAAAACAGGGTTATAATTTGAATAAATATTTATTTTTATACCTGCCTATTTATACAATTATATTATTTAAAGAGAAAATTACCAAAATAAAAATTATTAGGTAGGTATATCTATTTAAAGTTTACCTACAAGACCACATTTGAATGTAGGCATATAAACGTTTTAAATGCATGCAGAACCAGGAAGCAGGTTAGTTTTAAAGTACCTACATATTTAATTTTTCATTATCGTTTAGATTTTAGATGAATTGAATTGTGTTAATAATAATAACAAAATATATTTCAGAATATTTAGATAATATAAATGAATGTTGATTTATCGTAGGGTACTTATAAAAAAGAAAATTGATTGTTTAATATTGTTATTGAATTTTTGACAGTTCTATAATTTTATCAATACTAGTAAAACCACTAGTGGTTTTATCAGTATAAACCGAAATGATTGGCTAGATTTAGCATAAAACATTGAAGATTAAGCGTTTTCATTGGACGAAATTACAAAATTGTGATATTTTGACAGGTGAAATAAATAATCAGTATAAACCGAAATGATTGGCTAGATTTAGCATAAAACATTGAAGATTAAGCGTTTTCATTGGACGAAATTACAAAATTGTGATATTTTGACAGGTGAAATAAATAATCACTAGCATTTTTGTCTATATCTTACAGGTTTTAAACGTCGGACTACGAAAACGTCCCATAAATTTTGTCGTACAGAACTTTCAATTGATTTTTTTACCCTTTTACCAAATTCTCATGAAAAAGTCAGACTGCTAGTTAGCACCAACATAATTTGATATGTTCTACGGATCCTACTAAGTAAAATGACTATAACATTTTTTCATATATGATATGAGGTTGGCTATTGAATAAACTTTAAAACAACCTGTTAGTTTTCACAATCATAAACTTGTCAGGATGACTCGTTTATTCCGTTCCACGTTTAAAGCTTCCCCTGTTCAAGTGTTCCCATACATCAACGTTTGTCCGACTCGAACAAATTTTCAGCTTGCTATTAATAACCATTTTTTTTTGTACGCGGGATCTACGACTATTAAGGTTCTTCTTAAAAGTTCAAGAAGCAATTCTTTCTCCCTTAATATGAAAAATGGGAAAAAAGATGAATTAAACTGTTATACCTCATTTTTCTTTCTGCCAAAAGATACTTTACAATAAGTTTTGATGTGTAACTGTTTTAAAGTTGACAAATTTGGGACATAAAATACCCTCTGAGACACTTCTGTGTACACAGAAAAAAATAGTTGTAAAAAGTGTTTTAACTGTCTCCAACCAGATGGCTTAGGTGTTGATAGAAAAAAAATCTTTATAAAGCAAAGTGTACCAAAACACCGGTAAAGGTAAAAAAAGTTTGTGGATCCAATATAAAAGAACGAGTTTAGGTCAAACGATTAACGTGTGGTAGATTTGAAACTACTTAATTTGTTTTTTTATCATTGTTAATCCTAATCCTAATAATATTATAAACGTGAAAGTTTGTAAGTATGCATAGATGTTTGTTACTGGTTCACGTTAAAACTACTGAATGGATTTTAATGAAACTTTATAGCTTTTACATCAGAATAACACATAGGCTACGATTTATAAAAATATTGTGTGAATTGTCCAAAATATCAAGTACTTAAGTAAGAAAAAATCTACCATCTCCGAGCTATTCTGGCGTGCGCTGCTACAACCGCTAGAGTTACACAAATGTAATGAACGAAGGAAATGTTTATCTTTAATAATCCTACAAAATATATCTATAACTTTTGTGTAAGCCACTATAGCCAAAATAGTGAACCATAACTACAATAAAAACTGATATTTGTTTTCAAATGCAGATTTGGTAGTAATAAATTGATTCCTAAATGAAAATAAGTACTTTTATCGCTGCTGGTATTTAAAGTAGATTATTTTTTTCACCTGTCAAAATATCACAATTTTGTGATTTCGTCCAATGAAAACGCTTAATATTCAATGTTTTATGCTAAATCTAGCCAATCATTCCGGTTTATATTGATAAAACCACTAGTAGTTTTACTAGTATTGATAAAATACTGTCCAAAACTCAATAACAATATTGAACAATCAATTTTTTTGTTTACAAGTACCTTACTATAAATCAACATTCATTTATATTATGTAAATATTCTGAAATATATTTTGTTATTATTATTATCACAATTCAATTCATCTAAACGATAATGAAAAATCAAATATGTAGGTACTTTAAAACTAACCTGCTTTCTGTTTCTTCATGCATTTAAAACTTTTATATGCCTACAGGCAAATGTGGTCTTGTAGGTAAAATTTAAATAGATATACCTACCTAATTATTTTTTATTATGGTAATTTTCTCTTTAATAATATAATTGTATAAATAGGTATAAAAATTAATATTTATTCAAATTATAACCCTGTTTTCACGACGCTCACGACAACTGACAACTGTCAATACTATCTAGTGTACAGGATAAGTTAATTCGGGGGGTAACGGCATTTCGTTTGTGTTAATTATGAAATATAAGTTGTTCTAGGAAGTTTTTTAAATAAAGTAGTTTTTGTACAGAATAGTTCAAAAAATAATCTTCTTAAATACCACTCGTCCTGTAATATTATACTGGATAAATTTTTATTTTCCAGACTCAAACTTTTTTATTTTAGGCAAAACTACTCAAACAAACTGAATACAATAAAATCAGTTTGTTTTCGTATTTTTGCCAAATAAAAAAGTTTTCGTGGAAACTAAAAATTTATCGATAAAATTTTAAGGACTCGTTTTTTTTTTTTAAGAGGGCCAGGCTTAGAGGTAGTCCATGGGATTGCATCGCAGCTAGTACAGCTTATTGTGCACCCTCATTCACAGGTCATCATTCTTCGTCAAATCCCAGGTTCTTAATGAACCAAGAGATTCTTTTGACTATGGTTATCCCGTTCTTCCCTTTGATCTCCAGTCGGTAGGCCAAGGGATCTCACACGCAGACCTTGCAGGGCTGGGCACATGAATATCACGTGAAAGGCTGTTTCCTCCTCCTCACCGCATTTTCTACATAGGAGGTTTTCAACTTGAATTCCCATCTTATGTAGGTGTTCGCGAAATACCCAGTGGCCGCTGATGAAGCCAACCACTTTCCGCAGGGTCTTCCTCCTCAGCCCAAGGGCATCTGCCGCTATAGCACCAGTAGGTGTCTGCAGCATTCTCTTTTAAGGACTCGTGGTATTACCTTTGATAAAAGATGTCTTTCACGCTACATGAATTATTAGGTAAAAACGCATTAAAGTAATATAGGTTCAAGGTTAGTTTTTTGCAGATATTTTTTGTAGTTAGGAGTTACACGTACAAAAAGATACTTAAATGTTATGTTAATTAATTAATTAATTAAGTTACTTACCTGTTAATTCCAAGGAATTACTTCGTTTTTTTTTTAAATTCTAGGTTGTAGATAAGTAAGTAAGTGGTCCGTTTTGGGTTGTTTTGGTTTTTTTATAATAATGTGAATAACGTTACGTAACAGCAATAATTATCTACTAATCTAACTTTTTTGTAAAAGAAGCGTGATTTTTTTTGTTAGCAAAATAGAAATCAATTTTTGCCTTATAATTACTATTTAGCTATAATTTCAATTAATTAGTAAGTATTACATTTTTAAAGTATAAATATAATAATAACTACTATGAATTATGCCAAGAAACCTTAAGTCTAATTTTTCCCAAAGCTCTAATAAAGCTCAAACTATGAAAGTAGCTAGACTTAACGAGACGTTTCCACATTCCTATCTGCGAAGAATTGAGGAAGTTCATAGAGCTGCCAAGACATCAGTGCAGTCTCAAGGCGTCGACATCATGCTGAGTATCTAGCATCTCAATGGACTGAGAAGACACCCGAACAGTCCCAAGACCGACGTCGCCAGCGTGCTGAGTATCTAGCCCCTCAACGGGCTGCGGTGACACCCGAACTGTCTCAAGCTCGACGTCAACAGAACGCTGAATATTTGTCATCTCAAGGGGCTTCTGAGACACCCAAATAGTTCCAAGCTCGGAACGAAACCGTTGAAGCTGCTCAAGGTAGCAGACGCGCTGTTGCTGAAAGGGCACAACAGCGACGACTAATATTTACAATAAAAAAAAATCTTGACCGAAGTTAACAGCGAAGCATCAATGTGATGACACTACAAGTTATGCTTTAGAGTTCGCAAACTCTTAAGTGTGGTCCAGGATGTCATTACACAAGTTGGAGTTAAAGGTAGCTGTACCCGTTTTTTTAGTGCGTAAACTGAAAGTGCTAAGATTATGCAACGGTACTCGGTTGCAAGTTACCGAACCAGGAAGGCACATTGTGAAGGCCACAATTTTAACTGAAGAAGTCAAGGAAGACAATGTTCTTATACCGCACATCCTAATTATACTTAACAACTTGTCATTCAATTTTTAACGCTTGCAGTTCTAAAAGTCGCATTTTCAATGACGATCAACATATCGCAAAGTCAAACCTTAAATATAGCAGGCATACATTTGGGCACGCCATGTTTTTTCATGATCAACTCGGTGTGACTTGCTCAAGTGTTTCCAAAGCAAAAAATCTGCACGTTTATGCTGAAATCGTTAACTATAGTTTATAGGAGCATACTGCTGTAGCTACCTATAGGGCTCTGAAGTGCTTAGTTATCGTATTCCTTATGTTGACAATATTGTAACGGTATTATATTATTCTACGTCACGCTAATATAAGTTACTCGAAATACTAATCCTGTGCAGTAGAAGTCGCGGGCACCAGCTAGTGGTTAATATTTAGAAATTATCTGATTTTTTTAGATCTGCAGTCTAAAGATGCTTTCAGTGCATGAAACTTTGTAACGATTGTATCGTTAATTTTCGAACAGTTCTCCTGGACTATAAATATTTTTAAATTATCTATTGTTTTGGCGTTAAATCGAGTGGGAGACTGCAGAGTGGTAGGAGAATTGTTGGCTTCGTAGTTGAATTTTGATTTATTTAGTGCATTATAACGTTGAATTTTATTCAATTTAGAGTTTTCCGACCATCTTTGCCCTTCTGTCTCTGGTAAGTTACTTATTACCTTGGTTTTAAATTTAATAGTTTAATAATCCAAAATGCGGTGAATATAATATTTTATTTATTTTACTAATATTTTAAACATTCGAATACAATGGCTGAATTCAATACTAGGTCAGTTTTTGTGGTATTTTTTTATTTATACATAAAAGATAATTAATTTTTTCTCGAAATTTGGAGAGACTTATAGCTATTGTGTTCGAATAATAGTATTTGAAATTCGGAGTTTTGATTCCAACTTTATTGACAGGGTTATTGCCAACTAGAAGAAGGGCCCTATTATTTGGTTTACCAAAAACTACAATTATTTTTCGTCAAGAGGTATCATCGGAGAAAGTCCGCTTCAGTTCTGATTTCCCGGTCAGAAAATTCCGAAGGGAAATTCCTACCTGTCGCTGTTGTCTGAGAAGTCCTTCAGTAGAAATCATCCAATTTCAACACGAGCTTAAGAAACTCCGTTTATCAAGCCATCGAAAAACCACAGATAAGAGATTAAATTAATTATTATTAACTGTCAGCATTAATAATCCGAATTTTATTGAAATAAACCATTTTAAAACTGATCTACATATTTTATTTGTATGTCTGTACTGGCGCCCTATTAAAAACTTGATTGGGGAAAAACTAGGCAAAAATTCAGCAGGAAAGTCACGACCCTCTGGAGCTAGCAAAGGGTATTTTTAACGCTACAAATTTGGCGCCCAACGTCAATTTTATTTTTAAGGATTAATTACGTTACAACTTATAGAATCTGTATGTTTTATGTTACCTTAATTACAATTTTTTTGAATTTTGAAAGTGAAAAGACTTTCTTTTTTCTTTTGCTTGTAATAAGTATTGTTTAAAATAAATATATATTTTAGAAATAAATTTAACAACTTAATATAAAAATTGTATTTTTGACAATTTAATTAATTCACACAGCATTCACCTCGGATGTAAGTATGTATGTAACCTTAAAAACCACAAATTATTATTATTAATATTAACCTTCTCATCAACCGTTTATGTTATGAACTTGTTTTCTTTCTTCACTATTTAACCACGAGACACGATCTGAAAACCAGAAAAGTTAGAATTAATACCGAGCGGGAGGTGTTTATTCCACCTGATTTTCTTGAGGTTCCATCGGCTGAGAAACTTGTGTGGTTTTTGATGCTAACGGATTAGTAAGTACAGTCGGCCCAATTCTTTGATACTCTGTTTAGAAATAAAAATAGATTGAAATAGTACAATTTATTAACAAAATTTAAATACCACATTATTTCAATTACAGTGTGTCTAAGGTTATAAAATATACATATGTTCCTCTTTGTATAAAAATGCTAATGTCTCGATTAAAATTATTTTGTCTTATTTTTACTCTGGAGAGTTTCAGATCTTTGTAAAGGAGCCTTATATTTAACCTTTTGTTTTTGTGGTTTTTTAGGCTCTTGAGACTCCTCAAACGAGAATTCCATGAATTCTAAAAATAAGTATAACGCGGATTACTAATTTTTACAAAAAGCTTTTTACAAAAACAAAAAAATGAGACATACGTATGAATTTCAATGCCTTGATTACAATAAATTCGTAAAAAAAACATTTTTGCTGGAGAATTTCTCACAATTCAGGAAACAACAATCAACAAAAAAATTCCTGCTGATATTATTAACTCATTTAAGAACTCAGAACTCTACACTAATATTCACGGAAACTACCCTTAATACCACAACGCTCCTCATGTTTAAAGATTTTATTTAGATAGAATGTGTCAGTTTCTTTTAAAGACGTTCCATTGCTCTATTAATTGTCCTTATCCTTGCAAATTAACCAGACAAGGACAGTGTCTTGTCTAACAAATTAAATGTTTATGCTGTGCTAATAAGAAGATCTCAAGGGTGTTGTTCTAATCTGTAGGCAGCGATTTACCTAAACTAAATTCTAAAATCACCTTAAAGGTAAAACATTCAGTGTTAGTTTTATAACTTGATACAAACGACCAAAATTTCATAAAAACTCCGAATCCACAATCTTTTAAAAGGTTAAGTAATGTAAAATCTATTAAGTAGATAACTATTTAACTTTGAGAGTAATTGTGGTATTTAGAGATAGTTTTTTAAACAAATTAAAGAATGTTAGCATATTGTTTACTGACATTAGTAAAAAAGTGTGATAACCGTCTCAATAGACGCCAGAGGAGACATAAGAGTGGATACCTTTATAATGACTTATAAAAGCTCGGTATTTAAAGCAAAAGACTGAGCGTCACATTATTAGTACGTGGTTTCCAAAATAGTATTAAATTGTCCATTTTATTCTTGGAAACCCGAAAATCAGAAATATTGGCAACACTAACATCAATTAAAGAACCTGCTTAAATTTGCGCCTTAACTATGACAACAGAGAAAAATCTTCTGCGATCCCTTGGAAACGTAATAAAAATTGTTTACAGTTGGTAGCTGGTTAATTTCGAAGGATGTGGTATTATTTTATTTTTAATTTTATTTTGAAGTCACTGAAAGTTGGAGCATCCTGTTCAGACAACTTATAAAAACTAGAGAGAATCTTACAGAAAGAAGACAGAGATTACTGTTGTCAATACATTATTTTAACGAATTTAATCAATGTACCCTCTATTAGAAATTGGTATATATTTTCATGTTAGAACTGTTTTTTTTTTAATCAAAGCATCGACTTACCGGAGTCTCAGGATTTGATCAAATCAATCTTTTTTATAGATATGTAATATTAACCACAGACATATGTTCTATACTCATTGATCATTGTTTTTTTTACTTTAGTTTTACAGTATTTTTATTTCCTTTATAACTGAAATTATAGTAAAGTGATAAAACCATAATTTTTATATGAGCTTATTAAATGGATACTTTGTTTCCTTTACAAATTATCTCTATAAATGTCATAAATAAATACAAATAAAATTACCTCTGTTTTTTTATTGCAAAACAATTAGTAAAAGTTGGTAATATATTATTTATATTTCATTGGCCTTTGTATTCGTCATTAATAAGTAAAATAAAGCCTTGTCAAACAGAAATCTACCCGATCGGTACGAATCTCATCTGTGTTACTAAGTCGAGCAGTTCTGAAATGCTTCTTTATTTCTCACTATCCTCAAGGAAGAAAAGGAAATGGGTATATGAAATAAACGAGACGATACAAGAGTTTGGTGATCAGTTCAAAGATGGTCTGGGAATGCCTAGGCAAATTAAATGAACTAGGACAGAATTACACTGTTACCCCCCTATGGGTTCCAGGACATATAGGAATAGAAGGAAATAAAACAGCAGACAAGCTGGCAAAAGAAGGAGCTGAAACCCCATACCTGAGACCTGAACCATCCTCTAAAATCAGCAGTAGTACAATCTTAGAAAAACTAAGAAAAAAAATGAATTGCGAAAAATCCAAGTACTATACCCGATCCGTTCAAAAGATGGAATTCAAGGACGCGTGATCAGTGACCGGCCGGCGTAATAGTACGATGCCACGCCTTCTAAACTGAAATAACGGACGACAGTTTACACTGTACTCATACCAGAGATAATATAAACTGTAGGCATCGAGGGTGGGTACTTTTTTGTTGAGTGGTGTAAATCGGACTTGTGACGTTGGTTGGGGAGAAAAATATTTAAAGAGTGCGTGCCGTTCACGTGATCATTCCATCTTTTGAACGGCTGGAGTATAGAATGATCTAGAATGACTAAGACATTCGAAGACGCTCCTGGAAAACTACAACCAGAAGAGATCCCTCAGCTATCTTAACCGTAGTAAGAAGAACCACCACATTATAACAGGAATACCAACCGGGCACTGCTGATTAAGAGGACACATGAAGAAACTAGGATTGGTAGATGAAGGAAACTGCATATTCTGTGAGGTAGAGGATGAAACCTCAATACACATACTCTTAGAATGCCCTAATTTTAGAGTCAAATACCTAGGGTCATACGAAATAAAAAAGGAAGATCTACCTAACTTAAATCCTAAACTTTCTAAGGAATTTAGGACTAGCAGAGCTGCTATAAGTCTGAGAAAATCATCAGAAATATAGCAAGAGAAGGGTGACACAACAGATCTTATGAGTCGCAGGTGTGTTTGTTACCCCTAACTTGCACATACATACATATATACATACATACATACAAGAGTTTGGTGAATATCATAGACTATGTTTTGAACTTTCTTTATTTGAAGACCGCTTTTATACTTATTTTTGAATATCTCGGGGGCAGTTCGAAATAATAAATTATTTGAATCATTTTTTAGAAATTTATTAAAATAATGTTTTATACATACAGCATTGATTTAGTTCTGCGCCCATTTCTTTCCAAGCTTCAGCCTTCTTTAGATCATCTTTTAATGAAGCTTTATGAGTATCATCAGTTTGACAAGGGTGATGCAATAATCCGTAGAAGAGAGGTCGTGACGGTTAGCGAGATTTGATCGCACGATCGGATCTCTTTTTGTTTGATGAGGCCTTAATTGTATTATGCCTTATTTAAGACCATTGTAGTAGACATTTAGATTTCTTAAACATACTTACCAATAAATGCTTTTAAACATAAATATAAACTTGAAATTAAAATATACGACACATTTCACTTTTTTTCAAAATTACATACCTACTCGTATTAATATGGATATAAGATTTTCAACAATATGGTTTGCTAAATTAAGGGAAGGCGAAAAAAATAAGCACATAAATCGAATAATAGTAAAAAAATTTAGAGATTTCATTTTAATAATTGTGCAAGATCCATAAATATTTGGGACTAATGAGGAAAGATCGGCGAACTGCAAAAATAAATTGAGAATGTTAAAAAAATTGTAACAAATTTTTCGTAACTGTGATGCATGGTATTTAAGTGAAAATTCCTGTTTTGTTTTTGACATAAATATTTCAGGGGTGTCTGCTCAAAAGATAAACAGAAACCGATTTGTTAAAACACAAGATAATTAATAATGTATTCATCTGTATACTAAATGTTACATTTTTTTGTCGGGATTTTATGTATTATAACTTAATAAACGTTTTTTAATATTTAAAGTGGTTAAATGGAACACTCATCTTTTAGCTTCCTCGACCAAGTCTCTTTGGTTGCCCTTGTCTTGCAAAGCAATAACATAGATCTGAGGATTGATAACCTACGTTTTATGCTACATTTTAAATGTAAAGCAACACGATATCTATAAAAACGTAGCAACTCGCTTTCTTTCTTTTCTCAATATGCCCTAAACGCTAAAGCACTTAACATTGCTTCTTGTTAATTTTCATAAAAACTAAACACATCTTCTCGGACTGTAATCTACCAACTACTTAGGAACATATGAAACAAATTAGCAGAGAAACTTCTTATATGATTACTCTCCACGAGATAATAATACATATCTTTCCATCAAATAAATGATCACCGATACACCGATATGTCGTTTTTTTCTTCAAAAATGTATTCCCATCTAATGATAACTTTACATTTAGTATCATCACAATTTTTAAAGGTTTTGGTACTATTTTATTAATAGAATAGCTATCTTTTAACAATCTCGACCAAGTCTGTATGGCTTTCCTTGTTGTGTAAAGCAATTGTTCTGCAAACGATCCAAAGCAACATGAAATGTATAAAATGTATAAAAAGGAACTCGCTTTCTTTCTCTTGTTTAATATGCACAAAACAATATATGCAATTTACATTTTTGCTTGTACATTTTTCATCAAAACTGGACACATTCACTCTTACAGAAATCCATCAACAACGAGAAAACATATGCAACGGAAAAAAACTGCTTACAATATTGATTCTTCTTCGCCAGATAATGATGAGCATCTTTCCATCAAATAAATGCGCACAAATATGTCGTTTTTTTCTTCAGAAATGAATTACCAATAAGAAGCTCGACTGATTCCCAAAGATAATTTTACATTATTGGCAGGATCGAATGGACAGGCGAATACTTGTATTACAATTAACACAATTTATTTAAAACACAATTACACCGCCTTCTTAACTTAAATCTTAGAAATTGCAATACAATATCGACCACTTACGATTTACGGCTTATAATAACAATACAATCTACCCTTCTCGGTAACTGCGCACTGGTCGCGCAACAGCTAAGACAAGTAAGTCATGGTTTTTATAATTATGTCTACTCTTCCTTAGAGTGTACCCAGCTATATCTAACATAATTGTTTGCAGGTTTTTAAGTATTAAAGTTGTTTAATAGGATAACCATGTTTTGGCATCTTTGACCAACTCTGTCTGGTTGCTCTTGCCTAGTAATGAAATAACATTGTTTGAGAACTGAAAAGTTACGTTTTTCACAATTTTTGCCAATGTATCTATACTAATATTATAAAGAGGAAAGGTTTGATTGTTTTTTGTTTGTTTTTTTGTTTGAAATGAATAGGCTCCGAAACTACTGGACCGATTTCAAAAATTCTTTCACCGTTGGCAAGCTACACTATTCCCGAGTGACATAGGCTATGTTTCATTTAAAAAAAAAATAGAGATCCTTACTAAAATGCCATTATTGTATCCAAAAAATGACCTTAAAATCCTTACATCGCGTGCGCTGAGAATACTATTGATTATAGAATAAAATAATGTAGAATGTAACGGCTACATACTCAGTGTTTGATATTGTTCTGTTTTGTTTTTGTTTTGATTGCGAAACAAATTTTCGTGACTGTAGTGTAGTATAGTGATTACCTTGTAGTTTCTTGTATTGTCGCTGACCTAGTTTAATTTATTGCAACTTAAATTAATGACCATGACCTACAAATGTGAAAATTGTAATTTGGAATTTGCAGAGAGTGACAAATATAATAAATTAAGATGCAGTGGAGATTGCCGTCGAAACTTCTGCATGAAATGTTCTGGCCTAAATAAAACGACCACAAAATCTTTATTAAGCCAAAATGAGCCCCATCTAAGGTTCTTTTGCACCTTATGTAACTCACCAAGCTTAAGTTACATAAATGAAAAAATAACTGAATTAAGTAAAAACCAAATACCCGTTGAGAACCTTGAATCCCTAATAAATTTAACTAAAAAGATTACTGACAATCTGCCTATTTTTATCGAGACTTACGATTTATTAACAAAAAATGACAACAAACTTGACTATCTCACAAAAAAGATTGAAGAGATCCATAAAGCAAGTGACCTTCTTGATGCTAGAAACATTCAAAAATCTTTAAGGCAGATGGAACAAGATATTTTTAATTCCTCATCAGTCTTCATTGGCTCTTCTGATGAGACAATCAAGGTTCATGTCCATGATTCTAATTCGACTGAGATTAAAATGGGGTTAGAAAGGCTCTCTTCAAGTATCAGTAAGATATCAAATCTAGTGTGCAACCTTAACAATAAAATAAACATACCAACAAAAAATGAAGTAAAGAAAAATACTTTGTATGCCACTTCAGGTACCCAAACAGATGAGGTCCAAGTTTCCCAAGAAACCCCGGAGAAAAGTTTAAAACCCACAGAAGAAAAATCGTATTTTGTAGCCACCCAAACAGATGAGGTCAAAGGTTCCCAAGTAATTCCAGAAAAAAATTCAAAACCTATAAAAGAAAATTGGCATTATGTAGTTGTTAGCAACTTAACACCAGAATATACACCTATACAAGTGGTTCATTTCATTAAAGAGAAATTGGGGTTTAAAGAGTTTATTAGATGTTACGCCCTGCTTAAGGAAAATGGTACTGCAAATGGTTCAACATTCAAAATAGGTATGAAATCTAAATCTACTATTAACCTATTATTTAATAAAGCAATTTGGCCACCTAACGTCTGCATTAGATGGTCTATTGAATCCACATGTTCCGAATCATTGAGTTTAGCGACGCCTCCTCCTGAGTCATACAGTAAAAGGTGCAAAAACATCACAAACCCAGTCAGACTGGAAAATCCATGTACCATTTCAAACAACATCTCAAAAGAACAGGACAACATAAACTTAAATGTATTTTCAGACAAGCATGCCATTGAACTTAGCAAAACTAACACAAAAACTCATGCCAATGTCAATTTCATTAAGAGTAATGTGTCAGAACCTACCACAAATCTGGATCCTTTGACCCCACCGAAGGTTAGACTTACTAAGAATTCAGACAGTAGATACCTTCTTGCAAGATTAAGAGAACCTGAAATCCTGAAAGCCATTAAGCTACATCTCGCTTATTTGCACGACCAGCCCGCCTCTGTATGTTATGAGGGGTATACCAATACAGGCGTCAAACTCTTCTTGGCTTCAGAAGGACTTCCTACTAACACTGAAGATCTAAGAAAAATATTTTTGGAATTTCATGATGCTTATGGAATTGGTCCAGCTGAGGTGGAAGCTGATCTATCTACATATAGGTCCTTCATTGCTTCTGTTAGGATTATTCATCAGCAAAGATCAAGGGAATGTCACCTGAACTACTTTTCCGCTGTTTCTCCTAAACGAAATTTTTAAATAATTCGACGTGTTCCGAGGATCTAGAATCCTCTAATTCTCTTAACGATGTCAACTTTAGCATGGTTCATATTAATATACGTTCATTAAGATATAAAATAGATGAATTATTTTTATTTCTAGAGGAATTAGGATTTCCTCCGTTAGTTGCAATTACTGAGCACTGGCTTGAAGCTAATGAGCCCTTTTTTATTAATAAGTATACCACAATTGCTAGATACAACCGTACAAGTTCAGCTTGCGGTGGAACCCTAATTCTTTCTATAAATAATGATTACACACCGGTAACTAAATATGACTATCTGCTGGGTGAAGGCTTTTTTGAGTTTTCTTTAGTTTATAATAAGAAACTCAATCTATACACACTTTGCATTTACAGATCACCTAGCTCTGATACTGAACTATTTTTCCAGAATCTGCTAAATTTGTTAGATGCACTGCCCATTAAAAGCAGAAAAATTATATGTGGTGATTTTAACATTGACTACGCTACTGTTTGTGCTGCCCAACTCTTTCTGGTAACTATATTTGAATCCCATGGTCTCTCAATGCACGTCAATTCTCCAACAAGAATCACAAAAACATCTTCTACCATACTTGATTATGTTGTTTCAGATTTCTCACTTCCTGATGTTCAATCTACAGTTATTAGTGCGGGGCTTTCTGATCACGAAGCAGTATACACTAAGTTTCGAATTCTAAACGTACCTTCCGCGAAACCTCGATGTTTAGGTAGGATTTTTTCCGCTCAAAATTTCCGTAAATTTCAAAATTTATGTTCGACTTCTGACTGGAATTTTTCTTCTAGCGACATTGACAGTAACTTCAGTAAATTTTTGATTAAATTAGTAGCTAACTTTAATAAGGCATTTCCTTTAATAACCATTAGGCCAAAACATCACAAACCTTGGACTACTAAAGGTATCCGCATCTCAGCCAAAAATATGCGTGCATTACTAAATATTAAAAAATTTACTGACAGCGTCTCAGTGATCGAATATATTAACAAATACAGAGCAACTTACCTAAAATTAATTAAAATAGCAAAAAAAACATACTATCAAAATCGTCTAATTAACTCCAAAAATGCTTCAAAAGAAACTTGGTCTATAATAAACGACCTTCGAAATAAAAGTAATACGACGGATCATACTTTTTCCTTTCCGAACCCTGAGAATTTAAATGATTACTTTATTAATGTTAGTAAAAATTTAACGTCAACTATTTTGCCACAAAACGATCCTATTTCCTACCTCCCCAACTCAAAAAATATCGTTGATACATTCTTTATAAGACCGGTTGATAAATCTGAACTAATGCAAACAATCAAAAGTATTAAAAGCAAATCGTCCTGCAGTACCGATGGACTATCAGCAAAAATTTTCTTAAACCTTCCGGATAATGTGTTAGCAAGCTTAGTCTCCCTAATTAACGATTCCTTGGAAAAAGGTACATTTCCAGAGTGCCTAAAGACAGCCATTATAATACCTCTTCATAAAGGTGGCGAAAAATCTAACACCTGCAACTATAGACCTATTGCCTTACTTCCGGTACTATCCAAAATTATTGAAAGGCTTGTAAAAATCCGACTTATTCCCTTTCTCCTTAAACACAACATTTTATCACAAAATCAGTTCGGTTTTTTGTCTAATAATTGTACTTCTGATGCCATGTTTTCTGTATTACATGAGGTATATCTAGCACTAAACAGAAATCTCTTTACAGCCACTGTTTTCTGTGACTATGCTATAGCTTTTGATTGTGTGAATCACGATATTTTATTAAAAAAACTAAATTTCTATGGGATTCGGGGAATTTCTCTAAGCTGGTTCAAGTCATATTTGGGGAATAGGAAACAATTGGTTAGAGCAAATGGTGCTGATTCTAGTTGTAAAACGACTACTTGTGGAGTACCTCAAGGTTCTGTATTAGGTCCTATTCTTTTTCTGCTCTTCATTAATGACATCACTTGCTTAAACATTAATGGAAAAATTTCTCTCTTTGCTGATGACACTAGTATTACCTGGAGCAATTCGGATATTTCAACTCTTTATGCAATTATTACCGCCGATTTACTTAAAATAAAGGCCTGGTCTGATTCTAACTTACTTTGCTTTAACGTAGATAAGACAGTAGCTTTATCTTATAAGGGAGCCTTTCAACCACTGCTTCTAAATAACAGCCAAATCAATATAGTTGAGTCCGTAAAATTTTTAGGTATTTTTATTGACAGCAATCTTAAATGGTCCCTTCATACTGATTCCTTGAATAAGAAGCTGGCCTCAGCTTGCTTTGCAATAAGATCTGTGTCGAAAGAAATCAATTTATCATCTGCCAAAATAGCATATTTCTCTTTGTTCGAGTCTCATCTTCGATATGGTCTTCCTTTCTGGGGTTCTGGTACAGCTGCCCAATTCAATGCCATTTTCAGATTACAGAAAAGAGCAATTCGATATATATTTGGTCTTGACCAAACAGCGCATTGCGAGAGCTATTTTAAAAATCATAGAATTCTGACGCTTCCCTCTTTATTTATTTTAGAATCTGTTTGTTTAATTCGCAAACACCTACATGTTTTACCGACAAGACCTAACCATGGCTACTCCACAAGAAAATCGGATCATGATGTTTATTTACCGATCCCGTCTACGGAATTGGCAAAAAAATCTATACTATATTCCGCAAAAAGATTATATAATCATCTTCCGATACACATTAAATCTGCAACATCTTTTATCAGATTTTGTAATATGACAAAAGCATACCTCTCTACAAGACCGTATTATTCTGTTGATGAGTTTTTCAATGAATTAAACGATTAAAATCAATAACAGGGGATAAAATAGTATTATTTTCAGTTGGGTATCACTCTCAGTAACTTCATCTTTTTTATATTTTTAATTATTATCTGCATATTATTATAACCTGCTGATTTTTAAATTCATTCAAATTTTGTAGTCATTATGTTGTTTTTTTTTTTACTAATTTTCTTTATTAGGTTTGCGACGACGTATGAAAGTTGATATAAATTGTTTGTTTGTATTTGTTTTTTGGTATATATTACTTATTTTTTATATTTTGTTATATTTATATTTAGCTTTGTCCATAAAATTGTATTATTTTCAGTGACAATAAAGCATATTTCTATTCTATTCTATTCTATCGATCTTAAAGAATATATAAATATCTACAAAAAATGCCGCGACAGCATATGTCTAACTGTTATAGTTACGTCACAATAACTAATTTTTTAAAAGTTTTTATCTTGGTATTATTCCTTATCAAAATAACTTATTTCATAATCACGACAGATATCACAAATTTAGCATGTGCAATGGGACGAGGCTACTTATAAAGGAATTAAAGGACAATTAAGTTGTGGCAACCAATATAACTGAACCACCAGCTGGTCAACTAGCTCATACAATGAGGATACCAATGATCCCAACTGATCTACCAAATCCATTTAAACCGCTTCAATTTCCTATCAAAACATCTTTCGCTTTTACTAATAATAAGTCTCAAGGTCAAACCTTCCAAATAGTAGGGATCGGTTTTCCTCATGGCCAACCGCCTAAGGCGGGTTGGAGCAGCTGAAAATCAATTTATTTTGCTGCCAGAAAATAAAACAACATGTAATATTGTTTACAGGGAAGCGTTGACCCAATAAATTTAATCGCTTTTGTTATTTTTCTTTAATCCCCGTGCAAAGCTGGGGCGGGCTGCTAGTTTAATAATAAAAAGCAGAACAATATATATAAAAATCTAACATCTCGATTTCCCCATTTTATAAAATGATATTTTCGCTTGTTCATTTTTCATGAAAACTGGGCATATCAACTCAGACATAATTTTAATAGAAAACAGACAAAAATAGCTAGCTACGAAACTTCTTACAATACCGATTACTGGCCTGATATCTAATAATTATACATATCTTTGCATCAAATGATTACCTATATATCACATTTTTTTAGATATGTATTCTCACCTAGAAGTGCAAATCATTCCTAAAGATAACTTTACATTTAGTCGTTTGCTCATCGTTACAATGATGTTTTGCGGTTAAATTTTTTTTGTGATGGTAAATTGGGCAACTGGATTAAACATTAAATCTATTTGAATAATTCTCGTTAAATAATTCAATACGGCTAATATAATTTTGTTTATTTTATAGGTATATACAATTCCTTTTTTCTGAGCACGTTTAAAACTAGTTTTCATATTATTTTTGAAATAAATAAAAATAAAAAAATTATAAATAATTTTGGCATTATTTTTAACCTAATGTCTCTGCCTAGTTTCCAGATTAATAAAATAAAAAACTAATCAAGACCAATGAGTCAGAAACAAGTGTCAATAGTTTTCTTACGAATTATAATCTTCGATAAACATTGAATTTATATTTAATTTTTATTGTTTTACTAAGAATTTAGATAAATTTTAGAAAAATTATTTAATTTTTTGTTGTCATATTCAATATCTGACAACAAATTTCAACCTCACACACAAAGGAAATTCGTGGTGACAATCGACATTTTTATTACTTTTTACATTGTTTACATTTCCTAAAGTTTCCTAAATTTTGGTATTTTCTTAATATTCTTACCTGTCCAATCAAATACACCGTCATCAGGAAAACCTCGTTTAATATACAAATCTCTAAAAAGTTTTCTCATATAATCATAATCTGGTGTTTCTGCGAAATCGAGCTTTCTAACATATCTTAAGTAGGTAGCCCATTCTTCTGGTTGTCCTTCACAAAGACTTTCAACAGATGTCGCTCGTTTTGTTTCACCAATTTTCTGATATCTCTCCTAAAAGAATACACCCTTGGAAATACAAAAAACAGTTTTTACATAAACTACTTAAGTACTTAAAACAAAATTTTAGACTTTGCAGCATTTCAAAAGAACACTACCTTCCACAATTAATTAAATAAGAATATGGATCTAATCATCTGACAACCAGGATTATATTTCGATAGACAGTTTATTTTGTTTTAAAGTTGGTAAAAATAACAGTGTTATTTTCTGAAATATTCTATAATTAAAAATTAGGGTTTCTGATTGGCTAGTCGATTCCAAACGACTCGAAAAAGTCCGATCCCTTTGGGTTAGATACCCAAAGTAATGAATGGCGCCATTTACGTTCTTGTCGTGATCAACTACGGTAGTCTCACTTACATTAGAATACTGGTAATGGCCGCTGTGTAATTTTGACCTCCAAAAATTTCCGGCAATTTATAGTTCAATCTGTGCTTAGAAAGATTTAAATAAAATACTTGCTTATTGAATATCGTCCTGAATCTTTCGTACTAATTTTTATTTCTGGTGAAATTAAATTTTGCTTGTCACGAAATTTTTCGTCTCGTGGATAAACGACGCCATAATGGTTCTTTGGAAATTGATATCTTTGAGAGGACAAAGGTGATCTGTTTCGTCCTGGAAACTTCTACAACATCGTTCTAGAAGAATTCCTATGGTTTGGTGAAATACTTTCATATATTTTTAGTCCCGCTTTTGGGTGTATTTGCAGTGAATAACTTTCAAGCTAGAGGCGTTACTCCATTATTTGCCGCTTTAATTTGCATTTGATGTCGCCCTAATTTTCAAGGTAAACTTTTATTTAAACCTATTTTAAATAAAAATCTTAGAGGATCACTTAGATAGATAGTAATTAAGAAACCCATATAAGTACCGATCAGAAATTAGTTACAGTAATTTTTACCATTTATATATTCAAATATTGGACTATAACTCATTTTTCTTTTTTTTTTTGTAAATATAATAATAATAATAATAATATTGTTTATTTGTTAATATAATTACAGTTACAATTACAAGCTATAATAATAATAATTATAAGCTATAATATACTATATATTTTTTTTTTGTAATAAAGAAAAAAAAAACAAATAAACAAACAAGTAAGTGCGCTTTACCCATTAAGGCCTTTCGGCTGAGCATGGGTTTGTAATTTTTTTCTTTTTAGTACAATTTATTTCTTATCTCTATCATATTTTAATTTTAACTGATGATCAAATGAAGATTTTTGAGAATAATGTGTTGGGATTCTTTCAACAATGAGTAATACATATATACATACACCTAAACTTATCTAAAATATTTCTTAAATCAAAAATTATAGTCTATTAATAATGAATTTACTATATTAAATTATGTAGTTAACGGCCAGTTATAAAATTGTGAGATTATTATTAAAATGTCAATAAATCCATCACCAAGCTTCTTTCTAAGTTAAGAATCATTCTTTTAAATATATCTTTTACCATGTTTGCTGAATTTATTCTCATTAAATAAGTTTTATATATTTCTGGTAAGAAATTGTATATTTCATGTAAAAGGTAGGCATAACATCGTTGCCCTATAGCCTTTTTTGCAATTCCTCTCTGTACATATCCTTTTTCTTTGGTCCTAGTTGAGTACTTATGGTCAACGTTTTTTAAAAAAAATTTATTTCTATAGATATACATAATTATGGTATGCATATATAACTTTCTGATATCCATGACACACGATTCTTTATATAATAGATCAGACGGATGAGTAGTTGGTTTATTATGTATTATTTTTAATATTTTCTTTTGTATAATCTCCAGCTTTCGAGAGTGCGTAGGTAGCACACTACCCCAGGCTAAGATGCCGTAACGCAATCTCGATTCAACAAGTGCATAGTATACTGTTTGTAAATTGGAAGAATCTATCACTGTGCGTAGGTATTTAAATTTTGGTAGGAGGCTTCGTAAATATTTAACAGTATCCTCGATATGACTACTCCAGGTTAGGCGACAGTCGAGTTTAATTCCAAGGTATTTAATACTTTTGGTCATTTTTATATTGGTATTGTTTATGGATAAATTATTATATTGAGGAAGGGTATTCTTATAACTACAGAAGGGTACGAAATAACTTTTCTCAAAGTTCACTGAAAGTTCTTTGCAGCTGAGCCAATCTATGATTTGCGGCAGGTGATGCTCGATTTTATTCTTTAATTGGTTCCAGCTGTCTGCGTTATAGATTATCACTGTGTCGTCAGCAAAGCTCACTATCGTCTCGTTCTGGGCTATAGAGAAAATGTGGTTTAGGTATAGATTGAATAACAGTGGGCCCAGTACTGTGCCCTGTGGAACCCCATAAGTTATCGTTTTATTCTCACTTAAGGTATCCTGTATTTTAACCAGTTGTTTTCGGTTTTGTAAATAACTTTTTAATAAATTGTGTGGAATGCCCCTTATACCTATGTTCTCCAAAGCGTTCATTAGTTTTGAGTGGTTTACTGTGTCAAACGCCTTGGCAAGATCCAGGAAGACACATATACATGGCTCACTATTATCCACATGTGTGTATATTTCACGAATTATTTTAGCAATAGCATCGTTTGTAGAAAGGTCTTTCCGAAACCCAAATTGACAATTGTTCAAAATTTTATATTTTTCTATATACATATTTAGTCGATTGTTAAATGCTTTTTCAAAAATTTTTGTCAGTGTGTTAATTAAAGATATAGGACGATAATTGGACATATTTTTTCTATCTCCTTTTTTGAATATTGGTACCACCACGGATATCTTGAATAAATCTGGGCACTCTCCAGTTGTAAAAATCTCATTGATTATATGTGTAATTTTTGGAGATAGTTTTGTAGACAACTTTTTGTATATTTCTGCGGTAATACCATCTGGTCCAGGAGCCTTGCCAGGTTTTAATGTATGGATGATTTCTTGTACTTCTGTGTCTGTTATAGGAGTTAAGTAAAAGGATTGAAGGGCTTGATTTCTCTCCGAATATTTAATTTTTGGTTCTTTTATTTTTTTGGCGTAAGTTTCTCCAACGTTCGTAAAATATCTAACAAAACTATTTGCTATGTCTGTTTTTTCTGTTAATAGTAAGCCATTTTCGTTAAATATTTCTTTAATTTCCTTATTTTTATTATATTTCCCAGTCCCATTAACTACCTTCCAAAGTTCCTTGACGCTATTTTTACTTTTATAAATTTCATTTTGAAAAAAGTTTCGTTTTGTGGTTTTTATAATTTTGTTTAAATATTGACGATAGTTTAGGTATTGATTTTTAATATTTTCATTATGTGGGTTTTTCATATATTGATGATATAGTTGATTTTTTTTATTAACCGACTTGATTATTCCATTTGTAATCCAGTTTTGTCGCTTTCGTTCAGAGCGTTTTATTTTTTTGGTTGACGTGTTTTTATTAATGAGATTTTGAAGTATTTCATTAAAGACCCGCGTTTTGTCAGTAGTATTGTTGATTTGGTAAAATTCCGTCCAGTTCCATAGCTCGATGTCTTTTTTTAGTTTTTGATAGTTTATTATTTTCTGTACGTACTGTTCACATCGACTTCTTGATTTATTGTCATACGGTATATTAATATATGTAGTTCTGTGATCAGTTATACCAAAATCTAATACTGCCGCGTTGTATATGGTTTTTTCGTGTTTTATATTGCTTTTTAAGAAAATATGGTCAATACAGCTCTTAGAGTTACCTTGAATTCTTGTGTATTTATTTATATAAGATTCAAAATTATATTCATACAGTAAATATACCCTACCATTTCAAGTAATGTGTACAACAGCTAAAAGTATAAGGATTTAAGGAATTTTAAAGACCTACAAGGTAAATCTTTAAATATAAGATACGTTTTTGATAATTTTTGTAATGTTAAGTTTATTTCCTTAATAGATTTTTCCTAACTACGTTTCTTATCTTTTCTCCTAACTATTTTAAAAAGATAAATGGCACCCTTTACCGATTTTTTTTTATTGTACCTTTAGCCTATCTTTTTTTGATACTTGCTCATTTGCTACCCTGACCCACGACTCGCTGTTCTCCTACCCCCTGAATGCCGTTCGTAATCTGATAACCCCTGATGAGCCTTCTACATCCAGAAAAAGGTGGTAACAACTTTAAAATGAAAATGCGTATTTGTTTGTAGTGTTTATAGACACATATAATTACAGTTCAGTTTTATAAATTATTTAAAAAAACTAAATGATTCAAAAAAAATCACATAATATTGAAAAAAAAAATGCGAATTTATCAATTTTGATTAAAACATGCGGATTAGTCAATTTTGATAATGTAACTAAAATTAATATGGTTGCACTGGGGAGTCTTTAATATCGAATACGTATGCAGTCTCCGAGCCTGTTTGGGACACTTTCAATAAAATTGGTGATGTTTTCTTGAGGTATGCACTCCCATCAGGTTTTAATGCGTTTATGAGCTCCTGTTGACTCTCCACTTCACTATCAGTTTCTTTTCAATTGGTCCCACAGATGTTCGATTGGATTGAGATCGGGGCTCATGGCGGGCTTAGGTAAAATGAAATATTGCTTTCAGCTAGCGTCTTCTGGGTTAGGCGAGCCGTATGAGCTCGAGCATTATCTTGCATGAGGATATAATTATTGCTTAATGTGATCTCGGACCACACGCTCCGTAGCTGGCTACAGTTACAGTACCTTTGTTAAGAATTACCAGCTCCATTGTCCATTAAGCTAATTCCGCCCAACACCATGACATTTTGCCCCTAAACTGGTTAGTTTCGTGTAAACAAGGGTCGACAAATCGTTCGCCTTCTCTTCTCCATACACGAACGCACCTATCATCACTAAAAAACTTTAGGGTAGACTGGGTACGGTTGTGCCAGGTCCCGGTAGTGACAGTCGTCATAATTTCGAAAACATAGGATATAGCGTGGTGTGTGCGAGGGCAAAAAGGAGCGACTTACTCGTCTCAAACTGTTTCACAGTGTTGCATCATTTTTCGCGCAGTGAGTACTTGAGTAGAAGCTCACTTTGATTTTAACCACCAAAAAGTAAGTTTTTTCGTTCATTTTCAATTCCAAATTACTCTAATATCTATGCTGATAGGGTATTGAGTGTTATTTAACGATATAAGTCACATATTTGCAGTTTAATATCAGTGATTACATTTATTGTAGGTTATTTTGTTTTGGCGTGGTGATTGCATTTTTATAAAAACGATACCTGGTTACGGTTGTGACATTTTAACTGGGTACGATTGTGACATAAGTAGGTAATATCTGTTGTTTTTGTTTTAGACGCCTAGAAATGTCGTTAGAAAAACTAAAAGAGGACAGTGTACCGTGTCGCAGTACGAAGATGCATATAATGAAGTAAAACGCAGGACTTCCTTGCACAGTGCTGCAGAAATGCACAATGTTAATCGGATTTTCTATTAAGGTATGTCCGCAAACGCGATGCACCACCTGTGACGATGAAAATATTCGTGTCAGCATGGGATACGTCGCTCACAATACAGTGTTTGGGTTGATAATGAGATGGCCGGCGAAGAATGGTTCCGTTCATTCCTGAGAAGAAATTCTTCTCTATCTGTTTGCGTAGCTCAAGCTTCAACAAAACAAACGTGGAAGCTTTTTATGGCAACTTACAAGTCGTTTTGGGTAGATATCCTTACGAGCCACAGGATATCTACGACGTAAACGAAACGGGCGTCACTACGGTCCAAAGACCTGATAAAGACGTTGCTAGGTGTGGCATACGGCAAGTGCAAGCCGTTACTTCTGCTGAACGGGGCACATTAGCCACGATAACTTTCGCAGTCAATACTTTGGGAAATAGCATGCCTCCTTTTTTTATTTTTCTCCGTGTAGGTACGTTACTTTAACCACTTTTTGAGGGACAGACCAGTCGGAGCTGTTGAAGTTGCAAACCCTTCCTGGTGGATCATTTAAGAGCATTTCTTTCCCGTTTTGTAATCACTTCACATCATTTTTATACTGTCACTATTGACCCCCAGTACTGTCACAACCGCCCCTGGGATGTGGTCGATTGTGACAACTTTCCTTTGTTTAAATAAATATATTTCATGATTTAACTATTTGATTTAGACCTATAATTTTAATGGTAAGTCATTAATTAATGAATATGCTACATTATAATACAGTAAGCTCTTTAGAAATATTTTTCCATGCATTTAAAGTTATAATTTGTCGATAATTACCAGGGTTTAATTAATCGACGCTTTTAAAAAACAACCTAACTTAATATTTTTTTCTTTTAACACTTTTTACTTTGTACCTTATATAAACTTCGAACTATTTTGAATATAGTCTCACATTCCACGATCACTTGAAATTTTTAAAGATTTTTTATGTCAACAACTGACACATACGAGTTCATATCTATGGGCGACTAGCTTTTTACTATATAAAACATAAAATACTCAGTTCGTATTTATTACAGTATCAAATAAACATTTGCACGGTATTATAGTATTCTTTGATGTATAAAATAATTAATTTCAAACTAATAAAGGACCATTTTCCACAAAATCTATGTCTATATTAAATTTTTTATTATACACACCAGAACAAGTGTTAAATATGAACATGTCGACTAAACTCTGCATATCAAATATTAAGATGGTAGAGTAATACATTTCAATCTCTTACACATACCTTTTTTTATAAAATACCGTGTTTTCTGAAGTCAAGATTTTTTAACACATACTTGTTGTTACTTACTGGACTATTACCTTTAAAGTATCAGCTTTCAGGCCTTGCCAGGGCAGCGAACCTCTCAAAAAGTACATAAACATATGACCTAATGCCTCTAAATCATCCCGACGGGATTGTTCTCGACCCATATGGGTGTTTATGCTCATGTAACGGGCTGTACCAGTCAAAGATTTATGTTCTCTGCAATGCAATATTTAAATTATCCCCTGACATACCAAAGGGTAAAAATTAACAGTTTGAAAACATAATTTATTTCAATAGGTCAAGAAAAAAGTGTTAGAGACATCACCAAAAAATTGGTATAATTAAAAAAAAATATGGAACTTAAAATATATACCTATATGGAATATGTTTTCCAGTATCAGGATCGATATATTCCTTAGCTAGACCAAAATCTATTATATGTATGATTTTATCTTTTTTATTTTTCGATCGGCCTATTAAAAAATTTTCTGGTTTTATATCCCGAAAAATAAGCCTTTTACTATGCACATACTCTAAACGGGTTATTAATTGATCGGCTATCATGAGAACAGTTTTTAGTCGAAACCTTCTACTGCATAAGGAAAACAAATCTTCTAAACTAGGTCCTAGAAGTTCCATCACAAGAGCATTATATCTACCTCCACATGTACCCAAATGGTAAACTTTTGCTACACCTAAAATTAATTTAAGCTTAATAACATATTATAAAACAGTAACATTAAAACATTGTTCTTAAATTATTATTGGTAATAAAGCTCTAATGTCTTAACAGACAGTTTTACAGTTTTTTAGTTATAGCTTTTTCAATCAAACAGTAATAAACTGACTAAAAATAGCTTAAATAACTTTCAACTACAAATCTTATGAAATAGTTATTCAAATTCGTACCAAAGATGTTATTAACTATGACGAACAATAAGAATGTGTAAATTACCTTGAATAAAGTGGAATAAAAAGATAAATCCTAAACTCTAAAAGTCTTAAAATAACACAATAACCTTGTTGGAGTCCTAACTACTTACAAGTAAAGGTTTAACGCATAAAAAATAAATACTTCTCTTATCTTACAAAAAAAAAAACTAAAACATTCCAGCTTTCCCCATTATGCCCGTTATATAAGGCAAAATGGGAAACGATACATTTTAACTCATCTCTAAATGGACTCTGATGGAACAAAATGGCCATTAAACATAAAAGTTACCAAATGTGTGATTGTAAACAGTTTTGTTTCTTATTATTTAAGTCATTGACAGAGTTCACAAACCAGCAGCGCTTCGTCATCATCGTCTTCAGCACTTGCACACGAATTTTAAGCTCATTTATGGCATTTGGAACAGCTTATTCTGAATTTTGAATGAAAATCTACGCAATAAAAAGAAACAGTGTCACTATCGACACTTTCAGAATCATGCTATTCTATTTTCTTTTGACTAATTTTAACTTGACAGTGTCATTATCTTTAATTTCTGAATCAGGCTCTTCTATTATCTTCTTTTGACTGATTTTAACTTGACAGACTGTTTTTTTCTTGGGCGCCAATTCCAGTTCTGCTTTATAGGGTGGGGACGTTAAACATTTTTTAGATCTTAAAAATTTAAAACTAGCGTCCATTTCTTTGGCTCGGGCAACTTCTTTGTAATGGGTGGTTCTGATATCTTCTCTCTAGTACACGATACTAGCTGAGGCTCGGACATCTTTTCTTTGATCGACGCTTTAACATGTTTTAAGTTCGTAGTAGCTGATGGGTGAGGCTCGGACATCTTTTCTTTCATCGACTCTTCAACATGTTTTAAGTTCGTAGTAACTGATGGCCGATTGCCGTCAGAAAAATTGGCCATATCTACAGGCCACACACCGGTTGCCTTAAAACCATTTATTGCATTAAGTAAGTACTGTGGCTGCTTTGAAGTATGCCTGCACTTAATAAGGAGGAAATCTGCTAAAAAGTAACAACCTGTCCAGGATGTGCTTTTTTCTTACTTCGTCATCATAATTTACAATTAATGGCTTCTTAAGTGCAACATCTAAAGCCTTAGGTTAAGTGGGGTGTAAAACATAACATTTTCACCCTATTTTCCCTAGCATTATTAATTACCTCTACATTTTTTGTGTCTGAGGAATGACCGTCCAACGGAAGCAGCACCAGTGAGTCTTTTGTAGAATACTCGACGAAGTTTTTTAAGCATGAAAATAACTTTTCCTTTTATCCATCCTTTTTTATTAAGCTTAACCCACCCACACGGCACCAAGCCATTCAAAAATCACTGCTGCATATGCTTCCGGAGAAATATCAACATAGCAGGCATATAGGCTCCTAATGCGGAGAAATAAATTTCTACCGTGATAGTTTCAACCGTCTCAACTAATGTAAGCGCACCAACTTGGGTTTTCCGTAACTCCAGTTTCGTCAAGATTTTAATTTTTTTCTGCTGTTATTTGATATTTTTCAACAATTTCTTCCAACAGTTTAAAAAAAATGTTAAAACCCATTGCATGGACACCTGACGTACCCTCGAGTTTTCTTATTGTGCCTTTTTAAAAACCCATGCTCCCATCCATTCTCAGTAATTTTGGAATATTTGTTAAAGGGGTGCTGAATTCAATTCGGATCGGCAAGCTTAAAGGCAAGTTGCTTTCATCTTGTCATAGTCAGTCTAAACAATCTTGCTTCTATATTTTGAAGATATTTAATAAGTTCCACCTCTTGTATAGGAGTAAAAACGGGTTTTTTAGAGCAAATTATCTGTATTATCTCGATGTTTTTTTACGTGATGCTCTAGGGCCAACTAGGGGACAGCAACGAAACAGATGTTCGATAGTAACCTAGCTTACCACTTAACAGCATATTTTCTGTTGACCAATTTTGACGATCAGTCTTCCTTTTGTACTTAAACACGATCTGAATACAAAAGAAAAAGTTGGTACCTCATTTTGCCAGTGAGCAGAGGTTCAGGTTATGACTTATTTCAGTTGTCAGAAGTATTTTTTTTTCAACAAAATTACAAAGAAAGTATTAATAAAACATGCACTTTTAGTAGAACGACGTTGCTTGTACATCGAAATAGAACTCAAAAATGTGGTTAGATTTTTTTGTCTGTCGGTCTGTATGTTTGTGCGCGCATCGCATGAAAACTACTGACCCGATTCGAATGCGGTTTTCACATTTTTCTTCTTTTACCTTAACATCTGGTGTAAAAAATTTCTCTTCCATTCCTTAAATGGGGTGGGGTAAGAAATTTTTATACAACAATCACACGCCACGCGAACGACGTTGTGAGTACAACTAGTATTATATATAAACGTATTTAAAAGTTACATTTCAGATTGAAATAAGTTATACCCACGTCGACTTTATTTAGCTTACCTTCATGTTCTCCTAGCATTTGATAAAACCGATATTCTAGATGTAATTGTGGTGCTTTTGATTTAAGAGGTTCTAATTTTATAGCTACATGTTCATTGTTGTATAAATTTTTTCCCAATCTTAATTCACCAAAATTTCCACTACCTATTTTCTTACCAACTCTGAAATTGGGGCCGACCATCAGTACACCTGAAGTCGAGGAATGTCTTGATTGCATTCTGTCTGTTGGTAAGAAATTAGTATCTAAAATTTAATACTTAACTGTTTAACCCAAAATATATTTGATTAGTTGCAGTATTCTATGTAAACAGTAATATATGTACCTTCAGCGTGTTGAACTCTATATGCAGCGTCTTTTTCAGTCTTGTTGTTGAATTTTAACTTTAGGAAATGCATTTTAAATTACCATTGGGCTTATTAAGGGACTGTCCTGAAACAGGAAAGTTTTGCCATAATAAATCATTCAATAAACTTTAGTAATCCTCTTCATATTACCCCTTTGGACCGCCCTCAAGTGTGTATTTGAATTTTAAAATGTTAGTTGCATAATTTGAGGCTCTATTAAATTAATTTACAAAAACCAAAAATTTTGACAATGTAGGTTTTTGTCATTGTCAATATTTAGTGACATAATTAATTTATTGACAAATCATTATTTAGATTGGCCATATTTCACGTCATAAATTTGTTTGGTTTATTGCTCTTCTGTGTTTTAAATGCACTTTAACAGTTCTAGCAATAGAAGTATATATGTAAGAATTTCATTTTTCTAGTTTTAATTTAGGGCTTTGGCTAGAAAGCCATTGAACTGACTCTAAAAACTAGTATATACTAAGTACATTGAAAAAATAACATAGACCAAAAAATAAACTCATGGGAAACTCATGGATAATAATTGCCTTTACAGATGTGCTGCCATCTATATTTCCCGTAATCATTATTACAGATTCCTAATCATGATTACAGTTTCCTATTTCCGATTTTAGCTTTCTTTTGGCGGTAAATTTAAATTCTGTTTTTTTTAAAAATTATTGGAATACGAATAGTAGTCTGTAACAACTTTGTTTACATTTAATTTAGAGTTGAATGTTATTGTAAATTTTAAATCTATACCAATTTAAAATTTAATGCAACTCAACCCTTAATCAAATTTAAAAAAAGTTGTAACAAGTCAGAAATAAATAAAATACGAATTTTTGTAAGTAAGATATCAAAAGTTTATTACAAAGAAATTAACATTTAAACAAAAATTAAATAAAATTAAAACCAAAGCTTGGGAAAAAGTATATAATAAACAAAACACTACATGAAATGGCTTTTAACTTTTTTTTGTTTTTTTTATATTTATTAAACGCTAATTTAAATAAAAAATCTGTTTCTTTATGTCTTAAGTCTTTTCCATGTAGTGTTTTGTTTATATTTTTAAGGTAATAAAAAATTATTACATTAAATGTTAAGCTAATGATTGATGAAACATACTCGGTATGTTTTTGACAAAATAATGACTCTAGATGGGAGTTACCTATTTTTAATATAATGGTTTTTTTAACATTATATTCCAATATATGGGTGGGTAGCAATTCGAAAATATTTTTAACCAATATTTTGAATAACTGCAAAAAATGATTAGATGGATGCATTAACCTTCCTGGCCTTGCTTCTCTTCTACTAATTAAAGCATTTTCTGCCAGTTTGGTTGATGCACCCATCTTATTTTTGCAGTTATTGCAAGAATATTGTTTAAAAAGTTTTTTCATTACTACTCCAGCCACATGAGGGGTAGCTAAGTCCCATCTAGTTTCATTATAATTGTCAGAACAGGGAAATACTGGCTGCAATACAGTAGGAGCGACTTCTTCTTCTATGTCTTCTATGATAAAGTATTTAAGATTGTCAAGGAGCCCTTCGGATTCGTCCTCCTCACAGTTGGCGCCTACAGAGTGTATTGAGGTCAAATTATTGACTATGAGGGATTTTGTGGTAGATAGGAATGAAGAACAAGTAGGATTTACGTTTCTTACTCCGTAGCTTCTGATGCATGAAAAAAAATTTTCTACAGGGTCTTGGTTAAAAACCCTCATTGAGAGGTACTTAAAACCCTTTCCCTGTAGCATCTTCCAAATGTGTAAGAAGCTACGTAGTGTGAAAACCCAATTTTTTAGGGATGGGACTGTGTGTTTTGGATTAGTAGGAGAGGTAAAGTACATGGATTGAAGAATGGGAATTGAGGAGTTCCATAGGGCGACATGAGGGGATTTATCACTCACCACACTCCATAATCGCTTGCCATCAGGAGGCGATAAAGAGCTACCGTTGACACTGTCAAATAATTTATCAAAGAATAGAAGAAGCTCAGCAGTATGAGCAGCTTTAGGATCTAAAAAAAATGAAGGTTGCAACTCAGTAGCAACCTCAGCGCGAACGTACATCGCAGTTGCTACTGTGTGGCTAAATACCTGTGTACAATTCTTCACCTTCATTTTTTTTATTTTATCCGGCAAAACATGCACATCTGTGAGTTTCGCGAATTGAGAGAAAGGTCCCTGTAATTTGTCTATTCTATATAGATCTACTATATGTGACCAAGAAGCCTTTTTCATTTCTTTGTTAGTTTCAAAACATAAATCTTTTGTCAAGATATTGTTTCTAATATTTTTCAAAAGATGTGGCGGATCATATACGTGAAAAACTTCTATATCGTCTAAAACGAAGCCATGGTATCGGTTTTCAATTTTTTTTTAAGCACATCTCATTCGTTTCTTTAAGTAAAGAATTTATTGCCGCCTGATTTGTGCTACCTTGGTCACATATAGTAGCAACTACATGAAGACCTGTGGCTCTAACACGACGTATTGCTTCTTTTATAATTTGCGCCAATTGCGCCGTAGGTGTTGAGCTTTCGCAAAATGAAAAGTAAATCATCTGTTTCCATTTCTTTCTGATACCTTTAATCAAAAAAACCAGAGCATGATCTGCAAAAGCAATACGTCGGTTAGAACCACCAGAGTCCACGAAACCTTCCACACAATCCTTACTCATATTATAATGCAGCCCGGTATTGAGTGACATTTCATCAAACATTAGTACACGTATTTATCCAAATTTTTTAGTTTGTCCACTCTTTTTTTCAAATGTGTAAATATATTTTTATTAAAATTATTTTATTAATGGAATTTTTTTTGAAACATTTCTTAGAGTTTTTTTAGAGGGCTAACTAAAAAATTTGGATAAATATTTATAATCTTTTCCAGTTTTTTTGGACAATGCAAGGGCAAAAATTTTTTCATCCAAGGTAAACCTGTTGCCCTTGCAATGTCTCGATTGATTTCTTATTTGACAATTTATAAAATTTCTAGTAACATTATTCAAATTTTTAAATACATTCTTGATTGTAAATATTTAATTTTTTGTTTACTGTTACTTAAAAAAAATTTTCTTCTTTTAGCCAATTGGCTAAGGTATTTAATTTGTTTCTTAACAGCGGCATCCTTAAATCTTATTTTTCGATTTAATTTTCTGTGAGTATATAAAAATAAAAAAAAAGTATAGTTTAAAATTTAAATCAAAGCAATATTTAACATGTATATGAAATAATGAATCAAAATTATTTCATTAAATTTAATATTTTAAGGAAATGTACAAAAATAATGAATTATAGATCAATTTTTTGATAATATTTAAGCTAATATTTATAACTACTTTTACCGATCGCCCATTTTTTAAATACCATAATACTAACAAATATCCTATTTACCATCATTTGCTAAATAATATTAATATTAAGCTTTAAAATAAAATCTAAAGATGTATAAATGAGACAGTATCTTTAAAATGTACATACACGTTTAACTTAGGACCATTTTGTAAGGATTTCCAATTGAGGCTTAAAGCTATGAAAATCTGATAAAAATAAAATTTTAGTACAAATAATTTTCAATACTAATATAATAAAGAGAAGATATTTGTATATACATTTTTAAAAGATAATGGACTGGAATCAGATATTTATCAGGTACTTTAATATATATTCGCAGAAAAAATGTTCAATCGTGCTGAATTAATTTTTGGAAAAAACGAATAAATTTTAACGTAACGAAACAGGATTTTTACTTAAAAGTTAAAAAAAATTATATGTGGAAACGCCTTACCTTGTGTGTCCCTTGCTTCTATTATAAGATCAGCCTTATTTTTAGTATTAATTTTGTCATTATCTCTATGAGAAGGACCTGCCTCTTCTTCAAAAACATAAGAAGGCGTTGCTCCCATAAATTCAACGGCTTCTTGTTGAGCTGAACAAGAAGGTCCTGCATTTTCTTCATCACAAGGCTTTTTCATAGGCGGAGCATCTTCTATGTTTGGAGGTTTGCGAAATCTACTAAGTAATTCTAAAAAAAAATATTATGAAATATATATATATATATATATATATATATATATATATATATATATATATACAAAAGGGGTAAATTAACATGTTTCCCCAACATCCTTTGCTCCCAAGAACCTAACACTTTTGCTAGCCAAGTGCAATACTCTTCTTGGTTATGCCGCACTGATGACGGCTAATGAGCCAGAAACATGCATGTCTGCGGTTACCATTCTTACTTGTAATCCTATGATCCTTTTGCGTATATGCCTGTTATATATATATATAATAATTTTTTTTCAATTATCTTACTTCTGACTTTTGGAGGAGTTCCCACCACATTTCGGGGTGGAAAGGCAAAAGAACTCTCTTCTAAATTACCCTCCGGATTAAAATCTACAAAATAACAGACATTTTATTATAAAACTATTAACATTAAAATAAAATGCTTACCAGGTAAATGTAAAACCGGAAGAGAATTTTTTTTTAATTTTCTTCCTTCTTTACATATGTCTAAGAAATGGATATCACAAACTACTTTATCAGTTAAAATCTTTTTTGGTTTTCCAAATAAATTAGCGTTATTAATTTTTTTCAGCCAAATATTTTGTATTCGTTCCTCTGCAGGAATGTAATGTCTGTAAAATATATGTATACAATTAGTACATATCTAATTTTAAAAATTATTAAACTTACCCTGTAGCATCTCTATTATAACAACTAGGAACAGAGCATGGTCGGACTACCATTTTTATGAACAATATTATTAATATAATAGCAAAAACCACAACAATAAAAACGGTGTCAAAAATTTTTGATCAGTGTCAAAAATGGCAGAATACAACAACATAACGTGAACTAACAATCGCGAACGATGCCGACTGACCATTAGTAGAACCTACGGAAAATCTAGATGGCGATATAAACAGTCCTCAATTTTTACAAGTATAAGTGCATACCCCCTGAAAAATAAGTTAAAATGATGCTATCAGTATCTAAGTAGTTTATACTTACTAACTTAAAAGTGTATGTTCCTTAAAAAGCATAAAACACAAAGGTACAGGGACAAAAAAAAACTGTAAGAAACCCAATATTTTTCTAGCTACAGTTCATTTCATCCTTTTTCGCCTTCAGAAATAAAAACTAATCAAATTCAATCTGAGTAAAAACATTAAGGTACCAAAACAACTAAAGGATATTTGGCTGAAAAATAATTATATTTCATCGTTCCCCTTGCTAGCGTTTTGCAAATTCAAGCTTTCTACTTAGTCTTTATTTCTTACATCAGAACATCGCAACGAAATTATAAACATCGATAAATCTATAACCAATGTCTTCTCTTCCTCGTATGCGATAAGCTTTGCCCAATCATCTTGGATCAATTTTTTTGGTTGCAATTAACCCAAACTTCAGGTGTTAGTCTACTTAGAGCATCGTTCCATCCTTTTTTGACTGCGGTATCTTTATGTCCATTTTCTCCAATGTGACTATCATAGTACTGTTTACAAATTCCCTAGACCAACTTTATCGGATTATAGTGACAGTGATATAGAGGGAACAGTACCTAACACCTAATGCCCATGTTCGTCTATAAAATACTTGACATTTTGTGGCTTGTTCAAACGATAAAGACTTAAAAGTTCTGTTTTACAGGAATCTTTTCCAAAATTAATATGTTTAGCCTGCATTCATTCCTGTCCAAGAAGTTTAAGCAACTTTTTTACCAGAGAGCTCTGATATGAAGCATTATCCATAATAATAAAATATGGTTCGTTTAGCTACTCCATTTTTTAAAAGATTCCTTATCCATCGAATCATGGTAATCTGTACTCTTCGATTTAGTACAAATAACAGTCCAGGCATCTTCAACAAACTAGTTCTAATAAAACTTTTCTACGATTTTCTCACTTTCATGGCTTTAATATTTCTATCGACCTGGTTCTCTCATCTTTCTTTTGATATTCCTCTGGGTTTTTCTTTCTCTGTTTTCTATCGAATGACTTTTTTTATCAGGAGGTCATTTTCTTTTCTGTCTATGCGTCCTCTCCATCTTAGTCTTTGCGCTTTAATAAATCTGACAATATGTTTTTCTTGTATTGTATTTCTTATTTCATGATTCATTCTACTTCTCATTTCCCAGTTTTCCATTTTTATTGGGCCCTCGATTCTCCTTATGATCTTCCTCTCAAATATTCTTAGTCTTTCTTCGTCTTTACTTGTGAGATACATTGTCTCAGCTGCGTATGTACTTACAGATCTGATTGCCACTTTGTATACTTTAAGCTTTATATTTCTGGATAAGTTCTTGTCTTTCATTAGGTTATGGTATCTTCAATATGTTTTATTGCCTGCTATTATTAGTTTCGTTATCTCGCCACTTCTCTCATTTTTTTATTTAACATTACTCCCTAGTATTTAAATGTTGAACCTTTTTGAAGGTGTAATTTTCTATTTTGATTTTATTAATTTAATTATTATCTTTTCTAATGCATATCAGGTATTTTGTTTTCACTTGATTGATTTCTAACCGTCTCTGCCTTGCTTCCTTTGCTAGGGCTGTTAGAGCTTTTGTGAGACTTCTCCAGACTTATACTAATTGTTGTGTCGAAGGGTAGGCTAAAATTTCTTTGATACCGCTGGCCTTTACTGCATCCTCTAACGCTATGTTGAAGAGAGTTGTTGAAAATGCATCTCCTTACCTCACCACAGTTTCTGCTGCGAAGGTGTTTGTGGCCTCTTCTGTTTTTATTTTTGCTCGGAAAACATTCTATTTGTTTTATTTATTCTATCTAATCATCAGATAATGCTGACTAATTTCTGTTGAATTATTGCTTTTAGACAAATATTCTATAGTTTAATATGTCTAATTTTGTTGTATTAAAATTCTGCTAAGGATAACAGATATATAAATTGACCATAATTATGATTAAAATATTTTAAATACCCTTTTAAATGTTGACTTGCAGGTAAATTCTCTCGGATTATAGGGCAACGGAAGCCATCATGCCATTCCCAAGATTCCCAGCACATCACACATTCTGCATTCAGCACAGGATTGGTGGCGCATTCCTTCCTTCGAAAGTTATTGCACCATAGGCAGAAATTCACAGACACTGCTGTCAATAAAATAAATACCTCGAATTGATTGCAGAATGTGCTTTTATTTCAAGGAAATTGTAGTGAATGGTCAAACCAATTAAAATGTATTAAATTGCTACTTTTAAATAAATTAAATAGTTTACAATAAGTAGACGCGAACTGGTTGTTAAGAAAACTACTTTTACACTTGCTTACTCTACTATCTTTTCTAAAAAGAGAATTAGGTACGACCATGATTAAATTGTGTAAGGAAAAAAACAATATATAGATTTTTGAAGAAGGAACCCTCGATCACTTTAATTAGATCAAACTTGGGGAAATCCCCAAGATGACATGTAAAAAAACGTTAACTTTGTAAGAAAATTCAGCACAAAACTGGAGTACAAAATCTAAAGGGATAAAGACACCATATTGAAGCTAAAGCAAATTGCCATAAAATGGTATACGGATAGCTCCAAGACTGATAAAGAAACTGGAGTACGGGTTTTTGGACCTAGAGCCAAATACTCAGAAAGCTTGAGCATATCAAAGCATTTTTCCAGCAGGAAATCCGTGTAATTAAAGATGTGTAGAATTTAATATAGCTAGGAACTATCGTAGATAAAAGATTGTAATCATGTCAGATAATCAAGCAGCCATTAAAGCTCTTAAATCAAACTCAATCAGTTCAAAGATGAAAACATCAAACTCTCTAAGTCACTTTTTTGTGCCCTGTCTTATATTTTCTTTCATGGATTTTTGAAATTTAGAAAGGATACAAACAATTTCAATTTCTCCTTAATATCATTTTCTTGTTTTACTTTTTAAATTTGAAAAATCCCATAAAAGATATCTCAAAATAATTAGAGTACTAAGTTAACAATCACTTCAAACCACCCCACTACAAATCTGTATTGATCAAGGTTAATCGTATAGACACCACCACAAATTAATCTTTGGACACACAAGACTCTGATGACAGTTAAGCTCGTTCAAATACTGCTAAGTTACGGATAATACAATATGGTTTCGGTGATTCATTACTTTTGAAAATGTGTTTTAAAGTTAAAACTTCTTCTGGCGGGCCTGACCCAGACTACACACAATATAGACATAAAGGGATTTTTTTCTACTTGGAAAAAAAAGAAGTGAGAAATAATTCACATTCCTCATTTGAAATATGTTATTAATATACTGCAGTATAGGTAGGTAAATCTACTGAATAGAGACAATTTCAACTACGCAAATATTTATTTTATAGTGTAATACGCACAAACTAAGTATTTTATGTGCTATATGTTGTATAGTAAAAGGCTGTGCAATCTTATACTAAAAACTAGTATGCATGTGTTGTAACTTTAAAACGTCCTAAAGGGCGTTATTCCCTTAGCTAGCTCAATACGACCTAGGTTACTTTTTAGAGTTTCACCAGTCTTCCCCCTACAAATTATACTCAAATACCCGTTTTAAATGATTTATTACAAGTTTAATAATTTACAGAGTGGGGTAAGAAGTTGGTTAACAATATACTAGAGCCAGTCCAACTTTACTCCTACCTGCACCGGAAAAACTACTAAACACAATTTTTTGCAACTGTGTAAAAAGGGATGCAGCGCTAAATGTGGTTGCAAAAAAGTTGAACTATTTTGTTCTCTGGCATGTACCTACATATTATCAAGGCCGGTCGTGTTCTAATGCTTAATCATCAACAGTGGACGATTCGTTTGATTCCGACAACATGACATGCGATACGTCGCTATTAACGCAATTTACTTGTTCTCAAAATGAAGATGATGAAGAAGAGGAAGAAAAAGAACAAGGCTAAGTTTAAGAAGAAAAAGAAGAAGAAGAAAAAAGTAGAAGAAAAAGGAGAAGAATAACCAGAGGAACAACAAGATATTGAATCAGATTAATAAACTTCATTACTTTTATTTTTATTTTTTAAATTTTTGTTAATTTGGAATAGGCCTACTGGGGAAACCACGTTAAAAAAAACGCGCTAAGTACCTACACTACCTCATAGGTGGCGTGGAAACGTGTGCACATTATGACGGTTACATCTTTTACAACTTTTTGGATCGTAATATCTCAAAAATGGTGGCTCGTATAAAAAAAATAGTTAATACGTTTTTTGTAGATGATTTTATAATATAGTCCATTTCACCGATTTTGGCCGATGACAGAAATCATACTCGAAGTAAATTTAGAGTTACATCTCTCTCAGATACAGGCAAGTTAGAAATTTAAATGAGGACGTTTGTTTTTTAATACAACACTTACGTAACTGCAACTTGTTTCACCGGTAGATAAAAAGTATTCAATACGGAAGTCTTGACTTAATTCACATTCCTAGTAACCGTCATGTACGGCTCGTTGTTGAAGGGTTGAATTTAATAATTATTAATGTCATATTTTTGTAGACGTCAAACCACACTGATAGTTTCAGAAACTCACGACCTAATTTAGAAAAAAAAACTCTCCGCCATTGGTAACTTGGATGTCAGTTTAATCTTATTTCAGTGGTTTCTAATATCAAATCGGCCAAAAACGATTAAATGGACAATATACAATTTTTGTGTAAAATATTTTTCTGAGAACATTTACCGTTTTCCTGAAAATCGCGAAATACTCATTTTTTTGACCTTTTACCTTGAATAAAATTGTTTCAATGCAATGGAATGCTAAGGAATTTCCAAATTGTATTAGAACGAAGTTCCTTTTCGGGCGTTACGACTAGTTACGACTGAGGCTAGATGCTAGCCGGAAAAAATTTAGACCAAAATATGTCACGACACGACACACGCATGTTTCTCTGTCTGTCTCTCTGTTTGTATTAAATGGTTTATTCCTGTTTTAAATTAAATTAAAATAAAAAGTAATTCTAGGTAGAGGTATGTCATCTAAACCACTGGTATTGTATAAATGGACACTTTTGTTAAAAGAAAAGAACTGTTGAAAATATGATAATGGATTTACTATTTTCTATTATGCTTTGAACAGTGTAGTGTCGCGACTTTGTTAAGTTTATACAGGTTTTTTATAGATAATAAATAATAAAATAATAGAAAATAATAACAATAATGTATCCTGACAGTGTTTCTGCACAAGTTCCGGATATTGCTGATAGAGTTAGGTAAGTAGAGATTTTATACAGACAATAATAAATGCTTATGTATGTATAAACACTCTGTTGTGTTTACAAATTACAATTCCTTCACTAATTAATCGAAAGGAACTTCGTTCCATCCGGGTGTCCCTTGACACCTCTCACTTAATATAATTATATTTTGAACAATTTTACCGATTTTTAGCTTGTTGTAACTTTTTGTATCCCGGAATGTCCAGATTGGCCGGATTATAACAATTGAAAAAATTAAACCCAAATTTAAACTTCAGCAGCCAATCACCGAGTGCCATTTTATTTATTTTTAATTTAAGTGATCATAAATAAGTTAAGTAAGACCAAGTTCATCCATCATCATTAATTGGCAAATTTCTCAACGAAACTTTATTTCCGAACAGAAAACTTTCTATTCTTAAATACAATACACCAAAAACCGTGTATGTTTATTAATATATACTAAGTTTTTGTATTATCAATTCACTTTTTAAGGTGATTTATTTTCACCTCAAACTTTTGGCAGACTCAGCTTTCCCACCTATCTACGTGAATACAACTAAAAACAATCAGCTCCGTTTGCCTTATCCAGACCGCAGGATTTTGTATGTCAAGGGTTTCTTTGGTCGCCACCTACTGGCACTGGCATTACAAAACATCATTTGAAATACGAACAAATGACGAACTGCTTGGGATAAGAAGCGGCGCATACTGCGGTTGAAGAATACTTGGCTCCGTTCCAATCCCCACAAAATGCACTTGGAAAACTTGTAGGAAACTTTATCTGTCCGACCAAAGAACAGTTCCGGATTAGACTCAAATGAATAAATTTTTATTATTGTCCTTCATCATTCTTTATTGAGTTTTTTAAAGACAATGGTTCAGAGTTGTCAGAAGCAAAGTTATTGGTATTGAAAGTCATGTATTCTTAGGGGAGGTGATAAATTTTTTACTGTTATTGCTATTCCAAAATACGATCAAATTGGTCCCAATGGACACATTAGTTCAAAAGAAAAATAAATTTATTCTGTTGACAAAATTGAAATGTTTAAAGAGAAAATATTATCATTCATAAAACAACTGCAGATTTTGAAATTACATACAAAGGAGAACATAAGAGAAAAAGTGGAATAATACTATTGAAGTGAATCTTCTTTATCTATACTAATATTATAAAGAGGAAAGGTTTGATTTTTTGTTTGTTTGAAAGGAATAGGCTCCGAAACTACTGGACCGATTTCCAAAATTCTTTTACCGTTGGCAAGCTACACTATCCCCGAGTGACATAGGCTATGTTTCATTTAAAAAAAAATAGGGATCCTTACTAAAATGCAATTAATGCAACCAAAAATGACCTTAAAATCATTACATTGCGTGCGCTGAAAATACTATTGATTAAAGAATAAAATAATGTACTACGATTTTGAAGAATATATAAATATCTACAAAAACTGCCGCGACAGCATATATCTAACTGTTATAGTTACGTCACAATAACTAATTTTTAATTTTTTAAAAGTTTTTATCTTGGTATTAATCCTTATCAAAATAACTTATTTCATAATCACGACAGATATCACAAATTTAGCATGTGCAATGGGACGAGGCTACTTATAAAGGAATTAAAGGACAATTAAGTTGTAGCAACCAATATAACTGAACCAGCAGCTAGTCAACTAGCTCATACACTGAGGATACCGATGATCCCAACTGATTTACCAAATGCATTTAAACCGCTTCAATTTCCTATCAAAACATCTTTCGCTTTTACTAATAATAAGTCTCAAGGTCAAACCTTCCAAATAGTAAGGATCGGTTTTTCTCATGGCCAACCGCCTAAGGCGGGTCGGAGCACCTGAAAATCAATTTATTTTGCTGCCAGAAAATAAACCAACATGTAATATTGTTTACAGGGAAGCGTTGACCCAATAAATTTAATGGCTTTTGTTATTTTTCTTTAATCCCCGTGCTGCTAGTTATTATTATTTCTTTAAGGTCTTTAACTTATTTGAATATTCATTCGTACGTTTACGTTTTTAGTTGTTTTATTATTTAATTTACTTCTTTGTCTTTTTTATTTATCTTCTAAGTTTGTTGTTTCCTTCTAATGTGTACGATTCGACTTAAAATTAATAAAAAATAAAAAATAAATTAAAATAGGCAAGATTATTATTTTTAATTCGTAAGTGGTTAAAAAAATTAGTGTTGTGAACTTATTTTAATAAAGTTAAGCATGTGTCTTGCCACATTTAAAAAAATATGTCACGTCCATAAAAATCCATTTTTTTTTTATCTAAGTAATAAATTTATGTTTGTAATAATGCATTGTTTTAACAAACGATTATTAGATAGTGCTACTGAAATGTCATAAAAACTGCCTTTCTCCACGACCATTAATGAATGTAATAATTCCGACTTCATTTTTAATAATAGAAAGTGTTAATTCTCACTCTTGAGGTAGAATATTCATTCTGAAACACTTGCTTCTTATGTGTTTTGCATGTATTTCCATTCTGAAACTAGTAACGGAATAACATTCTGTAATTGCTCAACAAAAAACATAGATTGCCATGAATTTCAAAACTGTCACTCAGTTTGTCAGTGTGACGTTCTAATTGTTTTGCTACAAATTTCAATTTCAATAAACAGAATTATTACATGGTCATGGAAAAAATACAGTCTGTTACACCATTATGATGAAAATTCGATTTACTCGTGGTTCCTCTCGCTCGCTACGCTTGCGTTCGGAATTTTCCACTCGTATCGAATTTTCATTCTAACCTTGTTACAGAATATACTATTCAATCCTGAAAACAACTGCAGCTTAGAAATAGACTCCTGAACGGCCAGTGTTTAAAAAAGGCAAATTTATGCTTTGGATAATTATTTACGATTTCAAAACAGGTCTAACTCGATAAAAATGTATAAAATCGCTTCAGTTAACTTCCGCTAATACTGTTAACAATTTGTAGATTTCCATCGTGGTCATCGTGGTCGAACGTCCTCAGTGATATCTGATGAAGGTCAACCAAAATCGATTGTGATTCGAAAAATATTGATACTATGCGCAAAAAAATCGATATGTGATGCACCTACCGTGAAATACAAGTGTTCTGTAGCAAAGCGCAGACAGTAATACATTCGATTTTGCATCAACACTTTGGTCTGAAAAATAACTTTAAAAAATCTATTTTCAACATCGTCACATAAGACAAAAGTTAATTATTAGCCCAATGAAAAAGTATCAATCTACCGAATTCAAGAATTTTAGGTTGGCAACACTTCTGGTGAGCGACAAAGATACATGCCGAAATGGAGACCGAATGCTCCTAACCGTTACTTCAATATTTGCAAAAAAAATGACTTTAGATTCAGATTCCTGGGGGTAGAAAACATAAAAGTACCTTTCTCGTTTACGCTCCCAAAATTTTTTAAAGATTTGATACCTTTTTCATTGGAAGATATATTCGAAAGGATTGGAAAGTAAGCAACAATCCACTGTTTGTGTGTTTCAAATTTTACTGTTTGTTCGGTTTCACTGGAGAATTCGCATCCATAACTTAGGAAGATCGAAGATAAGTTAACGTTAAATAGTATACAACAACTAAACAGCTAAAAGTTATCGAGAAAAACAGGTAAAAGAACCAACAGTGTCGTATCATATTTTATTAAAAAAACAAAATAAAAAAATAAGGATTGGTTTAAACGCATGCCAAAGAGTAAAGTCTTAAAGTCAAATATTTTGTTAAAAAATGAGTGTTCCACTTTCTGTATAAAATTACAAGGTAAAAATTCTGTATATAAAATATTTTCAAAAAAAGACAAATACAAATAATTGTAAGGTTATATGATTGAAAATAACAGACACACTTCAATTTTTCTTCCTCTAAGTTTCACAAGTAAATATTTTAAATCGCTAAAACATGTGTCGATTCATTTTTGGTAGTCTTCTGTGTAAATAGGTAATGAAAAAAAGATTGTGGGTTTAATCCCCAACAGTCCTGACATGTACCAATGTAACTTTGTGGAGACATAAGTAAATTCTCTAATATATAAAGACACCATGCAGTCCATGCACGTACGTTAAAGGAAAACATCGTGATGAATCGTGGACTTAATTGTCTAAAATTACCAACCGGCAGAGAACAAGTGTGGTGGGACCACACAGACACTCTTTTCTTTCGAATGCAAGAAGAATTATTCAAATCGGATAATTCGGTAACATACATAAAAAAATATATGGTTGAATTGAGAACCTTCTCCTTTCTTAAAGTGTAACTCACACCATTTTTAGTACTTTTAAAAGTTCAAAAACTTTTTACTTTGTGACACACAAGTTTATGTGTTTATTAACATCTAATGCACGATTAAAAGAATTAGTTATGATTTTCTAATAATCGATTTAATTTTTATACATACGAATACTGTTCTAATATACAGTGTTCCAAAATGAGCAAATAAGTGTTAATAAACATAGGTCCTCAAATTAATTAATTTGGAGATAAGAACCATTTTGCGTTCATAACTATTTTTTAATGTGTACAAAAAACAATGATATTTATTTATAAACAACAAAAACATAAAGTAAAATGAGATGTTAAAAATGCCCTCCAACCATTTCAATGCAGCTACGACATCTCCTTCGCAACTGTCAAACTCTTTTCAAAATACCTTTATTGGCTAGGATTCGATGACATCTCTGCTCTACTCTTTGCTGTGGCTCCATGAGGTTATTCACAGGAGGCGTAAACAAAAAATTTTAAATGTTAAAGGAAAAAGTCAAGGGGGTTTAAATCAGGTGATCTTGCAGGCCATGATACAGGTCAGTCTCTTCATATCAACCTAAATGCTCTCTTATGGCAATTGAAAAATGGGTATGAGCAGCATCGTGCTGGAACCACATTTGATTTCTTTGTATTAAACGAATATTGTCTAAAAGATCACCCAATGTGTGCTGCATAAACTTTAAGTAATCAGCTTCCGTTAAAATGTTAGGTAGTACAATCGGACCTAGTAACCGGTTGCCCAAATTACCTATCCAAATGTTCAACAAAAAATGTAGGTACTTGATGCCTGGATTCCACAATACTATGGGGATTTTCGTCGGCCCACATTTGCGAATTATGGAAATTAAAAACTCCATTTCGTGTAAACCCTGCCTTATCAGTAAAAAGAATGTCTGCAATAAAATTAGGGTCCTCAATATCATTTCTTAGAAACCAGCGGCAAAACTCCAAACATGCCTGATGATCAAGTGTATTTAGAGCATGCAATCGTTGGACATGGTACGGGTAAAGCTGCTGTTTGTTGAGTATTCTTCAATTCCTACCTTCGCTGATATTTTCCGCAAACTAGTTTCTGGATTTTCCTCTACTCGTGCCAATAGTGCTTCTTCGGTTTCAGGGGTGGACACCGACCTTGGTCTCCCGGTGTATCACGCAACCTTTGACACAGTCTCCCAAACACATGAACGAAAGCGTCTACATACAGACGTAGCGCTTTCTTCGCATTACCATTTGCACGACCGTACGTACCTACATGAAATGCATATATCAGTTAATTTAATATTACTGTAAACCGGCATTGCGAAAATTTGTAAAATTGTTCACTAACAACTAAGTAATAGCTACAAATAATAATATCTAGATTAAACATCGATCGAATTTAATAAGAAAAGCAAGTTTTCGAGAATAAAAAAAGAGATTATGCAAATATGATACATAAACACAAAACACTCCGTATTTCCGAAACTGTTAATTTGCGCACATATGTTTATTAAGACTTTTCTGCATATTTTGGGCGATGCTATCACCCATTTCATTTTGTGACACTTTTTTTAACACACTGTATAACACAGAAAAACTTGTAAATTTGAATATTTTTATTTATAATCATTTTAAATAAAAATTGAAAAAACAATCAACTATTATGGTTCAATGAGAAAAAATAAAATCGAGATATGCATTTTCATAATCGAATGACAAGTAAATTAACTCGCGCGTTGTAAATGTGAATTTTAAAATAAACATCAAACTTTTAGTTAATATTATTTTTATTAAAATAAGAGTTTTTTCTGACCTTTACCGGAAAAGGTCGTTTTCGAGACGATTTTGATGTAATCAATAGTATTAATTCTGGACGAAGGACCAAAAAGGTATTTTATTTCATCCTGACCAGTAAATACACTTCCCTGTAATCAATTTGGCGCCGGTAAGTAAAACATTACGGTATCAGGTACTGTAATGTGTTGCCTAGCAACGCTGCTCTGATTGCTTAAGGGAAGACAATTACTTTTAATTTTTGACATTTAAAAATACTATAATGACTATAAAATAAAAATAAAATAATTAATTACTTACTTTTACATCCATATTTAAAAAGAAGTCAATGTTATTCAATTTTATATTAACAATTAAATTTTAATAATAAAAAAAATATTTGACAGTGACAGATGGCTTTTAAGGTAATTTGACCTAACTAATCAGGTTACGAACTATTTTTATTCAAGTTACGAACTACTGTTAAAATTTTTATGAATTTATTAATTTATAAAAACAGGATGAAATAAAATATAATACGATACATGGTCGTTAGGTGTTATTACAGTACTCGTTTTTATTTCCGGACTTGGCTCCTACGTCGCCTCGTCCGTAAACTAACTCGTACTGTAATAAGTCACCTACCGACCTTGTAACGTATAATACTATAAATGACTCCCGGTAATTAAGATACTATTTCTGATATTCCTTTTGATAAATATTTTCTCGCTACGAGTTAAATCTTAGTCCATTTCTGTATTATGAATATATACGGGTTTTTAGTTTATAGAAGCTGAATTTATGAGATATTCTCGAAAGCACGATGAGCCTGGCGCTAACTGTTCTCTTATAAATTTACAACAATTAACTGGCGATTTATATCTCCAGTGTTCCACTTCCTTCCTTTTTCAATAATTAGCTAAAAGCTGGCTACGAGATAATATATACGTGCTTATATAATGCATAAAATGCGCGAACATTAAGATTATAATATGAGACTGTTATATTTATTATTATATAATTATTTATAAAACAACAGATTTTACTTAAGGAAAAATGGCTAACGCATGTAGTTTGCTTGTAGAGGACATGTTGATAAAAATATATGTGACATGTTAAAAAAATGGAAAAATGTCTGCAATAAGTTACCATAGTATCATCTAAGCCCACTAAAAATATTTGCCTTTAATATATTTCTTAACAGTTAATTGGACCTTTTCAAATACAAATTCAGGTCTCTTTTTATAATTTTTCTTGGATCTGGGATCGTTTTTTAATCGAGAAGAATTCTGATAAAATTAATTTATTTCCACTATTGTGTAAATACATCTAGTTCATTTACTAATCCAAATGAAATAACCCCATTTCGTAGAGATAGTCTTAATTGGATAAAATATCACGTAGAAACAGAATTAATAAATGCTTTTCTACAAATCTGGGAAAAAATCTAAGCCAAAGGAATAATATCGAGAACATATAATATTTTATTTTAAGAATGTAAAAATCGTAAGGTTTAGTGAATTTATAAAAAGATCAATTTGGAGAATTCAGAGTATTATTATTTTATTTTTCTGCTGTTGCGCTTGATGCATTACAGACCAAGGTTTTATACAGGGGAAAAAAGGCAGTTGGCACATTAGAATGTGAGAAACAAGTTTTAAGAAATTTCAAAGTTATAAGTTATGCTTTTAAACTCTCTTTTCTGGACGCATAGTTTCGCAACACTATAATAACACTATAGTTAGAGTTAAAGATATCAAAAAAGAAAAGATAACTAGAGAAAGAGAGAGAGAGAGAGAAAATAATAGAGTGCGGGAATGAGTGAGTGATATATGAATATACAACGAAGGCTTAATTATCTTTCAGGCAAATTTAGAGGCAAATTTTCAAAACAGGTCGATTTTCATTTTTAGGTTCCAATTTTTTGACAAATTTAATACAAGTGAGTTTGTCCCACCTGGTCAGGATGACATAGTCAAACATTTTTTTAACAATGAATAGAGGTCTTGTGATAGCTCATTTGAAAGCTGCAATTTTCCATTCAATGAAATAAAATTTTAAAAAATTAATTATGTGTACAGGGTGGCAAAAGAAGGTTTAGTTTTTAAATTAAATATATTTTACTGTTCAACAAAATGTTTATTTATTGAACCGACGGCTAAATAATTGAAGTTTCCCACGCACTAATTTGTGTATATTCTCCATTCGATTCTAAAGATCGGCGACATATTCTGCACGGGCCACTTCTTTACCAGGTTTACAACCAAACACCAAATCTCATTTTCCTACCGAGCAGGACCTTCGCAGGCGTTTGGCCTGTTGATTCGTTAGTGACCGATCGAATTGCGATTAGGAATAGTGGAATATGTCGATCCCAATCCCTCTGACACTTTGACACCACTTTTTACAGATAGTTCGTTATAGTCCAATTCATACGTTCCACCATTACATCAGACTGAGGATGCATCGCTTTGGTTCTATAGTTTTGTGGATGCCCAACCTTTGACAAACTTCTTGACACAGGCTGCTCTCAAAATTTTTTCCTTGGTCTGAATCCAATTTTAGTCTTACCCCAAAACGGCTTACGAATTCGTTAGCTAATATATGTGCTAAAGTGGTGTCTTTCTGATTGGGAACTGCGTAGGCCTTAACCCATTTAGTGAAATAACCCATTACATCAAAGATGTACTATTTTCTTACATCGCTCTGTGCAGGTGGTCCTAATACATCTACTGCGATTCTGCCAAAAGGATTTCCGACCAGGTATGGTTGCATTTCCGCCTTCGGTTTTTGATGCGGATCATTACTGGCAGCACATGTAGTGCATTTACGACACCACTTATCATCAATATTTGGCAGAGGATAACTGGTCTTCTTAGTTACATCATTAGGCTTTCGATAGTCGACAGAAAACCGCATTGATCTGCCTTTTTTCCTCACTAATACCACAGAAAAAGCTCATGGACTACTGGAAGGTTCGACTATGTCATTTCGATTAATTTTTTTAGGGCTTTTTCTGCCTCTTCCTTTTTAATTTGGGGCTGCCGTCGTGGTACCTGTTGAATCAGACGTGCAAATCAATTTTGTGTTTGACAATATAATTTCTTCCAAGTTTATTTTTAGAACCAAATACAGGTTTATAACAGTAAAGCAGGTCTCTTACCTGTTCTTTCCGAGAGGAACTGAATGATTGTTCAAGTCGATGACTCGATGGGTACCACTTCGGCAGATCTAACAAGAATCTTTCCAACAAAGAGTCCTTTTCCCAATGCATGGTCAGGTTTTTTTGGCTCCATCCTGGCTCTATCCAACCACGCTATTACGACACATTTTTTAAATGTTTTAAAGTTTGTTTCCTATCAATGTAAACTTTTTCCATAGGAAAACATCAAGTGGTGGAAGATCTGGAAATCTATTGTTCCTCGCCTACCAGTCCATCTCCAACGAAAACATCTAATAATCACGAACAGGCAATGCACAGTACACCATCTTGCTGAAACAATATGATTGTTATCACTTAACGAATTAGGATTTTCATTTTGAAAATTTTCTATAAGGGCTACTATAAGTTAATGTTGTAAAAAATCAAGATACCTTAGTCCCGTAAGAGGCTCGTTATCAAAAAAAGGACGTATCTTCCACTATACCTTAACAGATACATTCCACTTTTTGAGGCTGCTGAGTGTGTGCCTTATTTATTCTATAGGCTCCTTTACTTTAATATCTGCAATTTTGCTGACTTACATTATTATGTAAATAAAAAGTTGCTTCATTCAAGAAAAGAATTTGACAAATGAAGCGTAGATTTTGAATGCATAAAACTTGCATAATTTCACAAAACTGCATTCGGCGATCTGGGTCATCCTCGTTGAGTTCCTGGACGTTAACAATTTTATACGGTTGATATTTTTTTAGCACACATAAAACCGAAACAAAAAATGCTATAATATCATGCAAATATTTATTTTATATGATGTAATAATAAATACAAACAAAGTACATTATGTGCTTTATAGATGTAAATTTGTATGTATCAATTGTTAACACTTCCATAAAAAATCGAAACTTTAGTTGTTTATATAAAATCATTATAATTTTTAGTTAACATAAAATGTGACACAATATTCGCTACAAATTGGATTTACAACAATCGCAATTACTCCAGTCAATGAGAGCAAAAATAGGATTTCTATTGTGTACACATCCGCAATCAACTACATCTCATGATAAGTAAATTATACATACAAAATAGTATATTGTAATACAAGTGTTACAATGACAGGTTTCGTAGTACGAGTGCAGTTTGTGAAACGAACCGCGAAGCGGTGAGTTTCGCACAGAACGAGTACTACAAACCGTCATTGTAATTCGAGTGTTACATACTATTTTTTATAATGATTTTTTAAAAGTATAAAAATATATATAAAATGAGAGTTTTTCGAAATATTTATTTATGTTGGCAATCTTGACACTTTTGACACTTGTCAGTTTTATTGATTTTAAATTTGAATGTTTGTCAAATTTGTATAAAATATTCCGAATTTAGCAATAACGCTGATAATGTAGTTAATAATTTACTAAAACATACTTCTTGATTTAGGTACTACCTGAACTCTTTCGTTGACAATCAGTGCAGTGCAACCAATTGTGTACAACAAAAAGTTACCAAAAACAGTGTTACAATGAATCTATTTCGATACTGTTTTTAGTGTCGAAATAGAAACTTTGTGAACGTGAATTATAAAAAATATTATTGATATATACTTTTAATAAATACAAAATACCCTTCTTTAGCTTTACCTTACCCCAAATCTTTTGAAAACCGTGAATAATATCCAAATACTCATATATTTATGTATATAAACATTTACTGAAATACTGACGCTAAAATTCATATTTCAGTTCCGGTATCTAACACGGCAACAGATGCTGAACTTACAAACAGCATAGAAGAAGAGGAGGAGGAAGAGGACGAAGAGGACGATTCGCTTATCCTCGAGGACGATTTTACGACACACGGATTAGAGAGATTAAGTTCGGCTGCGACCTGTCTTGTTGCAGGGGTCGAATATACTCACGGGCAACAGGTAACAATTCATTTTATCCTTTTTATCCAGATTATATGATTGTGAGTTTAAACTTATGATCAGCGTTTATATATACCTATACAATTTATTTTTATTCAGATTATATGTTTATGAGTTTAAAATTATGATCAGCGTTATTACTAATTTTTGAGAGCTCAAGTTTACTTTAATGGCATACTAGTATAACACAGGTAGGTACCTCCAATTTCATTAGCTCAAATTTTTGCCGATTAATATTTATCCTTATTATCACTCAGTAGTTACCTGGGCGATCGAGCTTCGCCCAGGTACTATTTCAGCATATTTAACAACCATTTTATGTAGGAAAATGATGTTGGCTGAAAAAATAGAAACAACTAATTTTCCCAGACGTGGTACCCAACTAGAACGATTTTTTGCTTCCATGTGCACCTACATTTGAAATTTCAATGAAATCATTAGTCTTTTTCGAAACCACTATGTATAATTGACCCTGGATTTTTGGATTAAAAGTCCAATGTATTACCAACAGTGCTACCCGAGCTGATATGCAGTATATCACAGGTTATCGTACCCTAACAACTATCTTATGTGGGAAAATGATTTTGGGTGAAAAAATGGAAGAAAACGAATTATCCCTGACGTCAGATCGAGTGTACAACTTCATCTCTTTATATTATCTTCTATACATGTAATCGTCGTGGTTTCAATAAAAAATTTACTTCGATTTCGCCCAACTATCCTCTTTTGTAGGTACCTTATTTCCCCTTGAATCTAAAGAATTTGTAGCTTTGTTTAGATTAGATTTCTTTAAGTATAAGGGAATAAATAACTACTGGTTTACAAATAAACAGTATAAATTTATTAAAAGACAAAGTAAAAGTGACAACCATTGACTGTTAAGAAGACACCTGAAGATAACCAACTACTTGTAAGATATAAGTCATAATTTAAGGTTCTGAGAAGCTTTGAAAATGTCAACATAAAAAAGAAGGTGGCGCGATTGTTTATAATATATGTTATATGCTATATGTACTATATGCTATATGTTATGCTATATGTACTTAAGGTGTGAGTAAGTGTCACATGTGGCATGAGTTCAATTTAAAAGCGATATAACTAAGCATTCATAGCTTAGTTCTTAGAGCGTTGTCGATTATAGTCAGAGATTGCGGGTTCGAGTTCTGCTGGATGTGACATTTTTTTCAATTTCTCCTTTATGTCATTTAATATATGTATTCTTATTTGTTTACTTTCTAAAATTTTAAATATTTTAAAATTTCAAAACACACTTACATATTATGCATAAATTTTTCATGTATTGTATTAAATTTTAATATGTTTTCTAGTATTCCATGCTTTAAATGGATATTATCATGAACGCACGACCGCGTTTTCAGTACACGACCTTTATTTCCACTAGGAATTCGATGGTATTCAAATGGCAAACAGTGTGATTTTTTAAATTCATATTCAAATATTTCGCTGGTATTTATCGCATCATTAAACCAGATTATTAAGTAAAAAGTAGATTGAGTTATACGTGGTGTAAATGAAATAAGCAAAATTTACAAAAAGAACTTTTTATAATAGAAAGTTTTTTACTAATTTATAGGTCATATTTTGTGTCATCTCAACAATGCACAGCATCCCTGACATTGTAAAAATATTAAGTCATACAACGCTGTGATTGATCATAGAGAAGATTGTTTCCTTGTTAACAAAATCAAGGGTAGTTGTATCTAAAAACTTTCTAAAACAGTTTATTTTATTACCAGTTAAAATAATACAAAAAAAAAGAAAAAAAACTTCTCTGTCGCCTAATCGATCCCATTATGATAAAATAACAGAACTGTCACAAGTGGACTGATCCGCCGCTTAACCAACTACGCTACGAACGATTTATTTAATAACTTTCAAAATAATATTATCTATACACAACTTAGATCATGTTTAATATCAATTCGGTATAAATTTCGAAATCTATGTATATGTCTATATACACTTGAAACATGCATTGTCATCCAGTTCTTAGCTATCCTGAAAATTTCAGAGCTCTAGGTAGTCGGGAAATAGGTTTAAATTCGATTACAAATTCCACGGAATGACATAGAGACACAGAACACGGCGAAAATATAAAAAACTTTCTAAAATATGGGCCACGTCTATAACTCTTACGTGGTTTGACGTTTTTTTTTTTCAATTTTAGAGTTTTAGTTTGGCCGAAATTTATGCCAACTTTAAATTTTTAATTGTAACCCAGTATATTTTTAAATTTTGTGATTTACAATACATGTCGAATCCAACTTATCTATCATTTTTAATTTTTCAAAAATAAATCATTAAGTGACTAACTGTATATTCACATGTATCATATTAAGCGGTAAACCATTGCAAGATTCGTACTTTCATCTTGAGGACGACCGACATTAAGGCGTGTTTACATGATGCCAGTGACTGGCATACCAGCGCTGGCATGGTACTGGCATCATGTAAACACTTTCTTCTGCCAGTCCAGCGCTGACTGCCAGCGCTGTCTCGAATAGAAAGTTGGACTATTTTTCATGCCAGTGGCCCTCGCCCGCGTGCCCTTCAACCCCGCGCCAGTGGTTGTAGACACGTGTAAACACCTCGTTCCAGTGACTGGCGTACATGTGAAAGGTAAACTTCACCAAGTAGGAACTAGGGTGCCAGTGAGACTGTCGCCAGCTACTGGATACGTGTAAACGTACCAGTCCAGCGCTGGCCTAATCAAGCACTGGCATACCAGTAAGACTTGCGCCAGTTACTGGCATCATTTAAACACGCCATCACCCTCCGTAGTCAGTCTCAAAAAGAAATTATAACAGTCTTTATGATATTTAGCTTCGGCAGCTATTAAATCATGTTCAAACTGAATTCGAGTAATAATAGCTTTTGCTACATTGTCAGAACAAGTCTGTGCTATACTCAAAATTGTTTATTTAAATGAAATTTGAAGTCGATATTTAAGTTTTTTTTATTTTCAATCTCTTCGTTCAATTCATTGCCACAAAATAAACAACACTTATGTACCTACATAAGAGAATTTAAATTTTAAATTTTTTATAGTACACGAAAGACATCCATATGTATTAAAGTGTTTTAATAAATCTACATAACTAACATTAGTTTTTAATATTGTCACGCCTGGGGAGATAGAGGGAGAATGTGCCTTAATGTTTTGTGATGAGGGGTAGCTTACTGAAGGCACTTTCCACCCAGATCGTGGTTATCTAACCCCTGGCTAGGTATCCTGCTGAAGGCAGAAAACTAACCAAGGGAAAGATTAGATAAACAACAGGAAACAAACAACAAATATATTAACAAAGAAACCAAACAAACAAGCAATAACAATAAATAATTAAAATATGAATAATGACTAACTAAATACAATGATCTTAACTAATCTTACCAAATAACCTACATGGTGGCATGTCACATTTACTCACGAAAATAAGTCAAGAGTCACAACGGCCAGACCTAAGGGTCTGTTTTAGGGACACCCCAAAGGGTGACCCTTACAGACAATCTTAGACTCCGAACTCCCCGTGTCCGACCTCAACAACTTGCTTTTATAGCCAATTCATATTCTACGTCAGAATAAAAATTAAACTATTTAAACACGTGTCGAGATCTAACGCAATGACTTTGACCTGGTAAAATGTAATACAAAACAATACAGTAATACAGTGATACAATAAACTAATAAATTAATATCTAGGGCAAAACTGCCCTCTTATCGTATGTGACAATATAAAATCTCAGTTATTTACTTCAGCTATCATAAACACATCCAACAGTAAAAGGAAACGGAAAAATTACACTTTAGTCTCCGGCCGTCAAATTTTCAGTTCGCGCAGACAAAGCTGATAGCTTCTCATTATTACTCGCTAATAGTAGCAAACGCAATCTTGTTTTCACTTTAAGCCTTTATCTTTGACGTTAATGTCTGCAGTATTTCTAATCTGACTTTATCTTCGTAATTTTCCCCAGTTCTCTTTCCCTTTAATCAACAAAGAATTTTATGCCAATTTTCGTTTTAAAATTCCTTAATAATTGGTTGGGTGATAATACATTCCTGACAAAAAGAAATGTTCTTTAAGCAAGGCAAAACTCGTATTACTGGTTTCGGTTTCAATTGCTATATTTTTGTATACTTACGCTTGTAAGAATGATAATTTAAGAATTATACATAATTATTTTTAAAAGATTCATACCAATTAGAGATAATTGTGTCTAGAAGCCAAATTCGCTAAAGGTTTTTAATAAAAGAGAAACAACTTCGATGTAAATAAACAGTTTTTCGAGTTTCACAATTTTATTATATAAAAAATTTATAAATACTAAGTAAAACATATTAGGATCTCCTCGAATATAAAAAGAAAACAACAAACAGATATTACGAGGGTTGTCTTTTTGGTTTTGCATAAAGCCGCTTAGAAGGCGCCAACAATAAAACTTTCAGATATAAATCTAACCTCAATCTTTTGTTGACATAAATTTAAAATTTCATTGCGATACAACAAGTCGTGTAGGTAAAGTGAATTTTTGAACTTAGCAAATCGGTCAAAAAATGAAGAACATTTTCAAGCAATAATTTTTTACAATTTTGGATTAGGTTATCTCAACATCAAGGTCTCGCTAAAATTCCCGCTGGTATTGCGAATTTCAACGAGGTTGCTCCAGTCTTAGCAACGAATCCAGACTAGGTCTACTTAAAGCAGCAGCCACACAGTAATTAAGGATGACCGATGTGTAACATCCGCGAGATAGGGGCAACTTTGGACATTTCAAAGACCTCGATCCAAAAGATCTTACATAAAGAACTGGGTGTTACGAAGATGGTTTCTGGTTAGATCTCTCATTTGCTTACAGAAGGAGCAAAAAGGGGTTCGCGTCAATTGGTGTCGTAAAACATTGGAAGGGTTCAACAAAGGAAGCTCAAAAACTGGTTATAGTATTAATATTTGCCGTAATTTTTGGATTTACTCCTTCGAACTGGAAAATAAATGCTAATTCACGATGTGGGTGAATCACGAAAAGAAAAACCAACAAAAGTTCTAGATGTTTGGGTCGCAACTTTTGTGTCAAAATCTGGTCATGTAGCAACAATTGCTTTAAAAGATCAAAGAAAGGTTACTTTCGATTGGTGTATAAACGTTTATTTTCCAGAAGTTATCGCAAAACTCCGACAAAGCAACACACAACTGCGAATTAGGACAATGCAAGTGCTCACACTGTCCAAAAGACAATTAAGGTTTTGGAGCTTTAAAATTGTTAGATCATCTACCGTAAGTTCCAACGACTTCTTCACGTTTCTAAATATCAAGAATTCAATCCGTAGGCAGCAATTACAGTTGCCAGAAGGAGCTAACGATGCCTTTAAAACAGCGATTTTGTAGGTGTCAACTGAAGGTTGGAATAACTATTTTACCAATTGGTTTGAACGTATACAAAAGTATATCGATCTTGGTGGGATATATTTTGAATAGCATTAAAGGAGTTTACATCTATATATTTTTTTGTCTTGCCAAATGCAAAATTAAAAGACAACCTTCGTATAAACAACTATACCTTCAAGGTGTTTTAAAATGATTTGTTTCTAGAAGTCAATTTCAAAAGTTTTTCCAAATAATCTACACTTATGGAATTTTTACAAACACTCAAACAATATATCGAATCCTAAATAAGATAAAATACTATTTTTTGTTTATATTTGAAGTACGCTAATTTTGTTTATAAACCTTGACAAATTTTAAATGTGTTACAAAAACACTTACAAAATTTTCCATAAATGTCAAGTAAATTTATTTATAATTTAAAAAACCTTTTTAAAGCCTGGCAAATTAACAGTACAAAGAAAATTCTATGTAATGAGCACCTCTTTTAATTGCACAGCATATTTTAGTTTTACTATAAAACAAAATAAGTTGTATATGAAGATTTTCTTTCTTAATTGGAGATAGGTTTTAAAAAAATTCCTTTCCAGTAATTTTACTCGAAACTTTCTCCCAAAGCTATAGCTTGGGACTATCTAATACTGCTTACTCATTATTAGATGCGCCTTAACCCTATCATATAACTCTGCTTGCTCTTTTCTCCTTAATAAGGTTATGAGAGCCTAGCCATGTAGCAGTTTCCATAGCATAGTATAGTATAAAAAGATGATTAGCCATTAATTACCAGATAACTTAGGGAGGGAGCTGACAAGTGGGCAAACAAAGGAGCTGAAAGCCCGCTCATTGGACCAGAGCCGACGTGTGGTAGGTATTGCTTACAACACTGCACGAAGAGCTGTTCGCCAGTGGATGGGCATAGAACATCGAAAGAGCTGGGAAAGAACAGAAGTTAACATACAGTCAAAGAGAATGCTGCAGACACATACTGGTGCTATAGCGGCAGATGCCCTTGGGCTGAGGAGGAAGACCCTGCGGAAAGTGGTTGGCTTCATCAGCGGCCACTGGGTATTCCGCGGACATCTGCATAAGATGGGAATTCAAGTTGAAAACCTCCTATGTAGAAAATGCGGTGAGGAGGAGGAGACAGCCTTCCACGTGATATTCATGTGCCCAGCCCTGCAACGTCTGCGTGTGAGATCCCTTGGCCTACCGATCGGAGATCAAAGGGAAGAACGGGTAACCATAGTCAAAAGGATCTCATGGTTCATTAAGAACCTGGGATTTGACGGAGAATGAGGACCTGTGAATGAGGGTGCACAATAAGCTGTACTAGCTGCGATGCAATCCCATGGTCTACCCCTAAGCCTGGCCCTCTGTTAAAAAAAAAAGAAACCAGATAACTTAAAAAACTTCATAAAAAACTTATTAATTCAATAAAAACAGTTTCGGTTAATGAGTCTGTCGCAACACCCCTTACCTGAGCCCAGTAGGGTGCTAATAAAAGAGCAATAAAAGAGACCTTTTCGCCTACCCTCACCGCATGTGGTTGTATGAATTCACGATTTTACAATCTATTGTTTATATTTAACAAATATATGTGTTTAATTTTTTATAAATAAAAATAAATAAATATCAGAAACGTAAAGATATTTTTTTTCTGATTTCAACCATATATAATACTTACGGAAAATTACTTCCATCAGAATCTTTTGTTAGAATCTAACGTTAAAGTTACCCCTAGTCGCTCCTAAAGAAGTTTTGCTTCAATAATAGGTAAACAATATTAAAAATATACACACATTTCGTTTAGAATGTGTGATTTTGTAGCTGTATCTACCTTATTGTAATACAACACAACAAAAGAGCCTTCGATAGTTAGATCACCATTTCTTTTTGTAGCATTTTATAGCATATTCCATAAAATTTAAAATCCTGAGTTGAGTTTGTTTTCTTCAGTTCTACGAAGGATCTGTTATTGCTGGTATAAGATCAGCCATCCTGACTAGTGGTTTTATGGCCTTTTTGGCTACCTAACCAAACCTAAAATAAGTATAAGCAAGTGTTAAAACATTTCGAATATTATTATTTTATGAACAAAAACGTGCAACATGCTTCTTTACTTAACGTAAAGCTTCCCTATAAACAATTATTTACTATCATAATATGTATGTATGTTATATAAACTTACTTAATCAAATCATAATGAATGTCGCTGTCTCGTCTTTTTTTCATTCTCATTTTTCTTTAAATCTTTCTGGCGCTGATTCTTTTTCTTTTTAGCTCTTTAAGTCTATAAAACGAAAATAGCTAGGTATAAATAATAGGTATAAATAATTAGGTATAAATAGTGTAATTACACACCAAAAATAAAATGTATGCATATAGAGTACGTACTCACTCATTTTCATTCAATATTTTTTCATCACTTTCTCCATTAATAAGTCCACTTTGTTTATTCATATTTAAAACAAACACTTTATACACAAATTTAAACTATTTACCACCAATGTATTTTGGTTGACAAGCTGTCAATTCATACAATTACAGATTTAATTTTATTTAATACAGTAGGTGGAATCGTGTTAGGTATTTTGTATCAGGTTTTGTTTCCGGTACGCGGTACATTAGAATGACGTCACGTCCGTTAGAATTATTGAGTTACCCCTAGTCGCGACTAAAGAAGTTTTACTTCAAAAATCGTGGAGTGCTATTAAATGAGAGGAGTGGAAGTTGGAAATAGGAGTGACAATGCACATTTTTTATGTTTTTGAATATATCTTATTAAAAAGGCAAATTTTGATATAGCCTTTAGAAAAAAAATTGTTGAGAATTAGATTTTACTTAAAATTGATAAATTAAATAATATTTTAATCCCAGAAATTGTTAATATCAAAAAAAAAGAAAAATGGAAAATTTAGATTTTTTTGCCTTTTTTGATTTTTTTTTTCTATAGCCCTTTTGGGTTAATATAGGTATAGAAATTTTATTATTTCAAGATGAAACTTCCTTTAAAATGGTGAGTTGTAGGCGTTTGTTGGTTTAAAGCTAAGTAAGTCTCTCTCTCATTAACGTCATCCTATATGTGCTTAAGGAGAAAGTGAGTAAGTGCCACATGTGGCATGAGTTGATTTTAACGACTATTTGGCTATTTGATGGCTAAGCACCTATAGCTTAGTTGTTAGAGCGTCAGCGCAGAGAGCTGAAGGTTGCGAGTTCGAGTCTCGCTGGGTGCGACATTTTTTCAATTTCTCCTTAATGTCATTTAATATATTTTTGTTTGTATACTTTCTAAAATTTTCAAAATTTCAAAATTTTTAAAAAATAGATTTTTGGTTTAAAGCAGCCCTTGTTTCAGATTTTATCTGCTTTATATTTATGATAAATATTCTTATATTTTTAATTAATATTTACAAGGATTTTTGTTGCACGAACCGGTTAAATAATTTGTTTAGTTAAACAAACGTGTATGCTATTAAATTTAAGAGTGAAAATCAAATTTTATTTTTTTTAACTTATTTTGAAAACGAATCAAAATTTTGACATAGTTTATAAAAATTAAAATTAATTAAATTTAATTTATCTTTAATTAGGAAATTATTTTTATTAATTTGACGAAATAGCAATTTAATTTATCACTATTTTGTTTTAAAAAATACCAACGTTAGAATAAACGTTTATACCACAATTTTTAAGAAATCTTGAACGCAAAAAAGTTTTGGACAAAAAATCAAAAAAGGCTAATAAATCTAAATTATGCTCTCTTTTTCTTTTTATTTTAACAAATTTAGGGATTAATTTTTTTTAAATAATTTTAATATATTACTTTTAAGTGAAACTTAAACTTGTGTACAAAAATTTTCTTAAGAGCTATATCAAAATTATTTCTTCGTTATATTGGTCTATCAGAGATCGCTTTATCATTTTTCCCCAATTATCTCCAGAATAGGTCGCAGCGAGTCAAGTTATCTGGTGAACTTTCCGACCCTTTGCCCTTGCCTGCTGGTATGCCACAGAGATTCCTTTATCATTCTTCCCCAGTTATCTCCAGAATAGGTCGCAGCGAGTCAAGTTATCTGGTGAACTTTCCGACCCTTTGCTCTTGCCTGCTGGTATGCCACAGGGATCTATTTTGGGTCCCTTGCTGTATACCATATATACTTCAGATACGTTGTTTAAAGTTGTGCAAGTATCATCTATATGCCGATGATACGTAATTGTACTTTCCATTTTGCACTAAAGAGGTGACACTGGCGGAGCACATTATCAATGAAGATTTAATTCGTCTAAAATTCAATGCGATTAATTATTTTTTAAAAATTAATCCTCAAAAGTCCGTTATTTTCTTCAGCAGAATCTACGTTTGAAGCTTAACAATGATTTAATGAGGTTTTCATCGGTGGCCAGGAATTTGGGTCTGATGATGGATGTTAGTGGTTGCTTTAGAGAGAATATTTCCATTTATTTCTATTTCCGTTAAAAAAAGCCTATTTATCTTTTATCTCTTTCGTAAGTGTTTGCCAATTGGTTTACGTAAAACACTAAATAAATCACCTGTTCTGAGTAATTTTAATTTCTGTGATATTGTTTACGGCCCATGCCTTGATAGCTTTAATTCTTCTAGGATCTAAAAGGTTCAGAATTTCTGTTTGCGCTTTTTATATGGTATCCGTCGTCGTAATCATGTCTCTGGTGCCCTGAGGATTTCTGGATGGATGAATATGGCAAAGGATTCATGTGTTGAGTTTCTTTTACAAGATTTTAGATAGAGTCCACCGGACATTCACAATATAAACCTACGCCATCGTGGTCTTCTCTCTATTCCTCCTCATTGTAGCAGTCGATCTTTTACATACACAATGGCGTCTTCTTATAATTATATTCTTGTTGAATGGAAAAGTCTAAGTTCGGCCATGTACAACGCATTTCATTAATAGAGCTTATAATTGAATATCGTGTTTGTAGCACTTTGTTTTTTAGTGTACATATGTGTTGCTGGGTCGAGTGAATAGCGCCCTGTTAGATGTAATTGTGAGCATTGTTGGAATATCAATGTGTGACTTTTTAAATCATCCATTGAATCAACACTATTTGCTAAGGTTTAATTTTAGTTAAAGTTTTATGAATGTATATTTAATTTCCGTTTTTAGTTTTGTTTTTATTCTACTAAGCAATAAATTATATTTGACACATCTTCAATTTCTGCTTTATGTCCAACTCATATCCTGCGGCTAGGAAAATATCCATGGTAAAGCCTATAGCAAAAACAAAACATGCTCAAAAATATGAAGATCTCCGACCTATTAGTATTCTTTCGGTACTTAGTAAGATTTTTGAGAAATTAATTTCAGTTCAGCTTCGAACTCATTTGAACTCTTGCAATATATTACCATCAAGGCAATCTGGATTTAGACCAGGCTATGGGTGTGCATCTGCTCTTTCCTGTATCTCAGACGATTATTTTGCAGCTTTGGACAAAGGAAAACTTACCGCTTTAGTGCTCTTAGATTATTCTAAAGCATTTGATACTATAAACCACCAAATACTACTATCGGTTTTACATTATATAGGACTTGGAGGTGAAGCGATATCATTATTTTCAGATTATTTGGGCCATCGCTTTCAGTATGTTGACTCAACTGGTAAAGTCTCGCGATTGGAGAGAGTACTTTCGGGAGTTTCCCAAGAATCTATCTTGGGTCCTATGCTTTTTACAATATATACTTCAACTTTATTCAATTGCCTTGATTTTTGTCATTATCATAGTTATACCGATGACACTCAAGTATATCTATCATTCTATGAACATGATGTTGATGTTGGTATGCAGAGATTGAACTTGGATTTATCTAAGTTAACTCGACTCTCTGCTAAGCATAAATTAAAAATGAATCCTACAAAATCCCAGACTTGCTTTTTGGTGGGCCGGCAGCTCGTGAGAGAGTTACTGATAATATTCGAATTGAGATTGACGGTCTAAACTTGCCCATTGTGGCCTCCGCCAAGAATTTGGGACTTATTATAGATACCAATCTAAGGTTTAAATTGCATATTAACAGCTTAATTGTAAAAAGTTATACTCTGTGCTGAAAATTCTGTACCAAAGTAGACATTTGTTAAGTTCGAGTGTTAAAATCTTACTGTGTGATTCATTAGTCCTTTCAAACTTAAATTACTGTGATGTGATTTACGGTCCTTGCCTTGATTGTACAGATAAGGCAAGAGTGCAGAGGGTGCAGAACGCATGCCTCAGGTTCATCCATGGAAAGAGGAGACGTGATAGAATTTCTCATTTGGTGTCGGAGACTGGATGGCTTAATATGGCTAATCGAAAATCGTTACATAGTGTATACTTTTTTCATAGTGTGATATCGACAAAAAAGCCTGCATATCTTTATGATAAGATCAGATTTAGAACAGATGTACATAATATAAATATTCGCCAAAAGGACACATTAGATATCCCAAAACATCGCCTACATCTTTTCAAACGGTCTTTTTTATATCAGATCATGCTACTATACAACCAAGTTCCTACGTATTTGAAAACGCTATCTGTTGGCAGTTTTAAGGCTAGACTTAAAACCTTGATGTATGAGGGCCAGATCAGGTTCTGTGAGTGAGTGCGGACAAAGTGATTCTTCCCAATCCTTCCTTTTTCCTTCTCCTTTCTTTTTTTATGTGGTGCTGGTTAATGGGATTTTGTAAATTATGTCTTGGGATGAAAAATTTTAGCAGGAAGATGACTTGTTCATCCTACTGAATTTTATTCCTTTTAACAAGTGGCAGGATGTTGATCTCTTGGTGTGTTAGTTTTAGAAAAAAAATTGTTCATACTGAATATTATAATTTATATAAGCATCTTAATTCTGTAGCTACTTGTTAATAAACATATTTTGAATTTAAATTTGATTGATTGATTGATTGATTAACGGTGTAGTTTTTTGACTTACGTTAAGGTATTGAGCATTCCATACTCGTTATAGAATATTTATCGATAATAAATTACGTATTTGTGATATCTGCAACTGTAAATTATCTTTGTAGTTATATTTAATGCACAAGGACAAACTTTCAACATTTATTAATTAAGTTTAATTAAAGTTTGAGGTAGTTAGGATTATAAGTTTTCTAATTAGCCTTTATGACTGTGAGTAACACATGTGTCTGTTGTTATTATACCTACGTAGTAAAACCACAACGTATAATTGACTCAAAGGAATCGTTGAGTACTTAGTTGATCTGATGAAACTAGTCATTGAATGAGAAAACAATCAAATAAGTTTGTTGTATCTACTCATACAAATTAAATAATTGTTGTTATAATCTTATCTGGATTAGAAATTTTTATACATATTAAAACACGTATGGGGGCTTTTTACACAATTTATTTACAAAATTGTTAAGATACACTGAACTCTGCTGGATAACGTCTAACTACTTGACAATACAATGAACTCTTCTGAACACTTGACTCGAACTGACACGTTAACTGTCCGTGCATCCCCTTATATACAACATTATTTAATCTAGTTAGTGTGTTTAGAAGTTTCTAGAATTTTCTAGAAACATTATTTAAAATGGTCAGTTGATTTTTTTACAAACTTCTAAAAATCAACTGTCAACAACAATCTTTCAAATTAAGGTCCCTTCCTTTACAGTTATCCCGTTACACTGCCCCCTCCTTAGATTCATTCCTCCTGGAATGTTATTTCCTACATCGGAATCCCGCACACTCCCTGAGCCAGCCAAACCATCTTTTTGGAGTTGCTGCGCATCTCCACTGTGGTTTCCCTGGTAAGGCGCCAAACGATCATGATGGACCACGACGGGTTTCCCTCTGGGAATTTTCACGATCCGATAAATGACATCGTTAATCTTTTTCTTGATGGTGTAAGGACCTTCCCAGTTCTTTTGTAATTTGGGACAAATACCTCGACGCCGTCGGGGGTTATAGAGCCAGACTAAATCTCCAACTTGGTAACTCTTTTCCATTGTCCGTGTGTCATAGTACCTCTTTATCCGATCACTAGATAATTGTAGTTTTCCACGCACCAGGTTGTGTATATTCTCCATTCGATTCTGAAGGTCGGTGACATATTGTTCACGTGCCATTTCTTCACCAGGTTTACAACCAAACACCAAGTCACATGGTAGCCTCATTTCTCTACCGAACAGGACCTTCGCAGGCGTTTGGCCAGTTGATTCGTTGATGGCCGATCGAATTGCCATTAGAAATAGTGGAATATGTCGATCCCAATCCCTCTGACAATCTGACACCACTTTTGACAGATAGTTGGTTATAGTCCGGTTCATTCGTTCCACCATTCCATCAGACTGAGGATGCATCGCTGTGGTTCTCGTTTTGCGGATGCCTAATCTTTGGCAAACTTCTTGAAACAGCTTGCTCTCAAAATTTCTCCCTTGGTCTGAGTGTAATTCTAGTGGTACCCCAAATCGGCTTACGAATTCTTCAACCAATATATCTGCTAAGGTGGTGGCTTCCTGATTGGGAACTGCATAGGCTTCAACCCATTTAGTGAAGTAGTCCATTACAACAAAGATGTATTTGTTTCCTTCATCGGTCTGTGGAAGTGGCCCCAATACATCTACCGCGATTCTTTCAAAAGGACTTCCAACCAGGTATTGCTGCATTTCCGCCTTTGGTTTTCGGTGCGGACCGTTACTGGCAGCACAGGTAGTGCATTTACGACACCAATCTTTAACATCATTAGTGCAATTTACCCAGTAAAATCTATCTCGGATCTTTTGCAGCGTTTTCGTGATACCCAGATGTCCTCCAGAACTATCATTATGCATCTGTTTTAAAATTTCCGGTACAGCATTTCTTGAGACCACTATTTGTTTCCTTGTTTCTGTGCCCTCGGAATTTTCTACAAGTCTTTTAACGAGCCCTCCGTCCAAAATTAAAGAGTTCCATTGGGACCAGTATGCTTTTAAAGCAGGAGAGGATGAGGATATCTCTCTCCACAACGGACGACGGTCCATTCTCTTCCACTCCCTAATCTTTCTCAGAACGGGATCGTTTTCTTGTTGCTCCTCCAACATAGAGCTCTCGTCTCCTGGCACAACCTTAACTAAGGCAAGTTTTTCCTCGTTCGGCTCCATACGGGTACAATGGGGGCAATCAGGTCGACATGGTCTTCTGAAAAGTGCATCAGCATTACGATGTCTGGTTCCAGGTCTGTGCTCGATTTCAACATCATATTCCTGCAGTTTTTCGAGCCATCTTGCTATCTGTCCTTCTGGGTTCCTAAAGCTAAGTAGCCACTTTAAACTAGCATGGTCTGTTCTGATCAGGAATTTTCTGCCATACAGATATTTATAAAAGTGTTCGACGGATTTTACAACTGCTAACAGTTCCCTCCGAGTTACACAGTAGTTCTTTTCAGCTTTCGATAAAGTTTTGCTGAAGTAACCAACCACTCTTTCCTTACCGTCTTGTAGCTGTGACAAGACGGCTCCAATTCCCACATTGCTGGCGTCGGTGTCCAGAATAAGCTTACCATCAGAAAGTGGATAAGCAAGAACAGGTGCTGACGTAAGCTGTTTCTTCAATATTTCAAACGCCTTTTGACATTCCTGATCCCAACAGAAGGACTTGTCTTGTTCTGTCAAACGTGTCAAGGGTTTGGCGATGTCTCCAAAATTCTTGACATATCGTCGGTAATAGGAACAAAGACCCAAGAAACTCCGGAGCTGATGTTTGTCGATAGGGATTGGCCATTCCTGAACGGCTTGTATCTTAGCGGGGTCAACAGCAACGCCATCCTTGCTTACGTTATGTCCTAAATAGTTGACCTGTCTCTGGAACAAGTGGCATTTCTTAACATTCAATGTTAGGTTAGCGTTCTGTAATCTTTTAAAAACTTCTTCCAGGTTAGATAAATGTTCCTTAAAGGTCTTACCCATTATGATGATGTCGTCTAGATACACTAGACAAGTTTCCCATGACAAACCCCGCAGGATGTTCTCCATTAGTCGTTCAAACGTCGCAGGAGCATTACAGAGGCCAAATGGAAGGACCGTGAATTGCCATAACCCTGATCCACTGGTAAAGGCAGTCTTTTCTTTGTCTGCAGGATTCATCTTAACTTGCCAGTATCCGCTTTTAAGGTCCAAGGTAGAAAACAGAGTAGAACCCGCCAAAGCGTCGAGGGCATCATCAATCCTTGGCAGAGGATAACTGTCCTTCTTAGTGACATCATTTAGCTTTCGATAGTCGACACAAAACCGCATTGATCCGTCTTTCTTTCTCACTAATACCACAGGAGAAGCCCACGGACTACTGGATGGTTCGACTATGCCATTTTGAATCATTTCTTTAAGGGCTCTGTCTGCTTCTTCCTTTTTAACTTGAGGCATCCTTCGGGGTACCTGTCGAATCGGACGTGCATCACCAGTGTCAATTCTATGTTGTACAACATCAGTTCTTCCCAGTTTACTTTTAGAACCAAATACAGGTTTATAACGGTAAAGTAGATCTCTTACCTGTTTCTTTTCTAATTTTGACAAAGAGGGGTCTAATTTTGTCATTAATTGTTCGATTTCGTTGGTCTCATCTGTTTCCGTAACATTTATCTTGTGAATTATGGCCATTACCGGTTCTAAACTTCCCATTTCCGTGTCCTTTCGGAGAAGAACTGGATGATCGTTCAAGTTGATAACTCGGATGGGTACCTCTTTGGCGGATCTAACAAGGGTCTTACCCACAAGGAGTCCTTTTCCCAATTCATGGTCATGGTTCTTCGGCTCTATCATGGCTGGGGCACCATCTGGCTCCAGTCCATCCAACCGCGCTGTGACGACACATTCGCAGCTTGCCGGAAGTTCGATATCATCGATTAGCTTAATCGAGGCATTGTCAACTTGTTTTCGGTGCAGGAATATTTCTTCATTACCAGTACGAAGGATACGTTGGCGAAGATCCAAATGAAAACCACAGTGGAGCATAACATCCATGTCCAGAACAACATCTTCATCAACGTCAGCCACCAGCACTGAGTGAACAAGAGAGGTTGAACCAAACTGTAACGTCACCTGTATCTCACCGTAGACTCTAGCAGAATCTCCGGTAGCGGTAAGCAGTCTCCAACTGGTAGGCAACATCTTATTTCCCATAATGATGGTTGGTCGGACGATAGTTTTTGTAGCTCCAGTGTCTACCAGCATGCTAATATTCTTTCCATCAAGGAGGCCATCTACATATAAGCTGTCCACGTGATGTCGCAGAGTTGCCAATTTAATGGTGTGAGGGACTTCGGGAATGTTTGGGGTCGAAGTCGCCCTCCAGGAGTCGACCCGTTTAAAGTTTTCCTGCTGCTGGGGTACTTCAGCAGGAGATTTTTCTATATGAGGGCAAGTATTTCTTATATGGCCTAGTTCTCCGCAGTTTCAGCATCTCACTGGGCGCCTTCTTTTTGGAGATAACTTCATTAATCTCTCTACTACCGCTTCAACGTCGCTAACGGAATGAACGGCATGGTCGTAGTTACCGGTGATTTCCCTTAGTCGAGCAACTCCACGTGAGGCCTCCGTCGCCGCCTCAAACTCCAGGGCAATGGTCAAGGCGTCCACAAGAGTCTTCGGCCGTGCCAACCGTACAGCGCGCTGCAACTCGACGTCTCGAAGACCATCGGTGAAGGTTTGGACTGCTAGGCACTCCAGGAAATCCTCCGCTGCATTTGAATACGCAAGTCGTACCATTCTTGCTACATCCGCTTCAAATTCCTGGATAGTTTCTCCATTTTTCTGTTTTCGGCTCTTTAACTGCATTCGGTACACCGGTTGTAGATGAGTTTGACCATAACGCATCTCTAGACGATTGACCAATAACTCGAAGTTGTCAGCTTCATCCGGTGTCAATGATTGCAAGACGTCTAAAGCTTCGCCTCGCAGAGCTACGGTTAGGGACAATGCTTTCTCCTGGGATGACCATCCATTAGTTCTGGCCGCTGCGTCGAATTGTTTCAGGTAATTTGGCCAGGAAGTCTTCCCGTCGAAGGTCGGGGGTTTCATCGTCGTTCGTACATGGGTCGTCTCCTCGCTTCTTTGTCGTTCGACGTCTGCGTGGCAGGTTTCCATCCTTCTTGCATCTCCGTCGCCGTGGTGGATGGTTTGGTTTTGTAGACAAGCTTCCAGTTCATGTTTAAGCTTTTCTATCTCGGACTGTACTTGCTGGTTGATCTCGTCTCTGAAGTTGGCCACCTGCTGATTTTGCTCGTCTCGCATGTTGGTCACTTGCTGATTCAAGTTGTCTACCTGCTGATTTAAGTTGGCAACTTGCTGATTTTGCTCGTCACGAAGGTGTGATATTTGCTGGGAGAAGGAACTGGATAACTCTTCTGGTAGGGTAGACATCCGTTGTGATAGCTGGGACACCTCTTCGCGCTGGCTTCTTATCTGACTGGATAGCTCCTCTTGTTGGCTCGTCATTCGTCCTGATAGCTCCTCTTTCAGCTGGGACATATCTTCGCGCTGGCTTCTTATCTGACTGGATAGCTCCTCTTGTTGGTTCGTCATTCGCTGTGATAGCTGGGACATATCTTCGCGCTGGCTGCTTATCTGACTGGACAACTGGGAAAGTTGTTGAGTTTGTTCTTCTTGTTGGCTCGTCATTCGTTGGGACAGCTGGGACATGTCTTCGCGCTGGCTTTTTATCTGACTGGATAGCTCCTCTTGCTGGCTCGTCATGCGTCCTGATAGCTCCTCTTGCAGCCGGGAAAGTTGTTGAGTTAGTTCAGAATTTGCTTTTTGAACTGGGTCTTCGAACTCCACAGCGTCAGGGTCCAAATTATTATTTACGTAGTACTCACGGAGCCTTCTCAACAATACGGATTTGCTTCCAGTAGTTTCCAACTCTAATTCTTCAAGCTCTCTTCTGAGCTCAGCCACCAATAGTTCATTTATCTTTTTTCCAGGCATTCTTGTATCTTCACCCCACACCTGACACCAATTTGAAACACGTATGGGGGGCTTTTTACACAATTTATTTACAAAATTGTTAAGATACACTGAACTCTGCTGGATAACGTCTAACTACTTGACAATACAATGAACTCTTCTGAACACTTGACTCGAACTGACACGTTAACTGTCCGTGCATCCCCTTATATACAACATTATTTAATCTAGTTAGTGTGTTTAGAAGTTTCTAGAATTTTCTAGAAACATTATGTAAAATGGTCAGTTGATTTTTTTACAAACTTCTAAAAATCAACTGTCAACAACAATCTTTCAAATTAAGGTCCCTTCCTTTACGGTTATCCCGTTACAATATAATAAAATATTACTTAAGCTGTAGGAATCCGGTTTTTATAACATTGAGTAAATTTTTCAACAACAATTAAACAATATATTAGGCTATTGAATTCCGATTTAAGTATTATAGCAAATAAAGGAGAACGAAATGAAACTAGTGTTAAACATACAAAGGGTTTTGTTTTTTTAAAGCTCGTATTTTGAGAAACAACACATTTCTTAAATTTCAAGAAGTTATGTAGTTTCCTTATCTATATCTATACATCTAAGTATACATATCTATACATATAATAAAACTGTAGAAATGTATATGTTTGTGCGCGCATCACATGAAAACTACTGATCCTATTCGAATGCGGTTTTCAAAGACGTATTTGTCTTCTTTCAGCTTAACATCTGGTGTATAAAACTTTCTTCCCCCCACCCCTTTAACGGGGTGAGGAAAGAAATTTTTATACAAAAATCAACACGCTCGCGAACGACGTCGCGGGTACATCGAAATAGAACCCAAAAATGTGGTTAGATTTTTTTGTCTGTCTGTATGTTTCTGCACGCATCACATGAAAACTACTGATCCGATTCGAACGCGGTTTTCACAGATGTATTTGTCTTCTTTCAACTTAACATCTGGTGTATAAACATTTCTCTCCCATTCCTTAAATGGGGTGGGGTAAGAATTTTTTATTCAACAATCACACGCCACGTGAACGACGTTGCGAGTACAAATAGTTATAGATAAATTCAATACTTTTCAAAGTTAAGAATTTAAATATTCCTGACCCAAATAATCATTACAAAAACAGCGATCTCATATAGAAAAACTACTTATTACTCTTAAACGAATTAACTAAGCAACGTGTTTGTAGCTGTCAAACTAGTAACACGATTTTCATAAAACATGACTAGGAACTATTCTATCGCCATGAACATGTCTTTTGATTTAAAAAACGCATTCAATTCGCTTCATTCTTTCAGGAGCTACGGTGCCAAAGACAGACAGAGAGACAGACAAACAGACAGATTAAACTTATAAAATCCCTCTTTTTGCGTTGGGAATTAAAAACACAAAAAAAACAATAATTGATTATAGACTTTTTAATATAAGTACCTGGATGACCGAGCTTTGCTCGTGTAATGTCAGTCAAATTTTGCAAGCAATCTAACTTAAGCAGCACGTGTGGGACGAGCAGAAACCTGATTATTTTCATGACGGTATCCTTGAAATGAGTCTTCTAGGTGTTCTTGAGACGAGTTGCGGCTTCGTGAAGTTAGATTGTTTATAAACGTTTTTTTTTCCAAGATCGTTTAAACATTTTTAAGTGAACACGTGCATTAAGAAGACACAAATAATATAAATAAACAATTGATTTTCTTAATCTAACCTCAAAGCAAACACTCATTGACTTCGTATTACTTAACAACGCCATCTGCTGGAATAGCTTTAGCTGTTGTTGTGTCGTTAAAGCAATTAGTTGCTCACAATTAAAAAAAAAATAGTATTATTATTCGTCAATAGATGTCACGAAGAGTCATATTTTTCAGTTTAAGTTGATTATCGATAAAACACGAATAAAATGACATTTTCTAAAAATGATTCCTAGCTAGATCGATTTATCGCCTCCGAAACCCCCTATATACTAAATTTCATGAAAATCGTTGGAGCCGATTCCGAGATTCCAAATAAATATATGTATATACAAGAATTGCTCATTTAAATATATTAGATTAGATTTGTGGGTTTCTGATTCTAACTAAAGTCACAAATCATACTTTTTCCAGCTTAATTCCTGTTAAATAAATAAGTTAAAAAAATACATTTTACGTTTTCATTCAATTTATATACAAATATAATTTCGTTTATTATTTCTTTTCTTGTGTATTTATTTCTAATCCAGTCCGACGCTGGACCCAAGAAACAACGGTAAAAGAATAAAAACGCAAAAAAACTCGGCAGTTGGGTAGAATGTCGCCGCTAGCAGTTGTCCCTAGTTGTGAGAAACTCATTACTGTAATTAGAGAGTGTGCAGAATTATAACCAAGAACCGAGAGCAATTGTTCTGCCTGCCATTCGCGACAGAAAAATTTGTTTTGTCGTATACACTACTTGAAAAATATAAAAACTTCTCGTTAATATCTGACACAGACGTGCTTATTGGGAAATTTGAAAATAAAGTAATTCTGCACAAGAAAATTTTACTTTTCTCTTACAAAAAAATTAACAATATGACAAAATTGTTATAAGTATATTAAAACATCACATTTCATTGTATCGGCAAAATGTTTGAAGCCATGATTAAAAATCGCCTAGATTGGTTTCTGGAAAATGCGGCAAAGATTCCGCCTAATAAACTTCCTGCGCATGAACAGAAAATTGTTCATGCTTTTTTTATGACAATTCAATTCTTTGTCCTGGCAGTTCTGGTAGAGGAGTACCTCAAGGGCTTCTCTCAGTCCATTATTAATATTATTATCCTCCCAGTTCATTATTATTCAACTCCACATGTAGTATTCTCGAGTATCATCACCCCTCAAAAGTCATCATTAGCAGGTACGCAGATGTTTTGGCGCTCATTTGCTGCGAGAATTCAGCCGAACGTTCTATTGCCCTTCTAAATCAATCTTTCTTCGTTTTCACAAGACATCTTGTTTAAATAGGATTAAGTCTTTTCCCACACAAATGTGCGGATGTATATTGCAAAAAGGGCATTTCCTAAATCTTATTCCTCACATTAAAATTCTGTTGTTCCGTGACATTCACATTTTAAATACTTAGGCGCAGTTTTTGATGAACGCCTCACTTGGGCTCAACATATAGATTACAGCTTTAAGAAATCATCCAACGCTCTAAAAATACAACGAGCGCTATATGAAAAATGAGGGAGCAATCATTCACACCTGTTATAACCTACTTTGATAACGCCTCCAATCTATTAGGTGGTTGTGGAAACTCAGGAACACGCCTTCTCTTATTCAAAGTTTTCAAGAAGTTTTAAATTTTATACACCAATTGTATCCGCTTCTGAAATACCCGTGATATACTTTTTCGCTCGATTCCCAGCTAGAACCAATTAAAACTGTCAATCTAAATTTTCACAAAGGGTTAGAATTCAGATTTTTACTAAGAGATAATCTTTACACCTTATTTTACTGATGACTCTAAAACAGAAAAGGAAGTTGCGTTTGGATGATTCTCCTCTAAATCTTTCCAAGAAATTCTTCATCTTTTCTGTGGGATTATATGCCATCTTAATCGCCATGTCCAAAATCAGTGAGATAAATTCTAACAAATTCAACATACTGTCAGATTCTAAGTCCTCCACCGAATCTCTAAAAAATTTTTTTTTCTCACACACAAATCCCATTGTACTTAAAATAAAACATGCTTACTTTGCTTACCTTCAACTTACATTACGTTGCGAGAGAATCAGATTCTCTTTGCATGGATTCCAAGTCATTGCGGAATTGAGGGAAAGAAACAGCTGATCGCCTTGCTTAATTTAGGAAGAAAAGTGACCAAACGTTCCTTCCCACCTATATTGCATTCAGATATTACTGCAACTCTTAAGGAAAGTCGTCTCAAAGAGTGGTGAGAGTCCTATAGAGAAAAAGTTTTAACTAAGGGTCACATCTTGGACATTTTTTTCTGAATCCTTTAAAAGTTCTTATGTCAAAAACAGCTGGAAACCTAACGAGAAAAGAAATTACATAATTAGCAAATTAAGGTCTGGTCACTGCTTAACTAAGATGTATTTACGTAAGATCAACAAGAGTCAAAGCAATTTATGTGACTGTGAAGAAAAACAAGACCTACAGCATATAATTTTTGGATGCCAGTTACACGCAAACCTTATTCCTTCATATCATCTTTACAAATACCAAGTGGTGCTTGCAATAGATGATATGTAGTGTGTGCCTTGTAGTGTAGTGAACTTTCTGCTTATGAAATGAGAAGAAGTAGTGCTGTGTCCAAGTGAAAATATGCGATAGCAATAGCCTTAGTAGCTGAGGTTTTTATACGAGAAAAAGAAATTGTTTTACTACAAACTTACGCCATCAATCATTACCTATAGATTGAATATATTCTAATATAAATTGTACACATATTTACTTTGTATAAACAGAATGTAAAAATACACTAATACAGTGGTTGCATAATCGTTTCCTAAGCATTTAACTTAATGTTTTTCCGATACATTTTTAAAACAACGAATCCATAAGGTCAGCTATACACTCACGACGAATATGAATTAAAAATAAAAGAAAATTTAACCCCATATATTTTCTCTTAGTTGCCTGGTTGCAATAGAGAAACAAAGAGACGAGGTGTGAGGTTGCCACGTAAGACGAAATACCTAATAAAACCAAGGTAAAAATGTTATTAGTTGAATATTGTTTTTGCAGATTTTCAAGTAGTTTTTTTAAATACTTTAACATTATTAAAACAAGGAAACAAAATTTCCAAAAATTTAATTATTTTTTTAAATACCTGCTCCAGTAAACGACTTACATGATAAGACAAAACGAGAAAATGTGACGCAAGACGAGAACGATTGAGATAAGACTACTTATAAGGAGAGATGTGTAAGTTACCAGCGGCCCGAGAGAAATTGTATTGGAAGTGAAAATTGAGAATCTTCATATTTTAGGCATAAACAAAAGAAATGACAAGTTAAAATGGTGTCGTGGGACACCAGGTAGGAACGAAGTTCCTTCGGCTAGTGTAGAATCGACACATAACACTACTCGCTTGTGTATACGACTGTAGCGCCTGCGCACGTCTCATTTAACGGTCAATATATGGAAATCAGTGAAATCTTGGCGTTAAGAAAGAAGCTTCTTTAAAATTCAAGGTGAGCTTTAAAGAGTAATGCATACATTTATTTTTTCTCACCTTTCCTAACTACTTTCAACTATCAAGATTTTTAAAAATTATATCTCATATTACTTTAACAAAAAACGGTAAATGTTAAGAAATATATACAAAAAAAAATTGCATCGGCCGGGAATCGAACCCGGCTCATTTAACGGTTTTATTCCACGGACTTTTCGTTACGGTTTTTTACTATTACATTTTTTTCAGTTCGGTCACGCAGCATAATCCCTATCTCCTCCAAGCCTGTCGTAAGGAACTTAGTTCCAATAAAATTACATTCTAAACATCAATCTTTAAAAACCTGCTTTAATGAATTTTTCCGCAAAACATTTAAATTGTAAATTCACACTCTAAAAGTCAATTTTGAAAATTTTTTAATAACATGTAAAATATTCAATTTTAATTTAATTTTTAATCGTTTTAATCCAATTTTATAGTAATAATGACATTCATTATCGAATTTAATTCGACAGATGTAGCCATCGATGCGGTTAAAACACCCATTTAAAAGTGTTAACTGAAGACTTGAACAATTGTTTGACCATTTGGTTTGAATGTATGCAAAAGTGTAGGTCTTAATGGGGCATATTTTGAAAAGCAATAAAGTACTTTCAGTCTATATATTTTTTGTCTTTATAGCTATATGCAAAACTAAAAAGACAATCCTCGTACATTATTATGTGTGAGATTAACTCTTTAATTTGTCTCTTTTACGAACAATAATAGGAAAAGGGATACTGAGATATAGAATTTCCGGATTATTACAAAGGTACAAAGCACGACGATAGGTTGTTTGCTTTGCAATTAATACATCTGCTTGTTTGACTATGATCGATTGTCTGTCTGTCTCTGAATGACGATGGTAAGGGGACTACCAATTGTACTGCAAGTAGAACATCTACAATCATTATCCGTGTTTGCTCCACATAAATTTACATTATTTCAGCATAATGGTCCGCCTGTTTGAGAATTGTCAAACTGATGCAGATAGGATTTGTTACAATATTAACAAACCTGATATGAATCATCGCTATACATAATATTATACAATTATAGATATCTGCATCATCAAACTGTACCTCAATTAGTTTAAAAGGATAGATACTTTTTTATTCAACAAATTAATGATATGTAATAAGATAATTTACATTGCAACCACTTTTTATTAATGTAGTCAGAGAAGAAGGCTATCTAAAAACGTATTTTGAGAAAAAAAATGTTTGAAAAATAGTCTTATCGATCCTTTTACTTGTAATACCGTATAGTGTCTGTACAAGTCACTACTCAGCTGGAAGAAATAATCCGAAGTGCTTAGCTGGGCAGTTCTATGTAATCTATCTATATCCGTTATCGTTCGTTTTCGCTCTCTTGCTTCTGACAAATGTTCGCCAACTCCTCGCTTTTATAAATATCGCCTTCAAACGGTGATTTTATTCAGCACTTCAGCACAATTCTTTAGTTTTTTTTTGACCGGATTCAATAAAAATTTAGAAAATAAATGAAATATCCTACAGTAGGCATGATTTGTCAACTGATCGAAAGTTTTTATATAATAAACTGAATTTAAAAATAAATAAATAACCAGTTTGGATATTGATAATTTGAATTAGTCATAATGCGATATTATTTATGTTTAAGGAACACAAATCTTTTAAGAACCCCTTATTTTAACAAATACTTTTCATCCTAATAAAGTTGCAATATAGTCAACAGGACCAAAAAAATAGATTAAAACGTGTAATAGTTATATTGGACAGGATTAGGGGATTAGACTGTTACCAATTTAAACGACCATGATTTTATAGTTTAATAGTATATTGTGTATCTAGTAGGAAAAGCAATACATTTCCGGACGACAATGTAAATTGGAGTCCGGGAATGTGCTTTTACTACGAGATACAAATATTATTTTTTCTTAAATCGCATTAAAGATAATCGTAAACTAAGAAAGTTTTATATATGCATAACCGTTTTTGATTATCATCGTATTTTCTATGAAACCATTTCGTTAACATTGTTTGTTAATCATTGTTTATTAGTGTCACAAAAGCGTTAGTTCGGTTAGTTACATATTGCTTAAAATATTTTAAATTAGCGGCCACCCGCGAATTCATACGCGTGGACTTTAGTTTTTTGCCACCGAGTTTCATACAAATTTGCAACCCCCATTTTAAATCCTTAGAGGTGAAATTTAAAAAACCCATTTCTTAGTACACCACTACGTAATAAAGCAAATTTATTCTCCAATTTTCAAGACTCTACGCGTCTATCGAGAGTGTCGTGTCGGCCAGCAGCAGCGTGCTACAGCCTCACCGCTCCACACACCCCGCACATTAATGCACGAGTGGTATTGGACTATTATTATTTTAAAAATACATTTTGGGTTAAAAAAAAAATACTGTAAAGGGTAATTTTGTTCAAAAAGATGTGTCTGTGTTAAATAACTTATTTATTTGAATAAGGATTTAGAAGAAAGTTAAGAAGTATTATTATTAATTAGGTATAGTTTTTGTGGCTTTACTTTTGTTTAGCTTGTGTAAAATTAGGGCCTACAAAACTTCTTTGTACACAATATTCTTAACTAATCTGTCATTAGGCGCTATAACTAGCAAGCTACTATGTGAACTTATTTGTGAGCAAGCAACATAAAACTGTCCATGAAAGAAGCAATGTTCTCTCAAGTCAATACCCGCAAATTTGAGAGTTTGGCCCTGAGACTCGTTTATTGTCATAGCAAAGCAGACTTTTAGGGAAAACTGTAATGGTTTAAATTCGAACAGGATATCATTCGGTATCTAACCTGTACTTAAACCAAACGAAAACAAAACAAATGCCAAATACAAAGTAGAGTCTATAACCAAAAGAAAGCAATCCAAAATATGCCAAAAAAAGGACAGCCAAATACGTCAAATATAATCCGCTAGAAATATTTAGGTATAGTATGTACTATAAGATACGACGGCCACTCATCATCGGGTATATGTAACTCAGTGAAAACACAACGATAGGGCGTTTTACTAACGCCATTTATTGTCAACATTAAGAACTAAAAATTATTTTGTTTGTCTTTCTTTATTCGTTCCATTAGGTACTGATAGGTTTAAACTAATACATTTACATCCTCCATCAACCCTTATTTTATCCCCATGGGGTTCAATTAATTAAAATCCTTTTTGAGCGGTTGTCTGCATCAGAGTAGCTCCAATCTTTAATTTCAGTTCAATCAGTCGAAAATCTCAAAAGTTTTGGACAAACTCTTATCCCCTATTTTATCTCCTTACGGGTGGAATTTATCAAAATCCTTTCTTAGGGATGCCTACGTCATATGCATGCAAAATCTCAGCCCGATTGGTTTAAAATTGACAAAGTTTTATACAAACTTTCATCCCCTATTTTATCCCCTTAGGGATGGAATTTATCAAAATTCTTACTTAGGGGACGTGTACGTCAGAGTAGCTATATGCATGCAAAATCTCCGCCCGATCGGTTTAAAATTGACAAAGTTTTATACATACTTTTATCGCCTATTTTATCCCCTTAGGGGTGGAATTTATCAAAATCCTTTCCTTAAGGATACCTACGTCATAGTAGCTATATGCATGCAAAATCTCAGCCCGATCGGTTTAAAATTGACTAAGTTTTATACAAACTTTTATCGCCTATTTTATCCCCTTAGGGGTGGAATTTATTAAAATCCTTTCTTAGAGGATGCCTACGTAATAGTAGCTATATACATGCAAAATCTAAGCCTGATCGGTTTAAAATTGATAAAGTTTCATACAAACTTTCATCCCCATTTTATCCCCTTAGAGGTGGAGTTAATCAAAATCCTTTCTTAGGGGATGCCTACGTCGTAGTAGCTATATGCATGCAAAATCTCAGCCCGATCGGTTTAAAATTAACAAACTTTAATACAAACTTTGATCCCCTATTTTATCCCCTTAGGGGTGAAATTGGTCAAAATTCTTTCTTAGCAGATGCGTACGCTATAGTAGCTATATGCATGCAAAGTTTTAGCTCGATCGGTTTAAAATTGACAAAGTTTCATACAAACTTTCATCCCTTATTTTATCACCTTGGGGGTGGAATTAATCAAAATCCTTTCTTAGCGGGTGCCTACGTCATAACATCTACCTGCGTGCCAAATTTTAGCCCCATCCGTCCAGCGGTTGGGGCTGTGCGTTGATAGATCACTATATATGTCAGTCAGTCAGTCACCTTTGAGATTTATATATATACTAGCTGACCCGGCCACGCGTTGCTGTGGCTAAGATTTTTGTTATATTACATTGTAGTAATCTATTTAAGAGGAACAGTAGCAGAACATCAGTCATGGAGACCACCATGCTTGTTTACATAGATGCCATTTGTAAAAACTATGGCGACCTCCATGACAGATTTTCTACTACTGCAACCCCTTAATACAATGAAATTATTATTAACGAATGAAGACGGAAACGTTAAAGCTGGTAAAAAAATTCACTGGATTGATATTAAGCAAAAATCAATACTAAAGAATTTTAAAATTTATTATTATTTTTATTCAAGTTTCTAACAAATGAGTATATTACTGTCACGCCTGAAGAGATTTGGGAGAATGTGCCTTAGTGTTATAGGATAAGGGGTAGCTTACTAAAGGCACTCCCGGTTAGGTATCCTGCTGAAGGCTGAAAACTAACCAAGGGGAAGATGAGATAAACAACAGAAAACAAACAACAAATATATTAACCAATAAACAAGCAATACGAATGTGTAATAAACATTATGAATAGGGAATAACTGAATACTAATCTCACCAAATAAACTACATGGTGACATGTCACACTTACTCACGAAAATACGTCAAGAGTCACAATGGCCTAGACCCAAGGGTCTGTTTTAGGAACACCTTAAAGGGTGATCCTTACAGACAACCTCAGACTACTCCGGGTGTCTGACCTCAACAACCTGCTTTTATAGCCAATTCATATTCTACGTGAGAATAAAAATTAAACTATTTAAACACGTGCCAAGATCTAATGTAATGCCTTTTACCTGTAAAATGTAATACATAACAATACAGTAAAATATAAACTAATAAATTAATATGTAGGGCAAAACTACCCTATCACCTATGTGACATTACAAAGTAAATAACATGTAACACTTTAACTTATGAATGAGGTAGGTAGGGCAGATAGTCTTAAATCTGTAACAATAATATTTATTATTTTAAATTATAATTACTTTCTATTTTCAATTTAATTTAGCACTAATCGGTGCACAATATTTTTGGTTAACCTGTCTTTAGCTAACACAAACAGATTCGACGGTTTCCCTACACGTGAACATGCAACATATAGTTGCCAATGAGAAAAACATGGATTGTCCAAGTTTAAACCACGAATGGACATTGTTTGACCTTGTGACTTATTTATCGACATGGCATAAGCTAAACGAATTGGAAACTGTAGCCTTTTAAAGGGTATAGTAAAATCTGATGGTATCATTGGAATACGTGGCAACAGGACCACTTTTCCTTTAAGCTTTCCAGTTAAAATGGTTGCTTCAAGAATATTTCCGGTAATCTTTTTGATGACCAAACGCGTACCGTTGCATAATTGAGGTGGGTTCAAATTACGTAGGAGAATATTAGGGGAACCAATCTTTAATCGAAGATTATGGGGTGGCATTCCAGGTATATCTAGTGAATTTAAAAATTCAATTGGAAAATTTACACTTTGATTTTCATCAACAACAGTATCGATTGATTTAAAAGACATCAGTTCGCCTGGTAACAACTGTTGTATCTGGAAATTAATTTCGTCAACATCAACATGTTTGACTGCCAAAATCGCCCGATGACTGAGCCAGTCATGATTCAAGTAATTATTCTGTATATCCGGAAAAATACTCTGGATCAGTTCATTTTTTTTTCCTGAAGAACAGTGCAGAAATTGTCTGGCAGTTTAATGATTTGCGTATTTGGTTGCAGTTCTATTTTACCGTTCCCAATATCTAGTAATTGTTCGGAAAATATTTGTGCTGATGGATCATTTTGCAATCGTACGCGCATGTTTACAACTTTTTATGTTAAAACTTTTCAATAATTAAAACTGAATTTAAGTGTCATCTCAACAATGCACAGCATCCTTGATATTGCAAAAATATTAAGTCATACAACGCTGTGATTGATCATAGAGAGGATTGTTTCCAAGTTAAAAAATCAAGGGTAGTTTGGTAGTTGTATCTAAAAACTTTCTAAATTAGTTTTAACAGTTAAAATTAAAATAATAATTACTGTTTTCACATGTAAAAACAAAAAAAAAACTTCCCTCTGGCGTAATCGATCCCATTACGATAACCCAGCCGAAATTTCATAATCAGCCGCTGATCCAAATTAGCTACTAAGACCTTACATGAAGACTTTCAAAATGATAATATTATGTTTAATATAATAACAATTCAATAAACAAATAATTTGCAATAAAATAATATTGCGACTATAAATTAAAATGTAAGCTATCCTATCTTTCAAGCTGGATCAAACTGCACACGGTGTGCAAATTTGATTAAAATCGGTTAAGTAGTTTAGGAATCCATTGCGGACAAACAACGTGACACGTAATTTATATATATTAAGATATTAAGATTATAGTACACAGGTACGGAAAAAACATTCCCGTACAGTACGGAAAAGTTCGTAGCCCAGCAACGGACTAAAATACAAGAATAGTGTATTTTGCGGCTCGAATTTGATCCGAGAAACTAGATATTTCCAAGCGATTTCAGAAAAAATATTTTTTATTGATTTAAGTAACAAAAATGTATGAACATAACCATTTTTTCAGAATCCATTTAGTTTAGCCCAATAATCGGCCTATAAATAAGCTGCATGCTGTTTGAATGTAATCTTGTGGTATTTTCGCCCCCTCACGTAAAGTTTAGTCGAGCACAGTGGCATTGTGATCAGTGATTTCTCGTATAAGTTAGAGGTGGCTGTTAGCCTGTTTCACTGCGACCTTACAGATCTATTGTGAACACCTAGAATAGGATTAGAGCAGCTTGTCTAGCCTTGCCCTCTGAATGAGACCTAATAGCCTTGACAGTGGCCTCTACACGTAAGTTACGATTACGCAATAATTGTGAGAATGGAGAACAACGAAAATTTGCGGTAATATCAAAACATTTTTGCGAATACGTAACCGTTCAATATTTAAAGGCTATTGAATTTAATTCACAAACAATAAGACAAAAACAAAAATAAGTGAAGGAAAAATCGGGATTAAAAACGATCTTCTAGAATAGACACTTATAAAAAAACTGATTTAGCAATTCGCACATTTCTCTTTTAAATACAAATAAATTAAAGACAGAATTGGTAATATTACACAAACGATAAGATTTTAAAGAAGTATCCGAAACAGGCCATTAGCTTTAATTAAAAATAATCTACAAACAGATTTCTCAGAGACTTCTCAAAACTTTCCTTAAAAAGACAATTTGTCAGGATAGACTAACTGCTCTAGCAATGTTATCTATTGAGAAACGAATGATTCAAGAAATTTCAAATTTTAACGAATTTGTCGTTGAAAAGTTTATCAAAAAGAAGGATAGACCACTTCACTTCCAATATAAAACGTGCTTGTGAAATTTAGACACTAAAAGAATAATACTACAAACAATAAGTGCTTGGCGAAGTACCTACTCAACACGAGAGTTTTTTTTAACTCCTTAATAAACTTGTTTATGCTATTTAATAACACCAAAAATATTCGTGTTGCGGTGCCATCCAAAAAATCTTTGCCTTCGATAATAATAAATCGATAAATTCAGAAAAAGACATGTGAAACTAGATGAATGACGATGAAAGCGAAGCTTTCTATGCTGTCATTGACAGAGGAGTAAGCCGGAAATATCATTTTTTTGATAACAATATTCATTAGGTTTATGATAACTAAAATATCATACAAGCGTATGTATTTAATTATATTTAAATAGAAACCTACGGGGTACACTTAAGTCATTTTGCTTTCCATACTATACGCCTGCTATATTAGTATACATTAATGGGAGCAAGAGCGAGAGAGAGAAAAGGTCATCTCCCCTATGTGGACACTTTTACTAAATTTACTTTTTTCGCCAAAGTTGACATAAAAATCCTCGCTTCCAAAACTCTCAAACAAATTTATGAGTATTTTAAAAATTATAGTAAAATCACATTGGTATTAAGTAAAACTTTTTAGAGAGCTTCTTAAATATCTGATTTCATTTAACTGGTAGTTAATAGATGTTCATGGATTATAAAGATTAACGTGAAAAACAAACTTCGGAAACTAAAACTTCATTAGCACTAACCTCAGCTCAAGCTGTTTCAATCAGTAGCGCACTTTAGTTTTACCTTGTATCCGTATTTTTGTTTCTATTTTATTAGTTAAAACTATTCCATTGAATTTTGCTGAAAACCTTATTCTCTTGAGTACGTGCGAGAGAATATAAATTTGGAACTAGTCTCTAAGGGCGTTTTTGGTGAGCAATGTATTGTTTTACAGGTTTCAGGATATTGCCTGAAGGAGATTTATCGTGTTCGAATACCCCTGGCCTTCATTTACGATACCATGGATCGTATGTCTCTTCACTTGCCAACCGATTGGTTTCGTATACAATGAATGAGAAACATGATAAAATAAGCTATAAAACAAATATAGGAATATATATATATATATATATATATATATATATATATATATATATATATATATATATATATAATTCTCTTCCTCTATTATTGTAAATAATAATACGTTCTACACACTCCGATTTAATCGGCTGCACTCGAAGTGCACCGGTTAATCTTTTTAAAATAGACCCTTTAGGTATGTATAGTTAATCCATAGATCGAAAGGGGTCGATAAATTTTAATGCTTAAAATATACACGACCCTTTAACAAATTGCATGACCCTTAGATTACTATTATTTGTAAATTTAAAATAAATCTTCTTTATAGGAAATTTCCACGTTTAACTTGTAATCTTGCCGGTTCCATCATTAAAACAATTATTCTTATAACATTCCCATCGTAAACTCACATTATCTGAATTCTGTAAACACTGATCGTTGGAAAAACCATTATTTTTTTGCCTTCCTTATGTACCGTTCTAAGAGAGGATTTTGATTATTTTTCGCTCTTAACAACAGTATTCTGAATTAGTTTAAATTTTGCTCTCGTTTGAAATAAGTCTCTCGAATTTCTCCATGCTTTGACTCTCATTTTTCTCGTAAATTTCGTTCTTTGAATATTTGTGAACACAATATATATTTAATATAAACAACAGTAAACAAATTATTTTGAGGCATTAAAAAATATCAATATTGCTTGTTTTTATACTATGTTTGGAAGGCGTGGTACTATTTTAGTTGTATACCAAGAGTGCAAATTTTGAAATTGTCCAAAAAAAATGTACATCTTCTATTTTTTAGTGCTACTGATATATATGTTGTAATATTAAAACTTCCAAAAATGCGTTATTCCCTTAGCTAGCTCACTCCTCCCAAATATGAAATTAAGGGAGGAAAAGTACAAACTAAACAAAAACTTTTTCGATATTCGAGTTCGAATGAACAAACCTTTTATACACAATGGTGGGCATTATGAGCAAAGTCTTCGACTTTTAGTAACTTAGAATCTCAAATATTTGTCAATTTGCCTTCCTATGCATACTTACCTACATTGACCGTAAAAAGAATACTATATCTGTAAGCCATCACTAAAATCTAATGGTTTTTTAAACGATTTAAAATTCTTTTTAACAAATAAATAAAATTATACAATTAAGAGATTTTTAATTAAAATTCTCGCCTTCGTAGCTTTAAAATTTTCGATAAGGTTTACCTACTTTCTAATTAAAATTTCGTATAACCTTCTACCAGTCAAATAGATTTTTTCTACGAAAATATCTACAGGAAATACTGATTCTGCAATAAAACATTTCACAGGCAAATGGTGGCTGCAATATTAAAAAGAATCCACCCGAGAATTATGTTTCAAATTACTCCTTTATTCACCCACGCATTCTTTTCCTCCCATTCACTGAACAGTGCTTTATCATTTTCATTTGGACCCTTCAACGATTCCGTATCTGGATTTTATGTTCGGGGACTTATTCGTGTTTTATTTTAATCTCCCACGGTTTTAATGATACCACTAATAAAAATTATTACCACAGAAAAAATTACCTGTTGTGTATAGATTAAAACTCCAGTAAATATACCTCAAGTTGAATCAGTAAGTGTTATCTAGGTAGTCCTTGAAATAGAATTGACTAAGATATTGGCTCTTGCCGATATGAATGAGACCCACCAGCAGAGGTATATCTAAGTGAAGCAAGCTATGTTGAGACAAACCTGTACTGTACTGATGAGCTCTAATAGAGCGAAACACAGTGTCTACAATTTGGTTTTGCCCTTGTATAAGGTAATTAATACTTATATCTATGTCGCAGCATTCTGTGCTTAGAGTTAGGAATTTTAACCAGCACAAATCCAGGTTATGTATCTGAAATATATTGACAGCAAAGCGCGAGATACGTTTGTATAATTTTTTTTCATGAATGTATGTAGGTATATATATCTTCTTGCCATATCTATTTCCAAATTTTTCATCAACAGGTTTTGACATAAATAAAAGAAATAAGTTTATGTAATATCCAAATTTATTTGAGGCAATCATCATATTCGATCAAAATTTTTTCATTGATTTTGAAGCAAAATAAGTTTTGTAAATTTGGATCTTATGGATGTAGTTTTCTCTGATATTTGAAGCGTAGAATGTGGTTAAATGTCACGTCCCGTTGGTCGTGTTTACGTAAACTATTTTACTACTATAATCATACGGCTTTTCATATGCGAGAGAGAAACTATTTTTCGTTTCACAATTTCACGGCTAACGCCTCTCTTTCTCTCCCATTCTGCTGGCTATACATTAGTAGTATTAAATATATGAGTTCATCATGGAAGGAAAAACTTGTGGTTCGTTTGGTGGAAATTTAAATATTGTTTCGAATTAGCAACGCACAGAACCAGTATTTTGTTGTGGCAGAAGAATTTGCAAAAAGAAGGTTTTGATTAAAACTGGTAAATTTTTTGGTTTAATGAAAATAAAAGTCGGTACCATTTTTAGAGCTACTATAGGATGGTTAAATAAAAATCCTACACGACTAATATGCGACTTGACTGAGTCACACAGACATAATTTTGCAAATATTTTAGATACCTTATTTAATGGACTTATCAAAAATAGCACAAAAATCGGTAGTATTGGGCTTTCTATGGAAGTAGATAAAAGTACTTCTGAAAAAAGGAAATTGCGAAAAACACGTTGGGTCGTTTGTAACGTTATAACGTTCTAAAGGGCGTTATTCCCTTAGCTCCTTAGCTCACTAAGTCGTAGGTTACTTTTCAAGAGTTTTACCAGTCTTCCCCAAACATGTAATTAAGAGTACCAAAGTAAATACTAAACAAATTATACTCAAACACCTGTTTTAAAGGATTTATTAGAAGTTTAATAATTTTAAAAAACAATAAACTGAATATTATTTCAAAGATAATTAATTTTGTTAATTTAAAAAATTAATTACTCTCTTACCGCTTTATTCTTCGGAAATCCTTGGATTGACTTAGATGTTTCGATGTAGATTGTACAGGGATGATTTTCCTTCCAATTTTCAAAAGTCGAGACGAAATTTGAAATTAATATTATTCCTCTTTTTCTCCACAAAATGACTGGACTTATCCAATATCGGTAATAGTATAATATCTCGAATGTACCTCTTTAAATAAATTTGGATAAACCCTTAATAGAAATGAAAAAATGAAAATCAATCCCTTTACGAATTTGCAATCAAGTAGAATCAGTTTCTAGCCAAACCAGATTTTTCCATTTTATTGAGAGTAAGTTAATTATTAAAGCATGTGTAAAAACTGGCCCAGACGTTGATGATAATCAAAAAGACTGTTGTATTTGGTCAAATATATCTGGCGGTCGAAATTTAATACCACAGAAGAACTTTACATCGATTCAAAAGCACTCTACAATATTTTTATTCCTGTTAATATATTCCTTTCTTCTAAAAAGTAGAGTAAATGGTACCTATAAACAAAAGCAAATAAATATTAATAGTGAAAACAAGTGCAAATATTCTCTTACATATCGGCCAGAGACGATTTTATTAATAAACTAAATAATTCTTAATTTGGTGCGATTATTAAAGGTGTACAAGGTCTGGCTTTTAAACGGCAAGACTGCGCAACTAAAGGGTGTCCTAGAGAGGTGGGAAAGATCCGAAATGTTCGTTGGGTATCTAAAAGTCTTTTTTATGCGCGTATCAAACCATGTTTTCGTCACTAATATAGTATTTGTGTAGTAGCGGTTTGAATGGAACGTGTATTTTTCTCATGCCGAAAACCCTGTGTGACGAAAAACAACAGCAAATACGATCTCAAATTTTCCGTTAAATTGAAAAAACTCCGACTAAGTGCTGTAAATGGTTGCAAGAGGCATATGGGGCGTGTGTTTTTGAGTGGTACAAACGCTTCAGTAAGGGCCGAGACAGCACTGAAGATGACCAACGCCCATGTCGCCCTGTCACTGTTTCAACTCCGGAAACAGTGTCCAAAATTAACCAAATTATGCGTGCAGATCGTCGAATGGACATCCGGATGATGGCCAAGACTGTAAACGCCGATAAAAAAAAACGGTTAGAAAAATTTTGCATGAGGAATTACACATCACAAAAGTCTGAGCAAAGTTGGTGCCAAAAAACCAGTCTGCTCAGATTTCTTTGAAAGGTTAAAAAAGATCTCGGACTGATGAAAAACATTATTACGACAAAACGTGGATTTTTTAATACGATGTTGAAACAAAGCGGCAATCGATGCATTGGAAGACGCCTGAATCGCCCAGAATAAAAAAAGCAAGGATATTTAAATTAAAATTCAAGGCAATGTTGATCGTTTTTTTTTTTCGACAATAACGGTATCGTGATGACAAAATGGGTTTCATAAAGTGAGACTGTCAACCAGACTTACTATTTGTCATTTTTAACAACACTGCGAGAACGAATTCGTAAGAAACGGCCCGAGTTATGGAGGAACAACTCGTGGATTTTGCACCAGGACAACGCACCTGTCCATAATGCGCTATTTGTAAAGCAGTATTCGACCAATAAACGCATTTCAGTGCTCGAACACGCACCGTACTCGCCAGATTTGGCACCATGTAACTTTTTTGGTTTTCGAAGATAAAATCTGCTGTGAAAGAGACCCAATTTGAATCGATGGAAGCGGTAAAGCAAAAAAAGGCCCTCACCAAAGAAGACTGGTTTGATCAATAGGAAAAACATATGGAAAGGTGTGCAGTGAGGGGAGGAGAGTATATTCAAGGGGAGCATTCAAATGTAGAATATTTTTTATAATAAAACCATAACCAGTCTCGTTATTTAATAGCCAGACCTCGTGCGCTTTGGCGAACGGACTAAACGTAAACGGACCAACAGAAAAAAGCTTTTTACAGAGGATATACCCACTCCCACGATATACAACACTTTATCGCATAGTCAACTGGTTATTACATGTATAAAGGGACCTTTATGCGCAAATATACGAAATATAAAGTTATTGTTATTGTGTTTAATTCATTTTGAAGCTTTATTATGATGGAATGTGCTGGCGATGGCTCTAAATAGTAAAAAAATCGAAAATCGTTACACAATATAAAAAAAAAAATTAAAACAAAAAAATTTGGATAAGGTCGTAAAAAATTAAAAAAAAAATTGTTGTTTAGTCATGATGAAAAACTAAAAAATGAAAATTATCAAAAAGTGTACTTTGAGCTCATTTTTATATACAGAGTAGAAGTATGACTTCTGTTGGTTAATCATACGACTGCTTATTTTTTTAGTATTCGATTCGAGACATCAACGGAATATTTTAAAATTAAAAGATATTACAATATCTAAGCAAAATACTACAAATTTGATCAATGTTATTATTGCTAAGCAAAAAAACAAGATTCAATATATTTAGAAAATCTATGAAACAATATTGATTTACTCTCTTCAACTAATAAGTGGACGAAAATGGTATCAAATGCTTGATTAATGAAAAACAAAGGTTATTGCAGGAAAATTATCGTGCTTACTGTTTACTGAATGATTTCATATCCATCGCTCAAACACAACAAGCTGTGATGAACAATAGATAACTCACTTAACGAAAAGTCATAAATATAACAAAACTCATCTGTTGTTTGTCGAATCCAGATTATAGTAAATCTATCAAAGTCGTTGTGTGTACAAATTTGGTAGATGGTGCAAAATCAAAGTGTCAAAAATCCATGATTTATTTTACTATTCCGTGGGTTTATTTGATTAGCTGTGAAAATTTATTTTTTGTGCTTTTCGTGATTTCATCATAGTTGCCAACTGCATACATACGTGCAGCTAAAAAGATTGATTGATTGGCAGAACCCGCCCAATCGGCCTCAATTGAAAATCTAATTAATCACTTGCCACTTTTGTAACTAATTACTCGTTTAAAATATTTTCGTAACAACTCAACGGAAAGACCAACAAATAATTTAATGTCGTAAATAAATGGCTATATATATATAATCATCATTTAAAAAATAAAGTCAAATATAGATTACCGTTGTTATATAGGTACATATTATAACATAAAACGATTTTGTTTGAAATTATATTCATAATAATATTTTAATAAAGTAATTATTTGGTTTATAAGCTTCTTGATAAAATAACATTTGTTTAAGCTTTATGCATGGAATTAAGTAAAGTTTCCAACGGAAGTTTCAGTAATAAAGCCTTTAGCCAAGAAAAAATTAACCCTTTATTTTGGAATCAATTAAAGAAGCTCTATCATTAAAGATATTTATTTTCCGGAAAAGCAATGAAACACTAAAAAGCTTTAAACCTACCAATTATGTGGAGCAAAACCGTCCGAGTAAGGATTTCCGACTGATTTTGAATGAATTCAATACTCTAGGAGTCTAGGCGAAGAGGTCCACCTTCGTACCTCGGAGACCATCGCTGTCATAAAATTTATGTTCAGCGACCTTAAAAACCCCTAGGTAAAAAAAACGGTTGTGGCAGTCAGTGAGACTGTCGGTAGAAGTTATACTTCTATGCACGCGCCCGGGTTTAAAAATTTGTATGGGAATGATTTAGCAAAATCATTATATGCTTGAAGCATGGACCTACTATACTATAAATCTGAACTTCCGTATCCATTTTATTGGTTAGAATGCAATGTAAAGTCAAAAAAAATTTAAATCGTATTATAAAACTCTTTATCTTTCCAATAGTATGTTACAAAATATCGCTTATCGATCAGAATCTAAAAATATTTATTGCGAAAATATATATCATGTGTACTAAAAACTGTATAAAGTATAGATTAATTAGTGCCTCCAACCTGTGCAGTATCAAATATTTTAACTAGCGTATAGGTTAGCAAGAAGGTGAGGGAGCTTCTTTAATAGAGAAAAATCGAAGAAAGAGAGTGATATTAAAACTAACATTTAAAAGAGAAACTTCAAGAAGAAGTCACGTAGGTAGCGACCCCTTGCACTAAGTATTCATGCCAAGTCATAAAAAGTTAAACTCGAAAATTCCCAAAGAAGGAACCTATATGCATATATAATGCGATGAATTAAAGAATATTTATAATAATTTTGTGGAAATACTGAAAGAATATTTATAAAATACATTTTAATTTCTCAAAAAGTTAACTAAAATACATTTTTTAAAAACTGTTTATGTAGTCAACAACCTCAAAAGTATAGTGCAGGTTATAATGTAAGCTATACTGCAACTATGTGACGGTACTGTAGACTACAATACAATACTCATTACTGAATATGTTTATTAATATTAATAATATAAAATAAACTTATTATGTATACTAACGTGACAGAATAATAAAAGAATCTGTCAAGCACAATGTGAAACATCATTATGATACTAAAACATTAGCTCAGACTGTTTTTTACATATCTATCTCTTTTCAATATACTAAATGTTTAAACGGTATTCAAAGAACTTATAGTTATGACTAATAACATGTGGTAATTATTGCATCTTTGTTTTTACCGACCAATATACCTATATGTGTTTCTGTCTCTCTCTTACTCAAGCCATTACATACAATATGATGCAAAAGTTTGGAATAAATTCATTATTTCAGAAAAAGACGACTTTTAAAAAAAATCTTAAAACACGTCGATTTTAATTTGTGAATGGCCATCAACTGCTATAGATGTGTTGGACATTACGTCATTAGTGATGGCGTAATGACGTCATCGACGATTTTTTTAAATACAAACCGAGGTCACGTGACAGCTCATTTGAAAGGTCTCCTTATCGCCTTTATGATTACATTGTTGCAATATTTCCCGGGTTCCAAATTTTTTTTATGGGTTCTCAATGCAGATTGAAAATGCATTTAGCATATGAATAAAATAAAAATGTTATCTGTCTTCGATTAATTTAATTCAACAACTTTCCTGAAGCTCTCCCGAATCGATTGCAAAAAGCTGTATGCTGATCCGTTTTGCTTTGCCAAATTTGGAATTTTTTTGCTTTATTACTTCGTCTATCTATAAAAAATATAGATAGAAAGTGTAGAAGTTTCATTATTTGAATTTCATTTCAACTTTACTTAAATTATACTAACAATAATTTTTTCTTTACCATAACTTTTAAATTTCAAAGAAATGTGAGTTGTGTTGTTCCTATTCTGTGGTTTTGTAAGGTTAAGTTTTCTTATTTTCCGAATATGGAAAAACTCTAAAAGCGTAAGAAAAACGAAACAAAAACTTTTCCAGACTTGCTTGCCTGTACTCGACAATTTGTTAAGAAAGACAACTCTATTATCAACAAAACACATACAAATGACCTGATTCTGATAGGAAAAGAAAGACTTCTATTTGTCGTGTACTTAATGGTTTATCCATTAAACCTAATTGTTCTATAACATGAAGATACAGTGGCGGTTGGTTCATAAGAACACATAAACTCCCAACATAAAAATAAGTAAAGGAAAAATCGGGATTATAAACGGTCTTTAAAATTGACATTCATGAAAATACTGGCTCACCATTTTACACATTTTCGTTTTTAAATAAAAACAAAATAAGAAATAATATACAAACGATCAGATTTTGAAATAACTATCCAGAGCTGTCCATTTCCTTAAATTTTTAATTAAAAATAATTTACTGACAAATTTCTCCACTACAAGCAATTGTTACGTTGCCCACGATAACCACCAAAGCCGAAGGTTGCTTCTCTACATTAAAACAAATAAAAACTTTCCATAAAAGTACAATTTGACAGGATAGACGTTGCTCTAGGAATGTTATCGATTAAGAAACAAATGAATAAGGCAAATAAGAATAATACTACAAACAATAAAAACAATAAAGTGCTTGGCGAGGTATTTACTCAACAGGTAAGCTTTTTTATGCCACTTAATAAGCCCAAAAAATCTCGTGTTGCAATGCCACTCAAAAAATATTTGCCATCCACGTTTTACCTGTGACCCCATTTTTTCACGTTTTTTTAATTGTACACTCCAAGACATACCACTACGCGCCACCACTGTGAAGATAAGTTAAAATTGATTGGCTACAGCTGCATATAAAGCAAGGATATGTTTAACATCATTTTTTTACTTATAGAAAATTAGAAACCAAAGAATATTGTTATATCTCTAATAAACTAGTTACTATGTTGTGCTTGTTTAATTACTTAAAACAGTATCTGATATATTACATCAAAACTAGTTATTTTCCACAATTAAGATGCGTGGATATTTTCGCCAGTCATTTCTTTATCCCTGACATAAATTTAACAAATTGCTTTTTCCCAGTTCAAAACACCAGGGTGTAACTTCCCGTTTAACCCTTAGCAACACCCCTGTCATTCGGCTGTTTCTCGCTCGTCGAGAGAGAATCCATCACTCCAGAATTAATGCTGGTAAAGCGGTCACTTTTCCAGAATAATGGAAACACAAACTGTTTCACGGCTTTAATTAAGCCACTCCTGATGAATTCGGTTATTAACTGATGTTTGACTACTAACAGATTGCTTGTCTTCGCATTAGCAGAGGTGAAATGTTTATGTAACTTGACAGTTAGAAGCGTAGGCGGTTTCCTAATTAGCCGGTATTGGTATAAGTAAGTTTTATCTTGCCAATGGACAAAAGCTAATTTTAACCGACATAATAAGTTATGAACAGACGCCATTATATATAAAAAACCATTTGGAATTTTATTAAAAAGAAAGAAATCCTACAAAGTTCTGTCTAAAGCTTTTTGTGTGATCTTATTAAGAACCTATATTTTAACTTTTTGAAAGTTTAGTTTTACCGTAACTAGTAATTCGTAATGAATCAGAAGAAACAAATACATATCTACGTATAAGTAAAAAGATTGTATTAAATTACAGTACCTGGATGAACGAGCTTCACTCGTGTAATGTCAGTCAAATTTTGCAAGTATCTTACTTTAGCAGCACGTGTGGGACGAGCAGAAACCTGATTATTTTCATGACGGTGTCCTTGAAATGAGTCTTTACTGTGAGAAGTTTGAGAATCCTGATTAGTTTGATGACGATGCTCTTCTAGGTGTTCTTGAGACGAGTTGCGGCTTCGTGAAGTTAGATTGTTTGTAATCGTTTTTTTCCAAGATCGTTTAAACATTTTTTAAGTGAACACGTGCATTAAGAAGACACAAATAATATAAATAAACAATTGATTTTCTTAATCTAACCTCAAAGCAAACACTCATTGACTTCGTATTACTTAACAACGCCATCTGCTGGAATAGATTTAGCTGTTGTTGTGTCGTTAAAGCAATTAGTTGCTCACAATTAAAAAAAAATAGTATTATTATTCGTCAATAGATGTCACGAAGAGTCATATTTTTCAGTTTAAGTTGATTATCGATAAAACACGAATACAATGACATTTTCTAAAAATGATTCCTAGCTAGATCGATTTATCGCCTCCGAAACCCCCTATATACTAAATTTCATGAAAATCGTTGGAGCCGATTCCGAGATTCCAAATATATACAAGAATTGCTCATTTAAATATATAAGATAGATGGAAAATTATTTTACTTTTCTGTTAAAAAAGCATTTAATTAGTCAGTATCATTCTGTGAAACAGTGGTGAAATGTTTGTCAAGTTGGAAAGGAGAGAAGGTTTTGACGTGAGTGAGGCAATTAGGTCGTATTAAGGGAAAACCCGTCGCTTCATCTTGTTCATATGCCGAGCTTTCCTGAAATTTGTTTGCACTTCATTTGGTTCCTCCTGCGTAGTTTCCTGACGAAAGATAATCAAGACCAAATTCCAGGTTAACGTGTCTGACGTAAAGCTATGTGTCTTTGTCAATCCTCATTTAAGCAGTTCTGCTGCCAGATTTTCTGCTGTCGGTTTTACTGGATTAACAAAAAAGATATTATTTCGTTTAATATGTTAATGAATTTACGGAAAAAATATGTTAAAAAATGTATGAGTGTGAGAATCGTTACACGCATTATTTGAAAGCTAAGAACAGAGAACTTTACACGAGAAATCGGCACCTACTGATAAGTTATGAATCGTTTTTCGTTCCATCTGTTAACTACAAAAAAACTCTTAAGAATTAACAATTTTAATCATTTTGGAACTTGTTCTATGATTTCCTATATTTTATTTATTTATTTATTTATTTATTTATTTATTTATTTATTTATTTATTTATTTATTTATTTATTTATTTATTTATTTATTTATTTATTTATTTATTTATTTATTTATTTATTTATTTATTTATTTATTTATTTATTTATTTATTTATTTGTTTATTGATTTATTTATTTATTTATTTATTTATTTATTTACCTACTTATGTATTTTTGAATCGATAAATTATTTTGAAACAAACTATGTAGCCACAAAATCTACTTTTTTATTCTTAACCACTCCAATTCGGAGGTGGTGTTTCAGTAATGAATGAAATATTTTAGAATAGACCTTCTGGATCTAGAAAATTGAAGATGGCTGAACATAAGATCTGAGGCCACATGTGGCCCATTGTGCATTCTCTCGTGTGTAGGGAAAGTCACACCTCAGGCTGTAATCAGGCCTAAAGATTTCAAATAGGTGATGAGACTCCCGAGGGGTATTTCCCTGATATCGGTTGGTATAAGCCAGTACTCACTTAACATGGATCTTTTGATTTTAGAAAAAGCAAAGCAGTCATACTTCTACTGTTTCCTCTTCTTCTTCGCAACCTCTGCATATCATGATTTTTTTATTCAAAATTTAACCATTTCGCAACACACTGTATATCCTATTATTTTTCTAAGAAAATTTAAATTGCCGGTGATGTTGAAAATTCACAATATATATTGGAACAAACTGTACTTCAACGAACGTACCAAACCAAGTTTTCGTCACTGTTATAGTATTTGTGCTGCAAAGTACCAATATCATATTTCTCGTTAAATTAAAAAAAAACTGTGACTGAGTTCAATAAATTGTTGCAAGACGCCCATGGAGACAATTCTCTATCTGGTGCGCGTGTTTTTGAGTGGTACAAGTTTTTCAGTGAGGGCCGAGAGAGCTCTGAAGATGACCAGCGCCCAAGTCGCATTGTCACTGTTTCATTCAACTTCGGAAACAGTGACCAAAATCAACAAAATTGTGCGTGCAGATCGTCGAATGAGCATCCGAATGATTGCCGAGGATGAAAACGTCGGTAAAGAAACTGTTAGAAAAATTTTACAAGAGGAATTACACTTGATAAAAGTCTGTGCAAAGTTTGTGCCAAAAGACCTGACTCTTGACCAGTTAAAGGTTAAAAGAAGATTCCAGACTGATAAAACATATTTTTACTTGCGACAAAACCTGGATTTTTTAATAGGATGTTGAAGCAAAGTGGCAATCGATGCATTGGAAGACGCCTGAATCGTCAAGAATAAAAAAGAAAGGATGTCCAAATGAAAATACAAGCCAATGTTGATGTTTTTTTTTGCGTTAACGATATGAATAAATGGGTCCTAGAGGGTCAGACTGTCAACCCGACT